>CM055097.1:43736941-45005365 GCA_029204225.1 Diphasiastrum complanatum
ATATATATATATATATATATATATATATATATATATATATATATATATATATATATATATATATATATATATATATATATATATAAAAGCTACCATACATTAATTTATAAATATATACATCTTATATATTTATGTGCATTCTATATATGCATTCGTCATATCACTGATCCAAACCTTGTTAGTATTTGAAACTGGAATTTAAAACACATATTCACGGATTGATGATCTGACATGGTTCTAAATATATTTATTCCAATCATTTGTTTCTTTCTTTGAGAGTAGAGTAGAAGCTCCGCAGAATTATAGCAGGATAAAAATAAATCTAACGAACTTCCTTATGAATGTGAGCCTATTTCTTGAGCTTTTTTCTTGAGCTCCTGAGCTTGTTCCATATAGAGGAGGGCTCTAGTGTTTGGCCCTCAAACTTAAATTGCATTAAGACTTTTTGATATATTATTTGATATTTTATTTGAACTGTATTTTTTGCAGGTTGTCTAAACTGCTGACCAGACTGTTTTCAGGCCCTCTGAGAATGCCTCTCCATTATACCTTACTAGAGGTTGGAGGTTCTGAAACACAAGTAGACTACTACAACATATGGCAGACTACAATTACAAATTTACTGCCGCGACGAGAGGTTTGATTAGTTATCTTTTTTGAAGATATATCAGAACTTCTAGCCTGACGGGAGGTTCTAATCAGTTTTTATCTTTGAATACATATGAGAACATTTTCGTGAAGCCTTCGGGCTTTGGGAAAATTTCAGAAGGCTTTGGGATTTCACGAAGGCTTCAGGATTTTTGCAAAGACTTCGAGATCTTCCAAAAATAAAAACTTATCAGAACCTCCTGCCGTGGCAAGAGGTTCTAAGGTGTCTTCGCAAGGCTCCCCCAAAATTTTTGCGAAGCTTGCATAAATTTTGGGGGCTTCACGAAGCATTCACGAAGCCTCCGTGATCTGATCATATAGACTTTGCGAAGCTTTCGCCATGCCTCCGTGAGCTTCCACGAAGCCTTCGCGGATCTCGAAGGCTTCGCGGACTCTGTGAGCCTTCGCGGAATTTTTGTGAAGCCTCTGTGATTTTTGCAAAGGCTTCGCGAAGGCCCACAAAGGCTTTGCGAATTTTCACGAAGATCACGGAGGCCTCGCAATCTTCGCGAAGCCTTCGGGAAGCCTTTGCAAAGGATTCCTTCGCAAAGGCTTCGCGACATACTGCATTGACACGTGGCAAATTGTAAATCCCATAAGTACAGTATACTTTTTTCCACCAAAAAAAGTATAAGTAAACCTCGTCTCCTCTCTATATTTCACATTGTAATTTAAATTTTGAATTTTGTAAGCTTATCTCCATCAACAAAGTTTACAAACATCAATTTTCTTCCTAAGAAAAGTTTTCAATGGTATTTTTCCACCAATGTTTTCAGGTGTCTTCAGAATGATAAGCTGATCAGAACCTCCCACCGCGGCGGGAGGTAATGGTTGGAAGAGAGACTGCAAAAGTTGTTGGGACAGCCGGAAAAAGGCCCCTGGAGCCGAGAGTGGATCGATCGGGAATGCAATTCGGTTCTTATTGCGATGTCTCAGACGATGAAAGGCATATGGTCAACCAAGAGCTCTGAGTTTGAGGGTGATGCAAATGTCAATCTCAAAAATTTTGTAATTGACGACATCGGATACATTTGGGGCAAAAATACTATGTATCAGATAGAGAGGAAAACTATCCAGCGCACCTCACTTTTCACGAACCAACGAGCTTTGGATCACTCGTTCGCTGAGAAGTTGTTTGCTGATTTAAGCAGGCCCAATAGTCCACCACCTGCATCGATCAACGCCACTTTGAGGCCAATTTCATTTAAGAATGGTGATGATGAAAAAGTTGTTTTCGAAGGCCCAATTATGTTTGAAAAGATGTATTGCGAATTCATGCGTATTGACAGAGCAAAGAATCAGCAGGTCTACACAGACACTTACCCCAAGGAGGTGGATCTCAATCCTGGATCCAAATTGGATGGATTGTGTAAAAATCGCTTTTTGTCATATTGTATTTTTGAACCCATCGATGGTCAACATTTTTATTATGCATGTAATGAATTGGCGAAGGTTGCATTAAATCAAAATAGGATACGTCCTCGGATATTTGATGCCACTTTTAGATTTGTGCATGCCAAGATATGTATATTGAAGAATACGTCTTGTTACATTCTTGAATCGGACAGACTCAATCACGAGCCAGAAGAGAAAAGAAAAAAGAGCAATATGCCAGAAATCATGGAGCGTGCACGTGATCTATGGATCTCATTGAGTCGACCACGATTTGTTAAAGGAGTGAAGCTAAATCCTGAGCAACTGAAACAAATGAGAGCGTTTTATCTTGGTTTGCATGGGGTCCTTGGCAGTAGTAATATTGGATCTTTGTCAAGACAACACAATTACATCTTTGTATGGCAAATTTGTGGAGTGCACAATAATAATCTTTCATTCAGATGAAACATTCAATAATTTCATGCAAGTCATGAAATTGTATGTGAATGATCAGATTTGCTATGACGGACCTGCATTGGGATCAAGGAAGACAAAAAAGAAACCAATATCTATTTGGTTGTTTAGATGTTTGAGGTATATTCCAAACGCCATGTGCGATCGTATCCCAAAGAAGCTTGTAAATGGAGAATTGTATTTTGGAAGAAAAAACCGAGAAAAATACGTTGATGAAGGAGTTCTTCTGATGGTTCGTGAGATGACAAGTGTTGTACAGTATTTGCTTACTACAGAAAGAGACTTGCCTTCAGATGTGGATTACAACAAAGAGAGCATAAAACAACTCTCAAAAATCATCGACCCAACTTTTTGTCGGAACTGGGTTAGAGCACACTATGGCAAAAGCAAAGGTATAACTTCAAAATTGATTGGTGTTATATCTAAACCCTTGAGAGCAGCTGTAGAAAATATCAAATAGAAATATCTTTCCGCCCACAATATTGAGCATGGAACTGGGACCTTTAAGAGCACTGAATGGAGGTTCTTCTGCAAAGTAAAAGCTTCAAAAAACGAGGAGGCCAAATGTTGTGGAGCTGAAAATCAAATTTCATGACACTTCCTTCTTTGCTATGGGAGCGTCTGACATTGTATATATTTGATAACTGGGAGTCTTTAGACTTCAATTACATTTTGTCAATGGTGCGCCATTGTTTGACAACCCTAACGCCACAACACAAAGTCTGTGTGATTGTTCTCTTTTTGGATCACAACAGAAAAGAGGGTATCAAACCAAGCATCAAAGCAATTCATGATGTACATTGTTCTGTTTTTTAGGGTTACTACGTGCTGGCAACTCCTTTGGAAGAGAACAATATAACTATTCCGAACTTGCAGTCTATTCTATTTGTTCTCTATAATGTTGAGTCCTCAAATGATGTTAGCGAGTGCGTGCAAAGCAAATTCAAGCTTTTGAGACTGTGTTTCAGAGATAGTGGAAAATTGACAAAACATTTTGTCATGTAAGCCAGATCACAAAAAGAAAGCAAAGCATTGGCGAGGTGTGAGCAGCATTATTGAATCCTTTTGTGCTCCAAGTTGGTCTGTGTGCTTATATAAAATGTCATATTGTGTGACAGAGCTCATGAACAACATCGGTCGGACTATTGTAACTATTTTTCGGATTCGAGGGCCAATGTCGCATTTTTCTTTTTTGAGTGTCAGTGTCGCATTTTTCAAGAATTTTTGTGAAAATTTTGCAAAAATCCCAGTGTCGCATCCTTTTTGAGACCAATGTCGCACTTTTTTTAGAGGGTCACTGTCGCATTTTTTGACGGCCAATTTTGCAAAACTTTTGCGAAGCCTTCAGGGTAATTTGGCAAAGCCTTTGGGATTCGATTTTCACGAAGGCTTCTCAAAATTGGCCCTCAAAGCCTTCGTGAAGGCTTCCAATTTTTCGAGGGCCATTTCGAGCAGGGTTCAAGGATTTTCGCGAAGCCTTCAGAGAATTTTTTTGAGATATTTTCACGAAGGCTTCAGGGAAATTATGCGAAGCCTTCAGAGAAATTTCGCGACATTGCCCTCAAGTGTCGCATTTTTTGAGGGTCAGTGTCGCATTTTTTTCGAGGATCAGCGTCGCATTTTTCGAGGGCCAATTTTGCGAAAACCTTCGCGAAGCCTTCAGGGAAAATATCTCGAAAATTTTTCTTGAGGGTGAGGCCAGTGTCACATTTTTTGTGAGGGTCAGTGTTGCATTCTTCGAGGGCCAATTTCACGAAATTTTCGCGAAACCTTTAGGGAAATTGATGAAGCCTTCAGGATACAATTTTCATGACGGTGTTGCAAAAATTTTGCAAAAATCCCGATGCCTTCGCAAAAATATTTTCGCGAAGGCTTCACGAGATTTTCGAGGTATTTTTGCAAAGGCATCGGGATTTTCGCGAAATTTCCCTGAAGGCTTCGCGAAAATTCCCCCTCAAGTGTCGCATTTTTTTCAAGGGTTAGTGTCGCGAAAATAACTGAAGCCTTTGTGGAAATTTTGCAAAATTTCCCTGAAGGCTTCACAAAAATCCCTGAAGGCTTCGTGAAAATTTCGCGAAAATCTCGATGCCTTCGCGAAAATACCTCAAAACGCAAAAATACCTCGGGATATTTTTGCGAAGGCTTCAGTGATTTTCAGGACATTTTCACGAAAACCTTCAGGGAAATTTTGTGAAATTTTCACGACATTGGCCCTCCCCCTCCAGAAAAATGTGACACTCCGCTCCTCCAAAAAATGCCTCCCCCTCCAGAACAATGCGACACGTCGGCTGGCACACTTCGGCCATGTATACACATACATCTTCCACCCGTCAACGAGGACATACAAACATCAGGGTGGCAAAGATATAACTGAAGCTCGTAAGAAAAACCTATGCTTCAAGTGCAATGGCGAGGGTCACTTTGCACGAGATTGCGTAAAAAAACCAGCTTCTACCTCAGGTAATCTATCTCGAAGTAATGAGATGGATGTATGTTTTCTTAATTCTTTAGTTTTTGGACCTAGTGACCTTATTTGCATTAAAGGTAAAGTTAAAGATCAAGTTGTTAATATCATTTTTGACACATGATCCACTCATAAATTATTAATGTAAATTTGGTGCAGACGCTAAATCTTCCTACCAAAAAAAAAGAGAAAACATACTATGTGACAATGGCATCGGGAATCAATTCTGCGTTTATGGATCATGTTGTTCCTGATGTAGGATTGCACATACAGGATGACTCTAAAAAACTAGAATTCCATACTGTTGCATTAGCTAATGTGGATATTTTTCTCGGGCAATAATGGCATTTTGATAAGAATAAATCATTGAAAATTGATTTTGTTTAAAAGTATTTATCTTTTATGCATGAGGATTCTTTGATTAAGATCAAGGCTAGTTTAAGTGCTAACACTAAAAATGTTAATCCTTATTCTAACGGGAACTTAATTCAATAATGAGAAATTCTGATTTTAAAGTTATTTATGTTTCCATAAATGATTTCATTTGCTTCAATGATAATAAACTTACTATAAATGCCATGAATATACCCAGTGAGAACACTACAAAGTTTGAAGCCTATAATGAACTTAGGCAGGAATTCGATGATGTTTTTATAGACCTTCCTGTAGGTTTAGTTAGAATTAAAGTAGAATCACTGTGTTACTATACTGTGGGTCCTATCAGTGGATAAGGATCAGTTGGCCTTGCCACAAGGCAAGTTGACGGGACACGCGTCCCGCCAACGACAACCTGGGTCATGCATGGGTTGCCTGAGTGAACAACTATATGTACAGTGTAATTTCATTTTAAGAGACACAGTTGCTATGTGAGCTTGTTGTGGAGAGTGTTTTCTGTTTGTGTTACTGTGTAGCATGATCTGTGTTCCTGTGCAAACCAAATTCTAAGTTGGTATCAGATCCGTACAGGGAGTGTACACAGTACAACATCGCCGTTGAAGAGAGCTTCGGGAGAACTGTCTTCTGAGAGTTCAGGGTTTACGACGGGTTGAAGACGGAAAGAGAAGCACTGGTGCATGGTTTCTACTTTATAGAGGCTTGCTAAGCTCAGCATAGGGATTATTAGCCTGTGCATAGCATCAGACAGGGAAAAATTTGGTGAAAATTGGACAATTTTGAAGCCAACTGAAAATTGAAACCGGGTTTGGGGTTACGGTTTTTATACATAACTGGTGATTTCTTCGCCGTTTGTGCACCGTTTTGGAAGCCGTAAGGACATGAAGGAAGCTAATCACATTGTCAACCAACCATGGAGATATTCTGAGGTTTATGTCAGAGATTTGTCTCCAAACAGTTAACCCAGCTGATTTGCGGTAAAAGGTGAAAAAAAGCCACTTTGTCAAGTTGAGCTAAAATCACCGTTTCTCCACGGAATTTCTTGAGTGAACACTCTACAGTCTTGGAATAAGTAGGGCGACCCTGCTCCAGGCCTCAGATCGTGCTCAAATCGATCCACAGGCGAGTTAGATCAAGCGAATTTGAGTGTGGGGAGGCACGGCCGCAGACAGAGAGAGTGGGCAGCTCGCGCGCGCCCAACGCGAAGGGTGCTGTAGCGTCTAGAAGGCCATAGCGATTGTACGAGCGCAGTTCAACGTCAGATGCAGTTTGGACCTTTGGAAGAGGTGTCAGATGCATCGACAGTCCAGAACTTGTGATGGGAGAGAAACGTGATTTCGACCCAAACGAAAGGCTATAACCTCCAAATGAAGGGCACCCGGACTGTACATGCAAGTACGGTACAACAAAACAGAGTGATTGCAGCTGAGAAAGTGTTCGGAGTACGCCAGAAGTGATTTCACCATTCCACTGGACACGTTGTTGGAAGTTGATGATTGAGTGCATTTCGGAAGGCGACGCCGATTTGGCTTTCAAATTGGTGGAAAAGCGGCGAGTGGCCTGGTAAGGGGAAAAGTGCAGGTCATTATTTTCAACTTTTGACATCACTGTTGGCCTTGGCATACTTTTCTTAGCCTAAGGCAGAAGTTTCAAGCAGTTTTGCGATGGCAAACATGGGAGAGTCCATTTTGAGTGAAAGTAGCAAATTGGACGGGATTTCTAACTATGCAGTGTGGAAATTCAAAATGAAAAACAAACTGATGGAGAAAGACATGTGGGAAGTCGTCACAGGTGATGAGAGAAGGCCGCCAAATGAAGCAGATATCAAAGTGTTCGACAAAAAGATGAGAAAAGCTTTGACCTTCATTAACTTGTCAGTGAAGGATCACATCATTACCCACATTTGTGATGCTGTTACACCTAGACAGGCATGGGATGGTCTAAAGGAGCAGTTCGAGACGTCAAATCCATCAAGAATCATGTTTCTGAAGTCAAAGTTGAATAGTGCCTGCATGGAGCAAGGAGAGCACATTCAGACGTACATGACCAGAATCAAGACAATGAGAGATGAACTGCATTCTATTGGTGAGCGCATACGTGATGTGGAGCTGGTGCACAATGCATTGTGCGGCATTGCAGAATCCTATCAGATGTTTGTGAGCGGAATAGCATCAAGAGAAAGATTACCGACCTTTGACGAGCTCACATGAATCTTGATGCAGGAAGAACAACGGCGAGAAATGGTGAAAGCTAGGCGTCAAAATACTGACGATCAGGCACTTGCAACACATCAAAAACAAGGCAAGGTCAAGGGCAAGAAGAAGTCTAAGCAGCAATTTTCCAAGTCTCAGGAGGATGAGGGATCTTCCAATAAATCTAAGAAGAAAGGCAAGTGCTGCCATTGTGGTAAAAAGGGCCATTGGAAGAGTGAATGTCGCAAATTCCAGGCGGAACAAGGTAAGGGAAAACCAAAACAAGCAGGTAACCTTGTCGATGAGGGTGAGATTGAAGACTCTAGTATCTTCATATCTGCATTGTCATCTAATCAAGATGATCAAGCATGGTATATTGACTCAGGAGCCACAAGACATATGACAGGTAACAAGAATTGGTTCAGTAGTTTGAAGGTGTTGGATAATGGAACATCTGTTTCACAAGCAAATGGTGAGGTGTGCAAGATCAAGGGGATAGGCCCCGTTTCAATCCAACTACCTGATGGCAAAAGCAGGATGATCAGCGAGTCATTACTGATCAAAATTTGAAAGCAGAATTTGCCCATGATCATTGCTTTGTAAAGGATGTGAGCCAAAAGTTCAAAGCTATCGCGGATGGAGTAAGAGAGCCCAATACAAAATTGTACAGATTGAATGCTACAATTAAGGGGCAACACGGACTTGTATCGTCCATTCCATCGCAAACTAAGTTGTGGCATAAGAGGCTTGGTCACTTGAACTTGGAAAGCCTCAGTTTGATGAGAAAATTGGAGATGGTAACATGATTGCCTACCATAGAAGATCACTTGAAATCGATGTGCGAATCCTATGTATATGGGAAGCATCATCGAGAGAAGTTCAATAAAGGGGGTGTTGCAAGAGCAAAGAACATCCTGGATTTAATCCACACAGACCTATGCGGGCCTATGAGGACCATGTCCTTAGGTAAAGCCTTCTATTTCATGACTTTATTGATGATATGTCACGTAAGACGTGGAGACAACTCATCACATTCAATCGAAGGTGAAGGAACAATCAGAGTTGAATTCAAAAGAGGTGAAGTCAAGTTGCTGTCCAACATTCTCCACATTCCAAATCTAACCAAGAATCTGCTCTCTGTTAGCAGAATCCGATTCAGGTCAAAGGGTCGAATTTGATACAGAAGGCTGCACAATTCTTGACAAATCCCAGAAGGTTATAGCCTATGGAAGAAGAAGCGGCTATCTTTACAAACTCAGCCATTGCTACTCTTTTAATAGTCAAGCTCTTCACACAACTACTTCTAAATCAACTGATATATTGTGGCATTTCAGACTTGCCCATCTTAATTTCAATAGTATTCATCAAATGTCTGTTCAAGGTCTTGTACAAGATTTGCCTTTTGTCAGCAAGCCAACTTCTCCATGCGAAAGCTATATTATTAGCAAGCATGCTAGAAGCCCCTTCATTTCAGACTCGAGATAATGATTTCTTGGAGCTTGTGCAAGGTGAGGAATGTGAAATTTATGTGGGCTCAAGGAAGAATAGGCAAAGTGTAAAAGCTGCAAAAATGAAGTGGCGCGGTGATCTCAGTGAAATTCAAATTGGAAGTCTTGTTGCACTTCTAGCTTCATAAAACAATGAAGGACATCCATTTTGGATTGCAAAAGTACTTGGTTTCATTCAAAATAGCAATAAGACAAAAGTACTACGTGTCCATTGGTTGCACACCACTTCAATGAATGCTTTTTTGGGAAGGTACGAACTTAAAATGTTGCAAGTAGATCCAAAGGGCAAGAGAAAATGATTGCCAAAGAACCAACCACGGGTTGATGATTTGAATTTACAAGATGTAGATGTTTTGGCTTTTAATTTTAAGTTAACAATGACCAATCATCTACAAAAGTCAATTATAGCCATACTGAATGAACGACTTGGATTAATGAGACAACCATCATCATCAACTTGTCAATAACACGATGAAAGTTTGAATAAATCAAACTATATCAGTGTCTTCAATTGGGTCTGTATCTGATCTATGTACTAATATAATAGTTTTTGCTCTGATTAAATATGCGTGCGAAAATAATATGTGGAAGTAAGAGACAACTTAAGACAATTTTAGACAATAAGAAACTATTAATCAAAATGAATTTTCATAACTCTAAATCTGAATCATCAATATACATCTCTTGCTGTCTTATCTCGTTGTTGTGTCTCTGATTGAGTAAGTGAGTTACAACGAGTAGTGCACATGTATTTATATTGCTACAGGCCAGGTCTTTTGGCCTTTTATTTATAGGTCTTTTGGCCTTTTAATGATGTAACAGTAGATATCTAACCATTTACGACGGTTGATATTCAAATAGACGCTCTGTTTCTAGGGTCGAATAAATTCTGTTCGCAAATTATTCGCGACAGTCCATCTCTTCATCCCAGTTTCATGTTTCGTGAATTGTTCACGACATTTTCATCTTTCGCAAATTGTTCGTGACAGATGACAATTCTTGAGCTTGAAAAAGAAATTCAGAAGATTTCGCGTGAAACAATTTTGCGACATCTGAGATTTGAACAAGAAACAAAATATTTTGGAAAAGATTCTGTTCGCAAATCTTTCAAGCTTCAACAAGAAAAAAACCACGAGCTTCTACAAGAATCTGTTTTGCGAATCTTTCGAGTTGACTGCAAGACAAGGTTTGCAAATCTTTCGAGGTTGATCATGAATAAAAATGATTCAAGCTCACATTCGTTTCTTATCCTTTGTCACGTAAACTGCGCGCTTTGTTAGTAGAATCAAGGTTTGTCTGATCAGTTGTTCTACAAAATGATCTGCCATAGATTCTCCTTCTCATCATTGAAGTTCTCTATCACCCTAGATTCCATGGTGATTTGTGGAGATCAAAGAGCTGGCAGCTTGGAAGGAGAGAGCGTAGGCTGCTTGAGCACATGCAGAGAGAGAGAGAGAGAGAGAGAGAGAGAGAGAGAGAGAGAGAGAGAGAGAGAGAGAGAGAGAGAGAGAGAGAGAGAGAGAGTTGCACACAAGCTCACAAAACCCAAGTAAATACATAGAATTATCCAACAAATCCATCACTTTATTAATCTCAAGCAAATGAACATAGATCAACAAGCAAACATGAGAGCTCAACTGCAAGTCTCCTCCCAACCATAGCTACATAGGAATACCATAATTGCCTAACAAGGCTCACACTATATCCCCTCAAGCACCCCTTAACCCTGACACATCCTAACGTCAACACATGGCAAACTCCATGCATAGTCGACACTTGCCAGTTGGCAGTACCTTGACACATAGGCTAGTAGGTGGATAGTTTGATACATGTCACTCATACAACAAGTGTCCCAATGAGCATATGACACATGTTCTGTTGATTCGTCCATTGACAAGTGTCACTCATGCACTGGACCACGTTTCCCCATGAGCATATGACACATGTCATGTTGACCGGTCAACCCTTTCTACTTTTCAGGAGGTCAGTCCAGCAGACTCTCATGAGACCCAGTACCCCCTTGGCCATCTCGGATTTAGTCACTATAACAGATATTTACATTGCAATTTACAATTGTCTCCACAAGCCGGTGACTTAGCCATTTACAATTTAATAATTACAATTTACAATTTACATTGGGAAAGTGGTTCAAAGTACATGTGACAACCCTTCCCTTCTCAGATGACATCGACCTTGATGGCAAAGTCTGGATACTGTGCATGCAATCCATGCGCGGCCTCCCAAGTAGCATCACCAAGAGGTCGTCAATGCCATGCAACCAAGTACTCACGGAGCAAATGATTCTGCAACCATCTCTGCCTCCAATCTAATACTCTCGTTAGTCCATGCATCACCTCCTCATGCTCCCGAAAGAATACAAGGCCATTAGCCAACAAGTTACCACCATCATGTAACACCTTCTTTAAGCGTGAAACATGAAAAACAGGATGAACCTTACAACCAACAGGAAAATCCAATTCATAAGCAACACTATTAATCTTTTTAACAAATTTCCAATGTCCACAGTATCTAGGTGACAACTTATAACACTTCCATGTCTTTAGAGTTTTCAAGTCCTTTGGAATCCTGAGAAATACCATATCTCCTTCCTCGAACTCTCTTGGCGTATGATCCAAATCAACATATGTCTTTGCCTGATCCATCGCGGCTTTTACATTTTGCTTTGCTAACCCCAACATTTGTTGCATGTGATTGGCTAATCAAAAACCATAATTTGGCTCAAAAGGACTCATCTTCGTAGATGCATTCTATTTATCATTATAGGCAAACTCCAACAATGGTAGGTAGCGTTCCCATCCTTTCACTCACATATGCCCTAAGCATGTCTTCCAAGGTTTGGTTAACTCTCTCAGTCTACCCATCTGGAGTCAGGATGATCAGAACTACTCACTCCCAACTGCACCTTTAATTTCTCAAATACTACAATCCAAAAGTTGCTAGTAAAAAAAGAATCCCTATCAAACACAATGGATCTAGGTAATCCGTGAAGTCTGAATACATGTTGTATAAACAAATCAACCGTACCAGGTGCATCAATCTTATTACTAGTTGAGATAAAGTGAGCCATTTTAGTGAGTTTGTCAACCACAACTAGGATAGCATTATGTTGCTACTGTGTATGCAGTAAACATGTAATAAAGTTCATGAAAATACTCTCCCATCTCCCTTCTGGTATAGGTAACGGGCATAATAATCCAAGCACTTTAATCCTTTCAGCCTTATTAACTTGACACTTAAAAGAATGTGTCCCATAATGGTTTACTTCTTTCTTAAATCCAGACCACCAAAAGTTATATCGTATCAACTCATAGGTCCTATCCACACTAGGATGACCAACACTAGGGCTATCACGACAGAGATGCACGATCCTCTTTCGCAACACCTCACAAGCTATTGCTGAGTGCGTCACTCTGAAGATTGTAGACCCTCAAAAGACCTATGTTATAGATTGCTTCAACTGATTATCTATAACATAGGGCTTTTGAGGGTCTACAATCTTTAGAGTAATGCACTCATCAATAGCTTGCAGTCATCATGAATGTAGCTAGGGCATTTGTCCATCCAAATGGCATCACAAGAATCTGATACTCATAGTGACCGAACCGAGTTCTTAAGGCAGTCTTGTGTACATCCTCTTCAGGAACTCTAACCTGATGGTATCCACTCTTTAGGTATATTTTACTGAACACAGTGGCACCTGTCAAGGCATCAAGCAGATCATCTATACATGGCATAGGATATCAATGTTTAACTGTTATTTTGTTTAAACCTTGATAATCCACACACATATGCCATGATCCATCCTTCTTTTTGACAAGAATGATTGGAGAGGCAAAAGGGGAATAACTAGGTCATATTTGCCCCTTGGCCAGATAATCATCGACCATCCATCTCACTTCTTCTTCCTCCTTAAGACTCATTCCATATGTGCTTGTTGTTAGAACTACTTCTTCTTTTCGTTGTTGTATTTCAAAGTTTGGCAGTCCTTGATTTCATGGCCAATCCTCTTACAATATTTGTCAAAGAGTTTCTACATTGGTTGGAATGATGAAGAGATTGAATTCGATCCTGAACCGGAATTTGGTCCAGATTGCATGTTGTTCTTCTTGTCAGTATAATCTAACTTTGTAGATCTCTTGGATCTAAACTTCTGATTTTTCAAATATAGAGCTTGAGGATCTGATCTTGAGCCTGAGGAGGATGCTGATCTTCTGATTTCCTCTTGTAGGAGTAGCAAAATTACTCTTGACAGAGTGAGGTTCTCTTGGGTAGAAATTGCTATTACCCAAATTTTCGTAGGCTTCAGGTAGACTCGATAATAGAGTCATGAGTGCCTCGGAATCTTCTATGACCGAGCTGGTTGCAGTCATCTACTCCATAATATTTTTGAACGTGTTGAGATGATTTGAAACACTTTTTGCATCAGACATCTTCAAGGTGAAGAATTTCTCCCTCAAGTGTAATTTAGAAGTAACATCCCTGATATCGTAGAGAGTTGCTAGGATGTCCCATGCATCCTTAGCAGTCTGAGTAGCACGTTGTGGCTGATCTGAGTATCCTTGATGTTGAGGGTGATTATGGCAAATGCTTTGCCATCTCTCAGTCTCCACTTAGTGATGCTGGCTGCATATCCTTCTGCTTTGAGCTCTGTGCCATCAATGATGTCCCACAATTCTTTGGCTAGAAATATAACCTTCATCTTGAATTTCCAGAGATGGTCTCCATTGAGTTTGTCAATGAGAGATGAACTAGATGATGGATCCATTCCGGTTGAACGAGATCGTTGGTAGAAACAACGATTGTCAGAATATTGTTGGCTATGCATTTGTTAGAGAGATGTCTTGGTAGAAACAAGATTGATAATCCGCAATAGAAATGCAGATTTTTGAAATGCCCGCTTTGACACCATGTCATAAAAATGTGGAGATGACAGGCAATGGAAGCTCGAGGCTTTGAGCATAGGCATGTAGGAACGGAAATGCAACAGTTAGTAGCAGAAATATTCAAGAAGAATGATTCGTACAGAATTGCGCAATTGAACAATATCGTCGAGGATAAGGCTACTGTAAATTGCTTTTTGCTGCTCCAAAAACTACAGCTGTACCATAACTGAATGTATGACCACGGGTAGACCTTCTGTCATCAATATTACCTGCCCAATCAGCATCTGTATATCCTATCAATATTGGCACTTCAGGCTAATCATACTTCAAACCAAAATTCAATGTCCCTCGAATCTATCTGAGAATATGTTTAGCAGACTTCCAGTTTGTTTGACTAGGATCTTGCATAGATTGACTAACAACCCCAACAACATAAGAAATATCAGGTCGTGTGTGTGTCAAATAAATCAAACTACCCACCAACTGTCTATACAAACCAGCATCCACTTTCTTAGATTTATCATATGCAGTAAGCTTCGTGTTGACATCCATAGGTGTACTCAAAGACTTACAATCCTGCATATTGAACTTATAAAGCAAATCTTGTGCATATTTGTTTTGTGTAAGAAAGAGACATTTTCCTTTTGTCATACTTCAATGCCAAGACAATAGTGCACAATCCTAAATCGCTCATGTCAAAAGCATTGGAAAGATCTGATTTGATTTCATCAATTAAGCTCTCATTACTTCCTGTAATAATCAAATCATCCACGTACAACACAATGAACACCATATCTGAATCTTGTCTTAGAATGTAAAGATTAGGATCAGCATCACTCTTTACCATTTCCCTTCGCTTAAAGTGTTCATCAATGCAAGAGTACCACACCCGTGGTGCTTATTTCAATCCATAAATAGCTTTGTTGAGCTTACAAACAAGGTGCTCTCTCCCTGGTTCAATAAATCCTTGAGGTTGTACGAAGTACACCTCTTCATCCAGCACTCCATTAAGAAAAAGAGATTTAACATCTATTTGCTGGATTTTCCAACCATAGAAAGCAGAAATAGCAATGACAGAACGTATAGTCACCATCTTAGCTACGGGTGCGAAGGTTTCCTCAAAATCAATACCTTCTTGCTGCTCAAATCCTCTCGCAACCAACCATGCTTTGTATTTTTTGAGTTGCCCATCAACTCCATATTTGATCTTGTATATCCATTTGCAAGTGATAGGTGTCTTACCATCAGGTAGCTCAACCAAGTTCCAAGTCCTATTTTGTGATATAGCTTCCATTTCTGTCTCCATAGCTTCACGCCAGTCCTCGTGCTCCTTTGCTTTATCAAAAGTTTTTGGTTCTTGAGCCTTGAGCATAGAACCCATTAGGGCTAGATTCATCTGTAATCTTGCAGGAGGTTTTTGATTTCTACTTGATCTTCTAAGCTCTCCCTGCTCACTAGATTTGGGAGTATCTCCCTTCTTTGCACCATCTGTGACTGATAAGTACCATTTAGATACTCTCTTAGGAATTTCAGCATCAGGCTTGCCTTTGTCCAATGGATTTTCTATATCAATATCCACTTCCTTCTTGACCTATACTTTCGCACTCTCATCAAAAGGTTCAGTGATTACTTCAGATTGTTCACCTTGGCCCATCTTGTCAAACGTAGCATCTCTAGAATTACAAGCTTTTGTGCATTTGTGTCATACATCCTGTATGCCTTGGCCTTCTCATCATATCCAAGGAAAATACACTTGATAGCTTTTGCATCCAATTTCCTTTGTTTCTCATCAGGAATATGAGCATAAGCATCACAACCAAATACTCTCAAATGAGAAATATTAGGTTTCTTTCTAGTAACAGCTTCATGAGGTGTCTTACCTTCCACGAATTTTGTAGGAAACTGATTCAGGATGTGTGTAGCTGTGCTACAAGCTTCTGCCCAAAAGGTGTTTGGCATACCCTTGTTTTTGAGAATCGCCCTGGCCATCTCAACAATAGATGTGTTCTTTCGTTCTGCAACTCCATTTTGCTATGGTGAATAAGATGTTGTAGTCTGCCTCTTGATCCCTTGATCAGAAATCAATAAATTCTGTCAAAATATACTCACCACCTCCATCAGATTTCAAAGTTTTGATGCAACATCCTATTTGCTTTTCAACTAATGCCCTGAATTCCTTGAACTTAGCAAAAGCATATGATTTATTGCTTATGAAATAAATACAAATGCATCTGCTATAATCATCAATGAATGTGATAAAGTAATAGTAGCCACTAAGAGATCTAGTCTGCATAGGTCCACATAGATCATTGTAGACAAGATCTAGGATGCCACTGGCTCTCCTTGCTCCACTTTTGGAAAACCTCTCTCTGTGTTGTTTTCCCAAAATGCAACCTTCAAAAGTTTTTCCTTCAAAAGAAATATCAGACAATCCTATAACTAGATTACCTCTTTTGAGAATCTGTAAACTTTGAGCACTAATATGACCGAATCGTTGATGCCAAAGATCACTTCGACTATACACCATGCTTACCATAGCTTGAGCAAAAGATCTCACATTCAATTTGTAGAGTCGATTCCCGTTGACTCTAGCTCTTGTAGCAATCACTTTGTAGTGATTCTTGATGTCTTTGACAAGACATTTGTCGCTGTCAAACTCAACCTTGAGTTGTTGATCAGCCATCGCCCCAACAGATAGTAGATTGTTAGCTAAGCCAAGTACGTATTGTACATTGCTTATCTGCTTTATCTTTCCACTGGCTAACTTCACTGGTACCACTCCAACTCCTTTAACAGATAGCAATTTGCCATCGGCTTGTCCAACTTCATCACCATTGTGAGTTTCCTTGAAATGTGAAAACCACTCTTTCCTTGAAGTCATGTGCTTGGATGCACCACTATCAATGTACCAGGTATCCTTGGTTTCATCACTTGTCATCAATGCTGTAATGAACAATTTTGAGCTCTCACCTGTATCATCTTCATATTGATCATCATCGTATTGATTTTGATCAGTATAATTGTTTTCATAATAATAATCATCAAACTGATGTTGATCAGCATAATTTCCCACTTGCTCTTTGTCTTTTCTTTGTTCCATCTCCTTCTGTTTCTTGAAGCATTCACACTCCCAGTGGCCAGGTTTGTTGCAATACCTACAATTTCCAGGTTTATTTTGCCTGGAATAGCCGCGTCCTTGACCTCGGCCTTGATTCCAATTTCCTCGATTTGGGCCATCATTGGATTGTTCTTGAAATTGTTGGAATGATCCACGATTTGAGTTTCCACCTCTTGATTGGTGTCTTCCACGACCAAATTTACCACCACGTCCTTTGACTGCAAGAGCTTGATCAAATCCCCTGTTGCGATGACTCAAGTTCTCTTGACGTTGTTCTTCCTACAAAAGCAATCCACCTAACTCTTCATAGGTTGGAAGATTTTCCCGTGTGGCTATACTTGTCACAAACATCTGATGTGACTCACTCAAACTATTCAATGTCAACTGCACGATCTCATGATCCTGCACTCGCTCTCCAACTGCTGCTAATTGATCACGAATCTCTTTGATCTTCAGTAGGTGATCAGCAACAGTTGCACCATCATCCATCAGTAATGTGTGCAGCTTCATCTTCAAGAATAGCACTCAAAATGTGTTTGTGGTCTCAAACAAAGCCTTCAACGCATCCCATGTTTCTTTTGGTCCTTCTGAATCCAAAATGTAGGGAATAATTGCATCTCTAACTGATAAGTTGATGACATTCTGTGCTCTCCGTTTTCTCCAGTCAAATGTCCGTTGATCTTTTTCAATCAATGGCCTTGTCTCTTTACCTGTCACGATCTCCCATAGCTCTTTTTCCATCAAAATGTTCTTCAGTTTGAATTTCCAAACTGCATAGTTGTCAGCTCCTTCCAATTTGCTTGACTCATTGAGGACACTCTCGCTTAGAGTTGCCATTACTGGATAGATGACTTTGGATCACAAAATTTATCACACCACAGAACTGTAATTTTTTGGTTATACACCTGATATCGGAATGGAGCGCGGAAGTACGGCTGCTCAGGATCCTCTTTAACTTGTGCGTGTAGATCTGATATTGGAGCATGTGATATCAGACTGGAGCGCGAATGTACAACTGCTCGAAATTCACTTTAGCTCGTGCGCTTGGATCCGATGTCGGTATGGACAATATCGGACTGGAGCGCGGATGTACGATTGCTCGGGTTTCTCTTCAGCTAGCGCGCTTGGATCCGATATTGGTAAAAAAGAGAGAATATAAAAACTTTTCAGAGGGAATATTCCAGATCTTCTTTGCTTAGATTTTGAAACGAGTGATCGTTCAAACAGACAAATATCAGTAATGTGAAAAGTATGAAGCTTCCTAACTCTGAATGACAGTACTAGATACTATCTAGTGTGATTTGTGGTACTCCAAACAGACAAATGAGAGATTTCTTGGCAAACCTCTCACACAAATAGCACTTTCCACAACAACTAGGAAGTATTGTAAGAATCTCCCCCACTCAACAGTTTTTCAATCTGTCTGATGCTGCCCTGGCCTTTTGGATGCCTCCGGGACTGTGCTTTTCACAACAACTAGGAAGTATTGTAAAAATCTCCCCACTCAATAGATTTTCAACTTGTTTGATGCTACCCTGGCCTTTTTTATGCCTCCGGGACTGTGTCTTCATTTCCCACTGATGATTCTGAGCTCCAAACCTACAAAATACACCAAAGAAGGATTTCTTCCAGCCGTTTTTATCTCTCCAAGCTTTCACTTCCCGTGAAGGACTTTCTCACTTCGTTGCGGAGCCTGTGACAAGCTGTATCCACTGATCAGGCACGCAGGACTATTGCCGCTCTGATACCATGTCAAGAATCAGATATGCAACATCAAGCATTCACCATAAGCAATCACCAAAGAAGCCGGAAGAAGAACACGCACTATCAATCTATTACACTACCATACTGAATGTAAAATGTACATATAAACCCTGAACCCAGATAGAGAGGGAGACCTAGTTATAGACTACTAGACTAGCCAATGGTTAGTTATAGCTAGTAATAAAGTACATCGTAAAAAGTACCTAAGAAGTGTAACAATGAAGTTTATGATTGATTTCTAACAAGTCTGCTTCCTCTTCCTCCATGAGGTAGTTGGCAGGTCTAATAATCTATCCAGAGGCAGATCTCTGGAGGTGTTGGCGTTATCCACATAAAGACCTGAATAACGCTCTTGAAATCTTTTGAGAATAACAAAATCCTTGGGCATGATGGTAACACGCTTACCATGCATGGCCAAAAGAATGAAATCCTCAAAAAACTAGGATAGATAGTCCTCTACAAACCCTCTAAGGCTTGCATGGCTGTCACAATAGAACGAACATCAAGCCTGAGGGACATGGTGACATTCCTAATAGATCTTCGAAGGGAACTTTCGGAATCAACAATTCAGTTAATCTTTGAAGTTTCTTGATCTCCCTCAGCCATACATGCTTCCTACCACATCGCCGACCAATTCCAAGAGGGACACGGACATGGGAAGGCTGTAAAGAGGTTCTGGCATAGGTAGTGGATCTAGTCCTAGCCATCATGTTAAAAAATGAAAGACAAAATTTATAAAAAAAAAAAAAAACTAAATTGGAATATCACATTCAAGTGCGTAGAAATGATTCAAAAAAAATTCACACAAGAGACGTGCTTGAAATCGATACCAGGATGGAATGTCGGTCTCGAGCGCAAGACAACACTTCAGAAATGACAAGAAGGAGATCCGCTTTCGAAAGCGATATCGAGCACACTATGGTATCGATCTCGAGTGTGGTGGGAGTTGGTGGAGAGAAGATGACAAAAGCATGCGCTTGAGAGCGATATCGAGAGAAAGAGCTCAAAATATGCGTGAAAAAATGACATTTCCGAGAAGAGTATAACTAAAAAAAATTTGCATGTGTGAATAACGGCCAATGCCACTTGGCAAAATTTCAATGGTCCACGTGTCCATCCGTATAAGTAATTATGACGTATTGATTAGGGACATGTGGAGGCACACACATGGATGAATAGGACAATGACACATGTCATTCTGACAACTATCGCATCAATTTTTTAATGTATGAAGAATAGTTGTAGCGAATCATTTAACGACACGTGTCCTTTCGATCAGATTTCACACATGTGAATTTCTCTTAATAAATTCATCATTTCTGGCATGGATTTTCACATGATTTTTCATATTTCTACGTCTGATATCATTTTCAAGTGCAATCTTTCCATGTTCCATCCTCCGTTCATACATCTGCGCTTGAAATCGATATTGGTATCTTGGATATCGCGTTCAAGCGCGCTTTCTGTTTCCGTTTTTCATTGACTTTTGCATACGCGCTCAAAAATGATACTCACTTCCTTGATATTAGTCCCAAGCGTAGATTGTTTTATAGTATCATTTACTCTCCCATTTCACGTCTGAAACCGATATCCCAACCTTGAATTACTTTGTTGTCATAATCTTTTTTTCTATTAGTTTTTTTTTCTCAAAAATGTCTAATTTTGATTCCAGTCTGTTTTTTTTTTCATGAATTTGGATATACTAGAGATTTATCTCAAACTTAAATCTCTGCTTAGTGCCCCCTTGTTCAGATCTCAGAATACAGACATGATTCATCATCAATACTTGGTGAACCTCGACAAACATAGTTACAAAGCTAAGTCTGACATAATGTTCACCAAGTTGCATGGTGATTTCAAGTCTATAGATGATTGTCAAATACACAATATAAAGTGTAGATTTGTAGAGTTTCAATTTACCTTTATTTTAATTTTTTTTTGTTAAATATTTTTGATGATTCAGATGTTTCCACTCCTCCTATTTCTGAAACTGTTTCTTTCAACAGCAGTACAAAATCTGACAAATCCAAGCCTGTAGATATATAATCTTTTTTTATTGATACAAGCATTAGTTTAGATGATTGTACAAATTTTGATCCTGCCCAAAATAGAACTTCGTTTATAGGCCCTAGAACTACCACCACCATTTCTCCTTTCGATAAAGCTCTAATTACTTTGCCTACTTACAATATAGATAATAATTCTTTTTTGACATTATCGGATATATCGGATTTTTTTTATTTCACAGAGGCCGAGAGTCTTTGCATTTTGAACAAGGAGCTGCATGAATTTTCTGATATAATTGATTATGATTTTGATGATCTTCTCTCTAGTGTTGACGATGTAAACAAGGATGAATTTTATTTAGGGAAAGATTGCTTGAGAATGGTTGTTGACGAAATGCACCAAAAAGATGTGAAGATATATTAGTTTTTCTATTATACGCACCTCTACATGCAATGTACAAATATGAACATTCTGAATAGGAATCGATAGTACGGGTTTCCAATTAGGATCTTCTCGATCTCTTGATATTCCTGTACTCCTTGTCATGTCTTTTGTTGTCTTCATGCAGTACAAACAAGGGTGTTTAGAGTTAGTGACATGGGATACATTAAACATATATTTTAAGGTCTTCTTTAGATCTCCTGCTAAATGTCATTCTATGTTGAAAGTGTCAATTACAAGAACATTTAGTGAAACTCCCTCCATGTGATTTTTTATGGTGGCAGGATGAGACTACTATTTACACGTGGGAACATGCTCCACACATGTGTGATTGAAATATGTACATGAAAATGTGAAATTATCAAGCTATTATTTGCATAATCTTGACCTTATCTTCCTTTACAAGAGTCGAAAGCTGATTGCTTTATTATGGATGTTGTGATAGGGAATCATAAATCCTTATCTTACTCCTCCTTCCATACACATTAAAGGATGCCTCACGCCATTCTTTGGATGAGTCACTTCTTTTTATTTAATTTTTTCAATGATTGTCTTGATCTATAAGGTGAAGCTAAAACAAAATAGTTTGTTTTATGTATGTAATTGGAATAAGTGTATTTGCAATCACCTATGGTATGAAATTTAAATTATCCAAAGATCTTAGAATCTATCATTTTACCTATTCAAATTGAAGACCAATATATTGTATACAAGAATTTTGTAAAATGTTTGGTAGATAACGCTTTGCAAAAAAATGGAGATCTACAATTTATTACCACACGAATGAGTTTTTCTAGCCAATATTTGAATTGGTCAAGCCTAAATCCATATCAATTTTGTGATGATAAGCGTACTAGATTTAACACGACTTATAATTTGTATACAAAAAGTGGATGCTTCAAACATGTGCAATGAAATTTTTCACCTTTTTAGTTGGCCCTTGATGTAATATCTATACAAACATTTTGTAAAGCTTGGTAAGGGTGACATACTTTTGCAACAAAAGGAAAATGTCAAAAAGAGAAAAAGGGGAAGGTAATCATGACAAAACTAAAAGATTGTTGCCCAACAGAGCTAGGGTGGATAAGAGTGTCTTTTGAATATACCCATAAGAAGTGAATATTTAGAAGCCTTTGAGATTGAAGTTTAAAAAATGGGTGTAGTAGTAATGCTTGCAAATTGTACAAGATTTTTGTGCAAATTATATGTTCGTCCGAAAATTTCTCAAAAAAAGGGATTAAACCGATTTTTCGTTTGGAGGCGAGATATATAATCAGCATTTTGATGATCCTTGCCTCTTCTTAATTCTACTTCATAATTAAACTCATCTAATAACAATACCCATCTAACTACCTTACCCGAAAGATCAGGCTTATTCACTAAATGTTTCAATGCATAGTGATCTACATGAAAAACAAAAGGGTATCCTAAAAGATAATGTCTAAATTTCTTTACTGAATAAATCATTCCTAGTGCTTCACGCTCTGTAGCATAATAGTTCTTTTCTGATGCAACAAGTTGTCTACCCGCATAATTAATTGGGTAATCTATATTTTGGTCATCTTTTTGACTAAGCACTACACCTATTGCAAATGATGATGTGTCTACATATACATGGAACTTTTTAGCCCAATTTGGAGGTCTAACTCCAGTCGCTTCTAGTAATGATTGTTTTAACTTATCAAAAGCTTGCTGATGTTCTTGTGACCAATGATACTCAACAGACTTTTTAATAAGCTTGTTAAAGGAGTTATTACTATGGCATAATCCCTAATTATCCTATGATAATATCCTACGTGTTCTAGAAATCCTCTAAGCTCTCGTAAATTGGTTGGTTCTAATAACTCTAAAATCATTTTTACTTTTTCGATGTCGGCTTGAATGTCGTCCTTCAAAATTTTATGTCCTAACAGGATGCCTTCCCTCATCCCAAAATAACACTTGGACGGATGCAATTTAAGAGATGTCTCTTGACATCTTCTCAATGTCTTCTCTAATGCGTCTAAATGATCTTTAGTTGATGAATAGACACAAAAGTCGTCCATGAAAATTTCTAAAAACTTTCGTAAAAAAATTTGAAAAATGTTCGTCGTCATACGTTGGAATGTGGCAGGTGCATTACAAAGACCAAAGATCATTCACGTATACGTGTACGTCCCCCAATGAGTGGTAAAAGTGGTCTTCGATCTATCTTCCTCCTTAATAAAAAGTTGATTATAACCTAAGAACCCGTCTAAAAAACTATAACATTCATGACCAGCTATTTGGAAAAGAATAGTATCTGTATAAGACAGAGGATGATAATCCTTTGGTGTAGCAGCATTTAGTTTTCTAAAATCTTGGCAAACTCTAATCTTGCTCGTCTTCTTCTTAGGTACTATAACTATTGGTGACACCCACTCACTACTTAGAACATGATATATAATACCCGCTCTAAGACATCTATCTAATTCGTCTTTAACTAACAAGGAATACTTTGGATTTAATCTATATTGTCACTGCCTAACATATATTGTTTCTTGAATAAGATCTATTCTCTGTTCTCTCCATTTGATTGGTATTCCTGTTAAATTGTTCATCGACCAAGCAACTACATTTTGATATCTCTGAAGAAGTAATATATACTCTTCACATTCCTGGTCTGATTGGTGTTTATATAAATTCAAAATTTTACCTTTATTAATTTCTATTTCTACATAATCTGTCTTATCTATCATTCCTTCGGTCAGGCTTGCTCTGGTTTCACCCAGAACTTCCCTTGACTCGGATGTTATTGGAATTTTCTCATCCTCGTCAATCTCATAGCATTCTATGAAATTGATCCAGGATTCAGTAGGTCCGGCTATCTCCTCACCCCATCTGAAAAGGTGACCCCCTATTGGACTGGTTGTGAGAATGCTTGGAAAAAATATTTTTTTGGTAGACCAATTTATAATAGCATCTGCCTGATATAGCCATGGTCTTCCAAATAATATTGAATATGGTGGTGTATCTACTAAAGAAATTCATAACGAACGTCTTTGTCTCTATAACTACACTAATACCCTTTAGCTCACCTAATGGTATGCATTTGGATGCATCTGCTAAATGGATTTCATGATAAGTAATAGGCTGTATCTATTTTTCTAGTTCTAATTTCTTAACCATCGACTCAGTTATTAAGTTGATACTGGATCCTGAGTCTATCAGTATTCTATCAATAGTATGGTCTGCTATAATAGCACTAATCTCTAGAACTCCACAATCTCGTCTATCTACATATTCTACTTTATTGCTGTATGCAAGTATACTTAATGTGACAAATCTCTCCCCTTCCTCAGTTCTTACGGATTGAGCTCCTTCATCCTCTGAAGTATAGCTCGAGGATGATGTAGGTGTCTCACCTTCATACTTATCCTTTTCCCAGAATACCGTAATTCTTTTATGACTTTTCTCTGTCGGTGTCTCCATCTGATCTCTGAAGGTAATCTCCTTCTTCTTCCAGAGGGTTATGACATCGGCTTGGTAGAGCCATGGTCGTCCTAATAATACTTTATACGACGATTCTCTTGTAGTCCTTAATATAATAAAATCTATTAAAAACTTATGGTCTCCAATGTAGACTCTAACTTGGGACAATTCTCCTATTGGTGATCTTCTAGTTGCATCAGCTAATCTCAAATGTCTTAATGTAGGTGCTATTCTATGGTGAATGCCTAACTCATATGTTGTTTCTTCAGTCATTATATTTACACTAGGTCTGGAATCTATGGGCACACTCTAAAATGCAGCCATTAATTACTACCTGAATGTCGGGTTGACCTTCATCACCGTAGTTAACTAGTCCTACATTGACTAATGGTAACTTCGTTTTTCTTTTCTTTTTCCTTTGCAAAAATTGCTTAATTTCTTTCTTATAATACTGATTATTCTCTAATAACTGTTTAAAAGTTATATTGGGCATTCTGGAAACAAGGTCTTCCACTATATCATATGAATGATGTCTAAGTGGCGATAGATCTCTAGGTATCTCGCTACTTATAACTGGATCTGAGAACGTTACTTTTTTTAACTTTTTTGGTTTCTTCATCTAAAAGCTTTTTAGCTTCTGAACTAATATCAACATCATAATATTTTTTAGTAGGCCTATCAAGGTCTAATTCTTTACTATCAGAAATTTCTATTGGCTGTTTTGCGACTTTTGCTTTTTCTGTCATGTTTTTGGCAGATTTCATTTTCTTGGTTTTCTTTTCATCTTTAAGAGTTGAAACATCTTTACTACTTCTAATAGTTACTTTATTTATCCATACATCTAAATCAGACCCAACAAATCTTGTATAGCCGGGATACAGTCTTTATTGAGGATCAGTTTGTCGACCTCAAAGGCAAGGATATTGCTCAAGAAGAACCTTCATCACCTGCCATTGACACGATAGTCCGAGCTTCTGGCTCAGGCGTGTCTATTGTCGACCCACTTCAAGACAACGAATCAGATGAAGATGTTGCTGCTACCCAGCAACAAGTCCCAGGAGCGGTTCATCAATCAAATCCTCCCAGAAGGTCAAGTCGAGTGCGCACACAGCCCACAAGGTATACTCCTAAATCTGCATGTCTCTTGATACAGAAACCGACGACAGTCGAAGAGGCACTCAGCCAACCAAACTCTGATCTCTGGAGAGAAACTATGGACAGAGAGTATTCCTTTCTGATCAAGAATCAGACATGGTCATTAGTCTAAGCTCCTATTGGCTGCAATATTATTGATTGTGAATGGATCTTTAAGATCAAATATAATGCCAACGGAGCAATTGATCAAAGGAAGGCTAGACTGGTAGCACGAGGATTCACCTTGATCCCAGATGTCGACTACAGTGAGACTTTGTCCAGTCATCAAACATTCGTCGATCCGAATGCTCTTGTCTTATTTTGCAGCTGCCGACCTTGAAGTACATCAACTTGATGTACAAACAGCCTATCTGAATGGAGTTATACAAGAAGATATCTACATAATCCAGCCCGAAGGATACGTTTTGGAAGGCATGAAGAATCATGTCTGTAAACTCCACAAAGCACTGTACGGCTTGAAACAGTCTGTCAGAGCTTGGTTTCAGGGGATCAATGCATTCCTCATTGAACAAAGATTTAAACCAAGCACTGCTGATTGCAACATTTATTCGAAGTCAGTGTAGCAATCCTTCATTATCATCACCTTGTACGTGGATGATACGTTGCTCTTCAGCAACAATACCAATATGGTTAAGGATTCAAAACAGATGCTGTTCTCAGAATTCGACGTGACTGATCTGGGAGAAGCTCACTTCTGTCTGGAAATTCAAATCCACAGAGACAGAGCAAATCAACTGATTTACATCACTCAACAAAGGTATCTTCATAATGTTCTTAACAAATACAATTTGATGAATTGTAAATTAGGTCACTCACCAATGGATCCAGGTCTGCATTTGTCGAAGGACCAATGTTCCCAGACCAAGCAGGAAGAGGAGCAGATGAGAGAGTATCTGTATCGATCAATACTCGGATCTCTCATGTATGCAATGGTCTCTACAAGACCAGATATCTCTTCTGCTGTTAGCTCACGCAGCCAATACATGGCTAATCCTGGCATTACCCATTGGAAGGCTCTCATTCAAGTCATGAGGTATATTCGAGCTACCATGGACCAGTGCATCTGCTATGGAGATGTCAACAACGACAATCTTCATCAGCTCAGTGATTATTTTGATGCAAGTTGGGGAGGAGATGCATACAATCGTAAGTCCACATCTGGATTTACATTCTTCTTCAACGACGGTACTATTTCGTGGAACAGTCGTAAGCAAACCTCTATCGCACTTTCTTCTACTGAAGCAGAATACATTGCTTCTTCTCAATCTATTAAGGAAGCGTTTTGGTTGAGAAATTTGTTGTCAGACATCAATCTGTATCAGTACATCCCCACAATTTTATTTTGTGATAACCAAAGTGCTATTGCCTTATCGGCCAACTCTAGATTTCATTCTAGGAGTAAGCACATTGAGATCAGATATCACTACATCAGGGGCAAGGTTCTCAACAGAGAGGTAAGCTTAACGTACTGCAGAACGCAAGACATTTTCACGAAAGCACTCATTGTGAATGCACACAACAAATTTTGTGCATTGCTCTGTCTGAAGATCAAGGCAGTCATGGATCCAGATTAAGGGAGGGTGTTGGATTTATTCCTTCTATTCTCCTTAAATCCCATTTTAGTCTGCCTCCATTCATGCTACATATTTACTAACGTTGTCACGCAGTCTGCATATTTACACGCAAATTTGCACAGACGAAGAAAAGGCGAACAAATCGCGACACTGTGCTTTTACACAGGTTAAGGTGACGGACGAAAAGGGGACACTATCTTACAGAATGCCAAAGGTGCCCTAAAAGCTAAGGCACCCTGTAAATCTAATCATAAGGCTATTCGTAAGAGTGACGCACTTTTTGCATCATCACCAACGGTCACCTCAGCACTGACTGACGTCGTACCCTTTTCACGCTCACCCCATGCAACTGCGCTAACAGATTGGACAACGACTGCAGCCAGTCACGATCTCTTACAGACAGCACATCCACTCTGTACTCTCTACATCTGCACACTATGTATATATATTGGATACCATTCGTGTATTCAGAGAGGAAAAAAAAAAGAGAAATTGATTCAAGAGAAGAGGTTTTCATTCCTCATTATAGACAGAAATAAGCTTCGTAGGGCATGCGGTATTGTCCGCTATTGTATTGTGCTCTACTCCATTATTGACATGTATACATGATATACTTAATCTAATACAGTTCATTGTTCTGCGTTCAGATCTATGTTAATATTGCTATGCTTATCATTCATTCTGTCTGATCTTTCTAGTTGTTCTTACTGGTGATAGACGATCAACATTTAGTCTTGTCTTTTGTGAATCATTCGCGACTAATTATCAGTCGAGTACAGTCCAACTCTTCGCGAATCATTCGTGACATATAATTTGTCTTGCTATTCGCGACTAATTATTCTTCTGGTGCTTCATCTATTAATGTGTGGCTACGTAATCTAGAATGACCGTGATTTCTATCACTAAAGTTCTGTCATTCTGATAGGCATAGTCATGTTTACAGAGAAAGTCGTATAACTCATTCCGCTGCGCACGAACATTTTCTGTTCGAGTTCGTTTCTCGTTCGTTTCTTGTTCGAGTTCGTGTCTCGTTCGTGTTCGTCATACATCTCCTCAAAGCCTTCTCTCCAACAAGAACAGGACCCTGATGGAAGCTGCCAGATGCATGATGGCCTACTCAAAGGCTCCAAGGGTATTATGGGCTAAAGCAGTAGCTATAGCCGCATACATCCAGAACAGGACAGGTAAGTCTGGTGTCCCTCACAGGACACCACACAAGTTATGGTGGGGTAGAAAGCCCAACCTGTCTCACGTCAGAATCTTTGGCTGTGCAGCTTATGCACATATTCTTGATAAGCTTCGAAAGAAGCTTGATGAGAAAGCCGAACAGGGATTTTTGGTAGGTTGTGACAATAACTCATTCAACAATCTCGGTCCAAAAAAAAAGCTAATTTAACGTGTCGGTGAACTGGACAAATTTCTCAACCTGGGCACGTTTATCCTTGAGCACGCATATCCAAGATGCCTTCCGACGCCTAGGCGCATTGCTCCTATGCACGATATTTGAGCTGCAGCCAGGCAAAAAAATTTTGCCTACCTATAGCTCGCTAAGAAGGATGGCTCCTATGGACGATATCTGAGCAATGCGCCAGGCCCTGACTTGAAGAAAACAAGGATAGCGAGCAACTGTGATAGATTGTTCACAGGTTGGTGGGCAAAATTAAGAATCCAAATGAGGTTATTGCGATCGGCATTGAAGGAGTCATCACCTAGACCACAACTTGATTTAATGCCTCGCTTTATATAACAATAGCACTTCACCGGAAATGTGTATGGATGAGGATGTCCCTCATGTAATTTCATGTCTCTAAAAATTACACATCCTCTATCTTTTCTAAAGAGAGAAAATATTTGTCATCGCAAAACTACTTGAAACTTCTGTCGTAGGCTAAAAGCAGTATGTTGAGGCCAACTGTGATGTCATAAGTTGAAAATAATGACCTGCACTTTTTCCCTTACCAGGCCACTCACCGCTTTTCCACCAAATTGAAAGCCAAATTGGTGTCGCCTTTCGAAATGCACTCAGTCGTCAACTCCCAATTAAGTGCCCAATGAAATGGTGAAATCACTTTTGGCGCACCTCGAACACTTTCTCCACTGCAATCACTCTGTTTTGATGTACCGTACTTGCAGGTACAATCCGGGTGCCCTTCGTTTGGGGATTATAGCCTTTCGTTTGGGCCAAAACGGACAAAGGACCCAAAAATAAGGATTTTTCTTGTTTTTGAACTGTTTCTTCACCTTGAAGAAACTTCACACTTCACTTGTGAAGGGACCCAACTCCAATTTCAATATGAATTTTTTTAAAGAAAATGAAGTGCCCCTTGCACTTCTCTGCCCTTCGGCCCCACTTCACTTAAATCCAACGATGGGTTTTAATCAGCGGCCCTCCTTGTACACAATCCCCACCGTGAATGTGCACCCAAGCAAAGTATCTCTACTAGATTCACTTGCCTAGTAAATAATAAAAAGTCCATAATCATAGATTTACATGCACATAAAGTGTTTTAATAGTCGGTAAAATTATAACCCATTAATTGCATCAATTAATCAAATAAGATGATAGAAATTTTTTTATAGCACATCTCATGCTCATTTTGGGTAAGTATAAAAAAAAACTTGTTCAACCTTAACGCAAACTGATGGTATTTCTATTGACTTACGAAAGTTGTTTGAGTCATTTTTGAAGTTAATTACCACCCTTACATTCACTATAACACCAAAGGTCACAATGCATCAAAACTTTTTGAGCAATAAAAAGATTGATGAACTCTCATTGCGATTATTTGCTCTTTAACAAAACAAATTTCTTTTCCCACCAAATTTATTGCAGCCTTTGAGCGATTGAAAGACCAACACGTATTATGATTATCTGCTCTTGAACACACCCACTTTCATTTTCCACCAGATTCATTGTATGTTTTTGCTATTGAAAGATTGTTAGGCTTTCACTTGAGGTTAGGAAAAATCACCAAGGCAACCTTGAAATCAAAAAGCATTTCCTATGATTCTCTCTCTACAATCTCAGTACAGCCAAACATGTTTAAGGTTACAAATACATGTTTTTAACTGCAATATCACAAAAAATTAATGGTTGCAATGGACAATGCAGCCCTTTTGCCACGTTCAATGACAGTAAGTTCATAACCTCTGACATTGACAAGCAACTTTTGTTGTAAAGATATTACCTTAATTCATTAGACAGTGACTTCCTTGACCTTTGTAATATTGAACTTTTGACATCATTCTTGCCACGTGAATCAACCTCAAGCTTCATAGACAGCAAAATATACAGACTTCCTTGAAACTGTACCATCCCATGGTACCAATCATAAATCAATAGCAACCTTTCATTCGAACTCAATGATATTATCTGTGAAAAAATTCAACCAGATTCTGATTAACCAAATTTCCATTTAGGATGGTCACTGACAGTTTCATAAGTTATAACACAAAATGTGGACTATCTAATCAGAGCAAATGCTTCAAATATATTATCAAGTACTGCAAAAATCAGTACTCTGAATCTTCATTACAATCGGGTAGTGCATAACATTTACTGACTTCCAAGCATGATCAAGGATAGGGGCCTCAGCACCCATCTGGCAGAGATGGCAACTATATAAGATCAATAGTATGAATCTCATATGAGATACCAGCGATTCTATCACCTCTACGACAAAATTGGCTGTTACAGATGTATGATGTGCTTCTCCGCCTTAGAACCACAGATTTGGGACACATTCCAGAGAAGCCTCATCAACAAACACATTGCGGTGAAAATTTGCCAATTTGCAAAATTGGATTGAAACACTAAAATATTAATAAACCTTGTAATATTGTCACATAAAATATGGTCCCAAAGATATGTTTTCTACGAGTGTTTCCAAGATGGAGAATCGTGAGAAAATGAGTTACCTAACCTCTGTGTGAAACATTTCTGATATGGAAAATTTTCTGAAACTGCATAACGAAATGAAGTAAGAGTAGCCTCTTATTAAAAATTCTAGATATGTTAAGTACATACCGACCATGCAAACGTATAGCCGCCCAAATGGAAAGAACAATCTCAGCGCCTTTACATTCAGAAAGAAGTTGCGATACTTATATATATGGTGCAATATTGTCATACCAAAACCTATGCCTACAAGATATTACCATTATCTAAAACGAGCATATGCTCGTTCATGACTTGTCGTTACATTTAAGTGTAAAAGCAGAGGACTCTTTCAAAAGACCCGACGGTCGATCTAACAAAGGTGAATCAAAGCCTGATAACAGCTAGCATTCGTTCATGCACTAACTTCAGTAGCAAAAACGACATGTAGAGTCCCAAACAATTCTACAGACTAGACCAATATACGTACTCAACAGAGAAACTACGTACTAAGAAGGCTGCAAAGATAAAATCCCAAGCAGTACACGTCAGAACCTTACTGGAAAATACCATATGTAATGCGAAATTTAAAGCTTTTTTTTCCGATTCTTGGAAGTTGCCAAGATCCTGTTTTATCTGCAAACTGGTTTAGCGCATTGTACGATAGGTTCATATGAAAACATGTCTAAAGAGAATCAACACCACACTGTTATACAGAAACAGAGATTATTCTCAACGAGGAAATTTTAAAAAACTATTCTCCATCGTCCACCAGTTTGAACAGATGGTCGGCGGCGTCCCTTTCATTGCGAAACTTTACCCACCCTAAGGAGGTTGCTGGATTCTGTTCATAGTCAAATTTCTTTTGGATTAACTAGGTATTTATTATATGACATTATCTTCAACGAGATAAACTTTATATTTATTCTTCAGTGTCCACGAGTTTGATCAGATATCAAACGACATCCATTTCATCGCAAAATTTCACCCGCCTAACGTGATTGCTGGATTCTGTTCATCGCTGATTTGTTGGAATTACTAGGTAACTTACATGGCGATTGAAGTATTGTAACATGATTTATTCTGTTCCCGCTGAAGAGCCCCTGGAATGTGAGCCTTTAACTAAACGCCTTTTGAGGATTTCACCACCTCCTGATCCTGTTGTTTCCCTTTCCCTGCGGCACCATTCAAAATCTATTATTAAGTTCTAAAATCCAAATTTAAGAGAAACTAAGCGGAATTAACAATGGAAAGCTACGAGTTCAAAAGAACGTAATGGTTAGGAAGTTGTGATGACTCCTTGAATTCATCAAAATGTCGCTGTAAACATGGAAAGGGCAACACGTAAAAACGTACCGCCTGCCTCAACCGCTTGAATGAAGTCATTCAAATTCTTCTGGATCATCATTTTTGGATCTTGGTTTACGAAATTCACAAGCATTTCTAACTGATCTACGTCCTCCGCCGTAAGCTGTTCGCCATACACATAGTGCATCCTTTCGTGTATCCAATAATCTCGAAATGCAGGAGAACTGTGCACAATTTTCCACCACTCTGGAGAGAAATCTTCGGCTTCCAAAAAGGCAGCAGGAAAGAAGAAAGGCGCGCTGGGTTTCAATATCGAGTTCGCTTTTGCTTTAGAAGCCGTGTCAGTATCGGACTTCAGACCAGAAGCATCGTAAGTCGGCATTTTATATCTTGACGCAGTCCGAAAGTTCAATACGCATATGAATTTTCTGACTAGCTCTTTAGAAATAAAACATTGATTCTTTTGACGAGGACGCACCGCACTTTATAGGTATGCTAGAGAGAAGGCTCGTGCAGCAAATATAACAATTTTCAAGATGACCCTAGTAGGAGAAGAAAGCGATCTTATTTATAAGTCAGCAAAATCACCTGTACGCAGTAAGAACGCAAAATTTACACAAACTAGTCACAATATTGCAACTATGAACGATATCCAAAGCGAACAAATACATAAGCCGTCAATAATTATAGCCTGGAAGGACATATAAAGTAATAAAGAAGACGATCTAGCTTAAATTACGATAAACGACGGATTGCAAGATGCGAAAGGGTAAGTTAACTAGTCAGATTTCAGAATACAGAGACGGCAGACCGTCGATGACTAAGTTCCAAGAAAATTGATTATGAAAAAGAGAATCAATGGAAAGCATTGAGCGAGATGCAGAATAGCAGGTGCAAGCAGCCAATATAGTACCTGCACGGATTAAGCTCCAACAAAAACGAAAAAGAACTTCCAAACTTCTGCGATGCAAAAAATGTGAGAAAATTCAAGGGGCTATTATCCACGCCGGATGGGATGGATTAAAACCTTTAATTCATCAATCCATCGCAATGAAACCTCAATTGATCGATCGATCAATCAATCGATCCATCGTCTATTGAATCTCGATACACAGAAAACTGAAACATACAACAACTACGAGAACATTCATTCATTATGCACAAAAGAGGAGAAGACGATATCCGAAGCTATAACCGAGCCTAGACTGCCGAGAACCGAGGCAAACCCTCCTTCCCAGCCTGGCATTTGCAACTTGCAAGTCGGAGTGCACGTCAAAACCCTATTGGCCTTTTCAAACCGAGGCAATCTATTTGAAAGTAATAAATGAACGATGTCCTTCAACTTAAAAGGCAAAACCGCCCTTCAGATTCAACCCACGACGTTATATTTTAGAAAAGACAAGAGGTAATTGAAAAGGTCAGTTATGTGCGTTGTTTAAATCAAGTGGACTAGGCAAACTGAATAGACATTAATAAAATAACAACATCATAATAATATCAATAAATGGGTAGAAATGTCAAAGACAAGATATAAAAATGGGTGAGGGGATGAGGGCACTCATTATGTATGTATTTCACCCAACGGGGTTGGCTCAACTGGTTAGCTTGGCATCCAAAGTTTCTTTGGTCCCAGGTTCGAGCCTCCCCTTGGAAACCAAGAAGCATTATGTATGTATTTCAATGAGATGGAACCTAGGTGAGTGATTGAGATTTGGCAACTCTGTGGGATGAGGTAGCATTCAACGAGGGGCCGCTCTAGTAGTAAGATGCAATGGAGGTCAAACTTTAAAAGTTGTCCATAGCTAAGGGTTTTACTTAAGGACTGCATCGTAGAGGGACCTGTAGTGTTGGCTCCATTTCATTGAATGGTGATGAATAGGGCTAAGGGAGAAAAAAAATTTCTTTTCCCTTGGATGGTGTGGGACGAGATGCAGTGCATCTACCGTGCACTCTCTAATAAGAGCCATAACTAAGTTGGGTGTGCATGTCAAATTGGAAGAGACAATGTCATGATAAGAGTTTTTCATAAGGCAAGCTCATATGTTATTTTCAAATCTAAATCCTTATAAAAAATTTTAGGTAAGTTACTAGTAACGCTTGCCCACCCAACGACGGGCAAATTCAAATGTGACGGGCAGCACGCGTGCCCGTGTGCAGAAAATCGTCAGGGAGCTCTGGGCAGCGTGCAGGAAATCGAGAGGGGGGGGGGGATTTCTAGCAGCTCATGCTGCCCGTCAGAGCGTGACGGGCAGCGTGAGCTGCCCGGAAACCCAAATTCTTTTAGTATATAAAGATAGGTAAAAAATTTAAAACAATCTATAAACAATGATTAAAATAAAAAAAAATCAAAGGGTCTCTCAGTGGGTCGAGGGGGACATGGCAATGAATAAGAATATATATATATATATATATATATATATATATATATATATATATATGTATATGTGTGTGTGTGTGTGTGTGTGTGTGTGTGTGTATATATATATATATATATATATATATATATATATATATATATATGTACACATATATATATATACTATATAAAACTATTTTAGAGAGAGAATGTGTGAGGTGCCATAAAAGATCACGCTTTTGCTGGCAAAAACTGTCACCCATTTGCAAAAGGAAAAACTAAATATGGTAAAAAAAAACACAGCCTCCAAAAATATATAAAAACTTTTTGTGGGTAAGTGCCCATTGCCCATCATCGATGGGCACAAACAACAAGTATATCAATATATATAAAGATATTTGTGTGTGAGATTTGTGCCTATGCATGGGGTGGGTAGGAGGATGCACCCATGGTAGCATGGGTGCATCCTCCCACATGAACATTTTTAGTTCAAAAATGTGGAATGGAATCTTTTATGCATGGAATAGGATGCATGACATAGTATGCATCCATTTGGTAGGCCCCCCCAAAACTTGAACCTTACTATTATCCCCTCCCTCTCACTTTTTACTCTGTCTCACTCTCATTATCTCTACAAGCTCCCTCTTTGAGGAGGATCTTGATCTCTCTCTCTCTCTCTCTCTCTCTCTCTCTCTCTCTCTCTCTCTCTCTCTCTCTCTCTCTCTCTTTGTTTTGCTTGCAGGAAAAAGGAAACAACTTATTGATAGAAGTTTGCTTGCTTTGAAGAAGCTTCGAGGAAGAGAAATCCTCTTCTCTCCCCACACTCTCTCTTTCTCCTTTCTCCTTCTCCAATTGGCATTACAGTTTTTGGAGTTACAACGCCCTCCCTCCATCAATCAAAGATCGTTCTACAATATCAACGGTAAGTATATTTGTTGATACCTATCTATGCTTGCTAACGAAATGCTTTCTTGCAAACAAATGATAGTACATATTGTACCTCTCTGATAAGCGTTGTAGCGCATTATTCACATTTGATTTGGCAAATGCGATTATTCTCTGATTGCATACTACTTTGTGATGCATACACTTTGATTACAACTTCAAAGGCATGTCATCGCTGGCCAGAAGCGACTATTTTCTGATATATGTTCCATACATTATGCTTATACCTTTGAGAGGCACATACTACAGATATGGTTGTTGATGGCAAATTGCTGTTGATCCAACGATATACTAACACGCCACTTCTCCTATTGAGTTATATGATACACTATGGTGATATTCATTGTGATTGTCAGCGATGGGGATACCATTGCAACTTCTTGCTTATTATCCAGCGATGAGCTATAATCTTCTTCTTAACTATGTGATATTTCTTAGCATGATAGCACTCATAATGCGTAGTTTTGTTAACAATACTTGCTATCACCTCTGTCTTGCACAATATAGCAGCGACGCAGCACGAATTCTAGACTCATACCATTGGGTTCTGATTTAAGCGACCAAAGGTATGAACACTCCTATTCAACTTTGTTCTCAAGGCTATGCAAGAGCTATACTATTAGAAACTACTACGAAAGCTTTGATAACAGATTTTTCAGAAGTCATGGATTCTAACAATAACATGTTCGTCTTACAGATGATTATGTAATGATATACATAGAACTGGATACGGATTTAAACTTTTTCAAAAACAAGCATGACCACTTCACAAGAGTCGTTAGCGTCTACCATTCAGGTTGGTGCTTCTCACACATCTCGAGGGTTTGAAACTTCAAAAATGATACATTGGCAGCATAACAAATTCTTTAATTAACGTATTGCACCTGTACCAAGATGCTCTCATGTCCAAGCATATCCAATTGTCCAATAAAACCTGAAAGCTGATCCCCAACCATTCCCCATGCACTAAGCACAAGAGTCTACCAAGGACTCAATGAATGAATGTACACAAACCTCACCATAGGCTATACCTGAGTAGCTCGCCCACCTCCCAGAGATATTGATGATGATCTGTCTGTCCTACATCCCATGTAGGTTCAACTTCCCATACTTGACGTTGCTGATTTGACCAGTATATAGGCCTCCCACCAACAGGAGCCTATCTCCCCAAAACATCCATCATAGCGTCCAAGCCAAAGCAAATGGACTAGATCCACTATCGTGATGAACAACTCACCCACGATCCATAGCATATCAGGTAGGATAGCTCCAGAACCCTGTACCCTGTACCATCTGATCACCAAGTATCCATTGCCTGCTGATAGCTCCCCAAGAATCTGTCCACCTATAGTGCAACTAGACTCCAACTGGATCTAACCAAAAGCTGTATCCTACTTAACAGAAGATGATGGATAGAAACAACATGTAATGCCAACCTGGAGACTACCGTGCATATGACCATGCAGCTCACCTGATCACTCGCCAAAATATCAGTTGTCACTCCCTAAGCAACCATCTCCATCCCTGTTGGCTCACAACCATGGGCATGCTGGATCCGCATTACCCCGTAATGCACTCCATGCCCTCAGGATATATACCACCATAGGTACACTCCATGCCACCTACCTCCAAGTAGGCATGACCCGTCCCTAGGTCACCACATGATGCACCAGTTGAAGAACATCGTCCATACATCAAATGACATATCATACCTGAGCAGCTGTAGCATCTCCTTGAGTGCCACCCCAATGGACTCGTCATCCACATACTATGCTCACCTGATGTCTCTGATCCTGGTCACCATCCTGCTAGACAAGCCAAACTCCAAAGCATCACCTGCTCCACCTGGATCCTAGCATCTGCTCGCTCTCCCTGGCTATGTGCCACCCGACACCATGCCAACGCAAGCATATCCCTGAATTGTCGCTCATGGGATCCCGAGACCATTGTCTCCCTGATCGTACTGAGGTATATGGCTCTGAGTGACTCCCTCTAGGCTTATCCCTGATCTCACCACCTGAGAATATGCACCATGGAAATTCCAACACTTGTGCCAAGCCTAGACTCCTGCAAATACAGCCAATTGCATGAAAGCTATAGGTAGCTTATCCACGCCCGTGATGGTAGATGTCTCCCCATCGATGCCAATGTCCAAAACTGGCCCCCTGCTGTAATGCCATCCTGTACTCCCAAATGAGCACATCTTGAAGTCCTTGCCATCAGTTTTCCCTCTAGTAGATCGCTAGCAAAACATCCATCATAGTGTTTGCCCTTCGATCACACCCCGTGCGATCTCCATCAGCTCTCCAACCTAGAGCTGGCTCCCAAAGCTTCACGCTTTGTCCATTTGCGTTTGCAGCTTCCTGATTCCATCATAAATCCCACCTATAAGTCTTGTCCATGGCCCAAACCAAATGATCTGCACCTTGCCATCACTAGAATCTACATCCCTGATGCAATACTGATATGGCAAATTGACTTGACTTATCCAAACTAGCAATTGAAGTGTATCTCTTCGATGACAAACCTGATACACTACTCCATAGCTAAAATGGCTTGATCAAAATTGACTTACCGACTGCAAAACCGTAAAATCATCACACTCACCACTCGCCAAGAGCAACCAAAGTGTGATTATTGACACGTCCCACACACAGCTCGTCCAATGCAAGTCTGCTATCTTGCCCAATGGCTTCCAACTGGCACCACCTCGCACTTCCATCACTTGTGACCGCCAACATGTGTGTACCTCCAAGCTAGCCCATATTTCCCTCCGAACGAGAAATTTCTAAGCTACAGATGCATGTGTCAATGCAGCTATCACCTGACTCGACAATGCTACTGCCGATCATACTTATGAGAGCGTTCCTCCAAAACGCCACTTGACGTTGGTTGGTTCGAACCCCAAGAGTTGAACCTGATCACAAGAATTTCTCACCTGTAACCGGCATACCATGCCTACCTCTCACCTGTGATTGCTTTCCCTTCAAAATTGTCACCAATGATGAGTAGTCACACCGCCAAACTGCACTTTCGTCGCCAAAACTAGCTTTCTCCACACAATTCCGTTACCATTCGCCCCCACCCTACTGCATTTACCACTTCTAAACACCCTGTTACCCTGTCAGGAGTAAGTAATAATGATTTCGAAGTGATTATGCCTCAATGTACCGCCATGTAACAGGTTTCACCAGCCACAAATTGCCCCAAATTCGGCCCTACAATATCCAAATAGCGAATGTAGCCCATCAGTAGGTCACCCGCACTCCACTCGATAGAATGGTGATGAAAACACCTCAAAATGCCTTTCTCCCTGCTCTGTGACGTCGCTCTATCTGCTGGCTCTGAGCAGCCAGTTTCAAGGGTCATTTTGGCCCGCGGATGGCCAAAATAGGTTCATTCTAGCCAAAGTTATCCCTTTCCAAAGGGTGACTTGCAAATTTGAACTATTTCTTCAAAAAGAAGATTTTTAATGCACTAAGGTCCAACTTGGACTTTGGGTCCCTTCATGCACTTAAACATGAAAATTTTCAATGAAGAATTTTGATCTTTGGCCTTCAACTCTTCATGGGCCCTCTTCCTTTCAATCTAATGGTAAGCCCCCATCTGACGGCCGATATAGCTCCTTGAGCTTCCAATCACAGCCATTTATCATCTATCTTCATGATCGAATGGATGTATGCCTCCTCGCGCACCAAACTAAATTCCTTGGGGTAGCAAGACACTCAAACGCGCTAATGCATCATCACCCTCAGCACACGCGATGGCCCACGGGCCTCCCACCTTCTTCATTGCCTTTTCTCTCTCCCTTTCTTATGACAGATCTCCCCACATTGCTCTAGCTCCCTCTGCAGATCGCGACCATCCACGGCCATCTGCCAGTATCCTCACACAGCTAGGGCGCCTTCCTATAGAATTTTACAGATCCAAAAAATTCCACCTATAGTGAGAAATCAATGATTTTTCCTCTTAAAACCCTAGATGTGTCTCTATTCCATAGCTTCAGAGATGAACTGCTGCCTCATTGCTTCATGGCTGACAGTGGCCTCTTAGCCACTCCTTGGCAGCACCAAGGCACCCTACTATGGCTTCTTACAGATCCAAAAACAACTTTCTATTGAGAAAGATCCAGACTTTTTGATCTGTAAACCCTGGTTGAGCAAGCTTTTATAGCTTCTGAGAAATGGGAATTGCTCCTTCTGTGCTTCATGGCTGACCACATCCTCTTAGGATTAGTTTGGCCTTAGTAGAACCTTCTTGGGTAGCAATTTACAGTGTCCAATCCCATCAATCGTAGAGAAAGATCCGTAGTTTTTCGATTATTCTGAAAACTAGACCACTGTAGCTAGTTCCCCGAACTGCTTCTTTCCCTTCGCAATAAATGGATTTCAAAATCCTCTTAGTCCTGAGTTGCCACTACCTTGCTCCACCTTTCAATTTGCTTCACTCAGTAATTGACGGATTATCGAAGAAGTTTTGGCCAATTTTCCGTCATAGCCATTTTTCGAAGCAACTTACCGTTTTAAGCAATTTTTCAGAATTCTTCCAAGAATTCTCTTACGACGATCGTCTCAGATCTTCCCCGAAGCTCTGATCAAAGGAACTTTGCTGTCTCATGCCATCCGGACTGCCGATACCCCATATGGAGTCCTCTCTCCTAAGACGCTCTGAGTGCTATTTCTCCTAGTGAAAGACGTTATCCCATAGCTCCACTGGATCATGCATACCTGCATCACCCTGACGCTCTGATACCAAGTTGAAATTCTGTTAGGATCTAGTGCAGTATGCAGATCACATCACACAATCACCATAGTCACTCCTCACAAGCTCTCAAAGATGGCACAACAAAAGTTAAGTCTATCATGAAGAAACACTGTAACTGCAGGGGCTCAATAGGTGTCTCTAAACTGGCCTACCACCTATATTGGGCCTAGTTTTAGGCCCAATATGGCCACATATACTAACAAACCCAGGACATGCCCCTGAGTATAGCATAATGAACTCAAATCACTATACAGGCTAATTTCTTCCTATGTGTGGCTACCCGGCTAACCCAAGTAGTTGTCTACGGGATCAGTGCCCGATTAATATATCCTAATGGGTCACGTCCCGATCACAACCATATATAGTAAACCAAATAAACTGTACACTAATTACATCATCACATTTAGAGCTTACATAAAATGTATATCAGATTAACTCTGATTTCTAACTCTTTTAACCTCAACAACCCAAGCTCTATTATTTCTGGCAAAGGTGGGGGTAAAAGAAGAAAATTCATAGGATTCAAAGGAAAAGAAGGGCAAGTAAGTGGAACAAAGAATGAGTTGCCGGTCAAGAAGCCAAATTTCTATAGAAATTGGTATACTTGCAGGACGATGAAGTTTTGGACAGAAGGGAACTTATCAGAAATACGACGGATCACCTACAACTCATTATGCATGATACCAAGGGAACACTCTTTCTACATTTACTTTACCGCAATAGGATGTTTGAGACCTTTCATGTGAAGCAATTTTACGCTCGCATTTTATTACACTTATTTGGCTTTATACATAAGTCCTTCAATGATATCATCTGTGCTTGGTCATACATGCCGAATGTTAAAATGGATTCGTACTTCCCTTATGATGTCTTTTGTAACTTTCAAGTTGAAAACTTACAAGCTTGTTCATGCACTACTCTGAAACATTTTAAAGTCTTTATCTCAAAAAAGTTTGGTCATGTTTGACTACAAATTGCAACTTAATCAATAGTAAGTTCCTCAACAACTCCTTAGAAAAAGGACTTAATCATATCGTTCTACAACATACTAATATCCGGAGTATTGCTTCTGAATTACATGATGGTTGGCTAAAGCTCATGAGACTTCTGCCTACATATTCAAGTGAAGACAATAATAAGCATGTTGAAATTTGTCAAAAAATTGCCCTAGAACTACTAAAAAACAAAAAATGGATTCAAGGAAACACTGTTCCACTACGTAAAAAAGAAGAGGCCTACAACGAACGAAAATAAATTGCCAAGCATTTATACATTAATGGAATTGACAAGGCTCAACATAACCCTTGTTTTATAAGCATATATTTTGTACATAAGCTTGCTTTAGAAAGACTCGATAGTCCAAATTTTACACCTTTTCGGATCTTACAAATAATCTCGCTGAATCTATTCAAGGGAATTACCTTACTTGATATGCACGTATAAAGTGCAAAAAGAAATGTTCAGATGGATCACAAATGCACACTGCCATTTTTCTAGACTTGTTAAGCTCCTGATAGGTGCTCTTGGTATGCTATTCTCTTTCATTATGAAAGGTGCAGGCCTTAAGACAAAAACATACAAGAGCATCCTAAACGGGGACACATCCTTACTATGACAATGTGACTCATCGATCGATTTCTACCTTAATATACCCAAGCTCATTTATGCCATGAAAGCATCTGATGTCTCCAAATGTTACGAAAATATTCCTTCGAACGGGATTGACGGTTTGAAAAGTATTATGACTAAAATGATTTGTTCAGCATTTAAGATTGCCAAAATCAAATTGCTCAAATACAAACGAATATCTGAAACCAATTATTTTAAATAAGCTTCGGAGAATGCAGGTTCATATGAATGGAGTACTATAGACAAGAACACCTTATGCATTTGGAGTTCCTATTTGATAGACCATTGCATTATCAGACTTGGGGATCATACTTGGCGACAGGTCCGAGGAATACCAATGGGTCTTTCATGTTCAATGTGTTGTAATTGGTACCTTTCTTTTTTTGAAATGTAATATACCATCCCCTCTAAGGTGATAAGCATGTACATGTAACAATTGTCTCTTATCACTCTCCACGTAGTAGAGTGGTACGCTATTATAAAATCTTCTAATGAGTTCGGAGACATGCATGACGATATGACCAATACCTCCACTCCACAAGTATAAACTTTCCTACAAAAGCTTATCAAAAACGTAAAGAACCTTCACTTGGCATCTTTTTAAGGGATTAACCTTTGTCTGGGGGGGTCACTAATTTCTAGATATAGTATGAAGAATTTATTAGTGAAGTTGGCTAAGGTTGAAACAAAGGTTCATTAGAGGAGTTTTTGATTCCAAAAGTGTTACATACCTATGTAACTAGCAGTACTTCAAACCCCTATTAGTCCATTTAGTGTTGGGGGCTCATGGCAAGGTACCCTTAGGAATAAGGGTATGTACCCTTGGATAAGGACAGGCAAGTGACTATACCTTAGTCAGAGGTATGGAGTCATGAGACACTTGGATAAGGGTTACCCTTAGGATTAAGGGTAGGTGCCTTAGATAAAGGTACTAGTGTCCTTGATTAAGGGCAGGTAGGTGTCTATGCCTTGGATGGAGGTATGGAACCTAGAAAGGTCTTAGAAAGTCATTGGATGACTATATTTCTAAACCTTGGGCCTCAACCTTGAACCATATCACTTTATTGGTCTTGGACCAAAGTATACAATCACAACTTGGGCAATGGGTCCTAGTAGGAAGGCGCCCTCCTAAAGGGTCCATTGAGTTTCAAGTTCCACAAGAATAGTAATCAAAGAGTCATAAGTTATGGAAGATGTCTGATGACCTTCCATAAGCCTATGAAGGCTCTTGAACTCCTCTAGGCCTCTCTCTTTCTCATTGGATGTGCATGGAACTCCATAGTGTATTGGAGAGAACTAAATGCCATCTATATAAGAGGAGTAGGGCGCCCATTGGGAGGGAGAGAGATCTCTTTTGCTTACCTTGCTTATGCTCTAGTGTGGCTACTAGTGTGTAGAGTAATTCTTGTGTGTAGTATGCTAAAGATTTAGATCTTGCTTATGGTATGGGACATAAGTAGGGTCTGGATCTTGAGTAAACTATGGTTTGTTGTGATATGCTTGTGATCTGTTTATGGTTAGCAAGAGGGTGCTAGATAGGTCTTGCTTGGAGCTTGGATCTAGCTATGGTTGGGTGGTGACTACTTGAGGCCAACTTGTTATCTTCCTTTGTGTTTAAGAATAGGGACATAGGTGGAGGAGAGATCCTTGGAGGCTTGCAGATCCTTACTTGCAGGTGGAGTCATCTTATCTTGGAGTTGGAGAAGCATCTTGGAGCTTGCAGGTTGCTTGGAGGACATTTGGAGACTCTACCTTGGATTTGGAGGACTTTCTCCTTTTACTTGTTAAAGTGGTATCAGAGCTAGACAAAGGATGGTAACCTTTCTAAACTTCTTCAAGTTCTATTAAGATCACTCATTAAATTTTTTTGGGGAATATTATTGGCTTTCCTAGTGGTAGGAAGCTTGTAGTTGGAGTACCCAATGAATCTATCTTCTTTAAAAAGGAGTAGTAATCTTTATAGAATTGTTTAGGGGCTGATTTTTTATTATGTTAGAGAAGTTTTAAAGTGGGCTTTGGATTTTTGAAAGTTTTGAAAAAAGATTTGTGGGATGGTTAGAGGAAGTCTTCCTCTACATACACAAACTTTTTTGTGCAAAAAGATTGATTCTAGCTATGTGTTTTGATCAAAACTAGTGTTTTTTATGCATAAATGAAGCGTTTGAAGTTCCGATTTTCATTTTGAAGTTCTATTTTTCAGAATTGTGAATCTGAAAATCAGATTTGAAAAGTAAAGTTTTCATCCAAACTTCATTAGTTACACCTTTCTATCTCCTAGTTTCATGAAGATGGCAATGTAGGAAAGGAATGGTAGTGTAACTTTGTGTATAAAGCAAGGTTTGAAGTTCTGTTTTTTGTCATTATGAAGTTCTGATTTTCAGACCTGTAAAATTCCCATCTCTCCATGATCGTCTTCAAGGGTGATGATTGGAGTATCTTTCTGAGAATCTTTGAACTCGGCCTCCTCAAGGATGTATTTTTTATCCTCATGAAATATAACATCCCTACTCTCAATTGTAGTTGAGATAGAGGGAACATAGATTCTATAAGCTTTCTTGTTGGATGAATATCCAACCATGATCCCTTTGATAGAATTAGGATTATCTCTTTTCCTTGTTTCCAAAGGTACATGAACAAAGCAACTCTAAGGTGATCTACCTTAGGTTTTTTTATAAACAAGACTTCATATGGTGATTTTCCAGCAAGTGCATTGTGAGGTAATCTATTGCACAAATAGTTTGCACAATTAATTGACTCACCCCAATATTCAATAGGAAAAGAAGCTTCAACTCAGATTGCTTTAGCACATTCACATAAAGATCAATTTTTCCTCTCAGCAACTCCATTTTGAGATGGAGAATAAGCACAAGAAGACTCTCTCTTTATTCCTTCACCTTCACAATATTCATAAAACTTGTTGGAGATGTATTCACCTCCTCCATCACATCTTAAAGCTTTAACTTTGAAAGAAAAATGTTTCTCAACATAAGCTTTGAAGATTAGGAAGTGATCAAATACCATAGCTTTTGAAGAAAGTAGATACAACCAAGTATATCTTGTAAAGTCATCAATAAAGGTGACAAAACATGTTGCACCACCAATACTTTTAGAAGAAGAAAAATGAACATCCGAGTGTATAAGCTCCAAAGGATGAGTAGTCTTGATCTTTTGATATGGCTTTCTATGTGATTTTGCAATAGCACAAGCCTCACAAGGCTTGAAATCTTTGGACAATGATTTTGGAAGCCAATAGCCTTTTCTTTCTTGACCATAGAAGACATAAATTTAAAGTTAGGATGCCCCAACCTTCTATGCCACAACTCCTCCTTAGATAAAAGAGCAACTTCACAAAAGTTTGCATTCTTATAAGAATTCAACCTGAAAATTCCACCATATCTAGATCCATTAGCTAGGACCTCATCATTTTTCTTGATAAAGCAAGTATTCGAATTGAACTTTACATCACAACCACTATCAAGCAACTTTTCAACACTAATCAAGTTCAAGAATGAAAAGAACATTGGAAAGTGAAAGGACTTTAGAAGAAGCAAGTTTCAATGGAATGTTTCCAATTCCTTCAATAGAGCACTCATGATCATTTGCAGTGTAAATAGATCTCTTAAGTCCTTTGTAAGATACAATTGAGTCAAAAGCCTCTCCTTTGAACAGCACATATGTGAAGAAGCTCCACTATATATGTACCAAGCTCCATCTTTCTTGAAAGGTGATGAAGAAAAACTTGAGAGTGATCCTTCTCCGTCACTTGCAACAAAATCTTTTTCAATCTCTTTGGAGAGATTTGCTTGCTTGAGTTGGTTTTTCTTCTTGAAGCAATTAGAGGCATAGTGCCCCTTCTTGCCACAGAAGAAACACTTCACTTTCTTCTTCTTGGTCTTTGAAGTAGAAGGATGAGATGAATCATCCTCTTCACCATCTTTGTCTCGATCCTTGGCTTTGTCTTTGTTGGATGCTTGAGAAAATTGGTTCTTACTCCTTCCTTTATGCTTGTCCTTGACAAAGAGGGCTTTGTCACTTCCACCATGCTCAAGTTTGTTCATCCTAGAAAGTTTATAACTTTGCCTAGCTTTTTCAGAAATGAGAACTCCTTGGAGAGTTTCTAAATTAGACAACTCCTCCTTAATGGCAAAGGATTGAACAAGATTATCATAGTCATCTTTCAACCCATTTAGAAGAACTTGTACTAGCTCATCTTGGTTAATTGTAACACTAACACACGAAAGCTCCCTATGAAGATCTTTTTTTCTTAGAACATGTTTGATGCACTCTCCTCATTTCTTTGAAAACTTTGGAAAATCTGATTCCTAAGAGTGAGTATTCTAGAATTATTCTTTGCTTCATAGATGGATTTAAGTGCATCCCAAGCATCTTTAGTTGTGGTGCAAGATCCTATCTCTCTCAAAATTTCATTAGATACATTCATCTTAATGAAATGTAGAGCCATTCTAGCTCTCTTCCTGTACTTTGGTATTTCAAGTTGTGCTTGAGGCTCCTCCTCAATACCAAGCACAATGTCCATAGCATCCTGGAGTATTAAAATAGACTCCATTCTAAGCTTCCAAATTGAGTAATTAGAAGTATTTAGTCTTTCATTTGCTTCTAGGAAATATCCTCCCAAAGGTGCCATTATATGAAGACTTCTTAGTTATTGGACAACAATATGTTTGAGCTTGTTCCAATCAGACTTAATGTTGCTGCTCTCTTTCACTATAGGTATTTTCAAGGATATGCTACCTTCCTATGTGAAAAACTTGCAACTGTATTTGAGATGGATCTCAAATATTCCACAAAACAAGATTATCTAGATCAGATACTCAAAATGGTTTGAGGCACTTAGACAAGTTTGAATCCTACTTTTGGCACGTGTGAAATGATTCAAAAGAAAACACTATTGATACTCAGAAGGCTCAAAAGTGTTCAATTACTTCAAACTTAGTCTTGATCTTCAGTTTCTTGTGTAGGATGCTCAAAACAATGGACTCAGAACAAAGCAAGGTTGAATCAAATCAAAAAGTGGTCACTCGGATTTTGGACCTCTCCCTACCCTCTTTAAGAGCTTATAACTCTTGATAGACACATCAGATTGATTTGGTATCAATTTCTATGAAAAGTACCTTCATAAGCTTTTCATCAAGCTATTACACCACTATCTTTGGATAAACAAGCAATGAAATAGAAGGGACTGAAAATCTCTAATTTTCACACGTGTGGAATTTCAGAATTCCGTACTATTACTTTTCATACCTGAAAATTCAGTTTCAGTCCGATTTGATCCAGACACTCTTCAGAGAAAGGTAAGAAAAAGTGTATAAGTGTTTTTTTGCTTGAATTAGCTCTCAAATTCTTGTACAATCAGAGATGTTAGCATGCAAAGCTCAATTTGGCTCTGATACCATGACAAAATTTGTAGAATTAACATGTGTGGGGATGATCCACAAGTATGATAGATCTCATTAAGCTTTATGATTAGCACAATAATCTGATTCTAGATTGAATAGCAAGATCTAGTACAATGCTTATGGATTAATGCTAAGAATCAGAGAATGATAGCATTGAATTACAAATGACAAAAGTACAAGAAATTAGTGTATGAGCATTAGCCTCAACATGAGTTAGAGAGAGAGAGAGAGAGAGAGAGAGAGAGAGAGAGAGAGAGAGAGAGAGAGAGAGAGAGAGAGAGAGAGAGAGAGAGAGAGAGAGAGAGAGAGAGAGAGAGAGAGAGAGAGAGAGAGAGAGAGAGAGAGAGAGAGAGAGAGATATCAAGCAAAAATGGTGTAGATCCAAAATGGCATGGAATAGCTACAAAGCTTTGGTTCTTTATCAAAAATTATGAGAATAGCTACACGTATTTGTGGAGTTTGAGGTAGCTTGAGGTAGAACCACATCCATCCACCTTTCAATCACATCTAAAGTGGAAACTAGAGTCTAAGTGACATTTGTCACATCTCATGCATGTATCTCTATCTACTTTTACCAAGTGTCCTACTTCTAACTATAATTGTACAAATCATCATGCATGTGTCCATTTCACTTTGCGCATGCCTTGCATGTCACTATGGATCACTTACAATAAATGCATGTGATATGCCACGCGTTTCTACAAGCATATTTTTGCTATTTCTAAGTCTACAATCTATATGCAAGTTGTATTCAACCAACTAGATATGACAAATCCATATAGCTCGAGTTCTATCTAGGCCAAATTTGGCATTTACAATTATGAAACAACATACTTGCATAGTACAAAGTTTGTAGCAAGCCTAAAGTCAAGATGGATTATTTTTCAATTTCAACACAGCCAAAATCTTACTGAACACTAAGATATCATCTAAGAATACCACTACGAATCTTCCCAAATATGGCCTAAACAAATCGTTCATCAAATTTTGTTGGAAAGTTGTTGAAGCATTGGTTAGATCAAAAGGAAACACCAAAAATTTGTAGTGTCCAAAGCGAGTTTGAAAACCCCTTTTTGGTATATCTTCTGCCCTAATGCGTATCTGATGGTATCTTGACCTTAGATCTGTCTTGCTAAAGTACTTAGCACTTAGGTCATCCATCTGCCACAGTGGTTATTTATTCTTAATGGTTACCTTATTCAATTTCTTATAATCTATGCAAAACCTTATAGTCCCGGCCAGCAGAACCACTGGTGATACCCAAGGAGACTTACTAGGTTGTACCCAACCCCTCTTCATGTAATCATGTAATTGCCTATTTACCTCAGCCTCTTCCGATGCACTCATCCGATAAGGATGCCAATCGGAATTGAACCAGGTATAAGTTCAAATTTATGGTCAACTATTCTTTCGGGTGGTAAACCACTTAGAATTTGCTTTGCATAGGAACACAGATCATGCTACACAGTAACACAGACAAAAACACTCTCCACAACAAGCTCACATAGCAACTGTGTTTCTCAAAATGAAATTACATTGTACATATAGTTGTTCACTCAGGCAACCCATGCATGACCCAGGTTGTCGTTGGCGGGACGCGTGTCCCGTCGACTTGCCTTGTGGCGAGGCCAACTGATCCTTATCCACTGATAGGACCCACAGTATAGTAACACAGTGATTCTACTTTAATTCTAACTCTCCCTTAAAGTAGAGTCTACTGTTTATACAGTCATATACATAGCTTTAAAGTCAACAAACTTTAAGTACAAAAAGCTTTCTTCTAATCTTATCAAACTTTTCTCCAGTAAGTGGCTTAGTGAAAATATCAGCTAGTTGTTCTTCTGTGCTACAATGAACAACATGAATTTCACGACTCAGCAGCCTCTCACGTATAAAGTGATACTGAATCTCAATGTGTTTAGTTCTCGCATAGAACACTGGATTCTTTGCTAGCTGAATGCCCCTCTGACTGTCGCTATGTAAAGTTGTGGGATTTTTCTGCTTCATGCCAATTTCTTCCAAGATTTGTCTAAACCATATAGCTTCATGTGCTGCACTACACATTGCCTTATACTCTGCTTCTGTGCTGGAAAGAGCGATAGTACTTTGCTTCTTACTAGACCAGGAAAAACAACTACCACAAAACTGGAATACATACCTTGTGGTGGATCTACGATCATCATAGTCACCTCCCCAATCCGCATCCACATAGCCACACAACTCAGGTAAACCATCATGCTTCCTGTAAATCAAGCCATACTCTGAAGTGCCTTTCACATAACGCAAAATGTGTTTAGCTGCCTTCCAATGCATTTTCGTAGGTGCTGCCATAAACTAACTTACAATGCCAACAACATAGCATATATCTGGTCTAGTCGTGGTAAGGTAGATTAGGCTCCCTACTAACTGTCTATACAGCGTAGCATCAAATGCCTATGACTCATCAAACTTAGAAAGCTTTTTACCTGGTTCAATAAGAGTGTTTACTGGTTTGCAATCCTGCAGCCTAAACCTGTGCAACAACTCTTTGACATACTTCACCTGTGTTAAACTCACTTCATGTCCTTTTTGCCACACTTCTACTCCAAGGCAGTAATGCATCAGGCTGAGATCTGTCAACTCGAATTGTTCCATGAGGTCTTTCTTGATCATGTCTATCATCTCTTGATTATTTCCCGTAATAATCAAGTCATCAACATAAAGAGCAATCAAAGCAACCATACCATCAAAGCATAAGACATATAGATTTGGATCAGAATGTGTTCTCACCATCCCCTTTTGAACAAAAGTAGACATCAATCATGCTATACCACGCATGTGGTGCTTGTTTAAGACCATAAAGCGCCTTCTTCAAGCGACATACTTTATTTTCATGTCCCTTCGTTACAAAGCCTTCAGGTTGATCCATGAACACTTCTTCTTATAACTCACCATTTAGAAAAGCACATTTCACATCCATCTGAAGCAAAGGCCAACCAAAATGTGAAGCTAAAGCAATAAGTAGACGTAGAGTATTCCACTTACAAACCGGCGCAAAAGTCTCCTCATAGTCGATGCCTTTATTTTGTGCGTACCCTTTGATCACCAATCTTGCTTTGTGCTTTGCTATACTTCCATCTGCATGTTACTTAGTCTTGTATATCCATTTGCAACCAATGGGTTTCTTCCCAACTGGTGGTTCTACTAAGTCCCATGTGCTATGTTTAGAAATTGACTCCATCTCCTCTCCCATGGCCTTGACCCAGATGTCATCATCCTTTGCTTCACCATAAGTCGAAGGTTTTTTGCTTTGAATAATGCTAGATAAGAGAGCATAATTTGCTTTAGAGCTTTCAGGTAGTGTCTTCTCTCTTGTTGATCTTCGTAGCTCTCCCTGGTTAGATGATCCTAGAAAGTCATCTATGTCGCGGCTCTCCAACAATCTCTCAAACCACTTAGGGAGCTTCCTGTCAGGTGATCGGCTTCCTAGTGAAAATGTATCCCACGGTACATCCTTCTCCTTGCGTTTGTCACCTACAACTTCAATCCTTCTTGCACCAAAAGGTTTGTCCCTACCTCTCCAAACTGTTTCTTGAGGTTGAGTAGTAGTATCTTGAGATGTATCCTCATGTCCATCACTCGGAAGGTCAATGAATGGATCATCATCAGGTGGTATCCTCACTATACCATCTTTCCCAGTGGATGTGTCTATCTTCTCGACATCCTCGTCTTCATCATCTTGGATTCATCAAAGATAACATCACGACTTATATGGATTTTGTTTTCCACTGGATCAAAATATCTATAGCCCTTCACACGATCATCATATCCTAGGAATATGCACTTGATAGCTTTTACATCAAGTTTACGTCTCTCTTCCTTAGGAATGTGTACAAAGTGAGTCATAGGAGAACTGGATTATGTAGCCCATATAGGCTGCATAGGTGTCTAGTGAGGTGTCACAGTGCACTACTGGTGGTGCATGGGCCTTGGAGGGTATACGTATACCCATTGGGCTCTCACTAGTATATGCTTGATTGTGGTGCTAGTAGCTATATGCTGATGGTGTGACTCCTCTATCCCTTGTGAGAGATTGATCCATAGCTTGGGGGCTTGATCCGTAAGATCTATGTTTGGTTGGGTGAATTTGTCCACCATCGGATACCCTTGTGTTGCTTTGTTGCAGCTTGGTTGGCTAGTGCATCCTCGATGGAGGTCATTACACTTTTCATATTGAGTAGTTTGTAGAATTTAACATCTCACTAGGTTCAAGAAGGAATGCACCAATGGACCTCATCTTCCAAGTGACTTGTACTATTGATGTACTTCTCGGCCATCCCTAAGTTCTTTTCTAGAATTTGCCTCACTAGCAAGTCACTTGATGTTCACAAAGACACAAATAGCAAGATCCTCTCGATCTTGATTCAAAAGAACTCTTTTGAAGGATTTTACAAAACAATGCTCAAGAAAATTGAAATTGATAAATCTAGAAACTCACAAAGGTTTCACTTGATTTTGATCTTCTCAAATTAGACTTCCAACCCCACTTTGGACTTCTAGTCACAGCTCTCACATCCCTCACCAAGATAGAATGGAGATAAGATGAGATCCAATAAAAAAACTATGAAATCCTATCAATTTTCACTAGATTTGGACAAAAACATAACCAAATCTCTCTCCCTCTTCTTGATGGTTCTTCAAGACCTATAAATCAACTTCAAAGGGCTTGAATTCAGCCTTAATTAATTAGATTTTATGACACTCAGTCAAATCTCATTGATTGCTAATAATCTTTGATGCTTTCCCTAGGATTTGCACGAAAAAACTCATCAAGATGCTTCAAAATGAATTTTTTTGGATCTTATGAAAAATTGAAGTTAAATACAGGTATAGAGGTACCCACACTGGTGACCCTCACTTAAGTCTGGATCAAAAAACTTTACAATAAGACTTTATTTGAACTCGTCCTCTCAAGACTAGTTTTCTAGCAACAAACTTGCTAAAAATGGATTGTGCTTTGATCATTAATTATCCTCTTGTACTTGGCTCAAAAACCATGCTGAAAGTACAATACTAAGGACCATAAATGAGCCTACAAAAGGCTCCAAGAGTGATTGATTAATTGATACACCAATCTATTGCAAAACTAGTCATCAATTTCTTGATCTAGACTAGCAATTTTGGATCACACAATCAAGAGCAATAAAAAACAATGATCAAACATGGAAATCCGACCCCGATTAAAGAAATGATCAGTTTGACAAGTACTCTGATCTTATAACCGGCAGCTTGAACGTCTACATTTAGTTCAGTTCTCCAAATTAGAAAGAAGAGCTTCCAATTTCCACTAATCAAGTTTAGTTCATAAAGAAATCATAAAATCACAAAACAAATGTGGGAATCACTCGAGATTGCCAATTTGCTCTCAAATCTCTATCTTGCATGCATGGAATGATAGATTTTATGTACAATATGGCTCTTTTTTAAAGTAGGTGAAAATTCAGCATTTAATAAGGAGACTAGTTGACATTTTTTGCCCTAATATGTCAATCTTACCTGACCCTAGAGTTATGCCAAATTCATGGTTAGGTTACTCAAATACTTCCATGAATTGAGGAGTTTGCTCCTAAATTCTAGGGAACCTGAACAAATTGACTAGCTAACACCTAATATTAGGATCTAAACTACCTAGGCCTATTCTTCACACGTGTGAGCAGCCTCCACACATGTGGGACCCACCTACTTACAATTTTAGAAGGTTTGATCAAGGTAAAATTTGCCAATTTTGACAATTTATCACACCTCTCATGCTAAAGGACACATCTCTCTATGGAGACAATCCAATGGGCACACCTCTCTATGGAGACGATCCAAAGGGCAGTTAGTGCCTCCTAAAACACAACAACAACTAAATTCAAATCTCTCACTAGTTTCTCTTGTAAGTTTTTCCACACCATGAAGACTGAAACCAATTGAGGAGTCTGATTTCTCAACATCTTGCATTGATCATTCAATATCATGAATGTGATTTTTTGTATATATCCTTCACTTGTTAACATAGCAAAGGAATATTGGGTGGTTCGACCGGTTCCATCAATAAGTGAGATGAGTTCATCTTCTAGAATGTAAGATAAACTATTATCAAAATAAGCCTTTATCAAAATTCATTCTTGTCATAGGACAATTCCCTGCCTAGAATAGTATTTACTAAAACAATAGTGTGAAGAATTGCCAAAAATTGGCAAATCTAGCTTGATCAAAACAATGTAGACTCTTTGTAAATATTGTGTATAATTGGGTTCCACACATGTAAGGCAAAGATGCCACGTGGAAACCCACTCCTAAAATTGCCAATCTAGATGAATTTTTTTGGGTCTAGTTTTTTGATAGATTGTTAAGCAAGCATCCAATCACTCTTGTGGATCTTTTATAGATCCATTTATGGTCCTAAAGTACAGTATTTTTACATGGTATCAGAGTCAAGTACAAGAGCATAAGCCATTGATCTAATGCAAATCCATTTTCAGCAAGTTTTGGTGCTAAAAACTAGTACTGAGAGGGCAAGCTAGAATCTTGATTTTGGTGAGGAGATTTGATCCCAAACTTGGTAGGGGTGTCCAAATCCGTACTGTCCACATGTGTGGGCACCTCTGAACCTACATTAAATGCATGGCATTCATTTGATCCATAAAAATCCAATTTGTGAGCTTTTGATGTAATTTTTGGTGGAAATCCTAGGATAAGCTACCAAGATTGAGTGCCATTGATTAGATTTGGCATAGGGTCATGAGATCTAATTAATCTTGGCTGAAATCAGGTCCTCTAAACTTGTTTTACAGGTCTTGAAAGTACATCAAAAAGTGTGAGTGAGATTTAGTCATGTTATTGTCCAAAAATAGCCAAAATTGGCAAGATTTGATTGTAAGTAGATTTCACATCATCTTATCTTCATTCCAACTTTGTGAGGGAGTGCTAGAACTGAGATTATAAGTCCATTTGTTGGATTAGAAATCTAATTTGAGTGAAATACTACAAGAGAGAGACCTTAGTGAGTTTCTAGAGACAATCAAATCCATTTCTTGGCAAGATTTGTTTGAAAGTAGTCACATTTCACTTCATCTTATCTTCATTGCAGCTTTGTGAGGGAGTGATAGAACTGTGATTATAAGTCCATTTGTTGGATTATAAATCAAATTTGAGTGAAACACTACAAGTGTGAGACCTTTGTGAGTTTCAAGTCAATCAAATCTATTTCTTGTTTGTAGAATTCACTAGTAAGATGGGATCTGCTGGAGCATACCTTCTAGAAACTAGTGAGAGATTGAATTCTACAAATTATGCTATTTGGAAGGTTAGGATGGAGTCACTCTTGGTGCTCCAAGACCTTTATGAGTTCTTGATTGAAGTTGAAGATGAACCTCTAGGTGCACATGAGTTAGCTAGATACAAGAAGAGATCTAGGCTTGCACTTTATTGTGTGAAGATGAATGTGAGCAATGATTTGTTGAGAGAAGTATCAGCATGTACTAGTGCTAAAGAGACTTGGGAGTCGTTAAAATCAATCTATGAATCTAGTAACACTTCAAGAGTACTCATGCTTAGAAATCAAATTTTGCAAAGCATGAGGAGAAGTGAGGAGAGTGCACCAGGATTATGTACTCAGAATCAAGTCTTTAAATAGGGAGTTGGCTTCCATTGGAGAGAAGATTCAAGATGGAGAGCTTGTACAAATTGTTCTTAATGGTCTAGAAGATGACTTTGCAAATTTGGTTCAAAGTTTTGCCATCCAAGACACTTTGCCATCTATTGATAAGCTCCATAGTGTGATTGTGGCTAAAGAGTGTAGGATGCTCCACACCAAGGCAAGAATGAGTTCATTGTCTTTGCAGGATGAAGATGAGAAAGCCAATTTCTCATTAAAGGGCAAAAAGAAAACCAATGGAAAGAAGAAGCATCCAAAGGAGGCCAAAGAAGAAGATGATGCATCAAGCTCAAAGGACAAGTCAAAGCAAAAATGCTTCTTTTGTGGAAAGAAGGGACATTATGCATCTGAATGCTACAAGAGGCTAAGATCACAAGAGGAGGACAACAAACAAGGAGACCTTGCACATGAGGAGGAGTAGGATGAAGTTGATGTATTCTTGATGGCATCTACATCCTCACCAACAAGCAATAGCAATTCAAGAGATGCTTGGTGGATTGATAGTGGGACTAGCTCCCACATGTCTTGTGAAAAGGATTTTTTCTCAACTTTAAACTCATTCAATGATGCTAAAATGTTTGTCTTTACTGCAAGTGATTAAGAGTGTAGGATAGATGGTGTTGCTACCATTTCTTTGTATCTAGAATCCTCAATAAGTATGGATCTAGAAAATGTCCTTTATGTACCATCAATCACCAAGAATATGCTTAGTGGTGGTCTACTCTTATAAAGTGGTTTGGATGTCCACTTTGAGCATGGTGTTTGTTCCATTTTTAAGAATGATAATTGCATAGCAAAAGGATTTAAACAAGGGAGATTTGTTTAAGTTGGAAGCTAGTGTTGCTTTTGATAGTATGAGCTTGTCAAAGGAGGAGATCACTCAAGAGGACATCTTGGCAAAGTGTGACATTACTTGCATTGAGGAGGAGCATCAAAAGGAGGAAGATCTTGAGGATCGGCCTCAAAGCATGAGAGTTCCAAGGGAGTCCTCAATGACCGAGTCATCAAATTGCATGCAAATTGTCCATTGAAGTGTGCATCTTGCAAAGGTGGTGAGCATTGGAGAGCCTACTATCTTTGAATACTTTTTGGAAAGTATTAGTAGACATGGAGTGACTTGCTGCTTATCTTTAAGATCTATGGTGTTTAGTACTCTTTATGACAAGACAATGAAATTAGATGCTACATTTGTTGTTGATAAAGCAATTTCGCTGGATAACTATTTTTGTAATAGTTTGAATAGTGTCATAGAAGATGAAATATCATTTGTATTGGAAATCTTTGGATCCACATGCTTTGTGCATGATCATTCCAATGTAAGGACCAGAGATTATCCTATTTCAATGATAAGAATAATGGTGGTGTTTTGCTCTTCAAGTAAAGATTATAGAATCTACTTGTTTTTCACCAAAGAAGTTGTCAATGGTGGAAATGTGATCTTTCAAGAGTGGAAGATTTGTAAACTTGAAAAAGCACCTTTGGATCAACACTTTATTCAGTTCATTGATGGTTTGGAGTCAACTCAAGTGGAGGAGCAAGCTCAAGACCCGAGGACTCCAAGAAGAATTTTGAGTATCAAGATGGAGCCATCTAGGCTCAATCATATGGATCAAACAAGGCAAATTGTCTTTGGCAACATTGTGTATGAACTTAATAGTTTAATTGATGTATCTTCAAGTGCACAAAATGCCTTGGAATCCATGGCTTGGCATGATGTATAGTTTTTGAAGTGTGCTACATGTATATAGACACATTTGTGGAACATAGTGAGAAGACAGAATATTTTTGGAGCTCATTGGCAATTTCAAGCTAGTTCACTATGTACATTGAGTTTTTGTGATCCAAATGAAACCAAATCAATTTCTACTTGTTTCTCAGGTTTAAGGTCGTGCTACAGCCTGTAGTACACACGTGTGGGCTCGGATTTCAATGTTGATCAATGCTTTTGATTGTTAATGCTTGTTGTTTGTCAAATTGCCAATCTAGATCAACTTTTTTGTGTCTAGTTTTTTGATAGATTGTTAAGCAAGCATCCAATCACTCTTGTGGATTTTTTGTAGCATCCATTTATGGTCCTAAAGTACAGTACTTTCACAAATAGAATTTCATTATAGTCTTGTACTCTAATATTCACCTTCGGGGGCATGAGCATCCCAAACATCTTGTGTTCCTTTGGCCATGTTGATCACGTACTTATTAGATGACCTAGTTGTTGTTACTTCTACACCAGTTGACCATTCACAAAAGGCTTAAAATGATCCATGCCTCCGTCCTTCATTATCAAGTCATGAAGTTGGTAAATAGCAATACTAATCTTGCAATTTTCACGATATCTATCGTCCAACAAATAAAGCTCAATGCTAAAGATGACAGACTTACTTGATATCATGGCCACTTGAGCCACATTTGAAGTCTTAACCCTCTTATTCTACGAGTAAACCTTGACCAGATGACCCCTTTTCCATGCATAAGAAAGAAAGTCCTTAGTCTTTCCTAACACCATAGGATCCAACTTCATCTTCTTTTTTTCAAGTTGAGCTGAACAGCCTGGTTCACTTCTTACCTCCTTTCATAGGAGTAATTGGTGTAGTAATTTTTCATGTATCTTTATAAGCAACTGTTGATGTATCATCATAAATATGAAAGTTTGTAGCATCATCTAGGATGTTTACTTTATTACATCCCATGGAAAACCACTCAAAATATCTAAAAATTGCAATATTTGCTAATCAATTTCAAAAATTCCAAAACAACAATCTTCAAAATCCTAAATTAAAACATCTAGAGTTTTCAATTTGCCTATTGTTAATCTTAATGAAATGCTAAGAAAGATGAGAAATGACTATCATCTAAATTAGAGGACATGATGCTAAATGCTATTAATGAATTTGTTCTCATCGAGTCCCAAAAGGTCACTTCCAAGCCATGCTTGACTTTCCAAGCACTATCATATTGTCATTCTTCTTACTGACGCTCTCCTAGTGCCATGATTCGTATATCTTCATGTTTGTTGCCTCAACTCCTAAACTTAAGCTTTGATGTCTTCATCATAACAACTCATAAATAATATGTTATGATTATTCGTCAACTCACAAATAAAAACCCGTAAATGAAGTTCTAATCATAGTCTAGTAATGCTACGATTGAGAACATTACTTTTTACTTCAAGCAAAATAATCAATGTAATAATTTTATTGTGAGTTTTTTGTGCTACTGTATCTTCATAAACCTGAAACATTTTGTAGCTGAATTTCTATTATATGATTGGGAATCTCATGAAAGAGCATCAAAATACGTAAAACAATGATACTTGCTAATCAAATTTGGGAAATTTACAAAAAACAATCTCTAACTTCCTAAATATACACATCTAAAGTTTTTATACCATTTGCAAATTGCTAGTTTTAGTGTAATGCATATCATCCAATTCTTGAACAAAAACACTTGTCAAAGCAATTTGGAATTTATACAATGCCCCGAAACATATCAAAGTTGATATCCTCTTTCTTTGCATATGGTTGGGAAAGATTGACATAATTGTTATTAGGGAGAAGATGTCAAGAAAGACAAAAGATCTCTAGCAGCAAAGTAAGAGGAGGCAATGCTATATGTTCTTGATGAGTCTATTGTTCTCACTGGGTCTCAAAAAATAGTCACTTTCAAGCCATGCATTCTACTTTGCAAGCAACCCCCTATTGTCATTCTCCCTGACTCAAGTACTTCTAGTACCATAATTCCTAGCTCCCATGGTCGTGCCTCGACTTCTACTTAAACTATCATTCTTTTTTAAGCTTCGCTGCCCTCGACATAACTACTCATAAATAATAACATGTAGGCTTTTGAAAATAAAAGCCCATAAATGAAATACTATGAGCAGATTTATTGTGATGCTACCATTAAAAACATCATTTTTTGTCCAACACTATAATGTTTTGAAACTCATTCCACGTTGAGTACTAGCTTGGTATCCAAGGCACATAGTTTCAACTTGAAAAAAGTAATTATTGATGTAAGGCACATAGTCTCAACTTGAAAAAAGTAATTGTTGATGTGTGCCGACATTGGAAAATTCTGATGCGTCTAAAAGAGTAGATCATCATTAAAAAAATGTGAATGATATCACATCTAACATTAGAAGTAAAAATCAATATGCCCCACAGGTTTCACATCACATCACATCATGTGTGTCTCATATTTTCTCAGAACCAACATATCCTAATTTTTTGTCGCCATATGTATATATCAAGAATATGCATGTGAAAGGATTGGCTTATATTCATGATAGGTAGAGACGACTTCTATATGCATTCTCATGTCCTACAAAAATGTTGACATTTTGAATGGTAACCTCGCAAAAACTAATATCTTAATGCATAAGGGCTCATTGTAAGAACTTATGCAAAAACCGTCGGTTAAAAGTTATTTAGAATATTGAAAAGGATTGAGTCAACACTCATATAAAGGATGATAGTACATTACATAAACATTGACAAGTGAGATGCCATACAAATTTAGAAGTAGCTTGCAGAAGACATTGCTACATGCACATTCTTGTCCTTTATTTACACCATAATACCATAATTTCTACCTACTTCAGCAAACGATGCTATACATACTCTATGCATGCCACATTATACATCTTGTTTCAATCTACATACCCAATTGAAACAATCCACTACAGGATACAAACAATGGAATCTAAAAAGCCGTTACCAAATGCACAATGACAAATCCTTGTGCATAAAAATTCAGCCAACTAGATTTAAACTGTCTTTTGTTCAGAGAAAGAATCATTCTAAGTCTTTCAGATGTGGTCCATAAGTATTGAGCAGTCTTGGTAAGAGCATGTTTCAGCAAATTCATCTGATACAATGTGACATTTTTGCCATAAAGCATCATGAACTTTTACCAAATGTATGATAGATAGCAAGCCTTTCAATAGACAAACATGTGCAAAGAGTAGGATAGTCTAACAATTTATTCACTTCATAGTATATTGAAAGGAGAAAACCCATACTGGTGGCAATATAACAAGGCTCCAGTGGATTGTATCCATTACCATGGAGGACGCCAACCCATATCCCTTTTAAATGGTCACTACAGCAACTCACATCCTCACACACTTCTTTCCAGATTTTCCTTCCACCACATCTTGTAGATATTCTATGTAACCCACCCACATATAACTTATGCTTATAAATCTGCACACTACTATCATAACACCCTCGAGAAGTCAAAACACTCAGTAGTTGCATTTCAACGAGTCTAGGTCTCAAATACTCCAAAAGCAAAGACCAACCGTATCTTGCAACAAGCAATTTCTTCAAATCCAATATTTCCATTGTGGGTGCCAACTTTGGGAAATTTCTTTTACATATGCTACCAGCTATGCTGTTATACAATGTAGAACCCACAAAGTTCGGATTTTTTCTTTGGAACTGATCAGTGGATCTTGTTCTCCAACTTTTTACACATCCGAAAGCTTTTGAAAACCTACCGATGGAGTTCTTGGCTGGATGTAATTTGAGTCAGCCTCACATCACACCAGCAGAACTCAACTTAGTAGTTGCGCTTTTCGCAAGTCAGAAACAACACCTCCAGGAGCCCCTCCTTTCTCGGAGTACAATACCTGCATTAATGCAAAGGAGTGAGCATGCTGAAGTTTTTCAAGAAGGAAGAGGTGTTTCTAATGTGGCTGAGTATACAGACAAACTGGCTCTTGGAGACTCACTTTACCATTTCAATTTAGTCATTAGCTTTCAAAAAAAATGTTTATGGACCACTCACTCATAGATCGACATTAATTAATCATTGATTTGCTTTAGCACATAAGAGAGAAACAGGTGACTATTTGAAGATCCTAAATTTTCCATGACCACTAAGGAATCCAAGCAATGGCAAAGGAGCCTAGTTAACCCAATGTATCGACAAGATTATGAGAGAGAGAGAGAGAGAGAGAGAGAGAGAGAGAGACGATGGATATTGCCTTCAATCCTCAATGTGGAACTAAGCAGATCAATCAATAGCACTGAGGAGATTTGGAGCACCTTGTCAATGATGCCGTATTCAACTGCTTCACTGGGAGTGAAATACTTTGGACGAGAAATATCTTCCTCAATTTTCTCAATTGAGTGTCCCATATGCCTTGCATACAAGCTTACCTGTCATCCCAGTATGCCTCTGGTAAGGATAGACTGATTGAAAACCTACATGAACACCCTGATACGATTTTTTTGAGCATAGAAATGTGAAATGTATAATACTATTCTGATATGACAACCATGAGTGTTAAGCTCCTAGGAACACAAACAGAGGCAAATATCTAGACTATGCAGCACTTATTACATCCCTGAATAAAAACAAAAGTGTCCCGCTCATCAAAAGAAGGCAGGTGAGAGAAACCAAGGTTGTTAACTTGTGGTTAAAATGGCATGCCATCGAGTAGAACCCAATGCTAAGAACTTATTGACAGTGTCAACAACGTACCACTTTACATGTGAAAGCCTTTTAAAAAAAGACCCCAAGAACCATAACTTTCGCACTAAGTGTTGCAAGCAAAGCAAACCTTATTTCCAGATTTGGGAATGACTTCAAGGCCTACCTATTTTGTCACAGATAATATCAGAATGTACTAAAAGATTGCACTCCAAACAGCACCATGGAGGGAAAACTCTAGAAATGGTTCCTTGGGTTACATGCCGCAGCCCTAGCAATTAGACACATACTCTGAATATCTCACCCCCGATAAGTGAACTTGCCAAAGTTTGAATTGAGATGCTACAAGCTTCTGGTACTAGGGTCAGGCTCCTCTATAAGAAAGCTCTGGATTGTCATTTACTAAATAAGTGATTGTAAAGTAGGTTGAAGTCTAGGATAGTAACCAAACATTTGAAAAACTCCAATCTGTAACTTTATGGGTCCACCCATACAGCCTTGGACGCTAGATAACAGAGTTGTCATGATGTTGTGAAGTTGATAATGCAATGCCTCAAAGTGCGGTCACCTGATAACAGAATTATAGTGGACCAGCTTTTCAAAAGCAAGCCATAATACCGTACCATGTTAGTGTAGACAGATGTCGAATATTTTGAGGAAAGAACATGTTCACTCAAATACAAATCATGGTAGATCATGCTGAGAGATCGGATCCCTATCAGATAAACAGGATCTACATACCATCCCAGATAGCCTCAATTCAAAACTCTTTCTTCTTCTACATAACCTTTGCAATATCACACTAATAACAAACTAAACATGAGAAGAAAATTCAAGAGGGGGAAAAGAATGTGAACTTCCATATGTTAATTAACTTTAACAGGCTGGAGGAAAAACAGTGTCAGCTTGCTGCAGGTTTTGTCCATAACTCTTATTGGGTTATATTTCATACTTTCTGACCAAAAACTTCTCTCTTGAATATTTTTGTCAAAATGCTGTCTTCAATCAATTTGTCATCATTAGATGCTGACTGACATTGATGTCCTAAGAGTTTGAATACATGGGCAATCAAATCTAACAAATTACAAGTTCAAAATTCCAACTGTGGATACAGGTAACCATATCAATTGTGTACCTCCAATGCTGTCTGCACTTTTCTGATAATAGAGTATGCAGCTAGTCATAATTTGAAGGTATTGATGTCATTAATAGTAGTTTGTAAAATTATAGAACTGAATGATAAAATCAAAACATGCACATCATTTATGATCATTGGACCTATGACCAAAACAGGGCAAAACTGTGAATTGATATGAAACAAAGAAGCAACCACAAGTTGAAGGTTCCCTCAAAGAAAAACTTTGAGCTCGACAATACAAAATAGAGCAATCAACTGACAAAAGTGTCAACTTCTCTGTTTAGATGTGCTAGCTACCCGGGCCTCCCGCAACCATAAATCTCCAAAAGCTTGTAAGACTGACCTGAACATTTAGAGATTAGAAATTTGAGCCTCAGCTGGTTTAAGCTCTGATAAAAGGTGAGTTTAAATGGCTTGATGCTCATAAGTACGGCAAAGTGAGCCAGAATAGGACCCACGATGAAAAAAGAAAAAGCATAGGGCCAAAGTCACCATCATACTGAGGAAAAAAATGGAAGTCTCGCTTCAATGGACGTCATGATGTTACAAATCTCCAAAACAATCTAATAATATAATCATCCAACCATACATTGTTGTTGTAAGTTTTGACAAATTGAAAATTGTCTTGGGTAGCACCAAAACATTTCTAGGCAAGCACATGCAAAACAAGACATCAAATGACATGAAAACAAGTGCATGACACAAAAAAACTTTATAAAGCAGTAGATTACGACACCATCCAATTAGCCTAGGAGAACAAAAACCATTATTAGAGGATTTAAAAAATTAAAAACATCATAGTTATTTTACTTCAAGAGGAAAGTTATACCAGGTCATTTTTTATATTACGAACTTCCTTGCGAGCTATATCAATGTCGGTTGCCTGACCCCGAAATTGCGCAATTGGCTGTCATGTAGCAAGTGAATCAAAACTTAGGTGTGCCAAAAAGATCTCTTGAAATTTCCCAACAGTGAGACAAAGAACAAAACGTACTACTCAACCTAGAGAAAACTTGAAAAGAGATCACAAGAACATTTTAACAACTTTGAATAGAAACAATGAGCTGCATCATGAAAAACCACAGTATATTTATCAAAGGACAGAATAAAACTCGAAGGTCAAGCATGGGTTAATATGGTCTATGTAGCCAAAGCTGCTAAATAGTTGCTAACATAGCATCTAATCAGTACATTGGACTTTGATTTCTATCGACCTTCATTCAAAGAAATAAGAAATAGGAAGCTTAAAGTTGTGAATGCATATGCCATACACCCTAAAAATAGTATCTGACTTGTTTTATCATAATGGTGGCTGATGGTAATGCTGCACGATTTCCTTTTGATCCAGCTGCCAAAAGCATGGCAGCCTCTCCCCATGCATTTCCAATGCACAGTGTGAAAATAGGTGGCTTAACATATCTGCATCAACACATAACTAGATGTCATTACCATGCAGGTTTACCACAACAATCAAACATAGTTTAAGCACAACTTTTCATTATCAAAACACTCTAAAACAAGCAGACACGTTTGATAGCTAAATAATGGTCCCTTTCCATCCACACATGAGTTTGACTGTGACAGAAATGGACACAGGCTCTTAACAAACCAGATGGAACCATTATTTCAAGTGGAGTACCAGACCAGAATCAAAAAGTTGCACCACCTGGCCATATAAATGGCAATCTCTACTAGACCACCTCAGGTGCTTGGAAACACCGTCCACAAGAATAGTGATAGTGTGCTTTGCTACCTTTTGAGGTCCCCAGCCTTGATCAATAGATTACAGACTGGCTACCTTGCCCACCACTCCCTTTTAAGATACAATCGTTCCTCACCCACCATTGCCTTTTGGCCATCCCACAGTAATTTACAGATTTAGACCTTGATACACGTCCATCCCCCTCCAAGTTAGAACTTGATAAAACGGTCGTAAAATTATGGTGAGGCTATCGGGTGCAAAGGTTATTAGAGAGACCAAGCGTAAAATCGTCTTGGCATTGTACATTATGATCAAAAATATTTTTATGGCCCACAAATTCTAACTTTTGACGATGTGTAATGTGTTGTCCGAAAAATTCTATGGACATTTTATGAGCTTTAAACTACTACTAAAAAGTTCTATAAACTTCAAGATTTTGTAAGGTGTCGCATGTCGCTTTCACAAATGATAATCTACTTTACATTTTATTTTACGGTCCTTTTTCATAAAACAACTCGCGCACAAAGCTGAAAGCATAATATCCATAGCATTGAAGTGCTTTGCATGACTTCATCCACTTCTACTGTGTCAGTCCTATAAATCATGATCCAAGAGCTCCACTAGATCAAGTTTCTCCCAGGGCTCTGTCTGATGAAGAATATAAGCAAAAGCACCTGAAGTTGACTGTTGTATAAGTGCACAATAATGGACTAAATTTGTCAGAATACAAACCTAAATATAACCACTATTCAAAATGAAAATCATGATCTAAACTGACATGACCATGTAGTATGATCTATTGTCTACTATGAAAGAACTCAACTTAAGTATAATCCCGATCCATTATCCATAATAGAATCGAATAAAAGGCATCTCTCTCTCTCTCTCTCTCTCTCTCTCTCTCTCTCTCTCTCTCTCTCTCTCCTATTCTTCGATCGGGGTTCTACACAGTTATGATCAAAATCTCAGGTGTTGAATCAATGAAGCATAAAAGACAGCAATAGACTAAAGCCCTACAAGCAATAGACAAGACAATAGGTTCTCCCACGAAGAGCCCAAGCAATACCAATCAATAATCTGAAAAATGAGTGTACAAATGCCCCTATAAATACCCTACCAATGAACCCTAAAATAGGAATTCAAAAGTAAAGGGAGGCAAAATGTGGCAGGAAAATAGTGCGCCCTCCTACGGGCCCCCACTCCACATATAACCATATAATAAGGGCCCAAGGCCAGTCAATGTCATAAAAAAGGACCCAGTGCGGGTCATAAGCATATAAAAAGGCTTTGGGGCCTGTACATGACTAATATAAAATGCGTAACCAGAAATATACATAACCAACTAATAAATGTAAAGAGGCCTGCGGAATATATGCAGAGTAGCCCAGTAGGCCTGTATCCTGTAGTCCGTAACTCTCCCTGGCCATAAAAAACATTGCCCCCAATGTAGGCAAAATAAGATAAGAACCAGTGCCAGAGAAAAATACTGCATCAAGATATCCCATCTGAGAAAGGAACATCAAGAGAAGCCGGAGCATCCCGAGAAGCAATGGTAGCTGCAAGTGATCGAGCCTGATCATCCAGGATAGGGGTATGATAAAAAACATCAATGGGCTCCCAAGTAGCCTCCTCAATAGGACGACCATCCCACTGGACCAAAAACTGAACCTGCCGATGGCGACGACTATGCAATAAGCGCACCTGTAAAATAGCAGCTGGCAGGAATGGAAAAAGCTCTGGATCTGTAGGAAATGAGGAATCTCGAGGAGCATCATCCTCACTAGCAGCACGTAATAAACTGACATGAAAGATATCACAAGCCCGAGTAGCAGCAGGTAACTCAAGACGATATGTAACTGGACTGAGGCGCTCAAGAATCTGAAAAGGCCCACCATAGCGCGGCGCAAGCTTCTCAGTAGAAGCAAGACCCTGTACAAAACGATGGCGAGCAAAGCGTAACCGGAGAAAAACAGTATCTCCCTCTACAAACTCAACATGGCACCGATGACGATCAACAATGGTCCTGTACCACTGCTGAATATGCTGTAAATGAGTAGCAGCTCTAGTAATAATCTCCCGAGCACTCGAAAGATAAGATGAAATAGTAACAGGTGCATCATCTGGAGGAGCAGGTATACCGGGTAGAACTGGTGAGTATCCATGAGCAAGCAGGAAAGGAGAAACACTTGTGCTGGAACTAACAGAACTGTTATAACTATACTCAGCCAAACATAAATGCTGATCCCAATCACGACCAGAAGGAGAAACATAATGTCATAAATAATCCTCCAATACCCGGTTAATAACCTCAGACTGACCATCCGCAAAAGAATGATAAGCAGTGCCCATAAGTATCCTAACATCCAAGATGCGCATAAGCTCTGTCCAAAAACCTGATGTAAACTTGGTATCCCGATCAGTAAGTATAGATCGTGGGAGACCATGTAAGCGGAAAATCTCAAAAATAAATATACGACCACATTGCTCTGCTGTAATAGTACGTCTGACTGGTATGAAATGAGCTTGTTTAGAAAACCTATCAACTACCACCAAACAAGAGTCATGACCACGCTGAGTACGAGGAAGATCTAAAATGAAGTCCATAGATATATCAGTCCACTGGCAGGAAGGAATAGGCCAACTTTGAAGGAGACCGCCAGGTTTTTCACAGGAATACTTGTTACGAAGGCAAAAATCACAATTATGAATAAGGTGGGAAAGCTCACGCTTCATGGAAGGCCAATAAAAATGTTCTTTCAAACGGAACAAGGACTTCTAAAAACCAAAATGGCCACCAACAGGAGAGGAATGGGCATCAAGAAGGAGCTGTGGACGTATGTCGAGAGTGCTGGGAATACATAACGAACCATAGTGGAACAAACGATGATTAACAATGGAATAAACCTGGTGAGGGTGAGAGGAAGGACGAGAGGCAGACGACATGACATCACGAAAGTCTGGACATTGGGCATAAGCCTGAGGAGATCATCATACCAAGAGTGGGGAGACGTAACAAGACTGTAAGTAAGAGCAGGTAAACGAGACAAAGCATCAGCAGCAGCATTACTTTTACCAGGCTTATAATGAATATCAAAATGAAAGGACTGTAAAAACTGAAGCGAACGGTACTGACGATCACTAAGATCCTTTTGTGTATACAAATAACGAAGTGACTGGTGATCAGTAAAAACATCAAACGGAACACGATAGATAATGACGCCACTTCTTTAAAGCAAAAATGATAACTCTTTTTCATGAGTGGAATAGCGCTGCTCATACGAACGAAGACGACGGGATTCATATGCAATAACACACTGACGCTGACGTAACAAAGCACCTAATCTTGTGGAACTAGCATCAGTCTCAACAGCAAAACGCTGGGAAAAATCTGGAAGACATAAAACAGGGGCAGTGGTAAGCTTAACCTTCAAAGTATCAAAAGCTGATTGACATGCGGAAGTCCAAGCAAACGAAGTTTCCTTTTTCAACAGAGCATGCAAAGGAGATGCAAGAGTGGCAAAATGAGCAACTGGTTTACGAAGATGGATAGCAAGACCAAGAAACATACGAACATCATGAACATCAGCAGGCACAAGCCATGAAAGAATAGAACGGACCTTACGAGGGTCGAGACGAACAGTACCATTAGTAACAAAGAAGCCCAAAAACTCGATTTGTACAACAGCAAAAGAACATTTAGAACGTTTAGCATACAGATGATGAGTAACTAACAAAACAAAAGCAGAACGAACGTGCTGAACATGAAGAGAGAGAGTGGTGCTAAAAATGAGGATATCGTCAAAATAAACAATGACACACTTTCCAAGCAGAGGACGAAAGATGTTATTCATGACATTCTGAAAAGTGGGCAGGCCATTGGTAACACCAAAAGGAAGGACACGGAACTCATACAGACCAAAGTGGGTACGGAAAGCTGTCTTGTGCTCATCAGGAGGATGCATACGAATCTGGTGATAACCGGAACGGAGGTCAAGTTTAGAAAAGATCTTGGCTTGGCCTAACTGGTCAAACAGGTCATCCATATGAGGGATAGGGTACTGATTACGGATAGTAAGTTTATTTAAAGCACGATAATCTATACATAGACGTTTAGTACCATCCTTCCTATCAACAAGTAAAACAGGAGCACCAAAAGGACTATGGCTAGGAACAATAAGGCCTTGACGTAATAAATCAGACACCTGACGCTGGACTTCCTCGCGCTCAACAATAGACATACGAAAAGGAGGACGAGAAGGAGGTGATGCAGAGGAAACAAGGTCTATATGGTGGTTGACATCTCGTAAAGGTGGTAACTGAGCCGGCTCTCTAAAAACTGCTCAAATTCACGCAACAGTTCAGAAAATACCTGTGGCAACTGCTTCCCGGAAATAAGCTAATAGTCCTGCCGAGAATCAATACCGGAAAATATATGCTGAGTACCATCATGAGAGAATGTCAATGTCTGCTGCTGGAGGTCTACTGTAACCGCACCAAGGGATGCAAACCAATCAGCACTGAGGATAAGATCGTACCGTGTAAGTGGAATAATATGAAAATCTGCCTGACCAAGGAAGTCTCCAATCCGATATGAAAGCTGTTGATACCTCTACGTGCTAGGAAAAGAGTGTGCGCTGGCAACCTCAACATGCAGGGGATGAGGCGTAGTGACTGGCATAGCACGAATGCGTGTAGTAATATGACTGCTGAGAAACGAGTGAGTGCTACCCATGTCAACAAGGGCAATAAACTCACGACCAGTGATACGTACGCGAAGACGGATATGGCGTGGACCCGGCTTACTGGCCCAAGTAGCATAAGCAAGCTGAGCATGGCATACAGCTAGATCAGGGGGATCAGGAACAGGCTCAGTGGGTGTGGCAAACTGATCAACAGGTGGGTCATAATCAAGAATATGAAGGCATATGGCAGAATCAGGACTATCATCAGGTGTGTCAGCATCATGGAAATAGACGGCAGTAGCAGTGGCAGGCTGTCGGCAATCACGGGCGATATGATCAGGACTCTTACAGTTGAAACATAAGCGCTTCTCACGGATCTCAGACATCTCAGGCTGTGAGTAGCGACGAACAAAAACAGGACGAGGAGAAAAAGGAGGACGTGGTGCAGAAGGAAGAGTGGACGAAGGTAAACTGACAGATGTGGGACTAGCAGAGGATGGAGAGGAAAAAATAGGACGTGTGAAAGGACGCGAAGGACGAGAAACAGAGGAAGAGATGGGAGAGTACTTGTGCTGCAGTGCGGTAGCAAGGGAGATGGCGTGAGAAAGAGTGAGTGGAAAAAAAGAAGAAACATCATACCTGAGTGCGCCTCTAGACCTGCAACGTAGCGAGAGATGAGCTCCAATGTGGAAATATCTGGGAATAGATAGGAAAGCTCTGTAAACCGTGTCGTATAAGCAGCCAAGTCACCAGTGTGAGATAAACTGCGAAAGATGTCGCGCTGTCGAATAAGCCACTGAGGATCGATCATCGCTAGGCGGAGTGCTGTCATAAACTCTGTCCAACTAGCAAGACCAGGGTGTGAAGCCGTCTGACGAAACATGCACCACCAAGTAGCAGCACGGCCCTCCAAATGTAAAGCAACCAAATGTATCCGCTGAATGTCAGTCTTAGGAAACATAAGGAAGTAGGTCTCAAGCTTAGAATACCAATTCTCGAGTTCATTCCCATCGGATGACCCAGAATACACAGTAAGCTGAACCTTATCCTTAAAGTCTCGTGGCAAAGGACCAGAAGATGAAGGAGTCTCGGGTGGTGGAAATGTACGCTGTGGGGGAACAAGTGGAGATAGTGGAGAAACACTGGATTGTAATGATAGTGTAGCAATCTGGGCAGAAAGAGCAGTGAAAGTCTCTCGTAACTTCTAGCGTAAATCAGTGCGTACATCACTCATGGCTTCCCTAAGATGATCTCGAAATTCATGTCGTACTTCGTCAAGGTAAGTGGAAGACGGTATGCGAGGCTCAGAAGATGTAGGGGAAGTATCCATGGTCAAGGAATGCAGGAAGTGAAGAGAGTATAAGAAAAGCTTAATATCGGAGGGAGCGGACTTTTGTCGTCACCCCAAATACGCTTTAGGTACACAAACGACACTAAGAGCAAGAAAGGAAATGACAAATGTCAAGAAAAGGTGTGGAAAGCAAGGAAAAACCAGCAAAGATACCTCTCGATAGAGCTCCAAGCGTGTGCGAAGACCTGGCTGGAAAATGTGACCACAAGGAGAATGAAAGTGGGCGCTGGACAGCCTCCAATCAATGCTGAAAATATGGCTGGAAATCTGTGGAAAACGTGATGAAATAGGGCGATCGACAGCCTCCAATCAAAACTGAAATATGGCTGAAACTCTGCTGGAACAATGGCTGAAAAATGTGATGAAGTAAGGCGCCGGACAGCCTCCAATCAATGCTAAAAAGATGGCTGGGAATCCTTTCCCTGAATCAAATGGAGGATTCAAAAAAAAAGAGGGAAAAGGATTTGGAACTTGGGCGCCGGAAATAATCTGCCCAAAAAAAAAAAAAAAAAAAAATTCTGGCCGCCAAATTTAGCGGAAGTATTTCCGCTAACTATCTACTAAAGCTCCACCAAGGAAAATGCTCTGATGGGAGTTGGTCCTCCTCCAAACCGTGTTGAATGTTGCTGAAGCACAAAGACGAAAGCCCTCAGCAAAGAGAGAAAAATCAGCAAGGAAAATGGGCACCCAATCAGAAAATCATATCTGAAATTCCATCAGGAAAGTGCTCTGATACCAAGTTATGATCAAAATCTCAGGTGTTGAATCAATGAAGCATAAAAGACAGCAATAGACTAAAGCCCTACAAGCAATAGACAAGACAATAGGTTCTCCCACGAAGAGCCCAAGCAATACCAATCAGTAATCTGAAAAATGAGTGTACAAACGCCCCTATAAATACCCTACCAATGAACCCTAAAATAGGAATTCAAAAGTAAAGGGAGGCAAAATGTGGAGGGAAGATAGTGCGCCCTCCTACGGGCCCCCACTCCACATATAACCATATAATAAGGGCCCAAGGCCAGTCAATGTCATAAAAAAGGGCTCAGTGCGGGTCATAAGCATATAAAAAAGCTCTGGGGCCAATACATGACTAATATAAAATGTGTAACCAGAAATATACATAAACAACAATAAATGTAAAGAGGCCTGCGGAATATATGCAGAGTAGCCCAGTAGGCCTATATCTTGTAGTCCGTGCACCCAGATATGCTTTCACACATACCTACATCAAGACGTACGAAGAGGCCCTTATTTCCTTACTATGCCAGTTTCCTCAAGATAGCCCATTGGAAACACAAGCAAACTTTCTCACCACATCACTCCATACCGCTGCTTCATTGTCCTTCCCATCGAAAACCTACCGACGCCCTTCCAGCTCCTCTCGCCCCATTCGGCATCCTTGGTTTGATTATAAGTGTCACTCCTTACACCTCCGCGTTGCCCATGCACGTCTCTATGACCCAATTGCTCTTGTACTCCTCGTAGCAACCTCCACCGTACACTTCGCCGCAAAAAGTGTGCCTTCGAAGAACGAGAAGGGGCCTTGTCAACGCCCAATATAGTTCTTCGACAGGTGCCTTTTGGTGCGCTTTCATTCCTCGTGCTCCACCTCCCCTCCTCGATGACTTACAAACACGGACCACATATGCCACCTCAATATACATATACCCACTGATTCCCCCATCTCTATCTCCCCACACCCATGTCAATTCACCTTTTTCACTCCCGACATGGTCCATGAGGCCATTAAGAGTTTGAAAACTCGTCATACCAAAGATATTGAGGACCTTCAATCTAAAATATTCATCCACGTCGCTGTCCCAATCTCTCCCATCTTAGCCACTCTACTCAACCGTGTTGTTGTCTCTGGATTCCCATCTTCCTGGTGTACCAATATTATCCAACAACCCATTCACAAAAATGGTGACCCCATGTACCCTGGCAATTACCATACCATCATGATTGGGCACATTATTGCGAAGTTGCATGGCACTATTCTTCAGTCAGCGATAAGTTCTGAGGCAAAGGTCAGGAGATTACATGCTATGGGCCAGGCATGCTTCCGAGCCCCCTATTCCACTATAGACCACATCCTCACTCTTCGAGCTATCATCGAGGAGGCTTGACAAAGGAGACAGAGGGTTTATTGTTGTTTTGTGGACTTCAAGAAAGCCTTTGATTCTTTCCCACGCTCCTTTCTCATCCAGAGATTACGAGACCTTGGCTTCTCTACCGATACTATCTTGGCAGTGATGATACTTTATGAGCGAGTCATGGGTTGCTTTCGGAGTGATATTGGCATCTCAGATCAGATATGGAGCACCATTGGGGTGAAGCAGGGTTGCTCCCTCTCCCCTACATTCTTTGGACTGTATATTGATGAGCTTGAGAGAGTCATTGAGCTTTGAGCAGTGCGGCAGGCTCGGTGACATTTTGATTGCCATTCTTCTTTATGCGGCTGACGTGGCTCTAGTTTCTACGACCAGAGAAGGCTTACAAAGACAGTTAGACAGTCTTCATGCTTTTTGTACAAGATGGGGTCTGAGGGTTAACATTGCAAAGACCAAGATTATGGTCTTCCACACTGGTCGCTACAGCTAGACTTGGGAAGGGACACACTTCCCTTATATAGCTAGAGAGGTTATGCTTTTGGAGATTTATTTGAAATTCCCCGAGTAAGTGTTGGATGTTTGATACGCTTGTTACCCCTACCACATTATACATAGCAGAAGCACCATGTATAGGTCTCTCTTCGACTGATTGGGCCAGTATCCGCCTGCAGATTCTTATCTTATCACATATGATATGGGCTAAGCCTTTCGTTCAACATCAGATCATTCTTGCCGAGTTTGCAGTTCCACCCATTCAGCTTGGTGCCATCTTTCAGCTTATTACATATATTCAAAGAGTCAAATTATTCCCTTCCTTAAGCACTTGATCCTTGTGAAAAATTGGTTCTCCCTTGCATTCTTGAACTTAACAAAGACATCATACAGCTGGTTGCGAGAGCAAAAGCCTCTTAATAATCCTGTCAAGGGCATCCCTGATTCTCAGGATGCTATTACTGAAGTCATACAGTTTTTGAAACATACTCTCCAACATCACGACAAAGGTTTTGGATATAGCCTAGCGTAACAAGCAAGATACTAGTACCCTTGTCCTGCACTTCACCTCGATGGTCGATGAGATGTACTACGACAACTATCTAGATTGAAAGATACCTAGATCTTTTTGATAAAGGTCTCACCTTTGTCCAAGTTGTGGAATGCAAAAAGCCCTTAAGGAAGCAAAAGACACTAGTATACACATGATCTCCAATTGTATTTGCAAGTGGTCTTTGTACCACATAGTCCAGACTAATATTCTCTCTTCTTACTTAGTTTTGGTTTGTAGTTAGATTCTCTTCGACAGCATTGTTCCGTCATGCTTCTATCATACTTGGATGTACTTGGTTGTCTTCTATGCCTCATCCACCCTCCTCACCCCCTCTCGCTGCCACCCCAACCCCCCCTCTCGCTGCCCCCTCACCTCACCTCCTCGCTGATATCTCACCTCACCTCATTGTCATTCCACCCCCCCCCCCTCGCTGCCACTTCACCTCACCCCCTCGATGACCGATCTCCCTCTCCTGCTACAACTCCCACCCCCCTCTCTGATGGCTGCTCCCCTGATTCGGCTCCTCTTCCATCTTCTGACCCTATTCTTCCCACACCGATCATTGCTCACCCTTCCTCCTTCCCGGCACCACAGTCTACAGCCAATATTCCATATACGCCTTCTAAATCAATTGAACTTTTTCCATCTTGGCAGATTAATCAATTCAAGGCAAATTTCCAGTTTTTGCAGTATGAAATTTCACAGCTGAAAGGAACGGTTACTTCTTTGATCAACAAGAAGAAGCTATTGCAATCCAAGGTTGCCTCACTCGAACAATCCATCGGAATCAAACAAGCCGCAGCTTCGGAATCCACCACCAACATGCTACGGGAGCTAAAAACCAAGATTGAGAAGCAACACAAAGAGGCCCTTTCCTGGGCTTCAGTTTTGAAAAAGGGCACCAAACCCAGAGATCCTATCTCCTCAGTTATCTCAGCCACCATCTCGGAAGAGAAATCTCGAGACTCATGAGAGTCAGGAGAGAGGATTACCTATTTTTCCAGGATACAGATGGGATTTCGTGTATAGACTTGAGACTAGATCAGCTAGCGGTCGTGGATCCGGAGGTGTTGCATGCATTGAGTTCATCAGACACGACGAGCATGCAGTATATATGGATTCGTATTGCTGGGCAGGATATTGGTTTGGACAGGGACCTCTTTGTGGCGGCCTGTTATTTTCCTCTAGAGTCTTCATCCTTTGCTGAGGGCACAGGTTCACCCTACCTTGATTTATCGCCTAATATTATCAGATTCGCAGAGCGGGGGCATATTCTCCTCACTGGAGATTTTAATGCTCGAACCTCTTCACGGCAGTCAGAGTTTGACATCACTGACCAACTCCGCATTCATGCCCTTGACAGCGATGACATGGGAGTTACCAGGATTTCAGAGGACAGCTTGGGACCTACTACCCCTTACGGTGAGCATTTATTGCAGTTTGGAGAGGCCATGAGTCAGCCATTTACAATGGCCTAACTTGTTGGCCAAAATCCGGCAGTTATACTTGTCACCCTCACAGTGGTGGACATAGTGTTATGGATTATCTCATGGGATCACCATCTTCCATACCTCTCATCTCTGATTTTCATGTATCTCCCACCACTCTCTCTGATCATTCCTTTCTCTCCTTCGCTATCGGCCGCCTCCCACCTCCCCAACCATCCTCACACCCCCTGCTTACACGGGCACCCAGGTATACATTCAGTTCTCTCTATACACCAGTCTACCAGGAGTTCCTAACCTCCTTGCTCCATTCCTTCCCTCGCGATAGTACAGTCGAGACTCAAGCTGCCTTTCTTAGCACTTCTCTTCATACCGCTGCTTCCCTTGCTTTTCCATCTAAACCTCATAAAAGCAGAGGCACCCGCTCCTCATTGATACAACCCCCACACCCCCTGTGGTATGATGCTGAATGTCGCTCTCTTCATCAGCTTGTCACTCATTTCCGCACTCACGATCCTCATCTCCTCCACTCTGCCAGGCGCTCTTACCGTCGCACACTCCGCCGAAAAAAGCGTATCTATGATGACTCCGAAGGAACACGTCTTGTTGATCTTCTCTTCAGTTCCTCTTCAGGCGCCTTTTGGCATGAGTTTATCCCTCGTGCTCCACCACCCCTCCTGGATGACCTTCGCATATGGACCAAATACGCTACCAAACTATATACCATACCCACTGACACACCCATCTCTATCTCTCCACGCCCCTCTGAGTTCACCTTCTTCACATCTGACATGGTACTTACGGCCATCAAGAGAATGAAGTCCCATAAAGCAAGAGATATCGAAGACCTTGAATCTGAACTCCTAACCCATGCTTCCGACCTCCTTGCTCCCACACTAGCCACTCTCCTCGATTCCGCCGTTGTCTCTGGTTTCCCCTCATCCTGGTGCACCAACATCATCCACCCTATTCATAAAAATGGTGATCCCATGATTCCTGGTAATTACCGCACCATCATGATCGGACATGTTCTCACGAAGCTCTATGGTACCATACTCCAGTCTGCAGTGAGTTCAGAGGCGGAAGCTCGGAGATTACATGCATTGGGGCAGGCAGGCTTCCGATCTCATTATTCTACCACTGACCATACTTTTACACTTCGAGCCTTGATTGAGGAAGCTAAGTACAAGAAAGAGAGGCCAGCATTTCACGAATGCAAACCACCATGTTAGCTCGTATGATTCGGGCAAAGCCCTCGGTTCCACATGAGATCCTTCTTGCAGAGTTTGTCGTTCCACCCATTCAGATATATGCTGCGCTTATCACATACATTCAGAGAATCCAGGCTCTGCCCGATGAGGATATGAGATATACACAGACAGCACTTGTTTCGTCACACTTTCTTCATGACCAGGGTTACCGACTATCGTGGTTCTCTCAGGCATCCCATTTCCTCCTTGAGTCATTTGGTATCTCCATTACAGAGCTCCCCTCAGGTACTCATTAGTATATCAGGCGCATCTTATATCGGGCATATCTCGACCATACTTGGGGGCGACAGCTACTGGACTCATTTTATTGAGCTTGACATAGCAGGGTTCCCGGTCTTACCGCATTATTTGGACTCGAGACTATCACATTGCCTCAAATTTACATTGGGACAGCTCCGCGTATCATCACATCAATTGGCTATTGAGACTGGTAGATTCCAGGGTACCCCGAGAGAGGAGCGGATTTGCCAGTTATGCTCTTTAGAGGAGGTGGAGTCAGAGGAGCACTTTATCTTTAGGTGCCCGGTATATTACGAGATCAGAGGAAGATACCACTGTTTGTTCCGAGACACACCTGCCACCTTACGATCGCTCATAGCTTATGAGGATTCCCGATGCGCAGCACTCATGATACGAGAGATGTTTATACTACGACAGGATTTGTATCAGACAGCCCAGCCGAGTCCGGTTTCTCAGCCTCAGATCACTTCTTTCTTCTCCAGGAGGAGAGGACGTTTTGAAGGTGACGATGATGATGATGATGACCTACTTGCCCACAGAGACCAGAGACAGCGTCCTACACATACCCATGTTGCAGCACGAGCTACTCGACCTATCACGAGGAGACCTCTTCATCCTCTCAGACGACGTCAGAGACCACCAGTGGCCCTTCATGCCGCAGGCCGTATTACATCCTTCTATAGCATCAGCACCAGCAGGACAGGACTAGATGATAGCGTCATACCTCACTCATGACTGTTAGCAGTATACATGCTCCCACATGTTTCTTATAGCATCACATCTATTTCAGTTTATAGCTTTAGCTCTAGATTGCTACTTTTGTTACTGTTTTGGAGACGTTTCATACGCTCCTATGGTTACCACAGACTTGACATGTACATTTACTAGTCTTATATGCCTTTTGGCATGGAAAAGACATTAATGAAGCTTTCTTCTTCTTTCTCTCTCTCTCTCTCTCTCTCTCTCTCTCTCTCTCTCTCTCTCTCTCTCTCTCTCACACACACATGTAGCAGTCAGATATTTGATGACAGCTTGGGACTGTTACCTCATACGATGAGTACTTATTGCAACTACTAAAGCTCATAAGTTAGCCATTTACAATGGCTTAGCTTGTTGGCCGAATTTTGGTCATTATACTTGTCATCCTCACAGTGGAGATCAAATGGATATTCAAAGCGAAGTATGATGCTGAAAGAAGACTCAATCCATATAAGGCCAGGCTTGTCGTCAAAGGCTTCTCCCAGATCCCAGATCTGGATTATTCAGAAACTTTCAGCCCTATCGTTAAGCATGTTTCGATCCGCCTTCTACTCTCCTTTGCAGCTTCAGCCGATCTCGAAGTCCACCAAATGGATGTCCAGACTGCTTTCCTCAATGGAACTATCAAAGAGGAGATCTATATGTCGCAGCCAGAGGGATACAAACTGAAAGGCAAGCACCACCTAGTGTGCAAAATCCACAAGGCTCTCTATGGGTTGAAATAGTCACCAAGAGCCTGGTTCCAGAAAATCAATGCATTTCTTATTGAGAATGGTTTTATTCCAAACTCGGCAGATTCGAATGTTCACTTCAAATCTGTTTCTACTTTCTTCATTATCATCACTCTCTATGTAGATGATACACTACTATTCAATAACTCTGAATCTGATGAAGGAAACGAAATGCATGTTGGCCTAAGAGTACAAGATGACTGATATGGGTCCAGCCCATTACTTTCTCGGAATCGAAATGATCCGAATTCGACCTAGCAAACTGATATTCATCAATCAACAAAGATATCTCACCAATGTGTTGGAAAAGTATGGAATGGCCAACTACAAATCGAGTCATTTTTCACTCAATCCTGGATTAAAGCTATCAAAGGAACAATCTCCTCAAACTGAGGCAGACAAGGAGGAAATGAAGCGGTGCCCGTTTCACTCCATTATTGGCTCACTGATGTACACAATGATCTGGACCTTGCATATTCAATCAGTTCACTCAGCCAGTTCCTATCGAATCCAAGTCTAACCCATTGGAAAGCACTCATGAAGGTCATGAAGTACGTCCAAGCAACCAAACATCTCAGCATCTGTTATGGAGGCAACCAATCTGCCAATATTCTCGAAGGATACACAGATGCGGATTGGGCTGGAGATATCTACACCAGAAGATCAACTTCTGGATTTGCATTTTTATACAATCAAAGCTTTCTTGGAACAGCCAAAAGCAGACCTCAGTAGCATTATCATCGACCGAATCTAAATACATAGCTGTCATGAATGCCACTAAGGAGGCAATCTGGCTGAGGCACCTGCTTGCAAATATCAACCTTGCTCAGTCATATCCAACAACTATTTATTGTGACAATCAAAGCACAATAGCACTATCTCTAAATTCGAGATTTCATTCTCGAATCAAACATATCGAAATCAGGTATCACTACCTTAGGCAAGGAAGTGTCACTATCTTACTGTAGGAGATCTTATGGCAGCAGATTACTTCACAAAGGCTCTTTCAAAGGAGCACCATCTCAAATTTAAAGACATGTTAAATCTAAAAATCAAAAAATTTCAGGATCCACATTAAGGGGGGGGTGTTGGAATTCGATGCTCAGCCTCAAATCCATTCAATAATGAGAATCCTGAAAACTTGTCAAATATTCGACACCATCAACAATCGAAGTCATCGAAGTTATCGAAGTCATCGACTTCATCAAACTTCGACTTCTCTTGTATGTATATATCAAAGTCATCAAGTTCATCAAACTTCAACTTCTCATGTATATACATATGTTCAAGACTTGACTTGCTCGACATCGAAGTACTCGACTTACTTGACATCGACATTTCAACACTAACTCCATCAACCGACTTTGTAGACTCAACCGACCTTCTCATCAACCGAATTCAGCATCAACTGACTTCTTCCATCAGGGAAAAATCGATCCAAAACTGTCAGAAGTCTTTATGGCAGTTCACCAACTATTGTACATACATTTATTGCTACAAGGCGGTTGTAATAAATGCTAAATAGATATTTAGCAAACAGGTATTTTGCAAGTAGATATTTTGTAATCAGCTATGACAGACTGATCAGTAGTTGAGTCAAGAACAACTAATCAATCTTCTCTCAAGAAAAATTCTTGTAGCCAGCGCTATCGCGCTCAATGATCAAGCTGAAGTTATCACTTCAAGCTATTGTACTCGTTGTTGATATTAATCAGAGTGCAATTTCTGTCTCACTACTGTATTGTTCATTTGCGCTTATCTGAATTATTCATCTTGATCATTATGTTGCTAACTGTGGCGCTTTCGATCCCACACATCACACTTGCTCAGACTTCCGCTGCCATTCACACTGATTTCCGACATCCCTAAGGCACTACCCTTACAAACCTTGTGATCAAAAGAACTTGAGACCATGTTGTATTTCCTCAAGACTTGTAGACTTTTGTAATTCAAATGTCCAAACCTCTCGTGCCCATAACTTACTCACTGATCCAACATCCGCAACACTTGCATGATGACCCACCACTTGAGCCTAAAGTTTGTACAACCTTCCTGCAAGATTGCCCTCAACTACTACTTCATTGTCCTTCCTCTTGATGAGACACCACTCTTCATCAAATTGCACAACCATATGTTGCTTCGCAATAACTGAAAAAGAGAGTAAGTTCTTCTTGATTCCTGGTACATAAAACATGTCCTTTATGTCTCCAATCTTCGCTGAAGGTAGTTGAACCTATACTTTTCTCGCGCATAGGTGTCATATGCTTTGAAGCGCATGAATCAATAAACCAACACTCCTCTTCCTTTGAGAAGTCACCAGAAGATGTCGATGTCGAAAGCATTCACAATCTTCAACATCCAAGGCACTTAACTTTGCATTAAGTCCTTCAGCAAAATTTCCATCCTGCTTCTTCTTGAACTTGTTGTGCCAGCACTCCTTTGCGTAATGCCCTGATTTTCAGCAAGTAAAGAAATTTTCCTTTCAAACTACTTTCTTCCCATCTTCTAGTTGATTTGATTGATTATCTTCCAGAATATGTTGCTTCTTCTTCTTTTTCCCTTTGCCACCCTTCTTAGAGCTTTGCTCTTGCTTCTTTGCTAAGAATGCCTGCTCCTTGAAATCATCCCCAATATTTTGTCGCCTCATTTCCTCCTGTAGCAGTATAGCATTCAAGTCATCGAAAGAAGGCCTCGTCTCCCGTAACGACAACATCATCACAAAGTTCTGATAAGCTAAAGGTAGACTATTAAGCATGATAGATACCAACTATTACAAATGAAGTCAAAAGTCCTCCTAATCCAAAGGTAGTGCCTCCAAAGGTCCTCCAAGTAACCTGCAAGCTCCAAGATGCTCCCCAACTCCAAGCTAGGACGCCTCCAACCTGCAAGTAAGGATCTTCAAGCCTCCATGGATCTCTCCTCCACCTGTGTCCCTAATCTTAATCACAAAGGTAGATAACAAGTGGCCTCAAGTATTCACCACCCAACCATAGCTAGCTAGCACATGCAATCTTGCAACTTGGCTAATCTAGCGCCCCCTTGCTAACCAATAACTAATCACAAGCATACCACCACAAACCATAGCATACCCAAGATCCAAACCCTACTTATGTCCCATACCATAAGCAAGATCCAAACCCTAAGCATACTACCACAAACCATAGCATACTCAAGATCCAAACCCTACTTATGTCCCATACCATAAGCAAGATCCAAACCCTAAGCATACTACACACAAGAAAACACTCTATACATTAGTAGCCACACTAGAGCATAAGCATAGCAAACAAAAGAGATCTCTCTTCCTCCCTATGGGCGCCCTCCTCCCCTCATGTAGATGGCAAATGGCACCCTCCAATACACTATGAAGTTCCATGCACAACCAATGAGAAAAAGAGAGGCCTAGGGGAGTTAAAGAACTTAGGCTTTCTTTGAATGCCTTTCTTGTGGGAGTTGGGAACTCAATAGACACCTTGGAAGGGCGCCCTCCTACTAGGTCCCATTGCCCAAGTTGTGCTTGTATACTTTGGTCCAAGACCAATAAAGTGATATGGTTCAAGGTTGAGGCCCAAGGTTTAGAAAAATAGCCAAAACACCCATGGTAATGACTTTCTAACACCTCACTAGGTTCCATACCTCCGACCAAGGCATAGACACCTACACCAATACCTTAATCTAAAGGCACATACCCTTAATCCTAAGGATACCCCTTATCCAAGGGTAACTTGATTCCATACCTCCGACCAAGGTATAGTCACTTGCCTGCCCTTCAAAGGCACGTACCCTTAATCCTAAGGGTACCTCTTATCCAAGGGTAACTTGCCATTTAGCCCCCAACACTAAATGGACATATAGGGGTCACTGAAGTACTGCTAGTTACATAGGTATGTAACATTCCTTTCCCCTAAACTTAAGTTTTTCCTTGTAGGGAAAAATTTGGAAAATTCTTCTGGAGATCAGCCTCCTTTTCCCAGGTATCCTCTTCTTCTGATTTGCCCCTCCATCTGAAAAAATTCCCGAAGCACTCTAGTTTTCTGCCGGCCGGCTATTAACAATCGCCTCAGGTTCAGATGGTCCACTCGCGGACTCATCACGAAGAAGCTCCACTAGATCTTCCACAGGGATCAAGGTTTCCCCAACCCCCAACGAGGGTTTCAACTTACTAACGTGGAAAATAGGATGAATTCCAACGTTAGCTGGAAGGTCTAGTTTGTATGCAACCTTGTTTATCACTTGGATAACCTTAAAAAGACTGCAATACCTAGGCGCCAACTTTGTACACTTACCAGTTTTCAAGCCCCTAGAGTGACTAGGGACCCTCAAAAACACCCAGTCGTTGACGATGAATACCTTGTGCTTCCAAGATAGATCAGCGTAGTGCCTTGCCCTATCTTGGGCACTTCTTATGCTATCTTTAGCCAACTGTAACATTTCTTGCATATCCGCAAGGAAATCAGCTGCGGCTTGCACCCTAAGGTTCTTCATGCCAATACTAATCGGTGATCGAGGTTGATAACCATACATAAGCATGAAAGGGCTGAATCCGGTCGCTGAGTGTTTTGCACTATTATATGCAAATTCCACTAGTGGAAGCTAATTTTCCCAATCAGACTGCCGATGGCCCACATATGCTCGCAGCATATCCTCCATCGTTTGATTGGTCCTTTCTGTTTGACCGTCTGGTTCCGGATGATCTATAGAACTCATAATTAAAGTCGTTTCCAACTTTTCAAATACCGCTTGCCAAAAATTCCCAGTGAATTTTAGGTCACGATCACTGACAATATCGCAAGGCAGCCCGTACAATCGCAAAAGCTTCTCAACAAACAGTTGAGCTAGTTCTGGTGCTTTAACAGTAGTTTTTGTTGATATAAATTGAGCAAACTTCGTAAGTCTGTCAACAATGACCCAAACCAAATCGTGGCCCTTCCCTATACGTGGAAGCCCGACCACAAAATCCATAAATATACTTTCCCACTTTCCGGTAGGAATATCTAAAAGATGTAATAGGCCACTAGCTTTTAGCCTCTCTGCTTTATTTAACTGGCACGTAGCACATTTACGTCCTGCGCATGGACTATCATGACACTCATGCAAGATTTGGGCCCTTACTGTGTCACTCTCCGGTACACACACCTTGCCTTTATGAAACAAAATCCTATTTCGAATAGCAAAATCCATTTCAGTCTTTCCCTGATTCAAGGAATCTTGCATACCTGAATCGACCCCAAAAAGTACTTGTTGCCGATACTTTCTGAAAAAAGGATCGGACTCATATAGTCCTTGGAGAGACTAAAACAACCCCGGTTTTGTAAAAGTAAAGCATAACTGATTAATAACCGGTAAACCTCCTTCAATGACTGATTTCACACTTCGCTTGACTATGCCACTACCTTGTACATTCAAAAATTCTGCAATACAAACAGTCGTAGCTAGCTTGCCATGTATAAAAACAACACGAAACTTTTAAACATAGTTGTTACGAACCCGTAATCGATGCCAAACCTAAGGTGTATTAGTTAGGGACAGTAGTCAAAGTCAAGTTGGGAATATGCATGCTAAGTTGGGTACATGCATGTAGGCCAAATCCAATAGAGTGATAGACCCACTAACTAAGGTGTCACGACCAAAGTGACTAGGGAACGTAAGAACGTGGCTTTTTAGACATGCCACGCATTCCCAACGTGCCCTTGTTGGGAACGTGCTCGCGAACGTAAGTCGAGAACCTTATTGCAATTGAAGCATCAATTGGAGAAAGATCGAGGCAATTTGGTGCAAGCTACCGGAGGCAATGGGATGGCCAATAGCTAATCACTTAATAGCTTGATATTGCTATCAATTTGAAGGTTAGTATGTGTCTCATAGAAAATCGATTAGTAAGCAAGTGGGATACTAACCAAATGGATCCATTCTTCACATAGAATTGGATGCATGATTGGCTAAAAACAGCATTGGACAACCTCTAAGATTCTGAATTTTTAATGCGTTCTATTTTGGAAGCCTAGGAGAGCCCCCTACTTCAAACTAGCAGCAACTTGCATGCATGCAAATCGGCTAAAGCCACGCATTGAGGCTCTAAACCAGAATTTTAGAATTGAATTGATACACTTTCCGTCAATTTTTCGTGTTTTTCTCTACACTTTGTTTGATTTAAGATGACAAACACCAAGGACTTTAGGCAATGGTGCCCAAGCTTTTTCAGAAGCTGGCCATGCAATTTCCCGTCGAGAGTAAGGAAAGGTAGATAATGAACTTGCTCAAGATCTACTAGGTGAAGATGAATATCCTAATTCCAACGATCTATATGCAGTTAACCAAGAACACATGCAGTTAGTCGATCAAGTTTTTTCCTTGCAAGACTTAATGAAAAATTTTCATTCGAAGCAAGATAACTCATAGCAAGCTTGACTAATTTAGTACAAAACCCAGTAGTCATGCAAGATGGTAGACAAACCTTACCAACTCCAATTGCATCTACCCCTTCTCAAGTCATCGTTGATCCATTGGATAGATCCAATGCATGTATATGGGGCATAATGCTAGGCAATGTCCTAAGGGACCATGGAAAAGCACGAATTGTAGCCAGTCACTTAGTAAATTCATTTTTGTTCAGACTCTACACTTTGCAGCTATTTCACTAGTTACTAAAGTAGAGGTCTTGCACAAGGATGCAGCTCATGCATGTCAGTTATTGTCTCCCATGCTTAGTAAGACCTCAAGCTTTGGGCCTCATGATTCAGTATGTATACGAAGAGAGATTAGGGGTGAGACTAATGGTTGATAATGGAGCTACTCACAGTATCACACCTTCATCAATTAGTCCCTAGTTACTAGATAAGTATATTGTCTCTTAAGCTAAAGCAAAATAAGAAAGTTTGGCAGACTATGATCAATAATCCTGAGACAAACATCCAAGGTTATGACGATCGTATTGATTTTCATATCATGAACTTCGACCAAACAGACCTCGTCCTGGGGAGTAATTGGCTCTATTCTAGGGAATATACTCCAAAGAAGTACCTGAACAACACAATCTCGTTTGAGCGCGCATGGAAGTTGGTGGAGCTGCATGGAGAGCATGATCTACCAAACGGGTTTATTGATCTGCAGTTCAGAGCTCAAAATGCTCATCGACGATGCTGGTTATCATGTACTTTTTTGTGATTTCCAATTTATTTGATATGCTTGTCTTTTTCATATCACTCACCAGACCATTAGTGATCTAATACACTTGTTGGTTGGATTTCAAAATGTTTTTCCAGATAATTTACCAATAAACAATCAAAAACTACTAGGGTGGGCCCTAGGGACCCAATAATCCAATAAATAAGACCAGTCCAAAACCAACCACGGTTCCCAGAACCATGGGTCCTGGAAACTGTGGTAGGAACCGTACCACGGTTCATCTAATTGATTAATCAATTAATTAATTAATTACTATTCCCCCATCCCACCCCACCCCCAAAAGTCATTTTTGGTCCTCATTCACATATTTATTGATAGAGATTGAGAGAGAGGGCGCTTTGGATCTTCGACCATTGCTGCTCAGATTGTGAGAGAGAATAGGGCAGGGTAGAGAGAGACTGTAGCGGCCTCTGTAGAGAGAGAAAATTAGGTTTGGTTTTAGGTGTGCTTTTTTGTTAGCAAGTTCTTTAACATTTTCTCATGCAAATAGGTCATTTTAAGGTTTAGGGATTTCGGATCATAGAGAGAGATTGGGACAGCCTAGAGAGAGATTGGGACAGTCTAGAGAGAGACTGTACCAGCCTATCTAGAGAGAGAAGGTTAGGGTTTTCATTTCACTTTACTTTTTAGAGCAAAAAAGCAGGTTTGTTGCATTATGGAGGGCCTTTTCTGGAGGTTTTAGTGTTTTTTGTTTGTTTCTTTTGCTTGTTCTTAGCCATCTTAGGGTTCAGGCTTTTGCTTGATAGGGTTCAGGGTTGGCATCCCTAGGTTCATTGCATTGCGTGGGAGCGCATATCCACTTATCCACGACCGATTTTCTCTTACCAAACGGTAACTCATTTGTCTTTTCTTGCACTTCTTCCGTACTTCACTTTCGTACTTCCTATTTCCTATACCATCTCACACCATGCCTGCTGGAGATATGCCTGAGCTATGGGGTGAGATAGACCAAGACCCCGAGTTCATTAGGTCTGGCATTCGGTCTGGGACGCGTGGTTGGTCCTATAGGTTTTGTCAGCACTCTCACTAGGCTGAAAGACCATCTCCTTGGTGCTGTCAAGGGAGATGGCAAGCTTGGGCTCCATCCCTTGCGCACACATGCCTGCTTAGGAGCGTTGTAGGCTCATTGACATATACGGAGCACGATTGACGCAGGCCGGTATGTCACTAGATCCTGATGAATGTTGTAGTGTCATCCACCCCACAAGATTCAGTAGCTCCTCGTCCACCGCCACCACGTCCTCCTCAGCCTCCTGTTCCTGCTCCTCCCCCACAGCTTGATGCACATCCACCACTCATTCCTTAGCCCACTGCACCACGTCCTACCGCACCACCACAGCCCACTGCACCACGTCCCGCTCCTCCTTCTACTGCATCTATTCAAGTGGGTGCTTCCACAACGTCCTCTTGCAATCACTCTGATGACTCGCCCAGTGCAGACATTCGGATTTCTTCGCTCTGAGCCGGCACCAGATGGTCTCTCACAGGACACCCAGGACATACCATCCACTTTCCCCCCACATCAGGATGATTTGGGCTCTGATGATGAGGATAGTGATGATAGACAGCATGGTGAGGCTGGTTCTTCTGGAGCTTCTTCACCACCATCTCAGTAGCCCCAGCACCCCCCGCAGCCGCAGCATCCCTCTGTGCCACCTCACCACACAGATGATGCCTCTTAGGAAGGCTTGGGAGAGTTAAGGGTGCTCGATCATGTCTGATGGCTGGAGTGACACCCGTTGTCGGCCAGTGATCAACATATTGGTGTCTTGCTACATGGGCACTATGTTTTATCGGGCCATTGATGCTAGTAGAGGTGGGATGGTCATTGACGGACAATTTATGTTCAATATCATCAGTGAGGTTATAGAGGAGGTTGGCCCTGCCAATGTAGTGCAGGTTGTCACCGACAACGTAAGTAATTGCGTGCACATGTCTCACTTGCTACAGCAGCAGTACCCTGTTATTGTATGGACCCCCTCTGTTGCACATAGCATTGATCTTATATTGGGGGATATTGGTCGCTTGCCCTGGGTCTGCAGGACAGCTAATATGGCCCTTGCCGTGGTGACATCTATCACCGGAAGAGGCATGCCCTTACACTTTTCTGCACCTTCAGTTCACTAGATCTGAAGAAACCAACTCCCACATGTTTTGCATTCGACCTGGTTGTCATGCATAGGCTTATTAGGGTCAAACATCAGCTCAGACACATGGCCACTAGTGCTGCATCTAGGGAGCTACCTTTCTCCACTAGGCCTGATGGTTTCAGATTTTTGAGGATTGCATTTGACGATGATTTTTGGCATGAGGCTGAGAGCATTACATCTATGATGAGTCCGTTCTACGGTTAGTTGACAGTGAGGGCAACACTATGGGCCTTATTTACGAGTTCATGGACAAAATTGGACAGCTTCTAGAGCAGCATTTTTTCTCCGAGGACAGGTATGGTACTTTATTTCATTTCAGTCATTTGTTGTTTTGGAATCTGTCTAGTGTAAACGAAATAAGTTTGTTGTCATCTTCGCATCTTCGGATTTATTTGGTGACATGTCATTGACTATGTGAAACAGGATGGTGGAGTTGCGGGACATCTGGGAGCGCAAGTGGAATTGTTGTTGCCCACCTGTTGCATCCCATGTGGCTATCTGAGCGGTAGGCATCAAACATGGAGCTAGGTTTGGATTGGTTGAAATACTTGGATGGAGCCGCCAGACACTTCACTGACATACATGTTGTTGAGACACAGTACATTGGCTTCAAGAGGCAGGTTGGTGTGTTTGGCCATCATGCGGTGCTGAATACCAGCAGGCGGGAAAAAGCGATGACTTGGTGGAACCTTTATGGTTCTGCATGCCCAGCTCTACAAAAGCTGGCCTTGCAAGTGCTACCACAAGTATTTCTTTACCCACCAGGTTCTATGTGATTAAAAATGGGTTTTAAATCAACTAATGTGCTTTTTTGAATTTTATGATTGTCAATAGGATTGTTCCTCCAATGTATGCGAGCACAACTGGAGCACATTTTCATTGATTCACACAAAAAGGCGTAATCACCTTTCTATTGCACAGATGGCACGGTTGGTTTTTTGCAACACCAATGCAGGGTTGGGTGACAGACTTGCATCTATTGTGGACCCTCTAGAGGTGTTGCCCTCGGATTGTTTACTAGGCGATGATGATCCCACTGATTCCACCAGATCCATGCCGAGGGCTGATGTTGCGGCTGACATTGTGGCAGAGAGAGAGAGAGAGAGAGAGAGAGAGAGAGAGAGAGAGAGAGAGAGAGATGATGCAGGTTAGACAGTTGTTGATGAACAGTCATCCTCCTCATCAGCACCCGTGCCCCTGCCTGTCCCCTGGCCAGCACCTGTATCCTGATCATGACCCACTCTGTCCATCAATAATTGTCTAACCCGCAACATCTCTCTCTCTCTCTCTCTCTCTCTCTCTCTCTCTCTCTCTCTCTCTCTCTCTCTCTCTCTCTCTCTCTCTCTCTCTCTCTCTCTCTCTCTCTCTCTCTCTCTCTCTCTCTCTCTCTCTCTCTCTCTCTCTCTGCCGCAATGTCAGCAGCAACTGTAATGTTCTCAGCCTGGCGCCAAAAATTCTCATCAAATACAATCCTCAAAATCTCAAACCATCAGGCCTACTGGAGAAAGGCAACTCCCTAAATGCAACACTAGTGGCCATGTGTTTGAGCTCGTGTCCGACTCTAATAAGCCTATGCATGACAATCAGGTCGAATGAATGCAAAACGTGTGGGAGCTGGTTTCTTCAGATCAAGTAAACTGAAGGTGCAAAATAGGGCGAGGGCACGCCTCTTCCAGGTGATAAATGTCACCACAGCAAGGGCCATATCAGCTATCGTGCGAACCCAGGGCAAGCGGCCAATATCCCCCAATATAAGATCGATGCTATGTGCAGCACAGGGGGTCCATACAATAGCAAGGTACTGCTGCTGTAGCAAGTGAGACATGTGCACACAATTACTTGCGTTGTCGGTGACCAACCTGCACTACGTTGGCAGTGCCAACCTCCTCTATAACCTCGCTGATGATATCGAACATAAACTGTCTGTCAATGACCCCACCACCTCTACTAGCATCAATGGCCCGATAAAACATAGTGCCCATGCAGTAAGACACCAGTATGTTGATCACTGCCAGCCATCAGACATGATCGAGCACCCATAGCTCTCCCAGGCCTTCCTAAGAGGCATCATCTATGTGGTGAGCTCCTCCGCCCCGGATGTAAGGTGGGTGGTACAAACAGCCTCAGCCACGGGTGGCCTGAAGCGTGGACCTGCAACAGCAACTGCAGCTATAGCCCTCTTGAAGGGCTCCGTGTCAGCAATGGCAAATGGCAGGTTCAGCTCATAGATCATGTTTGCCAAAGCCTATTGGGCCTCTACCTCGAGATGGGGCTGGAAAGACTCCCCCATGGACTGTTGTCTATACTGGGAGCTACGAGACGATCTACTGGAGGATGCCCTAGTGCGGTAAGCACCGCTACGAGGAGCAGGAGGAGGTATGTCAGTGGCAGGGGGGTGCCACTGACATGGCTCCATGTCAGCAATGGCAAATGGCAGGTTCAGCTCATAGATCATGTTTGCCAAAGCCTATTGGGCCTCTACCTCGAGATGGGGCTGGAAAGACTCCCCCATGGACTGTTGTCTATACTGGGAGCTACGAGACGATCTACTGGAGGATGCCCTAGTGCGGTAAGCACCGCTACGACGAGCAGGAGGAGGTATGTCAATGGCAGGGGGGTGCCGAGGCTGGGCGGGAAATTGGGCCTGAGGTGGCTGAGGGGGATGTTGCGGCTAAGGGGGATGTTGCGGCTGCTGAGATGGTGGTGAAGAAGCTCCAAAAGAACCAGCCTCACCATGCTATCTATCATCACCATCCTCATCATCAGAGTCCAAATCATCCTGATGTGAGGGGAAAGTGGATGGTATGTCCTGGGTGTCCTGTGAGAGACCATTTGGTGCCTACTCAGAGCAAAGAAATCGGAATGTCTGCACTAGGCGAGTCATCTGAGTGACTGCAGGAGGACGTTGTGGAAATGCACCCACTGGAATAGATGCAGCAGAAGGAGGGGCGAGATGTGGTGCAGTGGGCTGTGGTGGTGCGATAGGAAGTGATGTAGTGGGCTGAGGAACGAGTGGTGGATGTGCATCAGGCTGCGACGGAGGAGCAGGAACAGGAGGTGGGGGACCGTGGTGGTGGTGGACGAGGAGCTAGTGGATCCCGTGGGGTGGATGACACTACTGCATATACATCAGGATCTAGTGACATACCGGCCTGCGTCAATCGTGCTCCGTATATGTCAATGAGCCTACAACGCTCCTGAGCAGGCATGTGTGGGCAAGGGAGGGAGCCTAAGCGTTTGCCATCACCCTTGACAGCACCAAGGAGATGGCCTTTCAGCCTAGTGAGAGTGCTGACAAAACGAGCATGACAAAACCTACAGGTCCATCCACGTGTCCCAGACCAAATGTCAGACCTAACGAACTCGGGGTCTTGGTCTACCTCACCCCATAGCTCAAGCATATCTCCAGCAGGCATGGTGTGAGACGGTATTGAAGTACGGAAAAAGTGCAAAAAAAACAAATGAGTTACCGTTCGGTCAGAGGAAACAGGTCCTGGATAAGTGGATATGCGCTCCCACGCAATGCAATGAACCTGGGAATGCCAACCCTGAACCCTATCAAGCTAAACCCCTAAACCTCCAGAAAAGGCCCTCCATAATGCAAAAAACTTGTTTTTTGGCTCCAAAAATTAACCGAAACCCTAAACCCTAACATTATCTCTCTAGATAGGCTGGTACAGTCTCTCTCTAGACTGTCCCAATCTCTCTCTATGATCCGAATTGCCTAGACCCTAAAAATAGACCTATTTGCATGAAGGAATGTCAAAAAACCTGATTTTTGACCCAAAAAAGCACACCTACAACTAAACCCTAATTTTCTCTCTCTACATAGGCCGCTACAGTCTCTCTCTACCCTGCCCTCTTCTCTCTCATCAATCTGAGCAGCCCTCTCTCTCAAACCAAAATGCCCTCTCTCTCAACCTCTACCACAACAAATGTGAAATGAGGGACAAAAATGAGCATTGAGGGATGTTGGGGGGGGGGAAATCAATTGATTAATTTTTTAGATGAACCGTACGAGGGACAAAAATGAGCATTGAGAGCATTGAGGGGTTTTGGGGGGGGAAAATCAATTAATTAATTATTTAGATGAACCGTACCACGGTTCAAGGAACCGTGGTACGGTTCCCAGGACCCACGGTTTTGGGAACCGTGGGTTCTATTCTATGGGTTCACCACGGTTCCCCCTAAAATTTTCTGTGAACTTTAAGGTTCACCGTACGGTTCTGAGAACCGTGGTAAACCGTCCACGGTTCTCAAAATCTATGTCCAAAACTAGTACCAAATATCATACTTGACATAGTAACAAGACCTATAACACGCGACTAGAATGTCAATATCAAAAGTGCATGTTACCTGATTTTTAACAAAAAAAATGACCACTACTAGAAAATTCATGTTTTCAAATTGACAAGGCAATGAAACAATGTTAATTACAAGTACCTCATAGTGTCATAGATTGCAAAAGCTTCAGTTTCATATCCTAGCTTCTCACCACCCTGAAAAACACTGTGTCAAAAATTCAAATACTAGTTGCCTTTGATAATAAGAACATAAAAGACTAACTTAGCTTGATGGTATTTCAGCAAGTACACAAATTCACATCATTCTTTCAAAGAGACAAGAAGCACCTCAAACTTTCCACTGAAAGCTTAAACACAAGCCCAAGAGAGTACTCTATACCTTAGTTGTTCCTGTGGAATTAATGTACATGTATATAGGCTTTTCGGGATCTTCGTACTGCAAATAAAGTAACTCTGCCATAATGAGCTCTGTAACAGATGGAACAAGCGACATTCCAAGAAAAACAATGCGATTCTTAAACAAGTATGATGGCAAGTCAGGTGGAGGTTGTTGAGTAGCATCTCCCCTTTGGAATGGAATAACCTGAAACATATTACAAAGTCTTTCATGTTGATAATGTCATAGGGCTTGAAGTACAGTCCACAAACTAGACGTCAATTGCTATTTTCAACTTCTCACAAGGAAGTGGCAATGGGGAGAAAACAACTACTTGCTCAACTGTCACTTTTGGGCTTATAGAGATCTATCAAAACAAATCTCAACAACTTCAATTCACACATGAAAAAAACCTATGTACATGATATTTGCTAACAAAAGTGCTCTCAATACTAGTAGCATGCAAAGCATCTATACTGTGGTACAATCTAGGCATATGACAAAGGCCCACTTGAACAAGTCTACCTTTTAAAAGTTGTCATCTTTCAACTATATATCAGTTGTTCCAGTCACCAATTTAAAAATAGCCCAAGCAGCTTGTAAGAATCTATAAATGCATGTCGTTCATGAAAGTTCAAGACACACAAGTCTTTTGAGAAGCTACAAAACACCAAAAAGCTAGTAGGTCAATTCGTATCATAGATGCACACAAACGCCTCTGAGGAGACGCATTTCGAAAACCGCGTTTCTGAGAAACGCGTTTCTCAGACCAGAATCGTACCAAAAAAAAAAAAAAATTGGAAAAATAGCTTATGGCTGAAATTTTTTTAGGGGATCAATGGTCAAACCAGCGTTTTGCCTCTCAGAACTGCAGTAGATATGTGGGCACAAACAGATCTTATTTTCAATAGCTATTTGGTTGTTATTTGCTCTGGTTTTCAATAAATGCTCAGGGGGTTCGGGGGGCGGTAGCCCCTCAAGAAACAGGGGGTCCGGGGGGCAATAGCCCCTCGGTGGGGGGTTTGGCGGGCAACTCCCTGAGCGAAAACACACTTACTGGGGCCATCCGTGATCGTAACGAACAGGCTAGAGGTTAGTTTTGAATTTTTATCCTTGACAGAACCCAACATGGATTAATGCACCTGAACTGGACCATCCTGCACCCGAAACAGTCAGCAAACTACATAGTAATGATGCTCTTAATTAGAGTTTTCATCTGATACCCATATTGCCCAAAAAAAACCAAAAAAAAAAAAAAATTTAAAAACGTTTCTAGAATTTTTTTGAAATTTTCAGAAACACATTCAAAACCGCCTTTCTGAACGCGATTCTGAAACGCGTTTCAGAAACGCTGTGCATGTATGATTCGTATCTGCTTTTGATTGCAATGAGAGCTAAAAAAAGCCATCAATCGATACGAATCTCCTAGATATCTCCAACTAAATCTTGAAGAGAGATCAAATAAGCCATTTTATAAATAAAAGTTCTAAAAAGATTTAACGGAATAGTAATGTATTGCTATCAAAACTGCAATTTTTTAAATTATTGTTGTTTACTTAATATGCTTATAAATACATGCAATTAGTAATTACTACAACACCTATACTTTACTATAAAACGAAACTTTGCATCCATCTAGCTAGAATCACAAATTGTCAAGTGACTTGGGTAGATGAACACATTCACTTGAAGGCTTTGTAAGTTGTTGCTTGCATATATATTCAGTACGAGTAGCGTGGACCAAATGCTATGACATCCTACTCGCTTCATCAGTGGCCAAGAGTAGGTGTATGTCACATGCACAACTCTACGTCAATATAAGCTCTCATATATGTATGAAACTGTCTAATTCCATTGTAGAACCATTCAAAGAATTTAATTTGAGTGATTAAGTACCCTAATACAAGGTTGAGTACTCCCAAAAGTTACAACAAGCATGTACATGCATTGATGCATCACTAAGATATGGCTTAAATTATGGCAAACTCTTCTATTGGACAAAATCCTATGCATACAATTTATATACCATACTTGTTAGAAATGGTCACTACAAAGTACAATTACGCATTGAAAACTGTGAAACTGGTGTTATAGAACTCAAGCTAGCATGTTCTTACATGCAAACATTCATATGCACATTGAAAATTATGCAGTATCAAACTTTTATGAACAAACAAAGCGAAAAGTATAACAACCTTAACATGTCTGCAAAAAGCTCTAGGAAGTCACTTCCGATCTAGGGTACGGGAGGGTCTTTATAGTCTTCCTCCCAACTCCTTCCACCTCTTCCTAGAAAGCTTTTATAAAGTTACCTCCACCTCCTTCAAGCTCAAAGATTGACAATGATTATTGTTGATTCTTGTAGAAGAATCGGCTTCAAAGACCTAAGTTGGTTATTTTTTTCTGTTGCAAACAAGAAGAAAAGGTTTTCTCCACCCTCTTGGGTCCTGCTGCCAATTTGAATCGGCACCCGATTCGAACCACCAATTTGTTGGGCTCGAATCGGCGATGCATGAAACTTTACTCAGGTAGGCTTCCACCACCTTGCCGACTTTGCTTACAAGTAAAGCGTGTGAATCACAACTCAAACGCACTCACTTGAAGTTAAGCCATTGACTAATCATTTGGGTCATAGTCCAAGCCATTAGGCAATAAATGATGACAGCTAGACTTATATACATGGAGGTAACATAGGACACTACACTAAGCTAACTAAATTTCTACACCCCTCCCCTATGTATAGCCACACGTTCATCAACATCTCCTTCTTGTATTAGCTTCACCTATCTACTCCTAAATTGTGCTTTTGCATCAAACTTTCAAATCTTATCCTATAACCAACTATAGCATATAAACCAATCTACAATTTCTTTGTCATTCACTCCTAAATTGCCTTGGTCTTTTTGGTTATCATCCCTCTCATTTTAGTTGATTAAGAATGTAGAGAAGGAGACTTGTTGTAGTATGTGTGATAAATGCCTCCTAGGATAAATTGCTTGTGATTGATGATCGATGTTAGAGCACTAATGTCTGCTTGATGATTGTAGTGGGACCTTCAAGTTGGTATCAAAGCCATGTGGTAGAAGAAAGAATGATGTGAAAAATCAAAATTGAGAATCGAATCATGTAAAAAGTAGAGATGCTAAAGATCGTTTGATTGTGTGAAGTAAAAAGCCTTTGAAGGATGAAAATTGTTTGGAGAGAGAAGAGGAGGAGAGTCAATAATGAGTGTGGAGAAAGCCACGTGGGAAGAGGTGAAAGCTTTGAGAGAAGAGCAATGTCAAAGATTATGAAAGCCCACTAGACAATCGCGAACAAGTGAATGGCTGGCACACATGAGTAGATGTGTTGCACTTGAAGAGGGTGCAATCTGCAACTCAGAGAGGAGTAGGTATGCTGAAATCATAAGCCAAAGAGGCCATTGACAACTAGTGTAAATCTTTTGAAAACGTGCACGAGGCCTTACGTTGCCATTGCCTAAGATTGCGCAAATGGTGAAGAATTGTATGAATGGCTGGCCTACAATCGTAAACAAGAAAAAAGCTAATGCTGAAATAGTGCGGAAAGGATTGATCGCTTATAGAGGGCATCACTAAAGTGAAGTCCGTTGAAGTCAAGCACAAAAGCACTATTGAGGATACAACATGTAGCAAGAATGATAGTTGAAGCCCCTTGTCTGATGCAAATCTATAAAGGAGAGAGAGAGAGAGAGAGAGAGAGAGAGATGCGTTGAGAGAGAAAAAAGAACACTTCTCCAGGAAAGGGGTAAGTCTTCGTGCATTGTTCGAACCCTTAGTAAAAGGTCTTAACCTTTGTGGTACATTTTCTTTTGCTGAACAAAATGAGGTGACAAGAATTATTTTAAATTTTTGATAAAATTGGAAGTTTTTTCATTCTTGAAGCACTATCATGCCCACTTATATTGGAGGAAGGCCTAAGATAGAGTCCATGCAAATAGTACATTGGCAATATGGTCTTGGCTATTTTCGAAAAAGACTAGTGGACTTGGCACATGAATATTGTGAAGCACACAAAGTGCAAGAATGGATAGGTATAACAAGTTTAATCTTAAGATGAGGCTAACAAAAATAAGGCTTGATAAGAGCAACAAAATTTTGAAAAGAAAAACAACCAGCAACATGACAATATATGCATCAAGAAAATAATGGCAGCATATACCCCCAAAGGGTGAGGAACACAATGTGCCTTGGAATGGCAAAGCCACCTATTAACAAGGGTATCAACCTAACAAGGAATATAGGTAGAGGCTTAGCCAGAAATAGATATTACGAAAATGTAGACAATTTGATTTAGCCTTGCGAAGGTCATCATACCAAGCAGGAAAAATAATAGTGCATAAAAGAAAGTAGTCAAGAGCAAAAACATTATTTTTCCAGATCAATTGTGAAGCTCATAATGAAGAGTCCAAAGAAATTGCATCCAATGAAATTGACGATTTTGAAGAGACAATGATCCATGTACACATTACAAGACACATGCTTAAGATTACATTCGCATTTTTTCAAAGCATAAACATTAGCAAACACCTTCTTTTCATGATTCATCAGCATTGGTATTAGATGCTTGACACAGAATAGCGCCAACATTCATTAGAATTTTTGATGGCTTGTGTGAGGGATGCCATATTGCACCCAATCTCCTAATGGGAGAAATTCAGCACGCGTACTCCTTGTTTATAGAGTATTGCCATTCAAGTCCTCTCAAAAGATTGCATAAGAGTTTCATGTGAGAGGCATTCAAGTCTTTATTTTCAAATTGGTTCAAAGAAGAGAAGATGACTCTTCTCACCACAACTAAAAGTTGGTAAAAATATCTTTATTCACAAATTGCAATTGTCTTGGAAGCAAAGTTTGCCTTGTAAGCTGATCTCTAACTTGTTAGCTTGTAGCATGAAAGTCGTCACTCGTGAATATATGACATGACTTTTAGAAATATGATCTAACTCGGAATAAATGACTTGTTCCAAATCAACTACGATAACATAGATATATACGGCTCAAAAAATTAGCCCATGATAATGTGATGGAAAAGAACCCAATCTCCATCATACACGTTGGCAGAGATTGATCACTCTTAACACATCCTCCACATATATTTGAAAACATCATCTCCCTATTGTGATGCAGAATGTGTGCATGTTACCTAGCTACTGTAGACTAACGAGATGAATAGCACGAACTATGAGAGTTTCCCTAGAGAGAAAAGGTTGTTCATGTGCGCAAATCTGAAAAGATTTTGATCATATCAGTGATTACGTCTAAACCTTTAGAATTTGAAAGACTCAGACTTGATACTACCTGCAAACGCTCATCAGATAACAATATTTGGATCACACCATTGTATAAAGTGAAATGAGGATTGGGAAAGATGTGTATAAACCCAGCATTTTAAGTATTCAGCTGAGGGGGTCTAAATTAGCTCTATCATAAATAGCCTAAATTAACTGCTGCACTACCGATCAAGATAACTTAATAGCCAGAAGCAAGCAATTGTCCACATAGCAGAATTGTACTTTCAGCACTATTTGTGAGCAACCTGCTGTCTAATTACAGCATCAACAAACAACTAGACTAGGAGAGAGGTACTTGTCAATAGACCACTCTTAAAACCTTTTCTCTTCAACTTTTGAAATGGAATTGCAGAGAAAAAGGATGTTTTATGTTAGGGTGCATGGTATGTGATCATAATGGCACCATAGTTAATTTTTTTCATCTACAGCTTTCAGCAAAATAGCCTAAAATAACATACCATGGTGACGATACCTCGTCGGGCCTTCCCTTCCACATGCCCCCATTTCAGACATTTCTGCAACCCACCTACCCCTCCTCCTGTCAACGCTCCACAGCTGCTCCCTTCCACGTATCTCCGCAAGAAGTCGCTCTCTAGTGAAACCTTGGCAACACTAACCCCTAAAGCCTTCCTTATTTGTCTAGCGCGAGGTCTAGCAACTGGTATTACCTTGCTGCTGCTGCTGCTACATGATGATGGCACCACAGGCAAATGCAATCTCTGTGGCGCGCCCATGCACTTTCGTGCCACGGACCAAGTATCCGCGGGCATAGCTGCCGCTCCTCCTCGCATTCCCTCTAATCCCACCATATCGATATATGTGATATATGTGAGGGTGTATGTGTGTGTGTGTCTCTCTCTCTCTCTCTCTCTCTCTCTCTCTCTCTCTCTCTCAACTCACATTATTCCTAATTTTTCATCTCAAACCTAAAACAAATCCTAAAAGATTAAAAAATGAGTGACTCTCTCTCACAAATAAATAAATATCCCTACTTTTATTAAAAATGATAGGAAAATCCATGATCGTACAAGAAGATTAAAGTATTTAAAATAATATCGTCAAACGGCTTAAATGAATTAAGATATCCAATAGCTTTGTAAAAATTTAAAATAGTGAGCTAATTACTCAAAACCAACTGCATAATATAAATCACTAATTAAAATAGATCCAATAATAGGTAATGCAGGAAGCCTTGAAGCAACCGCTCCTGCAAATTGAGCACGTCGAAGAATTGAAAGCGCTTGTGAACATTGTAATTTAATAGAAATACGCTGACGGTAGAAAGAAACAATCACAGATGGTAAGGTAATGCTTTGTCCTTGGCGTTTCACCAGAAGCTCCGTACATAAAGATAAAAAATCATTAAATTTCTTGTGCAAATAACCATATGTTTCCAAGACAAAGGGGATGAAATTTTCAGCGGGTGCACGATCATTATAATCTCGCTCCTTTTCAAGAACTGCGTGAGATGCAGCGGCCCCTTGCGTGGTGGAAGAACGACGAAGAAGGTCCTGACGAGAGGCATCAACAATGACAACATCTCCTAAAGTATGAATTCCATCACTCGAGAGAACAAGGTCAACACCTCATCGAGAAGAAGGACATGGTAAAATGTGTGTTTGTTCTCGAACAACATGAAAACCACTATCATGAGCAATAGCAGCAAGGACATCACAAATGGAATCATGTGAAATAATACGTTATCCACCTGAGGGGCACCGCATAAGATGAGTACCCAAGGAATCCAACACATGCCCACATGAACACTTAGAGAGACCAATTAACATTGGATGTGGAAGTCCCAATAATTTGGAAGTTATAATAAACAAATCATTGTTGAGTTGCAAGAGTGGAAGAACTGGATGTGTAACCAACCAAGCCCCTGGACCAGCACAAGAAAGAAGACGAGCTCAAACTGCATCAGAAGGTGAATCTTTGATAAGTTAACCAAAGAAATAAGTGTGAAGATGCTCCAAAATAGTCTTTTGAAAAACCAGTTGCTGATTTGTCACCAAAAATTCGAAGGGAGACACAGATGGCTGTACAAGCGGTGGAAGCAAACCTCGAACAGTGCGAAGAGCGTGTTGAAAAACCAAATTGCCAATCTCCACATAAGCCACCGCATCAAGAAGAAGAGGCTGGTTACCCTGCTGAAACCTAGAAATTAGTGCAGAGGCAACAAGAGCCCAACTTCCGAGAAAAGCAGCTGGTGCGATACAAGCAGAAGATACTCGGCCTACACCACTAGAGGAGGCAATAAGAGAAATTTGCCGCTTAGAAAACTGACCTTCACAAGTGTCAAAGGTTCTTGGCCCCAAAAGATGACCAAATACGCCTAATAAAATATCATCAAAATCCCAAAGTAAAGATAATATGTCAGGTGAAGGAGAAACGCAATGTAGAAGATAGCTAGGACGTTGAGCAAAGCACTGAGTGAGAATTCCAAATGCAACCTGAGAATTTCCAAGCTTTGGCAACAAATCAGAATGACGAGCAAATCCATCCAGAGCTTCCATGCAAAGCACAATAATGTGCCAAAGCAAAGAGAGGACCACCTAAGGGATCCCCCTGTCGAGTTCCTTCAGCTGAAGAAATGACGGTAACATCACTAGTACGAGAACCATGACTAAAGTATAAAGGCGAACTTTTAGAATAGAAGCTTCGCACAAAATGAATGAGCATGACAAGTGTATCCTAAGCACCACGAAGTTCTTGAAAGATGGCCGCCCGAGAAACTGTATAAGCATTCACCCACTACAATAGGATGCACACCTCCAGAAGCTTTATCTAAAGCTAAAAGACGAGCGGCACCTAAAATATGAGCAACTGAAGGCGGGATCTGCCCAGATGCAATAAAAGAGCACATCTTGAAGAGAAGATCAAAGCCACTTGCAGAATCATCTAGAGAAAAACAATCACGTAGATGCTCAAAAACCATTCCTGAAGGTCCACTAGTTGAAAGTCGAGGACTACGTAGAAAAGCTTTCATAAAATGAACTTCTGCAAGTTGAAGATCGGAGTCAGGTTGAAAGTCTTTCACAAATAAAGGAAGAGTATCACTGGCATGGGGATGAAGCTGTTCCTATGTCTGAATAGTTGTAGAAGAAGGTGTTACTAAAACTGAGGGAGCAAGAGCGTGTGCAACCCGAGAAAATTCACCAGCTTGTCCCAGCAAAACACAACGACGTAGATGACTATGAATAGGAATGGATCCCAAGTCTGAGCCTGAATTAAACTCCCATTTTGCTGCAAGTGCAAATCGAAGATTGAACAAATTTTAACTAAATTTGTTTCGATCTTGCTGTAGGTGACTCAAAGATGAATATGGCAATGAGATTCAGAAATCAACTCGGACGTGATATGTACTTCACAGATTTGGAATATGCTCAAAAATCAAAAACTCTGTATAAGGTGATTTGAATATTGATAGATGAATGACAAGTTATTTTTGAGATACGTTACATGATGTCTCCTATTCCATGGCTATCCTTGATGAACTAAAAACAAATCTAGAAAAAGATATGCAATTAGAAGAAATTACCAAATCAAAAATGATAAAATAAATAAACAAGAAATGTACCAATGTTACAGAGAGTGAAGGTCGTAGAGCACTTGTCAAACAAAAAGTCATTCATCAACATATATAATTCACCTGGACAATTTCATGTTTCTATTGATCTTTTTAGAGTAATGAAAGAACTCTCATAAGCCCTTGTGAAAAACAAGGCAGGAATAGTAACACTGAATCTACCATCGTTGATAGTAGATGTTGTAAGATATAGCGTGGGATGCAGGTATGGGTGAGGGACTATGTCCTGAGTACCTCTCTGAGCATGAGATTCAAAACCGAATCTCTATCTGGATTTCCGAATCCTAGATTTCTTATGTATTGGCACATTGGAAATCTTATCAGCATGTGGAAAGACAAATAGATTTGAGGTTGTAGAAGGGGAGAAAAACTGTCAATTCCCTGTGGAGGTTGCTCTTGGTTGGACATTGTAGTAGATGGCGGAATATCGGTTTCACTTTCTTTCGACAAGGACTCATTTCATATTAGTGTCTTTTTGCATTATGGAACTGGTGTATTGTGTAGTAATGTAGAAGTTTGCAAGAAATTTCTCGATTGAGCAGCAGGTTTAATTGTTGGTTGCTATGGTGCTCGTGTTGTTGTCGTGAGGATCCTATCATGATTCATAACTAATGTGACGGACAGGTAGGATCTTATTTGGTTGTTTCGGACAGTCTTTAAAACTGTGTTTTCTGACACAGTCGGGACACTCGGCATGGTACTTGGTCTTACTGGGCAATCAACCATGAAATGGCCGGTTTCACCACAGATGAAACATCTGTTGTTCAATGGCCCTTGTATAACGGCATAGCCATCTTGTATGGTTAATGATTCTAGACTTTCAGGTGGATATTCATTATAAGTCAAGGAATTTCCAGACGGTGACGGTTGTTCTTCATATTGTTGGACTGTATGTGCTTGGATAGGCTGATATGAAGGACAAGCATCAGCAGGATGCGTAGCCCGACAGTGTAGGCACCATATTGGTTTTCGTCTATAAGGTACCTATGCAGGGTGTGGCTGACCAGACATACTGCTTTGGATAGACTTCAGGGTAGTTTGAAACTCATTGGTGAGTTTTTCCATCTGTAGTTGGTGTTGCTTATTAAGCAACTCCAACTGGGATTTCCAAAGATGATCGCGGGTGTCCTCGATTTGCTTCGACTCATGGACAGGAGCACATGGTGCTCTCCTTTTTCTGGATTCGTCAACATTTGATCCCTCGTCTTCTTCTTTGATGGCATCAGACATAGCTAACTTTAGGCTCATATATTCGTCATTGGATTTAAGCTCGCATCTAATACATCTTGGAAGGCCGACTAAAAACCAGATGATGAGCATCTGTTCAGAGGGCTGTTCCTGTACTTGACTTTTGAGACATTTGAAACGCTCGATATAGTCTCGTACACGTTCGTCGTTTGCCATCTTGATATTACTCAATTTGACAAAAGGGCTCTCTATCAAGCAAAAGGGTTTAAAGCGCTTGATAAAGGACTCTTTCAAAATTGACCAATCTGTCTTATCTTCACAATCGAGGTTAACAAACCAGTCACGTGCTTTAGCGATCATGGTCATCGAAAACAGTTGGACCATAGCAGCGAGAGATGTTTCGCCATGCACATCACATGCATTCTCAAAGATTTGCAAAAATCTTTGAGGGTCCGAAGTACCGTCAAACTTTAGTAGATCTAGCTTGGGTGTACGTCTCTCAAGATGAGCTCCGTGAGTGGCAGAAGCACCATTAAGGTTGGTTCTGACCTGGGAGGGTTCAGCACCATAAAAATGGGCTCGTGCTCGTGAAGACTTGGCCCTATCGGGTTCTTGTTCCTCGAATGGGTTTGCGGATGATCCATGGATTTGGGCCCGCATTCGGTAGAACCTATGACGTCTAATTTGTTCAGCTACAAGGGACCTGATCTCGTATGGATAATCTTCTGGGAGGTCAGGATCTTTTGTTGGTCCATTGGTGAGTACTGGTGTGTCTTTTTTGTGTTGGGTATGTGTTTATGATGTTTTAGGGTTTTTTGGTGTGTTTTGATTTTTGGTGTTTTTGGTGTTTTTTGGATTTTTTAAGGGTTTGTAAGGAAGTCAAGGGAAGACTCAGTATGAAAAGGGCTTCATAATGGTATGGGTTTTATTTTATTATTTTTCGGTTTTGACTAGTGTTCGGACGTAATTTTTAAAGTCTGGTCGTTGGTGAAAATTTAAAGGCTCATGCTGCATATCCCGTGTAGTGCAAGTGTGGTCTATTGCGGTGGTAATGGAGTGCGGGTGCGGTCGTAATGTGGTGCAGGTGTGGTCTGTTGCGGTTGTAATGTGGTGCGAGTGCGGTGGCAATGTGATGCTATTGCAGGGGAATGCAGTGCGAGGGCGGTCAAAATGTGGTGTGAGTGCGGTGGTAATGTAATGCTATTGCAGTGGAATGCAGTGCGAGGGTGGTCAAAATGTGGTGCAAGGTCGAAATGCGGTGCAAGGACAGTCGGATGTAGTGCAAGGTCAGAATGTAGTGCAAGTGTAGTCGGATGTGGTGCAAGGGCGGAATGTAGTGCAAGTGTGGTCGGAATGCAGTGCAAGGTCAGTCGGATGTGGTGCAAGGTCGAAATGTTGTGCAAGGGCAGTCGGAATGCAGTGTTAGATCGAAATGTGGTTGCTACGGTTCAACAGTAAAGGCGGTTGGAATGCGGTCTGTTTGCAGTTGAATGCAGTCGCTACAGTTCAACAGTGGATGCGGTTGGAATGCGACCTGGTTGCGGTTGAATGCGGTCGCTACGGTTCAACAGTGGATGCAGTTGGAATGCGATCTGTTTGCGGTTGAATGCGGTCGCTACGGTTCAAGGGCAGATGCAGTTGGGATGTGGTCTGTTTGCAGTTGAATGCAGTCTGTTGTGATTCAAGGGCGAATGCAGTTGGGATGCAGTTGAATGCGATCTATTGTGATTCAAGGGCGAATGCAGTTGGGGTGCGGTTGAATGCGGTTTGTTGCGATTCAAGGGCGAATGCAGTTGGGGTGTGGTTGAATGCGGCCTGTTGCGATCCAAGGGCGAATGGAGTTGGGGTGCAGCTGAATGCGGTCTGTTGCGATTCAAGGGCGAATGTAGTTGGGGTGCAGTTGAATGTGGTCTGTTGCGATCCAAGGGCGAATGCAGTTGGGGTGCAGTTGAATGTGGTCTGTTGCGATCCAAGGGCAAATGTAGTTGTAATGCGGTTGAATGCGGTCTGTTGCGATTCAAGGGCGAATGTAGTTGTAATGCGGTTGAATGCAATCTGTTTGCAGTTGAATGTGGGTGAATACGATAGTTGGAGGTTCGTTGCAGTTGCTACGGTTTACGATGGTGCAGCTGGCGGTTTGTGTGGATTGTCAGATATAACTTCGAAAAACGTCGGATATAGATCATCGATTCAAGCTATCGGATGCACCATCAATTCTAGGCCATTGAATATAAATGGGATGCAGATGGGTATTGGATGAAAACAGGTGTAGAGGCATCGAGGGCAAACAGAGTCAGAGGGCAGCAGATGCAAATGGAGATAGAGGGAGTCAGATGCAAACGAAGATAGAGGGCGTCAAATGCAAACAAAATGCGGTGTCGATGCAGGCTGGCAGATCTGATGTCTGTTGTACTCGTCGATTCTGATCGTCGGACGCAAGTCGATGCAAATTTTTTTCAGCCTCTAAGGCTTTGGGAGCATGGTGGTTCGATCGAAATGCCAATCAGAGGTGTCGTTTGAAAGTTCTGGTCTGGCGTGGATTTGGTTCGGTTGAGATGGTGAGGAACCCCATGGTCGAGATTGGACCCAGAACCTCCGGTCAAGATTTGATAGAATCTCTTCGGTTGAGATTTGAACGAGCGCTCCAATAGAGAATTGAGCGATGGGCTCCAGTTGAGAATTGAGCAGGTGCTTTGATTGGGAATTGAGCGATGGGCTCCGGTTGAGAATTGAGCAGGTGCTTCGGTTGAGATTTAACAGAGTGCGTCGGTTGAGATTTAACATAGTGCGTCGGTTGAGATTTGATAGATCACTCCGGTTGAGATTTAACAGAGTGCATTGGTTGAGATTTGATAGATCACTCCGGTTGAGATTTAACAGAGTGTGTCGGTTGAGATTTGATAGATCACTCCGGTTGAGATTTGATAGAGTGCGTCGGTTGAGATTTGATAGATCACTCCGGTTGAGATTTGATAGAGTGCGTCGATTGAGATTTGATAGATCACTCCGGTTGAGATTTGATAGATGGGTGCCGGTTGAGTTTTGAGAAATGGCTGACTGTCCAATCGAGTGTTTTCTGAAGAGGTCGTTCAGTGCGGTCGAAATTTCAGTGAGCGTGGCGGTTGAGGTCTGAACAAGCGCTCCGGTCAAGATTTTACTGAGCGTGGCAGTTGAGGTCTGAAAGAGCGCTCTGGTTGAGAATTGAGCGATGGGCTCCGATTGAGATCTCACGGAGGGCTCTGGTTGAGATCTCATAGAGGGCTTCGGTTGAGATTTCAGAGAGGGCTCCGGTTGAGAATTAATCTGGGCCTTGAGATTAAAGTCGGGCCTCTGGTTGAGAATGGAAGTGTGAGGGGACGGGAGGAGCATGAGCTTGTGTTGAAGGAAATCCAGAATAAGACAGCCAAAGGATTTGCGAGTATATCAACCAGTGGAGTTGGGCAATAATGTAGTCATTGATGTGGCTCTGTCCAGTTTGTAGAAACTCAGATTTGTGGAGTTTGTTTGCAGGGATCTAAGCGGGGACAATGTTGCAGTTCTTATGGATTTAGAATGCAACGGAGTTCAAGTGGCAACGGTGTCAAATGTTTACAGATTCTACACTCTAGAATCTGCGTACTGTTTCTTCTTTTGCTTGCTTCTTCTTCTGCCTATCAACAACGACGGTGGGCTCTTGCTTACAGTTATTCTTTCTTGTTTAAAGCCCAAAATCATGCAGAAGGGATAGATTATCTTTGTAGTACTTTTGTCCTGCCTATCAGAGGACAACTCAAGTCTGTCTCTCTTGAACCGTGTCACATGCAATCAATCCATCATGTAACCAAAACGTTCAACCAAATGATCAGCATGCAGTTCAGGTGAACCATCATGAAATCTACTTCTACTTTGCTGCAAAAATGAACTGAAATCAGATCCTAAGCACTACTATACTTGCATAAATTGACAAAACAAGAAACAAGAACTAATCTACAGCATTTTAGAAGTCCAAGAATCAAGAAACCAACCAGTCTTTTGATTCTTGGACATCCCAGGAACATCAAGAACTAGAATGTTAGAGGATATGCAAGATTTGTGCCACATATCTAGCCCATTTAGTTTACTTGAATGCTGGTTCTTACATTAATCCACAAACAAAAAAAGAAAACTAATCCACTCTAGGAAAGCAACAAATCTAATCCACTCTACAATCCACAACCACACACAAGGGAGGGAAGGGCAAGATCATGAATGCATCACTCAAGAAACAAGCATGATCAAGGAGCTCAATGGATGCACCAAACTCGTGAAGGCTCTTCTCATTTCAGCATGGAGTAGATACAATACACAAAAAGCTCCTCTTCACAAAGAGGGAGTCTCTTAAATAAGTAAGAGAGCTCCTTAGGTGGCATCCTAGTGAAATTTTCACATTTCACCAATTACAAGTGGAATAATGCTCTCCACTAGAGGTCACCATCAAAAGGTGGCTCACTCTACTTTCTTTAAAAGGGGTCTACTTGTATTTATTACATTAGCCTAGAAATACTAGTTCCTACATGGTCATTCCATCTTTCGGGATTCATCATGAGGCTTACACAGTTCCTACTTGACAGTATTAACTAGTATTCCTTGGCTCTCATACTTGGCTCTCAGTCTTCGTTAGTCTCGTCTTCACAGAGACCTCCTCGGTCTAAGGTGAGAGGTGCTCTTGAGTTGCTCTGTCTGAGTATCTTGGGGATTCGTCGGAATCAGCCAACAAGAAATCAAGATAAAAGGCTCCCAAAATATCAAGATTGTGAGCCCATACCCAACGGGAGGAGAAAGTGGAGCATGTAAAGGAAATCACCAACCGTTCACCAAAAATTTACTGATTTTTTTCTTGGAACTTATGACCAAAATCCTCTTGTGAACCTGCAAGCTATGGGGAGAGATCTTGCTATTAACGTTGATTGGAGACTGTGTGCTTGTTGAAATCCTTTAAGCTTCCTTTTGTGGTTGGTTGAACCTCTTGAAAGATAAGAACCTTTCTTGTGAAAAGGATTTAACAAACTGGTTTTGCTGTGTTTTTCCTGTCACCGAGTCATCTAGATTGTTCTTGCACAGTAAGGATGATTGTTGACTTCTATAAATCCAGATTTGTTTTTGAAAATCGGTACTCTGGATTGAGCCTTGTTGACAGAAATCACTTATTTGGTTTTGCCTGACTCTGACAACCTACAAAAAACTGCCTTCGGATAGCTGTTTCTGCCTGCAAAAGATTTCTTGAATGGAATTTGGTGGGCGCAGCTTCCCTCTTTAAGAATCGTAAGACTCTCATAGCATGTTAAGCTCTCAATCTTTTGTAAAAGCCAGCACCAACTCCTGTCAGAATTCACTTGAAAGACAACGATTCAATTTGAAAAATGACTATCCTTCTTGCATGCAAACAACAAACTAGTAACACGATACTCCTTGCATTCAAACAATGATTTTCCAACAACAATTTGATCTGTGAAGCCACAACCACCAGCGATACTTCCTTCAACAAAGATCCAATTGTAAATCTAAGCAGTAGACTCCTTTTGCATCAATTTCTAGTAGCGAATTTTAGCAAGGAATAGGAAAGATATGATTAGCAGCAATCTTCAACAGGGAATAGAAATGATTTGGTCAACACTGATATCTTTCTCTCTGTCTGTAATAGCACCAAGCTGTTCAATTTTTTCATTTGCAAAGATAGAATGGATTTCCTTGTATGAAGATTTGTATTGCCGCTGAGAGGACCAAGAGTGACTCTAGATCTCCACCCACTATCGTGTACTTGGCACGAGGCCACCATATAGGATCAACGCCCAACCTCCACAGGCCATGCACTCCTCTCACATGCACAATTACCAATGCGCATGTGCATGCCCCTCATGCATGCTATACATGTGGGCACATAGGTCCTACCTAACTTTAGGGACCCACCCTTAATAAGAGTGCCCTCCACTTAGTGACACTCCCTATGGATATAGACCGAGCCCTCTAGATCCTAGTACCTAAGGATTATTATTCCGAACTACGGGGCTGAGTGTCACCCCACCGGAACCCCCTAGGACTAACGAGTCACATGTATCCATGTATCCATGTATCCTAAATCTCACCCTCCTCCTCTTTCCATTTTATACTTCTCTTTATCTAAAAACTTATCTTTCTAGGAATTTCTAAATGCACATGCTCTCTCTCTAGAAATTTCTAAATGCACATGTCATTTTCAACCCATTTTCAATGCACTTCAAATGCCCTTCAATGACGTTCTAGGGCAAACGTGGACCAATGAGAATCTCCAAGTCTCATTTTGTTTAACTGGGGTGACATTCTCTCTCTCTCTCTCTCTCTAAATATATATACTAGTTGCTAGTGCCCGTCGATGACGGACAATGGGCACTTACCCACAAAAAGGGTTTATATAATTTTAGAGACTGGGGTTTTTTACCATTTTTTTAAAACCTCTTTAGTTTTTCCTTTTTCAAATGGGTGACATTTTTTGCCGGCAAAGCGTGACATTTTTTACGGCACCTCACACATTCTCTCTCTAAAATAGTTATATATATATATGTATATATATATATATATATATATATATATATATATTATCACTATTTCTCCTCCATGAACCCTAATCTCAGAGGAACCCTAACTTGTCATGCTTTTCATCTTGAAGTCTCATGGTATATATAGCGTTTCAATCAAAATGACACACCTCGTTGATCAAAACCCTAATCACACGTGAACCAATGAAAATTTCTGAAAGACACATGTCTATCAAACACACCTCGTTGATCAAAACCCTAATCACACGTGAACCAATGTACTAAGCTTTTAATCAAAACAAAACAAAATATACACTATGAGATAAAGTGAAATGCACGTGTCCATCAAACAAATCTCGTTGACGTGCATTAGTCAAACTCTAAAATACACATGGACCAATCAAAAGAGCAAAAATCTTGTTTTGTTTGTTACTAGTAACATTCTTTTTTGGTGAAAAAACCTTTAGCCCTAACACTAAACTTAAATTTTTCTTTCAAAGGAGCAAAAACAACAAGCCTATCTACTTCATATATATTTGATGTAACCATTTCCAAACCCTTCCAAACTCCGCAATTTATGATAGCCAACACTATACTAAAGATTTTTTTGACAAAAACCAACCCACTTTAGTAAATTACAAAATCTAGTCCTCAACTCAACTTTTTTCTTTAGATAGCCAAAATGTCAATATCCAAGGTAGAAAACTATGTTATCTCCAATTCTCAAGCAAAACTAGACCTGCAATTTTTTCTAGAGGATAAAATCTAAATTCCTAGCAATTAACCACCAATGTTGTCTTGGTAAAATGACATGAAACAACTTTTGCCAAGTCAATATTGACTGATAAATAAACACGTTTTGATCCATGGCCAATCCCTTGAGCTTCAAAAAGAAATAATACATATGTTTGTATGGAAATAAATTTCCATCACAAATAGTCTTCTAAAAGTCCATCTAAGTGCAACTTGGCTCAACATCAATTGTTACCTTGTACTACATTCTTGTTGTAACACCATCAAAACTAAAAAGTGTTATTGTCTCATTTTCACCTTCATTTGTTGTACTAACATCTTTAAGAGTTGCCTTCAATTTAACTCCACATGTAATATATGCCTTCCATGGCAAAGAGACATTCGATCACCTTTACATATGCTTATGAGTATTTGAGCAAAGTTGTTGGGTATCAATAGTTGGTGTTGCAACAATCTCCTCTCCTACTTCTTGGGTGGGGAAGAGTGATTTTACTTTTACAGTCTAATTTGAATTCCATCTTGTAAAAGCAATCCAACTTGACTTAAATGATCAATGTTTTGATAGTGCAATTGATTTCATTGTAATAAGTAAATTATGATGGGTCAAGAGAGATAGAAGAACGTGAACGGAGAAGAGAGCAGGAATATTGCAGAACAACTCTCCCGTTACAATCAGCTGCTAGATGCAAAAACAGTCTAATAGAAAGCTTATGTTGAATATAATCACAGGTTTAAGGGTTCTAATTGCCCAACATGATCTTAAGAATTAGTTCATACTCACAAAAACGAGAGTACAGTCCACCGAAGATATTAGAAATGGTTTGTGTGTGGTATTACTGAAAAATGGATTCAATGTGAAGTTTGGTTCTGAAATAGATGGAAAGAGCAGTATGATATCACGAGTTCCTCAGGCGTCAAAGATAGCCATCGTCTGATCAGAAACTGAGGAGTCGTAGACATTCGTGTTCTGATCAGAGTGAGTAAACAAGCGCGATCAAGTACATATAGTTTGAAAATTAGACTACAGGCAGTTTCTCAAGGATAGATTATTACTTGCTGAGTACCAAAAATAAAAAATAGACTTAAAGAAATAATTGCTTGCTTTATGCTAGCACTTGCCATTTAGGCCAACTTGTTTTATCAAAAAATTTATGCAGCTACAGTCTTTCATTTTTTTAGTAGCATCCAATAGCCTATTTGGATAACTTATTCTATCGAGTTTTGATAAGCCAAACTTTTAGCCATTTTTATGGCTAATCATTTCAATGCAACATATTTATTTAGGAAGCATTATTTTCCACCTCTACAAAATCCTCATGATCAAATGACGATCCATGCAAGTCTACATTGCTTCATTGACTATCAAAGTTGTTATATATATCTATTCATTGTGAATTGAAAAATGATCATGACAAATCTCTAATCCTAACATTGCTAAATATGCAGGTATTTTTCCAACCAAATCGACTAAACAAAAATTGGTGGTATCTTGTTCAAATTAAAAATGCATATGTTGAGAATGAAATGGAAGATCTAAATTTGGACAACACAAGTATATCTGATGAAGATGTGCATATATCTTCAAGTTTTATAAATCTTGAAAACCCGAGAATACTCTCATGATTCCGACAACTCAGATGATGAAGAGGAGAACAATGATTCTTTGCATGAGGACAATATTGAGAGAGGTTTTGATTTCTATATTGATGATAAAAATCATCTTAGCAGAGACGAGTTGCAAGATGTATTGACTGATGAATCTTGCGATGATGAATAAAGTATGTACATGTCACAAATAATTTTGTCCTAAAATGATATATTTGTGGCCAATATATATATTGTTTTCAAATTAAAATTATTACATCTTTCTACGATGTTGCATTTCTTAAGTTTAATTTCAAACACATCTTGCAATCACTTAGAATTGGAAAAACTTATCAATATTAATAGATGTGTGAACTAATTCAGAGAACAATTAGAAAATGTAAAACGTTGATTTATTATAAATTATAATTGAAAAGCATCTTCTTTGTGGTAACATTTGTGAAAATTATATGAAAGATAATAATACACTTTGTCAAAATGTTCAATTTTTCATTTATCTTTGCAAACACACAAACGTGTATAACATTGCAATTTTTTTTATCAACAAATTAGCTTAACAAGCTACCACATGGCTCTCAATTGCAAGGTACTTAGCATCCTTTCAAGTGCAAATTTAGCTCACACTTATATTTTTACCTATTATTCAGGTTAATGCCAAATTATGATTATTAAACTTTCTCAATATATAAACACATCATAATGTCCATAAATGCATAAGATAGCAGGTTATATTCCACTGATTATAATTTCAATTATTCAGAGCATAATAATTTGACATAATGATCATTTGATTTTTTGTTCACATTTTATTATTAGTCCAAAAAAAATTTACAACAAACTTATCTTGCCACTCATGGCAAATCTCAAGAGATACATGTCACATGATAAGTGGTTAAATAATAGCCATGCGATTTTGATAGAATACACTTTTAGAGGTGGAGAAATATGGTTGCATGCTAGTACTACCACGAGCTACATCCTCTCCTACATATGTAATGTGGGTTCTCTCACAATGTTAATGAAGAATCAGCATAGATGCTATCATAATGTCAATTTGGATCTTGAACTAATTTGCTTGTATTGCTATTCTCTCTCTAACCCGAGTTTGAAGTAATTTTCATACAATTATTGCTTTTGCTTTTCCCACACGTGTGAAAACAATCTTGTTTTGATCAATAGCATTCTAGATTGTGATCTAGCCTTAGATTCTTGAGGTAGATTGTGAATTTCACTCTCCATGCGGTCTATGCGCTAACACAAAACTTTGTAAATATCCTTCACACACTTTGGGTGGTTCCCCACACGTGTGAACATTCTCGATTTTTGTCAATATTCAATTGCCATAGATACCATCAAAACGGTGTAGCAAGTGAAATAATGACTCAAATGCTTACCATCTTTGCCATGGGTGCAAAGGTCTCGTCATAGTCAATTCCATACTCTTGTGCATATCCACTAACCTTGCCTTGTACTTGTTGATTAATCCATTTTGGTTTGTCTTCACTATGAGGATCCATTTGGATCCAGTAAAATCACTTTTCAAGAGTTTCATTTGACAAACTTGTTGCAAAACTTGGTAATGCATGCGCACTTACCTTATCCTCTCAAAAATATTGTAACTTTGGGAAGAGATCCAAGAATCACCCCTCCAAGCTTTTTCTCCACACTTTGCTCCAAGCTCCAAGAATCATGACCCCAACTTTCGAATATTTGTACGCCAATTCTTGGCCTTTTCTTCCAATAGCAAAACTGCCTTGCTTTGGCTCTGTTACCACTTTCACGTCCTCCACCAAGGATCCAAGACTAGGCAACTATAACAAAGAAACATTAGGGATAAACTAACCCAACCAAACCTAGATCAATCGGATCTAGCCCACTAGCTATCGATCAATCACACTCAATAGGTAATCACACCAATAACATGTAGTTACAATCACTAAAATCAAGCATACACTAGTGAGAGCCCTATGGGTATACTTATACTCTCCAAGGCACTGGACACATTAGCAGCCTAACTGGGCCACCTCATCGACTTCTCCTATGAGTCACTGTTAGATGCATACAAATCCACTAATGATTGCACACAAACTCCATCTCTCCAAGATCATGGCATGCTGGTTTTTGAAGTGATCTAGCTACTTCAAAAAGGCCCCATCTAGAATGTGAGACTTCTATGACTACGGGGTTTTGCAAAGACAAAAGCAAAGTCTGATGTCTTCACTTAGCCTAGTACCGATGATTCAACCTTCTACTCCTAGTAGATCTAGATTCTACTTCCGGAGTCCTATATGATGGGTGATTACGCACATGCTCGAGTGTAACAAACACCGTCGTCGTCGAGTCTAGCCCCTCCATAACATCAACATTGGACATCGAATCCAACATAACATGCATAATTGATCCTACACCCAATATATTAGTCTCTCTTCTGATATCATCATGAGACCTCAAATGTGTATCCTCTTCCTCTTGTTGAATGGTAAATTGCAAAGCCCTGGCTCTACGTTTTGCCATAGACCTGCGAGGAATCCTCCTCTTCCTCTCACTTCTGGATTCCACTTCAGGAGTCAAATATGAAAGATTATTACGAACATGTTCGGGTGTAACCAACTCTACCCTCTCTACAACTACCTCTATCTCGGATGACCTAAACTGGGTGGATGGACTCCTACAGTATGATGGAAATGCACTACTTCCAACAAACTCTATAGCAAGACGTTGAGGCGATGGTACCATGACACCATGTAATGTCAACATATGATAGCTATGCGGAGGCGCGCCTACAACCAAACCGGTTTCACTACTCCCGATGTGCTCTACTGCACCGGACATGATAGAACAGCCTGAATCAGAATAGTGAAAACCCAACAACGTGGAAAGAATAAGCGGCGGTGTAGATTTTTTTTTTTGGAGCATGGACGTGCGCATGGTTGGCACAATTCCTTCAGAGCGCTCAACGAGCTGTGATATTCACGAACATGGAACTAATTGCTATCTGGCGCAGTCACATCCATGATACAGAAAACACGCAGCCACATCTGAGACAAAGACGTCCTTGGTGCGCTAAGCATGGTCGAGGCTGATTTTTGAAGGGTTGCAGTAGTCTCATGCAACAGACAAGCACGTCTCCTTTTGAGCGCGATGCACCTCTTATGAGCCCATCCACAGCCCACGGCTCAGACACACCTCTCTGACGGGTGCAAAGTGCACCAATAATCCCAGGCATCGCTGTAAATTAGCACCCCGACTGCGCACGCTGCCTCAACACTCTTCCGTAGTTTGCATACACTAGAGGGAGCATATGCAAGGAATGTTGGAATAGCCCGTGGATTGTGCAAAAGCAGGTCTCAACTCAAGGAGTTTTCGTAACTTTATAAATTTTTTTATTCATTTTCGAGTTATATAAAGAACGTTGGTTAACCCCATGATAATGTCGTCATTTTCTTTGAAGAACCTTGAACAACATTAACATATAGTATTTATGGCTTTCAATTAAACACCTGATTTTCAAATCAAATTTTTCAATTGAAATATGCTTTGACGTTTGAAAAGCACAAAATCTGGAAAATTACATTAATCTTTTTGTCATGATAGTGAAATTAAAAGTATGGTGACCAAACTTAAAAAGCCTTAAAAGATTCTGTCTTTGATGATTTTGAAAGTCAATGTCCAACATTAAAATTCTATGAAATTGTGAATTGGAATTCACGAACTTCAAACTGAAACAGAACTTTTTTTTAGAAGCAATGCAGAATGCATTGTATTTCACGCTCACTTGCTAGTTGTCTTTAGCTTGAGAATACACCTTCCAAAACGTTAGCACCTCTTTAAGTTTGGTAAGGTTCATAAGCCACACCAAGTGATGGTGGCATCCTTAACTAAAACCCATCGCCTCATCAAAAGGTTCGATGGTTCAGGTTTCCATTTATGGAAGCTGAAAATGCAAATGCTATTGTTAGAGAAGGATTTACTCAAAATAGTGGAAGGGACTGAATTAGAACCTAACACGGGAAGTGAAGAGACACTTAGCAAGTGGGAGATGCGTGATGGGCAGGCATTAGCCTCCATTATTTTGAATCTACGGGATAATGTAATTATCCATGTAAGCCATGCTAAAACCTCTAAAGAGGCTTGGGACATCTTGGTCGAGACCTTTGAGTCTCAAGATGTTAATACCCAACTTTTCCTAAGAAAGAAGATCTTTCAAATGAAAATGTCAGATTCGGTTAGCATGGTAGATCACATTAATACTTTTAAATCCTTAATGGGGCAGTTAGCCGCCGTTGGATCTGCTATTCAAGACACCGATGTTGTTATGACGCTCTTAGGAAGTCTTTTTGAGACGTATGAAAATCTTGTCGTGTCATTGGGCACACAGGCAGGATTAACCTTGCAGAAAGTAACGTCTTCGCTATTGCAAAAAGAAGTTAGAAGAAAAGATATGGGAATGTCCAATGAGACACCCATAGCTCTTTACGGCGAAGCCAAGAAAAACAAATTTAAAAAGAAATTTGATAGCAAGGATCAATCACAATCCTCTAGGAAGAGTGATTATAAACCTTCTAAGAAGAAGGGTAAGGAATGCTGAAAACGCATTGCCAATGAGAAGAAGAAGGCTGAAGCGGCCAATGTGGCTTCCAACAGTGAGCCCGAGAAATTGTTTTCGGCCACTAAGTCCTCGAACACCTGTCTCTTTATTGGAGACGCTTCTCATTGGTACATTGATTCTGGAGCTATCCAACACATGATTTCAAAGGAGTGGTTTTCTTCTTTGAATGAAGTTTTCCAAAAAGGGAGATCTTACTTGGAGGTGACAGCAACCTTGACATAAAAGGATAGGGAGTTGTTCATGTGATGCTGTCTGATGGAACTTTTCGATCAATACATGATGTATTGTATGTTCCTTCTTTGACTAAAAATCTCCTTTCAGTTAGTAAGATGACTGATCATGGGTTAATGGTCCAATTCAATGATTCTTCATGGATAGTTGCTGATCAGAGAGGGAACATTGTAGTAGAAGGAGTAAGGGAAGACAATTTGTTTAAATTGTGCTCTCAAATGCCTCCAACTGTTATGCTAGCATATGGAAACAAATGCACTGATCCAACAATCTGGCATCAAAGATTTGGCCATGTTGGATTAAGTTCCCTGGAATTTTTGAAGGCACAAAATTTGGTTCAAGATTTTCATATTAAGTTGCCCTTATCTTTATGTGAATCCTGTATATTCGGGAAGCAACATAGAAATCCCTTTCCTAAGGAATCCCACTCACGTGCAACTAACACATTAGAGTTAGTGCACTCGGACATTTGTGGTCCGATTCAGACACTTTCCTTTGATGGAGCAAAATACTTCATCACCTTCATTGATGATTTTTCCCGATATACTGTTGTATATTTTTTAAAAGTTAAATTAGAAGCATTTAAATTCTTTAAAGATTACAAGGTATTTGTTGAAAAGCAAACTGGTAAATCTTTATTGAATTTGAGAGGTGACAATGGAGGGGAGTACATTTCAACCGCATTCAATCGGTTTTGTGCTGATCATGGCATAGCCCGACAATATACAGTACCGTATTCTCCACAACAAAACAATGTTGTTGAGAGAAAGAATCGTGGTTGAAAGTGCTAGGTGTATGTTGAAAGATTCTAATCTTTCTAATAAATTTTGGGCAGACAACAACATATGTGCAAAACTTATTGCCAACAATTGTTGTGCCTGGAAAAACTCTGTATGAAGGCTGGTGTGGTAAGAAACCATCGGTTTCTCACCTAAGGTCTTTTGGTTGCACTGCCTATGCCCATATTCCTAAAGAAAAGGAAAATAAACTTGATAACAAGAGTGTCAAGTGTATTATGCTTGGTTACAGTACTGAATCTAAATGATACAGACTGTATAACCCAGCTACAGGCAAAATAATTGTTAATCGTGATGTTATTTTTGATGAGACGTTAGAGGTTGTGTGGGAGCTTGAACAATTGGAAGATGATATTCCCACTAAGCCTGCAACTGAACCAGATGAGAAACTGGTGGTAGATCTTAATAATGGGGAAGGAAATTCTGCTCCTCCTATTGTTGATCCTCCAGCTAGTTCTTCTGCAAGTTCTCCTACATTGAGAAGATCTACTAGAGAAAAGAGACCATCCATAAAGGCCTTGGAGTCAGGATGGAGGTCTTATTTTGCCTTAAGTGCATCAACTAATTCAGAGCCTCAAACTTTAAAACAAGCACTTAAAAGTTCACATGCTGAAGAGTGGAAAAAGGCATTAGACACCGAGTTTGATTCGCTTATTAAAAACAATATATGGTCACTAATGTCACTTCCAAGCAACAGGAAGGTTGTTGATTGTAAATGGCTCTTAAAGAAAAGTTTAAAGCAGATGGGTCATTAGATCGATATAAAGCTCGATTAGTGGCCAAAGGATATTCACAAGTCGAAGGCATCGACTATAATGATACAATGTAAAGAATTTGGGCCTCAGGGCCACGCACACACACGTACTCACGCGAGCCGTGAACTGGGATCCCAACCCCAGTCGCCTAGCCACCTGCCATCCGTCTAACCCCCAAAAGGGCTGGTACCAGGGGATAGAGGATATGGAGAAGCCCCAACTTATATATGGGAGAGTTCAAGGCAAGCACTTACTTATGGGATATTGAGAATTCTCAAGGCCTTCACTAGGCACTCAAGCCCACGATGCTTTCCTGTGCGTGGCTTGCAACTAAACATTCCGCAACATCAGCATGTCACACGGACTTGCAAGCCCAAAAGATCAAATTCATGAATACACGACAACATCTAACTAAGATCAAATGAGATTTGCATCTCCTGTGTTGTTTGTTGCCAAGATATGCATGCTGGTTGAAATGCGTATTAGCTATTGTTTAGTCCTTATTGAAATGCTTATTAGCTATTGAAATGCATGCCGGTTGAAATGCGTGTTAGCTATTGTTTAGTCCTTATTGAAATGCGTATTAGCAATTGTTACATAATCATTGAAGAGTTACAATAAATATGAGGCAAAAGCATAGAAGAAACATTGAGAATGCAGACAATGGTGGGAATTAGATTGCATTACTGACAGAGAAAGATAGAGTGAGAGAGAGACACCCACTTGATTAGGTGAAGACCACTTGGAAGGAAAATCGCGATTGCTCCATATTGCTCCACTTCACACGATTGCTCCAAATTGCTTCTTCATGTACTGTGATAATCCGAGAGAGAGAGAGAGAGAGAGAGAGAGCGAGAGAGAGAGAGAGAGAGAGAGAGAGAGAGAGAGAGAGAGAGAGAGAGAGAGAGAGAGAGAGAGAGAGAGAGAGAGAGAGAGAGAGAGAGAGAGAGAGAGAGAGAGAGAGAGAGAGAGACTTGGGGACACACCCCTTGCCAACTCTAGGGCCTCACATGTGTTAAATCCAACAAGGAAGGGCTCAAAATTTGCCCACTAGTAACATTCATTTATTTGATTTAAAAATTTATTGATTCTATTGGCTAGATTTAGATGCATATAGACCATATATGTTTCTAGATGACTCTGATGTGCATAGGTTCAAGTGTTAAAATGATGTCGAAGGTTTGAAACACAATCTCCATAAGACTATCTATAAGGCTCAGCCCTCCTTATATGTCATCTTGATGTATATTGATCAAAGCTAAGAAAATGAAGTGTTCTACACTTGGACTACATCAGGCTAGTTTTTCTCTCTGGCTATTATTGTGAATTACTTTATGTTCATAGATGACATGAAATGAGTAACTGTTAACATGGATGTGGTCTTTATCATCTATTAAACTTAGATTAATAATTTTGTATACATTTAATATACTTTGGAAAGATAGATGTTGATGCATTGTTGTTTGGTAGTTTAACTCTTATAATTTCATGATTAGAGATCTATTGGATCTTGGTACTTAAGATTTTTTATATTGGTTGGGCATTAAGCATCAAATGAACATTGCTTTTCCGAAGCAATGACATATTACATCTCGAAAAAATACCCACTGCATAATGCCTTGTGAAAAAGTCTATGCCTATGAAGAATTGATTTTTTGGAAAGGATGTCCAATGAACTTTTAGAATTCATGCTAAAACAATTGATAGTCTACAAGAGGGAAATATTTATGGACTAAGTAGTTATTAAAAATCATCTTAATCGTGGAGGAAAATGCTCTTCAAATATTCACATCATTCCTCTTAAATTTTGGTCTTGACATCAACTTCGAGACACAAAGTCCTTCACGCATTGCACTCACACATACTAGGTAGTAGGATTGGTCAGTGCATGTTATCAACCTTGCAATGTGAGACCTTGCACTCACACATACTAGGTAGTAGGATTGGTCAGTGCATGTTATCAACCTTGCAATGTGAGTCCTGCTTATGCAATGTGCAATTATGAGTCATATATCACGTCTTTGTAATGCTACCAATTACCCATGTAGAACAGCAAGAATCTCAGAATACAAGGACCAGCTGGTATAAAGAGTAATGATACCCTTTCAAGACTTGTTTAAACATACATAATTTTTCATTAAAGTTTACTTATATCAATCTAGTCTTAAATAAGGCTCACTTTGGTGTTCATTGCCATAAAACCATTTTCAAAGCCAAATTTTGCATCAAAGCAGTGTGCTGTGCTGTTACCTCTATCAAATCCGGCCTGAAACATTTTTGGATCAAAGACTTTGTACCGAAATCGGTTCGAACAAAATCTTCTGGAGGTGTCCTTTCATCTCCTTGTGAGACATGGTGAAGCCATCTCTGACCATGTACACGAGTTGCATGATTCTGGCTGAATCGAATAGAAGACGTTTGCAGGGCAGAGGCACGTTGTTGGGGCGGACGAGCTCCCGGTTCAGCTCCTTTAAAGCATGATTGATGATTCTGTAGATATGGGCTTTGGCGTCCTCTTCTGAGGCGTCAGGATTTTCATTCATGTAGCAGGAAATGCTGGATGCGAGCTCCCCACGGTCCTTCTCAGCCTGTGAAGATGCAAACCTTTAGTTTTTCTTACATTTGTCAGAAAGCGATGAGTTTATCATTTATAGCAATTGGCATGGTATACTTTCACAAGCTTCCTTGAAGTTACTGGTTTGTTTCAATTTTTGGGCAGAGGAAGATCCAATCACACTGATGAAAAATCGTGGTACCTCAAACGTTTTAGTGTCATTGATGAGTCTGCTTGTTAGAGCAACCAAATGCAGAAAATTGGATCGGAAGTCCACTTGCTTCAAAATATCATCATTCATAATCTCTCCACAGAAAAAGATTGAGTTCAGAATGATTGTTCCTAGACTGACAGAAACTTTCGCATTTTCAATATACTCATCAAATCTTGGGATATACTTTCTTTCTGACCATTCAGCTTCAACAATGGTTGCAGAAAGCAAGTCCTCCCACTGCAAGAAGTTTGAGAATTCAATGATCAATCACATGAAAATTGCAATATTCACCTCCAAGAGTCATTCAAAGATTCTTCCTTGAATCTTTAAAGCAGAGAGACTCAGAGAAACTTACGCTTGCTCTGAGATAATGACTGATATCTTGTCCCTGGACTTCGAATGCGTCCTCCACCAACGAATTTAATGTGTCATAAAGTCCGTTGAAAGAAACTTTCATCTCCACGGACAAGCCGCTGATGACGGATGGATCCCACCTGCAGCGTCCAAAAACAGCGCCCAGTGTGTAGCCAGGCTAGAGAGTTATTATAAATCGAACTTCCATCTTCAAAGAAAGAAGTCGGTTAGCGCTACTTTCAACAAGGATCTAGAGTGGGCTGCTATAAACCACATAAGAGGATAAACTTTTATTATCAAAGAGAAAGCAAGAAGAGAGAATAATATAGCAGAATTCTTTTGACTTGCAGCCCAGGAATTCTTTTGACTTGCAATCCAATGTTGAGTCTAAGGTTGTGTAAGTTAAAAATCAGAGTTGATTTGATTTGTATTTGATATAAGCTTAAAATGTGATATTGTAATTATTGTACAGTTAATTAAATTTACTGTATTTGGTTGTTACTGGGACTTGACCCGCCATCGACATAGCAGTCGGGCACTTATCCCGTAGCCGACTACTTGGTTTAGCCGAGTAGCCACACGTAGGGAAATTAGCATGTACAGTAGATTTTTGACATCATTTGCTATACTCAGGAGCATGTCCTGAGTTTGTGGGTCTTTTATATGCATGTTGGGGCTTTTGATATATGTTCAGTTTTCTCTCTGTAATCTATAACTTTTGTTGTGCCATCTTTGAGAGCTTGTGAGGAGTAACTATGGTGATTGATTGATGTGATTTATGGATAGAAAATCCATAAGTGCACATTGTATTTTCATAGGTGATGGAACTATATCCCGGATGTCAAAGAAACATTCCTCATCTCTTGCATTTATTCACCATGGCATGGGGGCGAAGTGGTTAGCATATTGACTAGTCATGTCTTGTTGGTTGGGTGGTTTTGCTCCACAGGTGTCCTTTTGGTTGCATGCAACAATATCTAGTCGGATCTTCAGTTGGCGATCCTTATAGTGGGGGTATCAGAGCAAGGCTTTGCATCAATCAGAAGGTGGAGTTGCTTTTTGCTTTTTCCCGGTTTTTGGGTATTTCCTCATTGCTTTGTACTTCTAGGTGGTGGAATTGACTTCCAAGTAAGTGGCTTCTCTGAATTTGGTTTGATTTCAACCTATTGATCATGATTATGAACTCTTTTCATAGGATTTGATGGAAATCAATGGATTTTTTATGGTTTTTTTTTGTGATTTTTCACCTAGAATTCAAAAAATTTGCTTGAAATATATCATAGCTACTGATCTAGTACGTTTTCTAGATTGTAATTGTTGTTTTATAGTCATTATTGATTGGATCTAATGATTGCACATGCTTTAACTCCAGAGCAATGTTGTCTTCAAAGAAAAGGGAGCGTTTTGAACATTTTTTTAATCTTTTTACTATTAATGCTTCCGTTTATTCAGAACCAAAACTGTCTACATGCTTATTGTTTTAACTACTTTTCAAGATTTCTAAATCACTGTCAATAAAATGTGTTTTCTATTTCTTAACAGAACCTCTATATAAAATAATATATTAAAAAGCACTATCTCAAAACTTCTACAGCTTTGCTATAAGTCTTTTCCACATTCCATTTCAAGTAAGTTGAGGAATTATATTATGCTCCATTAATCATAATGGCGGCTGTCTTAACTAAAATCCATTGTCTCATTGAGCGATTCGATAGTACTGGTTTCCATTATGGAAACTTATAATGTGAATGTTATTAATTGAAAAAGACTTGCTTAGAATTGTTGCAGGAACTGAACTTAAGCCCACAGGTGCTAATATATCAAAGAACTCTAAGAACAAGTGGGATCTTAGAGATGGTCGTGCATTAGCATCTATAATTCTGAACCTCAAAGACAATGTTAATATTTATGTCAGTCAAGCCAAAACCTCCCAAGAGGCATGGGACATTTTATGTCAAACCTATGAATCTCAAGATGTGAATACATGTCTTTTCTTACAAGAGAAGTTCTTTCAACTTCAAATGTTTGAAACCGATAAAATGGTTAATCATATCAATAACTTTAAATTGTTGGTGGGTCAACTTGCAACAATTTATTCTACTATGTCTGATATGGATGTAGTCATGACTCTTTTAGGGAGTCTTCCAGGATCTTATGAAAATCTCGTGGTGCCTTTAGGCACGCACACAAATTTGACCTTGCACAAGGTCACTTCTTCTCTATTACAAAAAGAAGTACGTCGACAAGACCGCGGTATGTCTAGTGAGACTACTATGGCCTTGTATTCAAACAATATATTCTCCTCAACAAAATGGTGTTGCTGAACGTAAAAATCGCATGCTAGTTGAATGTGCACGTTGTTTACTCAAAGATCATTCCTTGTCTCAATCTTTTTGGGCGGCAGTTTCTACTGCTTCTTATATTCAAAATTTATTACCACATGATCACTTAAATGACCCTATATGAAGCATGGAGTGGTTTTAAACCTTCCGTTGCTCATGTTTGAGTTTTTGGATCTACATCCTACGTTCATGTACCCAAAGAAACTCGCACTAAACTTGATGACAAGTCTAGTGTCAAGTGCATATTCATGGGCTATAGTTTAGAGTCTAAAAGTTATCGTTTATATAATCTTGCAACTAACAAAATTATTGTTTCTTGAGATGTGATTTTATCATAAAAAAATAGTGGGAGAATTAGAGACAAGAAATTCTAATTTTGATGAAGTATTGTGAGAACAAGATCCTTTTGATCCAATAGATGAATCTATTGTTCCACATCAACCTCCTACTAAGATACAACCTCAACCTATTGTTGAACCGATTCATGAGCGTTTTGATCATGTTAATGATCAATCTGAGGGTTCTCAACTTGAAAGTTCTGCTTCTTCTCCTCCTCTTCGAAAGAACTGAAAGGATACGTAATGATGTGTGCTCTAGTTTTCTTTGTGTTTTGGAGGCACCTCCACTAGCACAATTTTCAACCACAATTTGTATTTGGAAAAGCCAGCTGTCTTACTAAGACATTCTGCTAGAATCCATCATGACAGCTGGATTACAAGTTGATTATGCCAGAGTTAGCACCATGCACAACTGGCTTACTAGCTATTCAGCCTGCCACCCTTGACAGCTACCCTCGCACCCCAGCATTATGCAAGGGAAGGCCTCTATCCCTCGGGCCTTCCTTGCTGGTCAGGGCCTACTGCCCTCGGGCAAGGCCCTCCCAGCACGGTGCAGGGCCTTTCCCCCCCATGAAAACCCTCTTTGAAAGTTTTAGAATCTTTAGAACCTTCGGATACCATATTATCATAAAGGGGGGGGGGGGGGGGTCAGGCTCTAAGGCCCTTCCGCCCTAGAAGGTTGTGCGCCCGAGGGCGGAGGCCCTCGGGCGCACAACCTTCTGCGGGCTGAAGGGCGGAGGAGCTTGACCTTCCCTTGCGTGAAATTTGTTTTCACATTTTTTTTTTTTTGTTTGTTTTGAGGTAAATTTTTTTTACATGCACCTTTCGGCGGAAGGTGCGTGTAAAAAAAATTTGCCCCACAGATTACGTTCTGTGAGGCGCTCAGTTTTCTTTGTAAAAATTTGAAAACTGATTGTACGTGGGGGGGGAAGGCCCTGCCTGAGGGCCTTCCTTGCTGGGAGGGCCCTTGCCTGAGGGCGGGAGCCCGAGGGCAGCCCTGACCAGCAAGGAAGGCCCTCAGGCAGGGCCTTCCCCTACGTAATGCCATTGTGCGAAGGTTTTTTTTTTTTTTTTTTTTTTTTTTCGTTTTTTGGCCGTACGGTACGGGGCGGTACGGCGGTACTCGTGGACCCGTTCGTTTTTTATTTTCGGTTTTTTGCCGTTTTTTTTTTCGCAAATTTTTTAACGTTTGTGGTGGAATGTGGATGTGGACACCCAATGACGGAGTGCCACATAGCACATGCACATTGCACAGGAGAGAGAGGAGAGAGAACGTGCATTTCATTGGAAACATAAAGTGCATTCCATTCCATTGGAGAGAAGAGAGAAAGACACATTACTAGGAGACATAAAATTGGATAGACATTATGCTCGAGCTGGTCCCAAATAAAACAAAGGACACCTGAGCACAAGGCATCTCAATGCATTAATCTCAATGCATTAGAAGGCATTAGGTAGGCGGAAGCATGAGACAAAGCAAGAAGAGAGAAGAAAAAGGCATTACGTAGGCGGAAGCATGAGAGAAAGAAAGCAAGAAGAGAGAAGAAAAACGTAGTTTCTTGTTGTAATAGAATCTAGATAATAGAATGAATTACGAAGTGTTATCTCTTTGAGAGAGAAGGCTATGGATGACTGTCAAAGAGACACACCGTTTCGGGACCCACGAAGAAAATATTCCATACTTAACAGAGGTTAAACGTTCTGTCATCTCTAGATAAGAGACTATACACACCTTTTAACAGCCTCCAGGAAGAGCTTGAGATCAGCGACGGATCCATGGATGTCGAAGAGGTCATCAAGGATGACAATTATGCAAGCAGTTTTCGTGTACGCAAGCCTTAATGCGGCGAATTTCGGCTCAAACATGCAGGCTGCAATGGAGAAGTATATCTCTGCAGGGCGTTGGCGAGTGAATGAGAGCTCTGTAAAGCCAGATTGGTTCCACCACCTGCGAGTCATGCTCCGACATTGATGTCTCTTAAAAGCTTAAAGCAACTGTCTGCAATCAGCAACATGGTTGTTTCTAAGCCTAAGACAGTTTGTGATCTAAAAGTGAAGTTGAAGTTTTGTGCCTATTGATCTGCTGCAGTTCCTTCTGATGTATGGATTGGCAGCGATTGAAATCAGCTCTTGCAAGATCCAAGAATGTGTTGTTGTTCACATTGTACATTCTGCAGAAGCACAGAGCAAGCATATAAGACTATGTAATAACGAGATAACAGATTTATACTGCCACGATAGTTCGCTATTGGAAGTGTAAAGATGGAGCGACCGTTGACTATTTATGATACCTGTACATGGTTTTGCCGAGCCACACATCTTTTGGTCCGTATTGTTCGATGTAGTTTCTAGCTTCCAAACGTGGCAGGCTTCTGTGCCAGGGATATTTCAAGGCATATTCAGCCTGCAGTTAAAACAAATCTTCATTCGGTGAGGTCTCATCAACGACTAGTCTTTCACAAAGCTTCCAACATTACATGAGAAAGGTCCATCTGTAAGCTTGTTCTGATCGAAGTGATAACGTAGCTGAAGTGCCGTGCCGAGCTTTCAATGAGAAACCACTACTTATGTGAGAATTTCGGAAGAAGCGGGGGATCTTACTTCTCCCTTAAGGTCCTTCTTAACTGCCCATTTGTCGAACGTGTCCTTGTTTTGGAGGGCGTTGGCGAGATACGCTTTGGAGTAGGCGTGGGATTCTTCCAGGATCGTCTCACCAGGAAATCTAATCTGAGAAGCGCGGTTGAGATTCAACATTTCTGTCACTCCATGATGGCTCTCCCCTACAAAGCAAAAGAATTTGCCATGATCTGATCTGAAATGCTCAATGCAGTCTGCAAAGACCGAACAATCATTCAAAATTACCTGTCTGAAAGCTCCACGCAAGAAAATTTAAATGAAAAGGAGATGGAGCGGGTGGAGACTCACTGGGAGAGACGTCGTAGCCATGGAGTCTGAGAAGCCGGAAACCCATGCACGTATCATCTAGGTCATGTACGGGACTCTCGCTTGCCCATCCGATCCCTGCTTCTGTCCAGTACCTATTCATATTGCATTACCCAAGTTCAACATTAATGGGTATATCTCAAGACGCATGCTCTTTCCGAACAGAACATGGATGATACTTCATTTGCAACATTCGATAAACCTCCTGTTGGAATAATATAGCGTTGTAATCATGTACGTCACTATTATGGCATTGTAGGTTAAATTAAGTAATCAGGTAAGAATTGATCATATCATTTAGGGACACGACGTTTTAACTCATTTCTCTCTTCGTGTGATGTATTTGCAGTTATGGGGAGAGCTAAATGGCAGCCTCAGCTCACGTCAGAACTAGCTGCAAGCCTGGTCCCTCCGCTCGTTAAGTAAGATTGTCATCATAGTAATATGCATGCTGATATTGGCTTCGTTCGTCAGCTCAAAGCTCAAACATGGCATTTAGCTCCATCCACTTATGCCACTAATCACTATTACAATCAGTGCGTCTCGTTAGGAATATCTTCTTGCATCCTCATGTTCTCTCTCGCCTAATGTCTGAGTGTTTTACTGTCTCAAGTTTAACACATCACCAGCTCGAAGATTTGCCGATCATGAGATGTCTGGGCGTTCCAATATCTCTGAATCAACCTTAAAACATCATCAGCTCGAAGATTTTCTGAGAAGAACTTACTTGTAAACGTAATCTAGCGCTTCTCTTATCTCCTTTTGGAAGAATCTATCGACGCCCAGTCTCATGAGCCCATCCACTGCCCACAGACGCTCGAATAGATCCAGTGGATAGTGGCAAGGCACTGCACAGCGAACAAGTTATTTCAGAAGCGGCTTAATCGCTATGATCAGATCAGTAAATACGTAGGCAGCCAGTTGCGGCAGAAGAAAATGGAATATTGCCTGCATTGTCAAACTTGGGAAGAATTGAATTGAGAAAGTCGAGGCATTTCTGATTGCCTGTGTGCATCAGAACACAAGCTGTGGATGCAGGTGAGCTCAGGAAGGAACCGTCGTTGGATTGGAGATTCAAAATTCTGTTCCAATCCACTAAGCTTTGCAGTCCCTCCAAGGTGTAGAGAATTGTGCTGGGATTAGAGTGGAAGTAATCAATAGGAATCCTGTTTTGCACCAATTGTCATGAGCACAAGAAATCGCTAAAAACTCAGAACATGATACGTACGTCTAGAAGTAATCAAACATTGAACATTTGCCTTCTTGCCTTTGCAGTTTCTTTTCTCGAGCCTGCCTGATGCTGTTGATGAAGAGCACATCGTAAGGAAGTTCCAGTCCTTTCTGCTCAGCTTCTTCCAGCATTGAAATCAAAGATAGCTCAAAACCACTCGGCATGTGAGTTGTTGCCTCATCTTTCATCACCTCAATATGCTTAGCGATGAAAGCCACTCCTGACACACACACGCACTTGCACCCATTAGCTGCATGAAGCTTGCATGTTTGGACATGCAGACGCATCACATTCTTCCCATTACGATGGGGCAATTATTCTATTGCTCATTCAACTTACCTCTCTTGATAATCTCTTCACCAACTTTCCATGTTATGAGGGCCAAAACGCAAGCTAGTGTATTGAAAATTCTGTCGTAGGCTAGAAAGAGTGTTGTTTCTCCCCACGATCCATCCTCCAGCTGGTTGTCTATAATCCACTGAATAGTCAGAGGAAATTGTGCAGCGCCAGATCCATTCAAAGCTGGAACACGTGCTACCCAGGCGGTGTCGTATGCCGATGCGGTTGTTGCAGTCCCATCACCCATTGTCCTGAACATGTTTCTAACCTTTTCAATCAAATCATTGATTTTCTCTTCATCGGTGGATTCCTTGTAGTCTCCTTTCAATGACTCAATGAAATCATTCTTCCACAGAGTCGGAGGATAGTAGGATTGCTGGGTGGCTGGCGATTGATCAGCTGCAGTCTCTGCTAGCATCGATGATATGTGTATTTAGAAAATGATCCGATTGTTTGGCTGGACGAACACCGTTTCTGGCAGAAGCAAGAACTAATTCTTGACAAGGAAGAACTGCTTGGCCTAAGAGCTATTTAAGCAAGCGGAAAGGAGACGAACTGATTGTGAGAATTCATTTTGTGGATTATATACCTGTAGCATCCAGTGGCGCGCTTTCTGTAGCTGAACCAGAATCCATGGAACCGCCAAGACATGCTGCCACTTCACATGCATCCGATTGAAATAATTAGCAATCACATTGTTTGTATATACAATTAATCCTTTTTGCTATATGTGCCGATGACTTACTTGTCTTGTATAACAGTGGTAAGTACTACTTAGACAGATAATCATGTTGTGCGGAGAAATTTACCTCTTGCATTTTTAAGTTTGTCTGACGTTGATGTGTTGGATGCTACGCTCAATCTGAGTACAGCTGTTCGATTACAAAGCCAAAGCCTAGGAATGGCTTCACACGATAATTTGCTAGAATAACCGCAACAAAAACTATCAATCAAAGAGGGTGCGCCCATTGCTGCATTCTGGCAACCAGCAGCCACTTGCAGTAGCTTGTCCATTGCTGCAGGAACGCACCTCTACCTGTAGCACTTTAACAAAACACGTGTGACAGTCTATTCCTGCGGGGTTTATCCGAATCTAACAGCTTCAACAAATAATCGATCGCTCTTGCTTCGCTTTACTCCTGATCATTCTCGAGGCACAAGTCTTTCCTGAGCATTAGGCTGCCCACATGAGAGAATGCAGCGGCCAGGAAGAATTGAGCAAAGACAAAGATAGATTCGCAAGTTTATAAGGCTTGTAAATGCGATTGTTTGTTTAGGAAGATGACCCATTGGAGGGGAGCGATGCAGCAATCTGAGCAAGCAAGTTTTCGGACACCGCACGCATGCAGCGTGACTTATGTTCATGCCCTCATCAATGGTGCAGAAATCATCCTTGTGGCAGAGATATTTTGATGGGATCTGAGCACAACAGTCTTGATTATACCTACCATTTCTGCACTCTGACTTGCTGAGTCACCTTCCCTGACTCATGGAGTAGATGGAGTAGTTGGCCCTTGATCATTGCCAATTTGGCATTCAAAGGCGTGTTGGCCTTCCAAAGAAAGGCAAACAAATCAATTTAAGGTAATCCCTAACTCTAATCTTCTATTTCAGAAGTGAATTTTTCTCAATTGAACCTGAACATTTGATAGATTTCCTTCTAAAGTGCAAGAAAATTCTACTTAGATTAGAGAAGAGCAAGAAAAAAACTTTAAAGAGACTCAATTGAAGGAAATAAATTAATGTATCCCTCTATTTAAAAAGTGGATTCTCATTTGACAAAACATTTGAATTTTGAATGATTTCCTTCTTTAGTGCAATAAGGTTATCTTTAGAAAGGGTGAAACCTTATTACTTTTTGGCCTTGTCTCCTAGGCACAAGTATCTAAATTGTTTCACAATGTCTAACACATCACAAAACTTGTTCATGATTGATCTATTTTGATGCTTAGATAATGAGATTTCAATTCTTTGGTCTCAAAGTTGGAGTGAGTCAATACTAGTATTGTATGATGCCTCTAGTATGGACATGTCATGTCTTTAATGGCTTAGATACACAAATCACTTTGAAATCAAGTGGTTGTCTCATCCATTACAAAAAATATGGGCCCAAAGAGGGCCGTATATGAAATGCCATGTAGGAGATAGAAAAATAATAATAAAATCATTTTCTAACTTCCTTATGCATATGCCCACACAACTTTTCATGAAAATATTGAATCTACCTTATTCTAGTCACATTAAACGTCATTGGTGCTTAACCACAGTTAAAGTATAATTTCCAAAATGTCAAAATATTCCCTCCCAATAGTTGAGGACACTCAAAAATTTGAATTAGTAGTGACATTTCAGAAACAAAGCCTACGCCATCTCTATCTCCATGGTCGATTAGCGCCATCTCCAGCTCCTTTATTTTCATTGTGCTGTTTGCTACTATACTATTGTATTGATGACAAAGCTTTATCATCTTCATGTGGATTTTTTACCAGAATATGCTCCGCTCAGGACAAGAAATTCAAAACAACCCAAGTTGTCGACTTTTGATATGATCCGATACAAGGAGGAAAAGCTAAAGCACGTAGATTTATGGTCATCAAGAACATTGTATCCTATTGATCCATATTCATTGCAACATTCGGGTTTTCATTCGGTGACTCAATTAATAATCTATGTGTGTCATGGCAAAAGTGGCCTTTTGGCTTACTGTGAGAATTTGAAACTCTATGGGAATGCACATTCAATGCAAAAAATACATTTTTTGGAAGATGAATTAAGAAAAATATCAAAGGAGTGCGAAAAAAAATCTACAAAGTTGAAAACTTGTTTGGAAGAAAATGAGATGTTCAAGAAGGAGATTCAAACGTTGAAATCTTCTTTGCATCATTTTACAACTAGTAATGAAGAGATAAAATTTGTAATTCAATCCATGCGTATCTCATATTTGTTTCTTGTTAAAGATATGGATTTGCTCAACATAAAGGTAAAAAACAACAAGAGAAAAAATTGGTTACCAAGGATATATGTGATCTATCATCCAGAGAGGAGGTTATCGAAGAAGAAGAATCCATGCATTCAAGTAAGTTATAACTTATTTGGTTTAATATTGTTTGAACTTTTTGATTCAATCATAATCACTAGTTTTGTTATCTATTAATTTTCACTCACAATTTATTTGTTTATTATGACGTTGCTGTGAATACTATGAGTGTCCTAATCTCTACTGACTTTTATATGAATATTATATTTGCAATGCAGATCAACATTGGTTGTTGAAGACCATTTGGCTAATGAGATTTCCATTGGAAACTCACTCGGTTCTATTTTAACTTCTAAATCTATGAAATCAATGTTAAACAATAACAAAATGAAAAATATTAAGGCTTCAGTTACTGATAACATTATGAATGAAGTTGGAAAAACATTGGACACTACATTGGTTTAGGAGGCATGTGATTTTTCTAGCATCAGTAGAGAAGAATATGCAACAATGTTTAAGATGATAAATGATGCATTTGCATAGGTAAGTATAAAAAAGTTTTCAATCCCACAACCATTTCATCTTTTTTTTAAAAAAGACATGCTAAACCAAGGTATGCAGAAAATAATTGGTAATCCATCTCATATCAATGCAGTGTATTGCTCGAAGGGAGAATGTCTAGCTTATAACAATTTCAACAATCTATTTATTGACATGAATCAATTACTAACATTCATCATAGATTTTTATGGTATTACAAATGAGAATGTCAATAACAAGTTGATAATTGTTCTTAAGTTAGATGAGTCTGAAGTTATAAAAGGACAAAAAAATGGAGAGAGTCAGTCTTACGATCATGAATGGAGCACTTTCAAATTCAGAAGACTCAGAAGGCCTCAACTTTAGTGTTCAATCAGAAAATGATATTTGGTGGTTGGTAGCTTTTCAGGTACAGTAGTTTCTTTATAGATTCTATAGGGATAATTTGATATGGATTCTATTTGGATAATTTTCTCTATGTTAAAATTATGCTAAATAAATTGTTTGTTTCTCTTATAGGTGTTGAAAGAAGACCATGACGTTTTCTCATGGATGTTTAATAGAACGTCATATCCTACGACCATAAAAAATCACATGGAGGGAGCTTCACTTAATGTTCCTGGAATTGGCACTTTCAACATAGAATGGCATTTAGCAGGAGATCTGAAGACATTAAAATGTAAGTTCAATGTATCCCATGGCGCTAATTCTAAACACCCTTGTTTGTACTGCATGAAAATAGCAAAGACATGACAAGGAGACATGAATATCAAGAGATTGAGAAGATCCTAATTGGAAATCCGTACTGCCGATTCCTATTCAGAATGTTCATATTTGTACATTGCATGCATAGGTGCATATAATAGAAAAAATATTATATCTTTACATCTAGTTTGCATGGAATACCGAGCCAGAGTCATCTTCGAAGGAAGTTATATCCAGATTAGAGGATGTATTTTTTAAGCAGGCTTACAAGTAAAAAAAATTGACAAACTTTCAGGTAAATCAGGAAATATTCCATGCAAACTAAGCATTGGAGGATCCAAAGATTGTAGATTTGTATCAAATTATTCTGGCAAAGAAACCAAGATTCAGTATTTGGTTTGGAAAGAGATAATAACTGCAACTCAAGATTATGGAGAACTAGGTTCTACTCGGCTACTCAAAGTAGAAGTTTGAAAAAAAATTAGACAACATGGTGAAATACTTGAGAAAAGATCAGTTTTCAAATACTGATGTACAAATGATACAGAAAACAACCAATGAATTTGTGGATGCAGTTCGAAGTGCATGGCCGGAAGCAGATCATATAACACATTATATGGTAAGATTTCAGTGTTACACTATTATAGACAAATATGTGCAATTAATTTAGATACTTTTGATACTGATTTATATTTTGGTTGTATGACATGCAACACATATTACGACATCATTCAACATTCTTTGCAAGAAATAGTGGAAGTCTTAGCATATGGTCATCTCAAAGAATGAAAAAATTTCGTTGACAAGCACGAGCGGCATTTCATTAAAGTACACAACATGGTGGGACTAGCACAAAGAACAAGTATATATTGCAACTTTTTCAATGGTTTTTAGAAGAATCCAAATTCGTCATAATACAAAATCGACGGAATAAAAAATTTCAGAAAACATGCCAATTTATACAAGCCAATGGGCAATAGACATACAGAAAAATTTGGTATAGTAAATGACAAATATTACAAAGTTTGATTCTCCAATATCTACTCTGCTTCCGACAAATTTTTTAATGAAAGTTGCAATTTAGAATCATGCAACAATTTCTTTCTTTCGTACGGATCCAAGAGCTCATAGTTTTCATGCTTATTCAGATCAACATACGCAGCATACAATGCAAAATGTGATGATCTGAGCATGGAATTCACTGGTCCATATTCTAAAATTTTAAGTGCAATAGTTTTCTTAACAAAAATTATTTTATGCACCCTATTAAAATTATGTCCTCCAAGAAAATGGGAAAGTGTCTTGATTGCCATAATCATTGTTTCACCATGTTGATGAAACTTTGAATGGACAACACTTATCTCATTATTCTTGAAGAACTTTAGATAATGCCCCAGTGCATGGTCTCTTGAAAATTCTCCAAAAGGAGATCTTTGCCCTCCTCGACAAATTGAAAGGTGTTTTCTGAAAATAAAAATGCAAAGTAAGCTCCAATACAAAATCTGACATTACAAATCAACTAGTTCAAGACAAGATACAAAATTTACGCATTTGGCTTTCTCTTCCTCGATTATGTCTCACCATTAATATTATGACCACCTCTTGATGTCAATAAAGTTGGTGTATAGATAGTTGGTCTTGGAAAACCAAGCTGATTTTGAAATCTTAGAAACTCCTCTTCAAAAGGAAGATCATCTTCTTTTTGACGCATTTCCTCAAGAGCAATTTTCAACGGAAATCTTTCCCTGAATAAAATTTATCTTTATTTAAATCATCAACACCAGAGAGAAGATCATCAGCATTATAATCAATTATATCAGAAAATTCATACAGCTCCTTGTTCAAAATGCAAAGAGTCTCGGCTTCTGTGAAATAAAAAAGATCTGATATATCCGATAATGTCAAAAAAGAATTATTATGTATATTGTAAGTAGGCAAGACGATAGGAGATTTACCGGAAGGAGAAAGGATAGCGGTAGTTCTAGGGCCTATAAATAAAGCTCTATTTTGGGCATGATCAAAATCAGTACAATCATTTAAACTAACGTTCGTATCAATGAAAAAAGATTCTATATCTATAGGCTTGGATTTGTCAGATTTTGTATCGCTAGAAGAAATACCTTCAAAAGTAGGAGGAGTGAAAACATCCGAATCATCAGAAATATTTAACAAAAAAAAAAAAAAAGACAGATTGAAAGTCTACAAATCTACACTTTTTATTGTGTAATTAACAATCATCTATAGACGTGAAATAATCATGCAACTTGGTGAACATTATATCAAGCTTAGCTTTATAACTATGCTTGTCGATGTTCACCAAGTCCTAATATTGAATCATGCCTAAGATCTGAACAAGGAGGTACTGAGCAGAGACTCAAATCTAAGATAAATCCCAGAAAATGCTTTCACACCAGGACCCTTTGTTATAGAAGGAAGAACAAAAAGAAAAGGAGAAAAAAATGACTGGAAATACTCTATATTGTCAGTAATACCAAATTCAGAAAAAAAGAGATAGCAGACTGGAATCAAAATTAGACATTTTTGAAAGAAAATACTTACAGAAAAAATGATTATAACAAACTAATGAATTCAAGGTTGAAATATCGCTTTCAAGCGCGAAATGAGAGAGTAAACGATACTGGAAAACACCCTACGCTCAGGATTGATACCAAGGAAGGAGTATCAGTTTCAAGCGCGCATGCAAAAGTCAATAAAAATTGGTATTAAAAAGCGCATTTGAAAGCGATATCAGGTGCACCAATATCGGTTTTAGGCGCGGAAGCACGAATGGAGGATGGAACGTTTAAAGAGTGCGCTTGAAAATGATATCAGACGTAGAAATCCCAAAAAAAATTCGCGTAAAAAATGATGTATTTAAAAAAAAAATTCACACCTGTGGAATTCAATCGAAAGGACACGTGTCATTCAATGATTCATTGTGAACATTCTCCTTACAATGAATGATTGATGCGACAGTTGTCACGACGTGTGGAATGACACATGACGATGTGCGATTCATTCACGTGTCCCTAATCAATACGTCATAATTACTTGTATTGATAGGCACGTGGGCCACTGAAATGTTGCCATGTGTCATCAGCCATTTTTCACACGTGCAAAATTTTTTACTTATACTCTTCTTGAAAATGTCATTTTTTTACGCAAATTTTCAGCTCCTTCGCTTCGATATCGCTCTCAAGTGTGTGCATCTGTCATCTTCTCTCCGCCAATGCCCACCGTGCTCGAGATCGATATCCAACCCCGATATTGATTTCAAACGTGTCTCTTGTGCAATTTTTTTTTTGAATTCTTTCTGCGTGCTTGTATGCAATATTCCAATTTTGAGTTTTTTTTTTAATTTTGTCTTTTATATTGAACATGATTGCTAGGACTAAATCCACTGCCCATGCTAGAACCCTTGTACAGCCTTTCCATGCTCGTGTCCCTCCTGGAACTGGCCGACGACGTGCCAAGAAGCAGGTCTGGCTGAGGGAGATCAAGAAGCTTCAAAGATCAACTGAATTGTTGATTCCGAAAGCTCCCTTCGGCCGATCTGTTAGGAATGTCACAATGTCACTCGGACTTGAAATTCGTTTTGCTGTGATAGCCATGCAGGCCTTACAGGGTGTTGTAGAGGACTATCTATCCCAGTTTTTTGAGGATACCATTCTTCTGACCGTGCATGGTAAGCATGTTACCATCATGTCTAGGGATTTTGTAATTCTCAAAAGACTTCAATACCGTTATTCAGGTCTTCATGTGGATAACGCCAACACCTCCAGATATCTACCTTTGGATAGATCAGACATGCCGACTACCTCAAGGAGAAAGAGAAAGCAGGTTGTCCCCAAAAAAGCTGGATCTCGTAGGCCAACTGCTTCCCTTCCTCCAAGGGTTATCCCTGCAGAGCGACCCCGTATCGTTCTAACAACTAAATCAGCGTCTTCGAACTCTGAATCAGACTCAAAACTAGATTCTCCTCCTCTTGTTACTCGTCAACCTCCTCAGAAGGTTTCTTCGTCGAAGGTGGAGATAACCCAAGAGGAGCTTGACAAGATAACTGAAAAAATCTTTAGTTATTGTCTCGACATTCGTTTTGTTATAATCCCATACAATCCTCGATAGACATATTTTGATTCAGACCATTATAATGAATTTGAATCTTATTTAGCGAGTAAAATTGATATGCTCGGCAACTATTTTGATTTTTTTCTACTTTCGATTAGGTCCCAAATTTTGTACAGAGCTTAAAGATAAAACCTCAGAGATTACAGATACAATTATAAAAGTTGGCCAAAAATTTTTGCAGCACAATATCAGTCTCGATTCCATAGGAGACATCTTTGTTGTTAGTCTTTTTTTCATGACAGCTGTGTCAACAAAAGAGACCACTTTTGAAAGGGCTGTATATTTCATCGACTGCAGTCTAGTGGCCAAATTCTATTTGATTCCATATGAGAATAAGTAAGTTGTGCTAGTTTGGTGTTGATGCCTTTTATTTTGATGATTATACTCTTGTCAATATTGATTCGAATTTTATTTTGATTGTTGCACTCGGCATTGGAGCTTGAATATTCTTTCTATGAAAAAGAATGAGGGAGTATCAAATTTTCTAAACTCAGCTGAAAATACACATAGAAAATTTGATTCTCTACTTCATGATGTTGTTCATGAAATACCGACAATGACAAGTTCTATTGGAAAAATAACCATTAAATCTCTCAAGGTATATATAATTTATCGTTGATATGCATCTTTTTTTTATTTGAAATATCTAGTTATAACATGAATGTACAATCTCGACGAGTGTATAGATTGTGACAAGAGTTGATTAAAATTTTTGTATCAAAAGGTGTTGGTATTGTTCTAGAGCTTGAGAGCGCGAAAAAGAATGCTGCTCCTTGTAGAACAATGATCAGACAGATCTCGATTCTACTAGCAAAGCGTGCAGTTTACTTGACAAAGGATAAGAAACGAACGCGAACTCGAAATATTTTTATTTATGATCAACCTCGAAGGATTCACGAACTTTGTCTTGCAGTCAACTCGAAAGATTCGCAAAACAATTTCTTGTAGAAGCTTGTGGCTTTCTTCTTAAAGCTCGAAAGATTCGCGAACAAAATCTTGTCGCAAAATATTTTGTTTCTTGTTCAAACCTCAGATGTCATGAAATTGTCGCGAACAATTCGTGAAATCTTCTGGACTGATTCTCAAGCTCACTTGTCGTGAACAATTCGCGAAATATTCTAAATTTTTTTTTCAAGCTCAAAGTTGTCATCTGTTGCGAACAATTCGCGAAAGACAAAAATGTCACAAAGAGACAAGTGTCACGAACAATTCGCGAAACACGAAGCTAAGACAAAGAGATGGACTATCACGAATAATTCGCAATCAGAATTTATTCGACCTTGAAAACAGAGCGTCTATTTGAATATCAACCATCGTAAATGGTTAGATATCTACTATTATAGAATTAAAAGGCCAAAAGACCTGTAAATAAAAGGCCAAAAGACCTGTCCTGTAGAAATATAAATACATGTGTACTACTCATTGTAACTAACTCACTCAATCAGAGACACAACATCAAGATAAGACAGCAAGAGATGTATATTGATAATTCACCACATCGAATTTTACAGTGATGCAAGCTGGGCTTCCATGAAAGATGATAGCAAAAGTATTTCAGGAAGTTGTACTCTAGCATCTGGCGCAACCATACACTGGATAAGCAAGAAGCAAACAGCAGTAGCTCAATCTTCTTGTGAAGCAGAATATGTAGCATCAGCCAAGATGGCAAACGAGCTGATCTGGATCAAACATATATTGGAAGGATTTGATGAATCTAGTTCTGAACCTTATGTCTTGTTAATGGAAAACACTTCAGCAATCTATCTTACGAAAGATCCTGTATTTTACTCGAAAACAAAGCATATTGCTATCAAGTATCATGTGATTCGGGACTTAGTTGAGAAGAAGATACTGAAGAAAGTCTTCATACCCATAGAGAAAATGATAGCAGATATATTTACAAAGCCACTCAATAAAGCTTTGTTCGAGAAGTAGTGAAGACGATTGGGGTTAATCCAGTTGCCCACTTTGAGAGGGAGCTATAGAACAACTGATCAGACAGATCTTGATTCTACTAACAAAACGCGCAGTTTACTTGACAAAGGATAAAAAACGAACGCAAACTCGAAACATTTTTATTCGTCATCAACCTCGAAGGATCTGCAAACTTTGTCTTGCAGTCAACTCGAAACATTCTTGAAAGATTCGAGAACAAAATCTTGTTGCGAAATATTTTGTTTCTTGTTCAAACCTCAGATGTCGCGAAATTGTCATGAACAATTTGCAAATTCTTCTGGACTGTTCTTCAAGCTCACCTGTCACGAACAGTTTGCAAAATATTCTAAATTTCTTCTTCAAGCTCAAAATTATTATCTGTCGTGAACAATTCATGAAAGACGAAAATGTCGCGAAGAGACAAGTGTCGCGAACAATTCGCGAAACACAAAGCTGAGACGAAAAGATGGACTGTCGCGAATAATTCGCGAACAGAATTTATTCGACCCTATAAACAGAGTATCTATTTGAATATCAACCTTTGTAAACGGTTAGATATCTACTGTTACAGAATAAAAATGCCAAAAGACCTGTACATAAAAGGCCAAAAGACCTGTCTTGTAGCAATATAAATACATGTACACTACTCATTGTAATTAACTCACTCAATCAGAGACACAACAACGAGATAAGACAACAAGAGATGTATATTGATGATTCAGATTCAGAGTTATAAAAGTTTATTTTTGATCAATAGTTTCTTATTGTCTTAAGTTGTCTCTTACTTTCGCATATAATTTTCGCATGCATATTCAATTAGAGCTAATATTGTTCTATTAATACATAGATCAGATATAGTCCCGATTGAAGACACTGATATCAGTTTGATTTATTCAAACTTTCATCGTGTTCTTTGTGGAAGAATAATTACTATTTTTTCTACACTCCTACCTTAACAGCCTTCAAGGTTGATCAGGATGCAAATCTTATTATATACGATCAAAGAAGTCCTTTACAATACAGAGGAAGGCGAAATAATAAGACAGGAGGTTGTTGCCTATACAGTGATACTGATACAAAAAATAAAATAAAAACTACTAAATAGGATTTCAAATGTACATAAATGTGTATATATTACCATCCAAAAAAGTAGATACAATCTTACATGTAAACAATCCATTTATGAGATTTTTATTGATATCAATATAGACTCCACTGGCTTCTAAGTCTTGATCGAGTGACACCCATTTTCTTTTGATATCTTTTCATCTTTGATAATGGAAACATCAGTTCCATATTTGCTTTTCTATTTGATAACAAAAGCACATGGAAGACATTGTAATTCTGCATTTTATATCTCCATTTAATTTTTTGTCCCAGCCTTAATCCATAAGTTCAGATAATCTATATCTTTGTGTTCTAACTCTTTTGATAGGCGGAGGGTTGTTTTCTAGCTTGTTTTAGGTGATTTTGGGGTAGATTTAGCTTGTTTTGTGTGTTTTTTTTGTGCTTGCACTGTTCTTAACTAGTGGAGGAGGTGTAGAAGGGTAGTGGAGATCCAAAATAGCTTCTAAGGGCTTGGCATCCATTCGCAACATTGGAAAAAAAATTCAAAAATACACTCAAAAATATTTTTGGAAGGAAAAAAGGAGCCAAAATCTCATTAGATTTTGATTTCTAAAAAAAAGAACTAACCTTCACACGATTGGCAGCAGCTCCAGGGTACTGTCCAAGACCTACATAGAAGTCTGCGAAGGTTATCTCCCAACAGATTTTTTTAAAAAAAAATTCATAAAAAATTCAAAAATCTTTTAAAAAATAAAAAAAAATCAAATCTTCATAAGAACCTTTGCAGAGCTCTTTGAAGTTCCATTTTAGTGAGACAAGGACAGAAAAAAGTCTGCGAAGGTTAAATCCCATGATAAGTGCCTCTGAGAAGATTTTCAAGAAAAAGATGGAAAAATCAAGCTGAACTCTTGTAGACATCAAAATTTCAAGTTCTAGTGTACAGTCACCTTCGTAGAGAATTTTGCAATTCCATCTCATTGAGACATGGACACAGAAAAGCCTATGAAGGTTAGTTTGATTCCAAAGAGTTGAAAAGTGGATCTAAGTGCCTAAAAATCACTAAAATCATTATATCCAAAAAATTTACCCAAAGGTAACTTTCGTAGACCATTCCATTGTCTTCAAAATGTCATTTTACATCAGTGATGAAACCTACGAAGGTTAGTTCCAGCTATTGACTGATCTGTGAGGAAAAAAGTGATTTTGAACCTTTGCAGGCTGCTATAACTCTTTGATCTATAAGAAAGAATCCTCCCCCTTGGAATAGAGTCATATGCAGCTCTTGACAAGTCTGCGAAGGTTAGTTCCCAACATATCTGAAGAAAACAAGATTTTTTGACTAAAAAACAATGAAAGAACCTTCGCACAGCCAACCCTCGCACAAGTAACCTTTGTAAATAGGATCAATAGTTATATCTGCACCAGATCCAACTATTGTGAAAATCTCAGGCCAATCAGAATAAGGAGTAAAAAGTTATCAAGGAAAAACCATGGTAATGGGCCTAAAATCACACTTTTGGCCAACAAACTGATCAAATCCTCATAGATCCAAACAAATTTCCACAAATATCCCAAGATCCAGCTACTATGGACTTCTCTGTCGAATAAATTTGAGACCAGGATGATCAGTAACAAGAAGGATTGCAAATCAAGCTCCAAATCTCCTCAAGTTGTAGCCGCGCAAATCGAGACAGAAGCAAAACCAACAATAATGAATCCAACGGACCAACCTGTACCTGCTGCACCTTTGCAAGCAGTTCGAAGGGAAACTTGTCTTGAGATGCCAAAATATGATGGCTTGAAAGATTTGTGATCAATTCAAATCCAAACCTACTAAGATCTTTGGTTACAAAGACAAGCTAATCCACCAATCTTGCCAATGTAGAAAAATCAGCATGTACACAACAAATGAGATTCAAACTCTAATACAACTTGATAAAAAATGAACCAAAACATAAATAGAAGCTATTGTCTATACAACAACAATGCCTTATTGTATTTCACATGTGTGAACCTAAAAATAACAAATATTGATCATTCTACACATAGAATTGCAAGATATTACAAGTAAAGTGCACCAATGGATAGTAGAACCCAAGAGAACCATGTATAAGCATGAATGAGATAAGAGAGAGAGAATCCTTTCTCTTCCCACGAGTTATATCCTTCTATAACAGGTCCTAAACCTAATTTGCCACTTGGTTTCCCTCCAAAATGTAAACCCTACTATTTTTGGGACTAGATTCAATGTACCCAACATTCTGTTGGGAGAAAGAGGGTGTGTCGTGTGTGAGAAACAAAAATAGCTCAAAAAGAAAACGAACACGAAAAAGAAACGAACGAGAAATGAACTCGAATGTAAAGTGTTCGTGCGCAGCGGAATGAGCTACATGACTCTTTCCCTAACCATGACTACGCCTATCAGAAATGAACAGAACTTTAGTGAGAAATCACGGTCGTTTTGATTACATAGCCAAACATTAATAAAATACCAGAAGGATAATTTGTCGTGAATAGCTAGACAAATTATTAGTCGCGAATGATTCGCAAAGAGCTAGACAGAGTTCGACTGATAATCAGTCGCGAATGATTCGCAAAAGGCAAGACTAAATATTAGTCGTCAACAACTAGACTAATATTAACTCGCTAAAACATATTACCAAATTGAGCAACAAGAAAAGTCAGACAGAATGAAAAATAATTTAGCAATACTGACACAAATTTGAACGCAGAACATAACAACTTTTATCAGATTAAGTATAGCAAAATATACATGTCAATAATGCGGTAGAACACAAGACAATAGTAGACGAAACCGTGTGCTCTACAAAGCTAATTCAATCTGTAAAAGAAATGAAACCTGACAATAAAAAATCAATGCACAAGGCATCTACTTCGTCTATCTCTGATAAGTCTCTGATGCTATATTTATACACACTCGATCTTCAATCTCTTAATCGTCAATCGGAATACACAAATGGTATTCAGTATATATACACAATATTACAAGTGTGCAGATGAAGAAAGTACAAAGTGGATGTGTTGTTTGTAGGAGATTGTGGGTGGCTATAGTCGTTGTCAAGTTTGTTAGCACAGTTGCATGGGACGAGCGTGAAAAGGGTACGACGCTAGCCTTTGCTGAAGTGAACGTTGGTGAAGATATGAAAAATGCATCACTCTGACAAATTGCTTTAGGATTTGATTTACAGGGTACCTTCGCTTTTCCTAGGGCACCTTTGACATTTTGTAAGGCAGTGTCACCTTTTTCGCCTGTCACAAAATGCGTGTAAAAATACAGTGTCGCGATTCTTTCATCTTTTCTTTGCCTGTGAAAATTTACATGTAAATATGCAGACTACACGACAACATGAGTAAAAATGCAGCATGAATGGAGGTAGACTAAAATGGGATTTAGAAGAGTAGAGGGGATGAATCCAACAGCTCCTCTTAATCTGGATCCATGAATGCCTTGATCTTCAGACTAAGCAATGCACAAAATTTGTTGTGTGCATTAACACTTAGTGCTTTCATGAAAATATCTGCAACCATGTCCTATGTTCTACAGTAGGTTAAGCGTACCTCCTTGTTGTGAACCTTGCCCATAGATTAACGTCTGATAGTAAATTTTTCAACCAAAATGCTTCCTTAATAGATTGAGAAGCAGCAATGTATTCTGCTTCTGTAGAAGAAAGTGCGATAGAGGTTTGCTTACGACTGTTCCATGAGATAGGACCGTCGTTGAAGAAGAATGTAAATCCAGATGTGGATTTACGATTGTCTACATCTCCTCCCCAACTTGCATTAGAATACCCACTGAGCTAATGAAGATTGTCATTGCTGACATCTCCATAGTAGATGCACTGGTCCATGGTAGCTCGAATATACCTCATGACTATAATGAGAGCCTTCCAATGGGTAATGCCAATATTAGCCATATATTGGCTGAGTGAGCTTACTGCAAAAGAGAAATCTGGTCTTGTACAGACCATTGCGTACATGAGAGATCCAAGTATCGATCCATAAAGATACTCTCTCATTTGCTCCTCTTCCTGCTTGGTCTGGAGACATTGGTCCTTTGACAAATGCAGGCCTGGATCCATTGGTGAGTGAGCTAATTGACAATTTATTAGATTGTATATGTTAAGAATATTGTGAAAATACCTTTGTTGAGTGATGTAAATCAATTGTTTCACTCTCTCTTTGGATTTGAATGCCCAGACAGAAGTGAGCTTCGTCCAGATCAGTCATGTCGAACTCTGAAAACAACCTCTGCTTCGAATCCTTGACCATATTGGTATTGTTGCTGAAGAGCAACATATCATCCACGTATAAGGTGATGATAATGAAGGATTGCTGCACTGACTTGGAATAGACGTTGCAATTGTTGAAAATGAAAAATCATCTATCTTGACTTTAGGCTTGCTACAAACTTTTTTCTATGCAAGTATGTTGTTTCATAATGTAAATGCCAAATTTGGCCTACATGGAACTCGAGCTATATGGGTTTCTCAAGTCTAGCTGGTAATATACAACTTGCATATAGATTGTAGACTTAGAAATGTCATTAATATGCTTGTAGAAACTCGTGGCATATCACATGCAATTCTTGTAAGTGATCCATAGTGACATGCAAGACATGCACAAAGTGAAATGGACACATGCATGATGATTTGTACAATTCTAGATAGAAAAATGACACTTGGTAAAAGTAGGTAGAAATGCATGCATGAGATGTGGCAAATGTCACTTGGATTCTAGTTTTCACTTTAGATGTGAATGAAAGGTGGATGGATGTGGTTCTACCTTGAGCTACCTCAAACTCCATAAATATGTGTAGCTATTCTCATAATTTTTTATGAAGAACCAAGCTTTGAAGCTATTCCATGCCATTTTGGATCTACACCAATATTTGCTTGAATATCTCTCTCTCTTTGTCTCTCTAACTCGTGTTGAGGCTTATGCTCATACACTAAATTCTTGTACTTTTGCTCTCTTGAAATCAAAGCTATCATTCTCTGATTCTTAGCATGCTAGATTGTGGTTAAGCAATTAAATTCTATACTAGATCTTGATATTCAATCTAGAATCAGTTTTTTGTGCTAATCATAAAGCTTAATAAGATCAATCACATTTGTGGATCATTCCCACACATGTGAACTTGTTGGAAATTTTGTCATGGTATTAGAGCCAAATTAAGTTTTGCATGCTATTATCTCTGACTGTTCAAGAATTTGTGATCTAATTCAAGCAAAAAATCAGTTAATCATTTTTTTATACCTTCCCTTGAAAAGTGTTTGGATCAAAGAGGATAGAATCTGAATTTTCAGGTCTGAACAATGATTGTACGGAATTCTGGAGTGTGAAAATTGAAGAAACAAAATGTTTTTAACTACAAAGCCTTGCCAGCTTTCAGCCCTCAACCTGACAAAGATGTTTGCGAACACAAAAGTCAAGAGACACGAAACACGAAAAGTTTTGCAAACACGAAAGTTAAAGGATCTTTTGCAGTCTAGCACGAGAATCTTTTGCGGTCCAGTATGAGAGAAAGGCAGTCGAGCAAAACGAAACCAACGATAGAAACGGAACCAACGACGGAGACGAAACCAACGACGCGACACGAAAAATGTTGCGAATCCCGTTTTGCCCTCACGCTCCAAAAAGTAGCAGCAAGATCTCGCAAGTACCCAAAAGTACAGAAATCTGATTTGATGGCATGACGTCAGCAGATACTCCCTAGGTCGTGGCTAATCTGCCACTCTTGTAATTCCCTGATTAGTTGTAGATGCTTAATCACTCTAATCTTAGATTTACATAGAGCGACCATACTTACTGGATGATACTTGACATATAGATCAGCAGAGAATACACATACAGTGCAATGAAGTAGTCTGATGCTAGTAAGCAATCAAGACAAAATACAGACAACAAGTCCGTCTGCATGCGAGACGGTTCTGTGATTAGGATCCATAGAGATCTATTGTCCGCTAGTAAAGCGAAATGATTACTCGTGAGAGGATGACATTTCTCTCACGCCAACGCACTGCGTGGATTTGCATGCAATGCTTGAAGGAATCTAAAGAAGATCAATATAGATTATTTTTTCTTGTTGTGTCTGATCTCAAATGCAAATGCTTCTGCTGTTAATCGTGTGTCTGAGTTCTCTTGTTCATTCTAATTCCGCACCTTGGTTGAAACTATGTTGAATGCTGCATTCATTTTATAAATGTAGATCAACAGTGCCTGACTACATTTTGGAGGACTGTAGGAGTGATTCAACTGGGAGTGTCCAGCGATCGCATCTGAACTCCATCCGAAGGCTAAAGAGAGTCGTGGGTGTTGCGACAGCTTCACGAATGCTTCGATCCTCATCAGTGGTATCAGAGCATATCCCCTCAATTCATCTCATCAGTGGTATTAGAGCCGGTTATCCTGTCATATTCTGACATAGCCAAGAAGCTAGCAAATCCAGGAGGCCAAGCATTCAGACAAACAACTATCAACAAGACAACAGACTTCAAGAAGCAATGGCTTCAATCAGCAACATGCAGAGCAAGATCTGCACAATACTCGATTCTTCAGGATCTAACTTTCTAGCCTGAAAAGGTAAGACATCTTTGATACTCAAGGGCAAAGGACTCTTCCCCTGGGTGGATGGCACAGAAGAAATACGTACAACAACAAGCAAGCAGCTACATGAATGGAGGGAGAAAATGATAAGGCAGTAGCTTTGCTATCATCTTCCATCGAAGATAGTCTCACACTTGACCTGGCTACACTGTCCAAGGCTAAGGAGATGTGGGATGCATTACTCACCAGATTTCAGACGAAATCAAGAAGTCAGATCATGATGCTAGAAGATCAGCTGAGAAATTTGCAGTGGGATGGAAAAGACCTCACATCTTTCCTAAGAAAGATGAAGTATCTATTTCTATCACTACATAACTCTGGAACAGAGAATGTTGTGTAAGCTGAGAAGCAGCTCACGTACCTGTTGAGAGCCTTACCTAGATCATTCCAAACGACCAGAACCCTGCTCGCGAAAGATCCTGCCATGAACCTTGAAAAGGCGATTGTCGAGATTCGAGAGGAAGTCGAGGTCAGAGAACATCTTGATCACAAAAATGGTTCTGACTAGGCCCTCTATGACAATAGAGAAAAATCCAAGAAGCAATTCAAGCCTAAGAGGAAGTCCAATCAGAGGCAGGATCGTGACCAGCAAGCAGAGGGGATCAACAAGAGCAACTGGAAGAAGAAATGGAGGTCGAAACAACAAAGTGCAGACAAGAAGACTTGCGTGAGATGTAGAAGAGACGGGCATACAGTAGATACATGCTGACTCAATCCCAAATTGAGTGTATCCATTGCCATAAGAAGGGTCACGCAGCCATGGATTGCCGCCAGAACCCAAGAAATAAATCAGCACAGAACAGGCAGGAGAACAGCAATAGTTCATCCTATGTCGAGGAGCCCGAGAGCTCAAAAATGGGCGAAGAAAGAACGAACAAAAATTGTTCGACTACCTACATCTGCGAAGACGTGTGCACAACGTCAACATCTGACACACATTAGGTGATCCTAGATTCAGAAGCCACCTCACACTTCGTGACATCAAGACAAATCATGTCTGATTTCAGAAGTGCAGATCCTTCAAGATTCATAGTTCTTGGAAATAGATCTAGACATGCTTCACTGACTTCTACAATGATTGTGGCATCATTTACATAAGGATTGCAGCCTACACACTACAGCACAATGGTGTTGCTAAACAAAAGAACAGGACCCTGATGGAAGAAGCCAGATGCATGATGGCCTACTCGAAAGCTCCAAGGGAAATGCGGGCTGAAGCAGTAGCTACAGCCGCATACATCCAGAATAGGACATGCAAGTCTGGTGTCCCTCACACGACACCACATGAGCTATGGTGGGGTAGAAAGCCCAACATGTCTCACGTCAGAATCTTTGGCTGTGCAGCTTATGCACATATTCCTGATATAGCTGACAGAGTTCGGAACTGCAGACCATAGGGCTATTGGGAACATCATGCTCTACATGCAACTGGATCTCTCGGCCTTTATGTTGAAAGCTGAGGGTGTTCTCCTGATAGTTTCTATGGAGGGAAGGTCCAAAACTGTAGAGCCAATCTCTCCCGAGAACAATGTCTGTTCGATCCAGGTGCATTATCTGAAAGTTTATTTCATCTTGGTACCCCTGAATACCAAGATTTAACTTACTTACCATAGTTTCCCATATTTTTTTATCTTCACCCTTAGCTAATGAAACTATGTACCTATGCTGACTAGGTACTTCTGGTAGTTTAAGGTTTTTAACCAGGGTGTGGTTGATGAAATTATGGGTTGCCCCATCATCAACCATGACTCTTACTGACTAATTACCAACTTTCTCATGCATACGTACTAGGTCATGCGGCCCAAAGCTGAAGGGTCTCGCTAGCATTGCAGAGGTCAGCTGGCAACAATGTTCATGATCTTCATGATACACTTTGATCTCGGAAGCTGCCGAGTCACTAGGGAAACATACAGTCTGAACAAGATGAACTTGTTTTTTATCTTTCTTATCTTTTTTAGTGAAAGGCCCCTTGGGACACTGTCTGACTGTGTGTCCCTTGCCCATACACACAAAGCACAAACGTTCTTGTTTGGATTTCTCAAAATCATCTGGTTTTAAGGGCTGTATGAGTGAAGGGCGTTTCTGAGGAGCTTCACTTTTAAATTTGTCTTCTTTCTTTCTTTTTAAAAATTTCTTTTTAAATTGAAAGTCTTTTTGAGAAGGCTGCTCAGAAAGTGGCTGTTGTCTCGCCTTCTTCCTACCCACTGAATCATCATAGATTTGAGCATATCTGAGAGCTTGCTCAAGGGTAGTAGGCGAGTTTCTCTGGACCTCTACTTTATATTCATCTTTGAGGCCACGGACAAATCTCCTGATTTTCTGATAGTCATCCATATTTTTAATCTTTAAAATTGCCTCTCGATACTGTGAGATATATTGGATGAGGGATTTATCCATTACTGTTCTTTCCCAGGCTTCCCAGCCTCTATCCAGTTCATTTTCTGGTAGAAATTCTCTTAGGAAAGCTTCTTCAAAAGCTTTCCATGACCGGGGAGTCTGCCCAGTCTCCTGGAGATTTAACCATCACTTATAGGCCGTAGGCCCTAAGGAAAGACTGTCTCAATTGCTTGCAAATGGTCAGGGGTCTGTTTAAGAGCATGAATGTTCTTCCATTTGCTGAGGAAGGCTTGTAGAATATCTGCATTTCTATCCTTCTCTTCCCCATTAAAAGTAGGAGGCTTTAAATCTTTGAAAACACTGGGGTGAGACCGTAAAGTCTCGCCCGAAACTGATGGAAGTGGAAAAGGGGATAACTGAGAAGTGGAGGGAAGGCTTCCTTTCGCGGAACTCAAAATCAAGTTTTTGAGTTCAACGAACGAGTCGTCCACACTGGACTTGAAATTGACTAATGCCAACTTCAGTTCATCCACTTCTGTTACCAATTGGAGGAACTGCTCATTGGTAACCAGTTCGTCGAGTTCTTCGGCGAACTGTTCCTGTTCTTCTACTTCCATGGGTTCCTTCCCTTTTCTGTAAGCCAAGGCTTCTGTTTCAAGTTCGTCGAAGCCTCTCTCCGGGGGTTGATCAGGTCCCTGAGGAGTGGTCATCTTCGGAACTGAAAGAGAGCTACCTTAACTTCTGAAGGAAAAAAAAAGTCTAAAAGACTAATTTACAACTGTACAAGGGAAAGGAAACTTAGCTCTTTCTGAGAATTGTACTTGCACAGAGAGAATACAGGAAGCCCTTCTCAGCTTCTTTCTCAATCTGATTTGAGGTTGGAAAATGTGCAACAAGATCTAAAACTTTGGCTATCCCCCCCTCGCTGGTCTGACAGCATCTCAATTTGTCCACAAAATGGCAAATCTGAAGTCCAAAAACCCTTCTGAATTCTGAAATTTCAGAAGTCTCCTGCTCGCTGATCTGGTAGGAATCCTCTTGCTCCAAATCTCTGAAGTTGGGGCCCGAAAACTTGTCAAAAAACCAGATTTTCAGAAGCACTGGCAGCACTGGCCCTGCTCCTCTTTTTTGGCTTCAAACTCGCTGAGAACCAATAAATTTTTCCCTAGAAATCAGATGCAGGTCTCTGACTGTACAACGATGGAGGTGCTGGCTTCTTCCTATTGTAATTTCGCTGGAAAAATTATAAAGAATCCTCTGAACTCAGTGAGAAACAGCTGTTTTTCCAGCGAGTTACCTACACTTGGAATCTGACTCCTTGCTACTGTGATTTCTCAGTGAAAAACAGAAGTTTGAAGGCTGCTTCTACAACGATCCTCCTCTTCTATTCCTCTCTGAAAACCTGAGAAACACTTCCTATCTTCTGATAGCTTTCTCTACTGCTGCTCCTGAACTCCCTAGAATGGAGATGGCTCTGATACCAATGTAATAGATCCTAACACCACAGTAGGGCAAACACTAACTCCTCCACCCAACCTTGCCTACTCCCTGATATAGAGTAAGCCCCTCCTAGCCCAGTGTGAGGACTGGTAGCATGCTACTGCCAAGTGTCGACCACGTGGCACTGATGTGGCCGACTGTACGTCGGGACCCAACTGGGGACCCTATCCTGCTGACAGGGTCCCTAGGCTGTGTTAAGCCTGCCATGGCTATGGACCGTGCTGGGGCACACTACTCACACTGTCTTGCCCTGTTGGTCGTGTACGCTGGACACGACCCTGACTGTGGTATCTGACCTATCTGTGTTCTCTAGGGTTCGGCACTGGTTACGAGCTCGTAACATTAATCTTATTGAGTGCACTATAATCTATGCAAGTTCAAAATATACCATCCTTCTTTTTAATGAGAAGAACGGGTGAGACGAAGGGTGATTTATTCAAACTAATGAACTATTAATCAAGTAATTTTTGAACCTGTTTTCGAACTTCTTCCCTTTCTAGTTGTGATAACCTGTAAGGAGGAATATTGACTGGCTTTGAACTGGGTTCAACTTCTATGACATGGTCTACGAATCTGGTTGGAGGATTCCCTTTTGGTAGTGTGTTTGGAAACACATCTTTAAACTTGTCTAAAACTTGTTATATCATTGTATTCATAGGCTTTGCATTGACTTCTTTAATTTACCATCATCCATTTCCACTTTCAATAGGAACATATCTACATGCTTTCGAGATATGTGTCGAGCTTGTGCGTTAGTAATTAGGCGTAAATAGGAACCTGATTCTTCTTTCCTGCAACTATGAATTTCAAAAGTTTTCCCTAACTGTGCGGAATGTATTGTTCCATGTTCAAAATAAAGGTAACGTCACCCAACGTCTGTAACCACTCGACACCAAGGATCAAGTCGATAGGACCCATGTCGACCACATGGAAGTTTGATTTAAGTTCATAGTTACCCATTTGAATCTTGGATTATGTTGTGATTCTATCACAATTGATGAAATTTCCATCAGCAATCTGTACTCTCAATGGCTTCAGAATCTTCACCATAGCTATGTTACAACTCCTGATTGAACGACTATTGAAAAAGTTATACGTGCGTCCACTATCAACTAAAATATAAATCTCTCTACCATTGTATTTTTTTCGTTAATACGAAATGTCCTAGCAGAATGAGAACCATTAAATGTATTTAAGGACATGAACATGAGTGATGCATCTATGTCCTTCCTATTGACGCATTTCCATCATCTCCCGTTATCAATCTACAGCTCTTCATCATCAATTGAATCGCACGTTCTTGCAGCATTTGAATCTCATCTTCACTCAATAAATTTTCAACTTCCTCTTTGCCTGATTAATTTTTCTCATTGGAATTGCCGCTCATGGCCGTTAATCGAACCTCTTGTTTACAAAATTTACATATCTTTTAATGATCCTTGTAATATTTCTCCTGGCATCTGAAGCAAAGCCCAATGCTCTAAGTTTCCTCTCTTGGTCATCTGACAGTCTCTGAATAGGTCTTGGCTTTTGATTGTCCGTCATTGTAGATATCGTTCCCTTCCCAACAACTTTAGTTCCCGATTTATCGCCAACTTTGACCATTGGATAATGCACAATAGTACCTTTGTTGGTGTTATTGTTACTTTTGTTATCCTTGAAAACTCCAGTCGAGATGTTTGACTTATAAAATTGACTGGGACCAGACTGAGACTTTGGAGCCCCAAACGTATTATAAGATGTGTTGATTGTAGTCATTCCTTGTTTTTGGTACATTTTAGTCGTTGAAGGGTATTTCTGCTCATGGATCAAAGCTAATTGCATTGCTGAATCCAAAGTTGAACATCTGGTTGCTTTCACATCAACTCCAATTTGTGGTCGTAACTTATGTATGTATTGATGTACATGCACACTTTCATCCAGTTTGACCTTAAGTGTCAATTGCCAAAATTCATGATTATAATCTTGGACTGAATCCATTTGCTGAACTGAACACCAACGTTGAAAGGACATTTTCTTTTGAAATGGATTCAAGAAAACCTTAGCACACAATTGCTTGAACTCTAGCCAATTATAGATTGCTGGTTGAACATGTGGATCAGTTGTAGGAAAAATAGTAATTATTCTTCCATAGAGAACACGATGAAAGTTTGAATAAATCAAACTAATATTAGTGTCTTCAATCGGGTCTGTATCTGATCTATGTACTAATAGAATAGTATATGCTCTGATTGAATATGCGTGCGGAAATAATATGTGGAATTAAGAGACAACTTAAGACAATTTCTAGACAAACATAGACTATTGATCAAAAATGAATTTATAATTCTGAATCTGAATCAATATACATTTCTTGCTATCTTATCTCGTTGTTGTGTCTCTGATTAAGTGAGTCTTAAAATCTCTTCAGTTTGAATGTCTGAGAGAGTTTTTACAACGAGTAGTGCACATGTATTTATATTGCTATAGGACAGGTGTTTTGGCCTTTTATTTACAAGTCTTTTAGCTCTATAACAGTAAATCTAACCATTTACGACAGTTGATATTCAAATAGATGCTCTGTTTTCAGGGTCAAATAATTTCTATTCACGGATTATTCGCGATAGTCCATCTCTTCGTCACAGCTTTGTGTTTCGTGAATTGTTTGCGACACATGTCTCTTTGCGACATTTTCGTCTTTCGCAAATTGTTTGCGACAGATGACAACTTTGAGCTTGAAGAGAATTCCAGAAGATTTCACAAATTGTTCTTGACAATTTTGCGACATCTGAGGTTTGAACTAGAAACAAAATATTTTGCGACAAGATTCTGTTCGCAAATCTTTCGAGCTTCAACAAGAAAGCCACAAGCTTCTACAACAAACCGTTTCGCGAGTCTTTTGAGTTGACTGCAAGATAAATTTCACAAATCCTTCGAGGTTGATCACAAATAGAAATGTTTTGAGTTCGCATTTGTTTCTTTCTCATCCTTTGTCAAGTAAACTGCGCACTTTGTTAGTAGAATCGAGATCTATCTGATCAGGTGTTCTACAGCTCCCTCTCAAAGTGGGCAGTTGGATTAATCCCAATCTTCTTTGCTGCTTCTCAAACAAAGCTTTACTGAGTGACTTTATAAAGATATCAGCTATCATTTCCTCTGTGAGTATGAAGACTGTCTTTAGTATCTTCTTCTCGACTAAGTCTCGAATAACATGATACTTCATAGCTATGTGCTTCGTTTTCGAGTGAAATATAGGATATTTCATAAGATAGATTGCTGAAGTGTTATCCATTAACAAGACATAAGGTTCAGAAATAGATTCATCAAATCCTTCCAACATCTATTTGATCCAGATCAGCTTGTTTGCCATCTTGGCTGCTGCTACATATTTCGCTTCGCAAGAAGATTGAGCTACTGTTGTTTGCTTCTTGCTTATCCAGAGTATGGTTGTGCCAGATGCTAGAGTACAACCTCCTAAAATACTTTTGCTATCATCCTTCATGGATGTCCAGCTTGCGTCATTGTAAGATTCGATGTGAAATCCAGCTTCCTTCGAATACACAATCCATAGTCTTTCGTTTTCTGGAGATATTATAGTACTCTTTTTGCTAACTTCCAATGCAACGATCCTGGATTTGAATTATAGTGGCTCAACCTGTATACTGCAAACGCTATATCAGGTCTGGTGTTGTCTGCTAGATATAACAATGATCCAATCAGCCTACGATAGTTTTGGCCATTCGCTTCTCTTCCTCGAGAGTCTACAAACAATCTGCCTTGTTCAGTATTGTTCTAGGTATCATGGGAGTATGCACACCTTTGCATTCGAGCATGTTGAAGTCTTCAATGATCTTTTGAGTGTACTTTTGTTGGTGAAGATACAACTTACCACCTTCAAAGTCTCTTTGAATATGCAAGGCTAGATAGATTTTAGCTTCTCTTAGGACAACAATCTCAAATATTTCAGAAATGTCTCTTTTGACATCTGAAATTAACTTATCTCTTCTAGAGAAGATAAGTGTTAGCAACTGTGCTAACACATGGAAAATAAAAATAATAATAAAACTCCGTGGCATGTGTTTTGTAAGACCACGTATGAGTATCTGTCACTAATCTGTTTCTAGCCTTTCTAGAACTTCTAACTTAGGATTTAGAACTTCAATTTTTTTAACTTAGGACAACTTAAGATAAAATATTTCTAATCTTAAGTCTCCTAAATCTAAGTTTAAGCTATTTTATTATTATTTAAGCTTCTACTCATGGACTTACAAAACACATGCCATGGCTTGAAGTTAGTAGACACTTATGGAAGACCCTCCTTGCCATAAAAGGAGAGGTATTTGCATTGTAAATAACACTTTTGAAGTTAGACTATCTTGCTATCTATTTTGGAGAATTATCATTCTATTTCATTTGTGTTTCCCTTGGAAAGGTGCATAGCTTGAGGGAAGGTGCTCGGGCCTCCTCTTGCCTCCTTTTCATCGGTTTTATTGTGGCATGTTCACTATTGCTTATTTGTTTAGTATTAGCCGCAATCTCATTTTATTCCCCTTCAGGTGTTAATCTAGGATTAGTCTAGTCACCTTGCTAGTTGGCTAAGCCTTAGCAAGGATTTTCATTGTTGTTACTAATTAGTTTATTTCCGTTTCGGACACTAGTTGGGTAAGCCTTAGCGCTCTCATTCATTCCTATTTCTGTTGAAGCTTTTGTAGAAACTTAAAAAGTGGACGAATCTCTACATCCCTATACTACACCCATAAGTAGATCTAGCCACCGCACTCACTAGAAATACTTCCAACATTGGCGCCCTTGCCGCCTTTAAGTATTTTTCTACCTAGCTTCTTCTCCTTTTTCTTTTGTTTTTTGCTTTCGTGTTGTATGTTTGCTTGTGTGCTTATCTCTATCTACCAACAAAAAGCACGCGTCGTCTCTCCAGGTCCTACACGAGCTATAGAGCAACTTCTCAAACCGGGGGGAAGCAACAAAAGAGTCAACTTGGGCATTTTCTTCACAAGAAGTGACCCAAGTGACCTTTTTCACAACCAAACAGGTATATCAGAATTCACCAGTCTGTCTGCAGCCCTAACAGACCCTGATCTTTCATTTTATCACCTCCACAAATTTTGACCACAATCAGATTTTGAGAAAACAGCCGATTATACTGTCAAATCTCTTATTTCTTATCAAAATCTTTGTCTTAGAATTCACCGACTTCACTGAGGCTAGATCTCATTAAGATCAGTCCTTCAGCAGCTTCGCAAATTCTATCTCATAGATTTTACCCGTTTACTGACAGAACATCACATCTTTCTCTATATTCCCTATCTGCCAGTCAAACCTCTCTGTTAGAATTCGCCATCAAGCCTAAGAATTCGCTCTCTCAGAGCACAAATTCCCTATACTATCCGCGAATTCTGAATCGCCAAATTTTTTCAAAAAATCTAAAAAAATCACTATTCAGACATTCAGAATACTTGTTCAGAATTTGCGAGTATTACAGTTAGATTTATCTGCCTCTCCGCGATTTCTCAGCCTGTCCGCGAATTCTATAACAATCAGAAAGACCAATTTTTGTCCTACACTATCCATTTTGCAAGCAAACTACCTTTTTTGTCAAGTACAGTTCTGCCCTGCTACTCTGTATTCTGCGTCATGTCTCGTGACTGTGCTGAATCTTCTAATCCAACTCCTCCACGAATCGATGCACCAAAGTATGATGGCAAATCTGACCCAGTCCGATTTCTCCAAGACTTTGATAATGCATGCCGTTTTTATGGAGATATCTCTGAAACTGAAAAGCTTCGCTTATTTCTCATGGTACTCTATGGCATCGCCAAGGAGTGGTACTTGAATCTCGAAACTCCTGATCTTGCTTCTTGGACCACCCTCAAGGACGCTCTCATCAAGCGTTTCAGACCATCCAAATTGACTCAGAGCCCGTTCATTCAAATTACTCATATCAAGATGCATCGCGAAGAGTCTGTTTGAAACTACATTGAGCATTTTAAACGTCTCAAAGTAGAATGTGTTGATGAAAATATCACTAAACGCATGGCCATAAAACTATTTTTAGTTGGATTGCCTAAAAACATTCGCCGTGAACTCAAACCAGTTGACCTTTATGATCAACTTAAAGATGTGATGACCGATGCTATCCGTAAAGAAGACGAAGGTTCCGATGATGACTTTGACCATCGCGAAAAGAAATCTAAGAATTCGGATCGTCCTAAGTCTGATAATATTGCTCACTCTTCTGAAATTCTACATCAAATGGAAACCTGGCAAAGAGCTCAACAATCACATATGGATAAACTCACTGCCGATTTCCAAACCGCCATGAAACAAATTGCTGAGAAATCCTTTCCAGCAAGAGAAAATGTTTGGTGTCCAATCTGCTCATAGCATCACACTGCTAATGAATGCCCTTAACTACGAAATCATTTCCCAACAGCCACCAGACCCACCGTTTATCGAGCTTATCGCCCCTACTCGCCACAACAACCTGTGCCATGACCAGGGGTTTACCAACCACGACCACCTGCACCAAATCAATATCCATCCCCACGTCAACAGTTTGTTGTTATCCAACCTGCCCCACAAAATGTTGTCCATTATCTTGATCTGAATACCATCGACCCGACCACCTACTATGTGGAAGACAATACTCAACCGCAGTACTCTACTGAAACGGTTGTTTATTATACCTACGTTTCTAATGCTCAACCACTGGATCCCAATGCCCAAGCTTATAATCCAAACCAAGCTGTCTTTGCCGCACACCAACTACTTGCAATACGAGGATGCTTTATCTATGCAGGTGAACATCCTAGTATTCGATGCCCAGATAAATTTTGTTTCCCTCCAGCTTGTGAATAATGTGGTATTGAACATCACGTAAAGGACTGCCCATCCCAATCCAAACCTATTGCTCCAGTCTGTTCAGTGCAAGTAGAAACTTTACCAGTTGAAACTCATCCTGCTTGGGTCTTGACTCGGGCACAAACCCAATGCCAAGCCCCTACACTTGCACCCAACAAAACTCAACCGTAGGTAGTTACTCCAAGTGATGACTCAACCCCGATAGTTTATCCCCACCCATCTGAAAAAATTCGGCTGCATCATGAGTATCGCCAGCAAATCCGTAATGCCGACCAACACTCTTCCTCTTCCCATAAAGTACCTCACAAGCTCTTTGAAAGCAAAACCCTTGAAGGTACCGAAGTTTGGGAAAATTTACTACAAGCCAATGTCACTCTTCCCTTCCATGTCCTCTGGAAGCATGCTGGCCAGTGGAAACAACAGATCCAATCCAATACCACCACCACTATTGATGAGTTGCCTGAAATGCCCTTACATCTAACCAATCCACTCAGCGAACGAGGCAACATCAAAATCCCAACTACCCATCATCAAACCCGTGAAGTTTTAGCAGTACTTGATGGAGGTTCTTTGGCTAATATCATTTCAACATCCCTCATGATGGAATGGAATCTGAGAAACAAGCTAGCCAAACCTACTTGTCAGCTTCGAATGGGTGTTCAAAGTGTGGTCCGACCTACCGGTTTCCTTTCTCACGTGCTGATCAAACTAGGAGGACTCAAATTTTCCGTTGACCTTGTAGTATTTGATATTCCCAATAATGCCTATTCTTATGAATTACTACTTGGTCGTCCGTGGCTCACCAATGCACGAGTCGTTCATGACTGGAGCAAAGGCCGAGTGAGTCACTTCTGGTAATCATGACAATTCTATCACAATTGACTCAACGGGTAAAGTAAAACCTGCACGCATACATGACGAGGGATCCTCAACCACCAACTTAGTATTTGAGCCATCCCAGTCCAGCCACAAAAAAGGTCATTATCTTAAATCTACTGATATCATACACTGGAGTCACAATCTAGCTACCATTGATTGTGTGAATGCTGATTATTGTGTTCAACATCAGGATAATTGTACCTCTCCACACCCGATCGATCACGACCAATTACCTGATCTGGATACACCCATCATCAATATCAATTTTATTGATATTCTTCCACACCATGATGAGCTACTAAATGTTGCATGGCTACCTACTAATGAATCAGACGATTTATTCATTGATGACGAGAACATCTTACGAATTCAGAATTGCCCAGAAGATATGGACATCTCTGATATTCAGATCCTCAACTATATGGAAGCACTTCCCTCGAAGACCTATCCGCAACATGCTTCCAAGGTGGAATCTGTTGCCAAGGTTGCAATTGAAAAACCTGAGACAAAATTCTACTGTCCCAAACACCCACACTATCCATGGGATCTATGTGAGGAGGAGACTATCTTTCAAATTGATGACGAGATCCTCTATGACATACCAACTGTCTCTCCACCACCGAAACCTCAACCATGTGGTCATAGTATGAAAGAGAAAATGAAAAAACTACTTCAAATTCAACCGTCGGGTGACCTCACAATTGTTCGGGAAGTTCCTGAAATTGCCTCTATCCCTATAACAGTCCCCAAAACGGCACCATCTCGGCAAGATAAAGACAAGGCCCCCCTCGAATCTCTAGCCCATGATGTTCCTACATACTTTAAGGACTATACAATCGAGGATGTCACAATCAAATTACCCCAAGCTCAACGTGAGCCCACTGGTAATTCACCCTACGAAGGCCCTACACAAACCATAACCCTTTCCCTGAGTGAGCCAAATGAAACCAACGAATATCTTGTCCACATCGGAGCTCATCTCAATCGCGAACAACGAAGACGGCTTGAAAAGCTCTTGCGAAAATATCAACATATCTTTGCCTAGACCTATAAAGACATGAAAGGCATCTCACCCCAAGTAACTATGCATCGTATCCCACTTAAACCGGGTGCGAGGCCTACTGTGAGTCGTCCGTACAGATGCAATCTCATCTATAAGGCCAAGATCAAAGAAGAATTACAACGCCTTTTAGATGCGGGATTTATATATGAAATTGAACATATTGAGTGGGTCTCCCCAATTGTCATCGTCCCCAAGAAAAATGGAAAACTCCGGATCTGTGTCGATTTTAAGAAACTTAACGCCGTCACTGAAGGAGATCATTTTCCATTACCTTTCGGAGAATCCATCTTAGAAAATCTAGCAGGAGATGAGGCTTACTCCTTCTTAGATGGCTTTAGCGGATTTAATATTATCTAAATTGCTGAAAAACATCAATACAAAACCGCCTTTGCCACAGATTGGGGAACCTTCTGTTGAAAAGTCATGCCTTTTGGGTTCTACAATGCTCCTAGCACCTTCCAACGTGTTATGCAAGTGGCCTTTTCTCAGCAGATGGGCGATACCTTAGAAGTTTACTTGGACGATTTAGGAGCACATTCCGAAGAAATACGTCATCCTGTCTATGCTCAAAAAAAATTTTATACTATGTCAACGCTTCGGTATCTCTCTTAATCTTGAAAAATGCCAGATTTGGGTAACCCATGGTATTCTGTTAGAACATATTATCTCACGAAATGGCATTGCCACTGATCCTAAAAAGATCCTTATCATTCAAAATCTACCGGAACCGCGGACGATACGTGAAGTTTACTCCTTCCTTGGCCACGCCAACTACTATCGGTGCTTTATTTTTTATTTTGCTAATAAAGCCCGCTTAATCTACAAAGTAGTTGTAGTTCCCAAATGGACTAATGAACAACGCGTCGCCTTCAATCAACTCAATGAAGCCCTTACCAAAGCACCCATCCTCCGGGCTCCTGATTATTCTAAAGAATTCCATGTGCATACCGATGCATCCAAGTATGCCATTGGAGCAGTGCTCACCCAACCGGGAGAATTCAAAAAGGATTACCCAATTCATTTTCTTAGTTGACAATTGATATATGCTGAGGTCAATTATATCACCACCGAATGCGAAGCCTTGGCAATGGTATATGCGGTTCAGAAGTTTCGCCATTATCTTCTAAGAAAAATCTTTGTGTTCTTCACTGATCATCAAGCACTGTTGTATCTCATTAACAAGACCTGCACCACAGGTCGTATTACTAGATGGATCCTATTATTGAGAGAATTTGAGTTTAGGATCGTGGTTCGTAAGGGAGTTCAACATTTTTTAGCAGATCATCTATCCCGAATCTCTAATCTTCCTACCCCTGATCAAGGCGTCAACGATGATTTACCAGATGCAATCCTTTTCCAAGTTGACTCTACACCTGTATGGCTAAGGAAATTACCGAATATTTAACTTCAGGGCAGATGGATCCTTCCTTCTCTAAACCTGAACAATGGGCGTTGGTCCTCAAAACTAAACCTTATACGTTAATTGCAGGACAACTCTACAAGCAAGGGTTAGATGGAATTATCCGACGATGTTTTACTGAAGGAGAAATCCCCTCTGTAATTTCCCTCACTCATGAAGGTATTGGTGCCAGCCATTTCTCTTCTGAAACAACTGCTAAGAAAATCCTCTTGGCCGGTTTCTGGTGGCCAGCACTCTTCAAGGATATGCACAATTACACTAAGGCTTGTGATGTTTGCCAACGCACAAAACACTTTCAAAAAACAGATTACATGTCTTTACATCCTGTAACCCACTGATCAAGCTTTCCAGAAATGGGAAATTGATTATGTCGGACCTATTAGTCCTGCTGCTCGACACACACAATCTGGTTACATCATAGTAGCTACGGACTACTGCACCAAATGGGCTGAAGCAAGAGCTGTTCGCAATGCTGACGCTCATTCCACCGCCAAATTTCTCTATGAACAAGTTATAGTTTGGTTCGGATGTCCTCTAGAGCTTATCAGTGATAGGGGTACACATTTCCTTAACTCTGTCATAGTAGATCTTCTTTCCAAATTTTTTGTGGTACATCGCAAAAGTTCCCCATACTATCCACGCTACAATGGCTAGGCAGAATCCACCAATAAAATCCTATGTGGCATTCTCACCAAAATCGTCGAATCCAGCCGATCTGATTGGGAACTCAAACTCCATGCTGCTCTCTGGGCTTATCGCAGTACCCCGAAACGAGCTACAAGCTTAATCCCCTTCCAGCTCACATATGGTCAAGAAGTCGTTATGCCTGTGGAATTCCATATTTCCTCCCTTCGAGTAGCCTACAACCTTGAGCTCGATACTCCTCATAATCTAGCAAATAGGTTATTCCATCTGGAGCAACTCTGTGAAACACGAGGAGCAACATCCATGCTCAACAAGTCCACAAACGACGACAAAAACCATGGCATGATCGATCATTGAAACTTAGAGATTTCCAGGTGGGCGATAAGGTCCTGCTATACCAGGCCAAAGCCTTCAAAGGCAAACTAAAATTTTCAGGCCAAGGACGTCATAAAAAAAATCTTTGTTTCTGGATATGTTCAACTCCAAACATTGTGGTCAATGGTAGTCGTGGAGAAAGTACAACAAACCCTACTTTTATCTTGATATGTATTAGCTGCTTTTTCTCTACTGTTTATTTCTTCTTCTTCTTCTCTCTTTTTTATTATTTGTATGCCATTTTGACACAATTTTTGCTGTGATTTGCTGTTTTACCCATCAAGATACTATCAGATCAGTCTTCTCTGAGAAAACCACAAAAGTCATTAGTTTCAGACAAAATGTTTTCACATCATCTCAGATAGAATTTGCCTAGCCCCTTTTTTACAGAGAATGATTCATTTTTGGCCTCCGCGAATTTTGTCTCAGAAGAAAAATGTCAAAAAGTCAAAAAAATGGAGTTTTCTTCATCAGATACCCATGCTCAAAATTTGCAGACAATTTGCGGGAGCTCAAATTGATCCTCACGATTTCTCTATTACCTCCGCGAATTCTGATCATATACATTTTTGCACCATCAGACATTTTCTCTCTTTTGGCCAGCACAAATCACTTACAAGAATTCGCGGGCCCTCAGGGAGCTGCCTCAAAATTCGCGACCATCATTACCAAATCGTGGACACTGAGGACAAGTTTTGGGTGAAGTTGTGAATTCCTGTCCAAAAAAGTCTATATATAGGTCTCCACCCTTTCTCCACGAGTTCATTTTAGATTACTGCTCTCGAGTTCATGGCAAATTTTTTCAAAATTTTCAAAATTCTTAGAGTAATCTAAAATCACTGCTGCCATGGCTTCCCGTGATCCCTCACTGAGCTTGCACCGCCATAAACCCCCTCGTCCTTATTCAGGGGATATAATCATGATCTGTCTTATGAATTACACTGAGCAACTCACACTGGCCAAGGATATCCTCACCAACCTTGGTTTTGATCTAACACTTTTCCGAGACCAGCAGAGCGAGGGCCTCATCCGAGCAGCTTACTCGACCTATTCGGATGAGTTCCAGACTTTTCGGCTTACAAGCAAGACTGGCAGTTATTCTATTATCAACGTCTCTCCGACAGATCTTCAGAGTGTCGGCTTTTCTAATCTCGGAGAGACAATCCATGGCAAGGGCACCGGTTATGATGCCAAGTACTTCACCAAGTTTTATGATGCCAAGTTTCTGACAGCCGACGGCAAAACCATTGACCAAACCAATGACGGGATCGCTATCCGACTCATCACGGATCCCCATCTACGGGCCGCCTCAGAGATCATCGTCACCATGGCTGCAGTACATACCACCAAGATGGATCGCATTCCACCGAGCGATCTCTTCTCTCTCACCCTCACCATGGATGACCCCACTCAAAATTATAAGTGGGCTGAGAAGGTAGCGGAGAAGCTGTGCGGAGCCCTGAAAGCCCGCAAATCAACTACCAAATGTGGGTATCTCCTCCACATGTTGGTCACCAAGCAATTGGGGTCTAAGGCGGCAGCTGCCATCAAGGAGCTGGATGTTGTTTATCCAAGCACAAAAAAGCGAGCCACCCCCCAACCGACAGCAGAACCAGTCTCACGAGCCCCACCTACTAAGAAGCAGAAAGGAAAGGCCGTCAGTACCGAAGCAGATGTCCCACAAGACATTCTCTCCAGCGACATCGGGGTAGAATATGCTGAATCCGGAGGGAGCCTTAAACCATCTCAGGTCCCAAAGGAGGTCCTAGAGCAACAGGCGGCCTTACTTCACCAGGCCCAACAACACCGAAAAGCAGTAGCAACAGCAGCAGGCAGCTCTGGAACGACAAACACTTCTGGCTCTGATCCTATGGGCGGGATTCCGTCCACACAGGCAATCTCCTCTCCATCCCTTGCTCTCACAATCCCACCACCACCCCCACCATTTACCGTCACCTCCACACCCTCACTAACTCTCAACACGGCTTCTCATCCACACTTCCACAAAAGCCCTTGACTGTACAAATCTCCACCCTACTTGACTCCACAGTCAACGTAGATGATTTTGCCTTTCATTACTAACTGCACTCCCATCAACCATTGTCACCACTAACCCAATCTCACAATCTCTGCCACGTAGTCTCTCCCCACCCCTCAATCCACAATCACCCCTCCCTGCCTTTCCTACACCTCCATCTAGCCCTGCTCCTGGTTTTCTACCATTTAACCCCATGCCGTATCCTAACTCCACACGAAACCTACCTGACATTGGTCCTTGGGAGCAACTACCCCTTATAGCCCAAAAAGCGGTATGGTTGGTGAATGAGCTCCAATACAATATATTCGGCACCCTAGGAGGACAACACACTATGCGACAATTCGACGATGGTGCTATGGCGGGCCTTCAGAAAGAAAAAGCAAGGCTGGAGGAGGAAACCAAACAACAACAGCTGCAGATCCAAAACCTCACGAATTACAATCAACAACAGCAGCAGATGCTAATCCATCTCCAGAACCAACTCCAACTGAAGGTATCCAATATGCAGCAAACCATCGATACCCTCAAAGCCGAGAAGGATGAGGCTGTAGTAGATTCACAAGCAGCACGTTCCGCTATGAAGGAACAGTTGGAAATGGTGGACTTCAATGACTTCGCACCACCAGCTATCCCTGAGGGAACTGCCATTCCAGTGGTGGCCTATCAAATGCTGGCCCAAAAGCTGAAAGCCACAACGGAGCAACACGCAAAATTACAACAATCATACATTGCTTCCGTCAAGGTCCTAAACCAGCACATAGCCACCATAGAAGAACACTTAAAGGCTGCTGCCCAGTCGACACCGTCGGTTCATGCAAAGCACGTCCAATTTCATGATTCGGGGCACCACTTTGATGGACCTGATGGTGGAGATGGCGCAGGATTTCAACAGCCTCCTCCTGCAACTCAAGGCTCCGCATTTCAAAGCCAACCCCTGGGGCAAGGTACTCAAACACCAACCAATCCATCAGGCTCTGGGGGTACTAGCTCCCAACATTTTCTTTTCCCTTCCACCGCTTCTAACCCCCTCGACACCACTAACCCCACCTCCACTTTTCACCTGAATCACAACACATTGCAGAAGCTAATCCCTCGCCTCCTCTATGTCCTAATCTCGATCCACAAATCGCACACGAGATTGCCTTTGAAGCCCCCACCATCCGACATAGAATCATGTCCACAGAACCAAGCAAGGAGTTGCACGTCTCCCAGGAGTTTGCAAAGAAGTACCCAACAACGAAAGAGCGAGGTGGCTACATACTGCCAGATTTGGACCAGTGTAAAACACATAAAGCAGCAGTCAAACTCCTGGATCCACAACCTCTCTGGCGCCATCAGCTCTTCCTGCAAAGTAAGACCTCGATGACAAGGTATCTCAAATCTCCCTCCTACATGCGTACCAATCCTTATTACTATCCAGTAACGAGGCGAGAACCGTTTCCTGCCACCAAGGTCAAGAATAGAATCTTTTGGCCTAAGCTCACAGGAGTCGATATCGGCAACTTGTCCGAAGACCTGGTCACCAACTGCCGAGTCTTCTACCAGAAGCACCATGGCAATCCTGATTGCGATGTCAGATATTTTGTGGATAATTGCGGCCTGGTGGCATTTCTGGCAGAACTCAGAGGTTTTTGGGATTGAGGGTTACCCCCAATTGCCCTTGACATCAATAAACCCTTGCGCACGCAAGACGACCATATCAACGTTGCAAGGCTCTATTATCGCGCTGCACTTACTTCCGCCTTGCACGTTGATATGGTGGAGCTATGAAAAACCCATAATTTTCTCCAGGGTATGTTCCATTATCACAAACCCATGCCCTTCCTGAACAAATTATGGTGGCAAATGATGGAGGGCATCGGAACGACCATCTACCACTCCCAACAACAACAGTCTCGCCTCCAAGAAGCACAAAAAATCCAGGACGAAAAGGCATCGATTGCTGTGGGACCACCAATCCAATAAGGAGGGGGATAATGTTAGCAACTGTGCTAACACAGGGAAAATAAAAATAATAATAAAACTCCGTGGCATGTGTTTTGTAAGACCACGTATGAGTATCTGTCAATAAACTTCAAGCCATGGCATGTGTTTTGTAAGTCCATGAGTAGAAGCTTAAATAATAATAAAATAGCTTAAACTTAGATTTAGAACTTAGACTTAGGAGACTTAAGATTAGAAATATTTTATCTTAAGTTGTCCTAAGTTAAGAAAATTGAAGTTCTAAATCCTAAGTTAGAAGTTCTAGAAAGGCTAGAAACAGATTAGTCCCATAAGTTAGTAGACACTTATGGAAGACCCTCCTTGCCATAAAAGGAGAGGTATTTGCATTGTAAATAACACTTTTGAGATTATGCTCTCTATTTTGGAGAATTATCATTCTATTTCATTTGTGTTCCCCTTGGAAAGGTGCATAGCTTGAGGGAAGGTGCTCGGGCCTCCTCTTGTCTCCTTTTCATCGGTTTTATTGTGGCATGTTCATTATTGCTTATTTGTTTAGTATTAGCCGCAATCTCATTTTATTACCCTTCGGGTGTTAATCTAGGATTAGTCTAGTCACCTTGCTAGTTGGGTAAGCCTTAGCAAGGATTTTAATTGTTGTTACTAATTAGTTTATTTCAGTTTCGGGCACTAGTTGGGTAAGCCTTAGTGCTCTCATTCCTTCATATTTCTGTTGAAGCTTTTGTAGAAACTTAAAAAGTGGACGAATCTCTACATCCTATACTACACCCGTAAGTAGATCTAGCCACCGCAGTCACTAGAAATACTTCCAACAATAAGTATGTCATCAATATAAACAACTAGAATGATTATTTCATTTTGGACATGCTTGATATAGACATTTGATTCAGCAAATAGAGGTTTGAAGCCTAAGGAACATAGTGCCTCGTCCTTCTTTCTATACTATTGTCTTGCTACTTGTTTCAGACCATAAATGCTTTTATTCATGTGACATCCATATTCTGGATATTCTTGGTTTACAAAACCAAGTGGTTGGTCCATGAATAAGTCTTCGTCCAATTTTGCTTGCAAGAAACCAGTCTTCTCATCCACAATATGGATTTTCAGATCATGAGCCACTGCATACGTGAATAACAAACGAATTGATGTATGTTTGACTACCGGTGAGAAAGTATCAGTGTAGTCGATCCCATACTTCTGTGAAAATCCTTTAGCAACTAACTCTGCTTTGTATATGATGTTCTCTCCATTAGGACCTGTTTTGATCTTGTAGTTCCACTTGCATTTGACTAGTTTTCTACCATCAGGAATAGGTGGAAGTGTCCATACATTGTTCTTAACCATCATATACCTAGTAGCTTCCATAAGTGTACGATTTTTTCGTTCAACTATTCCATTGTGCTGAGGTGTGTAAGATGCAGTCTTTGTATGCATAATACCTTGATCAGTACAGTAAGCCTTGAATTCGTTGGAAATGTACTCACCTCCACAATCTATGCTAATCTGCTTCAACTTATTGTATGTCTGCTTCTCAGCCCGATTCGTATACTCAACGAATTTCTCGAAAGCCTCAGATTTAGTATGTATAAAGTATACTACAGCGAACTTGCTAAAGTCATCAATAAATGTAATGAAGTACTTTGCATCACCCAATGACAATACTCCGAATGGTCCACAAATATCTGAATCCACAATTTCAAGTATCTTAGTTGCTTTATAAACATCCTTATTGAAAGATGTTCTAGTTATCTTGCCTTTAAGACAAGATTCGCAGGTAGTTCGAATATCTCTACTTTTGATTTCGACTCCTTCAATTCTCTGACTTTTGTTGGCTTGGTACAAGGCTTTCATGTTCATGTGACATAGCCTCTTGTGCCATAGTATATCTGCTGATTCCTGAGTTTGATTCGCTTGTTTGATTCTTGTTCAAATGTTCAAGTGATACAAATTTTCTTCTCTGTTGCCTTTAGCAACCAGGTTATCAGAATCTTCCTCAAACAGTTTACAAGAGTTTTTTGTGAAGGTTACTAACATGCCTGTATCAACTATCTTAGCTACCGATAGATGATCTTTGTCAAGAGTAGGGACATAGAGAATTTTCTCCAGTTTCTTGTCACCTTGATTTGTGTCTAGCCATAATACACCAGTTCCATCAACCACTTGCTTAGAACCGTCTCCAAGTATAATGAATCTCGATTAGTTCGTCTTCTTGTATTCAGACAATTTAGTTCGTCTTCTTGTATTCAGACAATATTTGTTTCAAGGAAACAAAATGTGAAGTGGCTCCCGAATCAAGTACTACTTCTCAAATTGAATTAGATGAACAGCATAGATCAGCACTAACATCAGTTGTTGAGTTCCTCATTGCCCTGTCTTTTATTGCTCTGGAGCATTCTTCTTTGTCTTCGACATAGTTTGAATCTGAAGGTTCGCTTCGATTCTGCTCCTTTTTGTTTTTGGGATTTTGGTAACAGTCTATTGGTGCATGACCCCGTTTATGACAATGAATGCATTCAATCTTTGGATTTAACCAGCACTTATCTTTTGTGTGACCTGATCTTCTACATCTGTTGCAAATCTTTTTATCACCAAATTTTTTCTATTGTTTTTCAGATTGTTGATCATTATTCTTGGACTCATTCTTTTTAGATAACTCCCTCTTAAACTTAGACTTCTTAGAAGATAAATTCTTCTGAGTAAATAGAGCATTTTTGGCATTGTCATCATAGCATTCATGAGCTTCTACTTCCTCTTTAACTCCGTCTATCGTCTTTTGAAGTGTCATTGTTGCATCTTTCACCAATAAGGTTCGAGTTGTGTGGAATGACCTAGGTAGGGCTCGAAGAAAATAACTAAGCTATTTTTCCTTTGGAATTGCATTTTTTGCACCAAAATTTTGCAAGAAAATAAACAAGTCTTTTATCTTTTACAAGAATGTGTTCAGGTCTTTGTCGTCCCACTGTAGGTAAGTTAATTGGTCTTCCAAGAACATGATTTTATTATGAGATCAAGTCTCATTCTTGGTTTACAATTCTTCTCATAAATCTTTTGTGTTCGAAATTGATGTAAGATCTAGTATTATATTGTCATTCACTGAAGACGCAATAATTGTTATAGCTTTGTCATTTCTTAAACTCCATTCTCGAAATTCTTTGCTAGGAGTAGGTACTGGCTTCTCCTCTATCGATTCTACCCATTGCCATAGACCTTCGCCCTTCAATATGAGTGAAGTCTTTAATTTCCAAATCAAGTAGTTTAAATCTTCTGGATCCAAGATCATAGTGATCTTAGCCTGAACATATTGCTAATCGACGACATCTTCTATTTTCTGAATCACTCTAGATACGGCTTGCTGATGGATGTATGAAGAATGCTGAGAGGGGTGCAAAGATACTACTGTATCGACTCTGACTCATTTTGATATTACTGTATCAGTTATGATCCTGTACGCTCTAATACCACTATAGAAAAAATAGCAATTATTCTTTCACAGAGAACATGATGAAAGTTTAAATAAATTAAGCTAATATTTGTGTCTTCTCTGTATCTGATCTATGTACTAATAGAACAATATTTGTTCTGATTGAATATGTGTGGAAATAATATGCGGAATTAAGAGACAACTTACGACAATTTTTAGACAAACATAGACTATTGATCAAAAACGAATTTATAATTCTAAATTTGAATCAATATACATCTCTTGCTGTTTTATCTCGCTGTTGTGTCTCTGATTGAGTGAGTCTTAGAATCTTTTCAGTTTGAGTGTCCGAGAGAGTTTTTACAACGAGTAGTGCACATGTATTTATATTGCTACAGGACAGGTCTTTTGGCCTTTTATTTACAGGTCCTTTAACTCTATAACTATACATCTAACCATTTACGACGGTTGATATTCAAATAGACACTCTGTTTTCAGGGTCGAATAATTTATGTTCGCGAATTATTCGTGACAATCCAGCTCTTCGTCATAGCTTCGTGTTTTGTGAATTGTTCGTGACACTTGTCTCTTCGCGACATTTTTGTCTTTCGCAAATTGTTCGCGACAGATGACAACTTTGAGCTTGAAGAGGAATCCAGAAGATTTCGTGAATTGTTAGCGACAATTTTGCGACATCTGAGTTTGAACTAAAAACAGAATATTTCGCAACAAGATTCTGTTTGTGAATCTTTTGAGCTTCAACAAGAAAGCCACGAGCTTCTACAAGAAACCCTTTTGTGAATCTTTCGAGTTGACTGCAAGATAAATTTCACGAATCCTTCGAGGTTAATCACGAATAGAAATGTTTCGAGTTTTCTTTCTCATCATTTGTCAAGTAAACTACTCACTTTGTTAGTAGAATCGAGATCTGTCTGATCAGGTGTTTTAATGTTCATCCATTTTTTTATCCAAATTTACGGATTTTCTCATGTTTTTATACAGTCTGCAGAATTACACGCAGTTTACGATAGTGTCGCATTTTTCGTGTGACAGAAATCTCGTGTAAGATTATAGTGTCGTGTTTTTCACTTTTCAGAAGAGTCTCAAATGTTAAGAAAATGACACTGGCAAAGTGTGGGGCAACCCTAAATGAGATTTAAGGGCACCTTCATCTTTTTTCGTATTTTTTGTGAAAAACCCGACAGTGTCACTTGTGGCTATATAAGTTCATTTCTGCAGAGCTACAGTTTTGGTTCATTTATGCAGACATAACGTTTACAACCAATTTCACCGCTTATTAGCAATCAATGACAAGGACCAGATGGATGCCAACTGATCACCAACCAACTGGCGATCGCAATTGACGACCTAATTTCTTAGTATAAATAACTATTCATATTCATACAACACAACGATCAAAAGTTGAAAATTATCATAAGCATTTGAATAGTTAGCTCTCTCTCTCAAGCCTGTGAGCTTGAACACTCCTGAGCATTCTAGCTCACTTCTTAGAGTCGTTTTAGAGATTGCTATTGCGCTACTACTTATCAGCATTGCGCATTAAGTTATATTTTTATTTTAGCCGCTCAGAGATAGCATAGAGTATGCAGCTTCGATCCGCAACTTATTGTACTCATCTACTTTTGTTACGGTTTTATACTGAATCAATATTATCCTTCATTGCATTCAGTTTTCATTTCAGAATGTATGCGTTTCTGTATTTCTTTGCGACTAATTATTTGTCTGATAATTTTTTATGCTTAATTATTTGGCTACGTAATCACTATAGTATTGGCGATTTTAAAGTTAGTTACTATAAGTTCAAACATGATTTCGCAAATAATTTGCGAACAGAAATTATTCGACCCTAGAAACAGAGCGTCTATTTGAATATCAACAGTCGTAAATGGTTAAATATCTACTATTACAGAAATAAAAGACAAAAGACCTGTAAATAAAAGGCCAAAAGACCTGTCCTATAACAATATAAATACATGTGCACTACTCGTTGTAACCAACTCTCAAAAACTCAAACTGAAGAGATTCTCAGACTCACTCAATCAAAGACACAACAGCGAGATAAGACAGCAAGAGATGTATATTGATGATTCAGATTCAGAGTTATAAAAATTCATTTTTGATCAATAGTTTTTTATTATCTAAAATTTTCTCTCTTAATGCCGCATATTATTTTCGCACGCATATTCAATCAGAGCAAATATTGTTCTATTAATACATGGATCAGATACAGACCTGATTGAAGACATTGATATTAGGTTGATTTATTCATATTTTCATCGTGTTCTCTGTGGAAGAATAATTACTATTTTTCCTACATCAGCCTCGACTTTCTTCCACCAGACATAAGTTGGACCCTCGAAGTGTAGCGAAGCATAAACAATCTTTGCTTGGTCAATCCTTGGGAATAATTGGAAATATTTATCCAATTTGTGTAACCATTCTTCCCTCTCTATAGTATCGGTGTTTCCACTGAAGTTAGGCATGAAGATTTTGTTTTTAAAATCATTACCACCCCTCTTAAACCCTTGATTCTTTTGAGCGCGATTCATAATACTCATATAATTATTAAAATTTACAGCATTCTGATAATGTGACAATTTGTTGTATGACTCGAGCTCTTGTAGTACCCATTGTTGTGGATCTTGAACAGCCACACCAGTAGGAAAAAGTCCAGAAGCTTGGAGTGAAAAATTGTTTGGTGTTGGAACAGTTGGTTGCAACCAAATAGGTTGATCATCGCATACTTGTTGCTTTCCCTTGTTGTTTCACAATGTCACTAGATGATCATAACTACCTTGACCCGAAATTTTCGATGTTGAAGCATTCAAGAATGACGAAGGATTCTGACCTTGATGAACAACTTGTTTTTGTGAAGTAGTACTCATGACAGATTCAAAACGTGACATCATCAAGTCTAACTTTTTTTTCCAACGCCGCTCCGAGCTTTTCTACATCTATTGCCATTTTTGTTTATTCACTTCGGTGATGTCTTGTAATATTTCCTCTGTTCCAGCTGGATTTTTCATAGCAAAAATCTCTTTAGTACTACTCGTTTCTTTTGGTGCCATTTTATTCAACTCGATATAATTATTACTTTTGCTTTTTATTATAAGATTGTTTGTTGTTTTTTTTTGCTAGTAGGAAATTCAAGAGAAAGATTCAGTATCAAAAGGACTTTCTATTGATATAAGTTGTGTTTTTGAGATTTTTTTTGGTGTTCATGTCTTTTTTTTTTTTTAATTTTTAATTTTTTTAGCTCTAAGGGTCTGTCAAGATGGTGGTTCAGTCGAAAATTGGAACATAAGTCTCGGTCAAAAAGTATGTGGATCCAGTCTGGTCGAGATTTTATCAAGCCCTGACTCGGTCGAGATTTGTGAGAAATTGGCAAAAATCTAGCTTGGTATTTTTTATGATAGAAGTTTGTAAGTGAATCTCACATGTGTGGAGGATGTTCCCACGTGTGGAGAATTGTAAAGTAAATCAAAATGTTTGATATAGGGGTCTCATAGAATTTCATTGTCAAGCATTTAGGTGTAGGACGTTGATAGGGTCAAATTTGGCATAGATGACAAATTATCCATTTCCACTTGTAATGCCACTATTGAGCCAAAATAGAGTTAGGAGGCCAAACTTGTTCCAATTAGAGTGTAGACAAGTGTAATGCTTTTGTTTGATGAAGTTTAAGAGGTCCAATAGGATTTAGAGGTGGAACCATGTGTGGTCCAATAGGAATTTGAGGTGTGCTTGAATATAGTCCAATAGAATTTAGAGGTGCACGGATCAATGGTCCAATAGGATTAAGAGGTGGCAAAGTGTGATCCAATCATAGTTAAGCATAGTGGTAGCTCATGAATCTACTAGTATCATTGTACTCCTCATTTTGGATCTAATTGATTTTGAGATTGAGTGGATTTTGAGAGTCATTGAATTTCTAGCTTTCTCTCTCTACCCGAGCTAGGATGGCTCTCCACTACATTAAGATGAATGTCTCTAATGAGATATTGAGGGAGATTGGTGATTGTTCTACATCCAAGGAAGCTTGGGATTGTCTCAAGTCCATCTATGAGGCTAAGAACACCTCTAGGCTCCTCACTCTTAGAAATCAAATCTTCCAAAGTAGTCAAAAGAGTGATGAGAGTGCATCTAATTATGTTTTGACAGTCAAGGATATTCATAGGGAGCTTGCATGTATTGGTGACTCAATCAATCAAAGTGAGCTGGTAAGGCCTAGTCTGGCAAGTCTCTTAATAAATTGCGCTTCAAAAAGTGCTAGGTACCAATTACACTAGGTGGGTGAGCATGAAAAACCCATGCGTATGTCACGTATTTGTTTCCAAGTTTTATTCCCTAGTCTGACGATACAGTTATTGATTAAGAAATCATTCCATTGGTAGAGTAGATTTATATCAAGAGTGTGCTAGTCGTCTGATCATTTTTTGCCCCATGACCATTTAAAATTTTCCCGAGTATGATCCCATTTGTAATACAATAGATCATGTTTGGAATGTTTGAAAGCATATTTAATGGCTTTTTTCATAATCATTTTTAGTCCTTCTGGACCATCTAAGGGTATGTTCTCGTAGCATTTTGAAATATCTGCAACCCATACATTGGTAATCAAGGGTGGTAGGTTTAGATAGAAGTCCATAGATGACTCACATTGCCAATGTAATATAGTATCTACTCTTAGGATACTTTTGTATGTATTTGCCTTAAGGCCTGCACCTTCCATGAGGAATGGTGATAGCATACCAAGAGCTCCTGTGAGAAATTTGGCAAGTTTAGTAAAACAACAGTCGTGAGCATTGGTAATCCATCTAAATGAATCCTTGTGAGCTTTAAAAGTGCAGAGGAGGTAAGGTAGAGAATCATTTTCCAAAAGTACTTCTGGTAAAGATTTCACAGTACGTCTGATATGTAAGAAAGTGAATCCTCAACAGAGTTAGATAAGTCACTTGGAAAAGATTTTAACTTTGGGCTATTGAGTCTTTCTATGGCTAGTTTTTGTACAAAGAATTTACACATAAAGCATGAATTGTGTTGTGCTTTATCAATCCCATTAACATAAAGAAAGTTGGTAAGCCATTGTCGTTCATCATCGGCAATCCTATTCTTAATAAAAGAAGCATCATTACCATGAAGCCATTTACCCTTTCTAATAAAACTTAGTGCAGCATTTTTGCAAAAAACAACATGCTTTATTTTCATAGTTTTGTCCATAGAGGCATAAGAAGTCTAAATTAACTGTCATAAAGTTTGGAAGCAATTTCATTCACATTAGTTTTCCTTAAAGTAATATGGTTTAAGCCTTTTCCCAACGATTTCCGTAAAAGAGTACTTTTGATGATATTACAGTCTGTACATATGACGTGACCAAATTTCTCTGAAATGAAAATTTTAAAACGTTTCAAAGTATGACAATGACAGGAATGCAGGTAATCTAAATCAAATTCACAAAAAACGTCGTAAGGAAAATACCATTCACATTTAACACTTGGTAGGTATGACAAGCCAAAGGTAATATCATAAAAGAGATCGTCTACAGTACCAAAAAGTTTGGGTAAAATGTGAGAATAAAAGTTCTTCACATGGATAACTTCAAAAACTCTATTATAGTAACAGAAGTGCAAAAAAAATGTTAGCAACTGTGCTAACACAGAGAAAATAAAAAAATAATAATAAAACTCCGTGGCATGTGTTTTGTAAGACCACGTATGAGTATCTGTCAATAAACTTCAAGCCATGGCATGTGATGTAGAAGCTTAAATAATAATAAAATAGCTTAAACTTAGATTTAGAACTTAGACTTAGGAAACTTAAGATTAGAAATATTTTATCTTAAGTTTTCCTAAGTTAAGAAATTTGAAGTTCTAAATCTTAAGTTAGAAGTTATTGAAAAACTAGAAACAGATTAGTCCCATAAGTTAGTAGACACTTATGGAAGACCCTCCTTGCCATAAAAGGAGTGGTATTTGCATTGTAACCAACACTTTTGAGATTAAGCTATCTTGCTCTCTATTTTGGAGAATTATCATTCTATGTCATTTGTGTTCCCTTTGGAAAGGTGCATAGCTTGAGAGAAGGTGCTCGGGCCTCCTCTTGCCTCCTTTTCATCGGTTTATTGTGGCATGTTCTTTATTGCTTACTTGCTTAATATTAGCCACAATATTATTTTATTACCCTTTGGGTGTTAAGTAGAATTTAGATTAAACACCTTGCTAGTTGGGTAAGCCTTAGCAAGGGTTTATATTTTGTCACCTTAGATAGTTTCATTTCCGTTTTGAGCACTAGTTGGGTAAGCCTTAGTGCTTCTTAGTTTCGCATTTCTGTTTGAACCTTGTAGAAACTTAAAAAGTGTACGAATTTCTACATCTCTATACTACACCTGTAAGTAGATCTAGCCATCGCACACACTAGAAATACTTCCAACATTGGCGCCATTGCCGCCTTTAAGTATTTTTCTACCTAGCTTCTTCTCCTTTTTCTTTTGTTTTTTGCTTCCGTGTTGTATGTTTGCTTGTGTGCTTATCTCTATCTACCAACAAAAAGCACGCATCGTCTCTCCAGGTCCTACACGAGCTGCGGAGCAACTTCTCAAACCGAGGGGAAGCAACAAAAGAGTCCACTTGGGCATTTTCTTCAGAAGAAGTGACCCAAGTGACCTTTTTCACAACCAAAAAGGTATATCAGAATTCGCTAGTCTATCTGCAGCCCTAACAGACCCTGACCTTTCATTTTATCACCTCCACGAATTCTGACCACAGTCAGATTTTGAGAAAACAGCCTGATATACTGTCAAAATCCCTCATTTCTCATCAAAATCTTTGTCCTAGAATTCGTCGACTTCACTGAGGCTAGATCTCATTAAGATCAATCCTTCAACAGCTCCACGAATTCTATCTCACAGATTTTGCCCGTTTAATGTCAAAACATCACATTTTTCTCTATATTCCCTATCTACCAGTCAAACCTCTCTATTAGAATTCGCCATCCAGCCTAAGAATTCGTCCTCACAGAGCCACGATTTCCTTGTACTATCCGCGAATTTTAAAACGCAAATTTTTTTCCAGAAAATCTAAAAAAATCACTATTCTGACATTCAGAAACCTTTTTCAGAATTCACGAGTATTACAGTTAGATTTATCTGCCTCTCCACGATTTCTCAGCCTGTCCGCGAATTCTATAACAATCAGAAAGACCTTTTTTGTTCTACACTATCCGTTCTGCAAGCAAACTACCTTTTTTGTCAAATACATTTATATTCTGCATCATGTCTCGCAACTGTGCTGAATCTTCTAATCCGACTCCTCCACGAATGGAATGAAGAATTCCACGTATCGATGCACCAAAGTACGATGGCAAATCTGACCCAGTCCGATTTCTCCAAGACATTGATAATGCATGCCATTTTTATGAAGATACCTCTGAAACTGAAGAGCTTCGCCTATTTCTCATGGTACTCTATGGCACTACCAAGGAGTGGTACTTGAATCTCAAAGCTCCTGATCTTGCTTCTTGGACCACCCTCAAGGACGCTCTCAAACCATCCAGAGCCCGTTCATTCAAATTACTCATATCAAGACGCATCGTGAAGAGTCTGTTCAAAACTACATTGAGCGTTTTAAACGTCTCAAAGTAGAATGTGTTGATGAACATATCACTGAACGAATGGCCATAAAACTATTTTTAGTTGGATTGCCAAAAAACATCCACCGTGAAATCAAACCAGTTGACCTTTATGATCAACTTAAAGATTGATGACTGATGCTATCCGTGAAGAAGACGAAGGTTCCGACGATGACTTTGACCATTGTGAAAAGAAATCTAAAAATCCGGACCGTCCTAATCACCCGAAATCTGATAATATTGCTCAGTCTTCTGAACTTCTACATCAAATGGAAACCTGGCAAAAAGCTCAACAATCTCATATGGATAAACTCACTACCAATTTTCAAACTGCCATGAAACAGATTGCTAAGAAATCCTTTCCAGCAAGGAAAAATGTCTGGTGTCCAATCTGCTCACAGCATCACACTGCTAATGAATGCCCTCAACTATGAAATCATTTCCCAGTAGCCACCAGACCAACCATCTATCGAGCTTACCGCCCATACCCGAAACAACAACCTCTGCCACGACCAGGGGTTTACCAACCATGCCCACCTGCACCAAATCAATACCCATCCCCACGTCAACACTTTGTTGTTAACCAACCTGCCCCACAAAACGCTGTCTATTATCTTGATCTGAATACCATCGATCTGTCCACCTACTATGTGGAAGATAATACTCAACCGCAATACTCTACTGAAACGGTTGTTTATTATACCTATGATTCTAATGCTCAACCAGTGGATCCCCATGCCCAAGCTTACAATCCAAACCAAGCTGTCTTGCCGCACAACAACTACCCGCAATACGAGGATGCTTTATATGTGCATAAAAACATCCTAGTATCCACTGCCCAAATAAACTCCGCTTTCCTCCAGCTTGTGAAAACTGTGGTATTGAACATCACATGAAGGACTGCCCATCCTGATCTAAGCCAACCACTCTTGTCTGTTCAGTGCAAGTAGAAACCTTACCAGTCAAAACACATCCTACTTGGGTCTTGACTCGGGCACAAACCCAACGCCAAACCCCTACACTTGCACCCAACAAAACGCAACCGCAGGCGGTTCCTCCAAGTGATGATTCAACCTTGATAGTTTATCCTCACCCATCTGAAGAAATTCGGCTGCATCATGAGTATCGCCAGCAAATCCGCAAGCGACCGACCAACAATCTTCCTCTTCCCATAAAGTACCTCACAAGCCCTTTGAAAGCAAAAGCCTTGAAGGTACCGAAGTCTGGGGAGATTAACTACAAGCCAATGTCACCCTTCCCTTCCATGTACTCTGGAAGCATGCTGGCCAGTGGAAACAATAGATCCAATTAAATACCACCACCACTATTGACGAGTTGCATGAAATGCCCTTACATCTAACCAATCCACTCAGCGAACGAGACAACATCAAAATCTCAGCTACCCATCATCAATCCCGTGAAGTTTTAGCAAAACTCGATGATGGTTCCGGGGTTAATATCATTTTCACATCCCTCGTGATGGAATGAAATCTGAGAGACAAGCTAGCCAAACCTACTTGTCAGCTTCGAATGGTTGGTCAAAGTGTGGTCCGACCTACCGGTTTCCTTCCGCACATGCTGATCAAACTAGGAGGTCTCAAGTTTTCTGTTGATATTGTAGTACTTGATATTCCCAATAATGCCTATTCTTATGAATTACTACTTGGTCGTCCGTGGCTCACCAATGCACGAGTCATTCACGACTGGAGCAAAGGCCGAGTCACTTCTGGTAATCATGACAATTCTATCACAATTGACTCAACGGGTAAAGTAAAACCTGCACGCATACATGACGAGGGATCCTCAACCACCAACTCAGTATTTGAGCCATCCCAGTCCAGCCACGAAAAAGGTCATTATGTTAAATCTACTGATATCATAAACTGGAGTCACAGTCTAGCTACCATTGATTGTGTGAATGTCGATTACTGTGCTCAACATCAGGATAATTGTACCTCTGATCGATCACGACCAATTACCTGATCTGGATACACCCATCATCAATATCAATTTTATTGATATTCTTCTACACCATGATGAGCTGCTAAATGTTGCATGGATACCTACTAATGAATCAGATGATTTATTCATTGATGACGAGAACGTCTTACGAATTCAGAATTGCCCAGAAGATATGAACATTTCTGATATTCAGATCCTCAACTATATGGAAGCACTTCCCCCGAAGACCTATCCGCAACATGCTTCCAAGGTGGAATCCATTGCCAAGGTTGCAATTGAAAAACCTGAGACGAAATTCTACCATCCCAAACACCCACACTATCCATGGGATCTATGTGAGGAGGAGACTATCTTTCAAATTGATGACGAGATCCTCTATGACATACCAACTGTCTCTCCACCACCAGAACCTCAACCATGTGGTCATAGTATGAAAGAGAAAATGAAAAAACCACTTCAAATTCAACCGTCGGGTGACCTCACAATTGTTCGGAAAGTTCTTGAAATTGCCTCTATCCCTACAACAATCCCCAAAATGGCACCATCTCGGCAAGATAAAGACAAGGCCCCCCTCGAATCTCCAGCCTTGATGTTCCTACATACTTTAAGGACTATACAATCGAGGATGTCACAATCAAATTACCCCAAGCTCAACGTGAGCCCACTGGTAATTCACCCTACAAAGGCCCTGCACAAACCATAACCCTTTCCCTGAGTGAGCCAAATGAAACCAACGAATATCTTGTCCACGTCGGAGCTCATCTCAATCACGAACAACGAAGACGGCTTGAAAAGCTCCTGCAAAAATATCGACATATCTTTGTCTGGACCTACAAAGACATGAAAGGCGTCTCACCCCAAGTAGATGTGCATCGTATCCCACTTAAACCGGGTGCGAGGCCCACTGCGAGTCATCTATATAGATGCAATCCCATCTATAAGGCCAAGATCAAAGGAAAATTACAACGCCTCTTAGATGCAGGATTTATCTATGAAATTGAGCATACTGAGTGGGTCTCCCCAATTGTCATCGTCCCCAAGAAAAATGGAAAACTTTAGATCTGTGTCGATTTTAAGAAACTTAATGTCGTCATTGAATGTGATCATTTTCCACTACCTTTCGGAGAATCCATCTTAGAAAATCTAGCAGGAGATGAGGGTTACTTCTTCTTAGATGGCTTTAGCGGATATAATATGATCCAAATTGCTGAAGAAGATCAACACAAAATAGCCTTTGCCACAGAATGGGGAACCTTCTACTAGAAATTCATGTCTTTTGGTGTCTGCAACACTCCTAGCACCTTCCAACGTGTTATGCAAGCGGCCTTTTCTCAACAGATGGGCGATACCTTAGAAGTTTACTTGGACAATTTAGGAGCCGATTTTGAAAAAATACATCATCTGTTTGTGCTCGAAAAAATGTTTATCCAATGTCAACACTTCGGTATCTCTCTTAATCCTGAAAAATGCCAGATTTGGGTAATCCATGGTATTGTGTTAGGACATATTATCTCACGAAATGTCATTGCCACTGATCCTGAAAAGATTCTTATCATTCAAAATCTACTGGAACCGCATAAGATACGTGAAGTTTACTCCTTCCTTGGCCACGCCAACTACTATCGGTGCTTTATTTTCGATTTCGCTAACAAAGCATGCTTAATCTACAAAGTAGTTGTAGTTCGCAAATGGACGAATGAACAACGCGTCGTCTTTAATCACCTCAAAGAAGCCCTTACCAATGCACCCATCCTCCAGGCTCCTAATTATTCTAAAGAATTCCATGTGCATACCGATGCATCCAAGTATGCCATTGGAGTAGTGCTCACCCAATCGGGAGAATTAGAAAAGGACTACCCAATTCGTTTTCTTAGTCGACAATTGATACCTGTTGAAATCAATTATACCACTATCGAACGCAAAGCCTTGGCAATGGTATATGCGGTTCAGAAGTTTCGTCCCAAAAAAGAAAAACGTCTGATAGTGCAAAAATGTTTCTGATCAGAATTTGCGGAGATAGTAGGGAAATCGTGAGAATCAATTTGAGCTCCAGCGAATTGTCTGCAAATTTTGAGAATCGATATCTGATGAAGAAAACTACTATTTTTTTCCTATTTTTAGACTTTTTTTTTATCTGAGACAAAATTCGCGGAGGTAAAAAATGAATCGTCCTCTGTGAAAAAGGGTCAGGTGAATTCTATCTGAGATGCTGTGAAAAAATTTCGTCTGAAACTAATGACTTTTGTGGTTTTTTCAAAGAAGATTGTTGGTATACCTGATCTGATAGTATCTTGATGGGTGGAACAAGAAATCACAGCAAAAATGTGGCATGCAAACAACAAAAAGGGAGAAGAGAAAAAAAAAAGTAGAAAACAAGCAACTAATACATATCAAGATAAAAGTAGGGTTCGTTGTACTTTCTCAGTCAACTCCCATTCACTACAGTGTCGAGGATATCGCCTTGAAGGGTTTGGAGTTGGACATATCCAGAGGCAAGGATTTTTTTTATTACGTAAGGTCCTTGGCCCAAAAATTTCAGTTTGCCTTTGAAGGCTTTGGCCTGGTATAGCAGAACCTTATCTCCAACCTGGAAGTCTCTAAGTTTCAATGATCGATCATGCCATGCTTTTTGTCGTCGTTTGTGGACTTGTTGAGCATGGATGCTGATCTGTCGTGTTTCACAGAGTTGTTTTAGATGGAATAACCTATTTGCTAGATTCTGAGGAGTATCGAGCTCAAGGTTGTAGGCTACTCAAAGGGAGGGGATATGGAATTCCTCAGGCATAATGGCTTCTTGACCATATGTGAGCTGGAAGGGGGTTAAGCATGTAGCTCGCTTCGGGGTAGTGCGATAAGCCCAGAGAGCAGCATGGAGTTTGAGTTCCCAATCAGATCGGCTGGATTCACGGTTTTGGTGAGAATTCCACATAGGATTTTATTGGTGGATTCTGCCTGGCCATTGCAGTGTGGATAGTATGGGGAACTTTTGCGATGTACCACAAAAAATCTGGAAAGAAGATCTGCAATGACAGAGTTAAGGAAATGTGTACCCCTATCATTGATAAGTTCTAGAGGACATCTGAATCGAACTATAACATGTTCATAGAGAAACTTGGCGGTAGAACGAGCGTCAGCATTACGAACAACTCTTGCTTCGGCCCATTTGGTGCAGTAGTCCGTAGCTACTATGATGTAACAAGATTGTGTGTGTCGAGTAGCAGGACTAATAGGTCCGACATAATCAATTCCCCATTTCTAGAAAGCTTGATCAGTGGTCATGTAGTCTGTTTTTTGAAAGCGTTTTGTGCGTTGGCAGACATCACAAGCTTTAGTGTAATTGTGCGTATCCTTTAAGAGTGTTGGCCACCAAAAATCGGCTAAGAGAATTTTCTTAGCAGTTGTTTCAGAAGAGAAATGGCCGGCACCAATACCTTCATGAGTAAGGGAAATTATAGAGGGTATTTCTCCTTCAGTAAGACATCGTCGGATAATTCCATCTAACCCTTGCTTGTAGAGTTGTCCTGCAATTAACGTATATGGTTTAGCTTTGAGGACCAACGCACGTTGTTCAAGTTTAGAGAAGGATGGATCCATCTGCCCTGAAGTTAAATATTCGGTAATTTCCTTAGCCCATATAGGTGTAGAGTCAACTTGGAAAAGGATTGCATCTGGTAAATCATCATTGACGTCTTGATCAGGGGTAGGAAGGTTAGGGATTCGGGATAGATGGTCTGCTAAAAAATGCTGAACTCCCTTACGAACCACGATCCTAAACTCAAATTCTCTCAATAATAGGATCCATCTAGTAATACGGCCGGTGGCGCAGGTCTTGTTGATGAGATACAACAGTGCTTGATGATCAGTGAAGAACGCAAAGACTTTTCCTAGAAGATAATGGCGAAAAATCACTTATAGAAATTTGCGGGCCCTCAGATTGTTGCCTCAAAATTTGCAACCATCATTACCAAATCGTGGAGGCTGAGGACAATTTTTGGGTGAAGTTACAAATTCCTGCCAAAAAAAGTCTATATATTGGGCTCCACCTTCTCTCCACGAGTTCATTTTAGATTGCTGCTCTCGAGTTCATGCCAAATTTTTTCAAAATTTTCAAAATTCTCAAAGCAATCTAAAATCACTGTTATCATGGCTTCCTGCGATTCCTCGCTGAGCTTGCATCGTCATAAACCCCCTCGTCCTTATTCAGGGAGTATAGTCATGATCTATCTTAAGAATTACGCCGAGCAGTTCACACTGTCCAAGGATATCCTCACGAACCTTGGATTTGATCTGACACTTTTCCGAGACCAGCAGAGCGAGAGCCTCATCCGAACAACTACTCGACCTATTCGGATGAGTTCCAAACTTTCCGGATTACATCCACGAGTGGCAGCTATTCTATTATCAATGTCTCTCCTGGGGATCTTCAGAGCGTCGGCTTTCCTAATCTCAGAGAGACAATCCATGGAAAGGGCACCAGCTATGATGCCAAGTACTTTACCAAGTTTCTGACAGACAATGGCAAAACCATTGCCCAAACCAACGACGGGATCGCTATTCGTCTCATCAAGGATCCCCATCTATGGGCCGCCTCAAAGATCCTCGTCACCATGGTTGCAGTACATACCACCAAGATGGATCGCATCCCACCGAGCGATCTCTTCTCTCTGACTCTCACCATGGGTGATCCCACTCAAAATTATAAGTGGGTTGAGAAGGTAGCGGAGAAGCTGTGCGGAGCTCTGAAAGCCCGCAAATCAACTACCAAATGTGGGTATCTCCTCCACATGTTGGTCACCAAGCAATTGGGGTCTAAGACGGCTGCTACCATCAAGGAGCTGGATGCTGTTTATCCAAGCACAAAAAAGTGAGCCACCCCCCAACCGACAGCAGAACCAGTCTCACCAGCCCCACCTACTAAGAAGCAGAAAGGGAAGGCAGTCAGCACAGAAGCAGATGTCCCGGATGGCATTCTATCCAGTGACATCGGGGTAGAATATGCTGAATTCGGAGGGAGTCTTAAACCATCTCAGGTCCCAAAGGAAGTCCTAGAGCAGCAGGCGGCCTTACTTCACCAAGCCCAACAAGATTATTCATTATGAACCAGATGGCATGGTCAAACCAGATGATAGAGGAACTATTTTTGCATTTTTCACCACATCTATATTTGAAAAGGGTCTTTTCTAGTTCCAGATCCTGGCTTGGTATAAATTCATTCTGTTAAAGCCAATTTCAAAATGGCCTCTAGTTCGAGCCCAAGTTTGCTCAGAGGAATACCGAGAAGGTTCAAACTTGTTCATACGGATAATGGTGTCGAAGGCGACAGGGGTCTCAAGAAAAGGATTTTTATGTAGGGTGGCTAACTTGCAGACTTCTATCTCTTTTTCTATCAGATGGGTCATCATAATCCAAAGATCGATCGGAATGGGTGCAAGGAAGTTGATAGATGGCAGACTCCAAAGTTTATACGAAGTAAGAGTAGATTTGTATTCGATAATTCTGTTGGGGACAAAAGGAACTTGACAACTTTTAGATTGACAAAAATTATAAGAAGAAAAGTCACCAATGTTGTAGATGTCTTGGAAAAATATTTATAACTGGGAGGCACTATCCTCGTCAAGGTCATCAGTAAAGACAAGAGGATGTGGTGAAAGAGGTGCATCAGATATAGAAGAGGAAATAACAGCAGGGGTGACACAATTTTCATTTTTCATGCACATGAACACTTTTCTAATGTGTAAATTGCAGAACTTTTCTTCTTCTTCAAATCTTTCAATGAAATCATTGAGACGACCATAAAGATTTTTCATTAGACTCAAAGTATCTTTCTTCTTAACAAACTCAAGATAGATCTTAACCTAGTCAATAGTCTCAAGTAAATCAATAAGACAGAGAATCTTATCCTAAGGTCCAGCAGAAGAACAAGTGGCCCTATTAGTATCAATGATAAAATTATGCATTTCAACGACCTTTTTCATACAGCAAATCAAAGTCTGAACAAAATGGTTAGGCGGAGGAAGGGGCTCCCCATAACCCAAAGCAGCAGCATCTTGAAACCATCATGTGTTGAAGCAAACTGTGCCCAATCATAAAGGTTCTGATTGTGCAGTCTAAAGTCAACCATCATGTGGAATAGCGTCATGGGAATGTGCATGAGCGATGTTATGCAGCAATCGCCAGATGGAAGTTGAAGGATGGAAAAGCTTTCACGCTGATCATCCTCAACATTATGGATACTCAGATCGGCCATGTATCTGAGGCTCAAAAATTGAAAGAAGTCTGAGACATCTTGAGCGCATTATACGAAGTGCGAGATATAGCTTCCAAGCTACATCTCAGAAAGAAATTTTACTCCCTCAAGATGACGAATGGTGATTCCTTGCATAATCAGATTAATCATTTTAAGAACCTGCTAAGGCAAATGGCCGTTGTCGGATCTGTCATAGACGATCAAGACGTAGTGCAATTGCTTACAAGCTTGCCAAGCTCATACGACAGCTGGGTGATGGTCATCACGACTCATCCAAAACTGACTCTTACTATGTTGTTGCAAGAAGACACGCGAAGGAACGAAACCTCAAGTTCCTCAGTTGATTCTCACGTCTTATACACCAACAAGAGCACGACTAAGCAGAAGAAGAAGAAAGGCCCGAAGCAATCAAAGGCAGACCGGAAACCAGCACAACATAAAGAATAGTCGAATTCGCGGACAAAGAAGAAGAAGTTCTTTAGATACTGCAAGTGAAACAACCACGAAATTCAAGACTACCGGATATTGCAAGTGAAGAACAACAGCAAGGGACAGTCAAATCAAGTGGCAAATGCAGCTGCAGAAGCTCCACAGCCTATTCAAGAAGCGGATCATGATGCCTTCTGACCAGCCATCAAGGAGCATTCGGCGACAGTTCTTGGTTCCTGGATTACGGAGCCACTCAGCACATGACCAGTCTCATTGGTTGTTTCGAGTCCTATACACCTTACAGTACCCAGAAATATGTTCACCTTGGTGACAATAGCACACAAGCTATTAAAGGTGAAGGTACTGTGAGATTAAGCTTTGCAAATGATCAGTCTAAGCTACTTTCTAAAGTCTTGTATGTACCAAATTTGTCTACGAATCTGCTCTCTGTAAGCATAATCACAGATCTAGGACATAGAGTAGAATTCAAATGTGATTAGTACAAGGTAGTTGATAGGATAGGCAAGATCCTAGCACTCGAAAAGAGGCATGGATACTTGTATAAATTAAGTCATTGCTTTTCTACCTCTAGTCAGGCGCTTAGTACTTCTATTCATGCAAATAAAAGTTTACTTTGGCATTATAGACTTGGTCACTTGAATCATGTTGTTGTACAACAAATGTCTAGACAATCTATTGTTCTTGATCTCGACTATCCTCGCAAAAAAGTCAAGTTACCTGTCTGTCAAGACTGTCTAGTTGGTAAACAGACTAGGAAACCATTTAAATCAAGCCATCAGCATGCTAGAGGATTGTTAGACATTGTACATTCAGACATTTGTGGCCCGATGAAAAATCCTTCGCTGAAGGATTCAAGTATTTTATAACTATTATTAATGAATTTTCCAGAAGGACTATGGTGTACTTCATAAAGAAGAAATCAAAAGCCTTCAACTGCTTCAGAATCTTCAAGGAGCATGCAAAAAAGGAGACTGGATGGACGATCAAGGCTTTAAGAACAAACAATGGTGGAGAATATATCTCTATCGAGTTTAAGGAGTACTGCCAAACCCAAGCATTGAGCAGCAATTCATCACTCCTTACAGTCCTCAGTCTAATGGCTTAGCCGAGAGGAAGAATCATACCCTAGTTGAATCAGCCAAATGTATGCTAGCGCATGCATCGCTGCTCAAGAGATTCTGGGCTGAAGCTGTATCCAATACAACTTACGTCCAAAACAGATGTTCGACCAAGGCCCTCTCTGGCAAGACAGCCCACGAGGTGTGGATAGGCTCTAAGCCTTTTGTGAAGAACTTAAGATGTTTGGGTGCATTGCCTACGCGCAGATCCCAAAAGACACGAGGAAAAAATTGGACTTCCAAGGTCTCAAGACCATCCTGATTGGATATACTTCATCTGATAATACATACAAGCTGTATGATCCTGATACCCAACAAATCTTGTATAGCTGGGATACAGTCTTTATCGAGGATCAGTTTGTCAACATCAAAGACAAGGATATCGCTCCAGAAGAACCTTCATCACCTGCCATTGACACGACTGTCCGAGCTTCTGGCTTAGGCATGTCTATTGTTGACCCACTTCATGACAGTGAATCAAACAAAGATGTTGCTGCTACCCAACAACCAGTCCCAGGAGTGGTTCATCAGTCGAATCCTCCCAGAAGATCAAGCCGAGTACGCACACAGCCCACAAGGTATACTCCTGAGTCTGTCTGTCTCTTGATACAGGAATCGACGACAGTCAAAGAGGCACTCAACCAACCAGACTCTGATTTCTAGAGAGAAGCTATGGATAGAGAGTATTCCTCTCTAATCAAGAACCAGACATGGTCACTAGTCGAAGCTCCTATTGGCTGCAATATCATTGATTGCAAATGGATCTTTAAGATCAAATACAATGCCAACGGAGCAATTGATCAAAGGAAGACAAGACTGGTAGCACGAGGATTCACTCAGATCCCGAATGTCAACTACAGCGAGACTTTCAGTCCAGTAGTCAAACATTCGTCGATCCAAATGCTCTTGTCTTATGTTGTAGCTAGCGACCTTGAGGTACATCAACTTGATGTACAAACAACTTATCTGAATGGAGTTATACAAGAAGATATCTACATGATTCAGCCCGAAGGATACATTTTGGAAGGTATGAATAATCATGTCTATAAACTCCACAAAGCACTGTACGGCTTGAAACAATCTGCTAGAGCTTGGTTTCAAAGGATCAACACATTCCTCATCAAACAAGGATTCAAACCAAGCATTGCTGATTGCTGAAAAAATTTCCAGCAAGTTCACACATGTAAGAATGATCCACAAATGTGATTGATCTTATTAAGCTTTATAATTAGCACAAAAAACTGATTCTAGATTGAATAGCAAGATCTAGTACAGAATTTAATGGCTTAACCACAATCTAGCATGCTAAGAATCATAGAATGATAGATTTGATTTCAAGAGAGCAAAAGTACAAGAATTTAGTGTATGAGCATAAGCCTCAACACAAGTTAGAGAGAGAAAGAGAGATATATTCAAGCAAATATTGGTGTGGATCCAAAATGGCATGGAATAGCTTCAAAGCTTGGTTCTTCATAAAAAATTATGAGAATAGCTACACATATTTATGGAGTTTGAGGTAGCTCGAGGTAGAACCACATCCATCCACCTTTCATTCACACCTAAAGTGAAAACTAGAGTCCAAGTGACATTTGACACATCTCATGCATGCATTTCTACCTACTTTTACCAAGTGTCATTTTTTTATCTAGAATTGTACAAATCATCAGCATGTGTCCATTTCACTTTGTGCATGTCTTGCATGTCACTATGGATCACTTACAACAATTGCATGTGATATGCCACGAGTTTTCACAAGCATATTAGTGACATTTCTAAGTCTACAATCTATATGCAAGTTGTATACTACCAACTAGACTTGAGAAACCCATATAGCTCGAGTTCCATCTAGGCCAAATTTGGCATTTTCATTATGAAACAACATGCTTGCATAGAAAAAAGTTTGTAGCAAGCCTAAAGTCAAGATAGATGATTTTTCATTTTCAACACTCCTCCTAAAAACAATCTATGTTGACTTGAACATGGATCTTGGTATTATTCCAAGATTGGCTCTATGCTTGATGAAGGAATTTTTGCGCAAAGATCTGGTGAGCAAATCTGCAATACAAGATGATGTGTCGATGTGCTCCAAGTAGATTTCCCCTCCAATGAGCTTCTCTCTCACGAAGTGATGTGCAACCTCGATGCATTTGCTCCTTGCATGAAATATCGGATTGTTGGCAAGGGCTTGTGCTGAAATATTGTCACACATGATCATAGGTAGATCATCTTCCATGATTATCTTTAGCTCCTCTCACAACACCTTGATCCAAAGCACTTCTTTTGTTGTAGTAGTGAGTGTCTTATATTCAGCTTTACAAGATGAGAGTGATATAGTATCTTGCTTTTCGGAACATAAGCTTTGAAGACTAGGAAGTGATCAAATACCATAGCTTTTGAAGAAAGTAGATACAACCAAGTATATCTTGTAAAATCATCAATGAAGGTGACAAAACAAGTTGCACTACCAATACCTTTAGAGGAAGCACAAGCCTCACAAGGCTTGATATCCTTGGAAAGTGACCTTGGAAGGCCAATAGCCTTAGCACTCTTGATCATAAAAAACATAGAATTAAAGTTAGGATGCCTCAACCTTCTATGCCATAACTCATCCTTAGATAAAAGAGCAACCTCACAAAAGTTTGCATTCTCATAAGAATTCAATTTGAAGATTCCACCATATCTAGATCCATTAGCTAGGATCTCATCATTTTTCTTGATAAAGCAAGTATTGGAATTGAATTTTACATCACAACCACTATCAAGCAACTTTCCAACACTAATCAAGCTCTTTGTAAGCTTAGAAACAAAAAGAACATTTGAAAGTGATAGAACTTTAGAAGAAGCAAGTTTCAATGGAATGTTGCCAATTCCTTCAATAGAGCACTCATGATCATTTACAGTATAAATAGATCTTTTAAGTCCTTTATAAGGTACAATAGAGTCAAAAGACTTCTTTGAACAACAGATATGTGAAGAGGCTCCACTATCTATGTACCAAGCTCCATCTTTCTTGAAGGGTGATGAAGACAAGCTTGACACCATGAATGATCCTTCTCCATCACTTGCAATAAAATCTTCTTCAATCTCTTTGAAGAGATTTGCTTGCTCGAGTTGGTTATCCTTTTTGAAGCAATTAGAGGCATAGTGCCCCTTCTTGCCACAAAAGAAACACTTGAGTTTCTTTTTCTTGGTCTTCGAAGTAGAAGGATGAGATGAGTCATCCTCTTCACCATCTTTGTCTCTTTCCTTGGCTTTGTCTTTGTTGAATGCTTGAGAAAACTGGTTCTTGCTCCTTCCTTTATGCTTGTCCTTGACAAAGAGGGCTTTGTTAGTTCCAATATGCTCGAGTTTGCTCATCCTAGAAAGTTTATAACTTTGCCTAGCTTCTTCAGAGATGAGAATTCCTTGAAGAGTTTCCAAATTGGGCAACTCCTCCTTAATGGCAAAGGATTGAACAAGATTATCATAGTCATCTTTTAAGCCATTTAGAATTACTTGTACTAGCTCATCTTGATTGATTGTGACACCAACACAAGCAAGCTCCCTATGAAGATCTTTTACTCTCAGAACATAGTTTGACGCACTCTCCTCACTTCTTTGAAAACTTTGAAAAATTTGATTTCTACGAGTGAGTATTCTAGAAGTGTTCTTAGCTTCATAGATGGACTTAAGTGCATCCCAATCATCTTTAGCTATGGTGCAAGATCCTATCTCTCTCATGATTTCATTAGAGACATTCATCTTAATGAAATGTAGAGCCATTCTAGCTCGCTTCTTGTACTTTGGTATTTCAAGTTGTGCTTGAGGCTCCTCCTCAATACCAAGTACTATGTTCATAACATCATGAAGTATCAAAATAGACTCCATTCTTACCTTCCATATTGAGTAATTAGAGGTACTTAGTCTTTCACCTGCTTCTAGGAGATATCCTCCCACAGATGCCATAATGTGAAGACTTCTTAGTTATTGGACAATCATATGTTTGAGCTTGTTCCAATCCAACTTAGTGTTGCTACTCTCTTTCACTATAGGTATTTGCAAGGATGTGCTCCTTCCTATGTGAAAAATTTGCAACTATATTTGAGATAGATCTCAAATATTCCACAAAACAAGATAATCTAGATCAGACACTCAAAATGATTAAGACACTTAGACAAGTTTGAAATATACTTTTGGCACGTGTTAGATGCTTAGAAAAAAAACACTAATGATACTCAGTAGGGTCAAAGATGTTCAATTACATCAACTTAGTCTTGATCTTCAGTTTCTTGTGTAGGATACTCAAAACAATGGACTCAGAATCAAGCAAGATTGAATCAAATCAAAAAGTGGTCACTTGGATTTTGGACCTCTCCCTACCATCTTTAAGAGCTTATAACTCTTGATAGACACATCAGATTGATTTGGGATCGATTTCTATGGAAAGTACTCTTCATAACTTTCCATCAACCTATAACACCACTATCTTTGGACCAAATAGCAAGGAGATAAAGGTGACTAAAAATCTCTGATTTTTGATGAGATGAATCGAGGGGATATGCTTTGATACCACTGATGAGGATCAAAGCATTCGCGAAGCTGTCGTGACAACCACGACTCTCTTTAGCCTTCGGATGGAGTTCAGATGCGATCACTGGACACTGCCAGCTGAATCACTCCTACAGTCCTCCAAAATGTAGTCAGGCACTGTTGATCTACATTTATAAAATGAATGCAGCATTCAACATAGTTTCAAGCAAGGTGCGGAATTAGAATGAACAAGAGAACTCAGACACACGATTAACAGCAGAAGCATTTGCATTCAAGATCAGACACAACAAGAAAAAATCATCTATATTGATCTTCTTCTGATTCCTTCAAGCACTACATGCGAATCCATGCAGTGCGTTGGCGTGAGAGAAACGTGGTTCTCTCACGAGTAATCTTCTTGTTTTACTAGCTGACAATCGATCTCTATGGATCCTGATCACAAAACTCATCTCGCATGCAAGCGGACTTGTTGTCTGTATTTCGTCTTGATTGCTTACTAGCGTCAGACTACCTCATTGCACTGTATGTGTATTCTCTACTGATCTATATGTCAAGTATCATCTAGTAAGTATGATCTCTCTATGTAAATCTAAGATTAGAGTGATTAAACATCTACAACTAATCAGAGAATTACAAGAGTGGCAGATTAGCCACGACCTAGGGAGTATCTGTTGATGTCATGCCATCAGATCAGATATCTGTACTTCTGGGTACTTGTGTGATCTTGCTGGAACTCTTTGGAGCATGAGGGCAAAACGGGTTTCGTGACATTTTTTGTGTCGCATCGTTGGTTCTGTTTTCATCATTGGTTTTGTTTTGCTCGTCTGCCTTTCTCTCGTACTGGACCGCAAAAGATTCTCGTGCTAGACTACAAAAGATCCTTTGACTTTTGTGTTTGCGAAACTTTTCGTGTTTCGTGTCTCCTGACTTTTGTGTTCGCGAACATATTTGTCAAGTTGAGAGCTGAAAGCTAGCAAGGCTTTGTAGTTAGAAACATTTTGTTTTTTCAGCTCCCTCTCAAAGCATGATAGCTTAACGATCCCGAGACTGTTGTTTTGTTTCTCAAAGAGTCCTTTGTCCAGGGCTTTGGTGAAGATGTCAACAACCATGTCTTTTGTTCCGATGAAGGTGGTCTGCAGCATTTTCTTTTCAATTAGATCCCTGATCGCAATGTGCTTCGTTCTGGAATGGAACACGGGATCTTTCCTCAAGTGTACTGCAGAGGTGTTGTCCACCTGCAAGACTAGGGGCTCGTTCCTTGTTTCGCCCAATTTGTCCAGGAACTTCCTTAGCCAGATTATTTCGTTGGCCATCTTTGCTGCTGCAACATACTCTGCTTCACAGGATGACTGAGCCACGATGGTCTGCTTCTTGCTGACCTAGAAAACTGCTGCTCCTGATGTGATGGTGCATCCTTCTGAGACACTTTTACAATCGTCCTTGAGAGATGTCCAGCTAGCATCGCTGTAGGAAAGCATCCTGAAACCTGCATCACGACAATAGCACAAGCCATAATCCCTCGTAAATTGAAGATATTGCAAGATTCATTTCGCAATCTCCCAATGTGTCGAGCCTGGATTCGTACAAAATTAGCTCATCCTGAATATTGTATAAGCAATATCAGGACGTGTGTTGTCTACAAGGTACATCAGTGATCCTATCAGCTTCCTATAAGGTGTGAGCTGCATCTGTTCTCTCTCTTCCTCAGTCTTCGGACAGTCGTCGTTTGTCAGCACCGTCCCTGTGAGCATTGGAGTGCTCGCTCCTTTGCAGTTCAGCATCCCAAAGTCCTCTAGGATCTTCTCGGTGTATCTGGACTAGTGAAGGTATAACTTACCTCCCTCATAGTCCCTTTCAATTTGTAAGCCTAGGTAACACCTGGCTTCTCCCAGATCCACTATCTCAAAATGTTTCAAGATGTCTGCCTTTACTTCAGCAATTAGCTGTTCACTCATGTAAAATATCAGATTGTCATCCACATATACATTCACATTGATGATCTGCCCATCTGTAACTCTGACATATACATTGGAATCAGCCAACACAAGCTTGAATCCTAATGATTTCAGGGCTTGATCTTTCTTCTTGTACCATTGTCAGGCTGATTGTTTCAGACCGTAGATGCTTCTATGCATTCTGCATGCATAGTCAGGAAGTGAATTCGAGACATATCTTGGGGGTTGATACATATAGATCTCTTCGTCTAGTTCGCCATGCAAGGTTGTCTTCTCGTCCACAATGTGGATCTTGAGGTCATAAGCTGTTGCATATGCAAATAACAGACGTAGGGACGAATGTTTGACGACAGGAGAGAAGGTTTCAGAGTAGTCAATATCATATCTCTGAGATAAATCCTTCGCTACCAGTCTTGCCTTGTATTTTGTCACATTTCCATCTGGTCCGTATTTGAGCTTGAAAATCCATTTGTATCCAATGTCCATACCTCGTTCTTCCTCATGGACTCCATCTCTTCGTTCATGGCTTGGAGCCATCTGTCCTTTTCTGGACTTTCTATCGCTTCCTTGAAAGTCAACCTAGTACCAGGTATAGCACCTGTTTCTAAACCTCCGTATCGGGTCAGCCGAACAGAGGATGAAGAAATAACTAGGCAGTTAACAGACTATCTTGGGAAAGGCCAAATTCAGACCAGTAGTTCACCATGGGCCTCACCAGTCCTATTGGTGAAAAAGAAAGAGAGGTCTATGCGTCTTTGCGTAGATTACAGAGCCCTCAATAAAGTCACAATCAAGAATAAATACCCTATGCCTCGGGCAGACGAGTTGTTTGATCAACTCGACGGGGCTAAGTTTTTCAGCAAAATAGACTTTAGATCGGAATATCATCAAGTCCGTATAAAATCGGAAGATGTCTCGAAAACAGCTTTTAGGACTCGTCACGGTCATCATGAGTTTAAGGTGATGCCATTTGGGCTCACAAATGCTCCAGCTACCTTTATGACCTTGATGAACAGTGTCCTCAGACCATACTTGGGTAAGTTTGTAGTCGTATTTTTAGATGACATCCTTGTCTACAATAAAATGAGGAAGGAGCATCTAAAATACCTCAGAAAGCTGTTTTGACTGCTCAGAAAGCATAAGCTTTATGCTAAACAATCCAAGTGCGAATTCTTCGTTGAAGAAGTAGCATATTTGGGTCACATTATCTCTTCAGATGGGATTAAGATGGACCCAAATAAGGTTAAAGCCATACTCAGTTGGCTGAGACCTCAAAATATTTTGGAACTTCAGATCTTTCTTGGTTTGGCGGGATATTACAGACGATTTGTCAAGGAATATGCTCAGATAGCAGTTCCTATGACAAATCTTCTTAAGGGGAAGGGAAAGGAGTTCATTTGGGAGTCCGCACAACAGGAGAGCTTTGATGCTCTCAAAACAGCCTTAGCTACAGCACCAGTTTTAAAAGTCGTCGACCCCAATCAGCCATTTGTGGTCGAAATAGATGCTAGCGACTTTGCAGTAGGTGATGTGCTAACTCAGGGTGGACGACCAGTTGCGTTCGAGAGTAAAAAACTCGAGCCAGTTCAGACTAGGTACAGTGCCTATGAAAAGGAACTTTTTTCTATAGTCCATGCCCTTAAGACTTGGAGGCATTATTTGTATGGTGCCAACTTTGAGGTCTTGACAGACCATGAGAGTCTCAGATACCTTTGCAATCAACCTGAGCTTAGAGGTCGGAAAGCTCGTTGGGCAGAGTTGATGCAAGAGTTTGACATGTCTATCAGATATAGACGTGGAAAATTCAATACAGTAGCAGATGCCCTTAGCAGAATGCCTATGATAAACGAGCTGAGTTTTACTCAGATTCGTAATGAGTTACTCGAGTCCTTGAGAGGGAAATGCCAGCATGATGCATTCTTCTCTATTATCTGGAACTCAGTCCAGAACAGACAGTTACAGACTCCAGAACCAGTTTCCGGGGCTGGTGCCAATTCATCCAAGAATACGGCAGCTTTCGTTGAAGATGATGATGAGTCCGAGTATACGTCGTCAGATGACGTTGAGGATTCTGAGCCTGTATTACCCAAGCAAACCCCAGTGGTTGAGGGTCAGTTGACTCAAGGATTCAAATGGAAACAGTATTCCATTCAGGATGAGTACTTGCTCTATAGAGATAGAGTATGTGTCCCCAATTCAGAGGATTATAGGCAGCAGATCCTATATGAATGTCATGACAATCCTAGCGCGGGACACCCAGGCATACAGAAGATCTATGAGCTTCTTCGTAGGCAATTTTTTTGGCCCAGTATGAAAAAGGACGTCCACCAGTATGTAACCAGTTGCCAGAAATGTCAAGTAAATAAAGCAGAGCGTTTAAAGGCAGGAGGGTTGTTGCATCCCTTAGAAATACCAGCTGGTAAATGGGAGAGTATCTCCATGGATTTTATAGTAGGCCTGCCTAAAACCCAAAAGGGTAATGACGCTATATGGGTCACAGTTGACCGTCTGACCAAAATGGCTCATTTTATTCCGACCAAAACAACCGTTAGAGCTCCAGAGTTAGCGAGGTTGTTTGTAGACGGGCTATTTAAATTGTACGATCTACCTTCCGGCATAGTCAGCAACCGGGACAATAAGTTTACTGGAAATTTTTGGAGGGCAGTATTCCATCATCTCCATACTAAACTTAATATGAGTACCACCGACCATCCACAGACGGACGGTCAAACAGAAAGGGTAAATCAAGTGCTAGAGGATATGCTTCGTGCATACGTCAGCAAGAAGCAGACTAATTGGGAGGAGTATCTCTCGATATTAGAGTTTGCTTACAACAGTACCAAACATTCAGCTACGGGATACAGCCCATTTATGCTGATGTACGGTTTTCAGCATCGCTCACCCACAGTTGTAGGGTTTAAACAAGAAAAAGTTGAAGCAACCAGAGACTTTTTAGAGGACCTAAACCAGATGATAGAACATGCTAAGCGTAGCATTAGGCAGTCCCAGGATCGAGCCAGGCATTATGCAGATCCACACAGACGGGATGTATAGTTCTCCACTGGTGAGAAAGTCTACTTGAGAGTCCCAGTTGACTCTAAAACCCTCAAATCAGGAGTGTGTGCTAAGTTGTCTCCAAGGTATTGTGGTCCCTTTACCATCAGTAGGAGACTAGGCGAGGTCACCTATGAACTAGAACCCCCACACAACAGTAAGGTTTTTCCAGTCTTTCATGTAAGTCAGTTACGAAAAGCCTTAACCAGATCAGACAATCTGGTAGGGGACAGTGTTCTAGTTCTCCCATTGGATCCTCAACAACCTCCACATGAACCAGAGGAGATTCTTGATAGTAGACAGACGCAGACTCATCATACTCTATACCGAGAATATCTGGTTAAGTGGAATGATCAGCCTGTTGAGAATGCCACTTGGGAAAGAGGCAGTGTCCTTCGCAAGATTTTTCCAGACTTTGTCTTAGATGACCAAGACGGTTCTTAAGGGGGAGGGAGTGTTACGAGCTCGTAACCAGTGCCGAACCCTAGAGAACACACATAGGTCAGATACCACAGTCAGGGTCGTGTCCAGCGTACATGACCAACAGGGCAAGACAGTGTGAGTAGTGTGTCCCAGCACGGTCCATAGCCATGGCGGGCTTAACACAGCCTAGGGACCCTGTCAGCAGGATAGGGCCCCCAGTTGGGTCCCGACGTGCAGTCGGCCACGTCAGTGCCACGTGGTCGACACTTGGCTGTAGCATGCTACCAATCCTCACACTGGGCTAGGAGGGGCTTACTCTATATCAGGGAGTAGGCAAGGTTGGGTGGAGGAGTTAGTGTTTGCCCTACTATGGTGTTAGGATCTATTACAATTACCATCAAGAATAGATTCCCAATTCCTCGAGTTGATGACTTATTAGATGCCCTTAAAGGAGCACAAGTGTTTTCAAAGATTGATCTCCACTCTGGGTATCATCAAATCAAGGTAAGCGAGGAGGATCAACACAAGGCTGCTTTCCGAACAGACAGGGGGCATTATCAATTCAAAGTTATGCCTTTTGGTTTAACCAATGCACCGACTACCTTCCAAGCATTGATGAACCGAATCTTTGGGCCATACTTGTACAAATTTATCTTGGTGTTCTTTGATGACATATTGATTTATAGCTGGAACTTAAAAGAACATCCTCAGCACTTGGAAGTGGTTTTGGGATTGTTGCGGGAATATAAGTTGTTTACCAAGATGTCAAAATGTGAGCTCGCCCAACAAGAGATTGAGTATTTGGGGCATATGGTGACTAAAGATGGCATTAAGGTGGATCAACGTAAGGTCGAGGTGGTTAAAAATTGGAAGAGCCCTAAAGCTTTGCAACATTTAAGAGGATTTATGGGATTTGCATCTTATTATCGACGATTCATATTCAATTTCTCAAGGATAGCAACAGCACTCATGCACTTGTTGAGGAAAGGAAAATTCGAATGGAGTGAAGATGCTCAGAGGGACTTCAATCAATTAAAGGAGGCTTTGGTGAATGCTCCAGTTTTGGTACAACCAGACTTCAGTTTACCTTTCAAAGTGACTGTTGATGCAAGTGCAAGTGAATTAGGAGCCATACTAAGTCAGAAGGATGGTGTGATTGCCTATGAGAGTCGAAAATTGACTGACAAGGAGATGTCATATCCTACGCATGACAAGGAGATGTTGGCTATAGTTCATGCATTGAAAAAATGGTGACACTACCTTTATGGGTCGAAATTCATCATTAAAAGTGATCACCATAGTCTTAAGTGTTTTCTAAGTCAGAAGCAGCTTACGGACAAACAAAAGAGATGGTTAGCACAAGTTCAAGCATATGACTTTGTTATTGAATATCTCAAGGGCAAGGAAAATCAAGAAGCTGATGTTTTATCAAGGTTGTGGAAAATGCAAATGTGTGATACAAGTGGACCTTTAGAGGAGTATATAACTGTTCTCCAAGATGCAGAGGAGAATTGCATGTCCACAAAACAAGATCAAGCCTCACAAGGGTTATGGTGCATGATAGAAAAATGCTTACTAAATCCCCTCATTTCTTTGGAAAATGATTGGAAGTCCGTTATCTTGGATGAGTATACTAAGGATGTAACTGTGACGCAAATTCTGGCTTATCGGATCCCAAAGTTGGAGAACAATCTCGTCACCAACTTAAAGACGGAATTTTGGTATACGACAATAAAAGGATAGTCCTAGTGCCAAATTCAAAGTTGGTACCTTAGATTTTTTATGAACTACATTCGTCTCCTAATGTTGGTTTCATTCCCTACAAGACTACTTATGGTGCAGCACATGTGGCACAACAATTTCTTAAGAATATTTTTAAATTGCATGGATTACCAAAAGAAATAGTGTGTGACAGAGATCCGAGATTTGCTAAATTGTTTTGGAAGGAGATGATGGAGAAATTAAAGACCAAATTATGTTTGAGTACTACATTCCAACCCGAGACTGATGGACAGATCGAAAGGGTAAATCAATGGCTGGAATGTTACTTGAGGCATTTCATGGCAGACCAACAAACAAAATGGATTGATTGGTTGCATTTGGCAGAGTTCAGTTACAACTCAACAGCCAACATGTCGACTGGAATGACACCATTTTATGCATTGTATGGATATGAACCTACAGCGCCAATTGACATGGAGTTAGCGGATGTAACCGTGGCAGTAGTAGCAGATGAACTGCAGAACATGCAAAACATCCTTAAGGAGAATCAAGATCATATGCGAGAGGCTCAACAAAAGATGAAATATTACGCGGACAAGCTTTGATCATTTAGGGAATTCCACGAAGGGGATTATGTGTACTTACGATTATAGCCCTATCGCAAATCAGTATTAAAGAAAACCAAGAGCGAGAAGCTATCTCCACGATTCTATGGGCCATTTCAAATCCTCAAAAGGGTGGGTGAACTAGCATATGAACTAAATTTACCAACCATAACAAAAATGCATAACGTGTTCCATGTCAGCCTATTGAAGAATCATATCAGTAAAAATGTTCAAACAGTGGTTGAGCTACCACCAATCAATGAAGAGGGGAATTTGGTAGTGGAACCAAAGGCAATGGTTGGTTAACGAGATAAAGAGTTACGAAATGGGAAGCGAATACAACAGTAACTGATCAAATGGAAAGGATTATCTCCGGAAGACAACACGTAAGAAGATCATTCCTACCTAAGAAATGGCCTACAATTTTGGAGACAGCCAGAGGTCTTATGGAGCACGACACTTGACGAAAAACTACATGGTCTTCATTTTTGAGGGCAAAAATGCTTAAAGTAGGGAAAGTGTCATGTGCTGTATGTAATTGGCCCATGAGCATACTAATGAATTACCAAAAATAGCCATGGAGCTAAACTAGACTAGAACTAGTCATTAGAATTGTTAATAAAAAGACGCAGACAACTACGCCTGTTAGAAAGCAATGATAAACTTACGGTTTACTGTTTATTTTACTGTTGCCAGTTGTTACCAGCTGTAATTAGCTATAGGTAGTTTAGTAGTCAGCTCGTAGTTGTTTCTCTCTCTCTCTCTCTCTCTCTCTCTCTCTCTCTCAGGGTTACCTTCGTACTCTCTTTCAATTAGTGTGATACAGTGATTGTGTGCTCTTCCTCCTTATGGTGATTGCTTATGATGAATGATTGATAGTGCTTATCAGATCTTTGACATGGTATCAGAGCTCTTCTGATCCTGAGTGCCTGACTACTGGGTTCGGCTTGTCACTGGCTCCGTACTGAGGTGAGATAGTCCTTCACAGGAGGTGAAAGCAAGAGAACTTACAGTGTTGATGAAAACAGTCTCTTGAGCAGATTGCAGGCATTGAAGCATGGTAGGAAGTGCTTGAGCAATCTTCAAAGAGTTTATTCAGAGGACAAGGAGGCAAATACAGTGGGGAAACCATTGGCAACTAACTGGGATCAGTTTGGTGAACATTTGAGCATTTTTGCAGCTTCAGCTGTAGTGAGAGAGTGTGAAGTAGTAACAAATCTACTTGCATCATTTTCAGATCATTCTGAGTGCTAGAAGCTACAGTCAAGAGCTAAAATGCCTATGTTGGCATTATACATAGCTCAAGAGTTCTAACCCTAAGATTTAACTTCATTGTCATCAAAGCTTGTGATATCTGTTACAAGCATGGATCTCTATTGCACGTATCGTTAAGTATAGGTTTACCACAAGCAAGCTTCTGTTCATTTTCCAATTAATGCATGTCAAATGGCATATATCAGATTCCTGTTCAGCACTGACATAAAGACATTTATTAAATGTAACAGTTAATAAACTTTTTGCTTCTCTTTGTTTATATGTAGCATCAAAAACGTTTGTCTTTTAGCATCTTCCTCCTATCATGTCATCTGAACATCATCAAATTACATTTCAAAATCCAAAATTGTCTTAGGTCATTTTGTTCTTTTCTGACATGGGATTCTTTAGATGGAACTTCCCTCAAGCATCTGGTGGTATGTCTGGAGAAAGCAACAAGATTCGGAATGCAAGAAAAAAGTCTCTAATCTCCTGTTTTCAGCCACACAGCCAAAGGGCACACATGAAAGCGTTCAAGGTGTTGCATGTGAGAGTTATGAGCCAGCCATAACAAAGGTATCTTTTATGGTACAGTTGCAGATTATCTTCCTACAGGAAATAACTGGAAAAAGGCTAAAAATCTCAACACGGGGAAAGTTTTTGAGCACAAGTACTAAATATTCTGCTCAAAATTAAACAAGATTTGTGTCTTGAAGATGGCGGTCCCTGGTTTTGATGTCTTTGTATACGACTTAAACTTCCAAAATGAGATTACAGGAACATCCACTGGACTATTGACCAAATCTCAGCTTCTTCTGGAGGCAAAAGAGAAGATCTAAATAGAGCATCAATTGCCACAGAAAGAACAAAGAGGAAGAATCATACTGGTAATTTAGAAGCTCACTTGATGTCCTTTCAAAGACCTAGCAAACTTTCAATTGAATAGCCATTCTCTTGGAATGCTCTTCTGAAGATGAAGTGTATAGGAGGTTCTTATGTATGCAAAGTACGAGTGAAATTCCCTATCACATCATACAAAAGCATGTAATTGAAAACTCTGGATGACAACCTTAACAGCACATCAGCACTCCCATAGAACACTACTGACAGTATCCTTGGAATCAAACCCTGTTGCATATAGTATATACCAACTTTACTTCCTTGTGATCAATTTTACTGAGTAGGTATCTGATGTGTTTCCTTTGGCATGCTCCTGGATCTTTTGAATCTTCATTTACTTTTTAGCATGCTCTAATGTCAGCCTAGACTCTAGAGACACTAATACATGCAAAGTTTTGCAGTGGATTTTGTTTCACATTTTTTTGCTGTGTTCAAAAGTCACGCACAGATTAGGACACGATTCGTGTATCTGTTGTCCACAAGCCTGCTAATTATAAAAATGGACCTGCATCCCTCTCACACATGGCTTAAAGGAAGAGATAAAAAAATTCGATGATTTTTAGATTACAAACAAACCAGTCTCATATCTGCAAATCAGATAGACATATTCGTTTATGTTGACTTATTATAAGCATGTTTCTTGCTTCATTCTTTGTTTAAAGTACTTATGAAATAGAACCTAGAAGATACCCTGGACACTCTCAGAAAAGATTACTGCTTTTTGTATGGGTTGTGACAGAAGCCTAACCATTGTAAATTCTTAATATGTGGAAGTGTCATGCAGATTGTATGGGTTGTGACAGAAGTCTAACTAAGTTCTTAATATATTACAGATGATGCTAGAAAGATTATTTATTGAAGTTTCTATGAATAAAAAATAGAATCATGATTCTCAAAAAAAACACACGCTGCTGGCATATTCATAAACTGGTATACCTTAAGAAGATTATACTCTATGACATGCCGATAACATACCACTGTTCTGGCCTTGTCAAAAAATATGGGCCTGCAGTCTTCCTCAGAGATTTAGTAGAAGAGCATTTTGTACATTGATAGCTAATCAGACTCCTTTAGGAAGTAGTCATGTCCAAAGCTCTCTTGGATTCTACCGCTCCAACCCAGTATGACTTAACAGCCACAAGAATCTTTTCAGAGTTGAATGGACCACTCTCATGATCAGCCAATTTGCTTTCCCACTGAAAACCATTTGTCATCCTTTTGATTTTGTTAAGTACTTCTAGATCATCTCTAATTATAACAGCACCCTCTGGACGTAAAATGCGGTCCATTTCAAGAAGAATATCAAAAATGTCACACCTGCATAGCATAAGAAATGATGTATCGCAGTAAGTAAGATTATACAGAGAGAAGAAGGGCAACAAAAAAGGAACAAGATCTGAATGTCATAGCCTCTTGATTGATTTCTAAATGCAAGATCATGTTTACCTATAGACAACAGTCACAATGCATGGCAAATGATGTTCTCAAAATCTACATAGCTCAGAAAGGTTTGCAGATTATATTCTCAGGGCTAATGATTAGCTTGTGCTCCTAGAACTTTCTTCTTTTTTTACTTGCTTATGGTAAGAACATGAAGCAGTGTTTTGCTGAATCATGATTTCGATTCGAATTGTCGAATCGACTGACTTTGAAATTTTCTTTTGAACGAGATCCCCGCTACAGAGGCCTGAGCAGCGAGGAGTCCCATTCTTAATTTTGGTTCAAGCTTGAGAGAGAGAGAGAGAGAGAGAGAGAGAGAGAGAGAGAGAGAGAGAGAGAGAGAGACTATTATACAATGCAGTATGCAACTATGTTTTGGCGTTTCTAAAATTCTGAATTTTGAAACCCTAAAACCGATTCGCCAATTCGAAAATCCTAGGACCGATTCGAATAGGCCGATTCCGATTCGACCGATTCCCAATAGGAAGGAAGCTTTAACATGAAGGATGGTATTGTAAGAAATTTTCTGGATGGCAAGAAATTATATAATTGAGCTATAAGAGATTTTTACATGCAGCCTCCTCTCAATAGAATTAATTGTCCAACAAGTTTTGAAAGGTGGAATAGCGGTGGCAAGATTTAAATAATAATGTAACCCTAATTTGCATCTAGATAAAAATGGCTTTTCAACACTCTTATCACCCTATTTCTATGGCATGCTCACCAAATATGGGCATCAGTTATGAACAAGATCACAAAAGAGCATCACATAATTGCAAAGTCTACAATAAAGTGACGATTGTAATGTGAATAACAGTCTCCAACTAAGATCATTATTCAGTAGACAATACAACCATGTGCAGTTTGTTCTACAAAGGAACACTGCTATAACATCTCCTACAAAGACTCTTAGAGGAGCCTCCAACAAAGAACTCTCAAGAATCAAAATTTTGAACTGTGGTATTCGCCTGTGGATTCATATTTAAGTTGTTTGAGAACCCTCAGCGAAACCTCCTTATGGTTGGTGTCAGTCACGTGGGTCAAGCGCCCCTGGCCCTATGTCCCCCTGTTACAACTTTTACTCCCTATTCCGGTTGTTTACAATTTTATGCACAGATGGACTTTTTGTAAAATATTGAAATGGCTAAGTTACCGGCCTGGTGACCTTTGTAATAGAAATGTAAATAAAATTGTTATTAGAGTTACTGAGCCTCTGAGTCACATGTTGAGCCTTGGTGTAGGGTACAATGCAGAAGTATGACACTGAAAGAGCACATGGTGCCTAGATCCTAGAATACTACATGGCAACCAAGTATTTACCATAAGAAAATTAATAAATTCAAAATGGTCCCAGCGTCCTACATATCCTGCCTTGTACATATGATGGTAGGACTAAAGCATAGTATGTATCCAGAATTGAACTGGCAATTTGCAGTCTGATTGTTAACATAGTCGACTCTAGAGTTACAAGTTTCTAGGGTTTTTTCATAAGAGTTACAGACATAGATATAGGCCTGCGTTTATCACACAAAACTTTGCCTGTCAGAATGGTTTGATGTGAATCTTTGCAACTTAAAAAGAACTTTAATGATCGAAATTGTCCACGCTAAGAACTTTACAACAACTCATCTGCATTTTCTGTGTAGAATTTCTTCTTTGCCAGAAAAGACTCACAAAACTTAATATATCCTGAAGCATAAAAGCAACAGAGCTGCATAAGAGCAGTGAGGCGCACCTGTCTTGGTACATGCTAAATATGCCATTCGCATGAATCAAATCGTAAGTTCTAGGATATGTTGAGAAAGGTTCACACCAATCCTGGTATGCCCCAATGAATCCACGTTCAAATATCACACCTAAGTTGCTGTCCTTAGAATCAGGAGATACAGTGTTCATTACCCAGACATTATCAGAAGCAAGAGCTGCAGCAAAACCACCTAGACCAGAATTCATGTCCATAATGTTACGGTATCGGCCCTGAGCAAGAGGAGTAATCAATGAGCTTTTGTAATAAGCAACACGTTCAGCCCAAAGAAGTGTATCAGCATTAAAGCTCTCCGCTGTTATTCCAGGTAAAGTTCCAGCCAAGATTCTGGGTGGTACAGCTGTAGCTCGAGCTGGCCACTTGGATATTTTTCCACCGGCTACATCTTTCTTTCTTTTAACTTTTGGGAGCGGAGTTATACAAGTCTCCATCTTTGTATACCTGTGATTAACATGTGCAATATTGAATGTGAGAGAACCAACAAAAAGCACCAGAGTACAATTGAAGCTCAAAGCATTAATTGTGAACCTTTTTAATCAACCAGAGACTATATACTCTTTATAACCTCAATAGTCCATTTTACTTTCACATCATCGAAAGGGATTGGCTTAGCTGGTTAGCTTGGCATCCAAAGTTTCTTTGGCCCCAGGTTCAACCCCCCTTGGAAACCAAAGATGCATTCTACTTTCACAATGATTGGACTCACTTATTAGCCTCTCTAAATCTAATTTCTGAAATAGCCCATTCTGCATCTAAACTCCCTCTACAAATTTCAAAAGCACATTCCTCACTTGAAGAAGCCACATATAACCTATTTCACACAAAGATATTTGCAATATTCACTGATCTTTGTTATGCCACAAGACATTCCAAAACGACTGGGACAGGCAAGTGTGTTCTTAAGGTTATACTACTACCATAAGTATTTACTACTACCATAATCAAAATACTTCAGCATGTGGAAGCTTTGATCCTGTCTCTTGAGTTGTCAATACCTACTACCAACAAAAGTTACAAAGATCTTTTTAAAAAGAGAATAATACCATGCTTTGTCACCATCGTCTCCTTTGCAAATTTGAGGCACAAGAACTTCTTTGTGCTTCTTTACACATTCTATGTGATTCCAAGGCTTCTGCCAAATAGCAAGGTCTCCCTTCTCCACAACCTTCTTCCAGCACAGACGTGCTGCAAGGTCCTCTATGGCATCCATTTCTTGCTTGAGGTCTTCTTGTGTTCTTTGCCAACCTTTCCAGTGAGCTTTCCAGTTTACAGGTGGACCAGATAATATCCAAAACCCACCAGGTCTCAGCACACGATCAACTTCCAGTAGATAAATGCCATCTGCATGAAGCAAAATATCCACCAACATTGTAGGTTATGAAATTGGTCACTAGATCTGGTTCAGATTTTCGGTTAACATGAGCTCAAAAATTATGCAGTAAGTTATTAGAACTCTTCCAGATTTTGACAAGCCAGGTTCAGGAGGTGAAGGGAGAAAATAAGAACTAACAATCCAGCTCTAGAAAATTTTACATAGCAAATCAGCAATCTAACAACAATCCATAAACTAATCAACTTATAAAGGTGTGAGTAGCAAAAAATAAGAGCACAAGTAAGGCTTTTAAAATTACAGGATAAGCTCTCAACCCTACCATGTGCACAAGTCGATCCAAGAATACGTACAAGTATATTATTTCAAGAGTCTTCTCAGTTTGATCTTTGGAAAGTAATGAATAGTTGACAGACTATTAGGCAAGGACAGTGTGATTTGTATACCAAACCCATTTGCAAACATTCTACTTCTAGCATAAACTTACCATAGTCTTTCCAAGGGATAAGGCATCGTGAACAATGAGCCATATCAAACGCTCTCGCGGGATAGGGAAGTCGCTGCGAAGCCATGACTCCAATGATTGCCGGAACCCCACGCTCAAGTGCAAATTGTACTTGTGCTTCATGAGTATCCCTTGGAGCAAATGACATTGTCAATATATCACGCTTCAACAGGTATGCTCCCCAACTTGCAACCTGCAAGATCATGTAGCAGCATTACTGAAACCACGTTCAAAAAATTTCAAGCTCTATCCTCCAGTTACAGATGTTAAACTAAATCGATAATACCACCTCACAAAAACTTTGCTTCTAAACTCTATCTGTTCAATTGGTATAAAGACGCACTTACCCCACAGCCAGTGTCTAAGGCAGTCCTTATGTAGCCATCTGTAAGAGGAATAAGAGCTTTAATATTGTTGATGTATGCGTCTGCACCATTAGAGAACATAGTTCCTCCTCCTGGAAAGTGGAATTTGTCACCCTCATATTGTATCCAATTTTGAATGGCTTTCTCCACTGTGAGCTCCTTGTGTGGAACATTGGCATACCATGCATAGTCTCTGCTTTTTGGCCAAGGAAAAGGATTTTTGTATCCTGGTGGAGCTGGAATCAGGCAATGAAGTTTCTCATCTTTGGTTGGACAATGTCTTTCTCGGTATATTAGCCTGTCCCGATCAAATTTTAAAGAACGATCCAGATCTTCGCAGGGAGTATACTCACTATATTTGATGTCACATGGCTCGAGCACAATATCTTGAGCATAGGAGTCATCATTTGTGCCTACTGAAGTGTGATGTGCACCAAAATCAAGAGGACTGTTACTGTTGCATCGTACAACAGCTACTTTGGTGCTTTCCAATTTTACAGTGGAGCTGTTTTGCAGGGAACCGAGGATGTAAAAGAAGAAACAAAGGCCAGCAGTCCCAATTATCCAAGGAAGATTGGTCTTCTTTCCATCCGTCTGGTGAATTTTAGGGGAAACAGGTAATTCCTTCCCCATATTGCCTGCTACAGAAAGCAATTCAGAAGTGCTAGGGAATTCTATTGTACAGAGCACATCTATGTCAAGTTAGTGACTCCTTGTCATGCCTTCTCAGTGATATCAAAGCCAAAGTTTGTATTTTGAAATCTAGAGTGTTAAGGAAAAAGTGCTACCGAAAGAGGAGATCAAACCTCATGAGAATCAAGTTTTGTGACTTTGGAATTTGGATTAATTTGCTGCAGTAATTGCTCATTCTATATGTGTTAAACATAGTACCTTGCATCATGTGCAAGAAGGTACGACTTGATAGAAGAATTTCCAGCAGCACTTATAGATCTGTGAGAACGTAACCATAGATTGTATATATGCAAGAGTCGTTTGATCGTATTCAAATACTTTGCATGATCTAAAACTGTAGCAAAGCAAACTTGGTTATGATGCAACTATGTGCATTCCTAATACATAAGACTTATCACTGATTTTTGAACTTTCTAGACTTTTTTTTTTTCCCCTGAGACACCTAAAAACGTTTCCAAACAAGAGAAAAAAAAAAAAACTTTCCTCTCCTGAACGACCCAAAATTCTAGAACGCGATGCACCTATGGCGACATACGTTAGGTATGGTTGCAGAGTGTCATGATTTGAAGCACAGAGAACAATCTTAGATATGTATCCAAAATACTTTTCATTCAGAATCAATAGAAATGATGGGCATCAGATTGCCTTCATCGTGCAGCTATGAACTTATACCAGTATCACACAGATGAACACTAGATTTAAGCACCAGGTTTTGAAGAGCGTGACATTTTATGTTAGACATGCACGATAGACATTGCCATTTTATACAGTGTATTATCTAACAGGGACAATCGAGAGATATAAAAGTTGATCGATGAGCTGCTCTTTTAAACTTAGATTCAATCCACTCACACCAAACACTACACCCCAATGCCAATCCTTTGAGAATGAGACTTTTCGTGCAAAATTCAGATCACTCGTCAAAAGACTCTATGAGCAATATACAGGCACCAACCATACAAACGTTCATCCCCAGCTTCTGCTGATGAGATCCAAGCTTCAATCACCTACATTTGCTGCCAAACAAGCTGTTGCTAGAAAAAATTAATGAATAGCAGTTGCTCAAAAATACATGAGGCTGGCCATAAAGCCTGCTACTCCAGCTAAAAGAATTGAGAGGTGGGAAGCTGATCTATGCTATTCTTCAATAACAAGTGAGTACAGCTCTAATACTGATAGCTATACTACAAGATTCACATTCCTTTTTAATCATTTGATTCTCGGTAAGTTATAAGCCTCAATCTTCAGATCTATCATCTAAAAATCCATTTAACGTTCCTTCTCAGACAACGACGATTGTGTGCAAGGTACAACAAATACGATGTATCCGGTAGCTAGACTCAACTCTATAAAAGAACGTCCACACAAAATTGATACCAAACTCCAAATTGTGACTGGAGATCTATACAATACGGAATCGGAAGAGAGTATTCATGCAGAAAAAGGCCAGAAACTTGTGAATCTCAAGTACATGCACGTAAGCCAGCAAGGAAGCTACTTTGGAGAAGCAAAAAACTTGGAAGTAAAGTGACTCTTTGGATCTATTAGTACTTATTGCAACGCTGCATGAGTTGTTCCCTAATAACGAGCGACTTAATAGGCAAAATACAGCTGACTAAATGTGTGAACTTGCTGCGACAACATTTTTCAAAATAACACTCACAAGGCACTGCTAATAAGCACAAAGAATAGATTTATCCACATTCTGAGAAGAAGAATGAACTGGAAACATACCTCTTTACTCGACGTTCACTCGTTCAGAGCTGGAGCAGCTCCTGGTAAAAATGAATTCAGTAAAGCTGTTGTATAATGCTCCCACAAAAGTCATCAAGCTTCTCAACCTTTCTGTTGCTACGCAACTTTTTTGTTGCTACGCAACACAGGAAAAGACTAAGCAAGCATAATCTCTCTCTCTCTCTCTCTCTCTCTCTCTCTCTCTCTCTCCTCACATATGCTAAAGACAAAAAAGCTCTTCTTAGAATAAAAAACTTTTTCCTATCTTCGACGTACTATTATCATTAATTGCGAAACTTTCTGTACAGTGTATTCAATCATACAAGGCAAGGGTGATACGGACACTTCTAACAATCATACTTCTCTCACTTCATGATGCATTCCAGGATTTAACCATGAACATACAGCCTTCTATGTCCAAGTTTAACGACATGACATGAAAATAAACCTGGCCATTTGCCTAGTGATAGAGATCATTAGCTCCAGTGGTTATTGAAATGGGGAGAAGAGCTATGAGCTGAACTTCTTTTGCAGTGCTAAAACATTATAAAGTTTGAAATGCTGGGATCTGAGTCGGATGTTGTCGTGCAGCAAGGACCCAGAACATGGATGGGCTCTGGAGAGTTGGGTTCCCCTTGATGGGTGGTCTACATTCTACAGTGATATGGCAAACTTTGTTCTATAATTCTGAAAGCCAGTTTATCAGCACGGCTAGCTCACACTAAAAGGGCTGGACAGATAGAAAATCACAAAAGAACAAGGCTCGTAGATTGTAAGTTGTCACATGTTTCATGAATCTTCTCATGAAAATGCAAGAACAAGAACAAGAAAGGGAAACGGCTAGAGCTTTTAAGTTTCCATGAACTGGTAAAATGTGCTTTTACTGCTCAAGCCGGACCCACAAACTTACCAAACATGTGAATTGAACTTTTCAGGCTCCAGCTATTGCAATTTGCAAAACTGTTCAACATCATAGACCCCCATCACCTGATCGCCGCCTGTAATCAATACGCATGCTCGTTCATGCAGTGTTGGTGAAATTGTGACAAATTACTTTGTTGTCATTCACTCCGAATTTCCTGGCTTTTGTAGGCACCCACCTCAATGCACGTATCCTGCTGCTCAGCGCTAGGCTCTAGCTAAGAACGAAGATCATCCACAATTCCACATTCCAGAATCCATTCATTTGAATTTCCTTTCTTCAAGCTTCTCTCTTTGTCGCCCACTTACATATATAAGAAAAACTAGTGCTGTAACAGACTTCCAGTATAGGTGAACAAGCTTCAAGAAAACCCAGCAAAACGGTTTGGGCACGTGACATGTCACCCTTCTCTAGGGTTGCATGGACCATACCTAAAACTCCACAAATCATGGACCAGACCTATAACTCCACAAGGCGAGAGTCCATTTGTTAGCCGATATTTTCACACGAAAAATCAGGTTATGTTTAAGGCGATTTTCACAATTTTGTACAAAATCGGCATGTAAAACCCGGCTATTAATGATAAAATCGGCACACAGTTGCCCATAGATAGGGGTCCCAGCCCCTAGCCCTTTACACCATGATAGATTTATCACAGAGGATGAGTACCCAAACAACAAAATCGATGTTGGGTAGATGATACGATGACAGACTATACCCTTATCCTTGATTTTACCTATGGGGTAAGGGAAAATAAGGAATTTTATGTTTTATTTTCGTTTGTTCATTTTTTTTGCCTTGCTAATCTTGTTGTTTGGTGAATTTCTTCCTGTCTATATGTTATGAAAAAAGAAAAAAGAAAAGTTATTGTTGTTGTATGCACTGACACTTGTTGGAGTGCAGAAACCAGATGAGAGAGGAGTCAAAAGCATTTGCACCCACCACCTTTGCACTTGCATCATATAGTCACGGTGTGATTGGACCAATTGATTGCATGGTTGAATGAATGCATCCATATCCATGCACTCTGCATATACTCTGAACTGCATAGGGCATTGTGCATTGTTGTAGCGGGCATACAATTGATTGATATAGAAGCATATGGGGGGTTAGAGAGAAAATGTTTGGAAATGGGAACATTGCAGCGGGGAGGGGAGTGACTCCTTTGCCCAATAGACAAGGCACTGGGCAAAAAAAAAATCAGGTTGACAATGCTTGACGGCTCCAGATCGGATCTATAACCATTTGTGAGGTTCGACATCTCCCTCCCAATACTTGATTGGATCTGATTAGTAGACAAACTCAAATGGAGCTAGATCTCCCCTCGATCATGATTCAGATTCGATTCATGGATCTCGTTCATAGTGGACATCAATTAGTGGATCACACAATTTAGATTCAATCAAAAGATCCCAACAACTTACACTTGAGATTTTCATGTAGATCCATTATGATGAAGTGTGTTATTTAAGAGACACAATGGTATTACGAGTGCAACTCTAGTCTTCAGTATGTGTGAAATTTTGGATGAGTAGTGTACAATCTATTCTTCATAGATCTCCTAACGATTCAGATCAGAAATAGAAATTACATATTAAAGTCTTCATAAGTCTAGATCTGATCAATCACATCTCGTTGATATTGGTAGATCTGTGATGCATGTACACACATCAATCACACAATATTAGGCACAGTATTGGTAACCTGCATCCATGTTAAATCACTGAAAAATGCATTTGCATATCCCTCCGTGCATGGGTCTGGGACGGGCATGCCTTGAATATGATGGGTGGGAGCATTTGCCACATAGGTCACGGGTGGGTTTGATGCAGGTATGAAGACACCAGCTTATTTGAAGATGTTGCAGTGAAGACCAACCAGTTGCAGATGGATCCTAAAGGCTCAACCAATGGCCTTTGGGAAGAGAGCGATTAAAGACACCATACAAGATCCTTGTAGTTAGCATCACCCAGCAAGGGTGTTGAGCCCACTATACTTGACTCACCACCAAGAGCATTCTGAGTTCGTTTGTGTGGGGACCACACTCCCCAGTGAAGTCGCCAATGTTAGCCGATATTTTCGCACGAAAAATTAGGCTATGTTTAAAGCGATTTTCACAATTGTGTACAAAATTGGCATGTAAAACCCGGCTATTAATGGTAAAATCGGCACACAGTTTCCCATAGATAGGGGTCCCAGCCCGTCCAAAATGTGGCTAGAGCAAATTTTGAGGCCTTAGAAATGGCCCATGGAGTAGGTTACGGCCTTAGAATTGGCCTGATTATACTAGTCGGCATGGCCGAGCAAATTTTCCAATGTACTCTGCTACTTTTTATTAATACAAAAATTGCTTACTGTGTTTTTCAGGGAACCGGTTGCCTTAAAGAAACCCCAAGTCATGAGTGCTCGCTAGTAACGATACACGGAAAAACGACAAAGATAAAATCAACTCGCAACGAATGGCCGGAAATTATGGGACAAGGTCAAGGATACTATAACAAAAATATAGACAAGTTCTAGTGCAAGTCGAAGCGGCACCCTGACAGACAAATCACCTCGACGGCTTGAGCTACGGGCCACAGACACGCAAAAGGAAAATACAAGTGGAGGCCAAAAAGTGCTTAACAAAAATACCCTACCTGAAAGTGGTAGGAATTGACAACAAGTACCAACAACGACTACTCAATTAAGAATGGTAAGTAAGTGAAGTACTTACTATTTATATCACCCACCAATGCTATAAAGAGAGGTGGCTCACACATGTGGTACCTCCATACAACCAAGATTCATACTATCTTTGGAAAGGATGGGTGTCACCTCAAGTCACTTCTGACATCAATGCATGGTACTTCTTCAAGGGGAGCAGGACACATGGCAGTAAGGACATAAAGGGTGTGAAGAATGAGAAGATGGCACTTTGAAGGGGAGTTTTTTGGAAAGCTTATAAGAGGGGGGGCTCCATTTGATAAGAGAGTTGATAAAGGGGTGAGAGAGATTTTTTCTTTTTATGTTTTGGGAGTCAAATTCATGAGAGGTTGAGGCCATGATACCAGCCTGGATAGAGTACTTGGTATGAGGGGAGTTCGTGAATCCCACCAATACTATAGGGGAGTGCGGGTTGCAACTCAAGGCGAGCTCCAACCAAGTCTCAGCCTCCCTTGCTGGAATGTTGTCCTAGCACTCGCCTTGGCATGCCAGCGCCCCGGAGGCTAGGGTCGGTCACACACTTGAGATGTAACCTTCTCAGATTTATCAATAAAGTGAGATTTTCCTCAAACTGACTCTGATTACCTTCTGGGTTTCAGCGTTCGGTAAAAGCGTCAGTTGTAAGGCCGCTTCAAACTTTTTAATTTGGCACATAGCTGAGGGTCGTATCTCGGGACGCTAGCGGTATGCCGTCGGGACCATTCGATCCGTGGCGCCAACGGTGTGCTGTTGGGACCATTTGGTCCAGAAACTGGTTGTCTCCATATATGTCGCGGCTTGTGGTTTTGAGTGTTCCTTGCATGAACGTGAATGGGTTAAGCTCTTGGGGAACGGGCTCTAACCTGTCGGCTGAGTTGGATGGCTTGCTTGGGTGGAAGGTACCTGTTTATGGCTGTCCAGTCTGGCGTGGCGCCAGGTTGGCTTCCAACGCTCGTGACGAAGCTTTCAATTGGTTAAGTGATGTAATCAGACCGCTTGCTTGGAATGGATGTTACTCGTTTGTAACGAAGCTTCGAGTTGGTTAAGTTTGATGTATGTCGGGCGGTTGGCGCGGAGGGAAGTCACCCACATCGGGACCCCCGATCGAGCATGGCGCCAGGTTGGATCTCAATGTTGGTTTCGGAACTTCAAGTTGGTTAAGTCTGTTCTTTGTTGGCGAGTTGGCTGCTTGTATGTCAAGTGGGTTTGGATGGCAAGAGTTGAAGGCTGGGAAGCTAAGTCGTGGTTCCCGGCTCCCTGGGATGCCTGCGCTACATGTGGTATTAGAGCCGACTTGCTAGTCAGCTTTGCGGATCTCACGGAAATGGCCATGATTTGGGTTTCATCAAGACAACTGTTGTGCAAGGTGTTGCCCACAGTGTAAGCACGGGTGCGTTCACGGTCAGGGTGGTCGGTAGAACGGGGGACTTGATGAGTCAAGGTGCTGCCCTTGAGGTGTAAGCACGGTCAGTTCTCGTGGTTCGGGCCTGGCGCTGTCTGCACGTAGGACAGGTGAGGCAGTGTGCTGCCATTAGGTTGGTAAGCACGGTCTGTGCCTTGTGGGGTGCGGAGCGACATATTCGAACTGTACGGGTTAACCATTGATAAAGAGATGCTGCTCGAATTCGGGTGTAAAGCATGGGTGGTTAGCTGCCGGTGCGGGATAGCTGCCGATTGTTTAGCTATAAGGGCTATCGACCAAAAAGTGGTGGGGCGTGACTGAGGCAATGTGCTGCTTAATGGTGAAAGCACGGATAGTTGGAGGGGTGTTCTCTATGGGCTGATTCTGTGATCAATCTATATGGGCGCGGCCAGGCAAAGGTCCTTTGGCGGGACTATCTCAAAGGGGGAACTTGTCTTTGTTACCTGTTAGTAAACCTGCCTGAGTGTCGTGCTTGCATTTATTCGTGGTGAGTCTTAGTACTCGTGCTTTGTCTGGTTTGCATGATTGCTTGTGATACAAGGAGCTGATGGCTCGAGAAGGAACCTTTCTTTTGAAGGCTGACACCATCAAACAAAGAGGACTACAGAATCTGTGGGGCGGATTTGCAGTTCAAGTACTCGCACGTGAACGGCAACGAAACAACTCAATGTTTGCAATGGATGGATGGCTAGCCTGTTTCTTGGGTTAGTTTCATTTGCGACAACGCCCACCAGATGCAAGCAGGACGTCAAAAGTTGGAAAGGGCAATTTCAGGGGAGATCTTCTATGGAGCAGTTGGTCTTCATTTGGGATGGCCACCTTCGGAACTGAAACTCACTGAGCATGGGTGATATCCAATGTCAGTTGGGTTTTTCCTCAAGGGGAAAGACTAGGATCCTCTTCAGAGATTGGCAACAAGTTGGATCGAGCCATAATCCTAGCAGATGGGAAGCAAAGTGTTAGAAAGGCTTTTTGTCCGAAGAATTCTACTCTAAGTCTGGTCAGCTGATTTTATAAGTGGAGGGGGAACTATCACACACACCTCTCTCTTGGGCAAATTTTGAATGAAAGTTGATTAAAACGGGGGCAAATTCAAGGTAACCTAGCCATACTCACACGAGGAGACTGGCGAATTTTGGACCTAATAAGTTGACAAGTTTTTGTTGTGGAAAGGAAAGCTTGTTATAGGCTTTCTCTGGACCAGCAATGATGAGGAGACATAATGAGTACGCTGACTTGTGTTACGTGTAAAACAGCTGATCAAGGAAGGACCTGTGAAAGTTGAGTTTTGCATGAGAGACTTGGTACTTCGAGCGGACGCTAAGGGACAGTTCGTATTGAAAATCGGACTAGTGCAAACTTTGGGTGCATGTGTCTGATTCAAAGAGCTTGAAGCCAAGCTAGATGTACACTTCTTGTTTTGACTGTGAGGCAACTGACCAGTGATGGAATTGTAAAAGTTAAGTTTTGCGCGACGGACATGGCACTTCAAAACGAACACGAAGAGATAGTTCGTATGCGGATCAAACTGGTGTGACCCCTTGGCTCTCCACGAGGTCAATGGTTACATTTGGATTGATTCAAAGACAGCTACTTCAAGCTAAGTGAGAGGTGCATTGCGGAGTACTCAAACTTTGCCTACCTCAAAGAGCCAAAAATGAAAAATATCAAGATCAGGCTGGGACAAGGAGAGAAATCAAGGTGCAGAAGCAACAAGGCACGGAGTGGACCATAAAGTGGGCAATCAAACGATAAATCCTTTGGCTCAAGGAGCCTTGATACATGTGCGGAACTGATCAAATCAAGAGCTCAGGGAGCTCAACACAAAGTGCATCAAGGACAAATCAGGAGCTCAAAGGAGTTCCAAAGTCAAAAGTCAGAAGCGATAGGGGCGAACATTTCATAGAAAGGCCTCTATCACTAGTTAATAAGGTTCTTGGGTTTTACGTAAGCGATATAAAATCTACGCTTTTCCCAGACAAAGAGATATTTTTCAAGTTATGTAATTTTTCAGTACAAAGAGCTGAGCCTCCGACTTGTGGTGTGCCAGCTTCAATGTTAATAAAAAGTGGCCAGTAAATTGAGTACTGTGCCAAGTAGCTTAAATGTATAGTTATTTTAATTGGGACACACCTTTACTTTAATTTGACATCTGATGAGGACATCAGATTTTATAAAGAGGGTGGATGTTGTAAAGCTACCTCTACAAGCTTTACTTCCGGTGCCACAGGGGCCAACATTGTCCCCGGTGCTAGCAGCGCCATTGCTGCTCCCGGCGTCGCTCCCGGCGCCACTGTGACCAGAATCCAGCCGGCGCCAAGTTCCTATGGCTGAAAATCTTTGGTCGGTTCTAGCAAAGTCCATAGAGCTCAGATCGATGTGCAATCACCTCACACGATCTAGGCATGATTAAAGGAAGCCTGGAGATCAATAAATTCTAGAAAGAGAAAATGACTTTCTAGAGAGAGAAAACGTGCTTTACCAGCCTGGGTAGAGTACTTGGCATGAGGGGAGGTGGCGAATCCCACCAATACTATAGGGGAGTGCGGGTTGCGACTCAGGGCGAGCTCCAACCAAGTCTCAGCCTCCCTTGCTGGAATGTTGTCCTAGCACTCGCCTTGGCATGCCAGTGTCCCGGAGACTAGGGTCGGCCACACACTTGAAATGTAACCTTCTCAGATTTATCAATAAAGTGGGATTTTCCTCAAAATGACTCTGATTACCTTCTGGGTTTCAGCGTTCGGTAAAAGTGCCAGTTGTAAGGCCGCTTCAAACTTTTTTTTCTTTGGCACATAGTTGAGGGTCGTATCCCGGGACGCCAGCGGTATGCCGTCGGGACCATTCGGTTCGCCAGCGGTATGCTGTCGGGACCATTTGGTCCAGGAACTGGTTGTCTCCATATCTGTCTCGGCTTGTGGTTCTGAGTGTTCCTTGCATGAACATGAATGGGTTAAGCTCTTGGGGAATGGGCTAGAACCTGTCAGCTAAGTTGGATGGCTTGCTTGGGTGGAAGTTACCTGTTTATGGCTGTCCAGTCTGGCGTGGCGCCAGATTGGCTTTCAGCGCTCGTGATGAAGCTTTCAGTTGGTTAAGTCTGATGTAAGTCAGACCGCTTGCTTGGAATGGATGTTACTCGTTTGTAACGAAGCTTTGAGTTGGTTAAGTTTGATGTATGTCGGGCGGCTGACGCGGAGGGAAGTCACCCACATTGGGACCCCGATTTGGCATGGCGCCAGGTTGGATCTCAATGTTGGTTTCAGAACTTCAAGTTGGTTAAGTCTGTTCTTTGTTGGCGAGTTGGCTGCTTGTATGTCAAGTGGGTTTGGATGGCAAGAGTTGAAGGCTGGGAAGCTAAGTCGTGGTTCCCGGCTCCCTTTGGGATGCCTGCGCTACACAACGCCTGGTGGTACAATCAATGCACTGAAAATAAGAGCAGCGACCTCTGATACCTGTGAACTAAGCATGGCTGGCCTCCTGCATGAAGCTGTATTACATCCCAAAGTTAGTGTGACCTCCAGCAAGAGCAGTTAACGACTACATATCCGCCCTCACAGACTATCACGAGGAACAAGAATTTTACATCCCTGAGTCCACAGTCGGGTCAAAGCATCATCACTCATATCCAGACTACAGAAACGTAACGCATGTCCGCGCGATCCTGCTACATGCTTGTAAGCACATCACCTACCTCAGGGACAACCACTGATATACCCTCACCCAGTGCCACAGCCAGATCCGTGGATGAATACACCCCACCTGCACTGGTTTTGAGTGTTTGATCACTGACAGACGATCCGACCAAGGTTGCTATGTGCTGTTACATGCAGATCGCTATCTGTAATACTTCGTTCAGAGATAGGAATATAGCTTTTACTACTCAAGGTGGAGATAGCTTTACTAATCACGTGGTGAAAACTCGATGACCTACAACCTATCTGTCTTCTTGCAGACTCCATATCTGTCAGTCCACTCTATCCATGAGGAGCCATTATCATGGGGCCATTAAGAATTATCAACATCACGCTTCTGCTCCGGTCTATGAATCTCGTAGACAATCCATCGTGGAGTAGAAACAAGCATTAAAGCATGGTGGATCAGATGAAAAGGCAGGCAACGGCCGTTGCAAACCCAACGTTCTGAAATTTGTATTCGGCTTGTTGGATCTCCATGTCTGCTATCCCCGGTTAGTTCGATGCACCTGGGTTAGAGGTTCAGAACGACGCGCTATCAGTATGGGTTACTTAAATGGTTTACCTTTTGGGTTCATGACTCATGGGTAAAGTGAAAGTTTTGGTGAAATGATGATATGACGGATGGACGAGCACTCATGACTTGACGGCCAAGGGCATACCGGTTTTCTTTCTTTCCACATAAGGTATAATTTTTGGTTCCTTGTTAAACCATGTCTTTTTACATTCGTAAGCTCTCGTGTTCTCATTTTTGGAACCTCGTGGGCTTTGTTAACTTAGCATAACCGTGACGTGGCTTGGCCACGATCTTAAAATGGTATTGTTATCCTGGTATTGATTTATTTCATGATGATCAAGATAGCATGTTAGTCGTGTCTCTTCATAGTATGCTCACAATTATCGAAGAGTAAACTCTCTACGAACATTATGCTTAGGTTGTAAGACTCAAGTTGATGTTGTATTTAGAAATGAGATATTTTGTGTGTACTTAAGTCATTGGCCCGACCTCTTTGAAATAGAAGAGCAGGTTGTCACCGTGCGTGGTTGAAATAGGAGTCAGCATAGTCACCTCCATCGTTGGAACTGCCTAGCGAAATACCTAGGCCTAGCGATTGGCAAAATACCACCGCCTATCAAACAAGGCGGCGAGTATAACTGGCACCCCCACGTTGCACGACAAGTAACAAAGAGATGACATCCTATTTCTATTTTGGTGTATGTGTAGTAGCTTCATTTCGTGTGCCTTAAAATTGTTGATTGAGTGCTCAGAGACATCTTACAAAAATTGTAAGCACCACCCTCTTTACCACGCACAGTCATATGGTTGATTTAAGATCCTAAACTCTGACAGAACGTGTTCACACTACATGGAAAGAGCTAGGGGAGGAAAGCCAGGGAGCTAGGATTATCACCCTCACCTAGAGCTACGATATGGGAAGACAGGATCAATACGATCAAGAATGCTGTTAAACCTCCTTGCAGTCGTGCCTTTGGGGGCCTGGAAAACCCTCATCAGCTGGGGAGCACAGGGTGGTTGAGATGGCCCTCGGGATTGGAAGCGGCATTCCCCAATCACTCGCGTAAGGGCAGTGTGGGCCCTTCCCCAGTAGGGCTTCCTGGCTAGACCAATCTCCCGTGGGAATTTCCCCTATCACCATTCAGAGGGTGGGTACAAGGCCCTTGAAGCCACTATTCAACTTTTTTTCCATTGAGAGGGTGAGTACAAGTTCAAACACCCTTTGAAGCCACTACTCAACTTCTTTTCATTGAGAGAGTGGGTACAAAGGCTGTGTGAACCCACTCTTCAACTCCTTTTTAGGGAACTCCTTTTTAGGGGAACACACGTTCTAGAAATATAAATGGATGGAGTCATATTGGGCCATGGAACATGGCTCTTATTTGGGTTCAACGAGTGTTTCCAAAGTCAGGCAACAAATTTTAAGATTGGAAAGAAGATTTTTCTCTCAAAAGTAAATTTTCCACCAATCAATGTGGCATATTTGGGAGCAACTTATAGCTAATTGTGACTCATGACGGAGGCCTCACACAGGGCCCAACACAAATCCACTAGCTTAAAAATATTCATGGTGGTGGAAAGAGGAATCAACATTTTATGCATTGTGAGTAAAAGTTCAGTCATGGTGCTGCAATAAAATAGGGTTGACTCTGTGGAAGGTGTACTAAAGCCTATGTCAAACAAACAATAATATTCACCAACTGCAAAAAAATACATTTACGTTTATTGGAATGTACATAAGTACATATACATATACACATACACATACACATACACAGTTTATGACCTGGAACTCCATGAAGAGTGTTAATGGATGGGCTCTAATTTTGCAATGTTTTCCAGAAACCAAATCTAGTTAAATGTCTTTTTGCTCCAATGGGAAGAATTAGGGATGCATCTTGTTTGTCAAGTTGCACCTTAGTGTTTCTTGCCATCTAACCAAATCAAGAGAGAGGAGAGAGATTGGATTATGAAGGCTTTGGTGTGCTATAATAATCGCTAGAGATACACAATTGTATCACTCAATATTAAGTAAAAAAGTTGTGATGAAAAAATTGAATAGTAATTTGTATTCTCTCCCAGATTTCGATGTTAAATTAAAGAACTAAGCTCCTACCTATCCAGATAATAGAAAATCTTTATTTTTACCCTCGTTAAACTACAGAAACTATGTTTTTGTTTTACCCTGGTTTCATCAGTGTCAGATTTTGAGTCTGAGAGTTCGGCCAAGGTCATTTTTGAAGAATTTGTCAGAAAAAACCTAATTAGAGAGTTTTTTTTTTTTTTCAAGAATAGCACTGTTGAACTTTCGCTGAGTGAATCTTCACCTAGGGAACCTTCGCCAGTTCTATTTTTAGGTTCTGATTTTCCAGATCAAGTCCCTGTCAAATTTTGGGTCAAATCCGGTACAGTCTGATTTTGATTCTGAGAAAATTTTCATTTTTGAGAAGTATCGATTGATAAAATTTCGGAATCTTTTCACAATATAGGAATCTGATTCTTGTCAAGTGGAAGAGATCTAGCAGATCTGATCTGAGATAGTTTTGATTGAAAATCTAGATCCAATCTCATTGTCTGCTTGATTTAATTTGTAAATATGGCTGCCCGTAGAGGTGCTCCTCATGAAGTCAATCCAATTATGGTTAGAAGAACACCTCGTTTGGATCTACCCAAATACAATGGACTAACAGATCCAGTTAGATTTCTTCAGATCTATTCTGAATCTTGTGAAGTCTATGACAAAAGAATTTTCCAAGATAAACTTAAGCTTTTTCCTATGGCCTTAACAGATGCAACACAAGATTGGTACTATAATCAAGATGAAACTGAGCGTACATATTGGGAGACTGTTAAATGAGCCCTTATCACACGATTCAAACCTCGGAAGTTTATGGAAGACTCTTTTCTACTTTTAAGTAAAATTAAAATGGAAAAGCGAAAAATGGTTCAAAATTATATTGAATGGGTAAAACGCCTCAAATCTGAGTGCGAACCTGAGCTGATTAACGAAAATGCCATGATTATGTGGTTTTTGTCAGGTCTACCTAGAAGGATCAGACGTGAGCTGAAACGCCATAATGAGTATGCAATTTTGCAAAATGCTATGGATGATGCAATTCGGGAGGATGATGAAAATTCAGACGATGAGCCGAATATCAGTATGTTGTCTTATACAGCAGGGTAGACCACTACGACATCCACCACTATTGCATCAATGAATGTCAATGCTACTACAGAATGATGCTCAATGAGTTCGAGAAACTCGGGAAGAACCAGCAGAAACAGATGGAAAAGTTGCAGTCACAATTTGATGAGAAGATCAAAGCACTGGAAGATTTTCATGGACAAGCGAACAAGGAACCTTAGAAGTTTGCAAAGACTTTTTCTACCAGGGAAAACGTCAGGTGTTCTATTTGTACATGAAATCACACAGTGAATGAGTGTCCTCAATCAAAAAACGAATGGAAATCAGTATATGCCAAAGGGAAAGCAACATTATCTAGCCGACCATGTTTCGCAAATAGAATCTGCACCAGTTAATATTGAGGTGGATGATGAATTACCAAACGCTGCATTATTCTATGTAGAAGCAGTACCTGAGTGGGCAGCGGATATTGTTGAGTACCTAATGCTAGGACAACTGAATGACTCTTTGACGAAAGTACAGACAAGGCAATGGATTCATAAGACTCAACCTTATCAATTGATTGCAAGACAATCGTGGATCAGACAATATTCTATGAAGATGTGTTTTACCGCATGAAATACCAGATTTAATCACGTTTTTACATGATGGCATGGGCGGAGGACACTTCTCTACATATATTACTGTTCGCAAACTTTTGCAATCAGGTTGTTGGTGGCCTATGCTTCATAAGGACACATAAAATTATATTCAGACATGTGATGTTTGCCAGCGAGCACGATGGCCTACTAGACAGAACTATGAACCCTTACATCCGGTTTTATCGCAAGCGCCGTTTGAAAAATGGGGACTGGATTATGTTGGTCCTATTCATCCTGTTGCGCGAGGATCTCAGGCCCGATACATTATCGTAGCAATTGATTATATGACCAAGTGGGTTGAAGCCAAAGCTATCAAAGTTGCTGAATCTTCCAATAAGATTCTTTGCACTATTATGACGAAAACAATTGAAGCGAGTCGATCTGATTGGAAACATAAACTTCATGCAGCATTATGGGCATTCAGAATTGCCTACAAAAATATTACAAATCAAACACCCTTTTAATTGGTTTATGGTCAAGATGTTGTCATGCCGATTGAATTTTTAATACCATCTTTACGCATAGCAGCAACAAAACGGTTAAATGATGATAAGTCATTGAAGCGTTGCACAAATTGTGTGAAACAAGATTGATGGTAGTTCATGCGTTAGCAGCAGAGAAAGCCCGTCGTAAGACATGGCATGATCGTCGATTACACAAAAAGAATCTGAAAGCAGGAGATCTCACACTGACGTACAAAATCAAGCTGATCAAGAAAAAAAATTTACCGGTGAAGGCTTGTATAAAGTGAAGGAATTTCTAAACCATGGAGTAGTGATTCTTGAGCACTTGGACGGAAAACGATTTGATACTCCTGTGAATGGCAGCCGATTATGCAAGTTTTGGCAGCCTACTCCCGCCAGTTCAACAAACATGATCCAAATGATTTTTATTTTTATTTGTTTTCAATTTTTTGTTTTTCACTACTTAATTGTTAATTTTGTTTGGAAAAGACAGTAAAAAAAAAAAAAAAAAGAGAGAAAGAAAGATTGATGAGAAAAAGTCAGAAAAGTCATCAGAATGACAAAAGAAGAAAGAAAGTATTTTCAAAAAGATATTTTTTGATGGAAAATGACTTATAAAATCACTGTTTCGGTCATATGTTGCCTATACAGTATTGGAAACCTTCGCTGAACTTTCAGATTGTACATCCACTTCAGATATATCTATACTGACTTGGGCGAAGGTTCTTTTCCAGAAAAAGTACCTATTTTTTAGTTAGGCGAATGATCAGCAATATGCCATTTTGGGAACCTTTGCCGAGCACCTTACTCTCCTGAGAAACCTTCGCTGACATGCTAGATGGCCTTAAAATGTCAAAATTAGGTTGGCTATAGGTCCAGAGTCTAAAAGTTGCATTTATGACAGTACTTTGAGCGAAGGATCCTCTTGGGCGAAGGTTCATCCTTTTCCATTTTTGTTCAGAACTGATAAGCCAAACTAGTATTTAGTGTAATGGACCCTCCAAATTCACCTATAGTTGGCTGAATTTGATTCATTCCTCACTTGTGTTAGCGAAGATCTTGCCAATTTTTTCAGTGACCAAAGCCTTCAAAACTTTCTGTACTATTTTTTGATATACACTCGTGCTCATTATTCTCAGTTTTTGTTCTTTTCCATCATGTCTTCCACAGATACGTCTCAGTCACCGCGTTATACTATCCATCGTGATGTCCTATCTACAACGAATATCATGATCCTTCCTAGCACAAGCATGGTCACTCAATGGATGACCCTTGCGGAGCCTCTGCTTACTGCAATGGGTATTCATGAGAGAGCCTTCTTAGGGAGAATCAACATGGATTTTATTACTCTTGCCTTCAATACTTGGAAGGAGGAGAAATCCAAGTTTTACATTACTTTCCAAGGAGCCACACACAAGGTGCGCATGACTGAGGCCGCCCTTGCTGCCATAGGGATAGCATCTAGTACCCAAGCCTCACCAAACCATAAGCAAGCCAAACAGGCTATTAAGCCTTATATTGACATTACCAATGATTTGCACTGGACTAATGACGACTATCTTCTAGAAGCCATTACTGATCCGGCCATTTAGGCTGCTGCTCAGTTCCTTAACAATTTTCTGATGGTTGGCAACCTCAGGAAAGATCGAATTACTTCCTAGATTTTGCATAGAATAGTTGAGTCTCATGTCAAGATAGCCAAGGCTCCTCTGGAACCATGTAACTGGTTCAAGACCATTTTTGGAGAGCTCAAACGAGCCATCAAGAGCAATACCAAGCAGCAATTTGTTGTTGGGCCTTTGTTGTCACTCCTAGCAGCCTCCCACCTTGAAAATAAAATACATGGTTTTTGTATGGATTCTGTGCTTTCTATCTATGAAGAAGCACTGGCCGAGTCATCTCAACAGACATCCAGCTCACATAGTCGGCATCGCCCATGCAGCGAGATCGTCATTCCTGACTCGCCTTCCGCGTCACGACGTCGTACTAGGCAAACATCTTCAGCTGCGCTTCCACCTCCTGCTACTATTCACACTGAACTAACTATTCTCCCCGCCTCTGATGCTTCCCTCGCCTCTGCTTCCTCTCACGGACAGTCTGTGACCATTGGGGCTACCATTTCCATCACAGCTGCCCAGGCCGCCTCACCTCCACACACAAAAGTTGTTTTCCTAAACACCCAATATTTCATGGACATGTTCGACGATTCTGACCCTCTTGGGGCCTCATAAGTTTTTGTAATGCCCCAGAGCCCTACGCCCTTTGAACTCCAATCCCCTAGAAGAGGATTCGAACAGTTCCATTATACTCCTACTGGTTTTGACGACTCTTTTTAGATTAACCAGCAACCTCAAGTTGAAGCCGCACTAGCCACAATTCGGATTGGACAAGCTGTCAAATCACCAAAGTAGTTCGACATCACAGTGTCTGAATGCTATGAAGAAGAAGACCTCTCTGAAGAAGAAGAGTTACAGGCACTTGTTCCACACCAACTAGGGACAATACCACCAGGTCCTTCTGCTACTACCACCTCCACAACAGTAGATTCTGGTGATGCTCTTGGTTTGGTCTCAAGTCTTGCGCAAGTGATCCAGTCTATGCTAGATAAGAAAAAAGAAATAGAACAGCGCATCTCAGATATGAGATCTGAGAATACTCTCATCAGCCAGAAAGTTATTCAGCGGAACAAAGAATTGAAGATTGCCAAGCAGCATGAAGCTAAGTTTGAAGCTGAGAAGAAGACGTCACAACAATTGGCTGATCGCTTGGAGGATTTTGTCGATTCCCTACAGAATGCCCTCACAACCGCCCAAGATCAAGTGGACAGAGCTGTGCATGATGCAAAGCAACAGTTGCAGCTGCTCCAGGGTCAACTACAGATGGCTGAACAAGATCGCACATGTCTCCAAGGCGAATTGGATGCGACCACCCTTGAGCATGATGCGTATCTACAAACACAAATATCTGATCATCCGGTAACTCCGATGAAAATCACTATTTTTTCAAAAAAGGTTGAAACCTATAAAGTGGCGCTTCAAGGGCCACTTTGACAGATTCTAAGGTACAACTTCAACTGAGTTGGCAAAGGCTAAAGCAACTATCAACGCATATGAAAAGGTTGTCGCTCAGGTGTTGGAAGTTGGGCCTCAAATTTCAGTTCCGGTCATGTCGCAATTCTCCCCTCCACACCAAGCTGATGCACCTATGGATACATGGTTGGATTCGGGCATGGACCAGGGTGGAGCCCCTGAAGTTGAAGAACAACAGCCAGTTCCACAGGCAGTGCAACCAGGTCCATCTTCATCAAGGACCACACCATTGTTCAGAAGACCAATCAACGTCGAGGACCAGATCCAGAGCTTTTTAGCGCAACATCCTCATGAGTCCTTGTGTGGTGGTTGGGTCCTCAAGTTTAAGACCTCTGAAATAGTGGCCGACAATGAATTGGATTAAATAACCACATTGGGAGAGCAGCCAACTTGGAGAGTTACAGCTTTTGAGAAAACTTTAGAATCTATCAGGAGTTATGTGGCCAGCCCTTGCCAATTGCACGTAGATCCATATTATGTACCAAGGCCACGCATGAATAAGTGGAAGGATTTGGGTTTGGCCATGGACAAAATTAATATCCATACGCCAAATTGGCCAATCATCTACCAACCTTACAACTGGAAAATTTCAGTGGATTTCCACTGGGCACTACAAGCGTACCAATCTGACAGTATATACACTCTCCCAATCTAATAGTGAGGCAATCGGCGCTTTTTGCAAAAGACTTGACTCTGTTGGCATCTGTGACAACGCGATGGGTGGCATTCGATCCAAATAAGCCAATGGCCTCAAAGAGCATCAAGGATCAGCTGTCGGTGGCTAGATTGTATTTCTGTGCCGCAATGATGGGAGGTTCCTGGGAATCTCGATTCACATCTTGGACAACTTCAAAGTGGATTGCCGGAGCCCACCGCTGTTTTTGCCGTACAATTTAGATTTCAACACTGCAGTTGGATGTGAATCTTCCATTCATGCTAAAATCTGAACTATGCTATCGCTCTCATGGGAACAAATCTACGCGTGACAACTAACTTCATCTCCTCGATGCTAGATTGATTAGATCTTGGGTTGAGGATAGGCAAGGAAAGAAATCCACTACACATAATTACATTGTTTTGATATTCAGAAAAATACCTCTTCGAGTGTCGCAAAAACAGAACATGCAACTTCTTGAACTCGTTTATTGCTGTCAAGAATGCGCGCCAACAACCTTGTCAGTACAATGTCATACTTGCTCTGGCTATTAGGATGCCCAGCAGTTTGCAGACAATGCAATTCAAAATTTAAATCAATATTTGCCGAAAAGTAGGAGGACAAAATTGCATTGCTAGTTGTTCAAAAATAAGGGACAAAACTGGAGCAATGTTTAGAAGTTGAGTCTTATATTCTCCTATATAGACGATAGCGCATGAATTAGTGTTTAAGAGTCTCAGAGGCCTTACTTCTGATGAATTTGTTGTTCAAACTGAAAAGAAGCTCTCAACTGCTAATATTTTCAATTTGGCTAATTTGTCACACACGTTCTACCTGCATATAGTTTTTAGAAAGGGGATATTGCTACTTCCAATAAGCATGTGACTGCAGGATGAAAAGATATCCTCTCGGCCCGTATGGAAGAAGCTATTAGATCTGGAAGCTACAAAGTAACAGTCTAAAAAAATGTAGAAAGTAATTGAACTCTTATATTCAAAATTTATATATTCAAAGGGAAAAAATGACATTGTAATCACCATCTATCCCTGACTGATCAATTGGCAGCTCATTTGCTGGAAACGACAATGCCTTCAAGAAGCTACCCAAACCATGTGGCGATTTTGCCACATCCTCAGAGCTTTTGATCACGAGTTTTGATTAAAAAAAACTATCAAATTCTCTAATTGAGGGCTTTAACTCATGCTCTTCTTCAGTAAATTGATTGACCTTGACAATTTCCTGTTCAGCAAATTGCGTGGATATTTCATGTTCAATATCCCCCTGATTGCTTTCATCTTGGGGTTATTGATTAGAGGAGTGAATTTATTAGTATAAAATATTTATATATTCAAAGGGGGAAAAATGATCAACAATATTCTCCAAAGCATCATGTGACAAACAATAGATACGCCAATCGTGCAACAAAGTAGCTCCAAGGCCCTCATAAAAAACTGTGAAATTGTGACTCGGCTAGGTAAAGCTGCTGCTTGTCACAAGATATGATGGTGGAAGACAGAAGAGGAGAGACATTAGAGTTTTCCAAAATGCCCCCCATCCACCAATCCATATACCCCAACGGCCTAATGAGAATGGCCCTGGCTTGAAATCGTTGTTGAATGCATTACAATAAAGTGACAAAAGACGCTCCCATGGACCCACATCTAAGGTCATGAACATCCCCATGCTTTGAAACTGTACATTAGCTCTTGTAGCCTCTTGGAGAAGGTCTTGCATTGTTCCAGCATGCTTCAGGTCTTCTAGCATTGATTCTATCACCCAATATTTTGTCTTTGTGTTGCCCTTTATTTTGATGTCGTGGACTCTAACTTTGATAGGCTCTTTGGATAACCTATCGGCAACCTTCCTGAAAAGTGCGGGATGGTCCTCATCCTCTTCCTCTTCGCCTTCCTCATCTTCCTCTTCAATGCCCTCTCGCTCATTGCTTTCATCTTCTTGCACTACTTTTGAATCTCAACTTTCTTTTAGGGGTCCTTTCTCGGCTGTATTTTCAATGCCCATGGATGAAACCTCCATTGTATTGCCATAAGGGTTTCCATCAAATCCTTTGTCCCCTATAGCTTCTTCCTCGGCTTGCTCTCGTCCCCCCGCTCAAAACTTTCAGGTTTATCTGCCTTGGAGTTTTTCTCGTGAATTCCCTTATTGTCAATGCCTATATCGTGATCTGGATAAGCTTTACCTTCTTCACCCTTTGCCAACGCTGACTCCGTCATTGCTGGCCATCGTTGGCCATGTGCAGGAAAAAAATCAGCGGAACTTATCTTTGAAGCATATCATAGAGAAATACACAACAAAAACACTTCGCGAGAGAGAGAGAGAGAGAGAGAGAGAGAGAGAGAGAGAGAGAGAGAGAGAGAGAGAGAGAGAGAGAGAGAGAGAGAGAGAGAGAGAGAGAGAGAGAGAGAGAGAGAGAGAGAGAGAGAGAGAGAGAGAGAGAGAGAGAGGAGGGAGTGAGTGGGTGGTCGAATGGTCGTCCATTCGAGTCTAGGAAAAATTCAAGTCTTGAGAAAAATTTGAGTCATCGAGAATTTCGAGTCTTGAGAAAAATCGAGTCTTGGGAAAAATTCGAGTCTCGGGAAAAATTTGAGTCTTTCAAAAAATAAGCAATGCACATTCTAATTACTTGCTTGCACTCTCAACTATTTGCAACAGTCCATCGAGAGCTTGAGATTGTTCTATGATGTCTTATTAGCTATTAATATATACAATCACTATCCTACAAATTCACATAGAGTATTCACATTCATTGGCATGGAAGAAATGGAATGTGTGTGTACATGTGTGTATGGATTTGTTGAAGGTAATTCGTACTACAAAAGTTACTCACTCACTGCAGCTTGTCTCTCAATACAGCTCTAGATTACTCCTCAACTCTTTAGGACGTTGGGATAGGTAGCTATCCCATAGATTCCATAGCTGCAAACTTCGATAGTGTGAATATGATGGTGATTGATTATCATGCAAGTTGGGAGCCAAACACAATTGGAGCACACACACCGTGTTCTTAAAATGTTTCCTAAACCATGTTCAAGATGTTGGGACAGACAACTATCCCATAGATTCCATTTGTCTAAAATTGTCCGCAAGATTCATCCATTCGGCCTCATTTTATATGTGTGTGTGTGTGTGTGTGTGTGAGAGAGAGAGAGAGAGAGAGAGAGAGAGAGAGAGAGAGAGAGAGAGAGAGAGAGAGAGAGAGAGAGAGAGAGAGAGAGAGAGAGAGAGAGAGAGAGAGGTGTCTGTGTGTTTGTGCGTGTATTCAATGTGTGGGTTTGAAAAAAATTCATCACAAAAACCCAAACTATTATAAAAAATTGAAGCAGCAACAATTTCATATTCCAATATTTTTAAGAAATAGACATTATGTCATTTGATAAGTCAGAAACCAATACCTGGGCATACACCAGGTGATCTAACATTGGCTCAAAGTCACTAAGTCTAACAACACTAACATGTCTCCAAACATATGCCACATTCCTGAGTAATATATCTACATCTAATAGGAATCGATATTCTCTTGGCATAAAACATCTTCTCCTTTGTTGTTGGAATAAGAACTCTGCATAAGCTTCTATCAACCACAAAATGGAGCTGCGAGACACCTCATCACCAAAACAAAATAACTCCGTCAGGTTTCACACAAAAGTCTTGTGGTTTATGTAGATTTTTAACATCTGCAACAACACCAAGAATATGAGCAACGTATTTGGTCAAAATAACAAACGACTCACCAACATTACTGACATAAGAAACTACCCTGCTTGTTGACTGGATCCAATGTTCATAGTTTGTCATCAAATAAGGTGCACCTATAGATTTCGACAAACCTTCCCTGTAGACACATACATACATATATACACAACCATACATACATACATACATATACACACCCATACATATGTATATACATACATATACACACCCATAACACATACATACATATACACAGCCATATGTACATACATACATACATATACACATCCATACACATACATGTACACATACATATATAGATATACACATACATACAGATACATATATGCATATACACATACACACACACATACATATACACATAAAAGCACATTTATACATACATACAAACACGTACATACATATGTATACACACATACATACATAAAGGCCATGTTTTTGTGGGTAGCAACAATTTGTGTATCCTAATTCTAATCCTAAATCCTAATGTAGCCCTAACCCTGCTCTATCTATTACATAATATCACTCTAACCCTAACCCTAATGTAACTCTATTTAACACCTTATGCCAATCTATAGCCTAACTAAAACCATAACCTTGATCTAACTCTAACTTCACATTAATCCTAACCCTAACTCTATTGTAGCCCTAATTCTAACATTAACCGTTACTCCAAACAAATATTACAACACTTCGGAATACACAATATTTTGAGTGCACCTCGTCACTCCTGCCACATATGTAAATTGGTCGTTAGTATCACTAATCAACACTCATACACTTCCTGCATTCCGCACTCTCGATAATGCAACATACAGCTGACCATGACTGAATACGGGACGTGGCAAATACAATCCAATAGTCTCCATAGTTTGCCCTTGCGCCTTGTTTATTGTCATGGCAAAAGCTGCTCTAATAGAAAATTGTACTCATTGTAATTCAAACGGCAAGTTTGAAGCGCTCGGCACTAAAGGGATCCGTGAAATGAGGACTCTACTCCCAATATTCCTACTGGTAACTATCTTTGCGTCTAAGACTTGTCTACCGAATCTACGAATGATGAGTCGCGTACCATTGCACAATCCTTTGTGCAACGCGATAGACCGCAACAACATCACTATCATGCCAACCTTCAACACCAATCTATGTGGAGGACATCCACTCAGTTGCAAGCTGTTCAAAAGGCTCTACTGGGTACACATTAGAGTCATCACGCTCAACCATGCTATCAGCACTATAAAATGTGCAAGCATCACCAGGAAGTTGCTCAACAACTTTCGAATTGATCTCATCCACGTTTTCGTTCAACAGAGTCAATATTGCATGGCTTCTTAGAAAATCAACATCCATGTAACATCGTGCAATATCGAGAAAAGTGAACGAAATCAATTCACACACATCTCGTGTCTTAGACACATACACTCTGACAAAGAAATCAAATCCAAACCACGCAGCACCAATGTGGGCTCACGACCATCTCCAATACTAAACAAATATTCTGCGAACCTTGACTGCTCGTTCCTATCGGCTCCCTCCACACCCATAACATGCATGTTCATTGACAGTTTGTGCACTTCCATATATTTCCACAAATGCGAACACTTCACGTGCAACATCTCTCGTACACATATGTGGAATCCCCTGATACCACCCATCAGTACCATAAGGAAAGAGGAGGATAAAATGAAAGGCATCATACGATGAATGACGCTCTGTGATATGTTGCAAACCATCCTGAATGGAGTGCAATATGATGTCACACATTCCGTCACTCGGCGTATCATCTATAGGCATAAGCACTGCAATCTCATTGCTCGTAGGAGCATTGAACTGTCTATTTGCTCTACTCTGTGAACAACCAGACACTATGCGAAGTCGAATATCCTTTGTGAAGTTTTCTCGCATGATTCGAGCAACATTCTTAAAACGTTGCGCAAATGGATTCACATCCATCATCATGCTTTGCAAAAAGGAGAGAACGTCATGCCTAAGATCGGGATTCAGAGATAATCTCTGATCTAATTGCAAATCATCACCATCCATGATGTAGATGTGCGAAAATGAAGGTCTATCTAAAGGCAACAAACCACCAATATGATAATACAACCGGCCAGACACTCTAAATGTATACGCGCCGCCTACGGAGTTAGCAGTGGATCTATCTAGATTCACCCCAAGAGATGCAAAGGCCAAGGAGTCATTATAACTCCGAACGCGTTTTCTAAAATGAGCTCCCACGTCATCAAAAGATGTGTACAAACTAAGAAGATAAAGAGGCGGTGATGGCATCAAAGGCAAACACACCTTGCCTTCCATGCAATAGAAAGAGCTATTTCTTTCTGCTTTCCATCTTAGGGCTGAACAATGATCACACACAAACTCCATCTCTCCAAGATCATGACATGCTGGTGTTTGAAGCGATCTAGCTACTTCAAAATGACCCCGTCTAGAGTGTGAGACTTCTGTGACTACGGGGTTTTGCAAAGACAAAAGCAAGGTCCGATGTCTTCGCTTAGCTTGGTACCTGCGATTCAACCTTCTACTCCTAGCAGATCTGGATTCTACTTCTGGAGTTCTATATGATGGGTGATTACGCACATGCTCGGGTGTAACAAACACTGTTGTCGTAGAGTCTACCCCCTCCATAACATCAACATTGGACATCGAATCCAATGTAACATCCGTAATAGATCCTACACCCAATATATCAGTGTCTCTTCTGATATCGTCATGGGACGTCAAATGTGTATCTTCTTCCTCTTCCTGAAGGGTAAATTGCAAAGCCCTGGCTTTACGTACTGCCATATACCTACGATGAATCCTCCTCTTCCTCTCACTTCTGGATTCCGCTTCAGGAGTCAAATATGAAAGATTACTACGAACATGTTCGGGTGTAACCAACTCTACCCTCTCCGCTGCTACCCCTATCTCGGATGACCTAGACTGGGTGGATGGACTCCTACAGTCTGATGAAAATGCACTACTTCCAACAAACTCTACAGCAAGACGTTGAGGTGATGGTACCATGACATGATGTAATGTCAACGGATGATAGCTGTGCGGAGGCACGCCTACAACCAAACTGGTTTTGCTACTCCCGATGTGCTCTACTGCACCACTGCTAAGTGATTGTACACTGGCATCTAAAGTCAATGTACCATCGCTACGTAGGGACACACCTGCATTGCCTATACTACATACTAGCAAAGCCCTACTCTTGGCTTGTCTCCTACGGGCCAATCTCTTCCTTCTGGCGGATGTGCTTTCAAAAACCGGAGTTCTATATTTGCTAATTGTTGGATTGATCATTATTGGGATTGCTATTTCTTATGCTTTTTGTGAGAGAGAAAAGGAGAGAGAGAGAAGAGTAAGTTTCTATCATTGTTGTTGATTTAGGATTAATAAATGTAGTGTTAATGCTTAGTGTTAATGGATGTTAGAGTTAGATCCTCCATTCATGTCGAAATCTGAACTTACTATCGCTCTCATGGGAATGAACCTACGCGTGACAACTAACTCTGTCTCTTTGATGCTAGATTGACTAGATCTTGGATTCAGGTTAGGCAAGGAAAGACTTTGCTATTCAAAAGACTTTGCCAAGTATTGTGGATTTGCAAGAGGTCTTGGTAAATGAGGAGTATAGGCTTCAATCAAGAGGAGGTGGATCTACATCGACATCTCATTATGAAGAGGGGCCTATGTTCATCAAAGGCAAGTTCAAGGGCAAAGGCAAAGGCAAGTGGTCAAAAGGACAAGATCAAGGTAAACCTTCCTCTTTTGGCAAAAAGAAATATAAGTCTAAGTTAAAATGCTTTTATTGTGGCATCAAAGGGCATTTTGCAAATGAATGTTTGAAGAAGCAAAGAGATGAAGGTAGCAAGCAAATCAGCTTTACTACTAATGATGAGGATCTCTAAGTGGTGGTGATTTTCTTTTGATGTGTTCTTCAAGTCCAATATCAAGTGAAGGTGACAAAGATTCATGGTGGATTGATACTAGATCTAGTTCACACATGACTAGTCACAAGGAGTTCTTTATGTTGAATTCACACGTGTGAATTGTCCACTACATGTACTTGTGATCTCCTAAGGTTTGTAGATGCACCAAGATCAAGACTAGATTGAGATTCAAGAACTATCTTTGATTCTATGGCAAAAACACACTACTACATGCATTCAATCACTTCCAACTCTCACTCACACATGTGGGAAGTGTTCCAAAAGTATTCTAAGTAAAAACAAACTTCTCTCCTCGGGTAGAGAGAGAAAAACCATCATGAGCTCTCGGGTAGAGAGAGAAAGCTAGAAATTCAATGACACTCAAAATCCACTCAATCTCAAAATCAATTAGATCCAAAATGAGGAGTACAATGATACTAGTAGATTCATGAGCTACCACTATGCTTAACTATGATTGGATCACACTTTGCCACCTCTTAATCCTATTGGACCATTGATCCATGCACCTCTAAATTCTATTGGACTATATTCAAGCACACCTAAAATTCCTATTGGACCACACATGGTTCCACCTCTAAAACATATTGGACCTCTTAAACTTCATCAAACAAAAGCATTACACTTGTCTACACTCTAATTGGAACAAGTTTGGCCTCCTACTCTATTTTGGCTCAATAGTGGCATTACAAGTGGAAATGGATAATTTGTCATCTATGCCAAATTTGACCCTATCAACATCCTACACCTAAATGCTTGAATATGAAATTCTATGAGACCACTATATCAAACATTTTTTTTACTTTACGATTCTCCACACGTGGGAACATCCTCCACACATGTGGGATTCACTTACAAACTTCTATCATAAAAAATACCAAGCTAGATTTTTGCCAATTTCTCACACTCCTCCTTAAAAAATAGCTTGGAAAGGTACTAGATCACTTGAGAAGTTTGTAGATCTTTTTGAGTGGATCCTTTGGTATGCATAAGAAGTGAAGATCAGCCAAGGGATCCATCATAGCAGCACCCTCACCATATCCATGATAAGATCTCTTTGGTAGAGATCTCTTGCCAATGCCTTTGAAGAGTGCTCCACCAATATGCCACTATGATCATGGGCTTCCTCCATGCTTGATGATGATCTTTGCTTTGAAAGTTCCACTTGCATGATGGATGCACCATAAATAGAGAAATCTGAGGCTTCCAAGCCTCATAAGGATCATGGAGATCAAGATCATAAGATGTGAAACAATGATGATTATCAAGATTATGCTGTCTAGCTTGACTAGACCACATACAATGAACTATATCCATAATGTATCTAATCTTGATATCAAAGACTATCTTGATCTTTTTTAGGCTAGTTACTCTCTCAAGGATGTAAGTGTCCACTTTGAATGCTTCACTTAATCTCAAGAGGAGTTTACAATTTGCCTCAAAACATGTGAAAACATGATTTTCAAAAAAGTGAGTACCAAGCTCAATCTTGTTCTTACTAGAACCAAGAGCATACTTTTGACAATACAATATCTTGCTTTCAAAAAGTATTGGAAACACATCTAAGTCAATAATGACAAGAAACATGTCCATACCATAAGCATCATACAAAACTAGTATAGCTTTTCTTGAACTTTGAGATCCAAAAAATTCAATGAAGCAAGATAGCATTTCAAGCAAAGGAAGACAAGCATATATGAATGTGTTGTAGTAGATACAACATGAAAGATGCCCCTCTTTGCTATATAAGGTGAGCCATAAAGACTCAGCCATGCATCTTGAAGATTTTCTTGAAATCATATGAAGAAGAAACTCCTCCTCACACATTGGCCCCATCATAACTTGAATACCTTCAAAAAAGATAACTTGTGATGCTTCTTGAGAAGCCTTGATCTCGGCCACTTCCAAGATTGAATCTTTATGCAATGTGACATCTCTATTCACAATCACTTTTGAAATAGAGAGTGTAAAGACACTAAAGGCCTCCTTGATGGATGAGTATCCAATCATGATCCATGAACTTGGATCATCCTTCCTTCTTGTTTCCAAGGGAATATGTGCAAAGCAAGCACTACCAAGTTCACTAAGGTGATCAACCTTAGGCTTCATCTTGAATAAAACTTTGTATGGTGCTATTCCTTCAAGAGATCCAATACTCCTCAAGGCTTTGATCTTCAATGAGAATCTCTTCTCAGCATATGCTTTGAATAATAAGGAATAATCATACACCATAATACTTGAAGAGAGAAGATATGTGCATCTTGTGTGATCATCCTCCTTAGAAATATTGGACATATAAGAAACATCAAGAGAGTTTGCACTCTCACTTGGATCCAATTTGTAGGTGCCTTCAAATCTAGATCCATATGCAAGGATCTCACCATCCTTCTTGATCACACAATTGTCAATATTGAAATTGACATCAAAGCCACTATCAAGAAGTTGGCCAACACTTAAGATGTTCTTTGTAAGCTTTGGGACAAAAAGAACATTGTTGAGAAAGAGATCTTTAGAAGATTCAAGCTTCAAGGGAATAATCCCTACTCCTTCAATATTGCACTCATGCCTACTTGCAAAGTATATGGTCTTCTTGACTCCATCATAAGGCAAAATAGATGAAAAAAAAGTGCTTGGAGCCACACATATGTGAAGATGCTCCACTATCAATATACCACGAGTCATCCTTGTTGAAGGTGGAAGAGGAGAAGCTTAATGCCATAAGAGAGCCTTCTCCATCATTTGCAATATAGTCTTCTTTCTCATTGGTGATGTTGGCTTGATTGAGTTGATTCTTCTTCTTGAAGCAATTGGTGGCATAATGGCCTTTCTTGCCACAATAAAAGCACTTGATCTTCTTCTTCTTGAGATTTGAAGTAGAAGCATGAGAGGTATCCTCCTCCTCCTCTTCATCTTGGTCTTTAGCTTTGTCATTAGAGAAGTGATGGTGTTGCTTCTTACTCCTCTCTTTGTGCTTGGCAAATAGAACTTTGCCATCATCATGATTGAGTGATAGCTTGTCCATCCTCAAGAGTTTGTTCTCTTGTCTTGATTCTTCAGAAATAAGCACACTTTGAAGGGCCTCCAAACTTGGTAGCTCCTCCTTAATGGCATAGGATTGGACAAGGTTGTCATATTCATCTCTCAAGCCATTGAGAATGACTTGGACTAGCTCACTTTGATTGATTGAGTCACCAATACATGCAAGCTCCCTATGAATATCCTTGACTCTCAAAACATAATTAGATGCACTCTCATCACTCTTTTGACTACTTTGGAATATTTGATGTCTAAGAGTGAGGAGCCTAGAGGTGTTCTTAGCCTCATAGATGGACTTGAGACAATCCCAAGCTTCCTTGGATGTAGAACAATCACCAATCTCCCTCAATATCTCATTAGAGACATTCATCTTAATGTAGTGGAGAGCCATCCTAGCTCTCTTCTTGTATTTTTGTACTTCTTGAAGGACTTGAGGCTCCTCCTCAATCCCAAGTACAATGTCCATCACATCTTGGAGTATCAAGATGGACTCCATCCTCAACTTCCATATTGAATTATTGGAAGTAGACAATCTCTCACTTGGTTGCAACAAGTATGAACTCATTGAAGTCATGTAAAGTGAAGATAAATAAAAGTGATGAACAAAAAATGTTGCTTCTCTCTCACTATAGGATCCAATAATGGTGTGCTACCATCTCCTATGCAAGATCTTGCAACAGACTGTGAGATGATTCTGACTAGCTATCTCAATCTCTCCAAAACTAGATCTATTTCACATCAAATGATGGAGTATGGGCAAAGTTAGGATCAAACACTCTTGGCACGTGTGAAATACACTAAGAAACCAAATTTGACTCAAATACAATGATATTGCATGAAACAAAATGGCTAAGATCTCAAAACAGTGCCTAGATCACATATAGATGAGATTGGTAAGCATTCAACTGTGATTTTGGATCAAACAAGCAATCTCTTGACCAAACCAAATGTGTCCACCCAGGTCTAGGTGCCCTAACTAACCCTCTTCAGAAGCTTATAACTTTTGATTGGCTCAACCAAATGGAATGAAACTGATTGCATCAGAAACTAGACAAAAATAGCTTCAAAACAAGCTATCTAGCAAATTTTTGGATCAAACATGAAAGAGAACTCCCAAACTGGAATTGGATGTTCCTCACACGTGTCTGAGCACCTGATTCTGTACAGTACCAGGTCAGACCCAATCAATGTCCTTTTGATCTCTTTTGATCCAAAATTGAACAAGATAGCTAGGAAAATGGGCCTTGACAATTTCTAGCTCAAGATTGATGAATAGTTTTCACTCAAATGGATCAAAATGCATGGTAACCTTAGGTAGGCTTTGATACCATGTTGAATTCACACGTGTGGATTGTCCACTACATGTACTTGTGATCTCCTAAGGTGTGTAGATGCACCAAGATCAAGACTAGATTGAGATTCAAGAACTATCTTTGATTCTATGGCAAAAACACACTACTACATGCATTTAATCACTTCCAACTCTCACTAACACATGTGGGAAGTGTTCCAAAAGTATTCTAAGTAAAAACAAACTTCTCTCCTTGGGTAGAGAGAGAAAAACCATCATGAGCTCTCGGGTAGAGAGCTAGAAATTCAATGACACTCAAAATTCACTCAATCTCAAAATCAATTAGATCCAAAATGAGGAGTACAATGATACTAGTAGATTCATGAGCTACCACTATGCTTAACTATGATTGGATCACACTTTGCCACCTCTTAATCCTATTGGACCATTGATCCATGCACCTCTAAATTCTATTGGACTACATTCAAGCACACCTCAAATCCTATTGGACCACACATGGTTCCACCTCTAAAACCTATTGAACCTCTTAAACTTCATCAAACAAAAGCATTACACTTGTCTACACTCTAATTGGAACAAGTTTGGCCTCCTACTCTATTTTGGCTCAATAGTGGCATTACAAGTGGAAATGGATAATTTGTCATCTATGCCAAATTTGACCCTATCAACATCCTACACCTAAATGCTTGACTATGAAATTCTATGAGACCACTATATCAAACATTTTGTTTTACTTTACAATTTTCCACACGTGGGAACATCCTCCACACATGTGGGATTCACTTAGAAACTTCTATCATGAAAAATACCAAGCTAGATTTTTGCCAATTTCTCACACTTTACTTCTTTGGTCACTTATGATGGAGCCAAGAAAGTGATGCACATGGCCAATGGTGGTAAGTGTGTGATCGAAGGTATTGGTTCAGTTCCTATTTGTCTTTCTACTAATAGGAAAGATGGTGTTTTTTACATTCATTCACTTTCAAAGAATTTGCTAAGTGTTTGTCAAATGATAGAGAAAGGATACATGGTAAAGTTTGGTGGTGATGCTTGTTTCATTACAAAGGAAGAAAGCTTGGTTGCTTGGGGCAATAGACAAGGTAGACTTTTCAAGCTTGATGCTTTTGATATGGCTAACAAAAAGGATGGAATGGAAAAGGAGATTGGTCTCAACTTTCCAAAGTTCTCTTTTCGCATCAATAAGATTGGTAAATCTTATGCAAAGTCTAAAAAGCTTCCTTATGCTAGATCTAGGTCAAGATCTAATATGCTTCTTGGAGATGTTCATCTTTGTGCTAACTTGTCTCTAAACACATTTTGCGTTATGTGAAAGGCACTTCAGAGTATGGCTTGATTTACAAGAAGCATGATGGGTTACCTGAGTTGTGTGGCTATGTGGATGCGAATTGGGGAGGTGACCATGATGATTGTAGATTCGCCACAGGGTATGTATTCCAGTTTTGTGGTAGTTGCTTTTCCTGGTCTAGTAAGAAGCAAAGTACAATTGCTCTTTCCACCACAGAAGCATAGTATAAGGCAATGTGTAGTGCAGCACAAGAAGCTATATGGTTGAGACAAATCTTGGAAGAAATTGGCATGAAGCAGAAAAACCCCACGACTTTACATAGCAACAGTCAGAGTGGCATTCAGCCAGTTTTCCATGCAAGAATTAAACACATTGAGATTTAGTATCACTTTATACGTGAGAGGATGCTGAGGCATGAAATTCATGTTGTTCATTGTAGCACAGAAGAACAACCAGCTGATATTTTCACTAAGCCACTTACTGGAGAAAAATTTGATAAATTTAGATCAAAGCTTTCTATACTTAAAGTTTGTTGACTTTAAAGCTATGTATATGACTGTATAAAAAGTAGACTCTACTTTAAGGGAGAGAGTTGGAATTAAAGTAGAATCACTGTGTTATTGTACTGTGGGTCCTATCAGTGGATAAGGATCAGTTGGCCTCGCCACAAGGCAAGTCGACGGGACACGCGTCCCGCCAATGGCAACCTGGGTCATGCATGGGTTAGGAATGTGTACAAAGGCCTTACATCCAAATATTCGCAAGTGGTTCACCTTTGGCTTCTTCTTCGTGAATGCTTCCTCAGGTGTTATCTTTGGTATGGCAATGGTAGGACTTCTATTTTGAAGATAGACTGTCGTGCTACATGCTTCTGACCAAAAATCTTTTGGTAGTTTCATCTCAGCTAGCATAGATCTGGCACTTTCCACAATCGTACGATTCTTGCACTCAGCTACACCATTGAGAGCAGGAGTATGAGCTTGCGTAAATTGTCTTTTAATCCCACATTGATCACAAAGATCATTGAAGTCATTAGACTTGTACTCACCTCCACTATCTGATCTTAGGACTTTGGTCTTCCTACCTGTCTGATTTTCGACCAATGCTTTGAAGCTCTTGAAGTTATCAAATGCATCTGATTTCTTTTTCAAGAAGTAAATCCATGTCTTAGGTGACATATCATCAATAAAGTTCATGAAATAGAAGGCTTTACCTAAGGACATGGTCCTCATAGGCCCGCATAAATCTATGTGAATTAGATCCAGGATGTTCTTTGCTCTTGCAACACCCCCTTTATTGAACTTCTCTCGATGCTGCTTCCCATATACACAAGATTCGCACATCGATATCAAGTGATCTTCTATGGTAGGCAATCTTGTTACCATCTCCAATCTTCTCATCAAACTGAGGCTTCCCAAGTTCAAGTGACCAAGCCTCTTATGCCACAACTCAGTTTGTGATGGAATGGACGATACAAGTCCATGTTGCCCCTTAATTGTAGCATTCAACCTGTACAATTTTGTATTGGACTCTCTTACTCCATCCGCAATAACTTTGAACTTTTGGTTCACATTCTTCACAAAGCAACGATCATGGGCGAATTCTACTTTCAACTTTTGATCAGTAATGACTCCAACAGAAAGTAGATTTTTTTTCAAACCTGGTACGTAAAGTACCTCCCTGATCATCCTACTTTTGCCATCAGGTAGTTGGATTGAAACGGTGCCTATCCCCTTGATCTTGCACACCTCACCATTTGCTTGTGAAACAGATGTTCCATTATCCAACACCTTCAAACTACTGAACCAATTCTTGTTACCTGTCATGTGTCTTGTGGCTCCCGAGTCAATATACCATGCTTGACCATCTTGATTAGATGACAATGCATATTTGAAGATGCTAGAGTCTTCAATCTCACCCTCATCGACAAGGTTACCTGCTTGTTTTGGTTTTTCCTTGCCTTGTTCTGCCAGGAATTTGCGACATTCACTCTTCCAATGGCCCTTTTTACCACAATGGATGCACTTGCCTTTCTTCTTAGTTTTACTGGAAGATCCCTCGTCTTCCTGAGACTTGGCAAATTGTTGCTTAGACTTCTTCTTGCCCTTGCCCTTGCCTTGTTTTTGGCATGTCGCAAGTGCCTGATCGTCAGTATTTTGACGTCTAGCTTTCACCATTTCTCGTCGTTGCTCTTCCTGCATCAAGATTCCTGTGAGCTCGTCAAAGGTTGGCAATCTTTCTCTTGATGCTATTCCGCTCACAAACATCTGATAGGGTTCTGCAATGCCGCACAATGCATTGTGCACCAGTTCCACATCACGTATGCGCTCACCAATAGAATGCAGTTCATCTCTCATTGTCTTGATTCTGGTCATGTACATCTAAATGTGACTTTGACTTCAAAAAAATGATTCTTGACGGATTTGACGTCTCGAACTGCTCCTTTAGCACATCCCATGCCTGTCTATGTGTCACAACATCACAAATGTGGGTAATTATGTGATCCTTCACTGACAAGTTAATGAAGGTCAAAGCTTTCCTCATCTTTTTGTCGAACACTTTGATATCTGCTTCATTTGACGGTCTTCTCTCATCACCTGTGACAACTTCCCACATGTCTTTCTCCATCAGTATGTTTTTCATTTTGAGTCTCCACACTACATACTTAGAAATCCCGTCCAATTTGCTACTTTCACTCAAAATGGACTCTCCCATGTTTGTCATCGCAAAACTGCTTGAAACTTCTGTCGTAGGCTAAAAACAGTATGTCGAGGCCAACAGTGATGTCAGAAGTTGAAAATAATGACCTGCACTTTTTTCCTTACCAGGCCACTCACCGCTTTTCCACCAATTTGAAAGCCAAATCGGCGTCGCCTTCTGAAATGCACTCAGTCGTCAACTCCCAACAACGTGCCCAATGGAATGGTGAGATCACTTCTGGCGTACTCCGAACACTTTCTCCACTGCAATCACTTTGTTTTGTTGTACCGTACTTGTAGGTACAGTCCGAGTGCCCTTCGTTTGGAGGTTATAGCCTTTTGTTTGGGTCAAAACGGGCAAAGGACCCAAAAATAGGGACTTTTCTAGTTTTTGAACTGTTTCTTCACCTTGAAGAAACTTCACTCTTCACTTGTGAAGGGACCCAGCTCCAATTTCAGTATGAAAATTTTTAATGAAGTTGAAGACTAAAATGCACTTCACTTCTTCAGGGCCCTTTTCAACAACCCTTCAAACTCCATCCAATGGCTGAATCTGATTCAACTGTGGATATCCCTTCTGGGTAGCACAATATGAGCCGTCGATCTTGGAACTCCTCTATCCAACGGATTTGAACTGTGCACCAATGGAGAGTCTTGTAGATATTGTCCACTTCAAAACGCTACGCTCTCACCCTGGTTCTACGCGCGAACTGTTTGCAACCTCTCTGTCTGCGGCCGCGCCTCCCACACTGATTTTTGTTTGATCTAACTCGCCTGTGGATCAATTTGAGCACGATCTGAGGCCTGAAGCATGGTCGCCCTACTGATTCCAAGACTGTAGAGTGTTCACTCAAGAAATTCCGTGGAGAAATGATGATTTTAGCTCAACTTGACAAAGTGGCTTTTTTCACCTTTTACCGCAAATCTGCTACTTTCTGGAGACAAATCTTTGACATAAACCTTATAATCTCTCTATGGCTGGTTGACAATGTGATTAGCTTCGTCCCTGTCCTTACGGCATTCAAAACGGTGCACAAACAGCGAAGAAATCACCAGTTATGTATAAAAACCTTAACCCCAAACCCGGTTTCAATTTTCAGCTGGCTTTGAAATTGTCAATTTTTCACCAAATTTTTTCCTGTCTGATGCTATGCACAGGCTAATAATCCCTCTACTGAGCTTAGCAACATCTATAAACTAGAAACCGTGCACCAGTGCTTCTCTTTCCATCTTCAACCCGCCGTAAATCCTGAACTCTCAAAAGACATTTCTCCCGAAGCTCTCTTCAACGGCGATGTTGTACTGTATACACTCCCTGTACATCTCTAATACCAACTTAGGATTTGCTTTGCACAGGAACACAGATCATGCTACACAGTAACACAGGCAGAAAACACTCTACACAGCAAGCTCACATAGCAATTGTATTTTTCAAAATGAGATTACACTGTACATATAGTTGTTCACTCAGTCAACCCATGCATGGCCCAGGTTGACGTTGGCAGGACGCGTGTCCCGTCGACTTGCCTTGTGACGAGGCCAACTGATCCTTATCCACTGATAGGACCCACAGTACAGTAACTCAGTGATTCTACTTTAATTCTAACAATCAGGATATGAGACAGTGGATTAAACATCTGCAAGAAGAAGAGAAGCTTGAAGTTGTTAAAGCAACACCCGAAGTTCATTCTTCACCATTGCAGCCACCAAGAAATTCGAGTACAGATATGAATGATCAGTTGCATCATCATGAAGAACCTTTCAAGATGACTGAACCAGAAGCGCCACAAACAGAACTGCTCATAAATATTTTGTCTAGCAAGATCAATATTTCATTGGGAGAGTTCCTGAAGTTGGTGCCAAAAGCAAAAGAAGTCTTAGCGCAAAAGTTAGCTCAAGCAGAACCAGAAGTCCATCAAGAGCCACTTTTTTGTGTTGTATTTGAAGAATCTAATGAAGTACTCCATGTCGGAGCCGCTTGGGAAAGTGAACAAAAAAATATCACTCTACCAACGAAAAAACAAGCCAAGCAACATTATAATACGGTCCTGAAATGGGAAAATCCTCCTCAAAAGATTGATTCAAAAAATATGCAACTCTTATTGGATAAAGACAAAGGGAAAGTCAAGGATGATTCTACAAGTCATAATTCTAGCAAGACATCATTGTCTCGAAAGTCATCACCTCCACGATCAATTCCTGCTAAGGAGGCTAAGCGAAGATCCAAGACAAGTCCATTCGACAAAGAACAAGCAGATGTCGTCCAGCATAATATGTCCGAACATTTTGAACGTTATACGCTGGATGATGTGGTTATCATGTTACCTAAAGCACATCATGAATCCAAAGAATAGGTGCCCGAATCGAAAGATGTTTATGATGGCCCAGCTAGGACACAGCCAACGAATCTTGCTGAACCAGGAGAACCAAAAAAGATTGTCCAAGTTGGATCACAACTTAATCCTGAACAGTATCAAGCACTCCGAATGTTACTTATTAAGTATCAAGATTGCTTTGCATGGACTTATCAAGATTTGAAGGATATTCTAACGTCAGCTATTGAACATACCATATCTTTAGTACTCGATGGTTACAAAGTTCTATTGTTGTAATCCTAATGTTGCGGATCTGATAAAGAAAGAGCTTCGGAGACTGCTTGATGCCGATTTCATTTATGAGATCGAGCATACCGAATGGGTTTCACTGATTGTCATTGTTCCTAACAAGAATGGAAAATTGAGAATTTGTGTGAATCTCAAGGCCTTGAACAAAGTGAGACGAAAGGATCACTTTCCGGTACCTTTTACTGAAAGCATTTTGGATTGCCTTGCTGGAGCGGAAGCTTATAGTTTCCTGGATGTATTTAGTGGTTACAACCTAAGATTGCACCTATAGATCACCACAAAACAGCTTTTACAACAAAATGGGACACCTATGCTTACAAAGTAGTGTCGTTTGGACTCTGTAATGCACCAAGTTCATTCCAAAGAGTAATGCAATTTGCTTTTAAAGATTATCTACAGAAATTTCTTGAAATTTACTTGGATGACCTGGGAGTCCATAGTACAGATACAAACCACTTGGATCAATTGGAGATTTTATTTGAGAGATGTCACAAATATCAAATTTTTCTAAATCCAGAAAAATGCCAGATATGGATTTCCCACGGAGTTGTGCTTGGGCATGTGATATCGAGACATGGCATCACCAAGAATTATTCTAAAATCAAGGTTATTGTGGAATTGCCACTGCCAACAACAATTCATGGAGTTTATGTGTTTATGGGTCATGCGAACTACTATCGAATTTTTATTATCTTTTTTGCAGATTTATCACGACCTATATACAAACTAACTATTTTTCTTATTTGGACAGTAGAGGCGTTAGAAGCCTTTGAAAAATTAAAAAAAGCATTAACTTCAGCACCAATACTACGTTCTCCAGATTGGACATTAGAGTTTCATGTTCATACGAATGCCTCGAAATATGCCATTGGATCAGTTTTGACGCAGCCAAGTGACTATAAGAAGGACTATCCTATACTATTTGCAAGCAGACAGCTTACAGATCCGGAGAAAAACTAATCAACAACAGAACGTGAAGCGCCAGCCATGATTTTTTCTATTCGAAAATTTCGTCACTACCTCATGGAAACGCACTTTGCATTTTATACGGATCACCAAGCGTTGCACAAATTATGTGACAGACGATTGATGGCATTTCATGTGTTAGCAGTCGAGAAAGCCCGCCACAAGGCATGACATGATCGTCGATTGCACAAAAAGGATCTGAAAGCAAGAGACCTTGCACTGATGTACAAAACCAAGCTGATCAAGAGAAAATTGAAGTTTACCGTGAAGGCCCGTATAAAGTAAAGGAAATCATGAACTATGGCGCAGTAATTCTTGAGCACTTGGACGGAAAACGATTTGATACTCCGGTGAATGACAGCCGATTACGCAAGTTTTGGCAGCCTGCTCCGCCAGTTTAGCAAGTATGATCTAAATGATTTTTTTTAATTTTATTTGTCTTTCAAATTTTTGTTTTCACTACTTGATTGTTAATTTTGTTTGGAAAAGACAGCAAAAAAAAAATGAGAAAAAGACTAATGAGCCAAAGTCAAAAAAGTCATCAACATGGGAAAAGGAAGGACAGTATTTTTGATGAAAAATGACTTATAAAATCAATGTTTCGGTCATATGTGGCCTATATAGTATAAGAAACCTTTGCTGAGCTTCCAGACTATACATCCACTTTAGATATATCTATATTGAGTTGGGCAAAGGTTCTTTTCCAAACAATACCTTTTTTGAGTTAGACGAATGATCAGCAATATGCCATTTTGGGAACCTTCACCGAGCACCTTACTCTCCTTAGGAACCTTCGTTGACATGCTAAATGGTTTTAAAATGTCAGAAGTAGGTTGGCCATAGCTTCAGATCTTGAAAAACTGTATTTATGATGGTACTTGGACGAAGGACCCTCTTAGGCGAAGGTTCATCCTTCGCCAACCCTGGAAAACGTTCGTCGGATAGGTTCAGAGCCTCAAAAACCTTCGTCGAGATTTTTTATAGCCTATTTTCACAAAAATGTACATGCCTGCAAAATTTTGTTCAGAACTGACTAGTCAAACTAGTATTCAGTGTAATGGATCCTCCAAATTCACCTATAAGTTGGCTGAATTTGATTCATTCCTCACTTGTGCTAGCAAAGCTCTTGCCAATTTTTCCAGTGACCAAAGCCTTCCAAACTTTCTGAACTGTTTTTTGTTATACACTCGCACATATTACTTTTCGTTTCTGATCATCATGTCTTCCACAGATACATCCCAATCGTCTCGTTATACTCTCCATCGTTATGTCCCATCTGCAATGGATATCATGATACTTCCTAGCACAAGCATGGTCACTCAGTGGATGAACCTTGCAGCGCCTCTGCTTACTGCAATGGGTATTCATGAGAGAGCCTTTTCAGGGAGAATTAATATGGATTTTATCACTCTTGCCTTCGGTACGTGGAAGGAGGAGAAATCCAAGTTTTACATCACCTTCCAGGGAGCCACACACAAGGTGCGCGTGATTGAGGCCGCCCTTGCTGCCATAGGCATAGTCTCTAGTACCCAAGCCTCACCAAACCATAAGCAGACCAAACAGGCTATTAAGCCTTACATTGACCTTACAAATGATTTGCATTGGACCAATGACGGCTACCTCCTAGATGCCATTACTTCACAGATCTTACATAGGATAGTTGAGTTATATGTCATGCTAGCAAAGGCCCCTCTCGAACCATATAATTGGTTCAAGACTATTTCTGGTGATCTCAAACGAGCCATTAAGAGCAATACCAAGTAGCAGTTTGTTGCTGGCTCCTTGTTATCTCTCCTAGCGGCCTCACACCTTGAAAACAAAATCCATGGATTTTGCCTAGATTATGTGCTTTTGGTTTATGAAGAAGCACCGGCTGAGTCATCTCACCAGGCCTCCAGTTCACATAGTTGACGTAGTCCACATAGCGAGATTGTTATTCCTGACTCGCCTTCCGCATCACGACGTCGTACTAGGCATACATCGTCAATTGCATTTCCACCCCCTGTTGCTACTCGCACTGAACTTCCTATTTCCCCTGCCTCTGATGCTTTTCTCGCCTCTGCTTCCACTCAAGGACAGTTTGTGACCATTGGGACTACCACTCCCATCACAGCTTCCCAGGCTGCCTCACCCCTACACACAAAAGTTGTTTCTCCAAACACATAGTATTTCATGGATATGTTCGATGATTTTGACTCCCTTGGGGCTTTTGAAGTTTTTGAAATGCCCCAAAGCCCTGCATCCTTTGAACTCTAATCCCCTGGAAGAGGATTCGAACAATTCCATGATACTACTGCTGGTGTTGAGGATTCATGCCATCTATCCTAGAAACCTCAAGTTGACGCTGCACCAGCCACACTGCGGGTCGAGCAAGCTATGAAATCACCAAAGCAGTTCGACGCCACAGTGCTTGAGGGCTATGAAGAGGAGGATCTCTTTGAAGAAGAAGAATTATCGACACCTATTCCACACCAACCAAGGACAGTACCATCGGGTCCTACTGCTACGACCTCTACAACAGTAGATGTTGGTGATGCTCTCGGTTTGGTCTCAAGCCTTGCACAAGTGATCCAGTTTATGCTTGATAAGGAAAAAGAACTGGAGCATAGAATCTCAGATATGGGATTAGAAAATACTCTCATCAGCCAGAAGATTATCCAGTTGGACAGAGAATTGAAGATCGCCAAGCAGCATGAAAAAAAATCTGAAGTTGAGAAGAAGACGACACAACAACAGGCTGATTGCCTCAAAGAATACGTCAGCTCACTATAGAATGCCCTAACAATCGCACAAGATCAAGTGGACAAGGCCGTGCAGGATGCAAAGCAACAAGTGCAGCTGCTACAAGGTCAACTGCAGATGGCAGATCAAGATTGCACACGTCTCCAAGGTGAATTGGATGCGACCACCCTTGAGCGTGATGCGTATCTCCAAACACAAATACCAAATTATCCAGTAACTCCGATAGAGATCGCGTATTTGCTCAAAAAAGTTGAGACCTACAAAGTGATGCTTCATGAATTCCAAGGCCACTTTGACAGATTCAAAGGAGCAGCTTCAACTGAGTCGACAAAGGCTAAAGCAACCATCAGTGCCTATGAAAAAGCTGTCGCTCAAGTGTTGGAAGCTGGACCCCAAATCCCCCGTGCCGATCATGCTGCAATTCTCCCCTACGCACCAAGATGAAGTCCCAATGGATATAGGGCTGGATTCGGGCATGGACCAAGGTGGAGCTCCAGATATTGAAGCACAATAGCCAGTTCCATAGTCAATGCAACAGGGTCCATCTTCATCAAGGACCACACCATTATTCAGAAGGCCAATCAGCGTCGAGGACCAGATTCAGAGCTTTTTAGCGCAACATCCTCATGAGTCCTCGCGTGGTGGTTGGGTCCTTAAGTTTAAGACCTCTGAGATAGAGGCCGACAAAGAATTGGATAAAATACCCACATTGGGAGAGCAGCCGGCTTGGAGAGTTACCAATTTTGATAAAACTCTAGAATCTATTAGCAGTTATGTGGCCATCCCTCGCCAATTGCGGGTAGATCCATATTATGTACCAATGCCGTGAGGAAATAGGTGGAAGGATTTGGGATTGGCCATGGACCAAATTACGATCCATACGTCAAATTGGCCAATCATCCATCAACCTTTCAGTTGGACAATATTAGTGGATTTCCACTTGGCCTTACAAGCGTACCAACGGGAGTATATACACTCTCCTCATCCGACAGTGAGACAATCGGTGATTTTTGCGAAAGACTTGACTCTATTGGCATCAGTGGCAAAGAGATGGGATGATCGTCTTCCTCGTTTGGCATTCGATCCAAATAAGCCAATGGCCTCAGAGAATATCAAGGATCAACTGTCGGTTGCTCGACTATATTTTCGTGCAGCAATGATGAGAGGCTCCTGGGAATCTTGCTTCACGTCCTGGACAACTTCAAAGTGGATCGTTGGAGCTCATCGTTGTTTTCTGTCGCATAATTTGGATTTTAGCACTGCTCGATTCAATTTTATGGAGAAGGTGCAGTATCATTTAATAAAGATTTGCCGCAAAGCCAATAAAAGTCCCCAGTAACTGCATCTCGTAGGTGTCGTGGGACCGCCACTAGTTCTGGTGGGGGATACTTTTGGAGAGTTTGCGTATCCCAAGACAACCCTAATCCTAAAAATAAGTGAGAGGGATTTGGCACCTTGTGTGTGTAAGTCCAACCCAATGATCACATAGTGATTTGATTAATTAGAAAGTCAATAAAAGGACTTTAGGCCTTTTTGCGAGACTTTTAATGTCACAGGGCCTAAATGTCAAGTTAGTGAATAAAGTTGGGTTTCCCTCCAATTTGGATGGTTCTCACTCTTTTTTAAATTTGAATAGTTAGGGAGGCAGACATGGACCAATAGGATTCAGAGGCCAGGGTCCTCCTCTCTACTATAAAAAGGGACCAAATCAAGTTCCTACACATGCTCATTTCTTCATTTTAATAAAGCAGATTGGTTCTCTTGTGAAATGGATTGATGAATGTCCGTGCTCTCTATCACTTTTCCTCCATCTCTCATGCTTTATTTGTGTTTTGCTAATTGTTGGATCTGGTTGTTATTGGGATTGCATGTTATTATACTTTTTATGAGAGAGAAAGGGAGAGAGAGAAAGAGTAAGCTATCTTCATTGTGGATCTAGTGTTAATGGATGTAGTGTTAATGCTTAGGGTTAATGGATGTTAGAGTTAGATGTGAATATTTCATTCATGCTGAAATCTGAGCTATACTATCACTCTCATGGGAACAAATCTATGCGTGACAACTAACTTCATCTCTTTGATGCTAGATTGATTAGATCTTGGATTGAGTTTAGGCAAGGAAAGAAACTCACTACAAATGCCCTCAATTGAGAAATCATTATCCATTAGTACCCAGACCCATGTATCGAGCGTACCGCCCCTACCCTCCACAACAACCCATGCCACGACTAGGGGTGTACCAACCATGACCAACTGCACCAAATCATTGCCAACCACGTCAACAATTTGTTGTTAACCAACCCGCTCCACAACCAATTGTGCACTTCATTGATCCCAACACCATTGATCCAGCCACTTATTACGTGGACGATACTGCTCAACTAGCATACTCCTCTGAGCAAGTTGTATTTTATCTATATGATCCTAATGCTCAAGCAGTTGACTCCAATGCCCAAACCTATGATCCTAACCAAGCTGTGTTTGCCACGCATAAACTTCCAGCAATACGAGGGTGTTTTATCTGCATAGGTAAACATCCCAGTATTTGTTGCCCAGATAAACATGGCTGACTTTCGCAACACACACTACAACATTATGGAGGATTTTTGACCTTTTTTTTTTTTGTGAAAAAAGATCACAAACCATGAAGTATGCCTTGAAATCAGATCCTTGATAATTGTCTGGGTAATCAAGGCTTCTTCATATCATTTCCGCTTTGTTTATAGCACGGACCAAGGGATATACCGAGGTCCCTCGGTATATCCCTCTAAATAGGTTGTTGGTGGCATGTCTCTTCTGAGGATATACCAAGGGACACCCCTTGGTATATCCCTTAAAAAATGACACCCTATTCAGAGAATTATTTCGAGAGTTAGAAAATTTTTAAAAAAATTAGGACAGAATGGAGCCTGTTCCATCCTGCCCTAATGTGAAAAATGCAAAAATTATGCTTGGTCAAGGCCAAATCTCTATATATAGGATGATTACACATGTGTGGAGCCTGTTCCCATGTGTGAAATAAATGTACTTGTCATGTACCATAATCATATAAGCTGTATATTTGTTTTAATTCAAGTTCTAGTGGCTAAAAAGGCCAAAATCTAGTTTTCTAGTCATATGACACATAGCATCAATCTATTGATTGCATGAGCCACATCATTAAAATAGGTGTCACATCCCATGTGTAGAGGACTGCTCACACGTGTGGAAAAGGCTGAAGTAGACGAGTTTGACTTCTAGAAGATTTCTTAGTAGTTCTCCATATAGTAGGAAAATGGACCAAAAGTGTTCAAAATAAAAAGTTTGATCCAAGTGTCAATTTTGCATGATGATTCATCATATGAAAAAGCATCCTCACACGTGTGAGATCTGATGCATGATCAGTGCCACACGAGCTCCAAGAAATGTATATATAGAGGCATATTTGGCCATAATCAATATGAAACACCAATCTTGGTTTTGGAGGCAATTTCTTGTTAATCTCTCCATTTGTCTTCATTTGTTTTGGATCTTAGATTCAGCCCAATAGCATTGAAATCACCTACAACTGTAATGCCTAAACAGTATAGGGCAAAGGTTTATTCCCCTGGGTGGATGGCACAGAAGAGATGCCTACGACATCAGACAAGGAGCTACACGAGTGGAGAGAGAAGAATGACAAGGCAGTAGCCTTGCTATCTTCATCCATCAAAGATAGTCTCACACTTGACCTGGAAACACTCTCCAAAGCTAAGAAGATGTGGGATGCACTGATCACAAGATTTCAAACGAAATCAAGAAGTCAAATCATGATGCTGGAAGACACAAATCTACAGTGGGATGGAAAAGACCTCACTTCTTTCGTAAGAAAGATGAAGGATCTATTTCTATCACTAAACAAATCTGGAGCAAAGAATGCAGTGTCAGTTGAGAAGCAGCTCACTTACCTGTTAAGAGCCTTACCCAGATCATTCCAGACAATAAGAACCTTGCTCGTGAAAGATTCTACCATGAACCTCGAAAAGGCAATTGTCGAGATTCGAGAGGAAGTCGAGGCCAGAGAACATCTTGATCACAAGGATGGTTCTGACCAGGCCCTCTACGGCAACAAAGAAAAATCCAAGAAACAATTCAAGCCTAAGAGGGAATCGAATCAGAGGCAAGATCATGATCAGCAAGCATAGGGGACCAGCAAAGACAACTTGAAGAGCAAAGAGAGGTCGAAGCAGCAAGGTGGAGAAAAGAAGACTTGCGTGAGATGTAGAAGAGATGGACATACAGTCAATACATGCTTGCTCAATCCCAAGATTGAGTGTATCTACTGCCACAAGAAAGGTCATGCAACCGCGGATTGCCGCCAGAACCCGAGAAACAAATCAATGCAGAACAGACAGGAAAACAGCAACAGTTTATCCTATGTCAAGGAGTCTGAGAGCTCAAAAATGGGCGAAGAAAGATCGAACAGAAACTGTTCAACTGCCTACATCTGTGAAGACGTGTGTGCAGCATCAACATCTGACACACATGAGGTGATCCTAGACTCAGGAGCCACCTCACACTTCATGACATCAAGACGAATAATGTCTGATTTTAGAAGTGCAGATCTTTCAAGATTCATAGTTCTTGGAGATGGATCTAAACATCAGGTGAACGGTATTTGTTCACTGTGGCTCAACACCAATGGCAGAGACAGACGACTCAAACACGTTCTGTTTGTGCCTACACTACAGCAAGACTTGCTTTATGTGGCAAGAATAGCTGATGCAGGGATGCGTGTGACGTTTTCTGACGAAGCATGCAATGTGGGTGACGCTAGTACCAGTACTCTGATAGCTCAAGACAGAAGGAAAGGGAATCTATATCATCTGAAGGTACACCTACTTGTAGATCAGGTGCATCAGACTCATGATGATACGCCAGACACTCCTGTGGCACAGGAGACTATGCCACATGAACTCAACGGCACTTTATCAAGCAAGCCATCATGGAGCGATAACAGGGGTCAACATCTCGAATGCAACCAATTCGACCACTTGTGATGCATGTTTGAAGGGTAAGATCTCGCGCACTCCATTCGTTAAAGACACTTACAAAACGACCAAGATTCTGGAGTTAGTGCATCTGACATCTGTGGGCCTTTCAATGTGATCTCAGTAGGAGGTTCAAAATATTATGTAACCTCCATTGATGATTATAGTAAATTTGCTAGAGTGTACTTTATTTAGAATAAATCTGAAACACTTGATAAATTCACAGAATATATGAATTGGACTGAAAGATGTACAAGAAACAAAGTGAAGCAGATCAAAATGGATCGAGGTGGCGAATACATCTCGAATCGCTTCATTGACTACTGTAATGATCGTGGCATCATCCACAGAAGAAATACAGCCTAAACACCGCAACACAATGGTGTTGCAGAATGAAAGAATAGGACCCTGATGGAAGTTGCCAGATGCATGATGGCCTACTCGAAGGCTCCAAGGGTACTATGGGCTGAAGCAGTAGCTACAGTCGCATACATCTAGAACAAACATGAAAGTCTAGTCTCCCTCACACAACACCACACGAGTTATGGTAGGATAGAAAGCCCAACCTGTCTCACGTCAGAATCTTTGGCTGTGCAGCTTATGCACACATTCCTGATAAGTTTCAAAAGAAGCTTGATGAGAAAGCCGAGCAGGAATTTCTGGTAGGTTATGACAACAATTTGTCATACTACAGAGTCTACATGCCAGACACGAACATTGTGAAAACAGTGAGAGATGTCAGATTTGATGAGAGCAGGGCAATGGCCAATGACGATCCTGTCAGCTACGAAGTTCTGGAGAGACAGTACTATGACCTACCGCCAGTGATAGAGGGAGCGGAGGACGAACACGAAAATGAAAATTTTTGAGTCGTTTTCCATTCGAGTGACGAATCAGAAGATGAAAGATTCGAGAGGCAGCCTACTGCTACAGTTTTTGTAAACCAAGATGGTTCCGAACCTAGCAGAACAGACAAAGGCAAAGGCATTGATGTCCCAGGAGGATCTCCTAGAAGGTTGACAAGACCACAAAGAGCGCTAGTAAGATACGTGTCGGGTAGCTCCGCTTCTACATCAGAAGAGTTCTGTGGATTCAGTGGTTAACCACAGACTTTCGAGGAAGCGATTGAATGTCTAGAGAAGGACAAATGGATCCAAGCCATGAATGAAGAGATGGAGTCGATGAGGAAGAACCAGTATGGACATTGCAGCCATTACCACATAAGCGCAAGACTGTCAAATGCAAATGGGTCTTTAAGCTCAAGTATGGACCAGATGAAAATGTCTCGAAGTACAAGGCAAGACTGGTAGCAAAGGAATTTTCTCAGAGATACAGTATTGACTACTCTAAAACCTTCTCTCTTCTCATCAAACATTCGTCCCTACATCTGTTATTTGCATATGCAGCAGCTTATAACCTCAGGATCCACATTGTGGACGAGAAGACAACCTTCTTGCATGGCGAGCTAGATGAAGAGGTCTATATGGATCAACCCCCAGGATATCTCTCGAATTCACTTCCTGACTATGCATGCAGAATGCATAGAAGTATCTATGGTCCGAAACAGTCAGTCCAACAATGGTACAAGAAGAAAGATCAAGCCCTGAAATCATTAGAAACCTCTGCTGGCTGATTCCAATGTGTATGTCAGAGTTACAGATGGGCAGATCATCATTGTGGCTGTGTATGTAGACGACACTCTGATACTTCGCAAGAGTGAGTAGCTGATTGCTGAAGTGAAGACAGACATCTCGAAACATTTCAAAATCATGGATTTGGGAGAAGCCAGGTGTTACCTGGGCTTACAAATTGAAAGGGACTACGAGGGAGGTAGGTTATACCTTCACCAGTCCAGATACACCCAGAAGATCCTAGAGGATTTTGGGATGTTGAACTGCAAAGGAGCAAATACTCCAATGCTCGTAGGGACGATGCTGAAAAACGATGACTGTCCAGGGACTAAGAAAGAGAGAGAACAAATGCAGCTCGCACCTTATAGGAAGCTGATAGGTTTGTTGATGTATCTTGCAGACAACACACGTCCTGACATCGCTTATGTAGTATTCAGGATGAGCCGACTCTGCACGAATCCAGGCTCGACACATTAGAAGATTACAAAATGAATATTGTAATATCTTCAATTAATGAGGGATTATGGCTTGTGTTATGGTTTTAGAGTATTGACTACTCTAAAACCTTCTCTCTTCTCATCAAACATTCGTCCCTACATATGTTATTTGCATATGCAGCAGCTTATGACCTCAGGATCCACATTGTGGACGAGAAGACAACCTTCTTGCATGGCGAGCTAGATGAAGAGGTCTATATGGATCAACCTCCAGGATATGTCTCGAATTCACTTCCTGACTATGCATGCAGAATGCATAGAAGTATCTATGGTCCGAAACAGTCAGTCTGACAATGGTACAAGAAGAAAGATCAAGCCCTGAAATCATTAGAAGCCTCTGCTGGCTGATTCCAATGTGTATGTCAGAGTTACAGATGGGCAGATCATCATTGTGGCTGTGTATGTAGACGACACTCTGATACTTCGCAAGAGTGAGTAGCTGATTGCTGAAGTGAAGACAGACATCTCGAAACATTTCAAAATCATGGATTTGGGAGAAGCCAGGTGTTACCTGGGCTTACAAATTGAAAGGGACTACGAGGGAGGTAGGTTATACCTTCACCAGTCCAGATACACCCAGAAGATCCTAGAGGATTTTGGGATGTTGAACTGCAAAGGAGCAAATACTCCAATGCTCGTAGGGACGGTGCTGAAAAACGATGACTGTCCAGGGACTAAGAAAGAGAGAGAACAAATGCAGCTCGCACCTTATAGGAAGCTGATAGGTTTGTTGATGTATCTTGCAGACAACACACGTCCTGACATCGCTTATGTAGTATTCAGGATGAGCCGATTCTGCACGAATCCAGGCTTGACACATTAGAAGATTACAAAATGAATATTGTAATATCTTCAATTAATGAGGGATTATGGCTTGTGTTATTGTCGTGATGCAGATTTCAGGATGCTTTCCTATAGTGATGCAAGCTAGGCATCCCTCAAAGATGATTAAAAAAGCGTCTCAGGAGGATGCACCATCGCGTCAAGAGCAGCAGTTCTCTGGGTCAGCAAGAAGTAGACCATTGTGGCCCAGTCATCCTGCGAAGCAGAGTACGTTGTAGCAGCAAAGATGGCCAACGAGATAATCTGGCTAAGGTAGTTCTTGGATGAATTGGACAAAACAAGGAACGAGCCTCTGGTCTTGCAGATGGACAACACCTCTACAATACATCTGACGAAAGATTCTGTGTTCCATTCCAGAACGAAACACATCGTGATCGACTATCACTTGATCAAGGATCTAATCGAAAAGAAGATGTCGTAGACCACCTTCATCGGAACAAAAGACATGGTTGCTGACATCTTCACCAAAGCCCTGGACAAAGGACTTTTTGAGAGACAGAGGAGCGGTCTTGGAATCGTAAAGCTATCGTGCTTTGACAGGGAGCTGAAGAAACAAAACGTTTCTGTTTACAAAGCTCTGCTAGCTTTCAGCCCTCTGTTTGACGAAAGTGTTCGCGAACATGAAAGATTCATGAATATCCTCAAGAGAACACACAAACACGAAAGATTTGCGAACGAGAATCTTTCGTGATCCAGCAGGAGAAAGTCAAACAACGCGACACAAAATTCATCACAAAACCTTTTCTGCACTCACGCTCTAGAAAGTATTAGCAAGAATATGCAAGTACCCAAAGTACAGATATCTGATCTGATGGCATGACGTCAGCAGATACACTCTAGGTCGTGGCTAATCTTCCACTCTTGTAATTTTTTAATTAGTTGTAGATGCTTAATTACTCTAATCTAAAGGTTACACAAAGTGACTATATACTTACTAGATGATACTTGACGGATACAAGCACATACTGTGATGAAGTAGTCTGATGCTAGTAAGCAATCAAGAAGAAAATACAGACAACAAGTCTGCATGCATGCGAGATGAGTTCTGTAAGCAGGATCCACAGAGATCCACACTAGTAAGTGAGACATCTACTCGTGAGAGAACTGTATTTCTCTCATGCCAATGCACTGCGTGGATCTGCATGCAGTGCTTAAAGAATCAAAGAAAAATCAATAGATGATCTTGTAGCCATTGTGCACATGTCACTTTTATGATGTATGATCTTGAATGCAAATGTGTTTGCTGTTAATCGTGTGTCTGATTTTCCCATTCATTCAATTTCGCACATTGGTTGAAACTTTGTTGAATGCTACATTAATCTATTAACGTAGATCAGCAGTGTTTGACTACATCCTAGGGCACAGTAGGAGTGATTCAGCTAGCAGTGACCAGCGATCACATCTGAACTCCATCCGAATTGCATTGTGTCGTTGTTGCTTCGCTTTCGCGACTACGATTCCTATGCGACCCCATTTCTCATCATAGAATGAATGCAAAACAAAGATTTTTGGGTAGGACTTTGTCTGCACATTCCGTAGGTAGGTTGTTTGAGGTGGCCAGATCGCTTGATAGACCAACGTGTCATGATTTGGGGGGGATGGAGTTTGTGTGTAGTTGTTGTTTAGCCATGCGATGGAAAGCAGAAAGAAATAGCTCTTTCTGTTGCATGAAAGGCAAGGTGCGTTTGCCTTTGATGCCATCACCGCCTCTTTATCTCCTTAATTTGTACACGTCTTTCGATGACGTGGGAGCTCATTTTAGAAAACATGTTTGGAGTTATAATAACTCCTTGGCCTTTGCATCTCTTGGAGTGAATCTAGATAGATCCACTGCCAACTCCATATGCGGTGCATATACATTTAGAGTGTCTGGCCGGTTGTATCATCATATTGGTGGTTTGTTGCCCTTAAATAGACCTTCGTTTTTGCATATCTACATCATGGATGGTGATGATCTGCAATTAGATCAGAGATTATCTATGAATCCCGACCTTAGACGGGACGTTCTCTCCCTTTTGTAAAGCATGATGATGGATGTGAATCCATTTGCGCAATGTTTTTAGAATGTTGCTCGAATCATGCTAGAGAATGTCACAAAGGATATTCGACTTCGCATAGTGTCTGGTTGTTCACAGAGTAGAGTGAATAGATAGTTTAATGCTCCTACAAGCAATGAGATTGTAGTGCTTATGCCTATAGATGAGACCCTGAGCGACGGAATGCATGACATCATATTGCACTCCATTCAAGATGGTCTACAACATATCATAGAGCGTCATTCATCGTATGATGCCTTGCATTTTGTCCTCATCTTTCCTTATGGTACCGATGGGTGGTATCAGGGGATTCCACATATGTGTATGAGAGATGTCGCACGTGGTGATGATGATGACAGACATGATAGTATACATTCAGATGCTCCTGAGGAGCAATTAGAGGGTGGACACAAAGTTGTCACCATTCGAGAGTTTTACAGCTACCATTTACAGATACGAGAAGAGCATGCTTCACCTGTACATTTGGGTGGAAGGCTATTACAAGAGTATGTGTGTGACATGGTAGCAAAAATGGTGCAAAACAACATGAACTACATCTATAACAATCGAGATAGATTTCATAGAGAGATTCGCAGTGGCATCGTTGATGCCCTTGGAGCTCATTCCGCCAGCGACATAGGGCAATGAATAGTCCTTCCATCATCTTATATCGGTTCACTACGTCATATGTATCAGTTGTACTAGGATGTTATGGCCGTCGTTAGGGAGTTGGGTTCTTCCGATTTGTTTATTACAATGACAACAAACCCAAATTGGTCAGAAGTGAGGAGGGAGTTGAGATTTCAGCAGACATTTGCAGATAGGCCCGATTTGGCGTCGAGGGTTTTTAGCATGAAGCTTCAACACTTGATTGATTTGTTGAAGAAGGATGGGATATTTGGGCGCATTATAGGAAGGCTTCATATTGTGGAGTTTCAGAAGACAGGATTGCCCCATGACCACCTATTGATTATATTGGAGGAGTGGAGCAAACCCATCATTGTTGGAGATTACGATCGTATCGTATAAGTAGAGATTTCTGTGAGGGGGGATGATCCAGAGTTGTACGAGATAGTGAGGACCTGTATGATGCACGACCCATGCAGAACATCTTTTCCAAATGCACCATGCATGAAGGATGGAAAATGCTCGAAGAACTATCCAAGGAATTTCATTGATGAAACAACGATAGTGAATGGGTATCTTTCATATAGGCGTAGGGACAACGGAGTGAAGGTGAAGTCGCATGGAATAGAATTAGATAACAGGTGGGTAGTGCCATACAACAGATGATTGACACTACATTTTCAGTGTCATATCAACATAGAGATATGTGTACATATACGTAGCGTGAAGTATTTGTACAAGTACGTGTACAAGGGATCAGATATGATTACGGTAGCGGTTGTGGAGGGTGGTGGTCAGACATTTGCGCCAGTTAATGAGATCGAGCAATTTTTGAATGCTTGAAATTTCTCTGTGAGTGAGGCTTGCATGCAATTGTTTGGGCTTTCTATGGGTGCTCATAAGCCAGTTGTGACTCGACTGGTGGTTCATCTGGCCGGACAGGAGTTGGTTTACTTTACTAAGGGAGTCGATTTAGAGGAGGTCATAGAAGGTCATTCGAGTTCCACTTTGACAGCTTTTTTTGAACTGAATAGAAGTGGCGATTCAGAGGCCCAAGAGTTGTTATACCAAGACTTGCCATGGTTTTACGTTTACAACAAGAGAGTGCGAAGGTGGATCCATAGAATCAATGCACAATCCATTCCGGCCATTGGACGTATGTATTTTGTCCATCCATCTGAAGGAGAGCAATTTTATTTGCGAGTTCTTTTGGCTCATGTAAAAGGTGCAACAAGTTTCAAGGACTTGTGCACAATTGACGATGAGTTGTTTTCGTCATTCAGAGATGCTTGCAGGCATAGGCTTCTTATCAGCGACGAGATGGAATGGAGTAATTGCCTGCTGGAGGCGATGTCATGGGGGACTCCATCATCGCAACTTCGGCTCATGTTCGCTGTACTTCTTTTGACATGTGCCCCTTCCGACCCATTAGATCTTTGGAATAGTATAGAGCCCCATTTAGTAGAGGATTACGCGAAGGAGTTAGGACAGCCAGTAACATGCGAGATCGTTATTATGAGTCAGATTTTGGTAGATAGGACTCTTCTAGATGTGGAGACGCACATGCAGACATCAGGAAAGTCGTTGACAAATTTTGGCTTCACACTTCCCGAAAGCGATGTCGAGTTTTCTTCACTATTTCATGAGGATATATTTCTCGATGAGACCCTTCTAGGAGTAGAGGCTGACATCGAGAGATTGAACGTAGATCAACACATGATTTTTGACTGTGTAGTACGTGAGCATGTGGTACGAAGAGTGATTGGGGTGTTCTTTATAGATGGTCCAGGTGGTACAGGTAAGACGTTTCTCTATAGTGTTATGTTGTTGTACATGCGTGCACAAGGTTAGATAGCACTGGCAATTGCATTATCGGGGATCGCTGCATTGTTAATGAAAGGTGGTAGGACCGCGCATTCTAGATTTAGGATTCCTCCGACGGAATTGAATGAAAGCTCGACCTGTAACATCTTGAAACAGTCTCCGTTAGGTAAGCTTTTAATGGTATGTCGACTCATTATTTGGGACGAGGCTCCCATGGTACATAAGTATGCCATTGAGTGTGTGGATCAATCTCTACGGGACATATTGGGTATTGATACTCCATTTGGAGGGATTCCGATCATTTTTGGTGGTGATTTCCGTTAGGTGCGACCGGGTAGTCATGCACAGATTGTGAGCGCTTCACTAAAGTGTTCGCGTTTGTGGAAATATATGGAGGTGCACAAAATGTCAATGAACATGCGCGTTATGGGTGTGGAGGGAGCCGATAGGAACTGAGCAGTCGAGGTTCGCAAAGTATTTGTTGAGTATTGGAGATGGTCATGAGCCCACATTTGTGCAGCGTGGCTTGGATTTGATTTCTTTGCCAGAGTGTATGTGTCTAAGGACGCGGAATGTGTGTGAATTGATTTCGTTCACTTTTCCCAATATTGCACAACGTTACATGGATGTTGATTTTTTAAGAAGCCGTGCAATATTGACTCTGTTGGACGAAAATGTGGATGAATTCAATTCGAAAGTTGTTGAACAACTTCCTGGTGATGCTTGCACATTTTATAGTGCTGATAGCGTGGTTGAGCGTGATGACTCTAATCTGTACCTAGTAGAGTTTTTGAACAGCTTGCAACTCAGTGAATGTCCTCCCCATACATTGGTGTTGAAGGTTGGCATGACAGTGATGTTGTTGTGGTCTATCGCATCGCACAAAGGATTGTGCAATGGTACAAGACTCATCATTCGTAGACTGGATAGACAAGTCATAGAGGCTGAGATAGTGACCAGGAAGAATATAGGGAGTAAAGTCCTTATTCCACTATAGTGCCAAGCAATTCGAACATACCGTTTGAATTGCAGAGAGTCCAGTTTCCTATCAGAGCAGCATTTGCCATGACAATAAACAAAGCACAGGGGCAGACTTTGGACACGATTGGATTGTATTTTCCTCGGCCTGTGCTTAGTCATGGGCAGTTGTATGTCACACTTTTGAGAGTGCGAAATGCAGCAAGTCTTCGTGTGCTGATTATTGACAAGGACAATCAATTTATGGATGTGGATGGAGTGGCGAGGTACACTCAGAACATTGTGTATTCAGAAGTGTTGTAGTGGTAAGTTTGAAGTGATGTCTATGGTTTATGATTTTGAGATACAAGGTATAGTTATTAGAGTTAGAATTGGAGTTAGACTTAGCATTTGGGATGTAGGGTAGAGTTAGAGTTAGAGTTGGAGTTAGATTTGGAGTTAGACTTAGCATTTGGGATGTAGAGTAGAGTTAGAGTTAGATTTGGAGAGAAAATTTTGTCAAATTTTGTACATGGAAAAGTTTGTGTAGAAGGAGGTTCTTGGATATAGCTATGGAAGGCCGTTGAGTGTCTCTTGGTTGAGGATTACGTTCACCAATTCGAGGTTTTGGGGTGTAGTGGAAGCGATGAAAATGTTAGTAAAGTTGTCATAGATAAAGCTCTATGTGACGTGGAAGACATAATGCAAGTTATGAAATGGTACCAGGTTGATGCAATTGGTTATGTTAGTAATGTTGTTTCTAGTGAGTTGTTTGTTGTTTCTGGTTTGCGATTGTCGAATGCAAAGTTATCATATGTTGTTAAGATTATGTGATGTTGTATGTACATTTTTGTTCTGACATTCTTGGTGTTGTTGCAGATGTCAAAGATCTACATAAATCACAGATTTTTGTGGGAGACCTGATGGATGAGGTGTTGAGGTGTCTCGCTATTCCATTTTGTGGTTGATAGAAGCTTACGCGGAGTTCTTATTCCAACAACAAAGGAGATGATGTTTTATTCTGAGAGAATATTGATTCCTATTAGATGTATATATGTTACTCAGTAATGTGGCATATGTTTGGAGACATGTTAGTATTGTTAGACTTACTGAATTTGAGCCAATGTTAGAAAACTTGGTGTATGCCTAGGTATTGGTTTCTGATTTATCAGATGACTTGATGTCTATTTCTTAGAAATATTGGAATATGAAATTGTTGCTGCTTCAATTTTTTGTATTAGTTTGAGTTTTTGTGATGAATGTTTTTCAAACCCACACATTGAATACACACACATACACACAGGCACACACATCGTTGAATAAAAGTAAAAACACGCACACATATACACGCATTCCCTACCACCTTCGACCACCCACAAATTTTTGTTTATTAGCTAATGGTGGTCCAATCTATTGGGAAGCCAAAATGTGACTTTCACATCGTCCATTCTACAACACAAAATCCTAAGTAGTTGCTTCATTTTTATATGTTTCAAAATTTTCTTTTTATTTGGGAGTATATCACTGCATTAGTTTATAGTAGAAAACTTAATTGCCACAAACTTTCTTTAGGTTTCTGCTTGCAGATAAACTATTGATAGGAAGACATTCTTATTTATATTGATTGTTGATTCACAACTTGCTCAAACAAGTTTAATATGTTCAGATGTCGGAGGTTTCTTTATCATCAGTCACTACTATGATTTGCTTTTTTGAATGCAAGAAATCATCATATATCATAAAGTGAGTCTAATCAACATATGCTTTGAACTTTGAGATTGAATAGATTGAACTACACTAACCAAAAATAAGAGAGTTCTGTATAATATCAATTTCAAGTGTAAACTTTATAATTGACATAGACTTTTTTGTGTTTATCATACAAGTTTTATATACATATGTATCTTCCAAATCATTGGCCACCACCTAGATCAGCCTCTGTCAACGACGGGCACTTACAACTAGACGAAGACAATCCAACCTTCTCCCTCATTCAGCCATCTACCAAATCATTAGCCGTCACTAGATCGAGACGAGAGAGAGAGAGAGAGAGAGAGAGAGAGAGAGAGAGAGAGAGAGAGAGAGAGAGAGAGAGAGAGAGAGAGAGAGAGAGAGAGAGAGAGAGAGAGAGAGAGAGAGAGAGAGAGAGTTTTGCGAATTTTTTTCGAAGGACTCAAAAAATTAAATTCTCTTTCGAGTCGCGAAAAATTCTCTCTTTTGGAAATTTTTTTTCAAAAAATTCACTCTCTTTTGAGTTGCAAAAAATTCTCTTTTGCGTCGCAAAAAATTCTCTTTCGAAAAAATTCTCTCTTTCACAAATTTTTCACTAAAATTCTCTCTTTGGAGTCGTGAAAAATTCTCTTTCACAAAAAATTATCTCTTTCGTGATAAATTCTCTCTTTCTCTTTCTACAATGCGAAGGACTTGAGTCTCGAATTTTTTTCCGAAGGACTCGAATTTTTTTTCGAAGAACTCAAAAAATTCGAGACTCGAAAATTCGAGTCCTTAGGAAAAAATTGAGTCTCGAATTTTTTAAGTGTCGAGTTTTTCGAAGGACTCGAATTTTCGAGCCTCGAACTGTCAACTCAAATCTTTCCGAAAGATCGATGAACCCTTTGTACTGTCACGTCGAATTTTTCAAAAGACTTGAATTTTTTCGAAGACTAGAATGTTTTCAAAGACTGGATTTTTTCAAAAGACTCAATTTTTTTCAGAGACTCCAATTTTTCTGAAGACTAGAATTTTTCTAAAGACTCGAACTTTTCCGAAGGCTTGAATTTTTCCATGGACTCGAATTTTTCCAAACACTCGAGATCGGCCATCTTCCAAATCATCGGCCGCCACCTAGATTGGCCTCCGCCAACGACGAGCACTTACAAGTAAAAGAAGACAATCCAACCCTCTCTCTCATTCAGCCATCTTCCAAATCATCGGCCGTCACTAGATTGGCCGCCATTGCCCGTCAACGACGGACACTCTCAACTAGTTCTAATGCAAAATAAAATTGAATGTAATCCTACACTACAAAACGTGCATCTACAACAAAAAAACAGGACACAAACATTTATGTAAAAATTTATGAACAGAGATATACAATCTAACATTTATGAGGTGGTAACAATCTAGCATTGTTCAAGCAAAACTTGCTAATGTGTATCGGAGATTTGTTCCTGGAATGTAGATACACTCGAAATAAGTGATGGTATGCTGTCTTAAACAAATCCACATATTTCGAGATTTGTTCCGACCTCTGCTGATTCTCACCCGAGCTGATAGATCTACCCATTGTCAAAATGTGGATCTACAACAAAAATAGGAGACAGACTGCTACAAAATTGTACAAGTACTTGGATCTGCTACTAATTGTGTTAGTTAGCTGCTTGGATGGTGTTTGAGCCAAAAAATCGGCATACAAACCTACAAAATAATTTCATAACAAAAACTCATACAACTATTGCCTCATGGAGAAATCATAGAACTACTCATCACAATTGAAGATTCTGCTCAAAAAAATACCTAATCATTACAAAATGTATTATAAAATTCACAAATCTATCATTTGAAAGCTCAAAAAAAATGTAAGAGGAGGTCAGAACAGATGTCGAAATAGATGTTGAAAAATAAAAAATCATCTATCTTGACTTTAGGCTTTGGCAAAGTTTTTTCTATGTGTATGTAATGTTTCATATTGCAAATGCCAAATTTGGCCTAGAAGAAACTCGAGCTACATGGTTTTTTGAGTCTAGTTGGTTGTGCCTTCCATTTTGCAATGGAACCATCACAGTTGATCTTCTTCTTGAAGATCCACTTATTGTCGACAACTCTCTTGTGAGTGGGAAAGTCGACCAATATCCAGGTCTATTTCATCAAAAGTGAGTTGTACTCACTTTCCATAGCTTCTTGCCATTTTGTTGTGTCGTCGTTGTAGCATAGGGGTCCGTCGCTGGGAGCGGCAACCTCGCCTTCACCTGCATAGCAAGAAGAGAGAGAGAGAGGAGAGAGAGGAGAAAGAGAGTGGAGAGAGGGAGAGAGAGAATGCCTAGGTTGAGAAAGGCTTGGGGGCTCGAGCACCTACCCAAAGCTATTCTATCCCAACATAGGGAGAGAGGGAGAAGAGAGAGAAAAACGAGAGAGAGAGAGAGAGAGAGAGAGAGAGAGAGAGAGAGAGAGAGAGAGAGAGAGAGAGAGAGAGAGAGAGAAGCCAAGAGAGTTTTATTAAGAAAAGATGGAAGATGATACAATACAAAGGAAATGGCTCTCTCTTATAGATGTCTCCTTCACTCTCATTGGCCACTTCATTGGGCAAGGATTCTAATCCAAGCCTTTAAAATAAACACAACTTATATCTATTGGTGCTAAGAAAGCACAAGGGCACTCACATAATTCATGTGAGTTTTAAGTTGGGCCCTTTTAGCTTTTTTATTTGCAACTTGACTTAAGGCCTCTAATGTCATTTTAGAGTTTTAAGCCCCTAGTCTCTTATTCCTAGGAATTACAACTTGCTACTTGTGCTCATTGGTGGCTGGACTTATACACACAAGACGCAAGTGCCTTGCACTTATTATTCTATTGTACTGTGGCGGGGCCCACTAGACAAGGCTTGGCCAACAGTATTTTAAATGGTGGGACCCACTTATTTATTTGTATACATGAAATACCCACAACACACTTCACATCATCCTTGGAGCTAATTTCTTCGGCTAGGCTCTCTGGTTCTTCTGATGAAGTCCAGAATGATAGAGGTGCATACCTCTCAAGAACTGTCCGAGTCCGTGAGGATCTGCGGATGTTGGGTTGACCAGGATGCGATGATGCTTCTTCTTGAATTTTTTCAGATCTGTTCAAGCTAGCTTGGTATGGTCTGATGACAGGTATTGTCAGCTGCTCGGCTTCTGTAGCTGTAGCTGCAAGTTTTGTAGAAGGAACATCAACGTTGAAAGAATCCATGCTACGTAAAATAGGATGAAATGACATAGCATTGTTTATCGATGGTTGTTTGAAATCATAGTATGTATGCTCTTGAAATATTACATCCCTAGAGACAAATACTACATTGGTGGATGGATCATAAACTTTATAAGCTTTATGTTCATCAGGATAGCCAATGAAAATACATTTATTTGTCCTATGATCTAGCTTCTTCCTAAGCTATTTAGGAATGTGAACAAAACATATACAACAACAGATTTTTAAATGGCTGACACTAGGCTTGTGACCATGCCAAACTTCATAAGGAGTCTTGTTGTTGACGGCTTTGGTGCTGGATCTGTTCTGCACGTAACAGGCTATGGTAGTAGCTTCTGTCCAAAACTTCGTAGGTAGCTGTGCTTGATGTAGCATGGATTTGGCTGAGTTGAGAAGAGTTATATTCTTCATTTCTACAATCTCGTTCTATTGAGGTGAATAGGAAGTGGTGAATTGTCTTCTAATACCATTTTTAGCCATGTAGTCGGACATCTCGTTAGAGATGTATTCGCCACCACCATCAGTTCGGAGTGTCTTCACTTTCTTAGACGTTTGTGTCTCAACCGTAGCCTTGAATCTCTTGAAACATTCAAAGGCTTCAGATTTGTGCTTAATGAACATGGATGTAGACCATCTAGAATAATCATCTATGAAAGTGATAGAATAGATTGCATCTCCTAATGACGGAGTTGGCATTGGACCACAGAGATCACTATGTACAAGATCTAATATATGCTTTGTTTTGATGGAGTGTGATTTTGGAAACTTGCCTCTAGAGTGCTTCCCATAGATGCATGATTCACAAACGAAAGATTTCCTATCTAATGAAGACGAAAAATTCAAACCATCAACTAAATTATTACAACGCATATAAGAAATCACGTGTCCAAATTGACTATGCCACAGAACAGCACTGTCGTTTACATTTTCATTAGAGATACTAGCTAATGCAACTGAATTAGAGAGTGCGTAAAGATTTTTTACTCTAGTGCATGTAGCCATAGTAGTATCTTCCTCGAGTATTGTACACTGCTCAGATGAGAAAGCAACAGTGTAGCCCTCATCAGTTATCTTAGAGATTGATAACAGGTTCTTTGACAACTGAGGAACATGAAGGATATTAGAAACACAAATGGACATATCATTGTTGAATTTGATCTTCACTACTCCTTTTCCTTCCATGAGTATGGTGCTAGAATCTCCGAGGTAGATAAATTGGTCTCTACTATAAGTTGTGTACTTCGTAAACCATTCCTTGCGAGAGGTCATGTGTTGGGTAGCGCCACTGTCTAGGTACCAGCTATCACAGTCTTTGCTGCAGCTGTAAGCCATTAACAAGTGTGTATCTGACTCCTTGAATTCCACCATGTTGGAGGAGTCTGGTTGTTGTTGTTGTTGTTGCTTCTTTGTCTCGTTGTAGATCCTGATGCGACACTCCTTGATGTCGTGATTAGATCTTTTCCAATATCTGTAGAAAAGCTTCTTGCACGATCCACCATGCTCACCTTGAGTGTGAGGCTTCTGCTGTTGCTGCTGCACTTGATGATTGCCCTTGGAATAGTCTTTCTTCTTGGTGTATAGAGCCATGGATTTGTCTTTGATGGACAGGTTGCTAGTCTTTTCCCACATTTCTTCTTGAAGAAGATGACCGATCACCTTTTGAAGAGTGAGGTTGGGTTGTGTGGAGATCATCACCACAAAGTGCTCATAGGACTTTAGAAGAGAGGAAAGCAAGGTCATAACAACATCATCATCTTGAATAGAATATCCTACAACTGATAACTGATCTAACAGGGACTTGAAGTTGTTGATGTGAGAAGTGATGGCAGTAGAATTAGACATGTTAAGAGTAAAGAACTTCCTTCTAAGATGTAATCTCGTGGCTACATCGTGAGTCTCATAAAATTCCAGTGCTTCCTTAGAGGTTTTGCATGTGGTAACGTGAGATATTTGGGAGTCGGCCAGATTGAGTGTGATACATGCTAGGGCCTTCTAATCTTTGATCCTCCAGGTCTTTGCTTGATCACCATCTTCTGGTTTCAGATCTGCACCTTCTACTACATCCTAAAGATCTCTATCTATCAAAATCATTCTAAGTTTTAACTTCCAGATGTAGAAGTTAGAACCATTGAACTTGTCAATGAATCTAGCTTCACTTAGTGATGAGAATGAAGAGCTACCTATATGAGACATGATAACAGTATACAAATAAAACAAACTTAATCTCTCGATTTATTTGAACTATGGCTCTGATACCAATCTGATGGGGCAAGGAAGATAGAGGAACGTGAATGGAGAAGAGAGCAGGAATATTGTGGAACAACTCTCCCGTTCTAATCAGCTGCTAAATGCAAAAATAGTTTAATAGACAACTTATACTAAATGTAATCACAGCTTTTTAAGTGTTCTAATTGCCCAACATGATCTTAAAAATTAACTCATATTCTGAAACAAGAGTACAGTCCACCGAAGAGATTAGAGATGATTTGTATGTGTGGTACTACTGAAATCAGATTCAATGTTAAGTATAGTTCTGAAATAAATGGAAGAGCAATATGATAACGCAAGTTCCTCAAGCGTCAAAGACAACCATCATTTGATAAAAAACTGAGGAGTCATAGACGTCCGTGTTCTGATCAGAGTGAGTAAACAAGAGCTTGTTGATGGTTGTTTGTCTAAATGCTTGGCCTTCTGGATCTGATAGCTTCTTGGCTACGTCAATTTATAATAAGGTTAGGTAGGCTCTGATACCACTGATGAGAAAGCGAAACAGTCGCGAAAGTGAAGCAACAATGACGCAATGCAATTTGGATGGAATTCAGATGCGATCGCTGGTCACTACCAGCTGAATCACTCCTACAGTCCCCCAGAATGTAGTCAGACACTATTGATCTACGTTAATAGATTAATGTAGCATTCAACAAAGTTTTAACCAATGTGCAGAATTAAATAAATGGGAGAATCAGACACACGAATAACAACAGACACATTTGCATTCAAGATCATACATCATAAAAGTGACATGTGCACAATGGCTACAAGATCATCTACTGATTTTTCTCTGATTCTTTAGGCACTACATGCAGATCCACGCAATGTGTTGGCGTGAGAGAAATACAGTTCTCTCACGAGTAGATGTCTCGCTTACTAGCGGACCTGTGGATCTCTGTGAATCCTGCTTACAGAACTCGTCTCGCACGCAGGTGGACTTGTTGTTTGTATTTTCGTCTTGATTGCTTACTAGCATCAGACTAATTCATCACAGTATGTGCCTGTATATGTCAAGTATCATCCAGTAAGTATATAGTCACTCTGTGTAACCTTTAGATTAGAGTAATTAAGCATCTACAACTAATCAAAAAATTACAAGAGTGGCAGATTAGCCACGACCTAGAGTGTATCTGTTGACGTCATGCCATCAGATCATATATTTGTACTTTTGGGTACTTGCATGATCTTGCTAGTACTTTCTGAAGCGTGAGTGCAGAAAAGGCTTCGCAATGATTTTCATGTCGCGTCGTTTGACTTTCTCCTGCTGGATCGCAAAAGATTCTCGTTCGCAAATATTTCATGTTTGTGTCTTCTCGTCAGGATGTTCGTGAATCTTTCGTATTCGTGAACACTTTCGTCAGGCAGAGGGGCGAAAGCTAGCAGAGCTTTGTGAACAAAAACATTTTGTTTCTTCATTCTAAGCTTCATCCTTCTAGCTCTTGCCAATCTAGACTCTGCCTCAGGGTCCTATACGAAGGGTGGCTACGCACTTTCTCAGGTGTACCAAACTCCACTGATCTCGGTTCAACTCTCTCAATTTACTCTCTATCTCTCACTGTCGCATGTAATCTATCCCAATATCTCCTCTTAGCAACATATCTATGTCTCATTCTTCTAACCCTGGCCGATCTTGACTCCTCTTCAGGGGTCCTATACGATGGATGGTTACGCACCTCTACGAACGTAACATACATAATAGATATCGAATCTACTCCCTCAGATGATTCTCTACCTCTAACCGGCGTACAAACTATCTCTATATTGTCAATATTGGACATCGGATCTAATGGAATAGATGAAGTCGCAGCTGCATCTATAGAAACAAATCCTCGCACCTACTTCTAGGCCTCTTGTCGAAGAATCGACATGTGTGATGGACCCTGTTCCAAATGTACTCAACAAGACATCCTCATGTAAACCCAATCTCCCTATTGACATACCAACATCTACCACAGTATGTGTGTCATCGGCAACTCTTTCAAATGTGGTGGAATCAAATCCATCCCTTCTAACAACATCATGCACCTACTCCAATTCATGAGGAAGGAGCCTCCTCTTTGTTCTTCTCATCCCCTCTAGTCTATTCTTCCTCTCCGATCTAGACTCGAACTCTGGCGTCCTACACATGGGATCTCTACAAACATGATCAGGGGTGACAATCTCTCCTGAATTTCCTACAAAACCAACATCACCAATGGGCACATGTTCGACACTATGCAAGTTTGAAATCAAACTTGCAGTTGAACATGTCGCATCCTCAACAACACGGATGATAGATGCAGATGATAATGCCCTTCGCACAATGTTGTGTTTTCTATTCAACCTCCTCCTCTTTGTGGACCGAAGCACAATACAAAATAGCAACAAAAAATGATAGCATAATTGGGAGGCTCAAAGAATGTGTCTCATGGACGGGAGCAACCCGTAATCTATGCTTGGATGATCTATTTATAGACTTCATCCGTGTATTAATTACACTGAATGTTTGTCACCTAATTAGAAAAGCTGTTATACTTGGAAGTATATGGCTTTTGTGACAACTATACATAGTATATACGGCAATAATTTAGCATCGTTGACGCTGACGAGGACGTCGCTGGAATGTTCTTCATTTATTTGAGACGACCTTCGGGATATTTCTCTCTCTTCGCATTTTTCGCAAAGAGGCCGAAGGTCCCCTAAAAAGACGATGTCTTAAAAATAGCTTAACGCATGAAAGTAGATGACCTTCGAGAATTTTCTCTCTCTTCGCATTTTTTGCAAAGAGCCAAAGGTGTGTTTAAAACAGTTAGGCTTTTGAACTATGAAAGTGTCGCATTTCGGAAAAATGCAAAAAAATTGAAGCTGTTGAAAGCACAATGTATTTCTACAGACTGTTGAAAAAGTAATGTATTTCTGCAGACTTGTTCTAAAAGCAAATTTTGTGGAAGTTGTTGAAGATGGCCAAGTCTTCAATGACTTCAAGTTATTAAACTTGACATCTAAACTTTGAAACTATGACAGGATTGGTTACCCTTTCCCGGAGATCAGCCGGAAGCCCGTTGTAGACATTCTTCAAATAAACTGGCTGTCTAAGTTTGTGATTCCTGCAGGTATCAGATGAGCAGACGGAGAACCAAAGTTGGTTTCACCTTACCCTAGATCAATGATCAATAAACATGTAGGAAGAATCATGAAATAGAAAATAGTCATTCACCAAAAAGGAAGCTGTGGGCTTAATTTCCAACAAACTTACCAGTATGGGGAAGGCTGCAAAATAGATCACGTTGTCGAGCTAGCCACTAGGGGTCAATCATATCCATATGAAGGTCATGACAAAAAGTAGGCCATACATGCAACCCTCTGAAGCAGGCTCAGAATTATAAACATGCCACCAAGTCTGAGCTCGACCATCTAGATGTAATATAGCCTACTGAACCTTCTGGGTTTCAGTCTTAGGATACTTTAGAAAATAGGTCGCTTATTTAGAGATCAATTCTTCAAAATGTTTCCATCAAACGAGCCAAAGTAGGTAGTAAGCTGGATTTGATCATTGTCGTGATATACCAATCTAGAATTGCTAGATTTGTGTAGTATTTATGTCGTTTCCCAAGGAGATAGCACTTAAAAGCTGTTTAATTGGTACAGTCCTGACTTATTGCGAATGAAATGGAGTCGTGTGTCAATCTAGTTGTGCAATTTTCTCAGCCAACATTTTAATGTTGTTGGTCATCTCGTCCGTATGTTGGAACAACTGCATCATACTATCTTGAATGTGTAGGTCATAAGCATGGAGTTTACCAACAATTTCCTTGGCACCCAAGGAAAATTGATGGTACCACCTGTATAGGTTTTCTTTGCCATCCTCATCTGCATCCGTGGCTTCCTCATCAACCCCTTTGTCTTTGTCTTGCATCTGGGTGTTGGAGATGGTATTGTCATCATTCGAGGATGTGGAGCCCTTTGGTTCTAAGAAGACTCGTCTGTGCCTGGGACGACGGCAAAAGTGTCGAGCGCAATGGAAGGTACAGGTATAATTTGCATAGCAACATCCGAAACAGAGTCCTTCTGGACTACTGTTGTGTCGACTTCCATAGTTGCAGTAGCTGTAGGCTGGTCTTGTGGAACAGAGGTGCTCTATAGGAGGCTAGATAAATTGATCTTTGTGGTCATCAGCATCCTTCTTGCCAATACACCATGCTCTATTTCTATCAGGATGCTGAAATGGTCGCACAATCGTGAGAGGTGTGCTCCCACTGTAACAAACTTCTTGTGTTTTATCCAGCGTAGAAATGCTTTGTAGCATATTGGCTGGCCTGTCAGAGCATCCACCAGGTATCCAAAATTTTGAGCTGAGATGGTAGCATCAGCATCAGTGATGAACAACACCTAGTTGGCATATTTGTAGAAGAACTTCATCTGCACATCCTTTACCATTGTAATTTTGTACCCTTTGCTTGGTATATAGCAGTTCGACAAAAAATATGTCGCTTTATCAATGGAGTCCTTGGACGTTGGATTGGCAACGCCATCGATAGACAGTCCAAGGGCTTCAGAGAACACAACTTCATTGATAGTGAATGAGTTGTTCCATAGAGTAACCTGAAAATCAGCGTCTATTACCGTATGAATGGAGTGAACAAACACAATGCTGATCTCCTGTAAGACAATTGATAGGACCACTTTTAGATTACCCAACCTGCATCGATCCAGCAAGGATTGAATTGTTGCAAGTCGGATTGAAGTTCAGGTTTTCCGGTTGATAGCAGTGTTGGTGCTTGCATCCAAATCCATATTGCTCGTTAAATTTGCAAGATTGGTAGCAGAGTAATAGTGAGCACGAGAGCAAGTAAGTGAGCGATGGAGAGCAAGAGCAAGTGAGCATGAAAGATTGAGAGCAAAAAGAAAGTCTAAAGTGTAAATAGAAAATTACAATGTATAAACAATGACACAGTGGAGACGATGATTACGTGGCAACTTGATTTGACATCTGTCAAATTCATAAATAAAAAGCGGTATCTTACCAATTTCTAAGATGACTAAGAGATAATCTTAATTAGATTAAGACCGTTAAAATTTAAATAATCACACCTACGCAGTCTTCCACATAGTCATAAATGTAAACATAAATATGAATGACCTATGGGAACACATGTACATTTATACATTTAATAAAAAAATTCACCAAATCCAAAAAGTAAATAATGAATAAAATAATAAATAAAAATTAAAGAATAAATATAAAAAATGAAGAAAAAAAAATTGGGGTAGAATTTTTAAATGATACTCGAAAGATTCTTCCCTCGAAATCCTTCGTTAGAGATAATATTTCTTCAGTCTCGAACCGTTAATATGCGTTGGTAATAATTCACCTTCCAATGACTGAAGTTGGACATAGTCATTTTCAAATACTTTAATGACCTTGTACGGTCCCATCCACCTCATATGAAACTTTCTAAGAAATTTTTGATGTTGACTGTCATAAATCAAGACATAATCATCAGTCTTAAGATCAATAGTCTTGATATGAGTATCATACTTTTCTTTTCGTTGTTCTTGTATTTTCTCTGTAGCATCCTTGGAATTGTTTTGAGATTCGGATAGTTCTTCAATAGTCAACAACCTTTCATTAATACAGTCAGCTTTCATTCGTTGTGCTTGTATACGAAAAGTTGGAACCTCGATTACAATCGACAAAATTGAATGCATACCATATGTAAGAAAATAAGGAGTCTATTTCGTTGTAATCTTCTACGTGTTTCTATATGCCCAAAGTACTGAGGGTAACTTTTGATCCCAATCTGTAGCATGTGCAACAATGATCTTATTCAGGATTTTGCATAGTATTCAGTCGGATCGTATCATTAAGAAAATGGATACCCCGATCACTGACTAACTCAAGGGACAATCATAACGTGTCATAATAGATTTGAATAGAAAAAAAACAACAATTTTCGCATCGTTTCATTTTGTTGCTTCTGCTTCAACATTCTTCGTTGCATAATCCGTCGCAACCAAAATATATCGACACTTAGTGTGTCGAGTTACTGGCTTTATTGGACCAACAAAGTCAATCCCCACCTTTCAAATGGTGCAAGTGGTATGATTGGTGTCAATGGCCAATTCATAGATTTGGTTGGTTTTCTAGATCTCTGGCATGGATCACAAGATTTGGCAGTCATAATCCTTATTAACAGTAATCTTCAAAGCAAAATGTCCACCGGCATCTTCAGAATGTAAGGCTCGAATAACCTTTGGATTATCTTCAGCTTCAAGACACCTTCTTAATTGATGATCTGCACCAAGCTTGTACAAAACATTGTTAATAATGGTATAAGGTGCAACTTTGTATTGAAAGACTATCTTCTTCTCCAAGTCATATCCTTCAGGTTATATATGATCGTTGAGATAAATAATTATATCAGAATATAAAGAGTCCGTAGAAGATATCTCGAATAAATTTTCATCTGGAAAATCGTCATTTAATGGTTCTTCAATCCTTCACGTACTAAGTCATGAAAGATAATCGACATTGGTATGATATTTTTTTTGACGAAGCTCAACTTGATAAGTGAACTCTTGTAGCAAAAAAACCCAACGAGCAATTTATCCAGATAAATCAGGTCTATTAACAAGATACTTCAAAGCATAATGATCAACATGGCATATGAAAGCATATCCTAGCAAATAATGTCAAAATTTCTTAACAATAAAAATCATTCCAAGTGCTTCTCTTTATGTTGCCAAATAATTTTTCTCCGAGGAACTAAGCTAGTGACTAGCATAGTATATTGGATGATCTTTCTTTTGTTCATCCTTCTGGCTCAGATAGACACCAATAGCAAATGTTGACACATCAACATAACTATGAAATAGTATCGTCCAGTTAGGTGGTCTCAAAATTGGAGCATTAATCAGCCTCTGTTTATGTTCTTCGAATGCTTTCTGTTGTTCTGTCGTCCAAATATAAGCGACTTGCTTCTTGAGTAACTGTGTAAGGGCTACCGCAATATAGACATGATTTTGGAAAAATCTTCAATAATAACCATGTCCTAAGAAACCTCTTAGTTCTCGTAGATTAGTTGGTATCAACAAATTCTTTATCACTTCGACTTTATCTTTGTCGACTTCAATTCCTCTGTTGGATATTTTATGTCCCAGAAGTATAACTTCTCTCATACCGAAAAAATATTTTTTTGGGGTGAAGTGACAAACAAGTGTCTCGACACCTCAACAATGTAAGTTTTAGTTTCTGTATATGAGACTTCATATTACTATAAACACAGAAATCATCAATGAAAATTTCGAGAAACGCTCTTAAAAAAGCAGCAAAAATTAGCATCATAAATATCTGAAAAGTAGTTGGTGCATTACAAAGACCAAAGGGCATTTTATTGTAAGCATAAGTGTCCCAATCAGTAGTAAATGTGGTCTTCGGTCGATCTTCATTCCTTACTCCAACTTGATTATAGCCAGAGAAGCCATCATAGAAATTATAACGTTCTTGTCCAGCAACCTGGTCTAAAATAGAATCCGTGAAGGGTAATGGGTGGTGATCTTTCTTAGTAGCAACATTCAGCTTCCTGAAATCCTGGCAAATGCCAATCTTGCCAGTCTTCCTCTTTGGAACTACAACAATGGGAGACACCCATTCACTACTTAAGACAAGATAGATAATACTTGCCTTAAGGTGCTTTTTGAGTTCATCTTTTACCATAAGAGAGTACTTTGGATTGAGATGATATTGTCTCAGGAACAACATCTTCTTTAAGATCAGTGCAATGCTCATCAAATTCAGCAAAACTTCCTTTCAAGTCTTCGAACGACCATGCAAATACATCTTGGTACTCTTTCAATAGCTCAGTAAATTCTGCTAATTCTATCTCTCCAAGAGATTTAGAAACATGCACAAATTTTCTAGGTGCAAGTTCAATTAGCTTAGTAGAATCTGGTAAAATAATATCTTCCGTCATACTGGCCTTGGTATGGCCATGAATTTTGCGCATGACTATCTCCATAGATTTATTCTTGTCATCAGCCTGGTCCTTATTTTCGAATTCTTGTTCAGATTTGTCCGATTCATCATCAGTATCTTCATCTTGATCAGAATCTTTAGAATTCGTGTCTGCAGCTTTTGATTCATTCAAAGATATTACAGACATAGAAGAATTCTTCTTCGTCATCCGATGAATCATTATTCTCATAGCATTCAAAATAATTAAGTTTGACATCTGATGCATTAGAGAAAATATTAAGGTCGTAATAAGAATCTTTAGAGGTAAAACTAGTGTCGGACGTAGGAGTTTTGCCTTCATATTTGTCACAGCTCCAGGTGATAATCTGTTCTTCTGGCTTTCCATGATTAGTTGTCTTGTCAATTTGAAATCTCAATTCTCAAGACTTCCAATGTACACTTGCATTAGACTGATAAAGCCAAGGTCGTCCAATCAAAACAGAGTAAGATGGCAAACCAAGTGGTTTGGTAACAATAAAATTATTGTAAAAGACTTGGCTTGAATGTATACAGTCACGTCCTTCAATTCACCAATAGGTTTTCTTTGTGTCGAATCAGCCAACTTGATATTTCTTTGAGTTGGTTGAAAATTAGTCAAATCCAAAGCATGAATAGTGCCTTCAGTTATTATATTGACACTCAAACCTGAGTCAATCGACACCTTTTTTATTAAGCATCCAGCAATTGTAACATCAATTTCTGGTGCACCAAGGTCTTTTAAATCAATAGATAATACTCCAACATTATGTAGAGAAATTGTCTTAGAGACAGAGAGACCTTTTAATTGTTTACGATAATAATTGTTATCTGCCAATAATTACTCAAAAGTTATATTGGGACAAAGTGAACCAATATCAGTTACGATATCGTAGTCTTTCATCTTTTCTTTCGAGATAGGTTTATCAATAATGGCCTTTGAAAGTTTTGTCTTCGTGATTTCCATGTCCCCTTTCTAAAGGTAACTTTCTTCTCTGTAGCGGCTGTCTGTAATTTAGAATTGATGATTTTTTTTGCTTTCGCAGACTTAGAATTTGCTTCGAACAGGAACACAGATCATGTTACACAGTAACACAGACAAAAAACACTCTCCACACCAAGCTGACGTAGCAACTGTATTTTTCAAAATAAAAATATACTATACATATAGTTCTTCGCTTAGACAACCCATGCATCAATCAAACAATGTGATTGGATCTAGATTTTCAATCAGAATCTATCTCATTTTAGATCTGCAAAATTCCTTTCATTTGTCAATAATTAGATTTTTGAGTTTTGAAAAATGATCTATGATCAGACGATCAACACTTCTCAGAATGATGAATTATCAGTATAAGAATTAAATTGCAACAGAATTGACCAAAGTTTTGACAAAGGCTTGATCTGGAAAATCAGAACCTAAAAATAGTACTGACGAATATTTTCTGGACAAAGGTTGATTCAGCGAAGGTTCATCAGTACTATATTGGATAAAAAATCTCTAATTAGATTTTTTTTTTACAAATTTAGTGAAAATAACCTTCACCAAATTCTCAGATAGTGAATCTGACTCAGATCAAGCTAGGGTGGAACTGGCGAAGGTTTCTAATACACAAAAATATGATTTTTGTAGTTAGGTGAGGGTAAAAATGGAGATTTTCATTGATCATAACACAATAATTGTTCGCCGAACTCAAAAATGGTAACTTAATATAAATAGAATTTTCAGAAGTTTTAACAAAGATTTCAACGAAGGTTACAAATGTAATACTGCTATTTTTGCAAAAAAGAGATTTTTTTGATAAAAAAAAATGAACAATATGACATGTGGCCTATGTTTATAGTTCGTCAAAACTCACTGATGAGCCGAAATGGTAAGTCAGACTGACACAGAATCTGGCGAAGGTTCTTTATGGAAACTAGAAATTTTGTAAAAAGGTGTTAAGGTCTCACAAAATTTTACCCATTTCTAGATGAACAGTCACTTTGACCATCTATTTTTGAAATTATTGTTCGTCGACCTGGCAGTAGATAGATCTGAATCACACCTATGCACAATGAATCGGACGAATGTTCTTTTTTGTATTTTTTTAAGTTTTGGTTATTTTTTGGTGTTTTTTGTTCTAACACTATTCATGGAAAGACAAGATGCCTAATGCAAGCTAACCATCCAAAAAACATGCTACAAACTGAAAAATTGGCATAGCTCCCCGACAACGACACCAAAATTGTAGTGTGTTTCTTTTCTAGCCTATCCTCAACCCAAGATCCAAGCAATCTAGCATCAAGGAGATGAAGTAGTTTTCACGTGTAGGTTCATTCCCATGAGAGCGATAGCATATCTCAGATTTCAGCATGAATGGAAGATTCACATCTAACTCTAACATCCATTAACCCTAACCATTTAACACTACAATAATCCCTGGCCTCAAAATCCTATTGGTCCATTTCTACCTCCCTAACTATTCAAACTTAAAAAAGAGCGGAAACTCATTCAAAAATGGAGAGAACCAATTTGAATTTGAATTTGAACCAATTTTGGTGAGAGACCCAGCTTTATTCACTAACTTGACATTTAGGCCTGCGACATTAAAAGTCCTGCAAAAAGGCCTAAAGTCCTTTTATTGACTTTCTAATTATCAAATAACTATGTGATCATCGGGTTAGACTTCCACACGCAGGGTGCCAAATCTCTTTCACTTATTAACTAGGGTTAGGGTTGCCTCGGGATCCACAAACCCTCCAATAGCTTGGTTTATAGGAAGCAAAACACTTTACCTAGGTTACAAGGTTATGTTGATGCTGATTGGGCTGACAATATAGATGATAGAAAATCAACTACTGGGTATGCTTTCAACTTTGGAAATGGCTATTTTTCATAGTCTAGTAGAAGTAGGACACCGTTTCTCTTTCATTGATAGAAGTTGAGTATAAAACACTAAGCTCTATATGCTTTCAACTTTGGAAATGGCTGTTTTTCATAGTCTAGTAAGAAGTAGGACACCATTTCTCTTTCATTGACAGAAGCTGAGTATAAAGCACTAAGTTCTACTACTCAAGAAGTTGTTTGGCTGTGAAGATTGTTGAGTGAGATTGGTATAAAGCAAACACACCCTACTATTATCTTCGGTGATAGCCAAAGTTGGATATAGCTGGCCAAAAATCCAATCTTTCACGCAAAAACTAAACACATTGTAATAAAATATCATTTTGTGCTTGAAAAGTTACAAAATGAAATATTAGTGTTACACATTGCTCTACGATGTTGCAACTTAATGATATATTTACAAAAGCCTTATGCAAAGACAAGTTTGAGACTTTAAGAACTAAGCTTGGCATAGAAATAGTTATGTAAAAAGTTTTTCTTTGTCAATACTGAAGTGTAATACTATCATGGAGGTATGTTCCATGAATAGCATAGCTCTCTCAGTCAGTTTATAACTAATCTTGGTGTAACACATTGGAAGGCTCTTATCATAGTCATGAAATATCTTTGAGCTACTATGGACTTTTGCATTTGTTATGGAGTAGTCGGCAACGACAAACTCAATTTACTCAGTGGTTACACAGATGCAAGTTGGGCAGGAGATAAAGACACTCGTAAATCCACTTTCGAATTTACATTCTTTCTCAACAATGGTCCAATTTCCTAGAATAGTTGCAAGAACATGGTTGAGTAGATTGAACGTTGTGTAGTTCAAATTGATGTTCTCCTTGTCTGAAGCTCATCAATCCTTGATCGAAGTTGATTGTTACATTTCCCAAGGTCTTAAGCCATTCCATCCCTAGTATAACATCAATTGGACCCAACTCCACAATATGGAAACTCGTTTTAAGAGTATAATCCTCCATTTGTAATTTCACCACTGGGGTGATGTTATTACAAGGAATGGTTACTCCATTGGCAATCTGGACTCTCATCTTATCACAACGATCCAAAGATGCTAATCCACAGCTTCGTAATGACCTACTATTAAAAAAGTTATGCGTACTACCACTATCTATTAAGCAAAATATTGTCCTTCCATTAATTAACGCTTGCACACGGAAGGTTTTGTTAGAATGGGATCCATTGAAAGCATTTAAAGATATGTTCAATAGTTCAACTTTTTTATTCCTCCTAATGGATCTTTCCTGCTATCCGTGGTCTGATTGATGGTTTGGTGATTCCTCATCAGATGAGGTGTCTTCCTTTCCTTCATCACTTTGTTGCGGCTGAGTGTCAATGACATTCTCTGAAAAAGTGCTAGTATCATCTTCGTTATCTTCAGCAATCAAGGAAATCCCTGCAAAGTTAGCTTTGTCATACTTATGCCCTGGTTTCCATTTTTGCTTACAAGTGAAACATAAGCCTTGCTGCTGCAGTCGATCTATCTCCGCTTTTGATCTAACAATCTTCACCTCTGGCTTGGCCTCCATGTTGCTCACTTGTTTCTTACCACTATTCCTCCTATTAGCTTCTTTAATTGTCGAGTACTGGAGGATTGTGTTCCTTTCCTTATCATGTCGACGGAAATCATAATTTCGCTCAGCTTCTCTTCCGTTAACTTCATATTTGGGTGCTCCTGATTTAGTCGACCACCTACCAGCATATTTAGGCTCAAATTTAAGATCCACCCGCATAGCCTGATCGAGATGCTACATTAGCTCCAATATCCGGCTGCAGTCCTTGTATATACCTTCATAAGTGATCTGCATCAGACATTGTGGGTAGTTTAAGAGTTAGACTCCAAAAATCGAAGTTATACTCTTGTATTAAACTCTTTTGACGTATCCTTGTCCATCTGTCTCTTGCCTAGTTATAGACAATGCTCTTACTTAACTAAACATAACTATCTTGAAGGATAGTTAACCCTTGTTAAGCATTATTTAGCCTACATTGGGCCCTTAGTGGCCTATTATCCTTATTAATTACTTTTAAGGGCCTAAAGAGGGAACCGCCTTGTTCTTAAGGTTAATAGCTCCTTTTGGGCCTACAAAGATTACAATGGATATTCTGATGCATTGATAAGCATGGATGTACTAAATGTACATGACAGTAACCTCCGAGTTGATAGATGTAGATATCTTCTTGTATATATCCATTCATAAAAGGTTCTGAACATCCATCTGGTGAACTTCCAGATCTTCGGCAACTATGATAGCGAATAAAGATCGAATTGACTGGAGTTTTATGACTGGATTGTACGTCTCAGTGTAGTCAATCCCATAGGTTTGTTCGTATCCTTTGATGACTAGTCGAGCTTTTCATTTGACTGTCGAACCATCTGGATTGAGTTTCAACATGAAGATCCACTTAGTGTTGATGATCTTTGCATCAGGAGGAGCTTCGACAAGATGTCAGATCTTGTTTTTCATCAATGAATTGTACTCAGCATGCATGGCAGAGTGCCAGTTGTCTGAATTCGAACTCGACAATGCTTCTGCTACTGAGGTAGATTCATCGTTGTTGATAAATGCCCGAGGGGAAAAACGATTAGGTTCTTGTCAATGTCGAGCAGATCTTTGAACAATAGTCGGTTGCTGAGATGATGATTCTCCTTGCTGAGTGACATGGGTATCTTCGATGTTTGTCAGAACAATCGTAGGTCGAGACCTGTTGATGGTGATTGGAGTCGTTGGAATGAACTCTTGCATTGGTTACTTCTGCTTGAAGTCGAAGAATTTGTCTTCGAGGAAGACGACATCCCAACTAACTGAGATACGGCTCGACTCAACATCATAGATTCGATAGGCTTTGTGTGATGTCGAGTATCCAATGAAGATACTCCTGCAGCTGACAAGGTCAAGTTTCTTTCTCAAATCAGAGGGAATATGTACATAATAAAGACAACCAAATACTTGAAGGTGCCGCACTTGAATACCAATCTATTGTATTTATAATGGGTTCATATTGTATCATTAGCAGAGTTGGGTCTTCAAGAGAGGTTCTGGCAAAATCAAATCATCCATCCTGCTGCATCTTCTTCTTTGCTTCATTGTGCTTGAGAACTTGACAATCATTGATGTCATGATTGGTTCTCTTTCAATACTTGCAGAATAGTCTGGTCTTAGGCTTTTGATGTTGTCGATTGTGCTGGTGTGAATTAGTTTGCTCAGCTTTTGTCTTCTTGTCCTTCGAAGATTTCTTCTTCTAGAGCTGTTGCTTATTCAAATAGAGAGCGATTATCTTCAAATTCGACGTAGATAAGCTTTTCCTTCATACTTCTTTCCGAAATAAACTTGATGTCACCTTTTACAGAGACAGATCAGGAGCATTGCTAAGTAGCAATACTAGATTGTCGTAAGAGGGAGAAAGACTAGACAGAAGAGACATGTTAGCATCTTCGTCCGATATTGGCGAACCTATCGCAGCTAACTAATTGGGTAGTTGTTTGAATTCATTTAGATGATCAGTGACTGAGGTTGCTTCACTCATCTTGAGTGACAGGAACTTCTTTCTCAAGAAGAGACGAGTCGATACATCTATCATTTCGTATAGACCAATAAGAATGTCTCATGCCTCTTTGGAGTTGGAACAATTAGCTACTTGAGCTATTTGTGAATCTTGTTGGATTTATCTCCTCTACTCTCCTAAATTCTATGTTAATCTGCCTCCATTTATGTTGCTGTATTTTACTTGTGTTGTTGCACAGTCTACACAAGACAGGCGAAAAACGTGACTGTCTTCATAAATACAAGTAAATTTCCACAGGCGAAAAAGGCAACACTGCCCTACAAATGCCAAAGATATCCTACAAATGTCAAAGGTGCCCTAATAAAAAAGCGAAGGTACCCTATAAATCAATTTCTAAGGCATTTGTCAGAGTGTTGCATTTTTCGCATTTTCATCAACGTTAATTTTAGCGAAGGCTGATATTTCGGCCTTCTCACGCTCATCCCATGCACTGTGCAATTAGATTTGACAATGACAGCAGCCACCCATGATCTCCTACAGACAGCACAACCACTTTTGTACCTTCTTCATCTGCACACCTATAAAAACTATGTATATATTTAATACCATTTGCGTATTCAGTGCACACATCAGAAGAGTATCAGAACGACATCAGAATATAAGAGAGAGAACGAAACATCACTGATAATCAGAGATAGACATCGTAGATGCTTTTGCACATCAATTCTTCCTTCCAGATGTATTGTCAGTAATAGGTTTATCACCTTTACAGATTGTGTGATTATCTTTGTGAAGCACGCGGTTACGTTCGCTATTATTTTGTGCTTGCCTGCATTATTGACCTGTATATTTCGTTATACTTAATCTGATTACAACTCTGTTTGTTCTGAGTTCAGATTTGTGTCAATATTGCAATGATTTTCTACATTCTGTCTGGCTTTCTTATTAATTAATCTGGTAGTATGCTCTTTGCAAATTATTATTAGTCTATCCATTCGCGACTAATATTTGGTCTTGCTTTTCGAGACTACTTCGCGATTGATTATTAGTCGAGCTTGTGATGACTAATTCGCAACTGATTAACAGTCTAGCTCTTCATGAATAATTCACAACTAATAATTTGTCTAGCTGTTCGCGACAAATTATCTTTCTGATGTTTTGATGCTTAATGTTTGGCTACGTAATCAGATTGAACGTGATTTCTATCACTAATGTTCTGTTCAAGACTAATAGGTGTAGTCATGCTTGAAGATAGAGTGAGATAGTTTATTCCGCTGTGCACGAACAATTTTCGTTCGAGTTCGTTTCTTCTTTTTTTGAGTTTCGATTTCACTTCTTTTCGTGTTCGTTTTTCTTTTCGAGTTATCTCGTTTCACACCCCTCTTTCCAACAAATCTTTAAGATTCAAAGATACAATGGCAAGAGCTTTGCCATTCTTAGCTTCCTAGGTGGTAAGCATGTCAGATTCAGCCGGCTTGGCTATCGAACCATTGGCATATCTCCAGAGTTCTTTTTCAGTGAGTATCATCTTCATCTTGAACTTCCACATGTGGAAGTCATCACCATTGAACTTATTGATCAAGTGGATTTCTGAAGATGTTCCTTCCATGATGCATGATCTAAGAAATTGTGAAACAGTCTTGAATACTAATAGTAGCTTGGAACGATGGCTCTGACTGTTTGAATCCACTTGAAGATTAAGTGCGGAATAGAAAAGAGAACTTCCACATTTAAAGTATAATAGGACCTTTACCAAACTATAGTTTCAAACCTCTAACTTAGATCGAATGGATGAATGTCTGGTAGGTGTTGAAGACAACCATGGAGGGAGCAAGACAGTTAGGCGTCTAAGACAGCCATGCTTCCTTTCAGATTAGACATTCCGAATGGAGTGAACATCATTGAGAAAGAAAATTATCAGAAAGCATTCATAGTGGAACACACATAAGAAAATAGAGAATCTGAATTAAGCTATTGTGAATACAACGATCAGATCACGATCATGTGCCCAAGAATGGTTCACAATAGTAGCGCACTATGTACAGTGATCTTACTATGCTAGTTATAAATTGAATAACTATCTCTACTTCTTGCATAGCTTTCACTCTCTCTGATATCTCTGGTCCTAAGGAATCAGATAATTAAGATACAATGGAGTTCGTGCAGGAACTCTGAATCACTCCAGCCCAATCCAACGAAACATCTCTTCGTGAGTTGTCTTTATGTATATACACATGAAACAGTTACAATGACTGTGTGGGCAACGAGCATGAAACAATGCAATTACCAAAAGTATTGAAGTGAACTGTAACGTGGTCTGCATCGGACAGGGCAGAGTGGATGACGTGGACCTCGAACTCGAAGAATTTGATGTCGCTCCTGCTTCAGCTTCAGTTGATTGATTGACAGACATTCGACTTTAGAGAGTAAGGCTGCAATGTCATTGTAGAGAGAGAGTTCATATTTACATAGTATACTGGTACTCAAGACTCGAATTCGAATGACTCGAATTCGAGTGAGTCGAATTCGAGTGAGTTGGAGTGAAGCTTAATTATACTTTCTACATGCAATCCTTTGTACTCATATAGGTTTTCTCATCTTTTATCAATAAAAATATGGACTTTTTTTCTCTCCTTTGTCAAGTCCTAATTACTTTATTCTCAAGTTTTAACAAGTTTTGCTTTTAAAGAGAGTGGTAAAATAAATAAATAAAAGCCGCATCATCAAAAACTCCTCTTAGGGCCATTTACACTACATTGCCCAGCAAGTCTAAAATTTAAAATGGAGCTCTCCCATTGATCCAGGGAGAAAAAATGGGCTTTCCACCCTTTCACACTAACACTCACTTGCCATTGTGGCAGATGACATAGCAGGGACCCATTGCCACGTAGGGACAACTCAAAGCCATTTTTTGGGCCACACATCGGCATGTTCTCTCCCATTGGTCCAAGGGAAAAAAATGGGCCTTCCACCCTTTCACACTAACACTCACTTGCCACTATGTGGCAGATGATATGGCAGGGACCCATTGCCACGTAGGAACAACTCAAAGTCATTTTTTGGGGCAGACAATGTCCACCGGCATGTGTCAATTTTAACATTTCCAATTAAAAGGTGATTGCTTGAATAAAAAATAACCCTTATAGCACCCTTCAACCTTTTAACATGAAAATTTTTATACTTGACTTTCAAAACACAACACCTTAATAAAATAAACCAATCATATGTCAAGATTCAAATGGGTCAATCATATTGTACCCTTTATTTAACACTTACAATTCAAAATGTGAGATAGCAAGTGGTCCATTGCTCCATTGCCTCTCAACTCAGTTGCCAAGATTCAAAAAATAGATGACAAGTAAAAATAGAAAGGGCCACGCAAAGGGACTTGGGTGTATTGTGAAACCACTTGGAACTTAGGCCTAGTGTGAAATCACATAGCACTTGGAGACCAAATGCAAAGAGTCCATCCAAATGGCAACAAGGCCACCTGCCGAAGATCCAAGCGGTGAGGCAAATTTGTTATTAAGCCTCATCACTCCCTTCATCCTTCCTTCTACCCTGTTTACTTCATCTCTCTCTCTCTCTCTCTCTCTCTCACGATCCGTTATCCATCGCTCGCTCGTTGCGCAGTATCTTTTGGATTCTGTTTTGTATACTGTAGATTTGTGCGTGATTGATAATAGTAGATATATATATGTATGTATGTTTTGTTTTTGTGATATTCGATCTGCTTTGGTTCATTTCAGCTGAATGTGTTCGATCCTGGTCTAGGGTTTTGTAGATCCTGACATGACAATCGAGGTTTCTCCTTGGAAGATGAATTGAAGAAGAAGTAGTTAATAATTAGTCTGGCTGCTTCCAGTTTCTGAGAAGAAGTTTGAACGTGGATCATCACCTGTTTTTTCTTGAAAGGCAAGATATTATTTAGGCGGAGAGCCTATAGATCTGGAGTGGAGGTTGCTTGGTGGGTTGTTGTATCGAGGAGTTGGCGAGTAGCTAGGATGTTCGGAGGGGGAATTAGGAAAGACGATGGATTGCCGGCGATAAGCAGCACCAATATATTTGCAGCGCTTGAGAGCCGCAGGAGGAAGTCCAGCAAGAAAATGGCCGAGAAGGACAAGAGCTCCTTTAAGCCTGAGCAGCAGCATCACAACGGAGGAGAGGTTGCGCAGTTTTGGGCGCCGGCTTCTGTGACGGTCAATAAGTCTTGGGCGGATGTGGAGGAGGATGACGATGATTACTATGCCACCACTGCCCCACCGCCTTCTTGGAACTCAGTGAAGCCAACAGATGATGCTCCGCTTCACAAAGAGCAGTTAAGTGATGGAGAGGTACGATGATCGCTCTCATTTGCTGAATCCTTTGCATGCAATATTTTGCTATCTTATCTGTACAAGTCAATAGGGATCATTTCGATCGATGTGGATGTTGCTTTATGTTTAAATCTTGATAAATATTTTGACTGGTGATCTTTTTTTTTAATCTCTGGGGACGTTTGCTTATGTTTGAATGTTCATTAGTATTTGTCTGGTGACCCTTTTTGTGATAGGGATGTAGACCATTTCGAAACATTGAATTTTGGTAGCAGTTAGTTTCAACTATACGTACAGAGCTCTGCGGTTTTCACCTCCTTGTCATCGTGACCTATCTATGTCTGGTTTTTCATCGTTGTTTCACTTCGCTTTTTCATTTGATGTAAACTTTTTCTGAGGTCTATTTGATGTTAGTGCTTGTTTGTTATCCCCTTTCCAGGTAGAAGGATGATGTCAGGGAAGGGATGCTGTTGGCTGAAGTTGACATGTTACTCTTGAATAAATTTGGCAATATTTATCAAGTGTTTTTGGTTGTTTTCTTTTGGCAGGAAACCGAGGCTGATGAAGAACTTGAAGAGGAAGTTGAAGACGATGCTGATGAAGAAATTGAGGTGAAGGCCTCTAATGCCATATCTATAGATTCTGCTGGGCAGAGCCAAACAACACCTTCCACTCCGGCGGTACGGGAACCAGATAGGCAACTTTCAAAGAAAGAAATAAAGAAAAAGGAATTAGCAGAGCTCGACGCAGTCCTAGCTGAACTTGGTCTTTACAACACGAATGATGGTAATGGTACTTTTTTTAAAGGCCTGTTTACTTTGCAAGGCTTGGTTTTTTGGGTAGGACAGATTTTATCAACGAGGGATTATTGAATAGTTTGGTAAAGTTTTCTTATTTTATTAAGCAAAAAGTAGGACTTAATTTGGCTGGCTTTGCTTTTAGGGCTAGCCTTCATAATGACTGAGTCTGCCCTTCACCTTTGGAGGTGTTAGAGAAACTAAGTACATAGGGGTTTGTGCAAACTTATGAAAGCTAATGTGGACTTATATTTGGGCATGTGACCTATTCCCATCCCTGCGCACGGATGAAATCATAAGGATGTTGTAGCATTTGGTCTGCACTGCATGATGAAGTTGATGCTCTTTAGACTTTGTGGGTGGCCTCTGTAAGGGTGAAAATTGCATGCCTCTTTCGTTATGCAGAAGCCCGAGAAACTTATCAAATCAAAGGAAAATAACTGCTTACATACTGTAAAAGCCTGACAAAGAGGTCGTCATGGGATAAATTGGCCATTGAAATTCACAGTTGAATCATGAGAAATTCAAGCATTGCTATTCATATAAATATAGATACAAGTGATCTGGTTTGAGAGAAGATGCGAGGATGGGAAGATGGAACTATGCCGAATGGTTGATGATTCCATGCAGGCAAGTGGATGATCTTTTTCTCCGTGCCATTCTTGTGTAACCTTTTGCCAGTCACCTATTTGATCTTCAGTACCCATCTTCATAAACCATATGTTCCCTGGAATGTGCAAAAAACATGATCCAACCAGAACAACCGTTTTGTCCTGAGCACTCAATGTGTGTCCAACAACAATCTGCCCAAAGGAGCCTTGAAAAAATCTTTCCTGAACTGGGGAACGTGCTTTCATGCCAAGTTATCTACAAAGTAGCACATTATGCTAGAAATAGGCAGGAACTTGCAAATAGAGTAATCAATCATCAGTCTCCATAAGAATCATGATAAGATTAAGCTGATGTAAAGCTAAATGTAATCGGGGCTAAGCTAAGACTATGCTGAGCTAGCCTAAGCTAAGTTGAATACTACCTCTCAAACAATAAATTTGCCAAATGAGAAAGCATTGTGGGTATTTATAGCTGATCTCTACTTTTTAGCAGGGCCGAATCACAGATCTACTGACAATTAACTACAGGGAGACCTAACGTTCGATAGAGTCCAGAAATGGCTTCTGTTGACCTATTTTCTGTATCTTCAAGAACGATTCCGTTTATGTTACCTGCTGTCATGATTATTTTTGTGCCTAAAATGTGGCTCAGCTTTTTTTTTTATTTAATAACTCTTAATCCTTTTCAATAAGTATACGTGTATGTGATGCATGCTCATTTTGTTTTGTTTTTGTAGTAGTCAATATGTGATGCTAGTCAAACTATTTTCTTTGGAATAGAATCATTGAAGTCATTTGTGTCCCTTCGATGTAAAACTCTGAATGGAATTTTACATTTATTCTGAAGTTTCTGGCTCCATGATGAAGTAGACTGAACCTGGTTAGGAGATCATATAAGATAGAAATCATCGATTTTGTTTTGTGCCAAATCTTAATTCATGTTTGCTCAAAATCAGGTACTTTGTTTGAGCTTTTGCATATGTTCTGTTAATGGCCAAAGACTCAACATGCTCTTAGTATTTCTGATTCTTTGAATCGATTATCAATGAGTTGGAAGCTTTCTCTCAATATACAAACTATCAATGTTAATCTGGATTGGTCTTGTACCTCTTATACCTGTAATCTGCTCGTAATTCATAGTCATAGACAGAGGTGCTTGCAGGCGCTGGACTTACTGCAGAAGAGAAAGTAGACGTGAAAGCTGATGATAATGGAGAAACTGAACAGAAAGGAGCGACTCCCCTCTTGACAGAAAGTAAAAGCTCAAAAAGGAGAAAACCAAAGAAAGAAAAATCTTTCAAGGAGGGAAAGAATGGCGATATTTCTCTGATGGCAGATTTGGAATCTGGGGGGAAGGATGAAGTCAATGGACTTCAAGATGGAGAACCAAGCACCGTCTCAGCAGATCCAAAAGAAGTTTTGAAAAAGCTTGCTTCACTTAAAAAGAAGAAATCTATGAAGGACTCTGATGCAGCCGCTAAAGCAGCAGCTGCTGAAGCTTCTGCAAGAGCTGCAAAACTTGCTGCTGCAAAGAAAAAGGAAAAACATCATTATAATCAGCAGCCTGTACGTTGATAATTGTAACATATCCAAAAAGCTTATGATCAGCTTGTGTATTTGAAATTGAAGCTTGAATTTTGACATGACCAATCATTTTATACTCCTAATCCTTAATAAATGGACTTTTGTATCTAGAAGTGGAATTTTATGGGTGCCAATGCTTCCATCTTAAGTGAGTTACTACCTGAGTTTATTCTACCATTTATTTCCTCAGGGAGCAAGGAGTTACCAACAGATTGATTCGTTCAAGTGCTAACACATCTACTACATTGAGCACTGAAAAGCTGCTATAATTTTGTGAATAGCTTTTATCGGACCAAATTGTTAAAAGTATGAATATACTATGGAACCCTGTTCAATAGTAACAGCTATTTTTGACAACGATGATGCAATCTTTTTCTTTGGTTTTGTCCAATGCCATCATTTCTGATCTTAGAGGAAATGCTATATTGTCCTTTGTAGGGGTATCTTTTTTGCATTAACATTCAGTTTGATACTTCCAAAAAATGGTTTTTGGTGTTTCTTAATTATAGCATTTAGATTGACAGCTTTTTTCTTTTCTTGGAGGTCACTATCTGTTATGAGGGCTTTGGCCTGTTGAGCGAAAGCTTTGCTTGTTATCGTGATGCTCTTGGCACTTGTAGACAACATGGAAGTTATGGTCGACATAAGTGCAGTTAACTCCCTACTCTCTGATAACAAAAAGGGTTTATGCTGTCTTTGCTTTGAGATAGTCACTGTATGTTTTTTTTCTTTTGTAGTTTCATTCGAGCACTATGGATTTCCGTAATTTGTTAGCAAATTTGTTTTTGAAGCACAGCTAATAGCGGATTTTTTTATAAAGACAAGCAGTTGATTTTGTGTTTAGTGCAATGTTAATTATTTGCTGTTTTATATTTTCTGAATGAACTTACAGCTTGTGTTTCACATGTATGAAAGAGTTAACATAAATAGGATCTTCCTCCTTGCCTCCAAAGGTAGGAGAGTATAGCATGCAGACTCAAAGATTTTCATATTCCCTTGCATTCGACCTCTCTCCAAAGATGACCTCATATGGTGTCTTCTTTCTTATAGATACATGATGCAACCTATTGCAAAGGAAGACCATACATTTTTTCCCCTTGGCATACTCGCATAGAGTTATATTTTTTTTCTCAAACACTCCATTTTGATGAGGTGTAAAGGAACAAGAAAAGCTCCTCTTCAATGCCTTGTTCTTTGCAGTAGTCCTTGACTTGGTGAAGATTTATTCCCTTGGATCTTACCCCTGATCTTGGTGTTGAATCTGATTTTTTACTTTTGCATTGAACTCAAGAAATATCAAACACCAATCTGGTAAGAAGAATAAATCTACATGAACTTGCCAAAGTCATTTCCAAAATTTTCCAAACATGCTAACTACATTTCTCTTAATGTTGGAGAAACAAACATCAGAGTGTACAAGTTGCAAACTTACAAAATAAAGCTTGAGCTTGAAATATCTAATGGAGAAATGAGAGTGTACAAGTTGCAAACTTAGAAATAAAGCTTGAGCTTGAAATATCTAATGGAAGTTTATGTTCCTTGGATAAAGCACAAGATTCACTGCAATTTCCTTCTCGCGCATTGCCTCCATGCTTTTGAAATTAAGATGGCCCAATCTTTTGTGCCACATCACAACAATGGACATCTCCTGCTCACAAGAGATATAAACTTTTTAGGAACTTCATAAGAGATCCAAAATGAGAAATACTCCATGGCTTGTCACCTGTGAGCTTGCCCCATTATTACTCCACCAAGGATCAATGCTTGCTTTCTTTGATATATAGTTTGAAGAAACCGTGAGAAAATCCATTGCTTCTTGATCCTCCTTATCTTCCTTGCTAAAGTTGGAATATGTGCCATGCTCCTTCCTATTGTTTTCCATAGCCTTAGCCTTTGATGAAGCAAGCTTCTTCATCTCCTCCATTACTTAGTAGCTCTAGCCTTCTTGTTGATGAAAAATCAACATCGCTTGTAGACTCTCAATGGACAACAAAATGTTCTTGTATAGCATAGCTTTGTACAAGGTTGGAATAATCACCTCCTATTCCATTAAATTTGTTTTGTACAAGCAGACTATCTTTTATTGCATCACATATGCAAGCAAGTTTTTTATTAAGAAATTTACTCTTAGAAATTTACTCTTAGAACATATGAATGTGCACTTCTTTCCTTACCTCTATAGCTTTGCAAGATCTAATCTCACAAGGTCGGCATTTTGAAGATATTCTTAGATTCATAGTTTTTTTGGAGAGTCCCCTAAACTTCATATTTCAAGCCAAAAGCTCCAACTTCCTTAAGGAGCTAGTTTACTACATTCATTTTTATACAATGTAAAGGCCATCTTGGCCCTCCCTCTTCACGTATTTTGCTTGATCATGTACATGGTGGGACTCCTCATGTTCAAATACAATATCCATCGGGTTTGAAGGGCAAGTAAGGACTCCATCCAAGTTGTTAGATGTTAATCTATCACAAAGTTTCCAACAAATATCCACCAATGTCATGTTAAAAAAGCTGGTTACACACTAGATGTACTTGATGAATTCTGATCAACCCTAGTCTCACCCTAACATGCACTTAAGACCCCAAAGTCATGGTAAGCAAGATCTAGGACATTGATTTATACTCTCCAATCTACCTCAAAATTTGTGCTTGAAATACACAACTTAAGTCCCCCTTGATCAACACAATAGGCTAATGAAAAATACAGATCCTAGATTCATAACCACTCTTAGAATGGTATGTATAAGTTCTTTCAGTCAAGAGATTAGATCAGATCCATATCTATTGACATCAATTTAACAATCAATTCCAAACTTTGACCATGAGAAAATCGCTAGAATTTGACTACATATTGATCATAAACTTATGATAGATCATAATTTGTAAATAATGGTGAACCATTTGCATTCATTACCAATCTTAGAAAATGATTTGACCCCCGAGTTGTTTGGACATCTTGACAACATAAAAAAGCCAAATGCATTGCAACTTGACACTAGATGCAAAATTGAGGAATGAACATACAATGTTCATAAAGAGGTGGCCTTCTCGATCTTCTAACCCACTAAAACAAGGTGCTCCAATTCCAACCACTCATTTTCTTGTCCATCACCTGACATTGCATTCGAGTATAGAAAAGTTTTCACTACCTTAGAACTCAAGACAATCTAATCCTTCAATCTTCTCAAAGTTTTCTACTCACTCATGTATGAATCAAACATAAGCAAACATAAGAGGAACAATGCCAAAAGAAATATTTAGCTCATGCTTCAATGTCCCTTGCATAAATCTCATCATATGTGTGAGCAACAATCATGAAGGAAAAACAAGATGGTAAGACACAAGAAGATTGATATTGAAACTACTTCTTAATAACAACAACTTTTAAAATAAATAGACACATGCACCAAACACAAAAGCCGAAACTCAACAATGAGCCACACAAAGATACATGCATGAGACCCACCACCCAAATAACAATAAAGACAATAATAAATAGATATTATGGTGACACAAATCGCCTTCTTTCCACATACAACAAGGTGGAAGCACTATAAAAATTCAAGAAACAAAACAAATAAAATAGATAACTTAAAAAAATTTAATGAGATTTTATGCACATGGTGCAAACAAAGTGAAACTCTGACATATATCGCAAAGTAGAATCAAGTATGTTTTTCAAAATGAAAATAAAACACACACATTTTAATCTCTTGATTGACAACAAAGGGCAATCATACATATAAGGCATGATTTTGTTGTCATGCATGAGGTGACAAAAATGCAAAACTTAGATCTAGATTTACCTCATCTACTTTGTCACTTCCTTTGACATTCACTTCTTCACAAAACTTTTGGACAATAAACAAGCATAAAGCAAGATTAGTACCAAAAGGGTATGCTCAAATATATGGAGTAAATTATGATGAAACCTTTGCATTCATGGCCGTAAGCATCCAAGTCTTGATATCACTTGCAACACTCTTCAAATGAACAATGTAAAAAATGGATGTCACAGATGCACTACGAATAACGATTATATGTGCATCAACCCAAAGGCTACATCATTGAAGGCAAAGAGAATCTTGTATGCTTATTGGAGAAGAGCTTCCATGGACTCAAACAAGCTCCAAGGAGTTAGTTTGCTAGACTTAACTTATTTCTGTCACTTGGATACATTATGAGAGAATACAATCACTCACTGTATTTTAAAATCATCGATAATAGCATTACTATTCTTGCATTTTATGTTGATGACATTATACTTGGTGGAAATAATAATGTAGAAATTGTAAAAACCAAGCAAGCTTTGAGCAAGTAATCTGAAAGTAAAATCTTAGTTTACTACTTTATGTTTTAGGTGCCTAAAGGACATTTATTCCAACATTTATGTACCACCTACAATATTATACTTCAATTTATAGATACTTAATATGGATCAATGTAAATCTATGGACACACCCATGGAGTCTCATGTAAAGCCTATTGTAAGAGATGATGAAACATCCTTTGACGACATTACTTCATATAGGAAGCTTATTGGCTCATTGATATAGCTAACTATTACCAGACCAAATTTGAGCTATAGTGTGAGTAGTTTAAGCCAATATATGCAAAATCCCATGAAATGTTATTGAAAGATGTCAAAAAGAGTTTTGAGATATACCTTGAGTACTCTTTGGCATAGCTTTAGGGGATCTAACTAGAGAGAGAGAGAGAGAGAGAGAGAGAGAGAGAGAGAGAGAGAGAGAGAGAGAGAGAGAGAGAGAGAGAGAGAGAGAGAGAGAGAGAGAGATTTGCCTTGATCATTGTTGATGTATTTAGCAGTCAAATTGGACACTTAAGCTTAGCCCAAACTTCCAAGGATGCTTGGATATGTCGGAAAATGGTTGTGTATCAGAAATGAGTTCTAATACCACGTCGTAAAAACGATGGGAATGCGGCAGGATCAACTGATATCGGATTAGTAGAGATATGATAGAAACAGAGCTCTGATATCAAATTAGAATGTGTAATAGCAGCGAAAGTTTTAGCAATGGATGGTTGCGGATCAGAAGTGCGTCAGTTACCAGCAAAAGGGATCAAGATGAATGAACAATAGTAATACACAATAGAACAAAGTAGTACTGTAGACAAAACTTGCACTCTGATTGATTGAAAAATGAGTACAATAGTGTGAAGCAATAGCGCGAGGCTGTGTATCGAAGAATAAGCTTCAATTGGATGTCGTTGAGCAAAAACTGGCTAGCTACAGAATGATATTGTTGTTTTAATTTGATCAAGCGCTGATTCTATACATTGATGATTGCATGTCTGGTCAATATCTACAAGCAGGTTCCTTAGCCAAATAGCCTCCTTGGTAGCATTTGTGACAGCTATGTATTCTGATTCGGTTGATGATAATGCTACTGAAGTCTGTTTGCGGGCTGTTCCATGAGATTGGGTCTTGATTGAATAAGAATACAAATCCAGAAGTCAAATCTTCTGGTGTCGATATCTCCTACCCAATCTGCATCTGTGTAACCTTCGAGAATATTGGCAGATTGGCTGCCTCCGTAACATATGCTGAGATGATTTGTGGCTTGGATGTACTTCATGACCTTTGTGAGAGCCTTCTAATGCGTTGGCCCTAGATTCGATAGGAACTGGCTAAGAGAGCTAATCGAGTATGCAAAGTCGGGTCGAGTGTAGAGCATTGCATACATTCGTGAGCCGATGATGGAATGAAACTGATACTGTTTCATTTCCTGCTTCTTCTACCTCGGTTTGATTACATTGCTCCTTTGACAGCTTCAGACCAAGGTCAAGTGGGAAGTAGCTCGATTTGCAGTTGGTCATTCCCTATTTGTCCAACATGTTGGTGAGATATCATTGTTGACTAACAAAAATCTGTTTGTTGGATCGAATTTGAAAAATTTGAATTCCGAGACAGTAATGGGTTGGACCCATATCAGTCATTCTGTATTCTTGTGCTAACATGCATTTTGTATCCTTCAATAAATTCAGATTGTTACTAAATAGTAACATATCATCTACATAAAGAGTGATGATAATGAAGGAATTCGATACAGATTTGAAATAGACATTCGAGTCCGCCGAGTTTGAAATGAAACCATTTTCGATTAAGAATTCATTAATTTTTTGGAATCAGGCTCTTGCTGACTATTTCAGACCATATAGAATGTTGGAGGGTTTGCGGATCTCAAGGCAACCCTAACCCTAGTTAATAAGTGAGAAAGATTTGGCACCTTGCGTGTGTAAGTCCAGCCCGATGATCACACAGTTATTTGATTGATTAGTTAAAAGTTAATAAAAAGACTTTAGGCCTTTTTGCGGAACTTTTAATGTCGCAAGGCCTAAATGTCAAGTTAGTGAATAAAATTGGGTTTCCCTCCAATTTTGATGGTTTCCACACTTTTTTAAATTTGAATAAAAAGAGAACACACAATTGATTTAATCTCTATATAGATGCGCTCGAGAAGGTTCTCGGCCTTTCACTGTTCCTCGTAAGAGAGTGAAGCTAACAGTTCCTTGGCTGCAAGAAGGGGGTCGTTTTCAAGAGAAAAACCACTATCAAAAAAATTTGTGTGTATTTAGAAGACCTTTTATATGGCATAATTTGACAGCTGTACTATCACAACCTGGCATTAAATGCCTGAGACATCAGAGGAACCTTACATTTGTGTAAGGTCCGTCCTCAGATACTGTTTTACCACAGAGGTAAATTTAGAAAAATTTTACCAAAAGTGAAAAGAATTTACCATACATTGTAAAAGATTTTAGCTTACAAGATTTTTACCTTACAAAATTTTTACCAACAATAAAACTTTTTACCTCTACATTGAACTTCTTTCCACTTGGTAGAAAAAAAACTCAGTAATCAAGTATGTTCTTGGTTGGAATTAGAAAACATCAAAGGATCAATGTTCAAGGTCAGCTTGGTTTTGTCACATCCATTTACAGTCCCTACTAAAAAAAGAGAGGAAAAAACTGCCTGCCTGTTCATGGGTTCTATGTAGACCACATAACTGGGGTATATGAGGTTTCAAGATATCCGCATTGCTGCTGCCATAGCGGATAGTTGAAGCTGCTGACATAGCTACTACGCTGAGCAGGCAGAGGGTTTGACATCATGTTGTTTTCTTCTTCAATAGCCATGTCTTCTGCTTGATCATCGATCTGCATTTCTTTGGCAGAATCTTCATTAGTGAGGAATTCTTCTCTAGCCACCCAGCCGCGTGGTAAAAACAAACTCTCAAACATTCGAAAGTTTTACTGCTTTACATTCGAACGAACCTAAAAAAATTTGATACTGCTTTGTAAGGTAAGGCCCCCATCCGAGGGCCTTCTCCAATTTAAGGCCCTTGGGCGCAGGGGCCGGCAGGGCCTTAAATTGGGGAAGGCCCTCGGACGGGGGCCTTCCCCTATACTTTTTTAAAACCCAAGCGTATCGTTACAACTTATGTTATCCAGAATGCTGGCGTGGTGGAGGTTAGGCCACTGGCCAGGCTCAGCCAGCCGCGTACCTCTGAGATGCGCGAAAGTTAAACCGAAGTCCAAACTTCAAACCATTGCAATAACACAGATATAGCTGCTATCTGTCAGATTTCAGCAATGAGCGTACCCGCTTTCATTCCTCGTCCTTGTTCCGCTGATGGGTCTTGGGGATCGTCAGTAGATGCTGCTAGGCGTTGGCTAATTGGGCTTGCTACTACAAATTCAGCTCCTCTCAAATCAAGCGCGGCATCGATGTGGAACAAACAAAGGGTTGGAAAATGTATAATGCTCCAGCCTCCTATAATTAATCTATAATTACCTGCCAAATGATGTTTCCAAGCCGCAGACTGTATCCCTGCGTCTGTCGAGTACTGTCGCGTATTGTGTAGAACTTCGAATTCGTGATCAAAAGTGCAAAAGTACAAAAATAATCTGACTGTGCTTGATATTCTTGCAGATACACGTGACATTGGAGCATGTACTGGTATCGCCACGGATTCTGCTTCCGCACCCACATCAAGCATGTCGTTGGGGCGTAAAGGTACACCCACATCAAGCATGTCGTTGGGGCGTAAAGGTATTGATAGGATAAACACCTCAAAATCAGTTAGTTCCTTCCCATTCCGCTTCTTTGAAATTTGAGAATGTATATAACAAAGCAGTTCTTTGATCTTCTGCCAGGCTGGTAAATAAGTACTGGTTCTCTGTTCAGCAGTATACTAGGATCATGGATCATTGTCTAAAAACGTGTAGCATCGTTGCTAGCAGAGACGGCAGCTGATCAATCTTCCACCAAGCCCTCCTATTATCATCTGACTTTATGGAATGATGACTTTATTGAGTCTTTGAAAGGAGATTATGACGAATCCACGAACGAAGACACAATCGGCAATTTGATTGGGGAGGTCAGAAACATGTTCAGAACAATGGGTGATGGTGCAACAGCCGCATCGGCATACGACACCGCCTGGGTAGCCCGCGTGCCAGCTCTAGATGGATCTGGCGCTCCACAGTTCCCCCTGACTGTTCAATGGATCGTGGGCAACCAACTGAAAGATGGATCGTGGGGAGAAACAACTCTCTTCCTTGCCTACGACAGAGTTTTCAACACACTGGCTTGCGTTTTGGCCCTCAAAACATGGAATGTCGGAGAAGAGAATATCAAGAGAGGTGTGTCAAATAAGCAACAAATTATAATCATCCTCATGGGAATGTGAAATGCGAGATGCGCCATCTCGAATTATTAAAGTTTCTTGCAGCTAATGGGTGCGAGAATGTGTGTGTCAGGTCTGTCTTTCATCACTAAGCAAATAGAGGTAATGAAGGATGAGGCAGGAGCTCACATGCCAAGTGGATTTGAAATTTGTTTCATTTCAATGATGGAAGAAGCTAAGCTAATGGGATTGGAACTTCCTTACCATGCGCCCTTCATCAAAAACATCGTGGAAGCTCGAGAAAACAAACTTCGCAGGTTCACAGCTCGCCATGATCTTAGGTCAACGTCATTTGTGATTGAAATATGTTCCTGAATTATTTGCTGATAACAATTGCTGCGAATTAACAGGATTCCTACTGATTACTTTCACACTCATCCCACAACAATTCTATACTCCTTGGAGGGACTACAAAGTTTGGTGGATTGGAACAGGATCTTAAATTTCCAATCCAAAGATGGCTCATTCCTGAGCTCGCCTGCCTCTACAGCTTGCGTGCTCATGCACACAGGCAATCAGAAATGCCTTGACTTTCTCAACTCCGTTCTCCCCAGGTTCAACAATGCAGGTAAGACTGCAATTCCTTCGGATGCCACGAGCATTTATTGCAAAATTGCTGGAGCGCTAGCTATTATCACTTCCATTACGGCGTCTCTGAGAGGACTTATTGGCTGTGCAGTGCCTTCCCACTATCCACTCGATCTGTTCGAGCGTCTGTGGGCAGTGGATGGGCTCATGCGACTGGGTATCGATCGATTCTTCCAGAAGGAGATCAACGAAGCGCTAGATTACGTTTACAGGTAAGCTCTTTGTTGGACGAAATCTACATGTTATTGATTGTAATTGACTAGAATGAGTGCTTATGCTATGTTCTCTTGGGAAGACACAGAGAGAATAGATGCTGAAAGCAGATGATGGAACGAGCAGGTACTGGACAGAAACAGGGATCGGATGGACACGCGAGAACCCAGTCCATGACTTAGACGATACGTGCATGGGCTTCCGGCTTCTCAGACTCCATGGTTATGACGTCTCTCCCAGTGAGTATCCATCCCTAGTCCATCTCCATGGTTATGACGTCTCTCCCAGTGAGTATCCATCCCTAGTCCATCTCCAATAATTTTCGCACAAAAGCTTGTTTTCAAGGCGAGGAATCTTTGCGCACACGGAATTGTGTTTTGATTGATTATGGCTATTGCAGAGTGCATCGAGCATTTCAAATTGGATGGTAAATTCTTTTGCTTTGCTGGGGAGAGCCGACATGGAATGACAGAAATGTTGAATCTCTACCGCGCTTCTCAGCTTAGATTTCCTGGAGAAACTATCCTGGATGATTCGCACGACTACACCAAAACTTATCTCGCTAACGCCCTCCAAAATAGGAACGCCTTCGACAAATGGGCACTCAAGAAGGACCTCGAAGGAGAAGTAAGAAGCTTATATATCTGAGATAGATCATATTATGTTGGATGAAAACCCTTACATTGAAGATTTGTGATAAATAAATCCAATTGATGGTTATGAAAAATCAGTTTCTGCTGATGCAATTTTGTCCTTGCACCTTTAGCTATTCTACACGGCAGAACATAATCCTCAAATTAGCAATTAAGAACAATTAAAGCCAAAAGGTAATCACTCAATATGCAAACAATCATTAACAAATTATGGCAAAAGCTCGAGTGAGGCATCATCGCCAAATTCACTCTAATATATTCGCTTCATAGGTGTCCTCCAAGAACAGGACCCGTACATGCCAATAACCAAAAACTTACATCTAGATTTCGAAATTGATCCAACAAACTTTCCCTCAATTCAAAAGTCTAATTAACGTTCAAGTAGCACCCCATTTGTTCCCTAAGATAACATAACCTCCCCTTTGGTAGGGCTTTGGTTAACCCATCAGCAATCATCTCCTCACTGCAGCAATATTCTATTTTGATCAGATCACCCTGCACTAAGTCCCTTCCATAATGATACTGCAAGTCAATATGCTTGCTCCGCTTATGAAATCCTCCATTCTTGCAGAGGAACATACAACCCTGATTGTCTCCATAAAGAACACTTGGCTGATCTTTAACTCCCAGTTCTGACAGAAAATTGCCAATCCTCATATATTCTTTCACTCCCTAACACATTCCCATGTATTCAGCCTCGGTGGATGAAAGTGCTACAGATCTCTGCTTGCAGCTGGTCCATGTCACCACTCCCCCACCTGCAATGAAAACATACCCATAGGTAGATTTTACGTCATCCACATCCCCTCCCCAGTCAGAATCCACATATCATGTCATTGAAAAATCCTTTCCTGCATACGTGATTTCGATATTTTGTGACCCTTTCAAATATCTTAGGATCCTCTTTGCAGCCTTCCAATGCTCAAGGAATTGACTTAGCATACCTACTGCCATGGCTATGTCTAGCCATGTGCACAGCATCACATACAGCAGAGACCCCACTAGGCTTCAAAGCGGATATCTCTTCATATCCAATTGTTCTTCCTCACTTTGGGGGCACATGTCTCTACTGAGCCTCGTTCCACATTCCATAGGTGTCCCGACTGGGTGACAATTCTCCATGCCAAATTTTTCCATACATCTTGTATGTATTTATTTAGACTCAGCTTCATCATCCTGTCGTGTCTGTCTCTGTCTATTTCTATTCCAAGATAGTAACTCAAATCAAGGTCCTTTATGTCGAATTCATGATTTAGCTTTCTCTTGCACTCTCCAAGCATCTTAATGTCATTAGCAATTAGTATAATGTCATCAACATATATAGCTACAATGATTATCTTATCACCTTCTTTCTTGAAGAACACATTGTTGTTAGTGTTGCATGTGGAAAATTTCTCCTTTCGGAAGAATGCTTCAACTCTCTCATACTAGGATCTGGATGCCTGCTTTAGCACGTATATAGCCTTGTTTAATTTGCACATGAATCCTTCTCCAACCTCAAAGCCCTATGGTTGACACATGCATATTTCTTCATGCAGATCCCCATTCAAGAAGGCGGTTTCTACATCCATGTGACAAATTTCAAAGTGATTCACTGTTGCCTAGGCCAGTAGAATTCTAATGGAGGAAATTCTTGCCACCGGTGCAAAAAGCCATCTAGCTTGTAAAGCCCCCCTTTTGTATTCTGTATTGCAGCAGGAAATCCATCAATCAACAAGCTACATTCTTTCTTGTTGAGCATAATTTCTAACCCAATATTTGTTATGTTGCTAATTGATACAAGATTCTTTGCAATCCATGACTAGCGCTTCGTAATGCTCAGGTAGACTGCCCAAGATTTTGAACACGAGTTGTCTTTCATCAAGTACTGGCGCTCCTGCTTCTTCTAAATGTCTTGCCATAGTCTTGATCTTCTCGAGATGCAGGTTCATGCTTCCATCTTAACATTCGCCAATTGTCTCTACAACAACATAATGTTTGGTTATTCCTTGCGCCTCATAGCTCTCCTTCAACTGCTTTCATGAGTCTTTGGAAATCTTTGCATATCTTCGCATTATCACCCAATGACAGACAAATCATCATATAGGCATGCCTTTCCCTGGTTCCCCATGCTTCCAATGCAATCTCGTTGATCCAACACTCCTTCTTCAACTTGTTGGATGACATCGCTTCCATCAACCACGCCCCACAGCCCCTTCTCTCCTCCAGTACAAGCCTCATCTCCCAGCTCCAGTTCGCATAGTTCGATCCCTCCAGCTTTTCCAGAGCTCGCGAGTCCACCGATGGGCCAACTTATGTCGCCATCTCCAAAATTCTCGATTTTATACCTTCTTCATTTCGCGCAGGCTAGACGGTTTTGGATCCTTGTCTCTGATAATCGACCCCTGACACATGTGCGATAGTATAGGATACGAGTCTGATGATTACGGTACTAGTGTCGTGAGCCCATAACCTTTGATGGTTATGAAAAATCCGTACTGGCTGATGCAATTTTGTCCCTACACCTTTAGCTATTCGACACGCAGCAGAACATAATCATCAAATCAATTAAGAACAAGTAAAGCCAAAAGGTAATCAATCTATATGCAAACAATCGGTAAGCAAATTATGGCAAAAGCTCGAGTGAGGCATGATCCCCAAATTCACTCTAATATATTCACTTCAAAGGTGTCCTCCAAGAACACGACTACATGCCAAGAACCAAAAACTTACATGTGTCTTTCCCTATTTTATCACGTGTCCTATAAACCAAGAACTAGATAAAAACTACCTTCATGTCGTTGTGACAATTAACTAGATTCCAAAATTGATCCAACACCAATAAGAGCTTATCAATTGAGGTTTCCTTTTCTGGCAGGTTGAGTATGCCTTGAAATATCCCTGGCATAAAAGCGTACCGCGTTTGGAAGCCAGAAACTACATAGAACAATATGGGTCAACAGATATCTGGCTCGGCAAAACCATGTACAGGTATCAATGCAATGCCTCGTCCATCATCTATTTTAGAAAGCTGCTTCTCTTTCTGTACAATCAATAAACGATCGATCTATCTTGCGAGCATAAATTTGTAATTTTGTTATACAATCTCTTATACTTACTTTGCTTCTCTCGCAGAATGTACAATGTGAACAACATGACATTTTTGGATCTTGCAAGAGCTGATTTCAATCGCTGCCAAGCCATTCATCAGAAGGAGCTGCAGCAGATCATTAGGTACAAAACCTTTGCCTTCGCCATCATCTAGCAATCAGGCATATAAGCAACCTTCTAGCTTAACTTTTCAATAATATAATAATAATGTGATTTGAATTTGATTGAAGATATAAGGTGCTGCGATAAGACATGAATGCCTTAGCATTATTAGCAAAATCATTGCATTTGTATGATGATTATGCCGACGGCTTGCACTTGCAGTTGGTGGAACCAATCTGGTTTTACGGAGCTCTCTTTCACTCGTCAACGTCCTGCAGAAATATATTTCTCCATTGCAGCCTGTATGTTTGAGCCTGAATTCGCTCTAATAAGGCTTGCCTACACAAGAACTGCTTGCATCACTCTCATTCTTGATGACCTCTTCGACAGCTATGAATCTGTTGCCAATCTCCAGCTCTTTCTGAAAGCTGTTAAGCGGTGATTCTCTGCTATATCTGATAACTGCCTAGATGATTACCGGAGGTGGTGCTAATGTATTTTCTTCTTCGATAATTAACATTTCAACAAAGATCATAACCATCAGCTTGAAGCCTTTGGCAATACACTGAACCTGTTTCTGGTTGCTTCAGGTGGGATCCGTCTGTCATTAGCGGCTTGTCAGAGGAGACAACAGTTTCTTTCAATGGACTTTACAACACATTGAATTCCTTTGTGGAAGCTGCATTTAAAGTCCAGGGACGAGATATCAGTCGCTACGTTAAAACTATAGTAAACCTCTCCATGTTTAAATTTTGTAGCACGCATCCTGTCTTAGCTCTTCCGGTCAATGCTACAATTTCCATTTAATTGATCATTGAATTCTCAAATTTCTCGCAGTGGGAGGATTTGCTTTCTGCTTACATTGTTGAAGCCGAATGGTCAGAAAGGAAGTATGTTCCAAAATTTGATGAGTATGTTGAAAATGCCAAAGTTTCCATCGCTTTGGGAACAGTCCTGCTTAACGCAATCTTTTTTTGTGGAGAGGTGCTATCTGATGATATTTTGCAACAAGTAGATTTCCGATCCAATTTTTTGCACTTGGTTTGTCTAACAGGCAGACTCATCAACGACACCAAAACCTTTGAGGTACTAAAACTAAATAGTGAAATATCAACACAAGATTTCATCTCATTCTTTCTCTTGACCACATTTGGCAATCAATTCCATTTGTTCCGCATGTCTGCAACCTAACTGAATCAATACCTTTAACTACACGTCAAATTACTTTGTTGTGATTAGGTCATCAACTTGTGAACACTGTGACCGAAACTAAATAATTACATGATCTTTACAGGCGGAAAGAGATCGTGGGGAGCTTGCATCCAGCATTTCATGTTACATGAACGAGAATCCGAACATCTCAGAAGAGGAAGCCAAAACCCATGTCTACGGAATCATCGACCTTGCTTTGAAGGAGCTGAACCGGGAGCTTGTTCGCCCCAGCAACGTGCCCCTTCCCTGCAAGCGCCTTTTGTTTGATACAGCCAGAATCATGCAACTTTTCTATAGGGTCAGAGATGGCTTCGGAATATCAGACAAGGAGATGAAAACACACCTCCAAAAGATTCTGTTTGAACCAGTCTGAGTACAAAATTAAGCACCAAAAATTTTGACCGAGTAATGTAGGACGATCTTTGTTCCTATATGATGATATTTATGGCCACATAAGTGTAAAAACTAATCCATTGAATTGTAGCTTCAAGTATGGTGGAAGCTCTTAGAGGGACTTCATTGCACAGAGGGCCGGCAAGGCCCCAACCTGCAAGGAAGGCCCGAGGTCCTATAGCCTTCCACGACGTAATGCCATGTGAGAAGGTAGAGAGAGAGAACGTGCTTTTTGTAGAAAGAGAACGCACATTCAATATAGAGAGGAGAGAGAACGTGCATTCAGTATAGAGAGGAGAGAGAACTCACATTCTAGAGAGAAAATGACATATTTCGGGGGAGAGAGAAAAGTGGATGGACATTTTGCTCTGGAAGTGGTCCCAAAATAGAAAGGAAACCTGAGCACATGGCATTACGTGAGGGGAAATTCGCCCTCAAAGGATGTTCTGCCATGGGAAAAAAATTTCACCTTGGGCAGTTGCCTTTGAGGACGTTACCCCTTCCTTCCCACAGCGGAACAAGTGAGGAGGTGGAATTTCCTCGAAATGATTTTTTTTTTCTTTTTTAAACGCCATTTGGGCATAATGTTTTTTTACGTGCACCTTCCGGCCGAAGGTGCACGTAAAAAAGGCAAAAAATTTATACATGCACCTTCCAGCATCAGGAAGGTGCATATAAAAAATTCTGAAAAAAAAAAAAAGAAAAGAAAAGAAAAGAAAAGGGAAGTCGCACATATTCCACGCCAGGAGGTATTTCCGTTTTCTTCATTAAAAATAAAAAATGTTTTTACGATTATAACATTATTGAACATGCCCATTGCCTTAATTTAAGCCATCTGCTATTCTATCGATGTCCAGAAAGTCTATATATCGAGCCAATTAGTGTTAGTGTAAGCAAATTACAAGGAGGTGTGCTAGTCCAATGTCATCTATCCACACATGTCAATCCAAGGTGTCAATTTCTTGACATGCACAGGTTGCTTGAAAGTTTAAAAGCCTACGTTGTATTTTTAGGAAACAATTCTTTATAAAACACATTATTGTATATTAATTTTGTTTATTTGTATGTATATTTGTACAATGCTTATGAGCCCACACATGCATTGGCCTGCACTTGCCAATCATCAATAAGGATTGAATGGTACTACCGGTTACCAACATGATGACCAAAAAAAAAAATGACATGGAGACCCAATTTTTTTTTTATTTAAAATGCTTTAAAAAAATAGTGTAAGCTGATTTTGTCAAAAAAAATTAATCATGCTAAAAGATTCAATCAATAAATTATTATTGAGATCTTCAATTTAGCATATATTTAGTAATAATGCTATTCAAAATAAAATTATTAATCACACAACCACTAAAATAAGTCAAAATTATATTTTTATTTATTTAAAAAATTCTTCTGAAAAATTATTGTTAGATTTTAAAACTTTTTTAAATGAAAGTGCTTGTATTTTAAAAATATATGTTATTAAAGTTAAAGCAAAAAATCTGATTAATATTTTTAAAAAAAATTATATTTTCTAAAAAATAACAAATTAAAAGAATTTATAGAGATATTTGGAATCTAAGTCAACATTCAAATATTTAAACTTAAAAAAAAAAAATGATTGCAAAATAAATCACTTTAAAACAACCAAGATTAGATGATTTGTGAAAAAATTCCTTTCAAAAAAAAATAGTTGTTAATATTAACATGGTGACCAAAAAAAAGAGAAATGACATGGAGACCCATTGATTTCAAATAGTCTTTCTATTGTAGTTTGATCAAGTGTGATCAAGAGTCAATCGATTCTATGTGCTAGATTTGCTAGTTTTTTGGAGAGAAAGAGAGGATAGATAGGTTCCATATGTTTGTCATTTCTTCTTAATATCATTTGTTGAGGATCAAGAGAGTGCTAAGTGCATTGGAACAGGTTTGAAGATTTGAATCAATCATTGCAACATGGCTACAAATGGAGGCTTCATGTTGGAGAGCAATGATAGGCTCACCTCAAGCAACTATTCAACTTGGTAGGTGAGAATGGAGTCTCTACTCAAGATGAATGAGTTGATGGACATTGTTGTAGGTGTGGAGGAGAGACCTTTGGCACCTCAAGAACAATTGAGGTATGATAGGAAGGAAAAGAAAGCTCTTCATGTTATCAAGATGAATGTGACTAATGAACTTCTCAAGGAAATTGGTAAGTGCACTACATCTAGTGAAGCTTGGGAAATCTTGAAGTAGGTTTATGAATCCAAGTCTACATCAAGGGTGCTAACCCTTGGGAGGAAAATCTTTCAATGTCTTCAAAAGAAAGATGAAAGTGAACATGCTTGTCTTTTGAAAGTTAGAGCTTTGAATGATGAAGTAACATGCATTGGAGAGAGCATTAAGGATGTCGAGCTTGTGCAAATAGTTCTTAATGGATTTTAGGATGAACATGCTAATTTGGTGCAAAGTTTTGCTATTCAAAAGACATTGCCAAGTATGGAGTACTTGCAAGAGGTCTTGGTGGCTGAAGAGTTTAGACTCCAAGCAAGAAGACGATCATCTTCTACATCTCAAGTTGGAGAGGAGGTAGCTATGTTCTCAAGAGACAAGTTCAAGGGCACAATTCCTATTTATCTCTCTACTAATAGGAATGTGAATTTGAAGAATGTTTTGATCATTCCATCAATTACTAAGTGTTATCATTGCAAAAACTATCATTCAACATAATATTATGTAGTGGATTGCTGGACAACCTTGATACTTAAATATTATGGAAGTTTAGACAAGCGATCAATAGTGTGTATATGTCAAAGATTGCTGGTGAGTTGATCAAGACAACAACTGTGAAAAAAACCTTTTGCTCCATCGCTGCTTATGTAGCATGAGCATATGCAATTAAAAGTGAGTCAAAAGTATGAGGCATAGCCATCGCTGGCCAATGTGCTACTTTATCACAAAGAGTGTGTAAAATTTTAGAACTGGTTCTGTTGGCACTTAGATGTTGATGCCAACTAATAAAAATAAAATTCTTATTAAAGGATCTCGGATTACTTAGAGAACGGAGATTGCGAGCTGTTATTTTGTGTTGAATAAGATTATCAGTGTAGGAGTCTTAGACTGCCGTGAAAGAGAGATTGTAGAAACAATTAGGCGTCTGAGACAGCCATGCAATCCTCTAATGCTGATAACCTGATATGAAGAGAATGTAGAAATAACTTAGGCATCAAAGATAGCCATACATTTTCTTATAATAATGTTTGTGTAAGAGGAGTGAGAGTTAATTTCATTCAACAAGAATGCAAAGATGTAGAACAATAGCAAATCCGTATGGTGTAACACAACAATCAGATCACAATACAATTGCGTTGATCAGCGCGTGATCCTACCTACAGACTCAAATCAATTGCTAAAGTTCTGAATATCTCTCTCTCTCTCTCTCTCTCTCTCTCTCTCTCTCTCTCTCTCTCTCTCTCTCTCTCTCTAATCACTAACTCTGAGGAGTCAGCTACAAGAAGACCCATTCTGGTCGTTTGATCTCTGCTAGAGTATCCTCATGCATCTCCGCATGCTTCTCTTCTTCAATCGCTCATTTATTTATATAGCAGCTGAAAGATCTTGTATTATTCTATCTTTGCATTTACAAGATCGCTTAATAGCTGATTAACTGACTAATTAGAATAGTTATAAAGGTGCGAATAGATTGATGCTTTACCCCATTTCATTTGGTAGGTATTCTCCCCCTGAATCAGAACGTAGGGCCTTGATTCTCTGGCCAGTCTGATTCTCAACATATTGCTTGAATTCTTTGAAGCGATTGAATGCTTCTGACTTGTTCTTTATGAGCATGATTCTGGTGAACCGGAAGTAGTCATCAATGAATGTGATAAAACATAGAGCTTGACCCAAGGAGGGTATGCTCATAGGACGACATAAGTCACTATGAATCAGTGATAGAATGGACTTCGCTCTCTAGGCTTATCCTCTCAAAAATTTTGTTCTAGGTTGTTTCCCTAGTAAACAATTTTCACAGACAGTCTTATTAGCTGTAGAAACAGCATTGATATTCATATCCTTGACCAAATGACCTAGTCTTTGATGCCAAACATGAGCATCAGAATTACTCATAGTAAGGGCATAATCGTGACTCAAGATATACAAATTTTCTTCTCTGTGTGTAGAGAGAATTTCATTGGAGTTCCCATCAAAAAGAGTACATCGACTAGCAGTAAACAAAGCTCTATAACCTTGAGCAGTGATCTTGCTAATAGACAATAAGTTCTTTGTTAAATTGGGTATATAAAGTACACCATTTAGCTGTCTAGTGATGTCGTCAGGGAACTGGTGTCGGCCTTGGCCTTCGACTTTGTGGGAGTTTGAGTCGCCAAAGAAAATGTACTTTGAGTCCATTATTGTGAGAGTAGAGAAAAGGTTCTTACATGGTGTCGTGTGTTGTGAAGCACCTGAATCAAGATACCATTGACAGGCATCTCTACTTGGTTGGTCTTGTACCATCAGCGCCTTGTCATCCTCTTGAGAATTTTTGATAGAGTCAAAACCTCCATCTTGGTGCTGCTACATCTTCTTCCTCGCTTCATTGTGCTTGAGGATACGACAATCCTTAATGTCGTGGTTTGATCTTTTGCAATATCTACAAAAGAGTTTGGTCTTGGACGACTGTTGATGTCTGTGTTATTGTTGTCTGTGCTATTGTTGTTGTTGTTGCATTGAATCTGGCTGCTCTGCCTTTGTTTTATTGTCCTTGAAATTCTTCTTTAGGACTGAAGCTTATTAGAGTACAATGCCATTGACTTGGTACTCATTGTTGATAAGCTCTTTCTCCTAACTTCTTCCTGCAAAAGACTTGTTGTCAGCTTTTGAAGAGACAACACATGAGTATTGCCCAAAAGTAATACTAGGTTGTCACAGGAGGATGGAAGACTGGCGAGAAGAGACATCGTTGAGTCTTCTCTGATATAGGAGAACCTATTGTAGAAAGTTGATTTAGCAACTGTTTGAACTCGTTTAGATGATCACTGGCTGAGGTGCCTTCACTCATTTTGAGTGTAAGGACCTTCTTCCTCAGATAGAGACGAGTCGATACATCTGAAGTCTTGTAAATACTTGTAAGGATGTCCCATGCTTCTTTGGAGGTGGTGCTATTTGATACATGAGCAATCTGAGTGTCTTTCAGATTAAAGGATACAATGGCAAGTGCTTTGCTATCCTTTGCTTCCTATGTTGGAAGCGGTTCAGGTCTTGTCGGTTTGGCTATTGAACCTTTTACGTATCCCCACAGCTCCTTCTCGATTAAGATCATCCTCATCTTGAATTTCCACACGTGGAAATCATCCCCGTTGAATTTGTTGATCAAGTGGATCTTTGAGGTTGAACCTTCCATTGTAATCGAGTAGCAGAGATAGAACACAAACAGAATGAACTAGCTCTATAGAACAAAAACGTATTAAATTCTATTATAAATCCTAAACTCTAGTAATCCAATAAACCAGTGCTCTGATACCAATATGTTGGCGCTTACATGTTGATGCCAACTGATAAAAATAAAATTCTTATTAAAGGATCTCGAACTACTTAGAGAACGGAGATTGCGAGCTGTTCTTTTGTGTTGAATAAGATTATCACTGTAGGAGTCTTAGACTGTCGTGAAAGAGAGATTGCAGAAACGATTAGGCATCTGAGACAGCCATGCAATCCTCTAATGCTGATAATTTGATATGAAAAGAATGTAGAAATAACTTGGACGTCAGAGACAGCCATACATTGTCTTATAATAGTGTTTGCGTAAGAGGAGTGAGTTAATTTCATTCAACAAGAATGCAAAGATGTAGAACAGTAGCGAATCTATATAATAATGTTGTAACACAACAATAAGATCACAATACAATTACACTGATAAGCGCATGATCCTACTTACAGACTCAAATCAATTGCTAAAGTTCTGAATATCTCTCTCTCTATATAATCACTAACTTTGAGGAGTCAACTACTAGAAGACATGTGTTGGTCGTTTGATCTCTGCTGGAGTATCCACATGCATCTTCGCGTGCTCCTCTTCTTCAATCGCTCATTTACTTATATAGCAGCTGGAAGATCTTGTATTATTCTATCTTTGCATTTACAAGATCGCTTAACGGCTGATTAACTGACTAATTAGAACAGTTATTATTGGAGCATGAAGACGTAGATTCTGTGTAAAAATGCAGTGTTGCATTTTTCGCTTTTGTTGCCTATCAGAAATTGCATGTAAAAATGCAGTGTCGCATTTTTCGCATTTGCACCTATCAAAAATTGCATGTAAAAAGGCAGTGTCACATTTTTAGAAGTGTCTGAAATGGCCTAAAAACCGAGTTAGCACAAGTGTCACAAAACACTTAGTTGCTCAGGATGGCCCAAAGCTGAAAAGGCGACAATGTCGGGTGTCAGGTTTTTTGCCTGTCAAAAATTGCGAAGAAAAATACAGACTGTTGGGACAAACAGTTCAAATATGTAGACTGTTGAAAGACAGTTCATTTTCTGCAGGTTTTATTTGAGAGAGTAAAATTGAGAGGATGAAGGAGGGCAGTTAGGAAGAGTAGGAGTAAGATTAAACTCCAACACGTTCATCACTGGTCCATCGTTGGGGAGAGCGGACCTCCTATCACATAGCACTAGTGAGTAAATTTTCAGAATCGCATCGCAAAATCACTCCATATAATTCTAAAGCCAACAGTTTGTTTGAGAGATCAAATGGAATATTGTGCAAGATTTTAAATACAGAAGCTACGGCACATTCTTTTGATTGGGATGAAAAAATTTTGTCCGTTTAGGGCTTACCAAAATGCCGAAAAAATTACCATGAAACAAACCCCTTTTTACTTGGTGTAGGGCATGCACTCGATACTTCCAATCGAGTTCGAGGTTCCGCCTTATCATGTACATGTTCCAACTAGATCTAATGAAAATTGTAGCACAAAGGATAGACTTTTCTCTATTGAAAAACTCGAACAACAATGAAACCAAGCCTTGATCAAAGCTAGTTGTCCTTTGGGAAGCAGACTTTGCTCTGTTGTACGACAATTGACATATCAAATTTTTGGGGAAGTTACATATGCGGTGGATGGGTCCATGTCAAAGTATGTATTTTGGACCTTACTTGAGCCTATTTATGACGCACAAGAGGGATTGATTGATTGATTAACTATTGAATACAAACTAGACACCAGAAATTGAGATCTAGATTGACAATTTACATACATCAAGCAAGAGCAATCATAAATCACTAATCAAAGTGAATATCCAGCCCCCACACGTATGGTGTGACCTTCCAAACGGCCTTTAGACAAAAAATGAAGTTTGAAACATTTAGATTTTGCTTAGATCCAAATGTAAACAAAGTAAATTGTATAGAAGGTCAAGATTGCCATAAGCTCTCAAAATTTTTCTAAGGCATTACTATGGAGAGTTGATGATACATAGAAAGGCTCTTCCCCACCTCAAGTTAGGTGAAAATCAAGTATGTAATAAGGAATTTGATTGAGTATTTTTTCCTTGATTTGCCATTCTAGCCTAACCCTTGAGTTTTGCCATGTTAGTGGCTAGATTGATCAACCTACTCCATAAATTAAGGGATTTGGTACTATAATGTAGGAATCATCACCAAACAAACTTGATCAACCCTATGAACATGATCTAACCTACTCTAGTGTAGATTCACATGTGGCACCATGGCCTCACATGAATTCTTTGAAAAAGTGGATTATATTAAAGACGCCTTCATTGAGGCAAACGAGGCCGTAAGATCTCTTTGCATGTTGATGTCAAGGCCTTATACTCGGATTCAGTTGAAGACAATGAAATAGTATCTTGCTTCTTTGAAAGCCATGATACTACTCCATCACAAATGAATGTAGCAAATGCGCTAGTAGTCAATCTACTTTGTCACCTGCAAAATCCGAGTCACTATAGGCTCTCAAGCCAAGATTAGTCCCTTTGTAGAGTATGCCAAAATTTCTAGTAGATGAGATATACCTTAGGACTCTTTTGGCCATCTTCCAATGTGATACAAGAGGACATTGCATATATTGGCTTAACTTTCCAACACTATAACTAAGGTTAGGTCTAGTTATAGTCAAATAAATTAAGGAGCCTATAAGCCTTCTATAGAGAGTGATGTCCTCAAAGGATACTTCATCATCACTTATAGATGCTTTTACATTTTGCTCCATTGGAGTCTTAATGTCTTTACAATTTTTCATTCCAATCTTTGTTGTTGCTTTGAATACTAGGATCACAATCAAGACACTCTAATGGATCAATCAACCTCTAATCCTACCTTTGATTTATCTAAACCTGATAGTGTGGCACAAGCCCTACAACGCCTCTACCAACAAATTCAAGAGACAAACCAATAACTACATGGTACTAAGCTGAAAAATCAAGCTCTTCAGTGTAAGTTGGCCAATCAACAAAATCATGTAATACCTCCTCCCAATAAAGTGTATAAAGGAGAAAAGAAAGAGAGGAGTCTACAAGTAGTAAATTCATGGCTTAATGTTTGGAATAAATATTTTTTCGTGAATATATTTTCTGAAAGTGGAAAACTCTCCACCACTACTATGTTTTTGGATGGAAAAGCTTTATTATGGTGGGAGGAGTTAGTAGCCAAAGGAAAACAACCATTAACATGGGAGGCATTTTGCCTAGTATTCAAGTGTTGGAGGACCTAATGATCACATAGTTAATTGATTAATTAGAAGTTAATAAAAGGACTTTGCGCGAATTTTAATGTCGCAAGGCCTAATAGTCAAGTTAGTGAATGACAGGGCTCCCTCCAAAATTCAAATTTCAAATAATAAGGGAGGTGGGGATGTGAAGAATTGAAAAAGATTATCTATGTTAGATATAGGGGTCTTATGTTTTTTATATCAAGCATCTAGGCGTAGGATGTTGATAGGACCAAATTTGGCATAGATGACAAATTACTCATTTTCACTTGTAATGCCACTATTCAGGCAAAATTAGAGTAAGAGGCTAAACTCGTGCCAATTAGAGTGTAGACAAGTGTAATACTTTTGTTTGATGAAACTTAAGAGGTCCAATAGGATTTAGAGGTGGAACCTTGAGGGGTCCAATAGAATTTGAGGTTTGCTTGAAAATGGTCCAATAGAATTTAGAGGTGAATGGATCAATGGTCCAATAGGATTAAGAGATGGCAAAAGTGTGGTCCAATCATAGTTAAGCATAGTGGTAGCTCGTGGATCTACTAGTATCATTGCACTTCTCATTTGGATCTAATTGATTTTGAGATTGAGTGGATTTTGTGAGTAATTGGTTTTCTAGCTTTCTATCTCTACCCGAGAGCTCATGATAATTTTCTCTCTCTACTCGAGGAGAGCAGCTTGTTTTTACTTAGATTATTTTTGGAACACTTCCCACATGTGTGAGTGAGAGTTGGAAGTGATTGAATGCATGTAGTAGTGGATTTTTGCCAAAGAATCAAAGATAGATCTTGAATCTCAATCTAGTCTTGATCTTGGTGCATATACACACCTTAGGAGATCACAAGTACATGTTGTGGATAGTCCACACGTGTGAATTTAACATGGTATCAGAGCCTACCTAAGGTTACCATGCATTTTGATCCATTTAAGTGAAAACTTTTCATCAATCTTGAGCTGGAAATTGTCAAGATCCATTTTCCTAGCTATCTTGTCTAATTGGAGCAAAAGAGATCAATAGGGCATTGATTGGATCTGACCTGGTACTGTACGGAATCAGGTGCTCAGACACGTGTGAGGAACATCCAATTTCAGATTGAGAGTTCTCTCTCATGCTTGATCCATTTATCTTGCTTGATAGTTTGTTTTGAAGCTATTCTCGTCTATTTATGATGCAATCAGTTTCATTCCATTTGGTTGAGCCAATCAGAAGTTATAAGCTTTTGAAGAGGGTTAGGTAGGGCACCTAGACCTGGGTGGACACATTTGGTTTGGTCAAAAGATTGCTTGTTAGATCTCTGTTCACAGTTGTATGGTTACCAATCTCATCTATAAGTGATCTAGACATTGTTTAGAGATCATAGCCAATTTGTTTCATGCAATATCACTGAGTTTGAGTCAAATTTGGTTACTTAGTGTATCTCACATGTGCTAAGAGTAAATGATCCTAACTTTGTATAGTCCATCATTTGATGTGAAATAGATCTTGTTTTAGAGAGATTTGAGTAGCTAGTGAGAAACAATCCACAAATAGTTGCAAGATCTTTCATAGGAGGAGATAGTACTTCATTATTGAATCCTATTGAGAGTGTGTAGCAACATTTATTGTTCATCATTTGAGTTTTCTTCACTTCAAATGTCTTCAATGAGTTCATCTTTGTTGGAACCAAGTGAAAGATTGTCCACTTCAAACTATTCAATTTGGAAGATGAGGATGGAGTCCATCTTGTGGATTCGGATTTTGCAAGTGACAAGATGGATCGAAAGTCTATTAGTGCATACACTATCTTTCTTGGAGGCAATCTAATATCTTGGCTTTCCAAAAAGCAAGATACTATATCTCTCTCTTCATGTGAGGCCGAGTACAAAGCACTCACTACAACCACCAAAGAGGTGCTTTGGATCAAGAGATTATTATTGGAGCTAAAGTGCATCAAGGAAGATGATCTACCAATGATCAAGTGTGATAATATCTCGGCCCAAGATCTTGCCAATAATCCCATATTTCATGCAAGAAGCAAGCATATAGAAGTGGCACACCATTTTGTGAGAGAAAAGCTTATTGGAGGAGAAATCTATTTGGAGCATGTCAACTCGTCCTCTTGTATTGCCGATCTACTCACCAAGCCTTTGAGCAAAAGTGCTTTCATCAAGCATTTTGTAGGAGGAGGGTGAAGAATTCAAAAAGATTACCTATGTTAGATATAGGGGTCTTATGTTTTTTATATCAAGCATCTAGGTGTAGGATGTTGATAGGACCAAATTTGGCATAGATGACAAATTACCCATTTCCACTTGTAATGCCACTATTTAGCCAAAATAGATTAAGAGGCTAAACTCATGCCAATTAGAGTGTAGACAAGTGTAATACTTTTGTTTGATGAAATTCAAGAGGTCCAATAGGATTTAGAGGTGGAACCTTGAGGGGTCCAATAGAATTTGAGGTTTGCTTGAAAATGGTCCAATAGAATTAAGAGGTGAATGGATCAATGGTCCAATAGGATTAAGAGGTGGCAAAAGTGTGGTCCAATCATAGTTAAGCATAGTGGTAGCTCGTGGATCTACTAGTATCATTGTACTTCTCATTTGGATCTAATTGATTTTGAGATTGAGTGCATTTTGGAAGTGATTGGTTTTCTAGCTTTCTTTGTCTACTAGAGAGCTAATGATGATTTTCTCTCTCTACCCGAGGAGAGCAGCTTGTTTTTACTTAGATTATTTTTGGAACACTTCCCACATGTGTGAGTGAGAGTTAGAAGTGATTGAATGCATGTAGTAGTGTGTTTTTGCCATAGAATCAAAGATAGATCTTAGATCTCAATCTAGTCTTGATCTTGGTGCATCTACACACCTTAGGAGATCACAAGTACATGTTGTGGAAAGTCCACACGTGTGAATTTAACAGTGGGGGTTGGCCATAGGATTTGAGGCCAAAGCCCTAAAATCCACTATATAGAATGTGAATTCGAGTTATTTTGTACATTCAATTCATTTCAATAAAGTAGGTGGAACCTCCTTCGTGGATATGGAGCGTCCTTGCTCTTATTCTTCTTCTTTTTTCATCTCTCATGTTTTCTTTGGATTTGTCATACCTCGGATTAGGAGTTGTGAATCCCCCATAATTCGGAGGTTGCCTATAGTTTGCGCAACTTGCATGGTCATTTGTAGACCGATTAGAAGGTCTTTGTATTCGGTAGTGTTGTTCGTGAATCCTTTCCCTAATAGGACTCCTATATTGGGTAGTTCAGTCCCATTGGGATTCTATAATACTACTCCTATGGCACCTTCTCTATTCGAATGTCTACAGGTTCCGTCTACCTTCAACGTATACGTCCCAAGTTCCTGGGTGAGTTCCATATCACAACAATAATCTTTTTGTATTTTTCTCGATTTTATGAATTTTTGTTTAGGTTTTTTGCACCCTCCTGTTCAGCGTATATGTACAAGGTCACTAGGGGTACTTTTGATTCTTTGAGTGTTCTCAGTATTCGTGATGCTTCTGGGTAGTTCACTCCGATACCTGAAAAGGTGAACAAGAAAAGGTGTTACATATTGTACAGGTGACTTCAGCTCCTTTTTTTTTTTAAGTACGATAAGCTTTTATCTTATTTATGTTGGTTCGGTGCTTAAAAATTTCACCCTTCAACTCTGCTAGCTTAACCGTGTTGTTTTCATACAGCTTTACTATTACATATGGACCGTTCCAGCGTGGCCCCAACTTATGAGGCATCAGCTCGTGTCTAGCGTCGTAGAACAACACTAACTGCCCCTGCCTGAACTGGTAATCGCGAATGTTCCCATCATGAATCTCCTTCATGCGTCTTTTGTGGGCTTCTTGGTGATTTAAAGTAGCTATCTGGTGCTCGTCCAGGTCTTGTAAAGTGTCCAGTTGGTGCTGTATTGATTCTTTCTCTCCTAGGTTTTGTTTCATGGCAAACCGCAAGGATGAGAGCTCTATTTCTATTGGCAGTACACAATCTTGGCCATACACTAGAAAAAAGGACGTGTGGTTGGTACTGGTCTTATAGGTGGCATTATATGCCCACAATGCCGAATACAGTTTTCTGTTCCAATCCCTCTGTCGGTCTAATACGGTTTTCCTTAGGATCCCTACCAGTTGTTTGTTTGTGCTTTCAGCCTGACCGTTGGCTTGCGGGTGGTAGGGTGTGCTTTTTCGATGCTTGATCGTCAACTGATCGGTCAAGGCCTTGATAGTTTTGTTCTGGAAATGAGTACCCCTGTCAGTGATGAGTTCTCTGGGTGTATCAAACCGGCCTATCACCTGTTCTAGTAAGAACTAGGCGGTTTCTTTTGCATTGTCTTTGGCCACAGCCCATGCCTCGGCCCACTTTGTGAAATAGTCAGTGGCCACTATGATATAATGTTTTCGGCTAGATGAAGCTGGGTGTGTTGGGCCAACGAAGTCGATGTCCCATTTTTCAAAGGGGAGACAGGCCTGTATTGGACTTAACGATCGCACCCTGTTATCCGTCTTGTCAACTCGTTGACAGTTGTAGCAGTTCCGGGCATGTAAATGGGCATCTTGAAATAGTGTCGGCCACCAATAACCCGCCCTCAGAATTTTCTGCCCTGTGAGTTGGCCGGCAAAGTGGACCCCATAGGCAGAATCGTGACACTCCTCTAGTATAAATTTGGCTTCTTCAAGAGTGATGCATCTTCGATACAACCCTTCTACACCTCGTCTATACAATGTGCCCCCTATTTAAGCAAACTTTAGGGCTTGTAGACGTAGCTTTCGTTTTTCTGGAGTCGTCATACTGCTGGGTGTCTCTAGTGTGGATAGGTAGGTTGCTAATGCTGTATACCACTCAGGAATTCAACGTCTACCCTCAAAAGTTCTCTTAAGTGATCAGTCTCCCACTCATCGTCTGTTTCAGTAACCCCTCCTAGCTCACGAATACAATCATTTAACCCCTGCAGTTTAGGCGGCTTGCTTTGGAGGGTGCAGTCAAACTCTTGAAGGGAGATGATCCACTTCATTAAGCGCTAGGGAGGTTCTAGTTTATTCATCATCAAGGTGACTGTAGTACTCTTGGTAAAGAAAATCATTTTTCGATGCAATAGGTAATGTCTTAGTTTGGTGGCAGCATAAGCTATCCCCAAACAAATTCTCTCAGCCTTACTATAATTAAGTTCAGCTTTGTTTAGTTTTCTCCCTATAAAAATAATAGAGTGATATTTTCTGTCCCAAATCTAGGCCAGGCAACAGTTTATGCACGTGTCCATGGTGCTTGTGAAAACGAAGAACTCCCTGTCGTACATAGGTGGTTTCAATATTGGAGCATTAGCCAAAGCTACTTTTAATTCCTGAAAAGTCTTCTCACATGCCTCGTCCTAGGTCCACTCCACGTTGGTTTTCAATAAGCCAGTCATCTGGTAAGTACGCGTGGCATAGGCCATCACATATCTTTTGTAATAATCGCTCGAGCCTAAGAAGGTCTGAAGTTGGGACACCGTAGTTGGTGCCATCATGGCTAGGAGCATAGCTATTTTTTTTGGATCAGTTGCCATGCCGTACTTGCTAATGACATGTCCTAATAGTACCCCGTAAGGAACTCCGAATAGACACTTGTTAGCATTGAAGGCTATACAGGTTACTGTGCACTTCTGAAAACACTTCTCTAGCATGGTGAGATGTTCTGTGACAGTGGGTGCCCCACAGAGGTCATCTATAAAAATTTTGAGATTTTCGTCTAAGATATCCTCGAAGTGCTTGTTCATAAACCTCTGACAGGTTCCAGGGGCATTAGGCAACCCAAAGGGCATGACGTGGTAAGCAAAAACCCCAAACGTGGTTGTGAAGGTGGTCTTCAATTTATCCTCTTCTGCTATGGCTATCTGATTATAGCCTGCGAAATAGTCCATGAAAGAGTACTGGTCTCTTCCTACCATTTCTTCTAGGACTTGGTCTATGAACGATAATGGGTAGTAGTCCTTCTTAGTTTGTTTGTTCAACCTCTTATAATCTACACACACGCGAATGCGTGTAGAGTTCCTCTTGGTGCGAGGTACTATTGGGGAGCACCACTCAGTGTTCTCTACCGGAAATATTAGTCCAGCATTTTGAAGTCTCTCGAGATCAGTGTATACTCCTTCCTTTAGGTGGTAGGGTAGCCGACGTCGTTTTTGTCGTATAGGTTTGGCTCCCTCCTTCAGTGGTAGTGTATGAGTCACTAGATCGGGTGGAATCCCCTTCAAATCTGAGTAGTCCCAAGCAGAAATATGCTGGTACTTTCTACACATCCGTTCATATTCTTCTTTTTCTCCAATGCCTAGGGAAGCACCTATTTTGATGTTCTTGGGCTCTTCTAGGGTTCTAGGTTTATCGGACAAATATCGACATCTCGAACTTTGGGAGGCCGCTCGTCTGGAGTGTTCCACTGTATGTCCAACACTGATCTTAGGTCTGGTTCATCTTCACTCATAATAGACTCATCATCGTCCTCACTACTCGTGACCTCCTCCCACTCAGACAAAGGTATGGGTGCTCTCTCTGACTGAGGCACCTCAGGATAGCCGTCGACTATGGTACGTTCTCTACCCCTTTTAAAAATCAGTACTCCTATGGGGATGTCGACTGTGCAGTTGCTAAGCCTGAGCCATGGCCGTCCTAGCAGTATAGAGTACCCCCGGTTTCGGGCGTACATCCTCATAAGGTAAAAGTCCACTTGAATGGTCTTGTTAGCCACGGTAATGGATACATTCTTAAGCTCGCCCTCTGGTTTGATCACCGAGTTGTTGGCTAGCTTTAGGGCTGTCAAGGTAGCGGGTTCTAGAGTATAACCAAGGCGGTCTGAAAGTTCTAGACTTATGATGTTAACTGCCGACCTTGCATCAACTATGGCCCCTGAAATGACTAGGCCATCTATGAGTACATCTACCTTAGGGCAGTAGCAATCTAACAAATCTGCATCTACTTTCCCTACTGTAGGTGGCTCCAGTGTTTTGGTCGTGGGTGGTCTCATCAATTGTTTGACCGTGCGTTTAATAGTGGGTGACAATTGTACTAGTTGCCAGAGCCCTATTTTCAATTTTAGATTCTCTAGGGCTTGACCTAGGTCAATATTCCCCCTCTTCAGATTTAGGTCTATATCCTTCCTAAACCTACGGTTTCTGGTCATAGTCCTCTTAGTTTCTAGGCCGATTTTTCCTTTTCTCGGTCCTAGGAATCTGGGGCGTCTACGCCCTTCCAAGACACTAACCTCACCTTGCTTTTTGGGTAGTGGATCCTCGTAGATGGGTGTAGGTTCGAATACTGTTGTAGTGCAAGAAACGAATGATCAAGTCGTTCAAGTTCAGAATCTAAATCAGCCATTCCTCGAAATCACTTCAGAAGAATAATAGTAATGAGAATGGATTTAGATTTTTCAATTAAATTCTAACTCTGATCAAATCTGTAAAACTTTATCACTTGACAATAATCAGATTTTGATTTTGGAAAAAAAAATCTTGATCAAGCTATCAATAATGAGAATATCTCATAATCAATGACAAACTGTAACAAAACTCTTTCAAAAAATTGACAGTAGCTAGAGTTGATAGATCAAAACTCAAAAACAGTACCGGCAAAGGTTGACTCGACGTCTTTCAATACTATATGGGTAAAAAATCACTGATCTGACTGTTTCTGAAAAATATGAAGTAACTAATCTTTGTCTGATTGACAATAGATATGTCTGATAATGATGACACTGGGTAGAACTGACGAAGGTTCTTTTTTGACGAACAATAAATTTTTGCATCTGGACAAGGATTAAGATAGACTTTTTGGATAATCCAGATGGATCTAATCTTTGCCTAACTCAAAAATTATGGATTGGCATATTTGGAAACCTCAAACAAATCAGCAAAGATTCAGGCGAAGGTTCAAGAGTGATACTGTTATTTTTATAAAAAGAGTATTTTTTTGAAAAAAATAGCTCAGTATAACAACTGACCTTGACTTACCATTCGCCCAACTTACTAATTACCAAAAATAGTATGATGGACTGATTGTAACTCAGACGAAGGTTCAAGCGAAGGTTCCTCTCAGAGAACTGATATTCTTGCAAAAAAGTGTAAATTTTTTTTACAAAAGGTTACCAACAACTAGTGGAACAGTTATTTCAGTATTCTATTTTGGAATTAACCTTCACCGACCTGGCTATAAATAGATCTGGATCAAATCTAGGTATAGTAGACCTGGCGAAGGATGCAGTTTTTTTTTTTTTAGGATTTTTTTTTCACTTTTTTTGGTGGTTTTTGTTCAGTTTCTAGAAATTGACTGGGAAATAACCTTCGTCTTTCAAACTATAGCTGCACTGCAACATGGCAGTACTACTTGCAAGTCGACAAAGGCTGGTCGGTTGCAAAGGAACAAAAAGTTATCAGTGTCTGATGAAGATTTTGCCCCTTTTGTTACTAAAATAGTGGAAATGAATGATTTGTTTTTTTATTTCTTTGATTTTTTCATATCTAAATGGATCTCAGGAATAGTGATCTATCTGGCTTCCCCTCCTCAACAGTCAAAACAGATTTCAAGCAAAAAAATCCATACAAATCAAGCAAAATCTCCTTCAAATTAACTCTAAAATGCAATTTTAACACTATCATGCCAAGATAAGATGCCTAAATGCAAGCTAACATCCAAGCATTGATCAGAAATATGTTGAAAAATGAAAAATTGGCGTAGCTCCTCGGCAACGGTGCCAAAATTGTAGCGGGTATTTCCTATCCACCTTCAACCCTAGATTCAAGCACATCAAGCATCAAAGGAGATGAAGACGATTAACATATTGTCACGTGAAGATTCGTTCCCATGAGAGCGATAATGTAGTTCATAATAAAGCATATGCTCAAGATCCACATCTAACACTAACCATTAACACTACGATCTATTAACTCTAGCAATTAACACTACTCAAGCAGTGATAGATCTTACTTTTCTCTCTCTGTCTTTCTCTCTCACAAAAAATATAATAAAGATATAGGAGCGGACCTAGCACTGTACCTGCGGATGTGTGACAGAACTTCCAAGGAACGCAAAACCCTAAATGAGATGTTTTATTTTAAGTTCCTAGAAGGTGCCGATCCAGCCCTTGTGTTCTTTTGTGCCTTACCCATTGGGCGATGGAGTCACTCCCCGCTCCACTTTACTGTTTTTGTTCCCACTTTTTCCTTTCTCAACCCCCCCTCAACTATGCGTCTATACAATCATTTATGCCCATAGAAGTTAGCAAATGCCCAAATGCAGCTCAGAGTTTTTATAGAGATGCAATAAATATGTATGCATAGAAAACTGAGACTTGCAACAGATGCTCACCATATCGTGTATAGTGTATGATGCATAATAGTGAGGTGGGTGGTTACAATGCATTCCTGCACATTTCCGTCCGTTGGTTCTTCAAGTCCCCAGTGTAATTGGGATCCACTTCTGCCACATGAAAAAGAAAAATAGAAAAAGAGAGAGAAAGAAAGACTGAGAAAAAAGTAAGAGAAAAAAAAGACTTCAACCGTCTCTATCAGATCTCGAACCAATTTGTGAGGATGAGTGGCGCCTCGCACATCCATAAGAGGTGAGGACGATTTTCCTAATTGATTCCATAGACTAACGGAAAACCAGTACTCCTACCATCTTGTGTATTGGATCTTAGGATAGTAAGTTGTCCTACATGGACTACTGTCAGAATATAGGGCTTGAGAGAAGAGTCAGTACAGAGAGGAGAAGTGGTTATTCCCCGTCGAATCGGTTCTTAGAGAGTATAAGTTGAATGTCTAAAAAAAAAAAAAGTTGGTAATCACCAATCTAGACCGGTTTCAGAGTTGGGGTACTAAAGCCTCATTGCGTATGCATTCACACACACATCAATAACACGGTGTTAGACACAATACTGTTGACTTGCATCCATATCATCCTATCTCCAATCTTGAGATTTGCATTTGCATATCCCCTCATGCATGGGTCCGAAAGTGGGCATTGCCTTACATCTGATGGAATTGGGAGCATTTGCTTGAAGGGCATGAAGAATGGCAAGATGGCATTGTGAAGGGGATGCATTGGATTTTCCTATAAGAAGGAGCCAACTCCTTGTATTTCAAATGTTAGTGCTTTTGTGACTTAGTGCTTTTATGAGTTAGTGCTTTTGTGTGTTAGTATTTTTTAGGAGTTAGTAGTTTTGGATCCTTGTTGTCTTGCCTCATATGAGTGGAGAGCTTTGTGAGATTTGCTTTGTCTTGTAGTTGTTTGGTGAGGCCATAGTCTTTCTTGGATTCTTGTATCTTGTTGTTCAATATGGAGCTGTTGTATGCTTTGGTTTATGTTGCTCTATGCTAGTGCTGTGTGTGGAATGTGGGAGGTTAAATTCACTTTGTGTATCTTGTAGTCTCATTGCTTCCCATGCTAGTATTGTCATTTGAAAGAGTAGTATGCTAAATTTTTAAGTGATGATTGTTCAATGTAAATTGTTTAAGAATGGGAGAGGTTACTAATTTCCATAATTGATTGGTTGAGGATTGCTTGATCCTCACTAACATGCTTGTATTGTGGTCATGGAATGTTAATGGTTGAGGAGCTGAATGAATAGGATCGTCGTAAGTTGTAGGGGAAGTGTGTTGGTTGTTGGTAATGCAAGGGTGTGATGATATGTTGGGTGTGAGAGCATTGTGTGTTTGAGAAATATTAGTGGGAGTTGTAAGTTATATGTGATAAGAGAAGAGAATGTTATGTTCAATGAGCTTAGCCTAAATACTCTTTTCGGATTCCTTCCATGGACAACTCTTCTATGATGAGCTTGAGACGAATTCTTGTACTAGAAGCTCCTTGGAAGCTCCACCCTCATCTTTAGGACATTGTTTTGTTGAGGGCATGTCGGAAATCACATTTAGAGGAGAGCTTGGAGTGTCTTGATTGAGCTCGTTATTGAGTTTTCGAGATGACTTCAGCTATTCATCACTTCACTTTCACGAAAGCAAGGTTTCCCTTTTGTTGCTCATCGCTGTCCACATACAAAAATCAGATCTACGATGGTTCAAAAGTGTCGATTGTCACCTAACAGACCTGTTGCACCCTTCAAGCACTGTCCGTACAAAGAAAAATGTGAAACTGTTGCAGCCCTGCCCGCTGCCGATTCTCTCGCCTATGCATATTTGAGGCCTGTTTCAGCCTGTCTGTGGCCTACCAAGCTACCTGCGGCCCTGTACCAGCCTACCTGCGACTTTGTACCAGCCTACTTGTGGCTTGAGCGACCTGCCAACCGGCCTGAGCGACTTGCCACATGGATTTGCAAGTTGTTTCGGCCTGTCTACGGCCAAAAACAGCCTGAGTGCGATCTTTTGCTGGCTGAAATGCGGCCAATTAGGCCTCTGACAGTCCTGTGCGGCCCTGCAATCTGCCTATAGACTGTGTTGGCCCTCTGACGACCTGTCCACAGCTCTGCCCTCGCTGGTTACAAAAGAAAAAACAGGCCCTCAACCTATCTGCGGCCAGTCAGCCCTCATCCTCTTTCTATGCCTCTGCTACTGTTTTTGCAGTTGTCATAGCTGAGTGCGATCTCTGATCTCTGCCACAGACCTGTCACAGTTTTCACAATCTGATTACAGCCCTCTATGGTCTAGAAATATGTCTCTCACGTGAGCTCTTCACAATAACCAGCACGAGGGTTAATAACCAGCACGAGGGTTTTTCAAGGCTAATTCGTTGATTCACAGGACAATCCAACAATCTGTGAGTGTAAAGCAAGTGGCAAACAAAACGCGACCTGGAGTTTTAAAAGCGGCATTCATGACTAGTACTTCAACGATTTCCGGTCACCTATACTCACACTGAGATATGGGTTTATCTGACATCGATTTTTATTCTCGTGTTTACTTGCTTTCAATTGGAATGTGGGTGTTTGATGTCCGTACTTGCTTTTGCTCATTGAATGAATGATAGGATACTGAGAATTCATTGTGTAACTGTATGAGGACCTAATCATTTCCATAATTCCACATTTGCCATGTCCCTATCGAGACCTAAATGATTGTGATCTTTTTCTTGAACAAGTAGACACTGAAGTATCAGGTCTATGCGTATTTGTGGGTTTATCGGTAGTATGAACTCAGAATCACTTGCTTGCAATGGGAATGTTGTTTGCTTGAGTTCAGTACCTGCAATTACCTAACTAGTAAATGGATTGTCGTAGAGTATGGGTTGATTGTGCATTATAGTGAATCGTTTTTAGCACAAATTTGAATTCAGTCCGGAATTGTAATATTTTATAAACAAATGCGACATGAATAATTAGAATAATGAGTGCCTATTTCCAACTCGTTTAGTGAAAGTGTTAAGTAAATAAATTTGTTTCGTACTGATTTAGAATGTGTTGTACAGAGAGAACCGTAGGTTGGGTAGTTAACATCTTGCTGAGTTAGATTTATTAAACGGCTATATGGAATCGTCAAGTTTTTGAAGTGTTTCTTACATTTTTTCCATTATGAAGCGTATTAATTGGGCCCGACCTCTGTGAAACACCAGAGCGGGCCGTCCACCATTTGCGGTTGAACTACACCGCCTTGGTTAAGCATCACACTTGCCGTCGGTACTGTCTAGTGAAATACCTAGACCCGACGGTCGGCAGAAATACCGCCGCTTAGCAAACAAAGCGGTGCGTATAACTTGCACCCCATGAGCACATCATAGACAGTAAATCGGTTTCCAGCCCATGTAAGATTTTTACTAACTACAAGTCGAATTCAATGGGGAAAGAGATATTAGCAAGATCCTAACGGGAATTAGTGATCAGAAGTTTTCATGAAACCGTAAACCCTAGAAAGGTAGTGAATCATTGCACCAAAAGTGCTACACCCCCTCCTTGCAACCGTATCTCTGAGAGCCTGAAAAACTCTCATCGGTTGGGGAGCACGGGGCAATAGAGAGGGCCATCAGGGTTGGAAGTGGCAAATCTTCTGTTGCTCACGTAGGGCCGAACCGCCATTAGAGGTGGGACCCCTTGACCCTTTTAGGACATTTTGGCTGGACCAACCCCCCGTCAAAAATGGCCCTAACATACTCACACCCACCGTCAGAACTATCTAGTGAAATACCTAGTCACGAGCACCACTACAAAGATTGTCTACACTTGTCTTTTACCCACTATAAGTTGCCTAGAGTCTAGCTGCATCTGTTAGACGGTGCAAGTATAATCATTGCCATACACTCCAAATCTTGACATATTCACCAGCAGTCAAGGTCTTGCAGTTAAGGGGTCATCCCCTAAACCTTAAGGACACTATCCGTTGAAGCTAGAACTACATCCTTGGGAGGTTGAGTATAAACCATACACGTACCCTTAGTGGGCCCTACACTCCAACGTTTGTCAACATGGTATCCCAGGATGATTTGGACCACCCCTATGATGAGGGGTGATGGTCAATTTCAACCCACATTAGGTGATATTTGCCAGCTGATCCGAGGAAGAGCCCCACATTATTATTTCTTTACCCCAGTGTTCTATTCCCAATTACACCCTGGGGATACTTTGTTTAGAATACAACATTGCAAGGGGTACAACTATTTCGAAGCATATGAGCTCATAATCGATGGATTCTGGTACCTAACGAATGCCATCTCCGCAGAATATATGAAAGTAACCCAGTTGTTCCTACCCTTCAAGCCAATAGTACGATCACTTGGATCGGCTGGTAGTACTAATAGACGCCAAGAACGAAATCTAGGCAAAGAAGGCAAGAGTGAAGAGACTATTGGGGGTTCATCCACATAGTTTCACCCAGAAGGATGGACGATCTAGGGGATGGATGAGAGGAGCTTAGACCATAGAAATCAATAGGATCTAAGTCATTGGGCACCCTCCTTACAATCATACTTCTGAGAGCCTGAAAAACTCTCATTGACTCGAGAGCACGAAGTAACAAAGAAAGCCCCCGAGATTTGATGTGGCAAGTCCTCCGTTACTCACATAGGGCATAACCACCATCAGTAGTGGTGCCCCTTGATGCATCTATGAACGCCGAGTTGATGATGAATGAGTTTGAAAAACTTGGTCAAAAACAACAGATGCAACTAGAGAAGATGTAGTCAGAATTTGATGCAAAGTTGAAAGCATTGGAAGAGCAGCAAGCTATGCCACGAAGGAATATATGGAATTATTGTGGCATGCCAATGGATAAAATTATGATACATACTCCTAATTGGTCAATAATCTACCGAATCTTTAATTGAAATATTTTTGTGGATTTTCATCATGCGCTTCAAGCTTATGCACATGAATATCTTTTCTTGCTAGATCCCACAGTTAGGCAATCAACTATATTTGCTAAGAATTTGAATACATTGTCATTCATTCCTATGAGATGTGACGACTATTTGTCTGCACTAATGTGTTAAGATGACTCGAAACACTTTCTACGTCAAACATCCTCAAGGTGAAGAATTTCTTTCTCAAGTGTAACTTAGAAGTAACATCCATGATATCGTAGATAGTTGCTAAGATGTCCCATGCATTCTTAACAGTCTGAACAGCACGTATGTGGCTAATCTGAGTATCCTTGATGTTGAGGGTGATCATGAAAAATGCTTTGCCATCTCTCAGTCTCCACTTGGTGATGCTGGCTGCATCACCTTCTGGTTTGAGCTCAGTGCCATCAACAATGTCCCACAGTTCTTTGGCTAGTAGTATAACCTTCATCTTGAATTTCCAGAGATGGTAGTTATGTCCATCGAGTTTGTCAATGAGAGATGATGATAATTCCATTCTGGTTGAACGAGATCGTTGGTAGAAACAACGATTGTCGGAATATTGTTGGCTGCGCGTTTGCTAGAGAGACATCTTGGTAGAAATAAGACTGATAATCCACAATAGAAATGCAGATTACTGAAATGCCCGCTCTAATACCATGTCGCAAAACGTGGGGATGATTGGTAGCGGAAGCTTGAGCATAGGCGTGTAAGAACGACAACGCAGCAGTTAGCAGTAGAAATATTTAAGATGAATTATTCATACAAAATTGCGCAAGTGAACAATACAGTAGTGAGACAAAAATTGCGCTCTGATTAATATCAACAATGAGTACAATGGCTTGAGGTGATAACTTCAGCTTGCTGAGCGTGATAACACTGGCTTCAAAAATATCTTACAAGCATTGAATGCTATTTACGTCGGTCTTTGTATATGTACAAAGTGAGTAACCACCCTTGGGATATTTAGCGGTCTAGCTGTTTTTAGGGTTGATGATAAGTTGGCAACGTCGGTCTGCCACTATTGGTAAAACACGAAGGTGCACTTGAACAGAGAAAGCATGTAAATACCGAAGGTGTGAAAATCTCGAAGGTGTCTTTAAAGTGAAGATATAAAAATGTTAAAATGGATTTTGGTCACAGTGTCGCATTTTTCTCGAAGGTGCAAAAATCCGACAATGTCACTTTTTCCCGACAGTGCTTTTTTCCGAAAGTGCAAAAAGGCGAAGGTGCCTTAAAATGATTAAGACACAAAAAATATTTTTAAGAAAAACGAAGTTTTTGGAAAAATGCGAGGGTCCGAAATATGTTGTTGGCTTTCGACTGTTTTCAAGATGCTCATTACTTGAACGATTTGTTAAGGCTGAGCATAAGAAATCTAACAAAAATGACCCTTTGTAAAAATACATTTTTTTTCGTCCATCATTTGGTACAATGAAAATGCATGAATCTGAATTCTATGTAATGTAGCTTGCATAGATAAATAAAGCAAATATATTTAAGAAGTTTTGAAATTGTCACTGGGCAGCATGGAAGCATTCCGTTGGACCACTTTGCTTGAATGAGCTAAATCTGTCTGACATAGATATCTTAGGTTAAAATTATAAATTGCACTGGTTAATATAATGGAAAACTAATAACTACACTAGTTAAGGCCATAGGTTGACCTTAAGCACAATATGTAGATGTTCTTACTGTGACTATGTCATGTGGCTACAAGTCACAAGGGCAAGATTACAATTGATGTGACAGAGATGAAATTTTGGCACTCAACGTTTGTTGATAGCAATGGCAAAAGCAATCACATGCTCTAGAGTATTCAATTTTTTTCTTTCACTAAAAGCCATTTAAATGCAACAAGAAATTACATCCTTATTCGGTATGACATCACCAATTTTGTAAGATTGATTCAATAACATTGTTTTATTCTTGATTCAAGTCTGGAGATGGCGCTCATCTTTACTATTGAAGTGAATACATTAGTTGCTTAGACATGGGATAAGCATAATGATGAGAAATCTTAGAGCTCTTTCAGAAAATCATTTGTGTTTGAAATTTGTTGGGATTCTTGCCAATGGAAATTTCCATTTTTTGAGATCTTGAAATATGTTCATATTCTTGTGCTTATGAGAATGATGCCATTCCAAGTCACCATAGTGCCAAAGTCTCAAATGTCCAGGTGGCCAAATTTGTGAAACTAGCAATTTATCTAGTCCCAAGACCTCTGATGTGCTATTTTCACAAACAGGCAAGCTAGTCTACAAATCATAGAGCACCAATGAGTTGTAAAGAAGAAAGCCACCAAGAAATTGACATACACACTTTGTGATTAACATTGTTGATAAAGAATGAGAGTCTATTAGTTAGAAAGTTGCGTGTTTGGTGGTGGAAAGATCTATGCTCGCCCAATATTATAATCCAGGACATGTAGCCTCCATGTCCCATGCTTGTGTCATGCATTGTTATTAGGGAGTAATTAGACCAAGAAACATGCAAATTGATGTTGCATGCTCGTGTTGTCATGCATGATTGTCTCTACACTATAAAGTTGAGATACATGCATAGTTGTAAAAGTATATGTGGATATGAAAATATAACACACCTATTAATTGAGAAAAAAAAATTCAAAAATTTAGACACTTCTTTTAATGTTGATTTTGGTATCACCCAACCTCAACACATAGTTTTGCCTTTATAAGGCAATTTAGACACTTCTTTTAACATTGACTTTGGTTTGAATTTCATTGCCCAACACATATTATTGACTTTATAAGGCGAGGTCAAAAAACTAAATAAAACTAAAGACTTTTTCCATGTTTGCACTCTATCGATAAGGGAAAAGCAACAAAATGCAGAGAAAGGTCGCCTCAAGTTGTGTTAAGCAACCGGGCTACTGCCACTCCCTTATCTCAATCCCTTGAGAATTATCAATGTCAATGTGACTCCACTTTTTGAGGAATTGAATTACTAATTTGTTAAGATAGGTACCTGGATTAACTCTTATTAGCATGTCATCACCCATGTGAAGTTGATGCACCATAATTTGCACAACCTAAAGAGGTCATGTTGTGGTTGTGCTTTATTCTAACCATCCTCGCATCCATTTTCATACCGGATTAACTATTTTATGCCAAAAGCTTAGTGGCATTAGTAGCCATGGACTTTGGTATTAAGTAGTTTACAAAAAATGGCATTTCCATAAAGTAAAACAAAAGTTATGCCTCTCTTGAGAGCACTTTGTAATTTTAGCTCGTTCGCCTTTTTGGCACGTGGCTGAGACTTGACCGAGCGGGCTCAAACTTCAAGTGCCGTAAAGCGCCATCTCCTCCGTTCTTTTTCTTCGCCTTCGCTTTCTCGTTCTTCTTCGTCTTCTTCTCCTTGTTTGTTTAGGCATGAGCAAAACACATGTAGCGATCCAGCAGCCAGCGTGTGATTTGGAGCGCTCTTGGCAGCATCCATCGGTCACACCAATCTCGTTGCCTCAATTTGTATCTCACAATTTCTGCGACTCTGGCTTTTTTGTAACGCAATTAAATTATTTGTTGCAAACTTCTTATAGAAATGTGCAAATTTTTTCGGCATTTTCGAATTGTTGAAGCAGAGTAAATGATTGTTGAAGGAGTTGAAAGGACAGAGCTTCGGATCGTTGTAAGAATCTGCTTTCGATTTGGGGGAGAGGCGTAAATCCACAAATTGGTGATCTGTTCGAAGACGGAGAGGTTTAAGGAGCTATGATGAATCCGGAAATGATGAGGCTCGCACAAGAGCAAATGAGTCGCATCCCTCCTGAACAACTCACGCGGATGCAACAGCAGGTCGCCCCTTTTATAAATCCAACTTATTTACGCATATCATATGTCTCTATGTCCTTAAAAGTTTCAATTAAGTTGTATTTCAGAGTATGTAGCTGAAAACAGAGGCTATTGTCTCCACATCGATGTTTAAGTTGTGTGTCCTGTAATAGAGTGCTTAGGTTTCCTTCTTATTCGGAAGGGGAATTAGGTGTGAATGGTATTTTGTTAGGACAAGTGTTTAGGAGTAGCAGACCATTTAAAGATGGATGCATTAGCCTTGTTAAATACGCGATCGACCGTTGTTGGTGGGATTTGTGCTCCTTTATCTCCTAAATGCGACACAAGCTTTTATTGCCATCTGAAATAGGAAATGCAGATTCCAAACTTTCTTTTGCTTTATGATTTAAAATTTTATATGATGCTACAAAGATCTTCAGCATTAACACAGTTGGAGTCTAGAAAGTACGACTTCTTTACTTAATCAGTTCGAGCTTTATGGTCTAGCCATCATCCCCTTGTTGTGGAGGAACAGATTTGCGGACTTTTGAATATCAAATTGTGCTAGCCGTGCTATCTCAAAATCAAATTCTAATGTGTACTTTGTACAGCTAGTGGAATCTTGACAACCCTCTTATCACAAATCTTTGTAACCTTTCCATCAGCCATTTCCATTGTGTACTGGTATTGGGATGGTTGAGTGCTCACACCTAACTTCCGTACCAAGTTGAATTTAACACATTATGAGAGGACCTTTTGTCAAAATAGAATCTGAAAATCTAAACCACACAACTGTGCTCGCATAACAATAAGAGAAGTGTTAGGAAATCAATACTCTTGGCGAGTGGAGCCATGTCCACTCTCTCGACCACCGAAACATATATGAGGCATGGAACATCTGGATTGGCTTCTTGCTCGATCTGTTCCACTGTCATAGGGTCATCCATCTAGTTCATGTGGTCCACTTGAAAGTTGTACGTGGTCCTCATTTGGTTACGTGGGCATTCTTTCCACCTATGCTGCCCCAAACATCCAAAACAGAGGTTCTCCCTGTTTGCACGTTCTTGGTCTCGAGGCGACAACATTGAAGGACCTTGACCATAGTATTGGGGAAACGTGTTTCCCAGCCCTTTTTGGCTGGGAAACGCGTTTCCCCAAACATGGAAAACGGACCTCGGGAAACGGTCGTTTCCCCATCAAGGAGGTTCGTCTCCCTGATGGGAAACGTTTGTTTCCCAGAACACCTTTTGTCGGGAAACATTTTTTTCACCCTTAAAAAGTGACCCAGAATCCCGCGAGAAAGTATTTCTGCTTGAGAAAGGCTTGAAAATGGCCGGCATCTCACCTGAAGTAGGATGGAATCCTGCCAAAAACTTTTTTTTAGACTCGAGCTGGAAACAATCATGATTTTGACTAGAAACGCTCTTTCTCAGAAAATAGGATCGCTGGAACTTTTGCTACAAGAATTTTCTATAGTATCTAGTTTTTATTATATGTCATATTATGTGTATTGATTCCCCGTTTTTCGTATCCCGTTTTTCATTTCCCGTTTGTCATTTCCCGAGGGGGCTGCGTTTCCCAAAACTATGATGTTGACCCTTTTGGGCATTGGTTGCCCATACAACCCTTACCCTTTTCCTTTGGGCTGCCCCTACATCCTTTCCCTTTTGGTCACCCCAACCTTGCCACTGATTGGTTTGACCTTTGAATTTTGTTTTTTTGTTCCATTTGCCCTTGCATCCCCAAGGTTGTCAGCCACCTATAGTAGCTTGTACAGCAAGATCCGGGCCTCTTTTACCATCTTTATAAGACAAAGCCATTTTTATGGCTCCCCGCCAATTATAATATTATTCCTTTTCGCACAAAAGTGCAACTACTCTCTCGAAGTCCCTCCAAAGTGAAACACTTGCATGAACATAAGAACTCCCTGAGGAATGTGGAACAAAGCCTCTCAGTATGTGTCTGCATAATCATGCACAAGTCCATTGTTGCATGGCTCTATTATTTTCATCCATAGGCACCTAGTTTTGCATAAACATTTTTTGAAATGCCTCCCATGTCGTTGGAATTACGTCATCCTTTTCCAGCTTCTTCTACCCCCTGTGTGCTGACTCTTGAAAACGATATGTGGCTTCAACAATCATCTCAATCTCATCATTTGGCCCTCCAAACTTCCACACAACCCTAACTGAAGATGCCAATAATGTCAAATCCCACCCAAGTCTGGAAGCAACTGCTCTGATACCAAATATTGCACATTGAAGCTTTGACTTTGAACTTTCACAGGTTGGAAGAAGTCAAGTCTATATGGTGAGAAAGATGGCAATGGTTCCATCAACCTTTGCATGCCATGGCTTGCATACTATAGTTACACAAATCCTGGTTCGAACCTCGAACCACGGTTTGAATCATTCGGAGCCGGTTCGAACCAAGAATAATAAAAAATAAAAACCCCCCAAAAGCCAAAAAAACGTTTTGTAATTTTTTTTTCCCTCGGCCTGGCCTGTTCAAATCGGTTTGAACCGGTCGAATCGGCCGATTCGAATCGGCCGATTCGAATCGGCTTGTAACCTAATTGCATACTCCCATCCTTTATGGCAGAAACGCATTTTCGTGACCGGGAACTTTGAGAGGGTTAGAACACGTACTTGAGGATGGTCTTTCCTGATCCTGCTGCACATGATGCACTCAGGGATGACTTACTTGTGTTTCGAGGTGAGCTTCTTGATGAAGCTCAGTTGGGGCTAGGCATGTTGCATCTAGTGAGATGGTGGATGAAGTATGGAGACCATGTTCCCGTATTACAGGGACTTGCTATTCGGATCTACGTGACACATTATTTTTTTCTTGCATTTCAGCTTTCTATGCTTGTACTATGTAGGACTGCTCGGCTACACCATGTGAAAGAAATTGGAGCGTCTTCTCTTTGATTTCAGACAAAGAGAAGAAATTGGCTCTCCATTGCACAATTAGATAGGTTGGTATACGTTCATTCCAACCTTATCTTCATGTAAATTGTTGCTTTCTTATTATTGCATTGGCACTATTGAAGATAAAGAAGGCTCAACCATAGCAAGTTGACGGTACACAAGAGCCGATGTAGGTAAAATTTATCTAGAATTATCATTTGTAGGTCTTTTATGAATCGTGATTCGTGCTTTAATCGAAATTAGAAAACTGTGATTTGTGATGTGAATTGTGAATCGTGATTTGTGATTTGTGATGTAATTTGTGCTGGTCAATTCGGATGAGATTGATTTCTCAAAGGTTTCAGACCTGCCAGTCGTATCTCAGGAGGAGCAAGACGTGTATAGATACCTTTATGAGGATGCTCTCCTATCTGCAATGTTACAAATTTACTACTTTGAACTTGCAAATTAGTTATTGACATGTCACGCCGCACAAGACTCAAGTCTAGACGTTATTGAAACCTTTCTAAGTTGTAACTTGTAATTTGTAATTTGTAATTTGTAAATTATCAATTCTAATTCCAATTCCCCATGTGTATTGTGCAGGACCTAGCACTCAAGGGGCTGCACGTAGGATCAGGACGCTCTAGGGAGAGGCTTCAAGCTCTCGTCCTCCTCGACGGTCTCGTGGAGTAGTTGCAGATGAGGAGCCTAGTGCTGATGATTCAGAGGAGGCTTCAGAGAGTCCAGGTGGTCCTTTGACTCGGATGAGGAGAGTGATGATCATGAGGCCCCCATTGTACATGAGACGCTCCCAAGGGCGACGAGGTCCAGGCGGTTATGAGTTCTAGAGACTAGGAGCATGTGCCATGGCCCATGACACATGCTACATCATGCACATAGCATGCATAGATATTAGAGGATAGATTCATAAGAGGCTTGATCCATGAGGCATGCACTGTCATTGGTCAATGTATATGTCCAATGTCCACTGACTTCACCATAGTTGCACTGAACCACCTACCGCGGTTCAAACCATCGAACCGTTCGGAACCGGTTTGAACCAGTTTGAACGTTTTTGCCCCAAACTCAAGAAAAAAAGACCAAACAGTTCGAATCTTTTGCCGAATTCGAACCGAGCTAGCTGATTTGGATCGGGACGAATCAATTGATTCAAATTTGCTTGCAACATTGGACTTCACTTAGCATTGTAAGTTTGTATCGCGATTCGTAATATGAATTATAATCTATGTACATTGTAATTTGATGAAACTTGAATGTTGACAATGTCACAGAGTCCAGAGTCCAGACTCCAAAATCCAGAGTCCAGTCTCAAGAGTCACAATTGAAAGTTGAAACTTGAATCAAATTTAGAATTTAGCCGTATCTTTAAAATCGATCACCTCACAAAGCTATTGAAGGAAGGACACTTAAGAGAAGTATTATGGCAACAAACCCGACATTTCCCACTTACTCATTTCTGGATGCGAAGCCTATGTAATGTGCAAATTGTGGCAAAAGCTTGATGTAAGGTGAAGAAATGCGTCTTTGGTGGGTATCCCATGCATGGGAAAGGATACAAGCTCTATAATCCTTCAACCAAGAAGATACAAATAAGTCGGGATGTCTATTTCAATGAAAATAAGATTGCTGGTGTAGATATGAATGACTTGGATTTCCTTTCCCTTGATCTAGGACAAGAGGAAGGTGTTGCTCAAGATGCAGAGCAAATCCGACATCAAAACAACCCTCATATTGGTAATTTCCAACAACCTACAACGGTTAATCCTCAGTCTAGTCCTCCTCAACCAAGAAATTCCGTCGATGGTACTTGAAGACAATTGAAGGAGGAGAGATAATCGATAAAGTTGCATCTAGCCAACAAGGAGCTCAAAGAGTCCTAAGAGAGAGACTTAAAAGTTCAACTATGAATTTTGCCTTAATGGCAAAAGTACTAAATGTTGAAGAGCCTCGATCGTATGAGAAGCTTTGCAACAAGAAGTATGGGTCGAAGCCATGAAGGAAGAGTATTCCTTTATCATGAGGAACAAAACATGGGAGTTCGTTGAACCAAAGCCAAATCGAAAACGAATAGGTACAAAGAGGGTTTACAAAGTCAAGTATGATGCCAGGCTCCCACACTCACTCTTCCTCACACAAAGCAATTACATAGACAAAATGCTTGAGAAATTAAATCTTATACACTGCAAACCTGCTGCAACTCTAGCAGAGATTAGGCTGTCCACACTAGATACAAATGAAGAAAAAGTAGTTGACAAGACCTTGTGTAGGCAGCTGGTTGGTAGCCTCATATATGCCTATAACCAGGCCCGACATTGCATATAGTGTCAATTTTCTTAGCCAACATATGGAGAGTCCAAAACAGGTTGATCTCAAGGCAACCAAGAGGATTCTTCGTTATCTGAAGCATACAATCAATTATGGACTCGAATATGCCGAGAATGACATGTTCAAATTGTTGGGCTATTGTGATGCCGATTGGGTAAGTGATCCGACAGATTGGAGGTCAATTTTTGGATAGGTTTTCTTACTTGGTTCAGCTGCGATAACTTGGCTTTGTAAGAAGCAACCTACAATGGCATTATTCTCTATCAAAGCTGAGTATAGAGCTGCAACAACAGCCGCTTGCGAATGTGTTTGGCTGCGCACGTTGTTGGAAGATTGTGGCTTGCATCAATCAAATCCAATGCAGATTTTTTTTTTTGTAACAATCAAAGCTGCATCCAGCTTGCAAAAAATCTCGTTTTCCATGAGAAGGTTCTAGCAGGAGAGTTGGAGCTTATTTATTGCTCCATTGATGACCAAGTTGCGGACATATTTACAAATAGCTTATCAAGTGACAGATTTGAAGTTTTTTGACATTGGCTTGGGGTCAAAGAAAAGAAACTTGTCTTCAAGGGAGAGTGTCAGAAATAGAAACCTGCACCTTTATGTCAAGTTTCTATGGTCTAATGTCAAGTTTATTCTTAAGCTTAGACCTTACTAATGTTGTATACTTATGGGGGGATTTATTTTTAATGTTCATTCACCTTGTAAGGTTATGGGGCCCATTTCAAAAATGGCATGTCCATACGAGTTTGATACTTCATATTTACTCCTATGAGGAGTTACATTCGTTGGCTATTCAATTCCATGGGCTATTGGTGTTTGGCTCTCCTTTCTTGAGCCTTTACATCTACCATGTCCCATCTATTTGTCTCTCTCCACATTAGGGGAATAGTAGGGGATTCATTTGTGCAATACAAGCTTTGAGTTTTCTTTCTCAATTTTAGTTTCCTCTTTCTTGACAATTGGTGTTCTATGGCTGTCCACTATTTTCCAGATTTGAAAGTGTTCAACATTCTTGATTGTTAGCATCTTAGATTCAGCCCAATAGCATTTGAAATCACCTACAAAACTTTGCTAATCCCCTAAACTGAGTCATGAGTCTTTGTGAAAAGAAGGATATTTCCTTGTGAGATGAATCTGCTAATTCTCCTGCCGTTGCTGAAGAATGAATGCCGTTACAGTTCCATAACCCAATATGTAAGTGATGTGGTGTAGGTGATGTGGATGGGTCTGGGGCTGCTCCTACGCTCGAGAACCCCGACTCCCTAGGCACTGGAAGCAGATGGATTATGATCCAGATATCTAACCTGACCATCTTGATAAATGGCAAATTGACCTGATGCGTTAGCCTGTTGAAAATTTTTCTTTTCTGTGCAGAGAAAACGTTCAGCACAATCAGCTATTTAAAGTTTTGATCTCTTACTTCGTCTGCCGACGTTGTTACCTTTCTGTATGTATGTTAAAATCTTCATTTGAAGCTGATTCAAATGAATTTGAAATGTAGCTCTCTCTGCTGACAGGACCTGTGTAGCAACTACCTTCAACTCTGTTACTGCCAGATAGCTCGATTTTCGTGTTTCTAACATAATTTTGTGCCAACATAGTGGATGAACTTTATTCCACATTCCCTTTTTGGTTGGCAACTGCCTGAAACTTTCCTCCATTCAACTCTCTTTGCTGACAGGACCTGCGTAGCAACTACCTTCAAATCTGTTATTGCCAGATAGCTCGATTTTCGTGTTTCTAACATAATTTTGTGCCAACATAGTGGATGAACTTTATTCCACATCCCCTTATTTGGTTGGCAACTGCCTGAAACTTTCCTCCATTCAACCTAGCTTATCCATTACCACTAAATGCAACTTTGCAAGCTTTAGTCATAAACCTCAAATTTGTTTAAATTTTTCCATCACTAACGATGAGGTTCTATGGTACATAGAAGTGCAATAGCTGTAATATGATTGCAGCTGTGAAATTTTTTTTTTTCACTTTTTAGAAATGATCTTCATTGATAAAATATATACTCTGAAGTCCGTATCTACCTTGACATTATGATCTGAAAGCTTATGCAATCTCTTGTTATCGGTGTTGGATATTCAAGTAAGAGTCTTCTTTTGGCAGATGATGAATAATCCAGAGTTTATGCGGATGGCTTCTGAGGGCATGAAGAACATCCGTTTTGAAGACTTCAAAGCTGCAGCAGATCAAATGAAAAATGTTTCACCTGAACAGTTAGCAGATTTTACTGCACATATGTCACGTGCATCACCTGAAGAACTAGCTTCCATGAGGGCAAGAACTGAGGCTCAGTTATCTTATGAAGTTCAAGGAGCCTTGACTCTGAAAAATCAGGCATGCATGGTTCTTCATTTTCTTAACATATAGTTGTTTCAATATTTTGTATTTGTCTTAGTATCTCTGGTCCCTGATTTTGCCTTTAGTTTTAGTTTCTTCTTCTTTTGATTTTGTTTTTTATTTTTCCTTACTGATCGTCATTTGTTTCTTAGTCAGCAGTGGGTTCTATCCAAGAGAATCTGAATTCTTGTGTGTGGATGTTCTTAATGTGGATCCTTTCATTTTTTGGTTGCATGTATGCTTTGTCTGAGTAAACTTTTGAATTCGGATATGTTGATCTCACAATTAGATGTATCTGTTATCTTGTCATTGTATGTTTTTCACACTTCGTGAATAACCAGTAAAATATGCGATTGATGATTCTCTGATTGATTTCAGGGAAACCAGTTACATGGCATTGGCAGATACTCTGAGGCAGCAGAAAAATATGCTCGGGTATGTTGTGATTAGGCTGTGTTATTCACGTCGCTTCTCTGAAGAGCTTTTATTTGTGTAGACATTTTTTTAAGTCAAACACAAGCATTCATTTTGTGGTGGTTGTGTATTCTTGTACGCATACATATTCATGTACAATAGATGCAGTGGAACTATTTCTCACATCATCTGCATTCTAGAATGAGTCAATGAGCATTGAATTTAGCAAAACGCTGTCACTAAATATCAATTTCTAACACAAGGAAAAAATAGTTTAAGCCCTATTATCTTGTTACAAACACTAACCTAATTACAACTTCTAAAAGCCAAAAAGAAAGAAAAGCAGGCACATTCCACAAAAGCCTAATCAAGTTACCTAAAACATGTTGCGGATCGTATCTTGGAACACATTATGCAACTATGACGTGTACATATGTTGCAACCAGTAAGGATCAATTGAGAACTATTGGAATTTGCTACGTCAACTTTAAGTTAAGTTTCATATTTGTAGATGTCGTGATTTATATATTTTTTCTTGTACGTAAATTTATGCTTCATTCCAGGCAAAGAACAATCTGGCAGAATTTAGTTCCCAGGAGGCTGCAAGCTTGCGATTAACATGCTCGTTGAATTTGATGTCTTGCTATTTGAAGACACAACAATATCACCAGGCCATCAGCGAAGGAAGTGAGGTTTGTAAGACAAAAGGTTGTGTTGGCGCCACATTGTCTGAGCTTTCGAGTTTGGCTTTTCTTTCCATGTGTTGAAACTTAGCTTGGTTTTTTTTAGGTTTTGCAAGGGGACCCAAGAAATCTGAAGGCTCTTTACCGCAGAGGTCAAGCTTATAAGGAATTGGGCAAATTCAAGGTTAGAGTTTTCCACCAAGCAGTAATTTCACTCTGAGCATCATTTATTGATCATATGTTTTGCTGTAGCCTGTCTAGTATCTTATTCTCAAAATTTCTTTGACTGTCACGTACTGCTGCCATTGATAAACATGTCCTTTTACCATGGATGTCTATATTATATATTCAGATGCAACTTGCACTGATGTGAGATTTTTACTTTTTGTTTTGGCATCATTAAATTCAGATTTAGCCAGGTTATAGATAAAGGAGCTTTTGCGTTTATGAATATGCCTTTTTTGGGTCAATGGGCCATCGACATTCCAAAATTTCATAAATATTAACTTGATGATACTCTTGTTGACATTAAAGTATGTTTTGAGCATGTCCAGCAATTAGCAGATGTTTTTTATGTGTTGCAACAAGTTGTTCAAGCTCTTGCAGATATGGAAGTTTTAAATTCTTAAGTTACACTGGCAGTGTTCAAACTTCAAACTACTTATTGAATAAGTCTATTCCTCTTTATTATAGTGGTGATTTTTGGGAGAGTTTATGTGAAAAATGTATATTCTAGCTTAACTAGTTTGATAGTTTTGGGTCCATTTTTTAGACCTATGTATAACTTGTGTATATACGTGTTTCTCTTTCTTTTTGAGGTTGAATGCAAATTGGAAAGGGAGTTACATACATTGAAAATTATTTCATGTTCCAAAAAGAAAATTTTTTATGAGGAATTTGGACTAGTCAAGGCACAAGTGAAGACAGTCACAAGAGTCACATAGATTATGTGAAATAGGGTTTTAGATTTGAAAATCAAATGCTAAGGAGGACTATGGAATCTCTCTTTGAAAGATCTGAGCTGCTTCATGTACAAATGTGAGATTATCACGTAGTCAAGATTTGACATTGTTTTCCAGTAAGCAATTTTCTGTGGATTATCATCCAAGTATTTAATGTGTTGATCAAGTTCGATGTCTGCTTGACCTTTTGAACATCAAATCATTATAGTTTTTCTCTATTTCATGCATCTAAAGTGTTTATGACCTAATTTTGCATGATCCTTGATGCTCTTGTCCAACTAGTCAATTCTAAGTGACATTGGTGAAATTTCTAGTCATATTTTTTGGTGTGTGCAATCATTTAGTAACATTTTTCTACCAAGGATTGTGTGGCTGATATCTTTATTAAATCCACGCTAGTTTAAGTAAGTGTGAAAATTCTAATATCTAACTTGACTAGTTTGCTAGTTTTGGTTCTTTGTATAACTTGTATATAATACGTATTCCCCTCTCTTGTTTTGGTCGAATGTGAATCAGAAAGAGAGTTATAGTTATATACGTTCAAATATATACATTTAAAATGATTTTCCGATCAAGGCATGTGAAGACAAAGTCAGAAAGTCACATGAATCATGTGAATTAGGATTTTAGATTCGCGAATCAAAAGCTAAGAAAGATTAGGAAGCTTTGTTTGACGGATCGGAGCTGCTTCATGTATATGTGAGCCATATCCATGGCAAAATTATCATGTAGTCAAAATTTGACATTGTTTTCGAGTAAGCAATTTTCTCTGTGGACAATCATCCACGTATTTGATGTATTGATCAAGTCTAAGGTCTGATTGAGTCTATGAACTTCAGAACTATATAGTCTCTTTCTACTTGACTTATCCAAAGTGTTTATGACTTGATTTCGCATGATCTATGCTGAAGTTGATCCATAGGTTACTTTGACCCAAAAGGTCGAGATTTGTGTAACCATGGGTATTTAGTTATTTAGGCCATCTTAAGTTTGTCTTAAGTTCAGTTGGACCCAATTTTGGTCATGTACTGACTCATGGGTCCTTAGGGGTCTAATTTGGTTTAGGGGCCTTAACTTGACTTTTGGGGGTGCCCTACAGTCAATAAGTAGGTAGAGTACATATTGGCTTATTGTGTCACATTTTTCAGTTTGGCTAAACATTGCTCTCCATTGCTCTTGTTGTTGTTCTCTCTCTCTCTCTCTCTCTCTCTCTCTCTCTCTCTCTCTCTCTCTCTCTCTCTCTCTCTCTCAGAGTTGGGCGCCCAACCTCTTCTCTCTGGTTTCTTGTGGAGATTGATTGATAACTAGATCTTGGTGACTTGACTCTTGCTTTCCTACATGGTATCAGAGTTGTCTCTTTTTAGGTTGAAGGAGGGCGCCCATCAGAGATCTTGGAGGAGCAATTTGTGGCACCCAATGAGATAATTGAGGATTCTCAATTTGTTTCCATTACTCTCAACTCATTACCTTCCTCTTATCTTCCATTTGTTTCATCTTTGAGTATCTCTCTTAGAGGACATCAACTCTCCTTTGATGAACTTGTTGGGCTGCTTCTTCAAGAGGAGCAAATGAGGCAAAATTTTACGGGTGACACTCAACAAGATCAAGCTTTTGTCACGAAAGGCAAGGGCAAAGGCAAGTCAAAAGGAAAGGGGAAGCCTCCTTCCAAGGATGAGCAAAAGCCCATTGGAGGTCAAGATGTCAACACTCAAAAGTACAAAGGGAAGTGCCATTATTGCAAGAAGTATGGGCACTTGCGATAGAGGAGAGTAAATGAATTGATACTATTGCTATACTTGCTACTTTGGAGCAAGAGCTTGAAGCTAGTGGTGATCTCTTCAGCCAAGACTATGCTTTTGTGTCTAATATTGCTTCTACTAGTACTTCTACATTTATGAGGAATTCAGATTCTGTTTTGCAAGTTGCTGATTTTCAGCCCATTGAGTGGGTGATTCATACTGGTGCTACTCGTCATATGACTTCTCGCAAAGAAGCATTCACTAAATTAGTGAAAGTGCAAAATGGAAGCAAGGTACAATGTGCGGATAGTGCATCTTATTCTATTCATGGAATTGGAATTGTAGCCATCACTCTGCCTAAGTGAAGAAAAGTACATTAAGAATGTGCTTTATGTTCCGGGAATCAAGAAGAATCTTCTTTCGGTTTCAACTATGTTGAAGCAAGGACTAATTGTTGAGTTCAAAGAAGATAAGTGTCTTGTCAAGGATCATAAAAGATCTCTCTTGATTATTGTTTCGGGAACAATGCATATTGGCTTACTCATTATGGATACCTATGAGCGATGAATTCACTCTATATGTCTTATTGCTTCTACATCACAATCATTGGAGTTTGCTGAATTGTGGCACACAAGGTTTGAACATCTCAACTTTGCAAGTTTGAAGAAGCTGAAGACATTTAATATGGTAAAAGATTTTCGTACTATTGAGCAGCCGGAAGGGCATGTATGTGAGGGTTGCATACTTGGAAAGTTTCAAAGGAAACCTTTTCCAATTGATGGAACTATAAGGGTTCTTGATAAATTTAATTTGGTTCATAGTGATGTTTGTGGTCCAATGAGAACCGAATCCATTGGAAAGTGCATCTATTTTGTGACTTTTATTGATGACTTTTCCCGTTTTACATGGATCTATCCTATGAAGGCTAAATATGAAGTTTTTCAACATTTCAAAGATTTTCTAGCAATGGTGGAAAATCAGTTTGGGCATTCTTTGAAGACTCTATGCATCGATCGAGGAGGGGAATACATTAAGAATACGTTTGGTGCATTTCTTCGAGAGAAGGGAATTCTACATCAAATGACAACTCCCTATACGCCCCAACAAAATGGTGTTGCTGAGCGAAAGAATCGCACACTTATGGAGATGGCCCGTTGCATGCTCAAAGCAAAGGGGCTGCCTCGCAAGTTTTGGGCTGAAGCGGTTATAACGGCAACATACATAAGCAATCGTTGTCCTGCTAAAGCATTGAAAGTATTAACTCCCTATGAAGTTTGGTATGGGAAGAAGCTTTCAATCTCTCACTTTCGCATTTTTGGTTGTACGACTTATGCTTTTGTTTCGGATAAACTTCGTACAAAGCTTGAGGATAAAGGAGTTAAATGCATTTTTGTTGGCTATAGTAGTGAAAGCAAAGGCTATAGGCTGTTCAATTTGAGCACTAACAAGATTATTGTTAGTCGTGATGTGCATTTTGATGAAAAGAATTCATTAGATGTGGCCCCAACTCACATCTTGAAGGGGGAAAACCCACCTAGTGTGAATGCTAAAGTTTTTCCAGATTTGGTACCATCTTCTATTGCTGGAGATAAGGGGCAGCAATCAACCAGTTTCGAACTGCCCAACACCTCATCAAGTTTAGAGCCTAATGTTCATCAAGAACCGCCCATTGTTGCTCATAGTCAGCTTGCAGGAACTGTTGGACAACAAAGATCAGTTTTGGAAGATCTTGGACAGCCAAGTGCAGTGTCGGAAGATTTTGGACAGCAAATTGCAAGAAGAGACATGGCTGTTGGACAGCCCAAAACAGTTCCACGCTGTTGTCGACTTTGCGAGATAGCAAAGTAAGTTCATTTTATGATGGAAAGACATGTGCCTCTACAAAATCAGTGGACTATGCTGATTTTTCAGATTTTGCTCTAACATCTCATGGAGATGTTGCGGAAGAACCTGTTTTTTATGAGCAGGCCAAGGGAGTAAAATGTTGGGAGGATGCGATGCAAGATGAGTATGACTCACTCATGAAGAACCAGATTTGGGTTCTTGTTGATCTTCCTCATGGGAAGAAGGCAATTGGTTCTAAATGGGTATACAAAATCAAGTATAAGGTAGATGGTACCATTGAAAGGTACAAGGCAAGGCTTGTTGCCAAAGGCTATGCTCAGCAAAAGGGGATTGATTATGAGGAGACTTTCTCTCCTACTGCTCGAATGACTACCGTGAGGGTAGTAACCTCTTTGGCTGCCCATTTTGGTTGGCGTTTGCGGCAACTTAACATAAAGACAACATTCCTCAATGGTGATCTCAATGAGGAAGTGTACCTTCAACAACCTGATGGTTTTTTGGTTGAAGGCCAAGAAGATAAAGTTTGTCTTCTCAAGAAGGCACTTTATGGACTGAAGCAAGCCCCAAGGATGTGGTATCAAAAGATACATGCCTACTTTTGTGATTGTGGGTTTACTAAACAGAGGATAATATTGCGGACCTCTTCACTAAGGCGTTGCCTAGAGTCGATTTGAAGCTTTATGCAAAGCTTTAAAATTAATACCACGTGGTGGATTTATTACATAGTGAAGATTTCAGTTTTTGCATTGTCATTTAAGGAGGGTGCTAGAAATAAATGACTATGCTGAAGTTAATCCATAGGTTACTTTGACCCAAAAGGTCAAGATTTGTGTAACCATGGGTATTTAGTTATTTAGGCCATCTTAAGTTTGTCTGACTTTTGGGGGTGCCCTACAGTCAATAAGTAGCTAAGCATTGCTCTCCATTGCTCTTGTTGTTGTTTTCTCTCTCTCTCTCTCTCTCTCTCTCTCTCTCTCTCTCTCTCTCTCTCTCAAAGTTGGGTGCCCAGCCTCTTCTCTCTTGTTTCTTGTGGAGATTGATTGATAACTAGATCTTGGTGACTTGACTCTTGCTTTCCTACATATAGATCCAAAGATTTTTAGATCCCTTGCACTCGGCCTCTCTCCAAAAAGGACCTTATTTGGCGTCCTTCCATAGTTACACAAGGAAACTTATTGTGAAGAAAATTAGCACAATTTATTGCTTCCCCCCCAAAAGACTTGGGAAGAGATGCATCTATCCTCATAGCCTTGGCAATTCACGTAGAGTTCCAATTCCTTATCTGCATAGATCACCAACAACGGCTTTGGATGGTGAGACACCCGAGGAAGTGTATAGAAGAGTTAAACCTAATGTATTCCACCTGAAAGTGTTCGGATGTGGTTCAAAGTGGAAAAAGAGCTCTTTCATCGAAATTCTAATTTGATGAAGTAAAGATTGTAGAAGAAGTTCAAAACAAAATGGGGGATTTGGGGATGCTTTTCGTGGATACAAGTAGTTTTGAAGTAAAGAATCAGCCTTCATTCTTAACCAACAAGACATATTTTCAGAAATGTGGCAAAACATAAGATATTCAACAATATCAGCTGCCCACTCAGGTACTGCTTCAACATAAAATAATGCAGCATCTGGTAGTTCGTTATCCACTTCAGTATTGACAGGTGTTGTCTTTATTCTTGAGACATGATCGACAAGATAATGTTGTTTACCCTTCCGAACCACAATTCGAAAATCAAATAGTAACCATCTTGCAATGCGTCCCGTATTACATGTCTTGTCTAGTAAATAAAGCAAAGGCTGATGGTCAGTATAAAATGCAAAATATATGGGCAGCATGCCAACGTTTGGTTCATCATCCAAATTTTCATCCTCTTCGCGTATTGCATCATCCATTGCATGTTGTAATGACATATAATCTGCTCAACGTTTAAGTTCCCGTTTGATCCTCTTAGATAGACCTGCTAAGAACCACCTAATCATAGCATCGTTATTAATTAGTTCAAGATCACACTGATCTGAGATGCTTAACCCGTTCAATGTAATCTCACATCCCTTCCCTCTTTCCCATTTTAATTTTACTCAAAAGTAGGAAAGGATCTTCCACCTTGGTTTTTAACTACTTCCCAATCCATACGTTCAGTCTCAACTTGGTTGTAAAACCAACCTTGTGCTGCTCCAATTAAGGACATAGGAAATAGCTTAAGTTTATCTTGTGGAAAAACTTCGCCATAAACCTCACACGATTCAGCAAAGATTTTGAGAAATCTAACTGGATCAGATAACCCATTATACTTTGGCAACTCTAGACGAGGTGTTCTTCTAACAATAATTTGTGGAGCAACAAACGGAGGATCGGGTAGCCTAGGTTCAATATCTGAATCAGCCATTCTTCCAAATCACTTCAGAAGAAGATTGGATCTAGATTTTTCAATTAACTCTTATCTCTGCTCAGATCTGTAAAACTTCATCACTTGACAATAATCAGATTTTGATTTTGGAAAAAAGATCTTGATCAAGCGATCAACACTCTAGTAATATAAATTTCTCAGAATCAATGGCAAACTGTAACAGAATCTTCCAAAAATTTGACAGTAGCTAGATATGATAGATAAAAACTAAAAAATAGTACTGGCGAAGGTTGACTCGGCAATGGTTCTTTCACTACTATTTTGGGTAAAAAATCACTTATCTGGCTGTTTCTGACAAATATGGAAAACCTAATTTTCGCCTGATTGACAATAGGTATATCTAATAATGATGATGCTAGGGTAGAACTCACGAAGGTTCTTTTTTGGTGAACAATAACTTTTTGCGGCTTGGGGAGGATTGAGATAGACTTTTTGGATAATCCAGATGGTTCTAACCTTCGCCGAACTCAAAAATGATGGATTGCTATATTTGGAAACCTCAGACAAATCGGCGAAGAGGATCAAGAGTGATCCTGTTATTTTTGCAAAAACGAGCACTTTTTTGACAAAATAGCTCAGTATAACAACTCACCTTGACTTAACGTTCGCCCAACTTATTGATTACCAAAAATAGTATGATGGACTGACTATGACTCTGGCGAAGGTTCAGGCAAAGGTTCCTCTCAAAACTGATATTTTTGCAGAACGGTGTTAGAACTTCTACAAAAAGTTACCATCAACTAGTGGAACGATCACTTTAGCCCTCTATTGTTGAATTAACCTTCGCCGACCTAGCTATAGATAGATCTGGGTCAGGTCTAAGTATAGTAGACCAGGCGAAGGATGGTTTTCAGTATTTTGTTTTTGTTTTTAAGGGTTTTTTCACTTCTTCAGTTTCTAGAATTTGGTTGGGAAGTAACCTTCGCCCTTCAAACCGTAGCTGTACTGCTTGCAAGTCGGCGAAGGTTGGTTGCAAAGGAACAAAAACTTATCAGTGTCTGACGAAGATTTTGCCCCTTTGTTACCAAAATAGTGGAAATGAATGATTTATTTTTTTATTTTCCTGATTACTTCAGATCCAAATGGATCTTAGAAATGATGATCTGTCTAGCTTCCCCTGCTCAACAGTCAAAACAGATTTCAAGCAAAAAAACCCACACAAATCAAGCAAAATCTCTCCCAAATTAACCCTAAAATGCAATTTTAACACTATTATGCCAAGACAAGATGCCTAAATGCAAGCTAACATCCAAGCATGGATCAGAAACATGCTGAAAAATGAAAAATAGGTGTAGCTCCCCAGCAACGGCGCCGAAATTGTAGCGGGTATTTCCTGTCCACCTTCAACCCTAGATCCAAACACATCAAGCATCAAAGGAGATGAAGAGGATTAACATGTTTTCACGCAAAGATTATGCTCTATCATTAAATTTATGCTTCGTGTGCTCTTGAATCCTAACTCTATAATCTTATTTTGATTTTTCCTTATTCACTTAGCATGTGCAGCATGGTCCTTTTAGTCTTTGCAAGATACAGTTGGTAGTGAGGGGGTTGTACTCCTCATGTCAGATGATTCATGCCTTTAACTTCAACCTGTAGTTTCACAAATCCATGTGACTCATGGAACTCATCTTCGTATAAATGAGCCATGGAGCAGTCCATTCTGGAACTAAAGACATATTCATTTTTGGGCACAATCCTTAATAGTATGATTAAGTCTGAAAGTTGGCTTCATTTCTTGTACATGTATATGCTTAAACATTGAGGACAAGGTTCTTTTGAGCTAGGGAGAATTCAAATACTCAAGATAAACATAGTGGATGCAGTAGTTGCTAGTATCATATTGATGGACCACAATCAACAAGGCCCAGGATCATTACACCCAGGATACTTTACTATGGAACACACCACTTGTAGGCCAAGTGATCAATTATCCGTCACCCAGGAGCCAAGGATTGTGAATATGCATATTCAACTAATTCCTCCGATGGAGATTCCTTGTATCTGGGAGAGTATTTTTTTGATAGTTATTGCTGAGGAGTAAATATTTTTGCATGAATGAAAGCTCATATTGTTGACTTGATTAGGTACATGATTTTGATCTTGTCTGTGCTTTGACTAGTGTTTCCTAAGAACCAACACCGTTTCTTTAATAATTGAGGGTGTTTTGTGATAACTTTTGCAGTTGGCATTTAAAGACTTGAGTGAAGCAGCAGATCTTTCACCTGATGATGAGACAGTTGCAGAAACATTGAGGTGAAAATTTTCTTCATTTTGACTAAGTCTTTGCTAGTCTTGGGGACCTCTCTCAAGGGTTGACTCTATGGTTTTGCCGTGTCTCTATATCCTATTGAATTTGCGCTCTATGCTTAGACAAGTGAAGGAGGAGTTGGAGCTATATGGACAAGGGGAAGATGAGAACACAACAGGTGCATACAGTAACTAATGAATGACACGGATTGATCTTTTTTGCAATTCACTTTTAAATTTTAGGATCTCCATATGGTGTTCCTCAGTCACTAAAGGGGGGCGATTTGGTTTTGGATAATTTGTGCAGGTCCTGTGATAGAAGAAATCACAGAAGAAGCAGCCGAGAAATTCACATTGAGGTCATCAGAAAGATTGAGAGAGTCAAATCCATCTAAAACAGGCATCTCAGATAGAGGAGATCAAGCTAGGATAGGAGAAAGCAGCCAACGTGGGCCTTCACTTCCAGATGATCAGACATTTGCTGAGAGCTTGAACATTCTGAAGCAGAACCCTGATATGATAAGGTTGGTTAAGGGCTTACCAGATTTCAGGCATCCATGCGTGATATCTGAAACAAATGCTGCTGAATAAGTTTGTGCTATTTTCCAATGTTCAGTTTCCATCCTTCCTAGCAGCAGTAACTCATTTAAATCTTTTAGCTCATCTGTGACCTTTATCTTTAGTCTGATACTTTGTTTCTATCAGATAAACCTGATTTGAGCTCCAATCTAGATGAATGTTCCCCTGCGGATTTAACTCTGGAAGTTCAAAATCTTGTGGCCTTTGTCTCGCTGATACATAGCATTGTAATTAATTTATTAGTGTTGGTAATGGTAAGAAGAGTGTTGAGGTCTATTGCTTTCATGTGATATTCATGAATAATGATTGAGCTAATTGAGCTAAGAGATGATGTTCAGATCGAAAGGACCTTGTTTAACAGGATAAGAATTTCTTCCTCCATGACTGCACAGTATAAACCAGTTAAGGAAGGAGTAATGACACACTTCAAATAAGTGCCAATCGATTTTGGGGTTGTTTCTTGAAGCAGCCACTAGGTTGATATCTAGAGCGTGTGTATGCCCTCTTTGCATCTTCTTTTGTAAGCTGGAGTTGTCTGTTAGTTTATTGACAAGATGGTTTTTGCACTGAAAAGACCATGATTTCATGGATGTTACAGGAACATGCACTCACTGATGGAAAATGTTGATCCGGAACAAATTGCTGCATTGAGTGGAGGGGGCATGAACTCTGAAATGGCCAGGTTTGCCGCTGATATGGTCAAACAGATGACACCCTCTGATTTAGAAAGAATGGTTGAGGTGGCTAATTCAATGAGAAGCCAAGGTAGTTCAGGTGTAAGACTAGGTTCGAGAACAGCCACCGATATGTTAGCAGACAATAATTCCCCGTCATTAGCCCCTGGTAGTATTAATGAAAATCTACAGAGATCAAGGTCGAACCAAGAAGATGATCCCGGGGAGCTTTTGCAACAGCCTGATAGCTTTACGTCAGGCAGCAGCATGCCAACCATTCCTAACATAACTCCAGAAATGCAAGATCAGATGCGGAAACAGATGAGGGATCCTGCTATGAAGCAGGTCAGTGGTTATGTCATTTGCGGGATACTGGGAGCTTGAGTCACGTGTAACTTTTTTGCATTATGAATAGCTTAGTTTAGAGAATGCAGCATATGAAGAGATTCTCAGTCAATGTTGGAGCTTCTTATCTTTTAGGTATACTCATTAATCAAGCAAGAATCTGTCTGCTTATAAATTCTTTTTGACTTTTCCCTGAAGATTTTGTGGAGTCAATTCTGTGTTCCTCTTTTCAAATCAGACACTTCAAAGTAATATACGTACTCAGGGATTCTGTGCTCTTTGGTTGTAGTATCAATACTGAGCCTTTTGTATAAATCGTTGTATTCTCTGTCATTTGGTGATGGCAGATGATGGCTACATTTATGAAGAGCATGAGTCCTGAATCAATGGCTAGTATGAGTGAGCAGATGGGAATGAAACTTACTCCAGAACAGGCTGCAGAAGCTCACAAGGCCATGGCAAATCTGAATCCAGATCAGTTGGATAGACTGGTCTCTCTCTCTCTCTCTCTCTCTCTCTCTCTCTCTCTCTCTCTCTCTCTCTCTCTCTCTCTCTCTCTCTCTCTCTCTCCACGTGTGTTTTGCACACCCCCTACAATTTAGTAGCTAGGAAAAGTTGTTACAGTTTTCAATATCAAAAGAGAAACAGTTATACACGAGTTCAACTTTTGTTCTGGTTTAATAAGACAATATGGAAAGTTAGTAATGAAACATGAAAGTCACCTTTACGATATGGTAGCTCGAGTTAACCTAAAGACTGCTGGAATATCATACGGATTTCTTAGTTGCCTTCCTATTTGTCATTTGGCAGAATCTGTCACTCATTCAAAAATGTTGTGGTTAGGGTTGCTTCCAATTTCATGTTTGAAGCTGATATCACTGGAAGGTCTTCTGTGATATTTTTTGACACTTTTTGTGGAGTTTATAAAGTATTATGTAGCACAGTTTGAAGATTATTGTAAGTTTATGATTATGGCATCTGCCTTTACATGGCTTTAGTAGTAGAATACAAGTTCCGATGTTGGTCATACAATGGGAATAACTGTGCAATCTGAATTTACAGATGCTATGGGCAGAAAGAGCACAGACAGTGACACAGCAGATTGGTAGGGCAAAGAATTGGCTTTTAGGAAGGCCAGGCTTGATCCTAGCAATTTTGATGCTTCTTGTTGCAATCATTCTTCACTACTTTGGATACATTGGACAGTAATACAGGGTGCTTTGGCGAGCAGAGCCCGTAAGCTCTGTTTACATTTTTGAGACCAGCAGAATTTGAGTTGCAACTCATGGAGCATGAAGTATTTAGAGTTTTCTCCTTAGTCTTGGTGCAATGGCTATTCGATCCTTCTGTTCATTTTTTGTTGATGTCAAATAGCTTGATAGTTGGCGTTTCTTGATACTTCTAGTCATTGTATCGTTTCAGAGAAACAAGAAATGCTGTCAATCTAGTTTATCACAGATACTAAGTCTTGTCAATTTTGTCCCAAAATAAGTGGGAAGCTTTAGTGACTGAAATATTCAATTTCCCTGATACTTGATGTTCGTAGTGCTGATTGCTAAAGTTCATTCTTGATTTGTATTCCATATTGTGAGCATCAGTTTTGAAATGTGGGAGGACTTTTGAGTCGCTGATGAATTTTCCTCTTTAATGGATCCCATTATTTGAAGCTGTGAACGTATTGCAGCTCTACGTACTAGTAAATATTGTCAAACGCAAACATGAGGATGGCATTATGAATCAGAACTTGACAATTAGGTCTATTTGAGTTTTGCATAAACGTTTCGAATAGAGGTTATTCGTGCGTAGGTGTAACACAATGATTGATTTATTATTCGAACGGGTTAGGCTATGAGGTAGTTATTGTAGCACAATTATCAAATACTTCACTGATAAACTCTTCTCTCAGAAAGCTTGGTTTTTCTAAGAATGCTTTCCCATCGAGTTGCCATCCATGTATTGAATCTCTCTTCAGCAAAAGAACAAAATTGCTATGCAATGACAGTGCTACTGCTTTTGCATTCTTATCCCTGCTACGTCTTTCTCCATTTTTTGCTGAGCGTCACAATCAAGCTACTAAATGTGTTCTCTGTATAGGTACTAGTATCCAATCACAGATTGCAACCCTATGCTATTTTTTCCTTTTTGGCCCCTTTCTCGTTTCTTCCTTTCTGCTATTTTTTCCTTTTTGGTCCTCTTTCGGGTTTCTTCCTTTCTTTGAGCACATTCTTCATATGTAATTCACTTTCGTCAATTTGATATTCTTTGGAATGTCAATGAAATTTCTGTTGTGATCACTGTGGTTCAAAAGAGTTCGTGAATTATCGCATAAAGTTGTGGGCTAGTTAAGACCTCTCCCTTGAGAAAAACAGAGATGGTGCAATGTATGGCAATATGACCATGCACACACCAATCTAGAGAAGCAAATGTCTTTGTGATATGATGATTAAGACTAGTCCAATGTTTTGCCTTCTTTGGCCAGATCGGTCTACATTGTACAAATTGATTCATAGTTGCCCTTCAAACACTTCCCATTTCTTTTTGGTTTTGATGAGATTTTTTTTTATGTCCCCTGTGACATCAAACTCCACAAAGATCATCACCTTACAAAGATGATTTTTTGTAGGAATGCTTGACCATATGACGACGTAGTACGACACCAATGAGTCAGATTGTCGAAGACCAAAAACATTGGGCAATCTCATAAATCCTCAAGAATAGTGTCATTATTCTTTGATGTTCTCCGCTTGTACTGAAATCTCCATCTCAAAGTCGGTGTGCTCACTTTGTATGTGTCTTTGACATGCTCGATGAACCTTCATGGATTTCAATATTTTGCTCAGTAAAATACATGTGTTGGAATTAGTTGTGCGAATGTATTTTCAACCATTTGGCCAGTTCTTTTTCGTTTTGTTGTTCTATTTCAAGTTTTGTAGCAAAGATGGGTTCAAACACAAGAAAAAGTTCCACAACATACACCCTATATGAGCTTCTTGCTTCTGATTCAAGAAAATACAGACCCGTGCATGCAACCAAGCAAATTAAGTCTGGAGAAGTTGGCATCCTTGACATCATGCTTCGTCAAAACCACGAAGACTATTTTCATGGCCTCATTGACATGCTTTTTCACCACCAAGATTATTTTCATGTACAATCTATTCCTAAAAGGATTGTTTAAGAGTTTTCAAAGACATGTAAGATAAGTTATTGCAGCATAGTTAGAGATTCAAGATATCAAGAGTAGAAACTCATCACAATTAGCTCATGTTGACTCAATTTTTTTGTTCCCATATCGCGACAAAAAATTATAATTTCCATGGTGTCTTTGCAAAGGTGTGTGTGTGTGGGTGGGGGGGGGGGGGGGGGGTGGGGGGTAGGGTAGGTAGGGGTAGGTAGAGCCCATGTGCCTTTTTCTCCCCAACCTTTACACATTATTAATAAATTTTGTACTTTTAAATGTTATTTAATTTCTTTTGCTAGATATACCCTTACAGAGAAAGAAACAATTAGATTGGTAAAAATATTGAATGCAAAGAGAGATTGATACGTACTACCAACGGTGCTGCCCTTTTTATTAAACCAAGAATTGGCAGTCTAGGGTATTAGGTCACATTTAAAATCATTCTACTTTGTGGTTTTTAATAATATCTTACAAAGTAAATCTTGGTACTTTTCAATTTCTCAATTATTACCCTATTAGAAACCGTTGATCCAATATAAGGTTCTCAGCAGTATATTATTTTGGTAAATAATGTAGTCAACTATAAATTATTTTATGTTTGAAATTTTTTGACAAGAAAAGTTTAAAGTCTTTGGCCAACATTTATTATGCATAGACAAATGAAAACTCCTCAAAAGAATGAGATGGAAATTGCTAATAAATTTCTCATCGCAAACCACTTATTTGTTGGCCCACGACTTGTCTTGCTAAGTGGCCAATTTTTAGTAAAAATTTCAATTTGTAGATTCTCTATAGATCAATTTGATACTGTGGTGTACTCCCCTCCACAAGATGGTGTTTTGGTTCTACATTGTCTGTGGAGGCCAAGTGGAGATTGTTTCTTCTTGCTTTCTGCACGCTTCTTGGAGAGGTTGAAAGCCTCCAATTTATGCTTAATGAAATAAACGACTGTTTGAAAATTCATCAATAAAGGTAATAAAGTACTTTGCACCAAGCAATGAGAAAGTATGCATTGGGTCACATTTTATTTGAATGAGAAACATCTAGAATATATTTTGATACATGCTTATGACTTGATTTAAAAGATTGTGATTTGGTCGCTGTAAAGCATAGTACAGAGGGATAGGATGTTAGCAAGACACTTGACATGTCACCCTGCCATGTAGGCTTCACACATGCGAACTGTAACATATTGAAATGGCAGTAGGAGGGCGCACTTTTACTAGGACTTGGTGGTATTGTCAAAAATTCCACCTCCAATCCAATATGCATCCAATTAGAGGTTACAAGCACTCTTCTAAGGTTCATTAGAGAGGCATAGAGGTTTCCATCAGGTCCAGCAAGCAATCATAAGCTCAGATCATGCAAAAATTGCATTTATGGAGTCCTTCAACAAGCAAACTTCAAGATACTGGTGCCTAAGCCCCCCAAATCCAAATTGGGTGCCTTATGGCTCAAATTAGAGGCAATTCATCATATCTTTGAGGTTGTAAAAAGATCCAATGGATTCAGATCACCTATTGAGAGTTATTCAAGCTCAAAAATCTTCAAAAATACATTATTTTTTGACTTTTTGAGACCCTTAATGGTGTCCAATACTAACCAAATTTTATGACAGCCTTATGACAACATCATTACACCTCTGAAAAAGTGCATGCAAAATATTAGCCATGGATTTTATAAATAACACCAAAAATATTGAAAAATCCACTAAAAAACCATGTTTTTTTTACCATTTTTCAACTTTTTCTTTTTCAAATTCTTGTGGATCAAACCCATATGCAAGTGCAATCAAGCCATTTCTAATGTAATTCAATTACATGCAACCACTAAAAGTTTTGATTTTGGTCAATCACGATTCATATTAGCCCATTTCTAGCCCAAAAATCTCAATTTTTGGCTAAAAATTACTAAGCCCAATTTTGACTTTTTAACTAGCATGCAATTATTAGAATCAATCATAATGACTAGAAACCAACAAGTACAATTATGAAAAACGTTCAATATCAGTAGCTTTGATGAATTTCAAGCAAAAACATTGAATACTAGTTCAAAAAATCGCAAAAAACCATAAATTTCCATTATTTTTTATGGAAAATTTCCATAATAATGATCATTAGTAGGCTGAAAGCAAACCAAAATCAGAGAAGCCATTCACTTGGAGGTCAATTCCACCACCAGGAAGTAAAAAGCAAGGAGGAAATACCAAAAAACTGAGAAAAAATAAAAAGCAACTCACCTTCTGATCGATGCAAAGCCTTGATTTGATACCACGATAAGAATCGCCAAGTGAAGATCTGCCTAGATCTTGTTGCATGCAACCAAAAGGACACCTATGGAACCAAGCCACCCAACCAACATGAAACCATCTCCTGACGTGTTCTCGTGGAAATTTCAATCTCATCTCGCGATATCGGATCAACGTGCGCACTCTTGTTTTGTCCTTTACCGATATCATTTTGTCGCGTTGAACCGATATCAAGTTCAATATGGCTAGTTCCTCCATGTCCTCAGATAACAAACTTCTTGATTTTTTTAATGCCAGTGACATTCCATCTGAGAAATTAGAGTATTTTGCTAGTATTTTTTTTTGCTCCCTTCGATATCGATAAGCGAGTTTATGAGAATCGTTATAATTCAATTTCTTATCTTGATAATTTTTCTCAGATTATTAGTACTCCTGTTTTGGATATAAATAGTTTTTGTTTCGTTCATTTTCAAGACCTTGTGCATTCCCAACCATCCTCTAAGCATAAACACAATAGAAAGTACTCTAACTTGCATGACCATTCTAAAAGAAATATATATTGTGATATCCACAAAAGAATATGTCGCCTTATAATCAAAGGATTGGCTTTTGTCTTTTACATATCTGTTGAAATTCCAGATGATGAGTCTGTTGAATCTTCAACTGTTCCATTGATCAAAGCATTTGCACCTGCTCTGGTTGATGTAGATGATGCAGATACTGATATAGGGGTTGAAGCTGAAGCATTTATGACTTCAGATTATCAAAAAACTCTCCCTCGTTCTATAATCCTCTCTGATTTTCTTCCATCTGCATCTCCTGTTAATCAATTAACTCTACTCGATGTTCCCTTATATTTTATAAATAATGAAAGTTATATTTCATTTAATGATATAGAAGATGTTTTGAATTTGAGAGAGGATAAAATCCTCTCAATTTTTGCTCAAAATTTATCTGAATTTTCTGACATTGTTGATTACTCGTATGATGACCTTGAAAGTGAGATAGGTTTTCTTTCCTGATAACACCTATGAGTTTGTCTAAGTTGGTCCACACTTGTCCCTTTTCCACTCGATTACTTCCAATGTTCGTGTGGCTTGAACAATTTCTCTCCAAATTTCGTATCTGACACTTGATTCTTTGCATGTGTGATTGGATAAGAATCTTCTTGCTTTAGCACCTCCAATTGATGGCTTATAAGGAACGTTTCCTTTTTCCCCGGAGAGTCTGTCACTTTTTTCAATCGTGACATTTCCTTTATGTAGTCCTGCATTTGACAGAACTATTTCCAGTCTCATAATTGCTGCTTTAGCCACAGACTCCAGTTTATGATTCCATGCTAGTAGAATATGCAAGTAAATAAGTTTTTCAATAATACGAACCTCAGCATGCAATGTGCATATGTGAACATATTTTAATGGAATTGGCTGAACACTTTTCATATTTGGATCTTCAGCTTCTCGTGTTGGGCCAGTGTTTGTTGATCGTCCCAAATTCATATTGTAGCAATCCTTCATGCAATAAAGACATGGATGTTTTGATGTTGCCCCATGAGAGACATTATACATACATTTAATGTTTTCAAATGCAAGGTGCCATTGAATTTGAAAACTTCCCTGGTTTTCGACTCAAATTTCTCACCCTCCAAATGTCTCCTTATAATCTCGCCATAATTTGTTCTTGAAAATATCCATGAAAGTATTTTATGGTCCTCTTCCAAGACCTGTAGAGAAACAAGTAATGCATGACATGTCAATAAAAACTGTCAAGGTATGAATTGTTAATAAATATATTCTAAATGAAAATTGAAATCTATACCTGGAATGTCGCCAACCACCATATGTGATTTTCCGATTGAACACTAAACGTTCGATCATTTGTATCTGAAATTTTGTTCATCAAAGTGACACTCACTCGTTTCAACTTCTGACCCTTGATGATTTCATATTCATCCAATTTTATTACAATAATGATCTTTCCATTTACTTGATGTTCGTCTAGTTTATAGAATCGAATAATGTATTTTAGAACATTTTCACAATATCAAGAAAAATATTATTGCAATCGTTGTAATTGAGCTCACCATATTCTAATTTGTATAATTCAGTTATATGAAGTGGTTGGCCAACTACTTTGAACATTTCGTCATTAGAAAAATTTCTAGCTAATCTTACTCGATATGGACGCGGAAGATAAATTTTCTTCACCATCACTTGGAAAAAAGCTTCTTTAACTATTCTAAAAAAATTAGAATAAGCATTTTTGCTGATTCCACATACATCACATGCACCTTGTATCACATTCGCATCCAAGTATGATTGAACCTTAATCAAAACAGTCTCTACAATTTAATTTTTCATTTTTTCAAACCGAGCATTTTTTATCATTTCCTTTGCTGACTTTCTTGGTAAAACATGACTTAAAGATGATCCAATGCATGAATGATATGTTAAATAGTTCTTTGCCACCAAACATGATCTGCAACAAACATATGAAACTCAAATTATGTTTAATAGATAAATAATCCATGTTATCAAGTGCAAATCAAACTTAAATAACATATACAAATCAAATGAACAGTTTATATGACAATATACTTGAATGCTCGAATTCTTTTTTGCCGCTATCTGTAGATAAGTCATCAATATTCTTCATCGGTACTCTCTTTTTTTTTCTCTTCATCATTGTCTTATTGATAATTTTTATATCAACAACATATTTTGAACTCTCAGATCGCAACTTTTCCATGGATTCTAAAATTTCTTGATTTGATTCTCGAAGAGTAGTGACAGTAGCATTCAACTCTGAATAGCATTCTTGAGTGCATTGTTTTCAGCACTAGTGTGTTGCACATAATGAAGCAATTGTTGATTTGCACTTTGCAATTGTTGATTAACACACTGTAATTGTTGATTAAGACAAGATATGCTATGCATTCCAATATCACGCAACCTTTGACAATATCCAAGTAATCCGCTATTTCCTTCACAAATATATATGAGAAGATGAGTTACGGACTTAAAATCTGGACACAAATTGGTAGTTGGATCATTAGGATAAATTGATCTATCCACCCACAAATCTATATTTATATGATTATTCATTCTCAATTCTCTAACTATTGCAACAACATTCTCTACAACTTTCGCATCTTTCTTAATAATTGGAGTGCATTCCATCGAAAGAGCAACATGGAAATGGAACATTGCCATTGTTAAAGCTACAATCATGTAAATGAATCAAACTACGATAAATCAATATGAATAGATCTAGCATTCCTTACTTTTGTAATGTTTATGTCGCATTGAAAAATTGTCCCGCCTCATATTTCACTATAAGCATACAGTGATTTCAAAAGTTTTGCCTCTCTCGCTTCAGTTTTTGCATTGAGCACACCAAGATTTTCAGTCTTAAAGATCTAGTTCCAAATTTTGGAACGAGCATGAAGAGAAGTTATTGCATCTCATGCTTAACTAACTATTGTCTGAAGTTAGACATACTACTTAAACGTCGGGCAAGGCCGAAAACTTGGAAAATGACGACCAGAAGTTACTGGTTCTCTACGTAACCTCTCTCTAAAGTGAAATTTCTTAAAGGGCCCATTTTGAGCCCATATTTTTCCTAATGTTAACACTTGCAATTAACACTACTCAAGCATAGATCTTAATTCTCTCTCTCTCTCTCTCTCTCTCTCTCTCTCTCTCTCTCTCTCTCTCTCTCTCTCTCTCTCTCTCTCTCTCTCTAATTTTTTAATAAAGATAAACTCCAACAAGCATAAAATCCAACAATTAGCAAATCCAAAGAAAACATGAGAGATAGAGAAGGAAAGAAGAAGATCAAGGACATTCCATATCCATTTGAAAGAGGATCCATATGCTTTATTGCAATGAAGAGTGAATGCACAAAATAACTCGAATCCACCACTTTATATAGTGGATTTTAGGGCTTTGGCCTCAAATCCTATTGGTCGATTTCCACCTCCCTTATTATTTGAATTTTGAATTTTGGGGGAGCCCTTTTTCACTAACTTCACTATTAGGCCTTGCGACATTAAAAGTCCCGCAAAAAGGCCTAAAGTCCGTTTATTAACTTCTAACTAATCAAATAACTATGTGATCATCGAGTTTTGACTTACACATGCAGGGTGCCAAATCCCTCTCACTTATTAACTATGGTTAGGGTTGCCTTGGAATCCGCAAAGACTCCAACAAGATTATTCATGATTGTGATAGCTTGATTAGCATTCATCATCCACATAAGAATTACACACATTCAAAATAGGAGGGCCTTAGCAAGCAAAAGTTAGGAAGGAGGAGATACTCTCTCTCTCTCTCTCTCTCTGAGATGGTGAGTCTGAAAGGTAGAGAGAGAATGGTTAAGTCAATTGCATTTGAGTATGCTCTAAGTCCGGTTGTTGAAGATGAATAGTCTTTTGCCTGTCTCTATCATAAAAAGTGAATGACCTGCTGAGCAGCCTGGTGTGTGAGCCATGAGTGTAGATTGAAAATTGGAGATGCAGAGAGAGAAGAGCATGGGAATTATTTGTAATAGGATCTCAAGATACTGCTGAGTCTTGAAGCCCTACATTTTTGTTATACAATTGCTTGGGAGGAGAGATAAGAGTTTAAGCCTCAAAATATTTGCTAAATCATTTAGAAGATGAGAAGTGTATGTAAGCAGCCTATCGGGTTGTTTCTGTTTGGAGATTGAAAACTTTGATTCCATTGTTGTGGGAGGCCCAACGATATCATCCATAGTAGAGCTGGGTGGATAGCGATCAATGAGGGCCGACATGAGTATGGTCCGCGGACAGTTGATGTAGGTTCCCACTCTACGCACTTTGATGGAGTGGCTGTCCCCCAACATTGGTGCATCTACCGAGAGTGCAAAACCTATGAAAGAAATATCATTTGGAAAGTATCTACCCATTTGTTAAAAAGAGTTTATCCATGCACCTTTTTGATGAAGCTGATCTATTAGTAATGAATTCCATCTAAGTCGTCATTGTTGAGCATCATTTGACCTGTCAGACGCCAACATTGGTGTGTCTGCCGAGAGTGCAGAACCTTGCTATCCTTGGTTCTTATACTGTTAAATATGATCTGCTTTCCATTGACTGTGAACTTAACTAGTGACTGACCGGAAGAGAAGGCGGATAGACCTAGTTGAAAATCACACCTTGTCCTCATATTACACATAACATGACATGATAGTGGTTAACATTGCGAAAGCACTGATCCCACCATTCAAGTGACTAATAAACCATATTTGCTCAAGAAGAAGATTTGTGAAAAACAATAGGTCCTTCACTACGACGTAAGCATAAGAAATTAGTGGGCCTGGTGCCCTATCCATTGTGGAACCTAAGGCGTTCTTTGGATATTGACATTTCCCAACACACCACGAAGGAGAAGCCCATAGTATCAAAAAGTACCTTGGAAGAAATCTAGTGTGAGCCTAACAAGACAAATATAATGGAACCAATTGTGATTCCTGTTGACGTAGCACCACTACCAAAACTAAGAAGTACCACTCTGTAATTCCATGGCGCCCCTTATGAAAGTGCCAAAAATCATATCAAGGCCTTTAGAACTGCATGTTTAGTAAACCACATCATTGATCTCCATCACATCATGATGTATTTCACCATGACTTTGACTGGTGCCACTAGACAATGGTACTATAGCCTACTACAGGGATCTATCGATGACATCATGACATTCCACATGTTATTTCTGAATGAGTTTGCCACACATAGGACCACAGATGGGATCCTATTTACCTTACCTCTCTTCAACAAGGAGAGGAAGAGAGTGTATGACAATATCTTAGAAGAATGACAACCTTATCTCAACAAGTACCCGCATATCAGATGATTCGGAAGTTGACGTCTGAAGAGCTTAACTGATGGAAGAATAACAATGGCTGAGTTTGTAGAGATTATCACTTCTTCTCCCAAAAGCTAAAACTTTTTTAGTTTTGTCAAGGATGATGCATCCGGTTGTATCGAATTCGACCCTCCAACCTGAATCAGTGATCTAGCTAACTGAGAGCAAATTTTTGGTCAGATTTGATACGTGGAGAACGTTGGCTTCACCTTTATGAAATTTGAATCTGACTGTTCCTTCACCTTGAATCGAATGTGAGGAGTTGTCTCCTAGTTGCACAACTCAAGAGTGGGTGACAAATTTATAATCTTTGAACCAGTCTTGATAGTGAGTCATGTGTTGAGTTGCTCCAGATCGAGATACCAGGAATCAATATCTTGTTGTGTTAGGGGTTTCTTTGGACGAGGGTTTGGTTTCGTCAAAAAGTCCAAAAAGGGGAAGGGCCCACATTGCCCTTACGGTAGGGACCGAGGACAACCGCTTCCAACCCTGGTGGCTCACTCCATCACTCCGTGCTCTTCCAGCCAATGGAAGTTTTCCAAGCTTCCAAAAGTATGGTAGAAAGAGGGTACGTTATGCTTCAATAAACTTGGTCTTGGCACAATACTACGGTCATCCGCTTATACTACTATCAAGACTGATTCTCCTAGAACCGTACTAAAACTATGACATCCCACGTCCTTGCAAGATCCACTATTGGTAGGATGCAGGGCTCTGGCGCTCTAAGGATTTCATCCAACCGCTCTATCTCGAGTATGGATATATTTCTTTGGCGGTGGCGTATCTTCAACCCTAGCAAGATAGTAGTGATTACATGCGAAGTACCGATGTATGGCATGTTAGGTCCTAGAGGGAGATTGGGACACATCCCTGCCATTATGGTGTTCGGACCATATACGAATTCCAAGGACCCTAATTATTGAAAATATTTCGGACCTTTAGAAATATGACTACCTAGAGGTTTTGGTGGTATCTTAGACCTGCTAGACCTGATTTCTTCTTTCAAACCCCTATATTGTTCTCATCTCTAACGCTGAACTCGTGGTGGTGCAATCACATAGGTCTACTGTGTACCTAGGATCTTCTCCTAAGTCATATTCCTGGTCTCGATTGGTACTACAGGTTGATCCATGTGACCGTATCGCTGGTTCTCTAAGTAGAAGGGGGAGGGCTATATCTGCGTACATGACAGAGGTGGCTTCTGTCAGATGCCAAAATCTGTCTTCCGTGAATATGTATCCTTCAAAGTAATTGTACTCCCCACAATGTTGTGTTCTACGTAGAGTGTCTCCAAGGCATAGATATTGGTAGAGTTCAAGGGTGAAAAAATAGTAGCATGGGGGTCCTCTCTGCCTTAGCTGGCAAATGTCACTACGCGCAGGTTGGAACTGACCCTCTTCCCCCATCATACGGGGTCCAACTCATTGTTGGTGTTATCTCACTTCTAGGCCCCTACTTTGGTCTTTGAGATTAGGTCATGTGCCCATTAAAGTTCTAGGACTGTTAAGGGTACATCCATTGAACTGTTCAGTTTTTATTGGACACCCTAGACACTATTCTTTTAAGTGGGGTAGGTCAAGTGAAATGTGGTGAGTACATTACGTGTGCCATCTTGTTCACTGGACGGTAGCGTTTCCCAGATTCTAGGTCTAGGTGTTTCACTAGACAGTACAGAAAATGGAGTACATACTTTGTGACTTAACCGTGACAATGGGTTTCAGCTGTTTCCGGCAGACTACCCGCTCTGGTGTTTCACATAAGTCGGGCCCAGTTAAACAAAACGATTTCAACTTGGAAACTTCAAATAGCATACTAACGGTGATTTTTTAGCACATAGTGACTATTGCTAAAAATCGAGTAGTATCAAGCGATTACTTATCAACAGAAAAACCGATTTCATCATGAGTGAAATAACATTCACGATTTCGGTAAGTCTAGTAGCGTCACGCAACGAGAAAGCATTTCATCAAACATTCAAATGATCCTTACGTCTGTTAATTTTCAAAAAATACAGCATCAGCAAGTAAGGATCTCCAACTTGAAACCACCGTCTGGTGACGTGACATACTGCTAGTCTAAATCCAACATAACATGCTTACAGAAATTTGGTACTCTAAGTCACTTATATTCACTAGCATTGCAGGCATTGTATTGTAAAATTGCTTATACGTCCCTTCACTATGCGTAATAAGATTCTGGATCAGATATACTCTAGCATGAAATTATTCAGCAAAATACCCATCTTTTACACAACTGGCATAACATGTAATGATCTGAGATGAAATTAAAGTACCTTAGTGACGAAGCCGGGATGCCGCAAAGACCACTAGTCATGAATGCCGCTAAACTGTGTCCACATTTCTTCTCATTCACGACTCTTTCACTATTTTCCACTTGCTTTTCGAAGACTATTAGCACATAGTGCTGCCGATATGAGTTTCGAATTCGATTTTAGGCTTCTCCTTGAGTACTTGAATCTCTCATTTCAGTAAGAACATCACCTGCCCATGCCTCTGCAACCCTCCTCTACAAGTGGTAGTTTACTCTTTTCACAGGTCTTTGAGAGGAAGAATTTCAGGTCGTTACTGCTCATCAATTTTCGATTTCCAGCGATGAACAACGATGGACAAACAGGGAATAAGAGCAACAAAATTTCGTAAATTGCATATCTCTGTCAGTGATGGAAAACAGAATCAAATGGCACTTTCATTCTCTATGAATGAATGCAAATGCTCTATCTATATTGTGATGGAAGGCAACAAATAGAAGCAACGGAGATGCAGAAATGGGCTCTTCCTATCAGTGATGGACAGCCAAAAATCCGAACCACAGGTCTAATTTTTTCTGATGCAGGATATTGTTTTGGTCGTAGGCAGAGGGATGAGATCACTGGAAAACAGCCATGGCTGCAAATTGCTGGTACAGGGTCGCAGGGCCACAGTAGGCAGAGGTGGGCAGCAATCACAAATTTAGAGTTTCTGATTCTTGATGGTTTCCAGTGAAAAGTGCAGGTCTGCATAAGTGCTAGTCCATATGCAGGCCTGCAGCAGGAATAGGACAACAATGTATGATTTACTATTAAAAGACAATTATTGTTTGAAACAGAACTAGCAGGGATGTAGTGCCCCCAGAAATCAGCGATGGAGGCCTCCAGAAATGCGATGGACTGGATATTTGATGTCTACTAGAGATTGTGTGAATGTTGGGAGGCAGAAGTGCGTAGTAATATCCTCAACAAATGCGATTGGTGGCAACAGAAATGCACTGAGCAATGGCCATAGAAACTCGCTTGAAGTCTGCCACAGAAATGTGCGATTGGCTGCAGATATTCTGCCTCTGAACTCAGCTATTCACTGGTAGTAGAAATGCGTTCAAAAATGACATTGGGAGTTCGCTCGATGACTACCATAGAAGGGGCCATTGATTGGTAGCACAAGGTCAGTCAGGTTTGACCATTGCTGATTGAGTTATCATAGCAGGATCAACGATGTAGTAAGGAACATTGCTCGTCTCTGTCTCGCAGGTAAGTCCAGTAGGGTCAATGTTAGAGCAAGGCACTTAGTCGCCTTTTATTAAAGGTAGTAACTTGGCATAACTCTTCCATACAACAACCTTCTAACAACCTTGGCAAGTCTCTTGTGGATAATTATAAGAAGCTCCATTCGAAGTCCTTTGAATAACCTGAAAACAAGAATTCATATCATAAATACCTACCTACCTCATTATAACAGTTTGAACCCTCCTAAACAAATGACAAGGAGAGTGATAAAAATTTTAAAATAATGAAATGACAATGGAACCTTTCATCATCTCACATTGGACTCTCCAAGACATTTACACTCAAGATCTCATCCTGAAAGATGAAATTCATACTTAATGGAATGCAAAATCACCAAGTCTATGTCCCTTTTCTAAAATGGAACTTGAAAAAAGAGAAGGAACTCCCTCAAAGATAGGAAACTCTATTGAAGTAAAAATAGTTCTAAGAATAGTCTCTCAAGGAAATTCATCCTTATAAAGTCCCAAAGCTTTTAATGATAAAAACTTCCCATGAGATAAATTCACGCACGAATTCTTCCAACTAGATTGGGTAAGATATCAAAGAATCATTACCCATCAAATATTTCTCACACCTCATATAGAACTCAACTTCAAACAACCACTCATACCTCAGCTAGCAAACAAATTAGGAATGACAAAAACCCTCTCCTCAAAGACAACCATGATCCAAAGCTACTCATACTCAAAATTATCAACTCCTCCAAAATTATCAACTCACAAAATAGCCACTCTTAAAAGTACCAACTCTCAACTATCCAACTATCAACATCATCTCATTATTCAATTGTATCTTAACACAAAGAGTGGCCTCCTTTTATAGTAAATCCCAAGTGTCCCCCTTCAAAATGGGACTTTTCCAATTTTCATGCCCTTCCAGCCTTCTTTTCCATTTGTCCAATTCCCATTGGCAAGTACATCAAGTGGCCTCCTTGAGGGTGTAGGGGTCGGTGCCATTTAAGCCCCTTTCCAAAACTAGCCAAGATACCACTTTTGTCAACAACTAGAGGAGGTATCTACCAAACTTTTCTAGCCTCTAAGGTCTTCTTGCATTTACTATCCAAAAGGTGGTTGAAGACTCTCGCCAACCTCTCTCTCTCTCTCTCTCTCTCTCTCTCTCTCTCTCTCTCTCTCTCTCTCTCTCTCTCTCTCTCTCTCTCTCTTGTTAGGTGTCCTCTATTCCAAGAGAGAGAGAATATTCTCCCTAGGATCTCCATGCAACCTATATTGAGCTATTGACCTCCTATTCTTGCATTCTGGGCCCTCATATGATTATTAATTACTTGATACAACCACGTCCGGAATGACGTAGCATAGCTAATAACCACATACAATTGGAGTGACCGGCTATCCATATCAGGAATTATTCTGATTCCCTTGTACAGGACATGGACATAACATCAAGAGTAAGATTTTTGATTTCCTTGTACAAGACCTATTCAGTGTTTTGATCTACAAAAGATCCAATCTACAAAAGCAAAAAATATGATTTTGGTGTAGAATCCTCTCTAGCATGCTCTAGAATTGATATCTTCACCAAATCATTGATAGATCTGATTTCCTCCTTCATAACCTGAAACACAAGCTCTGATACCATGTGAAAGATTTCAGATCCTTTAGATCCAACCTACTTGAATGATCTTTGGTTAGAAAGAGAAATACACTACCAATTTCACCAATGTAGAAAAATCAGCATCTACACACAATTTGAGATGCAAACACTAATAGAACTTGATCAAACTTGAATGAAATGATTATGTACTATTGCTGTCCGTAAAAAACCAGCAAGATACTGTATTTCACACGTGTGGATCCAAAAATAACAAATATAGATCACTCTACACATAGAATTGCAAGCAATCACCAAGATAGTGCACCAATGGATAGTAGAACCCAAGAGAACCATGTATAAGCATGAAATGAGATAGAGAAGAGAGAAGATGACTCTCTCCACGAGTTACATCCTTTTATAACAGGTCCAAACCCTATTTGGCCACTTGGCTTTCCCACCAAAATGCTAACCCTACCAATTTTGGGTCTAGATTCAATGTACCCAACTTATTCAAATTGAATCTACTCAAACTCGCATTCTATCTTTCCCACACTTTCAAAAAGTGTCTATTCAAATGAAATTTAGACTAATGAACTTTGAAAAGTCAACCTCTAAGTCTAAAACAAGTTTTGGCCTCAATATGCCAAATATGAAAATATTGCAAAATGTGATGAAACTAGTTGAATCTTTCACATTTATCTCATGGGGAGCTTTTATCATTAAAAGCTTTGGGACTTTATAAGGGTGAATTTCCTTGAGAGACTATTCTTAGAACTACTTTTACTTCAATAAAGTTTTCCTATTTTTGAGGGAGTTCCTTGTCTTTTTTCAAGTTCCATTTTAGAAAAGGGACATAGACTTGGTGATTTTGTATTCCATTAAGTATGAATTTAATCTTTCAGGATGAGAGCTTGAGTGTAAATGTCTTGGAGAGTCCAATGTGAGATGATGAGAGATTCCATTGTCATTTCATTATTTTAAAAATTTTATCACTCTCTTTGTCATTTGTTTAGGAGGGTTCAAACTGTTATAATGAGGTAGGTAGGTATTTATGATATGAATTCTTGTTTTCAGGTTATTCAAAGGACTTCGAATGGAGCTTCTTATAATTATCCACAAGAGACTTGCCAAGGTTGTTAGAAGGTTGTTGTATGGAAGAGTTATGCCAAGTTACTACCTTTAATAAAAGGCGACTAAGTGCCTTGCTCTAACATTGACCCTACTGGACTTACCTGCGAGACAGAGACGAGCAATGTTCCTTACTACATCGTTGATCCTGCTATGATAACTCAATCAGCAATGGTCAAACCTGAGCGGCCTTGTGCTACCAATCAATCGCCCCTTCTATGGTAGTGATCGAGCGAACTCCCAATGTCATTTTTTAACGCATTTCTACTACCAGTGAATAGCCGAGTTCAGAGGCAGAATATCTACAGCCAATCGCACATTTTTGTGGCAGACTTCAAGCGAGTTTCTATGGCCATTGCTCAATGCATTTCTGTTGCCACCAACTGCATTTGCTGAGGAGATTACCATGCACTTCTGTCTCCCATCATTCACACAATTTTTGGCAGACATCAAATAGCCAATCCATCGCATTTCTGGAGGCCTCCATCGCTGATTTCTGGGGGCACTACATCCTTGCTGGTTCTGTTTCAAGCAATAATTGCTTTTTAATAGTAAATCATACATTGTTGTCCTGTCCCCTACTACAGACCTGCATATGGACCTGCACTTTTCACTGGGAACCATCAAGAATCAAAAACTCTAAATTTTTGATTGCTGCGCACCTCTGCCTACTGTGGCCCTACGACCTGTCTGCGACCTTGCACTAGCAATTTGCAGCCATGGTTGTCTGCCAGTGATCTCATCCCTCTGCCTATGACCTGAACCAATATGTCTACGACCCTACATCAGAAAAAATTAGACCTGTGGTCCGAATTTCTGCCCGTCCATCGATGATAGGAAGAGCCCATTTCTGCATCTCCGTTGCTTCTATTTGTTGCCTTCCATCACATCATAGATAGAGCATTTTCATTCATTCACAGAAAATGAAAGAGCCATTTGATTCTGTTGTCCATCACTGACAAAGATATGCAATTTACGAAATTTTGTTGCTCTTATTCCCTGTTTGTCCATCGTTGTTCACTGGGAATCGAAAATTGATGAGCAGTAACGACCTGAAATTCTTCCTCTCAGAGACCTGTGAAAAGAGTAAACTGCCACTTGTAGAGTAGCGTTGCAGAGAGGCATGGGCAGGTGATGTTCTTACTGAAATAGGAGAGTCAAGTTTCAAAGAGAAGCCTAAAATCGAATTCGAAACTCATATCGGCAGCACTATCTGCTAATAGTCTTCGAAAAGCAAGTGGAAAACGATGGACTCGTGAATGAGAATAAATGTGGACACAGTTTAGCGGCATTCATGACTAGTGGTCTTTGCGGCATCCCGGCTACCCAATTCGTCACTAAGGTACTTTAATTTCATCTCAGATCATTACATGTTATGCCAGTTGTGTGAAAGATGAGTATTTTGCTAAATTATTCCGTGCTAGAGTATATGTGGTCCGAAATCGTATTCGGCATAGTGAAGGGACCTATAAGCGATTTTACAATACAATGCCTGCAATGCTAGTGAATATATGTGACTTAGTGTACCAATTTTCCATAAGCATGTTATGTTGGATTTAGACTAGCAGTATGTCACATCACCAAACGGTGGTTTAAGGTTGGAGATCCTTACTTGCTGATGTTGTATTTTCTGAAAATTAACAAACGTAAGGATTGTTTAAATGTTTGATGAAATGCTTTCTCGTTGCGTGACATTACTAGACTTACCGAAATCGTGAATGTTATTTCACTCATGATGAAATCATTTTTCCTGTTGATAAGTAATCGCTTGATACTACTCGATTTTTAGCAATAGTCACTATGTGCTAAAAATTACCGTTAGTACGCTATTTGAATTTTCCAATTTGAAATCATTTTGTGACTATATTATGGAGAGTATTAACTAGGCCTGACCTCTGTGAAACACCAGAGCGGGTAGTCTGCCGGAAACAGCTGAAACACGATGTCACAATTAAGTCGCAAAGTATGCACTCCATTTCCAATACTACTAGACCCGGAATATGGAAAACACTACTATCCAATGAACAGGATGGCAAGCGTAATGTACTCACCACATTTCACTTGACCTACCCCACTTAAAAGAACAGTGTCTAGGGTGTCCAATAAAAACTGAACAGTTCAATGGGAGTACCCTTAACAATCCTAGAACTTTAGTGGACACATGACCTAATCTCAAAGACCAAAGTAGGGGTCTAGAAGTGAGATAATACCAACAATGAGTTGGACCCCGTATGATGGGGGAAGAGAGTCAGTTCCAACATGCGCGTAGTGACATCTGCCAGCTAAGGTGAGGAACCCCATGCTACTATTTTTTCACCCCAGAACTCTACCAATATCTATGCCCTAGAGACACTCTACGTAGAACACAACATTGTGGGGAGTACAGTTATTTCAAAGCATACTACTCACGGAAGACAGATTTTGGCATCTGACAGAAGCCACCTCTGTCACGTACGTAGATATAGCCCACCCCCTTCTACTTAGAGAACCAGCGATACGGTCACCTGGATCAGCCTGTAGTACCAATTGAGACTAGGAATATGACTTTTAGGAGAAGATCCTAGGTACATAGTAGACCTATGTGATTGCACCGCCACGAGTTCACCATTAGATATGAGAACAATTTAGAGGTTTGAAAGAAGAAATCAGGTCTAGCAGGTCTAAGATACCACCAAAACCTCTAGGTAGTCATATTTCTATAGGTCTGAAATATTTTCAATAATTAGGGTCTTTGAAATTCGTGTACGGTCCGAACACCATAATGGCAGGGATGCGTCTCAATCTCCCTCTAGGACCTAACATGCCATACATCGGTACTTCGCATCTAATCATTAGTTGAAGATACACCACCGCCAAAGAATTATATCCATGTTCGGGATAGAGCGGTTGGATGAAATCCTTAGAGTGCTAGAGCCTTGCATCCTACCAATAGTGGATCTTGCAAGGACGCGAGATGTCATAGTTTTAGTACTATTCTAGGAGAATCAGTCTTGATAGTAGTATGAGCGGATGACCGTAGTTTTGTGCCAGGACCAAGTTGATTGAAGCAGAACCTACCCTCTTTCTACCATACTTCTGGAAGCTTCAAAAACTTCCATTGGCTGGAAGAGCACGGAGCGATCGAACGAGCCACCAGGGTTGGAAGCGACTGTCCTTGGTCCCTACCGTGAGGGCATTGTGGGCCCTTCCCCTTTTAGGACTTTCTGACAAAAGCAACCCCTCGTCCGAAAAACCCCTAACATTCGTGCGTCTGTCGGGAGCAGTATGATAATGGGCTATTGTTTCAAGGCGATTATCTATACGTAGGGCTGCAAATTATCTACAGATTGCACGTGTTGTGAACAGTTTTGCTTTTTAGACCGTCAGCCGCAAGATAGCATGGTTGTGAAAGCTACAAGTGCACACGTTGTTTTTAGAAAATCAATATCAAGTGTCACAGGTTGAAGTGGTTAGCATCACACAGTGATGTGTGCTGATCCCACACCTAGAACATATGTTTTAGGGCCTTTTCACACATGAGTTCACAATCCAACCCTAGCAGTACAAGAAGAGGGTTAGATTAGCCCTACATTGCTTGAAGTTAAATGTAAGCAATGACCTCTTGAAGGAGGTAGCTTCTTGTACCACATCAAAAGAGGCTTGGGATTCACTAAAGAACATTTATGAATCCAATAACACTTCAAGAGCGCTTATGCTAAGAAACTTGATCTTGCAAAGCATGAGGGGAAGTGGAGAAAATGGACAAGAGTATGTCTTAAGGATAAAATCCTTGAACAAAGAATTGGGATCTACTATAGGAGAGAAGATCCAAGATAATGAACTAGTACAAGTAATTTTGAATGGATTAGGAGATGAGTTTTCTAATCTAGTTCAATCTTTTGCTATTCAAGACCAACTTCCATCAATTGAAAAATTGCATAATGTTCTTGTGGCCGAGGAAAGTAGGATTCTACACCTCAAAACAAGAATGGGGTCCTTATCACTACATAATGGTGATGAGAAAGCAAACTTCACATCTAAAGGCAAGAAGAAGACTCATCATTTCAAGAAGATCCAAGGCAAAGAGGCCGAGGCAAAAAAATGGAGGATCTACCTCCAAAGGGAAGCAAAAGAACAAAGCAAAGTTGAAGTGTTTCTTTTGTGGGAAGAAAGGACACTTTGCTTCCGAATGCTATAAGAAGAAAAATGCACAAGGGAATGAAGATCAAAGCAATCTTGCACAAGGGAAGGAGGAAGAGGATGGCTTCAACACATCCTTGATGGTATGGTCGATTGATAGTGGGGCTAGTTCCCACATGTCATTCAACAAGCATTATTTATCTTATCTACTTTCTTGTAATGATTCTAAGAAATCAATCTACACTTCTAGTGAACAAGAATGCAAGATAGATGGCATATGATCTATTCCATTATGCTTAGGATCATCTAAGAGGATAGATCTTGATAATGTTTTGTATGTTCCATCCATTACAAAAAACTTGCTTAGTGTTGGTCAATTAATGGACAATGGACTAGATGTACATTTCAAGAATGGAGTGTGTTCCATCTTGAAAAATGATAAGTGCATAACTAGTGGCATTAAGCAAGGAAGGCTTAATGTGGCTATTGAAAGTGTGAATATGGTTAGGGAGGAGTTGACTCAAGTGGAGCTTTGGCACAAAAGATTGGGCCATCCTAATCTTCAATCAATAAATTCCATGGCATCAAAGGAGCTAGCTTTTGGCCTACCAAAAGCTTTCAAGAAGTGTCGCAAAGTGTGTGAGGCATCTGGCCTTGCAAAGTCACACAAGACTTCCTACAAGAGATCTTTAACAAGATCTACCTCACCTTTAGATCTTATCCATTCGGATGTACATACTTTTTCTCATGAAAGTAATTGTATGTGACTTTTATAGATGAATGTACTAGATACACTTGGATTGAATTATTGCCTAAAAAAAGCCATGTATATGAAGCTTTTGTAAAGTTTAAGTCTCTAGTGGAAAAGCAACTTAGTTCTTGCATTAAAGTTCTAAGATGTGATAATGGAGGAGAGAATATCTCCAACAAGATGAGAGACTTTTGTGAGTTCAATGATAGTAAGAGAGAACTCACTTGTCCTTACACCCCCAAACAAAATGGGGTGGCCGAGAGGAAAAATAGGAGTCTTTGTGAATGTGAAAAGTCTTTAAGACTTGATGCATCTCTACCCATCACCTTTTGGGGCGAGGCCATAACTTGTGCTAATTACTTATGTAATAGGATTACTAGTAGTGCTGTTGGATTTCACCATTTCAAGCTTTGTTTGGCAATAAGCCCAATGTAAAAGATTTTAAAGTGTTTGGATGTATATGTTATGTCCACATTCCTTTGGAAACAAGAAGGAAAGAAGATGCAACTTTCTTCAAAGGAATATTTGTAGGCTATAGTGAAAATAGCAAAGGATATAGGATATTTGATCCTATTTCAAAGAAGGTCAAAGCTGGCCAGGATGTCTGGTTTGATAAATCTCAAAGTTACAAGTTGTCTCCAAATGCATCTAATCTCTTAGGTGATGAAGATCTTGCAACACCCAAGGAGGAGCCTCTTGAAAATGATCTTTTGGAAGATCAAAATCAAGTGCCAAAGGAGCCGAGAAGATCCACAAGGAGCAAGGCCGAGCCTTCAAGGCTCACATATTTTGAGAAAGGGAAGCAAAGCGAAGACACATCTCCTTCTACCTCTTACTCTTTTCTAACCACAATGCTTGAAGAGCCATCATGTTATGAAGATGCAAGTAGATCACAAGTTTGGAGAGATGCAATGCAAGTAGAGTTTGATGCTTTGATAGATAATCAAACTTGGAATCTTGTACACCTTCCATATGGGAAGAAGCCAATTGCATGTAAGTGGATCTATAGATTAAAGTACAATCAAGATGGATCTATAAGTAAGTACAAAGCTAGATTGGTTGCTTAGGGGTTTCTTCAAACTAAGGGCATAGATTATGAAGAAACATTTGCTCATGTAGCAAAACTTGTAATCATTAGATTGATCATTTGTATTGCTACTTTATTCAATTGGAATCTCTATCAAATGGATGTGACAAATGCTTTTTTGAATGGCTACTTGGAGGAGGAAATATACATGTTGCAACCCGAGGGCTTCATCAAGGATGGTGAGGAGGAGAAGGTTTGCCACTTAAGGAAGAGCCTATATGGCTTGAAGCAAGCACCTAGAGCTTGGTACTCTAGGTTCCATGATTTTCTCTACTCTCTTGGCTTTGTGATTAGCTGTTATGAGCCTTCTTTGTACATCAAATGTAATGATGGAAAGTTCATCATTCTAGTACTTTATGTTGATGATATCATATTGACATTAAATGATGGTGAAGTCATAAGAAATGTTAAAGTTTCCTTGTCTAGTGAATTCAAGTATGCTACTTCCATTCTTGAAAGGTTTGGCATGAAAGATTGTAAAGAGATTGACACCCCTATGGAGCAAGCTTATAAAGTTACTAATGATTGTGATGAAGCATCCTTTGAGGACGTGACACTCTTTAGGAAGCTAATAGGCTCCTTAATCTATTTGACAATCACTAGACCAGATTTAAGCTATAGTGTAAGAAAGTTAAGTCAATATATGCAAGGTCTCTTGATGCATCTTTGGAAAAGTGCCAAGAGAGTGCTTAGATATGTCTCTTCTACTAGATTTGTTGGCATTCTCTATCAAGGATCTAACTTGTACTTGAGAGCATTTTCAGATTCAGATTTTGTAGGAGATAAGATGGGTAGAAGATCCATAAGTGCATTTGTCACTTTTCTTTGTGGAGGAGTGATATCTTGGCTTTCCGAAAAGCAAGATACGATTTCTCTTTCCTCTTGTGAAGCCGAGTACAAGGCATTGACTTCAACAACCAAAGAACTCCTATGGCTAAGAAGACTTTTGGTGGAGCTTCAAGTGCTAAAGGTGGAGGAGGTCCCTTGCATCTATTGTGACAATCAAGCTTCTGAACAAATTGCTACCAATTTGATCTTCCATGCTAGAACAAAGCATATTGAGATAGCTCATCACTTTGTGAGGGAGAAGGTGCAATCCAAGGAGGCTCAACTTCATCATGTGCCTTCATCCGAGTGCATAGCTGATATCTTAACCAAACCTTTGGCTAAAGATTCATTTTTCAAGTTAAGAGATGATCTTGGAGTTGTAAATATATGTACATTAGACTTGCCAAGTTAGAAGTGAGGAGTGTTAAAATATTACTTCCAACTTGATGGGCCTTGTAGATCTCAAGTTATTTGAGCCTGATAGGATCTCACACATGTGGAGTCTATTCCCACATGTGAAAGAATGTACATAAGTCATTTTTATAAAGTGAGATTGACTTTAGCTTGATCTACACTAGTGTGAAATTGACCTTTGAATAGAATCTTGAAAATGGTCAAATTGGTCAAACTTTGTGTAAATAGATTGGAATTCCATGTGAATGAGTTATTACTCACATATGTCAAGATACCATTCACACGTGTGGATAAGCTTCTAGAAGATAAGATAGGAAGATTCCATTAGATTCTATTTTATAAGGAGTATTCCTATAAATGTGGAAGACTAGCTTTTTGTTTTCTAGCCAAAGATAATAATGAACTTTGGGAAATGAGCACATATGGCTCCCATTGGTGGATCTAGATGACTACGCACTCTTCACACATGTGAAGGCCTGTTGGATAGTACGCAGCTCGTGACTTGATCTATAAAGGGATCAACCAAATCAATAACAAGTTGATGTGACATTGGCAAATTCTAGTTTTGTTGTGATTTCCACATTTGTCTTGAGTTTTGATGAATGAAATGCATTTGTAAGTTAATGTACTTTACTCTCTGTAAACAAGTCGTACTAGTACTATCCTCCACATGTGTGAGGCTGCCCATCCATATTTTTGATCATTTGATCCATTGCTCTTGCTTAAATCATAGTGTAAAGCATCTAGATCAAGATCTAACACCTAGAACTTGATAGATCTTTGGATTAAGCAATCAATAAATCTTAATGATTGATAGTACAATCAATATTTGTCCTTTTTCTCTGAAAATTGACAGTACATTCATGGATCTCCAAGTAAGGTTGGTAGGCTACAAATTATGAGGCAAGTTAGGATTTCAAGTTAATATAAGTGTGACTGGGTCCTCACTTCTCCACTTCATCCCTCGGGTGTCAAGAGTATTTTTTCAGTGTTGTGGGTGTTATTTCGTGCTCTTTTTGATAGGTGTTCACGAGCTAACCACCAATGTCGGACGACATGGCACGGACCAAACAAAGGGCGTGAGAACTTAGAGTGACAACATTGCTCCATAGGGATGCAATAGCCACGCTCAACGATAGAGAGAGACAGGGGAGTAGAAGCAGAAGTAGGAGTCGCAGCCAGGCTCCGTCTACCTTCAACGTATACGTCCCAAGTTCTTGGGTGAGTTCCATATTACAACAATAATTTCTTTTTTTTTTTATTTTTCTAAATTTATGAATTTTGTTTGGGTATTTCGCACCCTTCCGTTCAGTGCATATGTACAAGGTCACTAGGGCTACTTCTGATCCTTTGAGTGTTCACAGACTCCGTGATGCCTCTAGGCCGTTCACTCCGATATCTGAAAAGGTGAACAGAAAAAGGTGTTACATAACGTATAGGTGACTTCAACTTCTTTTAACTACGGTAAGCTTTTATCTTGTTTACGTTGGTTCAGTGCTTAAAAATTTCACTGTTTAACTCTACCAGCTTAACCGTGTTATTTTCATACAGCTTCACTATTACATATGAACCGTTCCAGCGTGGCCCCAACTTTTGAGGCATCAGCTCGTGTCTAGCGTCATAGAACAACACTAACTGCCCCTGGGTGAATTGGTAGTCACGCACATTTCTGTCATGTATTTCTTTCATGCGCCTCTTGTGGGTTTCTTGGTGATTCAAGGCAGCTAGTCGGGGCTCGTCTAGGTCTTGTAAAGTGTCCAGTCGGTGTTGTATTTTAACTCTTTCTTGCATAGGTCATGCTTCATGGCAAACCGCAAGGGTGGGAGCTCTATTTCTAGTGGCAGTACGCATTCTTGGCCATACACTAGAAAAAAGGGCATACAATGTCGAGTACATTTTTTTGTCCCAATCCCTCTGTCGGTCTAATACAATTTTTCTTAGAATACCCACTAATTGTTTGTTTGTGCTCTCAACCTGACCGTTGGCTTGCGGGTGGTAGGGTGTGCTTTTTCGGTGCTTGATCGTCAGTTGATCGGTCAAGCCTTTGATAGTTTTGTTTAGGAAATGGGTACCCATGTCAGAGATGAATTCTCTGGGTGTACCGAACCGGCCTATCACCTGTTCTAGCAAGAACCAGATGGTTTCTTTTGCATTGTCTTTGGCCACAGCCCGTGCCTCGGCCCACTTTGTGAAATAGTCAGTGGCCACTATGATATAATGTTTTCGGCTAGATGAAGCTGGGTGTATTGGGCCAACGAAGTCGATGTCCCATTTTTCAAAGGAGAGACAGGCCTGTATCGGAATTAATGATCGCACTCTGTTATCCGTCTTGTCAACTTGTTGACAGGTGTCGCAGTTCCTGGCGTGTATGTGGGCATCTTGGAATAGTGTCGGCCACCAGTAACCCGCCCTCAAAATTTTCTGCCCTGTGAGTTGGCCGGCAAAGACCCCACAGGCAGAATCGTGACACTCCTCTAGTATAAATTTGGCTTCTTCAAGAGTGACGCATCTTCGATACAATCCTTCCACACCTCGTCTATACAGTGTGCCCCCTATTAAGGTGAACTTTAGGGCTTGTAGACGTAGCTTTCGTTTTTCTGAAGCCGTCATACTGTTGGGTGTCTCTAGCGTGGATAGGTAGGTTGCTAAAGCCGTATACCACTCAGGAATTGTGTCAACGTCTACCCTCAAAAGTTCTCTTGAGTGATCAGTCTCCCACTCATCGTCTGTTTCAATAACCCCTCCCAGCTCACAAATACAATCGTTTAACCCCTGCAGTTTAGGCAACTTGCTTTGGATGGTGTAGTCAAACTCCTGAAGGGAGATTATCCACTTCATTAAGCCTTCAGGAGGTTCTAGTTTATTCATCATCAAGGTGACTGCAGTACTCTTGGTAAAGAAATCACTTTTCGATGCAATAGGTAATGCCTTAGTTTGGCGGCAGCGTAAGCTATCCCCCCACAAATTTTCTCAGCCTTACTATAATTAAGTTCGGCTTTGTTCAATTTTCTCCCTATAAAAATAATAGGGTGATATTTTATGTCCCAAATCTGGGCTAGGCAACCGTTTATGCACGTGTCTTTGGTGCTTTTGAAAACGAAGAACTCCATGTCGTACATAGGTGGTTTCAATATTGGAGCATTAGCCAAAGCTACTTTCAATTCCTAAAAAGTCTTCTCATATGCCTCGTCCCAAGTCCACTCCACGTTGGTTTTCAATAAGCCAGTCATCTGGTAAGTACGCGTGGCATAGGCCATGACATATCTTTGTTAATAATCGCTCAACCCTAAGAAGGTCTGAAGTTGGGACACCGTAGTTGGTGCCATCATGGCTACGAGCATAGCTATTTTTCTGGGTCAGTTGCCATGCCATATTTACTTATGACATGTCCTAACAGTACCCCGTAAGGAACTCCTAATAGGAACTTGTTAGCATTCAAGGCTATACAGGTTATTTCGCACTTCTAAAAACACTTCTCTAGCATGGTGAGATGTTCTGCGATGGTGGTTGCCCCACAGAGGTCATCTATAAAGATTTTGAGATTTTCGTCTAAGATATCCTCAAAATGTTTGTTCATAAACCTCTGATAGGTTCCAGGGGCGTTAGTCGACCCAAAGGGCATGATGTGGCAAGCAAAAACCCCAAACGTGGTTGTGAAGGTGGTCTTCAATTTATTCTCTTCTGCTATGGCTATCTGATTATATCCTAGAAACAGTCCATGAAAGAGTACTGGTCTCTTCTTGCCATTTCTTCTAGGACTTGGTCTATGAACGACAATGGGTAGTAGTCCTTCTTAGTTTGTTTGTTCAACCTCTTATAATCCACACACACGCACTCGGTATTCTCTACTGGAAATATCAGTCCAGCAGTTCGAAGTCTCTCGAGTTTAGTATATACTCCTTCCTTTAGGTGGTAGGGTAGCCGATGTTGTTTTTGTCATATAGGTTTGGCTCCCTCCTTCAATGGTATTGTATGAGTCACTAGATCAGGTGGAATCCCCTTCAAATCTAAGTAGTCCTAGGCAAAAATATGCTGGTACTTTCTACACAGCCGTTCATATTCTTCTTTTTCTCCAATGCCTAGGGAAGCACCTATTTTGATATTATTGGGCTCTTCTAGGGTTCCTAGGTTTATCAGGCAGATATCGACGTCTCAAACTTTGGGAGGCCGCTCTTCTGAAGTGTTTCACTCTATATTCAGTATTGATCTCAGGTCTGGTTCATCTTCACTCGTAGTGGACTCACCATCGTCCTCACTACCTGTGACCTCCTCCCGCTCAAACGAAGGTATGGGTGCTCTCTCTGACTGAGGCACCTCGGGATAGCCGTCGACTATGGTACGTTTTCTACCCCTTCCAAAAATCAGTACTCCTGTGCGGATGTCGAGTGTAGTTGCTAAGTCTGAGCCATGGCCATCCTAGCAGTATAGAGTACCCCCGGTTCCCGGCGTATATCCTCATGACGTAAAAGTCCACTTGAATGGTCTTTTTAGCCACAATAATGGGTACATTCTTCAGCTCGCCCTCTGGTTTGATCACAGAGTTGTTGCCTAGCTTTAGGGCTATCAAGGTAGCGAGTTCTAGAGTAAAACCAAGGTGGTCTGAAAGCTCTAGACTTATGATGTTAACTGCCAACTCTGCATCAACTATGGCCCCTGAAATGACTAGGCCATCTATAAGTACGTCTACCTTAGGGCTTGACCTAGGTCAATATTTTCTAGGGCTTGACCTAGGTCAATATTCTCTCTCTTCAGATTTTGGTCTATATCCTTCCTAAACCTACGATTTTTGGTCATAGTCCTCTTCATTTCTAGGCCAGTTTTCTCTTTTCTCGGTCCTAAGAATCTGGGATGTCTGCGCCTCCAAGATGCTAACCTCACCTTGCTCTTTTGGTAGTGGATCCTCGTAGATGGGTGTAGGTTCAAATACTAGCTTCTCAATGATTACTGGGTTGTCTACCTCTGATGGTGATTTTGATGTAGGCTTGGGTTTCCTGGGAAGTAGCTCCGTCTGGAGGTTACTTTGGGTCACTACTAAAGCCTCTTTTCTACTTGTGGGTTCCTCCAGTGTCTCTATGGCTATGAAGTTCACGGGTGGCTTGTCATCTTCTACGCGTGCCTTTCCTTTATCCTCCTAGTTAATCCCGGGTCTGTGTTGTATGTATTGAGGTGGCCTTGATGGCCCCGCCGTTCTGTCCTCCTGGGGTCTATGGTTTACTGGCCCAAGTATCTTATTCCCAGTGTTTAGCCCAGTGTCTATCCTCCAAGTGTCCAGGCCTCTTGCAGTACCCGCACACTTGGTTGGGACAATTTCGATTGAAATTATTCCCTCTACAGTGTCTACACACTCAGGGGTTCGGTCCCTCTATAGGGTGTCTCTGACCCAACAAATTTTGGTGTCATTTGAGAAAGTTTACATCTGTTGCTACGGTCTGTATATTTTCACTCATCATGCACTTTCATACAGTGCTCCATGAAACTCAGGATTGGATCCACTAAGTTTGGGTAGTCCTCTTGTCTTCGGGGGTACTATGATTGGTTCAGTCAAACATCTTGCCATTCTGTTGGCAATAGGTTCTATAGCAGTGGGTGTTACGTCCTCTAACGATGGTTTCGTAGCGTCGGTTGGCTCAAGTTCTGTTAATTCTTCTATGACTTCCAATATATCACCTAAGTCCATTACAGGTTGGTGAAACTCATCATTGGCTAGTGGGAAAAGGGACCCACGACTGCTTCTTCTAAGCCCTAAACGCTCCCTCAGATTTGAAGTCTCTCTGTGTGATGCTCTCTTAGACCTAGGTTTCCTTGGTATACCTATGATGTATCGTCTAGGGTGACACTAATGATTTCTGCATAATAATTTTACTTTCGGATAGTAATCAACTGTCGTTGCACGTGTGTTGTATGATTATGTACAAAATATTTACATGGGCAGGAACCCCCAAACATTAATAACAGATGATAGATATGTTTTACAATTCTTAACACTCCTCCTTAAAACATATCTATCTGATGTTGGTGAAGATCCTTTGAGTTTGGATTCTTTGCTTTGCATTTTAAGTGAAGATGAACAAAGAATCTATCATAGCAACCAATGCATGTGGTATCTTGCTTTGGATAGGCCGATCATTGAGCGTTTGGCTACTTCGAAGAGCTTATCAGGGTTAGTGAGGGTTGGGTACTGATCGAGGGTGTGAGCTGGTGAAGCTAATCCAAAAAATAGGCGTTGTGTAGGAAATGAAGATGGAGGTGGAGGGAGTGGAGGAAATATGTTAGTAGCAATGGTGGTGGTTGTTGTTGTGGTGGTGGTGGTGGTTATTGGAGGGGCCGGACTTCTTCCTAACTTATCTACTTTCTCTGGTTCATCATCACTTATTTCCATCAAGTCCACAACATCAAAATATTGCGAAGTGTCCAAGGTGTGGACTTGTTGGGCCTGTGGTTGTTGACCTCGTGGCTACTGGGCCGCTTCCGTGTCTTGGGGACTAGAACTCCCCACTCCTCCCCCCCCAAAAAAAAATGGTGCGTTTGGTGACGTTGGCGGCGTAGGCGTGGTAATCAATGTGGGTGGGGTGGCGACCTTGTCTGGTTGACCAACTACTTGTGATGTGGTCGTATTGGGTTCTGGTGTAGACGTAGCTGCTCCATCACTCCCAATGATGGTGTGTGAGGGTGATGAGTGTTGTTGCGAGGCTGAAGTTGAGCTTCCATCATCGGAGGCTGAACCGTCTGATGTTGTTCTAGCTGGTGATTTCCTCCTAGCTTGAAGCTTTCTTCGTAGAGTGCTTAAGGAGTGACAATGGTGGAGAGTACGTATCTACCAAGTTCAAGGCTTTTTGTGATGAGCATGGGATCAAGAGGGAGTGTATAACACCAAAACAAAATGGAGTGGCTGAAAGAAAGAATAGGACTTTATGTGAAAGTGCCAGAGCCATGAGGTTAAGTGCTAATCTTGGTAAGCCATTTTGGGATCAAGCATTGTTGTATGCTAATTTCTTGTGCAATAGTGGCTGAGTGCTATTTTGGATGGAAAGACACCTTTTGAGATGCTATTCAAGAGGAGGCCGAGCGTCAACTTTCTTAAAACTTTTGGATGCACATGCTATGTCAACATAACTCTTGATGATAGGACCAAGGAGGATCCATCTTCAAGGAAAGGTATTTTTGTTGGATATAGTGAGGTGAGTAAAGCCTACAAGGTTTACATTCCTTCTACTAACAAAGTGATCATTGGTAGAGATGTCATTTTTTATGAGGGGAACATTCGAAAAGTATCTTCAATCATTATTGATGGTGATGTGGATGGATCTAACATTCTTGATGTTGATGTAAAGGATCCTACTTTGGATGGTGATGATGAAGGACCATCATCAAGTCAAAAGCCAACGAGAACATCAAGGGAAAGATAAATGTCTTCAAGGCTCGCCTATGATGAAAAGAATAAGCAAGTAGTTTATGAAAATTATATTGCTTTCCTAACCTCTTTTGATAAACCTACAAGTGCAGATGAAACAAGGAACAAAGAGGAGCGGATCCAAGCAATGGATCTTAAGTGTCAAGCTCTTCTGAAGAATAGAACATGGAGATTGGTGGAGTTACCTAAGGACAAGAAAGCTATTAGATGCAAATGGATCTTTAAGGTGAAGACAAACCAAGATGGATCTATCAACAAGTACAAGGCAAGGTTGGTGGCAAAAGGATATGCTCAAGAACATGGTATTGAATATGATGAAACCTTTGCACCCATGGCAAAGATGGTGAGTATTCGGGTCATCATATCTCTTTCTACTCTTTATGGATGGTTATACATGGTTCTCTTGGGTTCTATTATCCATTGGCGCACTATACTTGTGATATCTTGCAATTTTGTGTGCAGAATGTTCATTAAAAGTTATTTTCAGGTCCACATGTGTGAAATACAAAAGCTTACTATTTTTGTATGGACATCAATTTTATTATATGTTTTGGTTCATGTTTGATCAAGATCTATTAGAGTTTGCATCTCTTTGATAGTGTAGATGTTGGTTTTCTACATCGGCGAGATTGGTGAATTGTTGTCTTTCTAACCCAAGATCATTTTGTAGGTTTGGATCTTAATTGATTTGAAAACTTTCACATACTCCACTATGTATTCCAAACAACAATCCAACCTTGAGCATGCAAGTTATCAGTAACAACATCTCCGTCAACAGATTTTTTTTTTTTTTTTTTTTGGGGGGGGGAGAGTGGAGTTGCAAACATCCACTGGAGCGGCCACATTGCCAACAACAACATGAGCAAAATAAACAGCCAAGGTCACAAAAATAAAGATGAAAAAAGCAAGGCTAAGAAGGTAGATGGGCGATCCAAAGAGACTCAATCACAAGAAGTACCCTAGTCACGACGAAGATCCTTTAACAGATAGGAAGCACAATATTGAAAAATTAGTCTTCTTCGTCAACCACTCCTACGTCCACACCATCTAATAAATTTTGGAGCTATTGTCCACGTTACGTGCAGGAAAGAACTCATGTAGAAGTTTCAACCAAGTTGTACACCTAGATCAGTCAAGCTTGGTGACAATAGCCAACACAGAGTAAAAGGAACTGGATTATTTTTATTTCTCTGTTTTTCCATTGTCTTGTTATCCATCTGAGAAATCTTCAATTTTTAGACCTTGATAGTCTTATTGAAGTAGTTGATAGATCATCGCAAGTGTCTTGCGAAGACCAACTACCACCTACAATGGTTGGTCATCCAGAAAAAAAAGTTTAAGAAAGTAGGCGAAGCAGCAAAAGAGAAAGAGCCAAGAAGCTGAGGAAAGAACAAAATTTAAGCAACAAGATGAGTCAGATTAATCTTGATCAAAAGAAATTCTCTAGAGCAATGATAGTTGAATCCCTATGAAACCCGAAGAGATCCAAAACTAATGGATCAAAGGAAGAAAGAGCTGCAGAAAAGGAAAAGATAAAGACAATAGTGAGTCTACAAGACAAAGCGAGCTCTTCACCCAGCAAGTGGTGGTCAAAGCTCAACATTGCAAGGGTCCAAGGTTGCAACGGTAGTATTATCAATTCCTTCATTCTTCCACCAACCCCCTAGCCAATCCACCTTCGAGAACCCTTCTCTACCTTCTAACCAAGTACCCACCAGAATGTTCGAATTCATTGAGACTGATAACCAAGATTTGTGCAACCTATCAGTCGAAGATTCTCCTCTTCTCGTCAAGGGAAGCGCGCATCGACAATACTGGAACTTCAATTGAGAGAAGAACTAAGGAAATACCTAGAAGCAAATGGAAGATACAAAGAGTGCAAAGACAATTGATGAATATCTGGCAAGACCTCCCAGAGAATTAGTACTTGCCAAGAAACCAAAAGTGAAACTGTCCATGGCAGATACAAGTGACAAAAAAGAAGAAAAAGAGATAGAGAAAAGCACTAAAACATGCAAGCTTGTCAAGTTGCTGGGAGCTCTCCAATTTTGAAGATGTCAACTATTTGCGGCAATAGGATATTTTGATTAAATTGTGTGGCAAACATTTTTTGTGATAAAGACCGGCGACAATAAGCACTTGGATTTATGTAAGTGAATGAGGATCTATGCTTTTCCAATTGATGATCGAAGATGCCAATGCGGAAGCGAAGCAATATCATTCAATATGGGTTGCAGTGGGTCCTGCAACACATTAGGGGTGGGATGATGTTGGCTGATTTTGACGAATCCCCAATATACTCGGCCAGAGCTACCCAAGAGCACCTTTTACCTTAGACTGAGGAGGTCTCTGAGAAGATGAGATAAACGAAGTCTGAGAGTCGAGTATGCGAGCCGAGAAACACTAGCTAAGAATGATAGATAGAAACTGTGTAAGCCTCATGGTGAATCCCGAAAGATGGAATGACCATGTAGGAACTAGTATTTCTAGGCAAACGTAATAAATGCAAGTAGGCCCCTCTTAGAAAAGTAGAGTGAGCTACCTTTTGATGGCGACCTCTAGTGGAGGAGATAATCCACTTGTAATTTGTGTAATTTGGAATTGCCACTAGGATTCCACGTAAGGAGCTCTCTTGCTTATTTAAGAGACTCCCCCTTTGTAGAAGGGAGTTTTTTGTAATACATCTACTCCATGTCCTAATGAGAAGAGCCTCCACGAGTTTGGTGTATCATTGACCTCCTTGATCATTCTTGTTTTCTTGAGTGGTGCATTAATGGTCTTGCCCTTCCATTCCCTTGTGTGTGGGTGTGGATTTAGTGGTGGATTAGTTTTATTTCTTGTTTGTGGAACTAGTGTGGATTAGTTTTCTGGGCCCTTGTAGATTAATGTAGGAATCAACATTTGAGTAAACTAAATAGGCTGGATTTGTGGTGTAGATCTTGCATATTCCCTTACATTCCAGTTCTTGATGTTCTTGGGGTGTCCAAGAATCAAGAAATGTGTGTTTCTTAATTCTTGGACTTCTAAAATGTTGTTTAGTTTAGTTTCTTGATTCTTGTTTCTTGCATTTAGGTAGAATGTATGTGTTAGATTTAGTTTTAGCTTTTAAGGATATGTTCATTTTGTTTTTGCAGCTAGTAGAAGTAAGTTTTCATTGATCTTCAACTGCACTACACGCTGATTTTGGTTGAATGCTTTGGTTACATGTTGGTTTGATTGCTTGTGATACGATTCAAGAGTGACCTTGTGAAGATAATTAAAATATTATCTTCCTATCTCGAGTTTGGGGCCATGTCCATGGTGATTTCCACTAAAATTCATGTTGTACATAAAAGGAGTGTAAATTGAGCACATATCCTTCTAGTGTAGCTCGGATTTGAGTTAGATAGGTTCAATTATGATGACATGTAGATGTTTAGATAGCATGCAAAGTCTTACTGAATGCATGCAAGCCACATGCAATCAGTGCATGCAACATGCAAAGTAGTTTCAGTGATCTTCACATGTCTAGGCAGTTTTATGAGTTGACATGCAACATACATGCATGCAGTTACACATGTGGATCTATGGTAGGTGAATTAGTTCAGTTAAGTGGACTTTCCATGCAACTCCACTGTAGGAATTTGAGTCTCTCTCATGTAGGAAAAGCTGGGCATGTTTTGCCACATTGTGAATATTGAGATTTTGGTGTTTTAAACTCATTCTCTCTCTACCCGAGTTTTCTATGCTTGATTTTCTCTCTCTACTTGAGAGCAGCCTCTTTTTTCCAAACTAAACACTTAGGATTATTTCTGACATTCATTTCTCATAGTGAAGAGTTAGATTTTTTCATCTGATGTATGCCATTGTGCTCTTGCCTTAGATTTTTCAAGCATACTGTTCTTTGATCAATCTTGTGCAATCACAACACCTCCGTAAGGTCCTGTAGGGTGTGTGGTGAAGTTCACATGTGCTAAAAACTTCACATGGTATCAGAACTCCATGCTTTGGAGAGGTGAGGGTGTATACATCAGATCATCAGTGTTTTTGCTTGCAAGAACTAAAATTTGGGAGAGGGATTCAAACTCGCTGAGAAACAAGCAATCTGAGGATCATAAGTGGATCAAATCAAGGCTGATCTGATCCAGTGGAGCTCTGTACGGACAGAGAGCCCACACGTGTGAAATCAGCCCTCATTAATGAGTGCTACTTCTCAAGGAATGATCCAAATTTGATGTTCTATAGCTTGTTGGATAGGTATTGAAGAGCAGAATGTGTTGCTTTTTTATCTAAATCAATTTGATTTGTTTTCAGAAGAGTTTTAGGCAATCAGAGTGTTTGAGAGGGTACTCAACTCGTGGGATATGCCAAAGTGAGCACACATATGTCTTTTTCACCATTTTCATCAATATTCATTGTCAATCAATTAGGATTGGATAAAAGTGAGTATTTTGAGGTCTTAGACTTTTCATTTCACACATATTACTGTGTTTGAGTTGAAAGTAAGTTCCTAGAGAGTTTATCAGTACTTTGAAACTCGTGGGAGAGATAGACTTCTTGCTTGCATGTGCTTCTTCTTTTGTGACTGAAGCAAGATCCAAATTCAAGATAGATTGATTTTCTGTATTGAGAATTTGTTCTCACATCTGCTGCTAGATTTCATAGGGTGGATCAACATCTGTGTTAGATCCTAGATTGAGATAGCAAGCAACATCATTTTAGCTCCATTTTTTTATCATTACTAGAATTTCTCACCAAGGAGATGTCTTCATCTGATTCACATTTCTTAGAGCACAGTGAGAGATTAACATCTTCCAATTATGCAATGTGGAAGATCAGAATGGAATCATTGTTGATTCTACAAGATGTAATGGATATTGTGAGTGGATCTGAAGAAGAACCTGCTGCACCTAATGAAGCTGCAACATTCCACAAAAGAACCAGAATTGCCCTTCATTTTATATAAATGAATGTTACTAATGAAGTGTTAAGAGAGATCTGTACATGCACCACTGCCAAGGAAGCTTGGGATACTCTACAAACAATCTATGAAATCAAAAATATTTCTAGATTGCTTACACTTAAAAACAAATATTCTAAGTTATCAGAGAGTAGATGAGAGTGCTTCTTCATATGTCATGAGAGTTAAATATCTTCATCAAGAGTTAGTTGGTATTGGTGATGCTCATTAGAACACTGAACTTGTTCAAGTAGTCCTAAATGGACTTAGAGATGAGTATGACAATATTGTGCAGACTTATGCTGTCAGGGAGGATCTTCCATCCTTGGAGACACTGCAAGGTGTTCTCATTGCTAAAGAAAGTAGGCAAGAGAACAAGATGCTGAGAATCAACAGACTTTCATTGAAAGATGGTGGAGATGACAAAGCACTCTTCATCAGAGACAAGTCAAGAGGCAAGGGCAAAGGACAACAACACTTCAAGAAGGACAAAGCCAAAGAAAGTGGTGAGGATCAGTCCTCACAAGCTGCAACATCCAGTGGCAAGAAAAAGTTGTCAAAGACCAAGTATTTTTTCTATGGAAAGAAAGGAAACTATGCATCAAACTGTTTCAAGAAGAAGAACCAATCTAAACAAGCTAATCTTACTAATGAGGATGAGTGTGAGGGTGTAGAGAGTGAAAGAGAGGATTCACTAATGATGTCTACTTTTTCATCTTTTCCTTTTAAGAATGAAGAAGTCTGGTGGATAGATAGTGGGGCTAGTTCCCATATGTCTAGTTCTAGGAACTCTTTCACTAATCTCATGCCATATCTAGGTGCAAAAAGATCAATCTATACTGCTAATGATGTTGAGTGTAGGATTGAAGGAATAGGTAGTATTCCATTGCATGCATCATCATCAAAATCTTTCTGCTTACATGATGTATTGTATGTACCTAGATTGACCAAGAATCTCATTAGTGTAGGACAGTTGTTTGATAGTGGATGGGATGTCAAGTTTCAAGTTGACAAGTGTATAATCTCAAGAGAAAATGAAGTTATTGCTAGAGGATCTAGAATTGGTAAGTTGTACAAACTAGATTCTAGGGAGAGTGCTAAAATTTCAGATATTGCTTATGAGACCAAGGTTCTACAGGAGGATCTGTGGCACTATTGACATATTCAGAGCCTATAGAATCTGTTAACTAGTCTTCCTTGTTTCTTGTTTACAAGAACTGTTTTCTGCCTGTTTAGAGGCTTGTGGGCATTTTCTTGAATGTTAGCTTCTTAGTTCAATGTCGAAACCAGGCAGAAGGGACTAATATCGATGTAGTAAATGTCTTGCCTGTCAGAGGACAATCCACGGAAGTCACTCTTGAACTAAATGCACATGCATAATCAACCAAAATGCAAGCCAATGCGTTCAACAAATGATCTACGTTACTGCTCATTTGAACAACGATGGATTCCTACTTCTGCTTTGCTGCAAAATGAACTAAAATCAAATCATACACTACTTGCATAAATTGACAAAACAAGAAACAAGAACTAATCTACAGCATGTTAGAAGTCCAAGAATCAAGAAACCAACCAATCTTTTGATCCTTGGACATCCCAAGAACATCAAGAACTAGAATGTTAGAGAATATGCAAGATTTATGTCGCATTTCTAGCCTATTTAGTTTACTTGAATGCTGGCTCCTACATTAATCCACAAGAAAACATGAAATCTAATCCACAAATAGGAAAGCAAGAAAACTAATCCACTCTAAATCCACAACCACACACAATATGAATGGAAGGGCATGATCATAGGGGCATCACTCAAGAAAACCATCATGATCAAGGAGCTCAATGGATGCAGCTAACTCATGGAGGCTCTTCTCATTTCAGCATGGAGTTGATACAATACACAAAAAGCTCCTCTTCACAAAGAGAGAGTCTGTTAAATAAGCAAGAGAGCTCCTTAGGTGGCATCCTAGTGGAATTTCCCACATTTCACAAATTACAAGTGGAATAATGCTCTCCACTAGAGGTCACCATCAAAAGGTGGCTCACTCTACTTTTTTTAAGAGGGGTCTACTTGCATTTATTACATTTGCTTAGAAATGCTAGTTCCTACATGGTCATTCCATCTTCCAAGATTCACCATGACGCTTACACAGTTATGGCTTGTTATTACTAACTAGCATTTCTCAACTCTCAGTCTTCATTCATCTCGTCTTCTCAGAGACCTCCTCGGTCTAAGGTGAGAGGTGCTCTTGAGTTGCTCTGTCCGAGTATCTTGGGGATTCGTCAGAATCAGCCAACATCATCCCACCCCTAATGTGTTGCAGGATCCACTGCAACTCATATTGGACGATGTCCCTCTGCTTTGCATTGGCATCTTCGATCGTTACTTGGAAAAGCGTAGATCCTCGTTCACTTACATAAAACCAAGTGCTTATTGTCGCCAGTCTTTATCACAAAAACCATTTTTTACAAGTTGCCGCAATTGGATCAGAATGTCTTACTGCTATAGGTGGTTGACATTCTCAAAATTGGAGAGCTCTCAGCAGCTTCACAACTTGCATGCTCAAGTGCTTTCCTCATGTCTTCTTTCTCACCACTTGTATCTGCCATTGTTCTGAGAGGTTGTATCCTCCATAATGCTTCTGGGCATTTCCGCAATTCTTTTTTCAGTTGAAGTTCTAGTCTTGTCGATGCCCTTTTCTAATAGGTAGCACAAATCTTGGTTATCAGTCTCAAGGGGATGGACTCATCATCAAAAATCTGGTGGTAGAAATAGTTTTGGATGGACGGTTTGGTAACAGTGAGAAAACATGATTAAGGCTTGGTGAAAGGATGAAGGAACTGATAGTTCTACAGTTGCAACCTTGGACCCTTGCAATGTCAAGCTTTGAGCACCACTTGCTGGGTGAGGAGCTTGTTTTATTTTGCAGGTTCAAGGTTGTCTTCACCTTTCTTTTCTGCAGCTCTTTCTGTTGATCCGTTACTTTTGGATCTCTTTGGGCTTTGTAGGAGGGGATTCAACTATCATTGTTCCAAAGTGTTTCTTTTGATCAAAATTGATCTGACTCATCCATTGCTTTAGTTTTCGTCCTTTCCTCCTCAGCTTCTTTGCTTAGTTTCTGATGTCTTCTAGTTGCTTCACCTGCTTTTGTAGATCTTCTTTTGGCTGATCATCCATTGTAGGTGGTAGTTAGTCTCCACAAGACACTTGAAATGATCTATCCGCTACTTCGGTAAGACTATCAAAAACTGGAAATTTCTCAGAAGAACAATAAACTGATGATAAACAAACAAATGGAAGGGAGGGTGGTGGTGACAACGGTAGATGGTGTGGACGATAGACATGAGAATAGGCGTAGAAGTATGGCAAGAGGTTGGTTGAAAAAGGAGAACGCTTGTGTTTCCCTCTTCTGAAGGATCTTTGTCATGACTAGGATACTTCTTCTGATCGAGTCGCTTTGGATTGTCCATCTGTCTTCTTAGCCTTGTCGTTTTCATATTTGACTTGTGACCTTGGCTGTCGATCTTGCTGGTGTTGTTGCTGGCAGCGTAACTGCTCCAGTGGATCCAAGCAGATCCACTCTCTCCCCCCCCCCCCCCCCCCCAAATCTGTTGGTGGGGATGTTGTTGCTGGTGACTGTTCATGCTCAAGATTGAATCGGCATGTGGAACACGTAGTTGAAACTCGTTGAACATGCGACTGGACTAAAGATTGAACAAATTTTAACTAAATTTGTTTCGATCTTGCTGTAGTTGACTCAAAGATGAATATGGCAATGAGATGAAGGAATCAACTCTAATTTGACATGGATTTCTCATATGTCTCAAAAATTCTAAATTGTTGTACAAGGGAATCTGAAGATGGATAGATGAATGAACATGTGTGCTGGAGATGCTCTACAAAAGACTCTCGTGCAATAGCTATTCCTCAAGCAAAAATCGATCACACAAAATAGGTGAAGAGAAACAAGGAAATAAACAAACGTTACAGAGAGTGAGAACTGTATAGCACTTGTCAAACAAAACCTGCATTCATCAACATTGATAATGTACCTTGATAGTTGTTATATTTCAGTTGTTTTGTAGAGTAATGTGACCTACTCTGACATGCCCTTGTCAAAACAAGACAAGGTGGATTTTGCTAAAATCTACCATCATTGATAGCAGATGTTGTAAGATATAGCTTGAGATGCATGTATTATTGAGGTACGATGTCCCGAGGACCTCTGTACAAGAGATTCAGAACCGAATCTCTATCTGGATTTCCGAATCCGAGAAATATTGTGTATTGGCACATTGGAAATCTTATCAGCATGTGGAAAGACAAATAGATTTGAGGTTGTAGAAGGGGAGAAAAACTGTCAATTCCCTTTGGAGGTTGCTCTTGATTGGACATTGTAGCAGATGACGAAATATTGGTCTCGCTTTTCTTTTGACAAGGACTCATTTCATATAAGTGTCTTTTGCATTATGGAGCTGGTGTATTGGACGGTGATGTAGAAGTTTACAAGAAACTTCTCAATTGAGCAGCAGGTTTAACTGTTGGTTGCTATGGTGCTCGTGTTGTTGGCGCGAGGATCCTATTGTGATTCATAACTGATGTGACGGGCAGGTAGGATCTTAGTTAGTTGTTTCGGACAGTCTTTAAAACTGTGTTTTTTGATACAATCAGGACACTCAGCATGGTACTTGGTCTTGACTAGACAATCAGCCATGAAGTGGCCAGTTTCACTACAGATGAAACATTTGGTGTGCAGTGGCCCTTGTATAACAGCATAGCCATCTTGTATGGCTAATGGTTTTGGACTTTCAGGTGGATATTCATGATAAGTCAAGGCATTTTCAGACTATGATGATTGTTCTTCATATTGTTGAACTGTATGTGCTTGGATAGGCCGATATGAAGGACAAGCATCAGCAGGATGCATAGCCCGGCAGTGTGGGCACCATATTGGTTTTTGTCTATAAGGTACCTGTGTAGTGTTTGGCTGACCAAGCATACTGCTTTGGATAGAATTCAGGGTAGTTTGAACTCATTGGTGAGTTTCTCCATTTAAAGTTAGTGTTGCTTATTAAGCAAATCCAGCTGTGATTTCCAAAGTTGATCTTGGGTGTTCTCGATCGGCTTTGACTCATGGACAGGAGCACGTGGTGCTCTTCTTTCCCTGGATTCGTCAACATCTGATCCTTCGTCTTCTTCCTTGATGGCATCAAACATAGCTAACTTTAGGCTCATATATTCATCATTGGATTTAAGCTCGCGTCTAATCCATCTTGGAAGGCCGACTAAAAACCAGATGATGAGCATCTGTTCAGAGGGATGTTCCTGTACTTGACTTTTGAGGCGTTTGAAACGCTCGATATAGTCTTGTACACGTTCATCCTTTGACATCTTGATGTTACTCAATTTGACAAAAGGACTCTCAATCAAGCGAGATTGACCAGTCTGTCTTATCTTCACGATCAAGGTTGAAAAACCAATCATGTGCTTTAGTGATCATGGTCATCAAAAACAGTTGGACCATAGCATCGGGAGATGTTTCGCCATACACATCACATGCATTCTCAAATATTTGCAAAAATCTTTGAGGGTCCGAACTACCGTCAAACTTTGTAGATCTAGCTTGGGTGTACGTCTTTCAAAATGAGCTCCGTGGATAGCAGGAACTCCATTAGGGTTGGTTCTGACCTGTGAGGGCTCAACACCAAAAAAATGGAGTCGTGCGCGTGAAGACTCGGCTCTATCAGGTTCTTGTCCCTCGAATGGGTTTGTGGATGGCTCGTGTATTTGGGCCCGCATTCGGTAGAACCTATGACGTATGATTTGTTCAACTACATGGGACCTGATCTCATATGGATAATTTTCGGGGATTTTAAGATCTGGATTGTCGGCCATTGGGTACTGTTGTGTAGTTTTTGTGTTGGGTATGTGTTTCTGGTGTTTTTCAATTTTTTAGGGTGTTGTTAGTATGAAAATTGCTTTCTAGTGGTATGAGTTTTATTTTTTGAAATTTTTTTGGTGTTTATGCCTTTTTTTTTTTTCAGCCTCTAAGGCTTTGGGGAGATGGTGGTTTAGTCAAAATGCCAATCAGAGGTGTCGATTGAAAGTTTTGTGGTCTGGCATGGAGTTGGTCGGTTGAGATGGTGATGAATCCCGTCGGTCAAAATTCGACCCAGAACCGTCGGTCGAGACCTGACGTGAACCTGTCGGTCGAGATCTGATCAAAAATCCATCGGTCGAGATCTGATGCAAATCCGTCGGTCGAAATCTGATTGAAAATCCGTCGATCGAGAGCTGACGCGAACCCGTCGGTTGAGATCTGACGCAAACCCGTCGGTCGAGATCTGAAAAAAAAACGTCGGTTGAGATTTCAAAAAAAGCGTCGGTTGAGATTTGAAAAAAAAGCGTCGGTTGAGATTTGAAAAAAAAAACCGTCGGTTGAGATTTGAAAAAAAAACATCGGTTGAGATTTGAAAAAAATCGTCGGTTGAAATTTGAAAAAAAAAACGTCGGTTGAGATTTGAAGAGAAACGTCGGTTGAGTTTTGAAGAAAGCGTCGGCTGAGATATGAAGGGAAGTGTCGGTTGAGTTTTGAAGAAAGCGTCGGCTGAGATATGAAGGAAATGGACCGTGACGGGGCGGCTGAAGGAGTGTAGTTGATGGGTGTGGGCTCTGGTTTTGCAGTTTGATACTAAAGCAAGTCTGATCGCTTGTGTTTGTAGTTGTTGTGGCTTGCTGGTTGGTTTGCAGGTTTAGGTGCAAGCAAGTTGGTTTTCAGACGGATTTGCAAGCAAGTCTATTTCACAAATAAGAGATCTCTTATTTGAAGGACAATTGGGCATTACCAAAGTATTATCAATGTCGCCGCAAATCTAGATCAAGTGACCCAAGAATTTGAAGCCTTGATGTCAAATAACACATGGGAGCTAGTGGAGCCACCAAACAACATGCATGTGATTGGATGTAAGTGGGTATTCAAAATCAAGTATGATCATGATGGACCAATCAATAAGTATAAAGCAAGACTTTGTGCCAAAGGCTACTCACAGATCAAAGGTCTTGACTATGAAGACACCTTTGCAACAGTTGCAAAGATGGTAACAATTCGAATACTCATCTCTTTTGCATGTTTTCACAAATGGAGTATGTTCGAGCTTGATGTTTCTAATGCATTTCTCAATGGTGACCTTGAGGAGGAGATTTACATGGAGCAGCCTCCAGGATTTGTGAAGGAAGGTGATGAATCAAAAGTTTCTCTTTTGTTCCAAAGTCTGTATGGACTGAAACAAGCACCAAGGTCTTGGTATGCAAGGCTCAACTCCTATCTCATATCACTCGGATTTTGTCTAAGTGAATATGACCCTTCTCTGTATTATAAGTTTGTAGATAACTTTGTAATTATTCTTCTCATCTATGTAGATGATATCATTCTTTGTGGAAACAATGAGAAGTTAGTTGAAGAAACTAAGCATGCACTTGGTATCGAGTTTAAGATGTAGGACTTAGGAGTTCTTCACTATATTCTAGGCCTTGAAATAGATTTTTGGAAAGGTCATGCATTTATAAGCCAAAGTAGATATGCACTTTCCATGCTCAGAAAATTCCATATGAAAAACTGTAAAGGCATAGATACACCTATGGAGCACACTGTAAAAGTTCCTATTAATGATGATGAAAATTCCTTCGAGGACATCACTCTTTATAGGAGTCTTATTGGCTCACTTATTTGGTAAACAGTGACTAGACCTGATCTAAGCTTTTGTGTTCATAAGCTAAGTCAACACATGCGGGATCCAAAGTTATATCATTGGAAGTTGGCTAAAAGAGTCTTGAGGTATATATCTTCTACCTTGGATTATGGACTATTCTATGAAGGAGAAGATCTGACTTTGATTGCTTTTTCAGATTCAGATTTTGCAGGAGACGGGTTGGATAGGAAATCCACAAGTGCTTACACTATATTTCTTGGAGGAAATTTGGTTTCTTGGCTATCAAAGAAGCAGACAACTATTTTCTTATCATCCTGTGAAGCTGGATACAAATCTCTTACAACCACAACAAAGGGTGTTATGCAAATGAAGATTTACCAATTATCAAGAATGATAACATTTCTGCTCAGGCTCTTGCAAATAATTCAGTCTTTCATACAAGGAGCAAGCATATTGAAGTAGCTCATCATTTTGTAAGAGAAAAAGTCATTGGGAGAGAGATCTCATTGGAGCATGTTTCATCTTCAGATTGTGTTGCAGATCTTCTCACCAAACCTCTACTCAAGAATGTCTTTATGAAGATGAGGTCAAACCTTGGCCTAATTTCAAAGTCTATGTTGATAGGAACATAAATTTTAAGGAGGATTGTGAAGATTATTAAAATATTATCTTTCTATCTCGAGTTTGGGGCCATGTCCATGGTGATTTCCACTAAAATTCATGTTGTACATAAAAGGAGTGTGAATTGAGCACATATCCTTCTAGTGTAGCTCGGATTTGAGTTAGATAGGTTCAATTATGATGACATGCAGATGTTTAGATAGCATGCAAAGTCTTAATATATGCATGCATGCCACATGCAATCAGTGCATGCAACATGCAAAGTAGTTTCAGTGATCTACACATGTCTAGGCAGTTTTATGAGTTGACATGCAGTACATGCAACATACATGCATGCAGTTACACATGTGGATCTATGGTAAGTGAATTAGTTCAGTTAAGTGGACTTTCCATGCAACTCCACTATAGGAATTCGAGACTCTCTCATGTAGGAAAAGCTGGGCATGTTTTGCCACATTGTGAATATTGAGATTTTGGTGTTTTGGACTCATTCTCTCTCTACCCGAGTTTTCTATGCTTAATTTTCTCTCTCTACCCGAGAGTAGCCTCTTTTTTCCATACTGAACATTTAGAATTATTTCTGACATTCATTTCTCATAGTGAAGAGTTAGATTTTTTCATCTGATGTATGTCATTGTGCTCTTGCCTTAGATTTTTCAAGCATACTGTCCTTTGATCAATCTTGCGCAATCACAGCACCTCAGTAAGATCCTGTAGGGTGTGTGGTGAAGTTCACACGTGCTAAAAACTTCACAGACCTCCCTAGATTGGCCACTGACAAGCAGGTTGAATTACTACAACAATGTTTAGACTTCTGCCTAATCTGGACCTTAAACAAGAAAGATAAGCTTAAAGAAAAGCCCACAGTCGCTGCTGACAAGCAAAACACAAGTTGTTAGAGCTGTAAACAAGAAGTAAGAAGAAAAAAATCAATAGACAGATCCTAGAAGAGGAATCTGTCTACATGACTTGAGCCAACATCTGTGTCGATGAGTACCACATCAGCTCCTTCTAAAAACTGAAAGAGAAATATCTTGTTGAGGGTCTTTTGCTCCTTGGAGTTCTTATCTTGTACTTTGAGGTATAACGCTAGATCAGCTCCTGGTTCCATAGGTTCATTCGGATTATACCACCATCTACTCAACTTGAGTGTCGTTGGCTTGTTTTGATATCCCCATAGGTAAGCAACCATCTTTGCAACTGGTGGGCATAATCGCTTGCTAGTCGTACTATTTCATCTTTTTCATAACAGTCAATTTGCTTAGATTGTCACATGCTTCAGTGTAAGAGTCAAAAGAACCCAAAATTATGATGTGGTGGCCCGGTTTTGGCAATTAGTTAATGGTTTCAGCCTTTAATTGCTAAATTCTAAGTCTTTCTGCTTACCGCAGTGCACAACAAACTCTTAAGGGATATTTAATGCTTTGTGTACTAAAATTGCTTTTACGGCACTAAGGCTTCTTGTCGCTTCATCTCTAGCATATGGCTAGTGCCCAATCTTTACTCTTTAAAGTGATATCTAAACGGTATAGTCTGCACTAAGGCCATTTGTAACTTACTGAGGTAGTGCTCATGTAAGGTTCAGCCTTTGTTCTTAACTTCGTTCTCTAAGACATGTACCACTACATTGATGCCGAGATGCTTTTCAATGGCTTATGATAAGGGCACCTTTGTTTTCCTTTAAATGGCAGCTTGTACATCATTTTCAAGTCCAGAAAAGAGAAGGCCTACTCTCTTTTTTAAAGACATTTCTTGGACTTCTTGCCCCGATTGGAAGAGCCACATTCCTATGAGGCAGCGAGGCAGCATACTAGCAGCGATGGTCTACAAGCAGTTAGCGCTGATTCGAGCCACTCCATCTTTCCAAACGCTAACAACCAGCGGCCGCTCTCCATCTCTCAGTGCAACTAAGTCACTCTTCACGCAGGTCAGCAGGCAGTTTTCTTCCAGGCAGATTTCATCAACTGCGTTAAGGGGTGAAGTATTTCTTGCCCTCTGTGTCGAAGTCGTATACATTGCTGCCGTGAAAAAGAGTTGTTGTCTCGTTGATCCATTCTATCAATTGTTTCTCAGTGAAGGGAGGTTGATCCATTCTATCAATTGTTTCTGAAGGGAGGGGTTACAATCTATTGTCACTATTGCTATACAAAGATATGTACTAAGAGTTGCGAGATTAAAAATGAAACTATCTTGCATTATACAAGAAGGCTCTTCCCTTCACATATGATAGGTCTTTAACTTGTTGATGTTGACAAGTTTATCGAACGGTAATCGATAGAGAATGTGTCATTTAAACGAGTCAATGGTTACCTAGATATATAATAAATGCAACAAATGTGTTAGCTTTTAAATGAAACCTCAATCTCTTCTGGATTTGATGTTTGACCATCCGCTCTACTTCCATACTTCCACAAGTGATCATTGATAGTGCGTCTTTGACACATCACTTGCCCGTCGCATCTGACACAGATGCACCACATTCGTTCTTGATAATAATTAGCCTACAAAAAATTGTAATTACAGTTTTTTTTACAAAAGTCGATAATAGTTAACTTGCAAAAAATTATTGTAGAATATGGTATATTGACTTCACATAAAACTTACCTTATTGACATTTCTGCCCTCATCACTAGATTCTCCATCTGATAAGCTGCACAAACATCTATCAAAACATTCAATTTCTAGTAAAGTATTTCAAATGTGCAAGACTCTTTTTTTCCATAAGAGTGTTCATTCTTTTGATTGATTAAGTATCTGTTAATCAAGATGAGTGTTCATTACACATGGAGGCATGGAATGTCATGACATTATAGATATGAATATTGTTGTTGCTTGGTGGTAGGGAGAAAATTTAATTCCATAGTGTGCATGCTTGATGCAAGAAATGATTGTCATAAAGGAGTAGATTAACAAAAAACATTTCTTTTGTGAATAGCTAGTTGTCTTGAGAAATTTGGTCAAGTGGCGATGGTGGTGTGATTGATTGTTGATAGTATGCTTTGGACAATTTATGACATATTTGCAAAGGAGAATGTAATTGCTTCTTATTTCATGGAGATAATGTTGTTAGTCGAGTTTATTCAAGTACATTACATTATTCAAGTTTTTTGTCCCAATGTTACAAGCTCGGAGTGTTTGGAAGTTTTAAATTAGTCCTTATATTGTTAGGTTCACAATTTTTTCATGATGTGAATTTGTCGATTTTCAGATCTTCGACTAAATAATTATCGTCCAACATATGATAGAATTCATTTCATAATTTATTTGTCTGTTCAACATCTGCATGTAGTTTTTGCACACAGCCATGAGTGGCAGAGGCAGTGGACGGCGTCGATCTAGGTCTGTATATGAAGATTACGCCGCTAGCTTCATTGGTACCATGTCGCCCCAACAAAGACGACGCAGAAGGCCCTTTATCTCCACCTGCTGCCACAGATGAATCGTCCTCCAACCCTCACTACAATTAAACGTTGATGGGGATGTAGTGAGGGATGACAAAGGGACAATTTTTATTAATAAGTTGCATTTGTTATGTTCTCGTTATTTTGGAACAATTTTTTTTTAAAAATGGTGTGATCAACTTGGAGAATCAAAATGCAAGATTATGCAGGAGTTGCGAGAAGAATTCTCGCATGAAAATGAGTTCGATCCAGAGCCATATCAAAAGATATGAGCAAATGGATTCGACATAAGAGGGATGCCCTGCCGGACACACTTCGGGCAGGCAAGTCAAAACCTGCCTGGTGTTCCAAGCCAGATTGGAAGGCCTGCAAGGATGAGGCCAAAGATCCAGAAAAATATCGCTTGCAGAAGGAGGCTGCAGCGAGTAGGATGACCCATGGCATGGGGAATCCTAAGTTCAAATCTAGTGGAAAGGCACATCTACGGGTCAGGGTTATGACGACACTAGTGCCTCTGACGAGTAGTAGTAGTGTATAATATAGTATACTTTTTTTTTTTTTGGATATATGTATATCATCGCGATGTATTGTACATAAGACGGAAAGTCTCACAACATTATGTAATATAACATTCGAATTTCAATGATTTTGATTTGTGAATATTGAATGGATTGTAATTTTCATAGTTGGTTAGGAAGTTGTGAATTGCTATCCACTTAGTTAATTCGCAAGTGAAGTTGTGAATGAACCATAACATGCAAAAAAACGTTTCAAACTTGTTCAAAGAAAATGTTTCAAAGTTCTTAGACTTTTTAAAACTTCGTTCAATAATGAAATCATCATCCATAGTACGCATAACACTTAATTTAACTAAAGACAACTTAGATCTTATGACCGCCGACCGCATTACATTATGAACACCTATCACATGCATCCTTGGAAAGAATGAGAGAGAGAGAGAAGAAAGGACCAGTTATGCTAGATGAAAGAAACATGACTCATGATCACTAACCTCATTTTAAAACACCAATTGTATCAAGGAATCGATAGTTCAACTCAATGCAGTATCTTGCTAGCTCTGATCCTATTCGCAAAAAAACGCGCGCATAAACTGTGCGCCAAATATAATCAAAAAAAAAATTTAATGCTTTTTGGAATGTCGGATTCCGACATCCATTTCAAACCTAAAACGGATGTCGGAGAGATGTCGGACATTTTCGACACCTTCGAAAATGTCCTCTGTCCGTCGGAAATTTACAGAGAATGTCGGAATCCGACACTGGTAAAATATCTCGGATTTCGACACCCTATTCTGCCTTAAAAAAATTGTCGAAAATCTCTGACAGATTCAAGAATGTCCTCTACTCGTCGGAAATCTGCAGAGGTGTCGGAATCCGACACTGGGAATATGTGTTGGTTTCTGACGTGGACTGTCATTTTCCACGTGGCGTTCCCAAACAATGACCATGTGTGACAGTTGTATGTTGATATTCGACATGTTTTTAGGTGACAGAGTCCGACATCTAATTTGAATTACACTTCAGCACTCATCCGGTAGCCTGAAAGGAAGATGTGTCGGATTTCGACACGTCGAATTTGGACAGATCGTTTGTGACAAATTTTTCGACATGGTTTGCGATAGATCCTTCGACATCCGAAATTTGGCGAAATTTTTTTTTGCGATTTTATGTCGGAATATATGTCAGAAACCACTGCTTTTTGTTGTTGTGAAAGAGGAGCTTATAAATCTTAGTAAATCCTTTCGCAAGATCGTGAGCCCAAAGTGTAATGTGGGCTAACTTCCAATGATGGATCAAAGGAGATTGCATAAATTAGCTTAAGTTATTAACACAAAAACTTAAATCAGGTCTAGTGATGGTGAGCCATATTAAGGAGCCTATGAGATTCCTCTAGAGGGTGATGTCCTCAAAGGATCTTTCATCACCAACTGTGTACTTTTCACACGTGTGAGTACATCTCAAACAACGTGAATGATCTCCTAAGATGTGTGTGATTGCACATAGATCTATCTTGCAAAAGGTACTCAAAAACATGTCAACACATCCATGTTCAACATGGTCATTCTATATTGCCCCCGGGGATTGCTAGTCCCAAATGCCACTCAGTCTACAATTATCACAATGACAATGGAAATTGCCGTTAATGTGGATATGTCAATTACATCCACACAAGACGTGGATGACATACCAACATGTAAATAAAGAGTCTACTTTCCATACTACAAAATTAAGTCCCTAAATCATCAACTACAAGGGCTTTGTTCATGCAAACCTTTACATAGAGCATGAAAATTGGGAATGACGAGAATGTATGAATATTGTGAGTGGGCGATCACAATGTAGAGGTTGTTCCAACAGGCTGCGTAAATATGTGTTAAAATGAGTGAAGAAAATCCTCATGAAATGAGCATGGACATCTTGAATTTAATTCATCACTATATCATCGAGATTGCTTTCTGAAAACTTGTGGCATATCGTAAAGCCGTGATTAATTGAAGGACTAAAAAACATTCTAATTTATCATTTATTCAAAACGCCAGTACCAGAAATAAGTAATATTGGTTACCTTTTAATGTCTGTCAACAACCAGAATAACACTTGTTGAGGCGCAGTTAACTATTACAGTTGCAGATCAAAGTCACAGATAAAGAGAAGACTCTTGTACATTTATTATATCATAAATTCGAAGAATATTTTATAACCATCTTAATGATAATATGCTGGAGTGACAATAGTCGACCTTCTACTAGGATTCCTGAATTCCATACGACCGTCTCTATCTTAGAAAACTCCAGATCCTGCCAGACACCACCGACAACGAAGATTTAGAACATTACGAATGGTTGACAGCAATTTATATAAAGATGGGTTGGCATATGAGCTGTTTAGTGATTACACAGTGTACAAACAGACGTGAAATCGCGCGATACAAGAAATTTCAACCTGAGAGAGGCGAGATTGTTGAATATGATACTTACTTACTCAATCTCTATATCACATTGTCATATTTCGGCTTTTGGGAAATTTATGTCATAGCCGAACAGCTTCAAGCTTCAAGAAATGAGTAGAATCTTTGCTCGTCATTGTGTTGATCGGGAAATCTGCTTCAGGTCTTGGTTGTTCATAGAAATCTCAACGAATTTCTTGACAGGAGTGAACTTCTGAACAGCACGAACGAATGCTCTGATGTCCTCTAGTTTTGCTTCTTTGAAGTCAGGGTAAGGAAGGCTGGAGTAGAAAGTGACACTGTGATTTCCAGAGTGAATGCACTTACTGTAAGTAGTCCTTCCCTCCAGCGAGTTGAACCACGGAGACCACCCAAGCCCCACCATAATCGGAAGAAGCTCTTTATGTGTAGTGATAAAACTCATAGTAGGAGCATGGTAAAGCCCACGTATTTTCCCTTCCACAGGAAATAATGGTGAATGGAATGCGTGACGTGAACCAAGTGTGCTGTAAGAGAAATCTTTAGAGCCCATTGTGACCACAGTTGCACAAGTTGCCATCCAAAAGCCGAAAGCCTACAGAGCTGTCAACCAGTAATCTCCATTTCGTTAATTCTGTCATAATTGCAACAAAGATGTTAAATCAGATTGAATGAAGAAACTCCACAACTCGTAGTATTAGCCTCAAAGCTAAAGGCATGAAATCACTCACTCAAAAATTCAAACCAAATAGCTTTGCATGCCCTAAACAAATATGGATACAATGTAAAACCGGGATAGAGCCGTAGGTGCTGACAAGCGATTCGATGCGATTGGTTTTAGACACAGAAGCTCTTTGGCGTTGTGGTTACGTGAATTACCTAAGAGAGATAGAGCTTACTTCAATGAAGCAAAGCAAACTGAAAAGAAAGAAGCGAGAGCATCCTCCTTCTTGTGGACGAACACGAACACGCGAGAGAGAGAGAGAGAGAGAGAGAGAGAGAGAGAGAGAGAGAGAGAGAGAGAGAGAGAGAATTCAAATTTAAAAACGTGAATACGTTGCAAGTTGCAATGTCGTTTGCAATTTGAAGCTCAAGGTCGCCCTTCGTGCTTTATTTCCAAATTTGATGTTCAAGGTCGCCCTTATTGCTTTATTTTCAAATTTGATGTTCAAGGTCGCCCTTGGTGCTTTATTTCCAAATTTGATGTTCAAGGTCGGCCTTCTTACTTTTAATAGTGTCATTACCGCATTTGACTCTTGGAAAGTAGATCCTACTACAACCATTTGTTCAAACAAATTTTTGGAATTATTCAGATGATCAATCATTGAATCATTCTTTGACATTTTTAATCAAAAGAATTTCTATTATAGAAATAATTTGGCTCTCACATTCTCATTATAATAGAGAATATTTAGAATGTCCCATATATCATTGGTAGCTAGTTAAATTGATATGTTAGTAGCAAGATTTTCCATGAAATTTTTGACAATGTTCCTCCCTTCGTGTGAGATTATTAAATAGAAATTGCTATGCAAATTTCAGTTTTCAAAAGATATGAATTTCATACAAATTTCAATTAAATTTTTAATATTGAATTCCAAGTAAAATTTGTATGAGATTGTTCCTATTTACATTTCTCATATGAAATTCAATTGAAACAACAATATTGGAGCCTTCAAACTAGAATCTAGATGGATCATGGGGACTAGCCCTACAAGTTCCTTAAGCTTCTCTCTCTCTCTCTCTCTCTCTCTCTCTCTCTCTCTCTCTCTCTCTCTCTCTCTCTCTCTCTCTCTCTCTCTCTCTCTCTCTCTCTCTCTCTCTCACACACACACACACACACACACACACACACACACACACACACTCCTTCCATTGCTTGTGCGAACAAAGTGCCTCCCTTCTTATTTTTCTTATTCATTTTTCACACACACACACACACATTTGAAAGTTGAAAAGTTGGAGTTAAATTGTAACATTTATGAAAGAAAAAAAATCTAAGTTGGAAGTTGGCAACTTGGCCCATTGTTCAAACCTTGGGCCAAGCTCTCCAATAGCCCATGCTAAAATGAAAAGAATTTCAAGTTTGAAGTTTGTGAATATCAATTTTCAATATAATTCTATTAAGCTATAAATATTGAAATTTGCAAAGAGTCAATTTTTTTTTTGCAAGGCTTAACGATACTATTTTGCCAGAAATCAAGTAAAGGACGCTCCTGAATAAGTGAATCGCCCAGCAAGATGGTATCAACTGTCAGAGGGACAGGAGTTGCCAACGACGAAGAAGGTGGTGGACTTCCAACCATCTGTCATGTGCTAGGCCTAGCACATTACTTAATGATATTTCTAATTGTAAGCTTGAGGGCTTTGAAGGGAATTAATAAATCATTTGTACCCCTCTTAGAGCTCTTCAAGCTAACAGTTAGGCCATTATGATATGACAATGGTAGGTGGGAGTTAACAGTGGTAGGTGAACTTTTAGAGATAGTTAACTTGCAAAGGTTCTCTTTAAGTAAACCCACTCTACCATAAATCATCATGTTCTAGGCTCATTCAAAGTGATGTGAGTTTTTACTCCTCCATTGTGAATAGGAGCTATGGGTGTCTTCAAAGCTATGGTCTCATGTGCCACTATCCCACATGATGTTTTCATGTCTTTCTTGATGAGATTCCTATGTCCTTTTGGCATTTAATACTGATCCATTGTGATTATCAATGTTCTTACATCGTTTGGGCATTTTTCCAATATCATGTTGGATGGCTTGTCTTTGAATTGGCATATCTAATTTGGCTTGCTAGTTACTTAGGCATAGACACACATTGTGTTGATTAGATTCCATGTCAATTGACCTGTCATCGTCAGTTTATGAAAAATATTCGTTGATCAATTAGATAATAAAATTATAATCAAATCACCAATTTAATGTTGATCCATCAATCAATCAATCAATCAAGTTGGCAGTCTACAAGTTGATCAAGAAGATAAGCTAATAACTCACTCATCCATACTCTATCACTCATGACTATTCAGATTGAAAATCTTCTTTTGGTGATGGATCACGTTTTTCAGAATAATAAAACTAAATCAACACTACATTCCTTATATTGTTGATTAGAATCCATGTCAATTGAGTTGTCATCGTCATTTGACGAAAAAAATTCCTCATTAATTTTCAACACTTTCTATAAAGACTGTGAGAGATTTCAACTAGTTAGTCTAGTTTAGTCATATTTTGGTAAATTGTCAATATGAGGCCAAAACTCATTTTAGACTTAGTGATAAACTCTTTGAAGTTATATTAGTTCAAAATACATTCAATAAACACTTTTTGAAAGTGTGGGAAAGTTGGTAGCCGAGTTTGAGAGAGATTCAAATTTGAACTTTGGATACATTGAATCTAGACCCAAAAATAGTAAGGTTTTCATTTTGGAGGGAAAGCCAAGTGGCCAAATAGGATTTGGACTTGTTATAAACGGATGTAACTCATGGAGAGACACATCTTCTCTCTTCTCTCTCTCATTTCATCATTATACATGGTTCTCTTTGGGTTCTACTACTCATTGGTGCACTCTCATGATGTTATCTTGCAATTCTATGTGTAGAATGATCATTTACTGCTATTTTCGGTTTCACACATGTGGAATACAGTAGGGTACTATAATTGTACGGACATGAACCATATTATATGTTTTGGTTCATGTTTGATCAGTATCTCTTAGAGTTTGCATCTCATATTGTGTGTAGATGCTGATTTTTCTACATTGGCAGGATTGTTGGTTTGCTCATTTTTGTAGCCAAAGATCAGGGACATGGATTGGATCTTGAATGATCTGAAATCCTTCACAAAGACCACTAGGGAAAACCCCTAAGATGAGGATAGGAAAACACAACAAGAGAGACAATGGAGCAAAACCTCCCAACCAATCCTAGATCCCTCCTGGAGAATCCTCCTGGATCTAGCCCCCAAGCCATGCCATGTGATAGCAAGAGGAGAAGAGCCCAACAGGTAACCTAGACCAAAGTCGTCGACAGAATAATCACTACCTCAATATATAGAGAGTAGGATCATGTGCATGAACCCATGCAAGTCAACTATAAATAGATCACTGCTCTTCATGCATACCTCTTGTCTATACCAGTCACATGTACATGCACTACTTCATATGTCTCAATTAGAGTGTTTGGGTCCTCTCAAGGTCATTAGTCATCAACAGGCCTCGATGTGGAATTAAATCTTGGCATGACCAATAACCTCGAACACTGGAGGGCCGGCCTACCATATTAGGACTGTTCCATGTCCTTAACGGAATATGGCCATAACATTCTTCCTCCCTTAAACAGGTTTTGTCCTCAAAACGGAAAAAAGAAAACATGAAATTATTTTTTAAGCTTTCAAGTCTTACCCATGAATCTTTATACTTAGTCTGATCTTTCCATCTAAAGAAGTACTCAGAGATGCAACAATTTCTCAATTGCTTGCCTCTACTCAAGAATACTAATTCAAATTCCCAAAGATACACTAAGCTATAATTTTTCCAAATGGGCTGATCTTATCCAAAAAAACAGTTCATCACCTTCATGTAATCCCAATTACATGAAACATTGGGTGATTTTACTTTATTTTAGAAATCAAATCCAAAAGCTAAAGAATTTCATTCCAATGTATTGCAAAAAATAATGCTTCTTGGTACAAATATCTTTAGAATATCCAAATATTCTAGAATAGAAAAAGTCAGTCATCTAAAATCTCTAGGAGATCCATCAAGTCTCAGACAATTATAACTCAAACCAGAGTACTGCAGCTACTCTAATGAGTTAACAGCTCCATTTCTAGCATCACATGCAAGAAATCAGCAACTATCTGTATCTTAATAGATTTCTCTGTCTCCTATAAATCTGGATATATAGATTGAACTTTGCACATAAACACTTATAGACTACAATCTGTAAGGTAAGCAAGAGTTTTTAGCACCAAAACTTGCTAAAAATGGATTTGCATTAGATCAATGTCTTATGCTCTTGTACTTGGCTCTGATACCATGTTAAAGTACTATACTTTAGGACCATAAATGGATCTACAAAATATCCACAAGAGTGATTGGATGCTTGCTTAACAATCTATCAAAAAACTCGACACAAAAAAGCTGATCTAGATTGGCAATTTGACAAACAACAAGCATTAACAATCAAAGGCATTGATCAACATTGAAATATGAGCCCACATGTGTGTACTACAGGCTGTAGTATGGCCTTCAACCTAAGAAACAAGTAGAAATTGATTTTGTTGCATTTGGATCACAAAAACACAATGTACATAGTGAACTAGCTTGAGATTGCCAATGAGCTCCAAAAAAAATTCTATCTTCTCACTATGAGAGCTTGGAATACATAGCAAATTCGACTTCCTTCTCGAAGTTAGGTGGATTTCCAGCCCTAAAATGAAACCCTAGCCTAGATCCTAGAGTCATGCTTGGTAGGTAGCTAGTTGGTCAAATTTTCACCTTAAACTTAGGTGTAGGTCCTATAAAGCAGGGATGACCACCAAATAGACATGACCAACTCTCTTGACTTGACCTAACCTACATTAGGAGTGGTTTGCCATGTGGAATCTTGGCCTTCCATGTGTGGAACCCAATTATACGCAATATTTACAAAGTTCTACATGGCTAGATTTGCCAAAATAGGCTATTTTTCACAGTAAGACACATAATTCATGAGTCATTTGGATTTATCAAGAATTGTGTGCATAGGATATACGGAATTCTTGGGTGAGTATTTCTCAATTGAGGAATAGAAGAAATACTTGTACTTGTTTTTGGATCCATTACAAGTCAATTTCTCAAGTGATTATGGCTTCCATGGGGTCCTTTCTCATGTAGCAAGGTGAGAGATTGAACACCTCCAACTAATATTCTATTTGGAAGGGGAGGATGGAGTCGATTTTGTTATCCAATGAACTGTTGAGAGAAATTAGTACTTTCATTTCATACAAGGAGGCTTGGGTCACCCTCAAAGCCATTTATGAGGCCAAAAACACTTCTAGATTGCTCACTCTTAGGAATCAAATCTTCAAAAGCTATCAAAAGTGTAATGAGAGTGCCTCAAATTTTGTCATGAGAGTGAAATATCTTCATAGAGAGCTTGCATGCATAGGAGACCATCTTAATCAAAGTGAGTTAGCGCAAGTAATTCTCAATGGATTGAAATATGAGTCTGAAAATATTGTCCAATCCTATGCAACCAAGGAGGAGCTTCCAAGCTTGGAGGCACTTCAAGGAGTCCTCATTGCTGAAGAGTGTAGGAAAGAGAACAAGATCTTGAGGATCCACAAGCTATCATTGAAGGATGGTGGAGATTGAATTTGTCTTGATTGACTCTAGTATGAACTAGTTGGAAGCTAGTCAAATAGAAAATTGCCATATGGCACCATTTCATTAATAGATCTAGCATTCCCATGTGAATGCGACATGGACGTTCCCATATGTGAGACCATGTTCCCACGTGTGTACAGATCTAGAAAAAATCAGTAGAGTTGATCCTTCAAAGTTCCTTTTAAATTAGGTGATTTTTCTCAAATCAAGCAAAATCATGGTGAGGCAATGCCACCAAGTTAGGACTCAAAGAGGTGGGGTCTTATCATGCATTTATTGGTTGATCTAAGGTGATGTGGCATTCCCCACACATGAAAAGCCTATTGAGTTAGCATACCAGGTCGAGATATACTTGATCTATAAAGATCATCATTGTAAATAATCCAATCTTGATGAGAGTGTAAAGAATAAAAAGCCATCCAACTTTCTATAGGGATTGATGAGGAAAACCTGTAAGCATTCTTGTAAGCTAATCAGAGATTATCACAACTCTCTACAAGTACATTCTATAGGCCCTGAGCGAAATGGCTGAGAACACTGCTATTGGTTGATTCTCTATAGTCGTTGCAGCTTCTGCAGCAACAGTTTGTGTAAGTACCACATCAGTTTTGGGCAACTCCTCCTTTATGGCAAAGGATTGAACAAGATTATCATAGTCATCTTTCAAGCCATTAAGAATGACTTGTACTAGCTCATCTTGATTGATTGTGACACCAACACAAGCAAGCTCCCTAAGAAGATCTTTTACTCTTAGAACATAATTTGATGCACTCTCCTCACTTCTTTGATAGCTTTGGAAAATCTAATTTCTAAGAGTGAGAATTCTAGAAGTTTTCTTAGCTTCATAAATAGACTTAAGTGCATCCCAAGCTTCTTTAGCAAGGGTGCAAGACCCTATTTCTCTCAGAATCTCATTAGAGACATTCATTTTACTTGTTTGTCTTTGTTGGCACTCTAGTCTTACACACTAGAATTTTAGGCACTTCTGTTTCTACACAAGTCATCATCACTGGCACACTCTTTTATTATGCCAATGATGTTAGTCTTTTTCAGTCCATCCTTTAGTGGATGAGAAGCATTTTCTCTTCTAGTCCTACTCTACTAGAATCAACTTATCACAGTGCACAATTATTTGATAAGCAAAATAAAATGCACAAAAAACTTCCTCTATTTTTGAGAAACTGCAAGATTCAATCTCATTATCCTATGACATTGAGACAATCTGCAGATTGACACCACTTTCATTTTGAATAGTGATATTTGAGGTGTCCAAAAGCAAAAGTCAACTTTCACCCAAGAATTCTGTTCCAGGGAACTTGCACAAAGGTTCAACTCTAAAGGTTTGTAGTCACTGCATCATTTGACCCTCTAGCAGCCCAGGATCTACATCAGAAGCATATCTACATGATGGACAAGCAGAAGGGTAATTGACATCAACAATGTTGTTGTCCTGTAGAAATATTCCAGCTGGTACCTCCTGAGAACTCAAGCAAGTTCATTCACACTGTTGAAAGAGCTTCCTCCTTTGAGAGAAATGTCAAAGATCCATGTTCCTTCGCCATAAAAACAAAATTCAAAAGTTGGGTTCCATTCCGACAAAATTTGTCAGCTAGTTACTAGGCTAGCTTCCAAAGACAAATTCACATTATGCAATTTTTGTACATGAGTGACATGGTTGCTCATTTAGCAATCAATTTTGATTTGAATGCTATATTGCATTGTTTCATACCTGTAAACTTGTGATAGTCTTTTATGACTTTATTAGTCTTGCTCAAAGTAGCTGGATGATTTTCTAACATTGGTTACTAAGCCAACAAAAAACAGGCCCTTCAGGGATCATATTTTTAACTAGTGAACCTAGGATCAAAATTTCAAACATGTATAGGTCCTGCCTATTTAAATTCCAAGCAAGTGTTCCTGCCTATTCGACACTGGCAGAATAGTAGTCGAAGATCTGTTTAAGGGGGAGCATTCAAGTGTAATAGAGGACGATAATAGGTTGACAATCATGAACCAATTCTTTCTTCCAAAAGTCACTGGGAACAGTAGTCGTGAGGGGGAGTGTTGGGGATTAATCCTACTTTCTAGCACAATGTTTTTCCTCAGCCTCTAATCACAAACTTGTCTATCAAGGAATTCTTCCTCAGTGCAAGGGAATAAATTGCCTCTTGCACATACCTGCATTGACGATCAATCCAATGATCCCCACCATGCATGATTGGCTAGTTCAGACTGGTCTTATATGTTTATATTGATATCCACTATTTGCATTCAATGTTTTAAATATTATGATTACCTAATTGATTTCACTATAATAATATATCAAGTTTATTTTAAAAAAGTTGTCGTGAATGGTAGTAGCTAAGTTTATTTGTGCTAAGTTGGATTTACTTCTTATTTGAGTAGCTTGTAACTTTTTGGTTGCACAAGTCAATAAAATTGCTTCTATTCTCATGTAAATTAATAAAAAATTTACGCCTTATTTAGTAGTTGGATCATATTGTACTTAAATTGGGACTTGATTTGAGTTAAAGTGATGATTGTCATGATCTCTCAAAAGCAACATTAGCTTCCAACTTAAACAATCTTCCTTCCACTAGCTTCCATGGAAAAAAAAAATATTGTGGTACTCTAAGTACAAACATGTGAGTTGTGATTAGAGGTTAAAAACAAGATTTTTGCAACCTTGAAGTGACTTACACAAAGTTATATCAAGATCCACAAAGGTCTTGATCAATATCTATTTCACTCTACTCTCCTCACCAATGTCAATAATGCTTGGAAAATTTGTCTTGCCTAATTCACCAAGAATAGAGCACTCAAGCTTGAGCTAAAAATCAACTTTCTCAAATCTATCTTCCTCTTCTTGATGGTTCTTTAAGACATGTAAAACACAATTAAAGGGCTTGAACTTAGCCTCAAATAATTAGACCTTATGACACTAAGCCAAATCTAATTGATGGCAAACATACTTTGATGCTTTTCCTAGGTTTAGCACCAAAAAACTCATGAAGATGACACAAAATCAAATTGCTTGGCTCTTGTGAATATTTGAAGTTAAAAGCTGGTACAGAGATGCCCACAAGTTTGGGAAATACAACTATTGACTCTCACCAAGTTTGGATCCCAAATCTTCAACCTAAGCCTTGATTTGAACTTGCCCTCTCAAGATTAGCTTTCTAGCAACAACTTGCTAAAAATGGATTGTCCTTTGATCAATAATTTTCCTCTTGTATTTGGCTTTGATACCATGTTGAAAGTACAATACAAAGGACCATAAATGAACCTACATAAGGCTCCAAGACTGATTGATTGATTGATTGATACACCCATCTTTTGCAAAACTAATCACAAGATCTTGATTTAGAAAATGAATATTGAATCCCACAATCAAAAGCAATCAAAACCTTTGATCAAACATGGAATTCCAACCCCACACGTGTGTGGTATAGACGCCAGTACAACCGATTATCAGTGGAATCAAGTTTAGATACCTAAGCATTCACAAGAACTCAAGACAAATGTTTAGAAACCTCAAGATTGCCAATTTGCTCCAAAAATTTTCTCCTCACTATGGAACAATGGATTGTATGTGTATAAGGCTCTTCCCCACATGACAGACGTTCAAGAATATCATCTCATCAATCGTTCAAGTCAATTTCCTAAATAAATCAACTAAAAATTAAAAATTTATTCAAGATGCAAATCTTTCATTGAATTCATAGATGATGCCAAAATAAAATAAAATGACTTCTCAAAATAATAGTTAAACAATGTTCAAGGTAGAGTAGCTAAGAAAAAAGCTCAATGCAAACAATTATATGGTCAATATGTGAAAGTAGTTGACGTCAAGGACAACAATTACAACAAGTTGTGGATATTGCTTTAGCCCAAAATTTCGTACTGAAGTAGTTTTGCAGATAGCAAACTGTGAAGCTTCAGCCCAAAATTTCATGGGTAGCTGAGCATTGGACATCATGGATCATGCAGATTCCAACAAGGTTCAATTCTTTCCATCTGCTAATCCGTTCTGTTGTGAAGTATAGCTTGCAGTGAATTGATATTGCATGCTGCATGACGTAGTTTGCCATTTCATCATACATGTACTCTCCCCTTGACTCAAACCGCAAAGTCTTGATCTTTTGACTAGTTTGAGTCTCAACGAACTGTTTGAATTCCTTAAAACGGTTAAAGGCCTCATACTTGTTCTTTATGAACGTAATTCTGATAAATTGGGATTAAGTCATCAATAAATGTGATGAGATTGGATTTAGCTACCATCAAACTATACTTCCAAAGCTCTAAAAAACAATGGTGAATATGGAGAAAGAGTTACACCTCAACAGAAGATCTACCTCAAATAGCCAATTTGTAACTTATGCATGGAGATGATTTGTCAGACCCTTTCAAAAGCAATGAGTTGGCCTGTTTTCTATATTGTGACCGTCTTCTGCACTAGCATCAGTATGTACAAGATTTTTACATTGTACATTTCCAGACAAAAAAGCAATCGAAGGGTAAATGATCCACTCTCTTGACTTTACTTCCACAAACCCAATACAAGTACCTTTCCTCCTTGTAGAGGTTTCTGTGCCTCCGATCAAAAATTTTATTGAATGTTTTGCAATAACCATGGAAAAACAGCTCATTGTCCCACCATTAGGTGTAGAATGCATTGCGTTTAAGTTTGTAATGTTTGGATGTGCTTTTCCAACAGCATATTTGGTTCAATCAGCTTCTATTATCGAGTTGTGTGATGTTTTGATTGTTATACTATTCTAGAAAGTAATTACAAAAAAAACGGTCTTTACTGCCATGCATGATATAATTAAAATGATGCTAGGCTAAAAAAAACATGTCACTGCCAGTAGATGTGAAGTCTGCTTTTAACTATGCCTCGCACAAATGGATCCACTTTTTCTGCAACAGGGCTTGCACATCTTTTTTGAGCATTTGTGAGATGCATAATTAGAGCAATGAGAGGAGCGGCAAATCAGTTGCACTGAACCCAGTTTGGGGTTTCTCATATGATGCTTGCTTGCACTTTGAATATTTACCATTCTCAACAATGACATGGTTTTCAAAACTGAGTTTCCTTCACTAAAACGTTTCTTGGTGGGGGCCCCCTGCACTCCATTCTTGTGTCTTGACTTTGCTTTCCATCTTTTTTGTCCTGCATTAACCTCAGGACTTTTGGAGGTGGGCTTGTTGCTGCTGTCTTTTACCAAGCCATTTTCAAACAGGTGCCTTTCTTTTGTGTTTCCCTGGCTCGATATTTCCCTTTTTCTTTTCTTCATCTTTGCTTGATGTACATAATTATTTTTGTACCAATACTTCTCCTTGGCTAAAGCTCGGGTGTCACGAGCGACATCACCCCTTGCATGCTTTTCTTCTATGACTTTCTTCCTTTCGTCTTCGTTAGTCCAGCACTGCAGACACAAAGTAATTTCCTTCAGGTGTAGAGCAAATCAGTGCTGCTGAAAGAACACAAGCTCTGAAGATGACAACACTAGTTATTAATGTGCAATAACAAACTAACAATAAAGAGTCATAACTTTATACCTGACGAAATATATTGTGTCGATAAAGGTTTCGTCCCTTCACAATGAGCTGCGTCATGGGAGTCAATGGGCACACACCAGAGCTCCATAATACTTCTATCTGAAAATAAGCACAAAAGAAAACTGTTCTAAATTTTCAGCGCCGAAGGCATTCTATGTTTCAATGGGTTCAACAACGATCAGGAATCATGAGTGCTAGTAAGATAAAAACAAATAGGCGGTTTTGGTGGACCACAAAGAACCCACATAGGTATGATCACATCGAGATATGATGACATCTCACTTTGAAAATTTTATAAATTTCATCAGTGCACACATGGTTGTTTAGTGGTGTAGCATGCTTCGATTGAACTTGCCCACCCAGGCTGAAATCCCTGCCCAGTCGTGGGCAGATAAATACCTGGACCAAAAAGCAAATAGAACTATGCACACCATCTAAATGCCACAAATTTGAATATGCCCATAACTACTCCCAAACCATGCACCATCACCGTTTATAGCCCCCATTGCTAACTTTTCAAGGCATGCTGTTTGGGAATTGTCTCCAAGCTGAGGTCCCTCCCAATAACTCCAAGATACTTTGCCCATTCTTGCAAACCTTTTTTAGCCCCTTTTTTGAGACATCCACTCCTTAAATTTTTGGTCCACTGTGTACTCTGATAGATGATGCTGCTAACAGCACTGTTGAATTCAAACTGCTGAAGCAACAACCACCATCTGATGGCTATCATACCCCTCGTACATGGCTTATTTGCAAATTGCCACATACAACGGCACATGATGATCCATAAAGAAAGTGAACTCCTTTAATAGCAATTAATGACGATATTTGTTAACATTGCAAAGTCTCAATTGTGTGTTTTGATGCGTCCATGTTTACCTAAGATTCTTTAGTACAGAGATTGCAACATTGGAGTGGATACTCCAGCTTTCCAGGAGTATCCACTCTCAAATGCTTTCAAAGCCTCTGTAGTTCATTCTGGCTCTGCCATAATTTCATAGATCGGATGTGTCTCCTCTCAGTCTTATGCAAAAACATCCTCATCTCTACTTAGAGGGCCAGGGACTTGATGAAATGAAAGAATCTCTGCAGCGTAAATGAAGGTTCTGTTATTATCCTTATCAATACAGTCCCATGTAAACTGTTCTATATGTAATTTGAGATACCAACAATTTTTTTCTGTCAAGGTGATCAACTCTCAAAGGCAGCACAGCAGATGGTGGATTGACATACAAACATGGTTTTCATATTGAAAAATTCAGCAGGACAAATGGCCTAAATTCACTGATATTGAATTCCTCTTTCAAGAGACGTTTTTCAAAGTCATTTGAAAACATCCATTGAAAAATATGTGAAGGACTATAAAGATTACCCACTGGCTGAAGGAGAACCTATACAAAACACATTACCATGCACATTTCCATAGGAAAGAAACATAATAACCTCAGGGCTATACACTAATTCACACGATACAAGATAAGAGTCAGGGAGACGAAATTGGCTTAAGTTACAATTGGAAGAACAGGTTTGTTTTATTTATCATAAAAGGCAAGTGGAAACTAAACAGCACACTTTCACTGACTGTTACAGTCTACAAACAATTTAAACAAATTCACGGGATTAATCGCGACACTTGTAATTTACAAAAGAAAATTAATATACCATGCATAAAAAAATAAAAGCATTGATTGAAAATGAGATATGATTAACTAAACATATCTAACTACTCATATCTAAATACAAAATTCCAATTTTGAAAAGAGACTTTTGAATTCAATACTGAACCTTCCAAGAATCCAAGTGAAAACAATTGCAAATGAACAACAATTTGCTGTATGCTGGTGCCCCACCACAATTTCATTCGAGTGTTTGAGTTTTGCTCAGTCTGAGTTCTCTTTAATCTCTGAACTGATCTTGATTTGTGAGTGCTAGTAGGACTAGTTAACTCCATCTAGAATTTGTGGATCAATTTCTGACAAGTTCATCGTTCCTTCAAACTCATCGTAATTCCTCAAAAATTTGAGCTTGCTCTAAATTGAGCAGTATATTGAAAGCAAAGAAGCCAAGACTTTATTAGTTTCAGTCTACTCCCAAGTTAGTTCAAATTTACCTTGGTTTGATAAACCCTAGAGAATGCCCGACGCTACAGGACCTACTTCAGGTCAACCCAGATCTGGCCAACTTGGCCAAGCTTCCAAAAGCTTGTAAGCTAGGCACCGCTATGCCACTGTGCTCCAAAAGTGGTTTGCCCCTAAAAAACTTACCAACTATAAAATAAATTGACATAAATGGTAACTTGCACTAAATTTTCTTGGCCAAAGCCCCATCGCATCAAAGATTTTTTGGTCTTATTTAAGACGAGGTAGCTTATCCCAAATTAAACTTCCCAGTATCATAAATATGGCACAAATGTTGGAAATAAACAATTAACATCCGAACTATCAATGGATTTCCAAAAGCATTTACAACTGAATTGATCTGCTCAATACCCCATGTATCTAAAAAAGCTTATCCAACTTATTTACCAATACCCTATATTTGACACCTAAAGTGCATCATTGCTTCAGTGAAAACGTAAAAAAAAAATGTGAAGGAGTAGACACAAGGATATAGTATGACAAATCCTAGCAATAAGCACACTTGTCAAGCGCTTTAGTTAGTAATCAGACTCAAAAGTTTCTTCCTTGGACTAAAGCTCTTATAATCTGCAGCAGAAGCTATCTAGGACTAAAAAGCAATGCTGAAATACTAGCTTTGCTTGGCACCATCCATTTCATTATGAAGCTAAATGGTTTCCCTGAACCTGTATGTGTACATGCAAAACTTTCTGGAACCTGGAACCAGGAATTGCTTTGTCATTGACACCTTCCATGATATTACAACATGCATTACAGCCATGTCACTTGATATCTCTGCCTCTAATCCTTTTGGAACTCCCTAAGATGAACCCGAATCATGGTAGACTACCCACTCAAGTAGATTCGTTGAGCCAGCCAGAATTCTGACTACTACATCATTATTATGTTCCTAAAGCTGATCCTTTTGCAGTTAACCATGAAGGGTCTGATCACACAGCAGACAAAATTTGGTAGAGCCAACTAAACCTTAAATCTACACATACCGTAAATGTATGTTGTTGCTTTCTAGCACCATAGCTCTCACTCACGACTCGGCCTGCAATAAGCCGTTTCCCCAAAGGGGGACTTTGAGCCCTCCTAGTGACAATAGAGTACCTGTAAACAATTCCAAGGAAAATGAGCATGCTTCTCGTCCTTTAGGACTGGCAAACAACAATACTCAGAGGTGGAAGGCATGAGCAGTTTACAATTTTGAAGCATAAACTTTACTTATTATAGACGGTCTGGTGAAATAGGACGACATCGCCGCAGCAAGCATCACCTGGACAATAAACAGTACAGTACAATTTTGTCAACAATTCACAACAAATTAACTGCTGACGGTTAGTCATATTCGGCAGATGCCAAATCTATGACACCCACATGTGACAAAGGAGACCAACAACCTGAATTCTGCTTGTTCAGGGAGGTAGAACACAAGAATAGAAGAAAATTAAGCTCCATCTGCAAGTTAGAGAATTCTGCTATGTACCTTTGCAACAGATGACAAAGGATGACCGTGGGTATTTTGCTTCCAATCCACCAGCTTTTAGTCTTCAATACACATAGCAAGAAACTATATCATGTGGCTCCAACATAAGAATCTACAGCCAAGGTACAGTTGAATGCACCTTACAAAAAGTAAAGCATGAAATAACCCACTTAGTGCAAGTTGCAAAGACTAGTTGTCATATGATCAGCCTCGTTTTTCCTGGATTCAACTATGGATGTCCAACTTGTACATAAGAAAGGCAAATGCATGATAAACATAAAGCACCTCCAAAAAGATGAAAATAGAGAACGGGAAGCAAAAACAGAAACGTGAATGGATAAAGGATTGAAATGTATCCCCGATTATAAACTGCATAACTATCTGGTATAATGCAAATGAATGATATGCCTTGATTTGATCTGTCTGAGAACATTTCACATGAATAGGTGCTAATTATCTGATAATAAATTAAGTTTTGGGGAGTTATGGCTTAGGAGGTCTAATAGACCTACTCAAGATGCTCTTTGATTCGAGCTAAAAGAATGGCTTTGGAGCCAGTCAATCTCATCCCATGTGCACGTATGTAGGCTTTGCAATGTTTAAGCGTCAAAGTTTCCAAGTCTGCTCCTTCTGAAGATAAAGAAAAATCAACATTGGTTACTTCACGTCTTTTGGAATAGCCTATGAGAAATGATGAGCTCAAAATGCTTGATGATGAGCACTTATTCATAAAATGTATTCAATAAGCAAATGGCTAAGCAAATGACTTGCACTTGTCATTGTGTCACTGCTGCAGACTTTAGACAAGAAAAAGGATAAACTCATCCAGTTATTATTGAGATAAACGCTGATATTTTGGACATACAAACATTGTACTTTCAGAAGCATGATAATGAGTTAGAGCACATACATCCGGATGATAGCAACATTATTTAATCTCAAAATTTGTTCTCCTATCAAGCTGTAAAAGCTTTTCAAGACAGCCATGCAATTGATGGAGATCAAGAAAATACAAGCAAACATTTGCCTACAACTTTTAAGATTGACCAAAATTAAGAATCTAAAAAGCATCATTTTACTTCAGGCCAGGTTTCCTTATGTTAGATTTCAGTATCATATCGTATTTCTGCTAGAGGCGGAATGATCATATAGTCAGCAATGCACTACTGCACTGTACCTGAGCATTTCCAACTCCTTCCAAAAACCAACTTTCTCCATGAAACATGGGTGATTATTCTAGTTCATTACAAAGTGCAGCTTAAAGCTTGGAAGCATGGAGAATGCAATATAGGACGCACAGCACAGTCCAGTCAAACTAAATTATGTGAGCATTCTAAGTATGGCCAAATAAAGGCAGGCTGAGGTATGCTTGAGCAGGTCCTTTTATATATTAGCTTTCAAGATAATTTTTTTGCTAAAGCTTTAATACCATCGTCACTACTGACAAAATTTAGAGCATAAGACTTAGTTCATAACCATTACATCAAATCAAAGTTTCAAGTGCATGATTAGAACATGGACAGTAACCTGTCACGATGAACCAGCTAAGGATATTAGCTATTCACTCTTAAGTATGCATCATATAGCCTAGAAATGCTCATGGACTAACTCAAAGTTTCTTCGCGTCAAATTGCAAAACATGGTACAAAAAAACTATCAACTTAATTCAAGGCTAAGCTGAAGGGATAATCTTTTCTGTATAGTATTTGAGATAGAGCACAAATGGATTCAAGAACCACAGACAAACTAAGGAGGTGTCAAGGGATCCTCTAAATGAAGTGTACTTGAGAAGACAAAAAGAAAGTAGAGAAAACTTAAGAGGTTAAGAAGAGGATAGATGTTTAATGATTGAGCCTGATCTCCAAGGAGATTCATACTGGAGCAACCTATTTTTCTATATCCTCTGCTAGCATTCAGCTAGCTACTAGTTTGAAAGAACATAAAAACAAAAGGCAGAAGGCATAGAAAATGTGAAGGTATATGAGTCTTAACATGGAGCAGTAGTTTAAGATCCAAAATTATATAGATGACAAGAAAAATTTCCATTTAAAAGAGTGGATTAACGTATACTTAATAAGTTTGTAAATGGAAAAAGGCGCAGATAGACCTACCATATTGACATTAAAACAGTTTTATAAATGCACCAAATGACATTTTAAACTCCGGTTAAATGATAGGCCATTTGTAGCACCTACATCGAGCTTGGGTTCACAATGTATTATTATTTGTCAGTAAAACATGTGCAAATGTTCTCCTTCCTCTATGGAGGTCTTTGCAAAGTTCCATGACAGGGAGCTCAAGAACGAATGGAATGAATACACTAGTAAGGTGTATCCCGATCCTGTAGACCAAGAATCGCTCAATGATGAGCTTGAGGTTTCTAGAGGTGAGACCCTGGAGTTTGGCACCGAACCAACACAACTATTGCTAGGTATATGCTTAGAAACTATAGAGGCTTGTTTTAAGTATTTGTATCTACATTCTTTTAAGTTTTAACTTTTAACATTGAGTCTTTACTAGTCAATGGTCACTATTAACTAGTCAGTAGTTACTAGCGAGTATTACTTCTTCTAAGTAGTACATGGCTCTATAAACTTTTACAATTTACACTTGACTATAATTTATTGAGTCTTGAAACTTGAAAGTAGATCCTTGAATGATGATCTCGATTCTCCATTCTTTCAATCATTGCACAGGTCAGTTGTGGCCTGTATCATGGTGGAAGAAGAATGGAATAGACATCCCTAGACTTCAAGACCTCGCGATTAGGATCTGGACTGCCTTCTCTTTTATTCATACAAAGAAAACAAACAAGCTGTCCACTGCACAGCTAGATAGGTTGGCATTTGTGCACACCAACCTATGATTGCTGAAGAAGCTCACAGAAAGGAGAGCCGATATAGGTAAAGTTTAAACTTTAAACCACAAATTGCTAATTTGAATTTTGTACATACTACGAGATAATAGTTTGCAATTGGTATTTAGATTTTGACAAGCTCCAAGCTCTTGGAAGCAAGATCTTGAAAGTTGAAACTTGAAATGATTAGTCGTGACTCCTGATACTTAAAATTCTAGTTAAATTCCATACGTGAATCCTAATGAGAGCGATGTGACACGAGCTTCAAACTTGACACTGAAATCACATGAGGAGGATGTTTATGCCTTCCTACACCAGGAGGCCTTATTCACTACAAGTTTATCTCCATTGCCTATAGAGTGTCAAGTTGGAACTCCAAAGTTCCAATTATATTACTAACTTCCAAGTTGAACTTGTAAGTAGTATATTGTAGTTTGTGATAAAATTTCAGTTTTAGGACATTAATGATTGTACTTTACAATCATAGAGAGTTATTGGTTGCTTAATCAATTAATCTATCAAGTTCTACACTTTAAATCTTGATCTAGATTCACTACACTTAGATTTAAGCAAGAGCAATGGATCAAATCTTCATAAACAAGTAAGAGTGGCCTCACACGTGTGGAGTACTGTCCACTGTACGGCCTGCACCTGAAACAAGTACATGGTTCTTGATAGCAATCATTCAATAAAATCACAATTCTATTGACTAGAAATCTCACAAAAGTGTAGAATGCAAAAGTCTCATCAATTTCATTAGCAAAATGATGATCCTTTCATGGATCAAGTACATCCACGAGTCTGGTACAGTCCAGCAGATCTTCACACGTGTGAAGAGTGCCACATCACTCAGATCTATCCATTTGATCCATCTTTGATCCTTATCCAAAGTTGACCTTCTAGAATATGGCTAAAATCCAAAGAGCTAGTCTCCTAGAATATAGGAATATTCTCTACAAAATAGGATCTAAGGAAAATGGTCAACTCTTATCTTCTAGAACTCTATACACATGTGTGAACATCCACTTGCCATGTGGGAGCATTTACTCATGCACATGCAAGGATAAGCTAATTTCTAGGTGACTAGTCAACTTGACTAAAAACTAGTCATATCATGTTCACACTTGACTTGATGGATACAAAATCAAAGTAGATATTTACAAATATGAAAAGTATTTTCTTTCACACGTGGGAACAGGCTCCACACGTGTGAAATCAGATCATGAACACTGTACTCATGATTGATCTTTATTTACAATAAAAAATGACAAGTGAGAAGTGACAATTTTCACCACTCCTCACTTCTAACTTGGCAAATCTAATGTACATCTATCTACAATTCCAAGAGCATATCTTAACTTGAAAAATGGATCTTTGGACAATGGCTTGGTTAAGATATCATCTATGCATTCAAATGATGGTACATGATGTAATTGCACCTCCTTGGATTGTACCTTCTCCCTCACAAAGTGGTGAGCTATCTCAATATGCTTTGTTCTAGCATGGAAGATAGGATTGGAAGCAATATGTTGAGAAGCTTGATTGTCACAATATATGTAAGGGGTTATGGCCATATTCGGTTAAGGACCTGGAATAGTCCTAATATGGTAGACTGGCCCTCCAGTACTTGAGATTATTGGTCACGCCATGATTTAATTCCATGTCAAGGCCTGTTTGTGACTGGTTACCTTGAGAGGACCCAGACACTCTAATTGAGACATTTGGAGCATTGCAATGTCTGTGTGACAGATATAGGCAGGAGGACTGCATGAAGAGATGTGATCTATTTATAGTTGACCTGCATGGAGATTGCATGGTTACATGCACACGACTCTACTCTCTATATAAGGAGGTGGGGATTCTCCCGGCGACATAATGGGTTTAGGTTACCAGTTTCTCTCTTCTCCTCTTGCTTCACATGGCATGGCTTGGGGGCTAGATCCAGGTTTGATCTAGGACTGGTTGGGCAGTTTGGCTCCATAGTCTCTTCTATTGTGTTTTCCTATCCTCATCTTAGGAGCAATCCAAAACCCTTGCAAGAATTTATTTTGGGGTCAACTTTGGCCTTGCATGGGATTTTTGGAGTTGAAGCATGGCCGAGAAAATGGTGTAGGAGATTTTTTGCTAACCTAACAGTTCGTCTATGGATTTGATTCATAGATTTAGGATGACGACAAATTGTTTCGGTCCTCATAAGCTACTTTTCCAAAACGGTACCCGGTCAAAGAAAATTTAATTTTTCTGGAACTGTGTTTGGTGGTGACTAAACTTTGGAAGCGAAGTTCTTCCCAGATTAAAAGTTTAATTTGAATTTTTTCCCTTTTCTGTTGAAATCTGAACTTGGGTTAAAGTTTGAAATCTGTTACTTGTCCGGGATATTTTCAATCGATATTGATCGTTGGAAATGGGACAAGTTAACGTTTGTGCAAGATACTCGTCAAAATTAATTTTAAATTGTCAAATAATATGAAATGACAGGGTAACATGAGTGATGATAGAACTCTTTATCCGATCAATGGAATCTTGTTTGGATACAGTTTAAGAGTTTCTGAAATCTTATTGGTAGGATTTTCATTCATGTAATTTCGTAATTTGAGTTTGGATAGTTTTGTTAAAATTGATGGAGTAATGCCAAACCAGTCAATGGAAAGGAAAAAAAAATCCAATTTTATTTGAAATTGGTAATTGTTGGGGAAATCAAAAGTTAAAACTAATTTCATTTCCAGTTAAAATCCTATGGGGGATTCTATATCGATAATTCAGCCCAAGTATAGGATAGAAATGAAATTGTTTCAGATTTTTCCTACAATAATGAATTTTAAAACATTTACTAAAGTCGTTACGTCTTCTTAGTACCTTAGCTGGAATAGATTTTCAGAGAACTTAAAATTCTAAGGAGGGAAGAAGAGTGGACATCAGAGGTAGTAAGTGTGATCGGGAAATGTATTTCGCAATTAGGATTTTGATAATCTCAATAATAATTGCTTAATACCAATTATTAATTTCCTGGATAGAATTCATTTAGTTGAATTCATAGCTTATATCTTTGTGACCATTGAGTTATCCGCAATTTTAGATGTCAATTGTGACGTTAGAAGTAGAATCTAATATATGGATTACATTGGATCTGTTAGTTGATATAAGCTTGTCCCTGGAGTTGATGCTCTTGGATCCAAAGGGATTTGAAGCTTATCATTAACCTGTAAGGATCAGTTGAACCATGTTAATTCTTTTGCCTAAATCACAAAATCAGGTGTGGATTTGTAGTATCCATCAAATAGACATGCCAACCATCCAAATAATTGGATTCTCCAGTATTTGGGAACAAGAGATAATATCCTATAGTGATTATAGGACAGCTAGAAGATCAGTGGATCTCTAGAATATCAGATAAGGCGATTAAAGATTTCCTGGAAGGAAAAGCTGATGGTATGGGACATCAGTAATTTTGAAAAGGAAATTCTAGGATTGTAAAGATCTGATAATCAATGGTTGTTTAGTACCTAGTCGTGATATGGGAAAAAAGAAAACCATTCGATCAGATGTGGAATATTTTGGGAAATTTTGAGGTTTAATCTAGATCCCAATGTGGTATCTCATTATTTACAAAATCAGAGGCCCTCAAATCTATTTCTCGCTTTCTTATTAATCCTTTACTATTTAGTGATTTCTCGAATATAAGACATCAGACTGGTTTATATGATTCTTTCCAGCATGAAGTTATTCTTCTGAAAAACTGTTATATCATATAAATTACTACTTGTCAAAATGGACTTGGAATTCAGAAATTCGAAGGTTAAAGTGTTTCAATTTCTTAAATCTAGAATATCTCTGTTGCATATATAAGTTTCAATGGAATGATTGTACTATCAGTTTGAAAATATTTGAAGAACAAGTTCTGTTTGTAATAGAGTGAATCCTTTATTGGAATGCACTTATTATTGACTTTTCTTGGACTTAGATATTTGAAGTTTATAATTTCTTTAAAAGGAGGGGTGAAGTGGTGGAATAAAATTCTATTTGGAAATCTGTAGATTGCATAGTTTCGAAAGAGAACCAACTGTGGTATAGAAATGAGATTTGATCTGAAAGTAATTTCTGATAGATCCAGAGTAACATACCTAATTGGAACTTTTCAAATATAAGAAATTCTTTAGGAATTGTGTGGACAATCTGGAACTAGAACAGGTTTGATATTTGGATCATTATCTATAAGTAGTACAGTGAAAGGTCAAAGGTTACTAATTCCATTTTGATTGGAATAGAAGTAAGTTTGATCAGGATATAAGTCTGAGACTTCTGTATTTGATCAACCTAATCTTAGTTTTAGTACTAGGATAAGAGAGGGGTTGATTTAGTGGAGGAATTATGTAATTAGAGGTAAGTGGGATTGGAAAACTGTTGAGAGTGAATGTTGTTCGTCTCAGGGATTTTTTGGATATGTTACTCATGAGAAATAGAAAATCTTTTGTAGCTAAGTTACAAGGTCTCAATGAGATATGTGAGTAACACATGTGGGATCTGGAGGAATCTACCAGATAAAAATGTGTTTATGTACTGGATCATAGTGAGATTATCCACATATGTGCACGATTAATCTTGTATGAATCACTGTGTATTCCTGATTACAGAGTTGTTTGGTGCACTTAACCTAGTTGGTGAACATGAACATATAGTATTGTTTTGACAGATGCTTGTAGAGTTAACAAATCTTTGGATTGGGGATTTATGAATTAACTTATAAATGGTTTGGATGAGAATCTAAATGTGGTGTCATACTAGTATAATTGAGATCTGCACCTAGACATTTGAGATTTCTAAATCATTGACAATTAACTCTAGTTGATTACTCCAGAGTGAAGTTAATTGGTAAAACGATCAGTGTGATGTGGATTCACCAGAAACTGATAGTTTTATATTGCTTGTAAGACACATGATTAATTAATCATTTGGGTTCATCAATTAAAATTATGTGCATTGGATATACATAATTCTTGGGATAGAATATTCCTTAGTTAAGAAATAGACTCAGCTCATTAGTGATTGTATCCCAGAGCGCTCAATTGGATAACAAATCATAATGAATCCAAGAATAATAATTGAATTGATATTCAGCAGGACTTTGAGTATCTAGATGTGATTGTGGATTGTAATCTAAAGTTTTTTTGTAGTTGAAGATGATTGTCATCTTGGTATGCATTCAGCCTTGATTACCAGTGGTTTCTAGACCTTGAATCTTGCACTTCAGTTAAAGAATCATGTTTTCGAAGTATTCCTAAATCCAATATTTTCTTAATAGAAAGATTTTGAAATGACTATTACTTTTCCTGAGTTATGTTAGACATATACTCCAGTATCCTATAAATGATTACGGGTTTTGGATTCCAAAAAATTATGATTGACAAATCATACGAATCTAAATATTTATGATTGACGGATCGTAAATAGATACTTAATTGTTGTCAAAGGATTGTAAAGAATTGTAATGATTCTTAAGTGTGACAATTAAGTCTTGGTCTATTAAATTGAGTAAGAAATCAGATCAGTGTTTTGAATCTCTCTACTCCAGTATTTTAATTGAGAACCTATGGATCTCACAGATATTTTCTTATGTATCTAGTGGATGCTATTCTACTATAGTTTATGGTCTACAGATGCTTGAGTACAATTTTTTGTTTGATTGGATCTCCAGTTATCATAGGAGACAAATAAGTCTATTAAGATGAATGAATGCTATTTTCTTGCATTTGGTGCTAGAAACATGAGCATTTAACTCAAAAGAGTATCAGGGATACTCAGAGTTGAGTTTTAATCATTCTATATCTTAATGATTCTCCTAGAGATCCTAGTTGAATGAATTATCATATCTTAGAATTGGATTTTAAGGATAATTGTACTTGGAAGCTTTTTATAAATTGTTTGCCAAACATTGTAGATAATTTCAGACTGTAATTATTATTTTTTTCTTTAGCTTTAATCTCCTAAGTTAGGGAATATTTCACTCAGTGGTTCACGTAAGTATTTTACATGAAGGTGATGTTACTAACTTGTGTTGAGTGTAACCTAGTTGAGAAATTTATTGCTTAGTGTACTTTTCTTCAAACTTGAGTCGTACTCTAGAACAGAGCATAACTATTGGAAATAGGTTAATCTCTAAGTACTTGTTTGATATGGAAATCAAACTAAGAATTTTTCCTCGGTTAATATTGTAAGTTAAAAGAACTATTCCTGTACTTATTTCCTGTCTTGAGGAGCATCTAAGGATAGAAGCAATTTAAGGAGGGAAGAATGTTATGGCCATATTCGATTAAGGACCTGGAATAGTCATAGACTGGCCCTCCAGTACTTGAGATTATTGGTCACGCCATGATTCAATTCCATGTCAAGGCCTGTTTGTAACTAATTACCTTGAGAGGACCCAGACACTCTAATTGAGACATTTGGAGCATTGCATGTCTGTGTGACAGATATAGGCAGGAGGACTGCATGAAGAGATGTGATCTATTTATAGTTGACCTGCATGGAGATTGCATGGTTACATGCACACGACTCTACTCTCTATATAAGGAAGTAGGGATTCTCCCGTCGACATAATGGGTTTAGGTTACCAGTTTCTCTCTTCTCCTCTTGCTTCACATGGCATTGCTTGGGAGCTAGATCCAAGTTTGATCTAGGATTGGTTGGGCGGTTTGGCTCCATAGTCTCTTCTATTGTGTTTTCCTATCCTCATTTTAGGAGCAATCCTATAGGGCATTTACATAAGGGATCTCCTCGGCTTTTGGCACATGTAGCTCCATCAAGAGTCTTCTTAGCCATAGAAGCTCTTTAGATGTTGAAGTCAATGCCTTGTACTCAACTTCACAAGAAGATAGTGAGATAGTATCTTGCTTTTTGGAAAGCCAAGATATTACTCCTCCACAAAGGAATGTTGCAAATGCACTAATGGACTTTCTATCCATCTTGTCACTTGCAAAATCTGAATTCGAGTAGGCTCTCAAGTGCAAGTTAGATCCTTCATAAAATATGCCAAAAAATCTAGTACTAGAAACATATCTAAGCACTCTCTTGGCACTTTACCAATGATGCACTAAAGGAGCTTGCATACTTTGACTCAACTTGCTTACACAAAAACTTAAGCTAGGTCTAGTGATGGTTAAATAGATTAGGGAGCCTATAAGCTATCTAAAGAGGGTGATGTCCTCAAAGGACGCTTCATCACTTCATTAGTTGCTTTCACAACATGCTCCATAGGGGTGTCAATCCCCTTACAATCTTTCATACCAAACTTTTCAAGAATGAAAGTAGCATACTTAGATTGACTTATGAAAGTACAATTGCTACTTCTAGACACTTCTATCCCAAGTATAAACTTTAGGAAGCCTAGATCTACCATCTTGAACTCACTAGATAAATCAACTTTTACTTTGCTTATGCCTTCATCATCATTTCCTGTCATAATGATGTCATCAACATAAAGCACCAAAATGATGATCTTTCCTTCATTACATTTGAAATATAAAGAAGGTTCATAAGCACTTAGTACAAAGCCAAGGGAATAGAGAAAATCATGCAACCTAGAGTACCAAGCTCTAGGTGCTTGCTTCAAGCCATATAGGCTCTTCCTTAAGTAGCACACTTTTTGCTCCTCACCAACCTTGATGAAGCCCTCGGGTTGCATCATGTAGATTTCCTCTTCTAGGAAGCCATTCAAGAAAGCATTTGTCACATCCATTTGGTAGAGATCCCACTTGAACAAGGTAGCAATGCAAATGATTAATCTAATACTTACAAGCTTAGCTACAGGTGCAAATGTTTCTTCATAATCCAATCCTTTTACTTGAAGAAATCCTTTAGCAACAAGCCTAGCCTTGTACTTACTAATAGATCCATCTTGAATTTACTTTATTCTATAAATCCACTTACATGCAAGTGGCTTTTTCCCTCTTGGAAGATTTACAAGATTCCAAGTATGATTTTCTTCTAATGCATCATACTCTACTTGCATTGCATCTCTCCAAACATTAGATCTATATGCTTCTTCAAAGGATGATGGTTCTTCAAGCAATGTAACTAAGGAGTAAGAGGTAGAAGATGTAGAGTCTTCCTTTTGCTTTCTCTTGTCCACATAGGTGAGCCTTGAGGGCTCGACCTTGCTTCTTGTTGATCTTCTCAGCCCCCTTTGACTAGGATCTTTGTCTCCATCCTCGGGTTTGTCAAGATCCTCCTTGAGTTTGTCAAGATCCTCCTCGGGTTTGTCAAGATCTTCAATGAACAATGAATAGGGTCCATTAGACAAGCTTTTAGCAAAGATCTATCCTTTTAGATGTGCCTAAGAAAAGAGGAATAGATCCTATACCATCTATCTTGCATTCTTGATCACTAGCAGTTTATATTGACTTCTTAGAGTCATTACAAGAGAGAAGAGTAGAAAAATAATGCTTGTTAAAAGACATGTGGAAACTAGCCCCACTATCTATCCACCATGTGTCTTGACTTGAAGTTGGTATAGATGCAACCATTAAGGATGTGTTGAATCCATCCTCATCTTCTTCCTCTTGAGCAATGTTCCCTTGATCTCCATTTGCTTGTTGATTCTTCCTCAAGTAACATTCTGAGGCAAAGTGTCCTTTCTTCCCACAAAAGAAACACTTGAGCTTTGCCTTGTTCATCACTTTGCCTTTGGAAGTTGATCCTCCATTTTTCATCTCGGCCTCCTTGCCTTGATTCTTCTTGAATGGATGTTGTTTCCTCTTGCCTTTGGATGTAAAGTTTGCTTTCTCCTCTCCTCCATTAAGTGACATGCCTTCCATTCTTGTCTTGAGGTGTAGGAGTCTACTCTCCTAGGCCAGAGGGGTGGAAGACAGGCTTCTACCACAGCTCCCACTAAGGAAGAAGAGCTTATCAGGTCCACCAATGAAGAGAAATCTGACGAGGAGTACATTGAGGAAGAGTCCAAGGATGATGGGTCCTCAGGTGATGGTGATGGAGATGAGGAATCTCACTCTAGTGATGATGAGATGAGCCTATTAGTGCTACACATCAACTTCCGAGGACTAGGAGACAACTTTGAGCATAGATCTATCATGATTCATCTTAGAATTTGCACTATGCACATTGCAGTCTAGGATTGGACTGTGTTAGACAATATACCATAGATGTTAGAGCCTTCACTGCTCATGAGTCACTACTCAGTCATTATTTGGTATTCACTATTCAAATATTGATGATTGTAAATTTACTTGTCATGATTTAGTGCTCACATCATTATATGATAATATGAAATTTGAATCATGATTAGTCTATATTTAGCCATTTAAAATGAACTTTCGTTTATATCTTTTGTATTTCAGTCGTTAATTCTGATACATCTAAGGTACATTGGGCAGACAATGTTTCCAGTATCACATTTTGATCAAGTGCATTAGTTCTTAAGCTAGAGCCATCATTCACAGCACTTCATGGCTGAAAAATCTTGCTTTACAAACCTCACCATCTTGAATTGGGTATGCTCATCAATGCATACACAATCTTAAGTTTGCTTTCGATCAAGCCAAAAATGTCTCATTAATGCATGCTTACTCAAAATTTCATCTACATTGAGCTATTTCAGGCAGGCAAATATATGCATTGTCATCAATGTTCTTGTCAAGCCGAAAGCAAAAAGTCAACATCTACAACTCTTTGAATGGATAATTCATTCCAGCTTCAGGCATCAAACTCAGAAATTATTTTGTTAAAGACTTGCAACTCTACAACTCTTCAAGGACCAGCAAAGAAACAGTGCAAAGCTTGTACTACAGATAGCATGAAGAGCAAGGGAAAAAGAGATACAGAACTACCGTGAATAGTCTGAATGACCTCTGAATATAGAGCCTCATCATCTACTTCACCTAGTTTTTTGCGCTTTGTGCTTAATCTCGCTGCCCGAGACTGTGTCATATTACTACCATCACCTCTTTGACTGAAACAGAATCCAATGTAAATAGCAAGAAGTTAAGATGTTTAATCATTGCTATGTGTAATAAAAAGCCTATGAACGTATGAAACTTTGAATAACTATGTGAAAAATGCCTATGTTCAAGGTCTAACAGTGACATACAGTAACATGCATGATGAACAATTTTGCCAGTGATTTTGAATCAAATCCGCAAACGGTTTTTTTTGGCGTAAGATTTATATCCAACAATGTCAGTCATGAAGCGTCTGCAGAACTTTCAACACTTGAAGCCAACCAAAGAGGTTTCTTTAGCAGGAAGATGATCTATGTAGATACTATAATCGATCCAGAAACGCCAATGTAGGTACCAGCACCAGCAAAATAGGAACAATCTCCGTTTCCGGCGACGTACTTGAAAAACAACAAGACACGAGACTCGGAGCAACCAGGCACATTACATGACTTGCAGCACTCAAATCTGTGATGATGAACTACAACATAGCTATCTATCAAGTAATGTGATAGTAAGCAAAGAACCAAAAAATCAAAGGTCATGAAAAATTAAAACCAATCGCTAGCTGCTCACCTGCCAACGGCAGGCATTTCCCCGCAGTCTTCACATTCACTTCCTTGGTAATCAGTGTCGCTATTATCAGAAAACTGGGACAATGCCACCGACGTAGGCATAGCGTATATATCAGCTTTGCAACAACCCACTTCTAAACTTGCGTTGATTCACAAAACTGACGCAGCAATTGAACACAAAACTGCTGCTCCCCCCACGCTACTCTATTCTTCCTCGAGTCTCCATGTACATGGGTTGTGTTGGGAGAGGAGGGGAGTCGAGGGAGTTAATGGCATTGTGAGAGGTGGTGCCAAGTGTAGGCGTGAATAGCAGGCGCAGCCTCCAAATCATTAAGTGAATATTAATGAAAATTATACTTTTAAGTGCAGTGATGAGAACTAGGCCTGAGATTGATCTAGCCTTAGAGTACCACCTAGATCTAGCGTTTAGTCCCATGCTCTTTATGTATTTATTTATTCATATCTCTCTCTCTCTCTCTCTCTCTCTCTCTCTCATTTTCTTTTCTTCTATCTTTCTTGCATGAAATAAATTTTCATGGCTTCCCAGCATGAAATGTATTCATTTGCTTCCCATCATCGCTCAAAAGTGGACCTTGCTTAATGTCACAGAGCCAATTACTCCCGGCACGCTTTATTGATCACCACGATTCCCATGGACCCTTCTCATGCTGCCCGCACCCTTGTCCAGTACCCACATGCCCAAGAAATTTCGGGACTCGCCTTATTTGCAAATATGTCACGTGGCATTTATAGATTGTCCCATATGTTTTTGGGAAACTGGCCGCAATTGCATATATATTGAAACAAACCCATCTCTTATAATCAATTGCGTGTGGGTGTGAGGTGGGGTCTGGTGCCCGCAAAAAAATAGGGTGCCACACCCGTGTGAGAGCATTGAGAAGCTTTCAAGTGGCAACTTTGACGTGCGTTTGACATCCAAGTGGTTGGCTATAAAATAAATTGTCTTTTTAAGCAACATTGGGAGTTCCGAGGTATTCCTATTTCAGAGTCGAGATGTGAGCCTTTTTCAAGCAAAGCGTTGTAAAGCAAATCTTCTCTAACTTGTCTAGATATTCAAAGGAATCAAACTTTAGTGGGCAAGCCCAACACACGTATGCTACACCACATGGCCCATTCTAGCATCAACTTCGTTGTAATATACGCTAATGCACAAAAAGTGTGGGTCACCTCATTACAAAAAAGGTATTTTAGAGTTGTCCTCTAATTCTAATTTCATTTATATTTTGAATTTCCAATAGACCCACAAAGTTCTTTTCTTGATTTGATTTCCAAACATATATAGCTTGTGATGAGTAGATTGCCAAGAAAATCTAAAAATCACAAAGGGCAATCTATTTTCTATATAAACTCAACATCATTTATACTATTTTGATTTTGATTATTACAAGCTATGAAAAAACAATTCACAACTTGCAAATCCTATCTTGGAGGATGGACTTAACACTAAAGTTATTTTCAACACACTTTTGACAATGCACATGCACTCAAAAGTGTGTGCTAGACCCATGACCATTTTATGGAAAATAACTAGGTATGTATGCGTCAAAATTAGATCCTGTAACTTTATGTGAAAGTAGACTTGCTTATGAATCAAGTTTAGAGATGGAAGTATGAAACTTGTCATGATCAACTTATTTGTAAATACATATATACAATGAAATTATGTTGTGTTTTAGTTTAGTCACTTCTACATAGAGACATGTACAAACTATTGTGGTTTTTAGTTTATACATTATATTTGCAACTTTGTTGATTCAAACACTACATTTTAGCACTTGACACCGAATACTTTAATCGTCCATTCTGCTTCAAAAGAACTCCAAATTTTTCTATTTTAATGGACATAGCTATGGATATATAGGAATTTTAAGAGTAGACAGTGTGAAAGACATGCTATTACATACTCAACTTTGAAAATATTGAAGTTTGGCCAGCACTCCCGCATGTTCAACATATCATATCTTGCTTGCAATTTGCTCAAATTCAATGGTTTGATTTTTAATCAATAAATGTATATATAAAAAACATGTATGCGAAATGATTTGATGTTATTTTTTTATAATTAGTGAGATATGCATTTTTAAAGTGCTTAATATACACACAAAAATTTGCTTTGGTGTTAACTATTAGGTTGAACGGTACATAATAAAAATATTGAATGACATTTATATATTATTTCACTTTTTTTACCACTTTCTTAAAGATGAAATTTTTGCTTCGGGTTGATTGCAACATTCACAAAAAGGGGTTGAAATTTTTATTGTACCATATTTTTGCAAGTTGTTTTTATGTGTAAGTGAAATTTATGTTGTTTTGCTACTATTAAACATTATGTTAGTTTTGTTGTTTTTGTAGTCAACACCAACCCATAGACATAATATTATCATGGTACATGATGAAGGCTTGTATAGTCGAGTTATCTTGGTGTTAAATTCAACTCACGCACTTTTTCAAATTTAAAATGAATACAAGTTAGAACTCATACTAAATGTTAGATTGACTATGTGATTTAGTTTCAATTTTCCCAACAAATGATGCTTTTACATATGGTTGGTATCACATCAAAAATGTTTAAAAATTCATGGAGTGGTACATAAGTCTAAATGACACTCTAGATGTATGACTTGTAGCTTCTTTTTATATTATTCTACACTATAATATTTCAATTCTAATACGTTAACTTTTGATTTCAATTGCATAAGTTATTTTCAGTCAACCCCAAACCACACATAATATTATCACGAGTGGATGATAAAGGCTTGTATAGTCCAGTCGTATAGATGATGAATTCCTACATTCAAATCATGCACCTATAGCGATGTATAAAAGAATGGTTTTATTTTTTTAATGTCAAAAGCAGTTTGTATCGAGAACTGTGATATATTTTATATGTAAATTAAATATAAATCAGAACTCATATTAAATGTTAGATTGACATGTAATTTAGCGGCAAATTGATGGTTTCACCTATGGCTAGTATAAAATAAAACATGTTAAAACATACACAGAGTGATACATCAATCTAAATGACACTCTACATATATGACATGTAGTTTCTATTTATTATTTTGTACTATGTTATTTTGATTCTAGTATCTTAAATTTTTATTTTCAGTTGCACAAGTCAACATGGTATTTAGTTGATTAAGTTGTGGTTTTTTTCATTGCAATTTTCTTGCCCAAGATTCACTCCAAACAACATCTATAAATCTTGACAAAAGATGTTAAAGATTTTCACCGCTCACAGATAACCAATTCTCACCTCCTCAACAACTATAGAAATAATTGAATGTTGAGTCAAAACATAAAAAAGAAAATCAACACACGTTGATATATAGAAAAAATTTATGTAGAACGATATAGAAAAGCATATTACATAGAAGATTGATATATAGGCCTATTTAGAGGCCAAATCATTATTACTTTGAAACAATGTACATTTTTATAGATATATTCAAGTACATAAACGAGATGATCTTGTAGTCTTTTGAGACTCTATATTTTTTGTCTTTGAAATCTTGTTCTTGTTATCTAATTTGTATGGTTGTAGATCTTTAGTTTGGAACTTGCACATCAACATGATAAAGAAATCTGTGAGTATACAAATTTGAGTGGACAAATCAAACTTATATAATAAAGTCAAAAATGTATACAACCTTTCAAACAGACTCACGACAATTTGACTATTTGAATGAAAGTTATACAATATGTGTTGGTATTTATGATCCATTGCATGTTTTGAATTACAATTTTGATTTCAATGATTTCGATTCTTGTACTTAGCTTTTCACATTGTACACATCTATCTTGTCATGATCTTATTGTACAATAAAACAATCTAATTAGATCATACTCACACACAAAAATTGATAATAATAAAAACACAGAAAATTTTACCAAATGATCGATAAACTAATTCAATTCGAAAAGAAAATTCACATATACATGCCAATCTACAACCAAGATGAATATATTCAAAAATGTAGGAAAATTCACATATATATGCCAATCTACAACCCAGATGAATATATTCAAAATGGTAGGAAAATCACCTTCCAACAAACATATCATTTCAACCATTTGTAATTTTTTGTTCACAGTTTCATTACTATTATTGTTCTCTTTCGAGAAAATCCACATACAAACTTGGCATAATACTATGTCAATTGGCACATGCACATCAATAAAGATGTAAATCACATATCTTTGTACAAACATTTGAGAAGAAATAAATTCGTGATCACAATTTGTTTCATTCTTTGATCTCTTATGCATATCAAAATTTGTTGAACTTCAAAGTTAGAATCAAGTAGAATTAGCTAAGTCACTTAGCTCACTATTTTGATTCAAATTCGATAGTCATAGTGCATGTATTGAGAAATTGTTCCACACCTTCCATATTCTCAACATGATATTAGAGCTAGTTTCATAGCTCATTAACTTCTCACAGAACTTGAGTCTATCCGTTAATTGTAGAATCGTCTTCTTGTTCTGATAAAAGTACTAGATTTTTATTCTTAAGTCACAAATAGTTATTATCATTAGAGGAAAATGAATCTAAAAAAGACCCTATAAGAAATGCCAGTAGATTGAGAAAGTTTATTAATGTAAATTACCAAAATAAATTCATTTTTTGTCCAAATGCTTTTTCATTTCTACTCGCACTATTTTCGATGCTTAACCATTCTATGTATATTACCGTTTGTAGTTCATTAAAAATAGTATAACTTTTGAACTATAGCTTTGATTGAGACGAAAATTATACTGTTGGAAAGCGCTCAGCGAGAGCTTTCCAATGGTATCCCTACATCACCTACTTTCGAGCAACCGTTCAAAAGTTATTGCCGATCAAAGTTTCTAAAAAGTCAAATATCACTTATGTGCAAGAATAGAGCACCCTCTCTATCCTCGCATAGAAACGATATTTGACTTTTTAGAAACTTTGACCGGCCATAACTTTGGAATGGTTGCTCGGAAGTAGGCCATGTAGGTACCGTTGGAAAGCTCTTGTCGCGAGCGCTTTTTAACGGTATGTTTTTCGTCTAATTCAAAACTACGGTTAGAAACTTATACTTTGTTTTTTTAACGATAACTGCATATTATACTATGAATAACATGTCATGCTTGTGGGCTGCCCCCGACCCCGAATTATAGCATTTTTAAGAAAACATTTTTTTCAATTTTAATGAGCTACGTTATGTAGATTTCAAATTTGAGTGTTTGGATTGGTCCATGTGTAAGCAAAATTTGAGAAAAAAATTGGATTAAGAACTCCTCTAATGTATCACCTAGACTAACTTTCACATGGATTTCCAAAGCAAGGCTAGTATCACCATGGACAAGCTCAATGGATCCAACTATCATCTATGGAAATTTAAGATGAAAACTATGTTAGTGGCTAAGGATTTGTATGATGTTGTCATAGGATTCAAAGTCAGACCCGAAGCAGACGACGTTGCAATCTCCAGATGGAAGTTGAAGGATGGCAAAGCATTTGAGACATTCATCCTCAACGTATCTAATACTCAAATCGGCCATGTATCAGAAGCTCAAATATCAAAAGAAGTCTAGAATATCCTAAGCACACTGTACGATGTGCATGATGTAACACCTCAAAAGGAGATTTTTCTCCCTTCACATGGACAATGATGATTCATTACATAATCACATTAACTAGTTCAAGAACATTCTGCAATAGATGGTCACTGTCGGATCAATCATAGACGATCAAGATGCGGTGATGACATTGTTATCAAGCATGTCATCCACATATGAAAATTGGGTAATGATTATTACGACACACTCACATCTGACTCTATCAAGAGTCATCATTATGTTGCTGCAAGAAGAGAATCGAAGGAATGGATCCTCTAATTTTTGAAATGTTGACTCACATGTCATTTATCCAAACAGAAGCTCGAAAAAGCAGAACAAAAAAGGCCTGAAACAACACTATTTGAATCAAAAGCTGACATAGAATCAAGAGCAGTCGAATTCATCGACAAAGAAGAAGATGTTTTGCAAGTATTGCAAGCACACCAACCACAAGATTCAAGATTGCAAGATACCAAAAGCAAAGAAGAGAAAGGGGGGCACGCCTCCTTGGGAAGCTCCCCCTCCCCCATCATTCTTCAAATGTTGATTTTATAAAATTTGTCCCAAATTTCTAGACAGATTTTTATGTTACATAGTACACATGTACTTTTACCATTGGTCCATATTAAGCTTTAAAAGTTGAAAAAAAAAAACATCTTTACAAAGAGTCATTTTGAAATGTATGTATTTTACCTGAGAGGGCTTTAGTCAAACATCTATTCTGAATGTAAGCTACAGTGGAGACAACTTCAGCCCAAAAGCGTTTGGGTAGTGATGCATGAGCAAGCATGCACTTGGTTGATTTAACTCAAGTACGATTGTTCCTCTCAGTATGTTTATTTGAGTGAGGTGAATAAAGAGTGATGAAAATTATTGTTTAATGTCTTGGTTGAGGCAATACTCCTTGAATTCATTTGTTATCATCTGCTCTTGTCATCAATACTACAATTCAAGCCTCTGGTTCAAACTTGTCGGCTGTCAACTATTCAACAATGAATCTGAAAAAGATGTTGCTACTACTTTGGAGCAACAAAACCAAGGACATGATCTGACATCAACCTATGCCACATCCATGAAGATCAACTACAGTACACACACAACCTATAAGGTACATTAATGAGTTTGTTTGTTATCTAATTTAGGAACCGACTACTATCGAACATGCACTCAGTCAATTAGAGACTCAAATCTCTGGAGAGAAGTGATGGACAAAGAGCATGCCTTTCTAATCAAGAACTAGACATGGTCAATTCTTGAACTACCTGCCAACAACAATCTCATCTATTGCAAATGGGTCTTTAAGGTCAATTACAAAGCTGATGGGAGTTTTTTTATCAGAATTCTCCTAGCTTATGTTGTTGCAACTGACCTGGAGGTACATCATCTTGATGTACAAACAAATTATCTGAATGGAGTAATCAAAGAGGATATTTACATGACGCACAGTTCGAGGGATGCGTTCAGATCAACGGTAAGTAAAATCATGTATGCAAACTCCATAAGTTACTTTATGGCTTGAAACAATCAGCCAGAGCTTGGTATTAGAGAATCAACACATTTCTCATCTGACACAGCACTTCCGATTCAAATGTCTATTCCAAGTTAGTGCAACATTCCTTTATAATTGTCACCTTATATATTGACAATGACACAGTACTTTTTCAGCAACACTACTTATATATCCTAGTAAAGGATACACTAGCTGGCCCCATGGGACAGGTGGTCCTTGATGAAGTACCGCGTCTCAAATGGGGCCAGTGCCCCGAAGTGGGGCCTGCGCCCCCCCACTCTATGAAGTTTAACAGATCTTAGTATACAGACCAATATTAGGCTGACTTATACAGACATCTTTGGACATAAGGTTAAGATTAAAACTTTATTCCATCTGATCCAGTAAGAGGAATCTTAAATTAATCTCTACCACCACTATCCATAATCGTGAATATCTAACAACTCAAAACCCCCAAAACTCTTCTAGTTCCTGATTATTTAAAACAATCACTAGAGATTTCCTACTGGATTCCACTAAAAAAACTATGCAATTGGTTGATCCCAAGAAAGTCATATTCCTATCATTTTCTTCTCCCCCTTTAAAAAAAAAAAATCCATACTTTCGATTAAAAAGTTCATATCAAAGATTCGAAAAATTCAGTATTGAGTATCAAATACTATTACAAACCGAAATTTTTCCTCAAAATAAAAAAATATCTTATCTTAAATGATAGAAACATTACTCTAAAAAATCAATATCAAATAGAGATAATTATTTGGGCTCAGAAAGTCTAAATTCCACTCAATCAGTTAAAAACATCAACTGATCTGAGTTATATTCACAAAACTGAAATGGAAGCATGAATTTATATAACTTTAATAGTCCTTCAGAACTTAGTTTTACACTGGAAGGAATTATATGAATCTCAATCCAATTGTCTCATATTTAAGAAATTTCTAAAAAATAGAGGTTTAAATAAAAAGAGAAATAGCTTTAAAGGGTTTTCAATTTGGAATTTATGAGATATCATTGAGGGATCCGGATCTATATCTCATAACCTCTCCAAATACCCTAAACAAGTTTAACCAATGGTTTCAACTGTTAGCTTTACCAAAAATGTAACTACTAACCACTGGTCTACAGATCATTCTTGCAAAAGAATTCCCCTTTGAAATCACTGATGTCCTATGCCATCAATTTTCTCTCCAAGAAAGTTCTTTTCTTTTAGATCCGCAAAACAAAAAATCAAAAAGATTATATTCTAACCATCCTATAACCAACATAGGATCCGATCTCCAAGAAGATCTATAGTCGCATTATCCGATAATCCAGAGATCTTAAAACCTCCATTTGGATTTCCAATATCAGATATGCTCATATCCATTCCACCAAGTACTGGAATACCCCCAGATCTGTTCCTAATGGATCACAATATTCATTTACAAATTATAATTTAACAAGAATCTGCACATGGCTTTACCGTCACATAAACAACCCATCCAGTTGGTACTAACATTCATCGAATTCCTACCATATTAGAGTTCCAACTCTTAGGAATAAGGCTCTTTACAATACAAATATGAAACAAGCGTTATTCTTGTTCCATGTCATAATTAATAACAAATTGGTTCTACTCATGGTCCTATAGATATTCAAAAAATAAATTCAACTTAATGAATTCAATAAATCAGTGCTATGCGATTTTCTTACAAGAAATATTTACCAATCCAAATTACATAACACAATCACATTTATCTACTTAGTTATCTCATTTTCTTCCTCCCTTAGATTTTACGGTCACCTGAAAAATTTATGTAAAACACCTCAATAGACAAGTCTCAGTTCCACCAACAAAGTGCACAATACTCAAATTGACAAAGGTTAAGAAATTCGAAACTCGAATAGCTTGTGAAATACGAACTCGAACAATTCGCAAAATTGTTGTTCAAACTTGAAGCTCGAAGCTCAAAATTATCAAAATATTTTGCGAATTTGTCTCAAAAGATCAAGAAGACTGTCGCGAAGTAGAAACTGTCAAAGATACTGTCGCGAACAAAATATTGTCATGAATCTTTCAAGAACAGCAAATCTGTCATGAACAGAAAATCATTCAAGAATCTTTTGAGAATCAGTCGCGAATCTTTTGAAGAATCTTTCAACTTTGAGAGACCAGAACATTGTTGAATATCAACCATTAAAACGAATGGATTCTGTTACAGAAGGAAAAAGGCCAAAGGACTTATCCTGTAACAATATAAATACATGTGCACTTAAAGTAATAAGACTCTCTCTCAGATTCAAGCTCAGAGTTAGACTCAGACTGACTCATTTACTTATGCACTTGCGCACTTACGTACTCTTCATAAGAGAGATACCACAAGGCAGCAAGAAATGTATATTGATTCAAACTCAGAATTATAAGAATTCGTTTTCTGATCAAAGTTTCAGTCGTTTATCTGATTATCTAATTGTCTATCACATTCGCACATATATTTTCCAGTTTTCGCACCCATATTTTTGCACGCATAATTTAATCATAATAGAACTACTCTATTAGTACATAGATCAGATTCATGCATGATTAAAATGCTGATATTGGTGTGATTTGTTCAACCTCTAATGGCGTTCTTTGAGGAGGAATTTTCAGAACCTTTCCTACAATTTCATCAACGAAGGCCTCGAAAACTCCTTTGACAAAAGTAAATGCTAGGTTGTTACCCTTTTGACTACACTAGCTTAAGTACTACTTCATTAAAGTTGTCTGAACCTAATGGAAAATCCATTAAATTTGGACCCGAGTACTCTTTACGATATTTGATACACTTATTTTTTTAATCAAATATGGAGCTACCTCCAAATATTATGACCTTATTCCATTTATTCACTTTAACAAGTATCTTAAAAGCTTTAGTTTTCCCAATCCTAAAGATCACGATCATCTAGGATAAGCCTATCGATACAACACCGAAGTCGAAAAGGAAGAACCAAAAACATCATTTAACTCAATTTACTGGAAGTATCAATACTCCAGAGTCAAGTGGTTAAATGGCATAGTACCAAGGAATCGAATCCCTTCACTGGGTGCCTGTCTGAGAACCATACTACTACCATCGTTTTGTCAAGATCGGTTTAGAAAAAAGTCAGACCGATTATTACAGCTTGACACAAAAACAACGTACCAAAGTTCTACAAAATTTCGCTTATCGGTAATGGTCAAGTTGATAAGGCCTTCTACATGCATATTGCCCATGCCAGAAAAAAAAAAACACCAAAATCCTTCTACCAAAATCGGGAAGCAATATCCAAAAACCAAAGTTATAGCATTGATAACTGAGCACCAAGAAATTGAAATTCCTCTTACTGGGTGCTAGTAACTTAAATTTCCAAATTGATTCCCAATCAATATTCGGAACTAACTTGAAAGTTACCATCCGTCAAGCCTTAAGAGAACCTCAGTCAACCGGCATGCAACAAGCATTGGTGCAGACACTCATGCAATTCACTAATTGTTGTCCTACCACATGCATCAACCAAAAAAATTCATGCTCAAAAGGAAAAAGCATAGATTCCAACATGTCATACATGCCTTCTTGCCAAGAAACCCTAAGGTTTTGCATTAGACAAATTCCTGCCATATCCACGCAATAGCCATCAGAAGGCTTCTCAGTCGCGACCTCCAGAGAGGTTGAGGGCAGGTCAGAAGGCTGGATCGGGAGGCTAGATCGTGCAACTCCAAACCCCAGTCACAGGGCTTTACAAAACGAGAGGCATAGATAGCTTTACACAAAGCAAGAGGAGAAGAGATTCTGAAAGACACAAAGCATGAAGCTCGTTCCTCACATGGGGGGGGGGGAGGCCCGAGGGCTTCGGGCCTTCCCCTATGTAATGCCATTGTGGGAAAGGCCTTTTTTTTTTTTTTTTTTCTTCGTTTTTTGGCCGTACGGTACGGTTGTACGCGTGGACCAGTTTATTTATTTATTTATTTTTTATTTTTTGGCCTTTTTTTTTTGCAAATTTTTTTAAGTTTGTGGTGGAATGTGGATGTGGACAGCCAATGACGGGCTGCCACATAGCACATGCACATTCCACCGGAGAGAGGAGAGAGAACGTGCATTCCAGCGGAGAGAGAATGTGCATTCCAGCGGAGAGAGGAGAGAGAACGTGCATTCCACCAGAGAGAGAAGAGAGAATTTGAATTCCATCGGGAGAGAGGAGAGAGAATGATAGATTCCTAGGAGAGAGAAAATTGGATGGACATTATGCTCCTGGAGGTGGTCCCAAAATACAAAGGACACCTGAGCACAAGGCATTACGATCTCTTTAACATCCAGTCTACAAAAAATGTAGAACAAGGTTCACTAACTCTAGCTTCCAAATACAAATCAAATTTGCAACTCAGTGCAGACTGATGCTATTGCTGGGAAAGCTTCCTCTGATGTCTAGACATCCCCAAAAGGTCCACCATTGTTGCCTCCGGGTATCACCTAGTCTCCCTCGTTGAGAACCGTCTACTGCATGCTGCGCTCCCTGCCACAATCTTTTTCCAATCTTCAATCGACCAAAAGATATCACAGCCTCACGTTCTTATGGAAAGGGACAAAGATAGCATTGCTTATCCTGCTGGAAAACAGAGTTCCAGATGCTCCTCACATGCCAATCCCCTGCAACAGAGCATGGCTTTTCTATTCATGAAGATCCACATGGAAAGAAAAAAGGGCGAGTAGGAGTCCACGATTTTGGAAGACAAAAGTTTAATAGCTGATCCATGAGCCTGAGCAACAGTCCAAGAATGGTTTCACAGAGGTTCTATTGCATATTCATTTAAACTGCTCCAAACAATTATGATTCACTAACATTTAGCATTTTAAAATTGTTTCTACCATGAGCTGTCACACGTACATGCACTACTCCGTATGTCTCAATTAGAGAGTATGGGTCCTCTCAAGGTCATTAGTCACCAACAGACCTCGATGTGGAATAAAATCTAGACGTGATCGATAATCTCGAACATTGGAGGCGACACGTTAGGGACGTTGCATCAGCTAACATGTGTGTGTGTGTGTGTGTGTGTATATATATATATATATATATATATTTAAACTTATGTACACTTTTGTCCATGTGTATGGGTGCACCCATGCATCCTCCTCTCCTCACCCATGCATGAGATTTTTCTAACTAAAAAACTTGGGGAGGAAGATGCATGTATGGGGGAAAAGGATGCATGGCCCTCCTCCCCATGCATGCATCTAAGAGGCCCACTCCAAATTCAAATTATCCTTTACCAACACACATAGTGTTTTGAAGTGCATGTACATACTTCAAGGTGAAAGGTGTTAAACAAATGAGACTTTCATTATCAAAAATTTGAAAGGTGCTCTAAGGATTTTTTAAATTATCATACTTTCCATGAGAAATGTTGAAATAAAAATGCATTTTTATGAAGATCGGCCTCCATTGCTCGTCAACGACAGGCACTCTTTACTAGTATATATATATATATATATAAAACTATTTGTGCGCATGTGGTGCACATGTGTATGAGTGCACCCATGCATCCTCCTCCCCTCACCCATGCATACACTTTTCTTAACTAAAAACATGGGGAGACGGATGCATGTATGGGACCCCTCCCCATGCATGCATATTGCACCTCCCCTTGGCCCCACCTCCCCAATTCAAACGTCTCTCTCTCCCCTCTCTCTCCCTCTCTTTGTCTCTGTCCCTCCCTCTCCAAGATCCATCTCTCCCACCCTCCTCTCTCTCTCCTTCTATCTCCATCTCTCATAGCTAGCTCTCTCTCTCTCTCTCTCTCTCTCTCTCTCTCTCTCTCTCTCTCTCTCTCTCTCTCTCTCTCTCACACACACACACACACACACACACACACACACAAGTACACACAAACACAAACAAGTTAGAGCTACTACTCTATAGCAGAGATATGGATGTACTGTTTGAGGTAGCCCCTACATGGCGTGGGGATGCAGTTGTAGAACAATCACCAGTGCGAGAATCCACAAAATCTGTCAAAATGGCCGGTAGTGTGCAGCGAGGACTGGATTCCATGGCATCCTGATGGCTGCTGCTACCGCACACAAAGTCATCATCACCAAATGAATAATCATAATCAATGGATTCTAATTCTCTCAATCACTTTTTAGAAACTGAAAGCACTTGCGAGGAAGAGACACCAATTTACAGGAAATCGATATGACGTAGTGCCATCAAGCTCCACAATCCATCCCGCTTCCTGTGCCAGTGCTTTGAGCACATCGTTGATGTCGACTCGAGGGCGCAGGTTATAACCTCCATGCTTTTTCAAGCTTGAAAAGATTTTGGTGGTGATTTGTGAACTCAGCCTGTTCAATACACTAATGAGTTTGCTCACTATTCTATTCAAGAGCTGACCACAGTTGAAGAAGCAATGTCACGAGCCGATGTAGATCTCTGGAAGGAGGCTATGGACTAGGAGTACAACTCACTATTGAAGAACAACACATGGACTATCACCGAGATGCCAGTAGACATGAATATCATCGACTACAAATTGATATTTAAGATCAAATATAAAGCAAACGATAGTATCGACAGAAGAAAGGCTCGACTCATGGCACTCCCAATGTCGACTACTTTGAAACCTTTAGCCCGGTGGTCAAGCACACTTCTATTCAACTGCTACTATCATATGTTGTTGTTGCCGATGTGGAGGTAAACCAGATGGATGTACAGACAGTGTTCATCAATGGAGTTATCGAAGAGGATATCTATATGATCCAGCCAGAATGCTACGTCTTCAATGGTCAAGAAGGTCGAGTATGCAAACTTCACAAAGCCTTGTACGGCCTGAAGCAATCTTCAAGAGCATGGTTCCATCTCTACAGACTATAATGTTTATTTCAAGGTTGTCCGTTGTCATCATCACGTTATATGTAGATGATGCGTTGCTTTTTGGCAACAACATCAAACTGACAAATAACACCAAGAGGATGCTATCCCAAGAGTTTGAGATGACAGATCTAGGAGAAACACATAATTGTCTCGGGATTCAGATCCATAGAGACAGAAGCAAAAAACTTCTATATATCATGCAATAGAGGTACTTCTAAAATTTACTATCAAAATTTAATTTAATAAATTGCAAGCTTGTACATAATTCTATGGATTCAGGATTAGAATTATCGAAGTAGCAATGTCCTCAAACCGATGAGGAGAGAGGCAAAATGAAGGGATATCTATATCACCCAATCATCAGATCTCTGATGTATGCTATGTGATCTCTACTAGGCCCAATTTCACGTACGCCATCAGCCCCTTAAGCCAATACATGGCCAACCTTGATATGATCCACTAAAAAGATCTTCTAAGAGTAAACAGATATGTACAAGCTACGATTAACCTATGCATCTACTATGGATAAGTTGATCATTTCGATATCCATACGCTTCATGGATATACAAATGCGAATTGGACAGATGATGTCAACACTAAAAAATCAACTTTTGGATTTGTCTTCCTATTCAATAATGGTCCAATATCCTAGAACAGCTACGGAATCGACTATTTTAATCTAGTGAGTTTGAAGTTGTGATCATGTAAAGCAATCCTCGAGTATTGAAGGTGGCTTGCATCTGATAGATGTACATCCATGCACCTAGGGTAGTAAGTTTGTTACTCCTTCCACCACATTATCCTGAAAATTTTTCTCAGCAATCACTCTTTTATTTTTTTCGGTATCATACTTATAGGTACAGTTCATATGCCCTTCGTTTGGGACAATTTTGATAAGTATAGCCCAAATTATGGACAAAAGATGCAACATACCAGACTTGTTTAGTAATTTTGAGTCTGGTGTGATAGATTTCAACAAGTTTAATCATATTTTGGTAAATTGTCAATTGAGGGCAAAACTCATTTTAGACTTAAAAATAAACTTTTGGAAGTTATCTTAGTTTAAAATACATTCAATAAACACTTTTTGAAAGTGTGGGAAAGTTGGTGTGAGAGATTTCAACTAGTTTAGTCTAGTTTAGTCATATTTTGGTAAATTGTCAATATGAGGCCAAAACTCAGTTTAGACTTAGAGATAAACTTTTTGAAGTTATATTAGTTTAAATACATTCAATAAACACTTTTTGAAAGTGTGAGAAAGTTGGTAGTCGAGTTTGAGAGAGATTCAAATTTGAACTTTGGGTACATTGAATCTAGACCCAAAAATAGTAGGGTTTACATTTTGGAGGGAAAGCCAAGTGGCCAAATAGGGTTTGGACCTGTTATAAAAGGATGTAACTCATGGAGAGACACATCTTCTCTCTTCTCTCTCTCATTTCATCATTATACATGGTTCTCTTGGGTTCTACTACTCATTGGTGCACTCTCTTGGTGATATCTTGCAATCTTGTGTGTAGAATGTTCATATTTTGTTATTTTTGGTTTCACACGTGTGAAATACAGTAGGGTACTATAATTGTACGGAAAAAAACCATATTTTATATTTTGGTTTATGTTTGATCATTATCTCTCAGTGTTTGCATCTCATTTTGTATGTAGATGCTGATTTTTCTACATTGGCAGGATTGTTGGTTTGCTCCTTATTGTAACCAAAGATCAGGGACATGGATTGGATCTTGAATGATCTGAAATCCTTTACATGGTATCAGAGATCTTGTGTTTCAGGTTATGAAAGGATCAGCCATCTTTAGCAAGGATTTGGAGGAGCTACCAATGCTAGAGCATGCTAGATTGATTTCTACTCAAAAATCAGCATTTTTGCATGTGTAAGATTGATCTTTTGTAGGTCAAAACTCAATATAGGGTTATATACTTGATCAATTCTGATTTCACACTTGGTTTACTGGAATTAGATGACTTTTGGTGCATTATAAATGTCTCATTGGAGGCTACAAGAAGATATATCAAGTTTCTAGAAATTGCATGTAGAATTTGAGACATTCAATTTTTTGTGATTTTGTCAAAACCCTAATTTTGATTGGATCTCTAGTTTGTGAGGTTACTGAACTTCATTTGAGTGTGTTTCAATCTTAGGAAGTGGCAAGAATCATTAGATTGAGGATAGATCATAGGTTGATCAAGATCTCACTATTCTATGTGTTGATTTTCTAGTTAGAAGTGCTAGAAGAGATTTGAGAGGTCTCATATCTTTGTGATTTCTTCTTGAGTTCATTTGTTGAGATTCAAGAGAGTGCTTTGTGCATTGAAACAGGTTGAAAGAGAAGATCAGGTCACTTCAACATGGCTACAAGTGGAGGCTTTATGTTGGAGAGCAATGATAGGCTTACCTCAATCAACTATTCTACTCTCCTGATAGCATTGTTTCTGAATCCTTGAGATGCAAGCTACTCATTGATATTAGAAATGCTATTAAGATAAGCACAAGATCGAAAATTGTTCACCTAAGTTGGTTTATCTCATTGCATATATTTGTTGATTTTTTCTCGAGTGCTAGTGTTCATAGGACACCAACTTTATTTGTTTGCAAGGATTTATCAGATGAGACTTTGTCAGATCTCATGGATCAAGGCTAAGATAGTAAAACAAATAATGACATAGAATGCAGAATTAAAAAGCCCTCAATGATTTTTCGTTATCATTTCGAAAAGCAAATGCTCAGTCTCACATTTAGCTACCAGAGATACAAGAAAATTGAAGGTACATGGCTACCACTGGATCAAGACTTTGAACTAAATGGTCACACAAACTGAATGGAGATAAGCATTATCTTCAATGAGAAATATTTGACTACGGTTGAGGTGGAAGAACATTGGAGGCTTGATTTTATCATAACAGAGCTCATGCTATTACAAACCAATCTACCAGCATATTTCAGATTTATCATCAACGGAAGACTCGTAAGTACTTTATGTTTATTGCCATTTCAAAATAGAACAAAATAATAGAAAATGTCATCATTTACAATTGCACATCCACTAATATTTGCCATGTCACAGATGCGAAAAAGACAGGAGCTGATAACATGCTGCAAAGATCTACCTACAACAATCACCATTGTGGGAGAACAATAGTTTCAAATAAACTTTAGTAAAAATCTGTGTATACACTCTTTCATTCAATAAATGAAAGCCCAAATTGGGCATCTGTACATGTATTTTGTGCTCCCAAATTCATAATCTGGAGCAGCATTTGATATATCAATGTATATTTTTCTATGAAGTCTATACATGTATTTTTGTTCTATGCTATCTATATTTTTTCTGATCTTAATTTAGTATAACTACATCATTTAGTTTTGAGGAAAGACAAGTGCGATATGGGGTGACTCGTAGGCAAACGTATTGGACCTGTGCGCATGGAAGGCGATAGGAGGAATTTCGATTGTGAAGGACGCGCACAAGTGCGATATGCGGAGCCTAAAAAAAAGTAAAAAAAATTCATCGAAGTTTGTGACTTTATATCATGGTTTGCACGTGCGAAAGAACGTCCTGTCACACATGTGAGAGTTGTACGGACAAATGCGAGAGCGACATGTGTCACCCTGTCACATTACACGTGGGATTTGTACAATCTAATGCGAGAGCGACACGTGTTGCTGAGCAAATGAATGAACACGCGACATGTGTCCAAGTGTCATTTCACACGTGTGTTGGTGTCACCTCACATATGTCTGTGCCTATAGTCCAATTGAAAGTTGACACGTGTCTGTTGGCCACATGTGCAAAAATTTAGTATAAATGGCACGAAAATCAATTAAATTTTTACCTTTTTCGTTCTCAAAATTCATGGCATATCGCTCTTGTGCGCGCTCATTGCCTTCCGTTTGCTTGCAACTGTACCTACTCGCGCACAAGTGCGATATTCGGTATCTGCCTGCCGTACATATCCCTCTTGTGCACCATTTTGATAGCTAGTTTTGGTTCAGTTCTCCCTCACACACAAGTGCGATATTCATGTTACTGCCATGGCCTCTTCCTCATCATCCTCATGAGATTTAGGCTCGAGTTCATTTCTTAGTGAATTTGGGATTACTGAAAACCTAGACTATTTTCACAGTCTATTCATGCCATATTTACATGTTTTCAGGATTGCACAACCAAATTCTGACGTATTTTATGACCATTATGTCATATTCAAATATATACTTAGTAAGCCTGTTTTCTCCATAGGTCTATTTTAATACATGCATTATACTGATCTTGTTCATTTCTTCCCAGCTTTCAGACATAGACTGGATAGAATGTTCACCAAATTGTTTGATCTTTTCTAAAGCAGTTCAATGTGTCCGTATTGCAACAAGAAATGTCGATTGGTTGAATTGCAGAGTGGTTTCGTATTTTTTCTGTTAGTTCAGATCCCAGATGATGATGAAGTTTTTGTTGCTGACCCTTCTTTTGCACCATCCTCTGTTCAGTCAACTATTAAGGATATCGATCACTTCCTTATCGACACTCCTGATAAGGATAGTGACTTTATTGATGTAAATACTGATGTTCTCCGGGATTCTTTCATTGGCCAAAATACATCTGATGATGAATCCAAATCTATGGAGGAGTCAAAATGTCTATTCAATTTGCATGTATATTATATTAATGACGATGTATATTTTACTACTACTGAATTATGTAAATTTTTTGACTATCGTGAGGACGAGATTCTATGTTTATTATCCGGCACAATTTTCGAATTCTCTGACTTTGTAGATTTTGAAACAAATGACCTTGTTGCCGGTATTGATTTTGACGATGAGGAGGGACTTATGACCGATGAAGAATGCCTGAGTAAGACTTTATCAAATATAGCTGAGGATGGGCGGGACAGACCATCCGATGAAGAATTCACGACATTTCAATTCCAGATGGGCTTCCCTCATTCATCATTAATGCATTTCACTAATGATTCCACTTGAGTACGTGGTCATTATATTGATCATCCTAATTTGGTTGCTGATGATGATGAAAAATGTGTAAGTGTTTAATCTTCCTTGCATTTGAATGTTTTCAATCACTGAATGTGTTTTTGCTAACATATTTCCTATTGCATGATGCTCTCATAATAGATGATTTTGCTGCGAGACGAGGTGGTTTCAAACAACACACATCCTCGTTTCAAAGGGACAATGGATTGGGCCACTATCTTAGGCATTTCTTGAAGAATGAGATCTGTATTGCTCATTCCAAGCTGAGCCTAGTCGGGGAGAGTCTTATAATGACAGCTAAAGCTTTATCATTTTACCTAGGAGGACATAAATTTGTTAAGACGAATAACATCATCTTTGTCAAAAAATCTTATGTTTCGAACATTTTAGGCTTTACTGATGGGAATGTTCCTTTAAGGAGCTCCCATTATTCATTGTATTCCACTTATATTGAGCTTAGTGGAAATAAGGATAATGCACATCTATTAGATGCATACGCTAGCAGAGAGCTTTTTCATGACAATACTGCCATAGAATCTGATACAAGATCTGATGATGAATAGTTGACACTTTGTATTTTGGTATAATACAATCAATACATTTATATTGGGTATTTCTCCTCTCTTGTTCAATGGATTTGCAAAGCAATTCTGAACATGTCATGATTTGATGACAATGATGATTTTCCACTCATCAATCATCTAATTTTCTCTTCCTGTATGAACTTGCATGCTTTTCTAAACTTGTTGTATTGTGCAAACTTTGTTATATGTCGAATCTAAACTCTGCGGTAGAACCACTGAAACAATTGACAAATGTAGTTTCGTTTTTCATTGGTTCCTCCATGTTGTGTATTTCGATGAAATGCTGCTTGTGCTTGCCAGTGTGACTTCTCCATCCCTTGTGATGACCATACACTCAAGCTTCCATATGTATTTGCAAAAAATGTTGTATGATCTCTTAGTATGTGCTGCATATGTCAAAATCATAATGTTAGTCTTATGTTTGGATCTAAATATATATGAAAATTTGAAAGCATTTTGAAAATTTTATACTAACCATGTAATGAGTGATGTGATCTTCTCTTCATGCTTTTGATACTGTATTAACAAACTCGACACAAGTCCTTTGGACAGCTTTCTTATCAATATCAAAGTGTTTTCTTTTCTTAAAATAGCAATCATACTATCAAGCTTTTTCCATACATCAACTTTTAGTACTCTGGTTTTGCCGTCTTTCTTGAATTCCTGAGTGGCAGCAATAATATCTATCCAGACTGAGTGTTTGGATATTAGAAGCCTTACCAATATGATTTGATAGAAAACGACGTGCTTTTGCTCCTCCTATGCTTGGCTTAGTTGGCATGTTCCCATTCTTTCCTGACAACTTTTTTTTTTTTTGAATTTTGACATGTCCTTTATGGAGTCTTGCTTTTGATAAAACATCTTCTAATCGAGAGGTAGCTTCCTTTGCTAATGATGTTGGCTTAGTATTCCAAGCAAAAACTATACGAAGATAAATAATCTTTTCTATTAATCTAACTTCTGCATGAAGAGTGCAAACATGCATATTTTTTTAAGGGATAGGCAACACAGGCTTCCAGTTTGGATCTGCATATTCTCTAGTAATTCTTGTACTCCTAGTTACATCTTTTGCCATTTTCATGCAGTACAAACAAGGGTGTTTTGATGTAGCACCGTGAGAGACATCATACATACATTTCAATGTTTTCAAATCACCTACTTAGTGCCATTCAACATTGAAGTCTCCAACTCCTGGAACATTGAGAAGTCCTCCATCCATATGGTCCTTGATGATCCTAGGATAAGATGTCCTTGAGAATATCCATGATAATATATCATGATCCTCTTTCAGCACCTGTCCAAAGAATTAATCAGACTTAGTTTACAATGTATTACTACCATTCAATGAATGTAATGTAATAATGAGGCTAATTACCTGAAACGCTGCCAACCACCATATATCATTTTCTGACTGGACACTGAATCTGAAATCTTCTTGGTCCTTTGTTTGTGATAGAGCACCATTCATGAGAGTTATACTAACCCTCTCCATCTTCTGCCCTTTCACAATTTCTGACTCATCTAACGGCAAAGATGTTATGAATTTGTTTTTGTAGGAGTCTTTAAACTCAAGTAAGGTCAAAGGAGCAACAAGGAAGTGCTGTTCAAGTTTAGTTTACTTGTTCTATCTCATGTTTGAGCTATTTCATGTGAATGTGTGCAATTTGTCAAGATATGGACAAACTAGCTACATGGTCTTGCAATATCTTATTGTTGGAGTTGTAGTAGAATTCTTGGCTGGTTTTGCTAATGGAAATGAAGCTAATGGAGGTTAATAATATCACTCATCCATGCCTAAGTTCTTAAGTGTTGAGCTACTTGGTGCCAATACTTAGAGAGTGTCAATTTTTGGTGAATTCATGGTCATTTTCTTGTGTCAAGTAGATCTTGAGGATGGACTAGTGCTACCACTTAGTTATATGGAGTCATGTGGTGCTGGATTAACATAATTGATGTACTCACTTAATCATGGATTTCCAAGGTTTGATGGTTTCTTGTGGCAAGATGGAGATGGAGGCTCATTCATGAAGTTTTTTGGTGGAGACATATCAAAAAAGGACAAAGTTGGAGGAGACAAGCAAGCAAATGGTCATCACTCACATTTATTGTTTGGTTGCTATAATTTTTCAAAGATTTCAAGGCATGGAAGAATCATTTCATTCACATTCTATTTGGTTCTTCATGTTCTAGTTATATCTTGACATGTAAAATTGATATAAGACATAGTGAAACATCCAATTTGGACACTATTCTCTATATCAATTATGAAAGATACTTTAGAACCTTAAAAAGGAGATCTATACTTAGGATGGAGATCATTCTAAAGTTGGATCAAAGTAGTATGGTTAGAACTATGCCAGAACTAGTTGAAGAGGGAGTGTGAGAGATTTCAACAAGTTTAGTCATATTTTGGTAAATTGTCAATTGAGGCCAAAACTTATTTTAGACTTAGAGATAAAATTTTTGAAGTTATATTAGTTAAAATAATTCAATAAACACTTTTTGAAAGTGTGGAAAAGTTGGTAGTCGAGTTTGAGAGAGATTCAAATTGGAATGTTGGGTACGTTGAATCTAGACCCAAAAATAGTAGGGTTTACATTTTGGAGGGAAAGCCAAGTGGCCAAATAGGGTTTGGACCTGTTATAAAAGGATGTAACTCATGGAGAGACACATCTTCTCTCTTATCTCTCTCATTTCATCATTATACATGGTTCTTGTTGGGTTCTACTACTCATTGGTGCACTCTCATGATGTTATCTTGCAATTCTATGTGTAGAATGATCATTTATTGCTATTTTTGGTTCCACACGTGTGAAATATAGTAGGGTACTATAATTGTACAGACAACAACTAGATTTTATGTTTTGGTTCATGTTTGATCAGTACCTCTTAGAGTTTGCATCTCATTTTGTATGTAGATGCTGATTTTTTACATTGGCAGGATTGTTGGTTTGCTCCTTTTGTAACCAGAGACAAGGATTGGATCTTGAATGATCTGAAATCTTTCACATCTGGTGCAAGTCTCATCTATTTTCTTTTACAAGATAAATTGAACAAACTTTCTTGATGAACATTGTTCATCAAAGCTTAGTTGTATGGCATGCACTTGGCCAGTTCATGAGCATTTTTTATGAACGTCGTTCGTCAAGGTGACTTGTCTAATAGCCTATTTAACTAAATGCTTTAAGTCCCAAAGTATTCAGCCCGCTTTAAAAAAACAGGTTTTTGAACTATTTCTTCTAGAAGAAGTTCATTGGCCTTCAAGCTGATTGAATTTCAGAGCCCCTTCAATGCATTTCAAGATGAAGATTTTCAATGAAGTTGCAAGGTGGTCTCCACTTTGGACCCCTTCAACTCTTCAAGTTCTTTTATCCATTTGCATGTAATGGCTTGTTTAGATTCAAATACCTACACATATTGACCATGGATCTCAAGAAAGGTCGATCATGTGGTCATGAACAGATCCACAAGCTGAAAGAGCATTTCAAGAGCACAAAGCACTTCAATTGATAGACGCTATACCGTAGCTGGGCGTACATGAGCCAACAAGGGTTCTACCTCTCTCTCTCCCTCTCTCTCTCTCTCTACACACACACACACACACACACATAAACACTAGTAAAGAGTGCATGTCGTTGACGGACATTGGACGGCTGACGATTTAGGCTAATGCTCTAGTGGGTATGCCCCTCATTGACGGATCTGTGCGATGAGCGGTCCTAATGCGATCTAAAATGGTGGGTAAGCCCGTCGATGATGGGCAGCTGACAATTGGGTTACGGCTGATGGATTGGGTTGAAGGTCAATGGTTTGGGTCAAAAGTGGGTATGTTCGTCGTGGATGGGATCCGGATGACGACCGATGATTTGGATGGCGGTTGATGGTTTAGGAGGAAAGTCGATGGTCGTTTACATGTGGCCCACTATTCAAAGTAATATGTTAAGCCCGTCGTTGATGAACGACCTACTATTCAAAGTAATATGTTGTTCATGCGTGTGTGTATGTGTTATGTGTGTGTGTGTGTGTGTGCATACATATGTGTGCGAATATTTGCTTTTAGACGTGTATGGGGTGTGTGTGTGTGTGTGCATATTTTGTATGCATGTGTTTGCAAATGTCTGTTAACGGGCGGCCCATAGTTCAAAGTGAATATGTTGTTCATGCATGTGGTATGTATGTGTGTTCATGTGTGGGGATGTTTTCTTTTAGGTTTGTATGTGATGGATGTGTGTGTGGGAGTTCATATTTGATGTGTGTATGTGTGTGTGCATATTTGATTTGTGTATATATGCGTGCATATGTATGTGTGTGCATATTCAGTGTGTTTACAATTGTATGTTTATGTTTGTGTGCATGCAAGTGTGTTTGTGTATGTGTGTGTACATTTGTGCATTTTGTTTGTCAAAATCTTGGACAAAGAATAGGTTTTACAAAATTTTGAAATACAAATATCCAAATTCACTTGTGTACACTATGAAATTCAAATTGAACTCTTATCGAATAGCCATAACCATCGAAAGAATCTCATAACATTTTGGTGAAGAGACATTTTAAACAGTCTAAATATATTTTTTCAACCAATTTCGAAACATCGTAGAAATGTCATTGCTTAAATCTAATAACATTGTCTGGCTATACACCAGGCTATCTAACTTTGCCTCAAAGGTAGACGCACTAATAGTGCTGCCATTCCTATAAACATATCATAAATTACTAAGTAGCAAATCTACATTTAAGAGCAAATGAAATCTCCGTGGATATGCACCAATGATGCTCTCTTCACTGATCAAATAACGAATATACAACTCTAACAACCAAATGGCTGTGCTGCAAAAGATATGCTCTCCATCACCAAGCAGCTCCCTAAACTCCACGAAAAATTGACAATGATTCACCATTAAGTTCACCATCTGCACAAACACATAGGTGGCCAACTGTTATTAGATGACATACAAAATCCAATCTACAAATAACAAATAAAAGAATATGCGACACGACATGACTAAAATGTATTGTTTATCATGTCTATTTAAAAAATATGTAATATTTTTCAATATAATGTGTTGTAACAATGGAAATTGTGAGTATTGTTTATAAACAAAAAGATGCATGCTAATAAAACATGAAAAACCATTAAGTCGATATTCAAAGTGAAGCAAATACCTTGTTCAAAAATATGAACTGCGTCTGTTTGTTGTGTGACAGGGGCTACATATGCTACAACTTCCACGGGTTATGTTTTTTTAGGTGGACTGACAGGAGAAGGGGGGAACATATGGGGTGGGCGGAGTGTGGGTGTGCTCCCTAACAGTTAAGAGCAAGTAGTTTGGGCAAGAGGCCGATGGTTTAAGAGAAGGGGAGAACATATGGGATGGGCGGAGTGCCGGTGTGCTCCCTAATGATTAAGAGCAAGTTGTTTGGGCAAGAGGCCGATGGTCTAAGTGCTGAGAGGAGATGGGTGGGTAGGTTTTGCCATGTGACAAAAAAGGGCGAGGGAGTGCTAAAAAAGATATGCTCCCACCCTTAAAATCTTAGTTTTTTTTTTTTTTTTTTGGGGGGGGGGGGGGGGGGGGGGGGGGGGATAAAACTTAGTTTATGGAGCCAAAAAGCCCCTTCACTTTTTTTGTTTCATGGAGAGTGGGGGGTTCACATTTATAAGGGGGTTTACATTTTAAAGGGGCGGTGTTTACATTTAAAAAAATGTGTGTGTGTGTGTGGGGGGGGGGGTATGTATTGATATATTTATTTTTAATGGAATGGAGGCACTCCCTTGTTTTATATATCTACACACACACACACACATTTTAACCTTCTTGAATTTGTTTTAGGGGCATGGAGGGACCTCCCTCCCTCTATGAGTGGTTGGTCAGCTTGTGTATGGAGAGAGAGAGAGAGAGAGAGAGAGAGAGAGAGAGAGAGAGAGAGAGAGAGAGAGAGAGGGAGGGAGGGAAGGAGAAAAAAGGACTCCAGACTCTATACTTCATACAATATACCTCATCCACAAAAAGTGTTTTATATGGAGATGTGTGTGTGTGTGTGTGTGTGTGTGTGTGTGTGCACGTGTACACACACACACACACACACACACACACACACACACACACACACATACACACACACACATTCGATATGTCGAGGGAAGCTCACACACACACACACACACACACAACCAACATGCACGCACGCGCGCACACACACACACACACAGGCGCACGTACACACACATAAGCACATGCGCATGTACACACACATAAGCACACGTGCGCGTGCGTGCACGCACACACACACACACACACACACATGTGTGTGTGTGTGTATGCACACACACGCACATGTGTTCCACCCCACCCCCCACCCGCCCCCCCCCCCCCCCACCTCGCTTCCTATTTTTCTCTTTTATTATCTCTTTTGCTCTCGATTTAGGAGTTAAAGCTAGTGAGTTTGGGCTTGTGGTTAAACATTCCTAAAAATGGTGGGCCAAGATAGGGATTTGAAGGATTGAAAAGAAAAAAAGCAGTTTAAAGTAATTAAAATTTTTTTTATGTTCATGATTTATGGGTAAAACTTTGGTGATTCAAAATAAATAAGAAAGCCATGTAATAGAGATTATTAGCTAAAGTTTAAAGCACATTGAAGTGTGTGAAGAAAATAAAACCTTAACTTCAAACTTCAGATACTTGAATTTAGAGAAAGATATTTGAATTTGGTGAGTGAGAGGGAGGGGGTAGAGAATTTTTTTGGGGCCCACCTCTCAATGCACACAATGTGCAAATGTATGGGGATATGCACTTTCCTCATACATGCATCTCCCTCCCCATCATTTTTAGTTAAGAAAGTGTGTATGCATGGGTGAGGAGAGGACGACGCATGGGTGCACCCATACACATGCGCACCACATGCGCACAAATAGCTATATATATATAGACTAGTAAAGAGTGCCCGTTGTTGACGGGCAAGCAGCGATGGTTTAGGAGGAAAGCCGATGGTCGTTGATAGGTGGCCGATGTATGTGTGTGTATGTACGTGGCTGAAGCCAGCCGATGCGTGGGCGACCAATGGTGTGTGTGTGTGTGTGTGTGTGTGTGTGTGTGTGTGTGTGTGTGTGTGTGTGTGTGTGTGTGAGCCGACAATTTGGGTTACGGCCGATGGTTTGGGTGGACGGCCAATGATCGTACAAATATGGTGCGGATTTAGGTGGCCGCCGATGATCTGGGTGACAGCCGATGATTTGGATGATGAACAATCTCGCACATCTCGCATCTTGAATATCTAACATATTCACACATCTCGACCATAGTAGGGGTTAAAATTTGACCACATTCAACAATAGCACATGGAGTATGTAGTGGGTTTCTTTCCTTGCCTATCCTCAACCCAAGATCTAATCAATCTAGCATCAAGGAGATGAAGTTAGTTGTCACGCGTAGGTTCGTTCCCATGAGAGCGATAGTATAGTTCAGATTTCAACATGAATGGAGAATCTAACACTAACATCCATTAACACTAAGCATTAACACTACATCCATTAACCCTACTTCCACAACAATGATAGAAACTTACTCTTTCTTTCTTTCCCTTTCTCTCTCACAAAAAGCATAAAAAAATAGCAATCCCAATAATGATCAAATCCAACAATTAGCAAAATCCAAAGAAAACATGAGAAATGGATGAAAAGAGAGGAAGAGCAAGGACATTCATCAATCCATATCTAAAGAGAACCAATCTGCTTTATTGAAATGAGGAAATGAACATCAGGAGCAACTTGAGTTGGTCCCTTTTTAAAGTAGAGAGGAGGACCCTGGCCTCTGAATCCTATTGGTCCAGTCTTGCCTCTCTTTTTATTCAAACTTAAAAAAGTGTGAGAACCATCAAAATTGGAGGGAAACCCAACTTTATTCACTAACTTGACATTTAGGCCCTGCGACATTATCAGTCTCGCAAAAAGGCCTAAAGTCCTTTTATTAACTTTTAACTGATCAATCAAATAACTATGTGATCATTGGGTTGGACTTACACACGCAGGGTGCCAAATCCCTCTCACTTATTAAGTAGGGTTAGGGTTGCCTTGGGATCCGCAAACCCTCCAATAGAGTATCTTAATAAAACGTTGACGGGCAATAGGCGATATGTGTTTGCAAATGTCAGTTAACGGACGGCCCACAGTTCAAAGTGAATATGTTGTTCATGCATGCGGTATGTATGTGTGTTTTGTTGGAATTCGATGCTCAGCCTCAATAATGAGCATCTTGAAAGTTGTACAAAATCCAAAAAAAAAAGGCTCAAAAAAATCCAGTGTAATTCTATATATATTTGATCGAAAGGACTGCTCTAGCTCATGTTATCACGGTAGTTTCGGGAGCTAAAGTGTTGTCCTTGGCATGCAGTTTGTCTCAGATAGGCTAGGTTGTAGGCCCTATGGTTATCATTGTGTTAGCTCTTGCTGCACTCTACGCTTCATTTCTTCTAGCGGACAACTATAGATTCCCATGTCCAGTTACTATTATCGGACACTAGTTATAATATAAGATAAAATTTGAATGCATAAATTAGGCGATATATATATATATATATATATATATATATATATATATATATATATCAGAGGGCTGGTCAGGCCACGCTGGCCAGAGAGAGAGAGAGAGAGAGAGAGAGAGAGAGAGAGAGAGAGAGAGAGAGAGAGAGAGAGAGAGAGAGAGAGAGAGAGAGAGAGAGAGAGAGAGAGAGAGAGAGAGAGAGAGAGAGAGAGAGAGAGAGAGAGAGAGAGAGAGAGAGAGAGAGAGAGAGACGGGGGTGGGGGGCTGGCCAGGCCTGGCCAGCGTATTCCTAAATCATCAAGAATCACAAATGAAATGCTCATGGATGGTGTGCTAAAAGCTACAAATGCTTGTGGTTGCAGTGGGCAACCTGCAACAAATGCTGATCCAAGTTTTGTGCCACTACAACTTTCAAAAATTGGTTTGTACCAATTACGACCACTCAGCCACAGATCACAAATCCAGACTTGATGCTTCTCCTGTAGTAGCAAAATGTATGTACATAGAGCCAAACATGGCCTTCGCTAAGAAGCTGTCTCAGAAGAGTAACAAATAATAGTTTCTACACTACTAGAGAGTCAAATATGAAAAACAGAATAAACCATTGTCTCCTATAGCAGGTCTGCTATTGAAAAAAACAAATAAGAAAAACAAATTATGTTCCGAATGAGCTATGACGCCAATACTTAATACTATGCTAATATTGCTCCATTACACACATTTTATGTTTAGCTTACTTTTTACAATCAATGACATGACAATTTGTATCACAAACACAGTGATGGACAGTCAGCCATTTAGGAATTACCTACAAAATTGCATTAATCTTTTCCAAAAAACAACATGTTCATTAAATCATGTGAATTATTTACAAAATAGCTTCTATGTGTATCCCGTACCTATGCTTTTATAGGAGCACCCCATAAGCGTTTTCTTGTTGTCTCTTCTTGATTCAGCATGCTGCCAAACACAAGTCCTTCGCAGAATCCCCATCAATTGCTTTTGATCTCAATAATTCTTGGCAGTCACTATCTGCTCAAATGATAATGAGAATAGATAAACCAAGCCCTGGTAAACAATCCCCAAGAGTTTAAATTGAATGAGAACCAAAAATCAAGCCCTTGCAGTTGTAACAGCTATCAACCGTGACAGATAGAGAGAGATAACAATTGTAACAACTATCAACCGTGACAAATAGAGAGAGATGGAGATGCCATACTAATGCTATCATGATTAATGAATAATAATGATGATCAGAAATCAGCAATGAGCATTCAAATTTGTTTCAGATTCCAGAATCAAAAGTGAGCACTCTTATTTGTGAGAGAGAGAGAGAGAGAGAGAGAGAGAGAGAGAGAGAGAGAGAGAGAGAGAGAGAGAGAGAGAGAGAGAGAGAGAGAGAGAGAGAGAGAGAGAGAGATGCGGGCTACACCAGCGACCAGGCCCCGGACCCCAAGCTGAACCATGCACACTGAAGCCTGCGCCAAAGGGAGAGGGCTACAGCCATCGCCCAAGAGCCTGCATGGGAAGAGAGAGAGAGAGAGAGAGAGAGAGAGAGAGAGAGAGAGAGAGAGAGAGAGAGAGAGAGAGAGAGAGAGAGAGAGAGAGAGAGAGAGAGAGAGAGAGAGAGAGAGAGAGATGTTCGCCCATAAACTCCTTCAAACGTGGACAATAGACTATGGAGAGTGTGTGTGGGCATGCTATTGCAAATGCCTAGACCGTTGGAAGCACATAATAAAACTTTAAGGCCGAATGATCACTCATTAATTATAGAGTGGCCAACTTGACAACCCATTTAATGCGGATTACCACTTGGACCTTGAATGTAGACTTTGGAGCATAAAGTCTAGCTAGTCACACCTAGTTTCAATCAAATTCTAGCTAGTCACACATAGTTTCAATTAAATTCTCTTTGTATTTTTCTTCTTTCAAAATCCTAACATGCCAATCACATCATAGCCTTTCAAAAAAAATTTACTTTCACTACTGACTAGCAATTTTCTATTTTGCCATTCATAGGACTTGTATTCAAAATATATTACCTTTCACATTTGAAGGGTACATATTTAATTCACACTTCTTTGACATTTAAATGGGCCCTTGACCTGCATTGCAACTTGCAAATACCAAGGTTGCCCCCTTCCCATCATTTTTAATTAATAAAGTGTGTATGCATGGGTGAGGGGAGGAGGATGCATGGAGATCCATGCATCCTCCTACCCCATACACATGCGCACCACATGCACACAAATAGTTTTATATATATACTAGTAAAGAGTGCCGGTCGTTGACGGACAATGGCGGACGTGTCCGCGCGCGTGCGTGCATGCATGTGTGTGCGTGCCCTAAGGCTTTGTGTGTGTGTGTGTGTGTGTGCAAGTGTGTGTATGTGCATGTGCTATGTGCGTGCCATGTGTGTGTTTATGGAGGGTGTGTCTGTGTGTATGCGTGTGTTTATAGGGTGTGTGTGTGGGTTTAGGGAGTGTGTGTGTGTGTGGGTTGTGGATTAGGATTAGGTTGTAGCTTTAGGCTTTAGGCTTAGGCTGTGTGTGTGTGTGTGTGTGTGGCCGACGATCTGGGTGATGACCGATGATTTGGATGGCGGCTGATGGTTTAGGAAGAAGTTTTGAACACCTCTCATCCGAAGTTCTGATCGGTTTTTACCAAATCCAACCAATTTTTGGCTCGACGGGCCTAGAATCTCAAAATTGCGTTTAGGGTTTTTAGTTCAGACTCATGTTTCACTGCGAGTATTGAACTGTTTGGAGCCCGGTTTAATTATGTGGGTTCGTCTCGGCGTGCAGCATAGGACAAAACAAATGGTTTGAAAAACGTACTCTGTTTGGCAACACTGGACCAATTTTTGAAAATGTTGGAAAGTAGTTCACGTAGTGGCATTTTTCCCCACAAAAAGAGTGCTTTTGTACAAACGACGTTGGAATGACCTGCAAATGGTCCTGTGAGTTTGTGTCAAGCCCACAAACTTGTGGACACCCGTCTGAAGTTCTGACCATTTTTTATTGAATCCGACCAATTCATGGCTTGATAGGCCTAGAATCCCAAGACTACATTTAGGATTTCTGGTTTGGACCCACGTTGCGCTATGAGTATTGAACCGTTTGGAGCCTGGTCTAGTCCTGTTTGTTCGTCTCGGCATGCAACGACGGTCTGAAAAATGGACTCCGTTCAACGACATTGGACCAATTCTTGGGGATGTTGGAAAGTAGTCCATTTAGTGGCATTCCCCCCGACAGAAAGGGTGTTTATGGACAAACGGCATCGGAATTGAGCTACAAATGGTCTTGTGAGTTCATGTTGAGTCCACAAACCTGTGGACACCTCCCGTTCGAAGTTCTGACCATTTTTTACTGAATCTGACCAATTTTTGGCTCGATGGGCCTAGATTATCGAGACTACGTTTACGGTTTCTGGTTTAGATGCACGTTTTGTTGTGTGTACTGAACCGTTTGGAGCCTGGTTTAGTCCTATGGATTCGTCTTGGCGCACAAGACAGGACAAAACAGACCATCTAAAAATGGACTCTGTTCGACGACATTGGACCGGTTCTCGGAGATGTTGAAAAGTAGTCCATTTAGTGGCATTCCCCCAGCAGAAAGGGCGTTTATGGACAAACGACATTGAAATTGAACTGCAAATGGTCCTATGGGTTTAGGTCCAGCCCACAAACTTGTGGACACCTCTCGTCCGAGGTTCAAATTGTTTTTGACTGAATCCGACCAATTTCTGGCTCAATGGGCCTAGAAACTTAGAACTACGTTTAGGGTTTCTGGATTGGGGACACACATTTTGCTATGAAAACTGAACCATTTGGAGTCTAGTTTAGTGTTGTAGGTTTGTATCAACATGCAGCATAGGACAAAATAGACAGTTTGAAAAATGGACTTCATTCGACGACAGTGAACCGGTTCTTTGGGATGCTAAAAAATAGTCCATTTAGTGGGATTCGCTCTGACAAAAGGGTGTTTCTGGACAAACGTCATCAGAATTGAGCTAAAAATGGTCCTATGGGTTTGTGTTGAGCCCACAAACTTGTGGACACCTCTTATCCGAGGTTCTGACTGTTTTCTACTAAATCCGACCGATTTCTGGCTCGATGAGCCTAGAATCCCAGAACTATGTTTAGGGTTTCTAGTTCGGATGCACGTTTCGCTGTTGTGAGTACTGAACCGTTTGGAACCCGGTTTAGTCCCGTGGGTTCGTCTTGGCGTGCAGCACAAGACGGAACAAACGACCTTGAAAATGGACTCCGTTCGGCGACACTGGACCGGTTCTTGGAGATGCTAGAAAGTAGTCCATTTAGTGGCAGTCCCCCCAACAAAAAAGGTGTTTTTGGACAAACAACATCATAATTGAGCTACAAATAGTCCTGTGGGTTCGTGTTTAGCCAACGAACCTATGGACACCTCCCATCTGAAGTTTTGACCGTTTTTTACTGAATCTGATCAATTTATGGCTTGATGGGCCTAGATTTCCAAGATTGCGTTTACGGTTTCTGGTTCAGATGCATGTTTTGCTATGAGTACTGAACCGTTTGGAGCTTGGTTTAGTCTTGTGGGTTCGTCTTGGAGAGCAACATAGGACATAATAGACCGTCTGAAAAATGAACTCCGTTCGGCAACATTGGACTTGTTCTCGAGGATGTTAAAAAGTAGTCCATTTAGTGGTATTCCCCTCAACAAAACATGAGGCTTTCTCATATATCATCAACTTCTAGTCCAAAATTTGCCATGATGATCTTCCTTCACTAAGCTTGACAAAAATTGTGTCTAGGAATAAGAAGCAATTACTTACTCGATATCAATAAAAGAGGTACTCTTGCTTCTTATAAAATGTAGCAAGGCCAGAGAGAGAGAGAGAGAGAGAGAGAGAGAGAGAGAGAGAGAGAGAGAGAGAGAGAGAGAGAGAGAGAGAGAGAGAGAGAGAGAGAGAGAGAGAGAGAGAGAGAGAGAGAGAGAGAGAGAGAGAGAGAGAGAGAGAGAGAGAGAGAGAGAGAGAGAGAGAGAGAGAGAGAGAGAGAGAGACTCTGAGTTCATGAAACAAAAAAACCATGCAATTCCTAAGCTGTGTGTTGGATTGTAGACCATACTAAAAATGCACCTCCATGTCAAGGATAGCAACTGAACAGATTTGAAGACCGCTGCCTGCCAAATTTTAACAATCAACTTCAGCATGTGCAGTGTGTACTGTAGGTGTCTACAATAGTTGGTAATTTCCAAACTATTTTGCTTAATCTAGGCCCCCCTATAGAATCTAAATGACCACTCATTTAACTTTTAGGTGTCCTATATATGTTGAGGAGCTATAATCAGCTTTATGAATAGTAAACAACCTGATTTCAGCGAGGTCAATGAGTCCTAAATTATGACGATGTCTAGAAGTCACGACAATTTCTGGAAATACTTGTCCTGCATTCTATTTCTAAAACAGACTCCTTATTTTTAAAATGAATGTCGTGTTTATTTCCATTTAGGACAAAATGTTGAACGAGAGACACTATTGCTCATTTTGAACTAGGTGATAAATTTGGTTATTTGTGCTTTGCTAGTCTACAAACTACTCTCCCCTATAATATTGAACATTCCAAGACAATCCTTTAAGTTCTAGCAATTAGATGTTCTCAATAGATTTTTTGTGCCCAAGAATGGAACACCAATAGGCTTCTCCAGAAGTTAAAAGATTGGCACTCGTGACTGTCAAGGCAAAGTCATTTCTCATGAATAGTATTCCATTTTGCAGTAGTAAAAAGAAATTATGTACTGAAGCAAAAGAGTTGTAAAATTTCATAGTTTTGTTAATTATATATTGCTCGTTTCGTTTCCTACTATATGTTCCATCCGGAAATGGTCTAAACGGGTTTATAAGGTATGATCCTAGGTACAACACTCTGACCAAAGTATGCAAATATTGTCTTTTCTTGGATTCTGAGTTCTTGATTCGAGAGTGCTAGAGATTGAAATTTGACCATAACTGGCACAAATGCTTCTGTACATTCTATACATTCTACAAGCAACGATGGATAATCTCAAGCAAGCTATACACAAGTAAGTGCTGGTTTAAGCCCTTTGTTAGAATGTTGCACATGCATGGGGGAGTAATTAAAAAAGAAGAAAGATTGTCTGACTTATTTGATGGAGCTTCTGTGACTCATTGTGTGATGCTACTGGAGGGGCAAATGTAAGAAAAAATATCAGAATCAGTTGATTGAAAGAGGAGAGATTGAACAGGAAAAGGCACTGCCTTTATCACCTTGCTTGAGCCTAGATTGATTCAATCTTAGGAAGTGAGTTCTGTCTCTCCATTCTTGCACCTAACTAATGGACTTGACAAAATTGCTTGATTTAAGCTATTATTTGATTTTTTTTTTTGAAACAAAGCACTCTATAAGTAAGCAAGCAGGATGAATGTGCCTTTTTTTTCTAAATGTAATGTCTTTCAGATTGTTTAGAAGAATAATAGAAACTAATGAACTGAAGAGATGAAGACCTTAGTACATATTGATAAAAGAATGTCAGCAAATAGATAGGATGTGGAGCCTTTATCCGACAACTACCTCAAATTGAACGTGGTGCAATCCTTGTATGCATGTACGTTTTGATGAAAGAATTTCAGCAAAGAATCATGCCTGAGAATTTTTCTCTATTTTGAATAGAAGAACATGCTGACTTGTAGTCCACCAGCCCAGTGTGGAAGGCTATTTACACTTACATGAAGCTAAAATTGGTGTATAATCTGTAGAAGAAGAGAGACAATCTATCTCTGATTGCTCACCAGTAAATTAACCTACCAAAGATGGACCTCTGGCGCATTTCTCTCTCCAGAGAGCCCATTACCTACTTGAAGGTGCAGCGAAACCCTCCAGCAAAAACCCTCCAACACTCACTTTTGGCATTTGAAAGGGCTGTTTGGCTTGAAGAGATTTTCTTGCACCTGCATGATGACTTCCAATACAGATTCTGCGCACTCCAAACATCATCCTTTGGATTATGCAAATACAGTGCTACTACTTTTGAACTCATCGTGATAGTATAACTGTTAGCAAGCTCTTTCTTTCTACTACAACTGTGCACTCCGACATTTTCACATAGGCGATTCACAAAAGCATCTTGGGTTTCTTTTGAGTGTAGTTGGGTTCTCAGTGAGATTCTTGGTTTTTATAAATTGCATCAATCATATTTGATGTTTATTGGACTCAATTAGTGCTTTTTATTTTGAGATTAGTGAGCAAGCACATAAATTAGAATCTAGATAGATAGAGCAAATCAGACCAAAAAAAGTTAAATTGAAGCCTACACTGTACATACAATGGAGGTCAATCATAGCAATGCACGAATTGTCCAGAAGAAAGTAGTGCGATTAGGATCTAATGGCCACTGAGGCTTGGAAATCCTTGAACAGTGCCTTCAGCATACATACTCTCTTCTTGATTGTTAATACTGTGGTATTGTTGGTCTTTGTTGTTTCTGGTTTTTTTTTTCCATCTCGGAGAGCTCAAGGAGATTCGACAGCAGTCCAAAATAAAAAGCTGCGAACCGCAGGTAAGCAATGGAAGAGATCAGATAATGGTCGATATCAAAACAGGCTGAGTCTTTTGGAACCAAAAACAAAGGGAAAAGATTTGAGCCTTTCTTTGGTTGAAATGACTTGTGAGAGAGAGATCCGCCTGCTCGCGAGAGAGAGACCCACCTAATGCTATAGAGAGAGCTTCCAAGGAGGATATAGAGAGAGGAAAATGGAGAGGTTCATGATTCGAATTAGGACATGGGGAGCAATGTGTATGCATGGGGAAGGATGAATACATCATCTCCCCATGCATGCAAATAAGAATTTTAGATAGTTTTTTTGAAAACATGGGGTAGGAAGATGCACCCATGCCACCATGGGTGCATCCTCCTACTCCATGCATAGGGGCAAATGTGACACACAAATATATTTATATATATAGACTAGTAAAGAGTGCTTGTCATTGATGGGGCAATCGACAGCTGATGATCTAGGCTGATGATCTAGTGGGTAAGCCTGTCGTTGACGGGCATCCCGGCAATCTGGGTGATGGGCGGTCCTAATGCTGTCTCAAATGGTTGGAAGTGCCCTGAAATGGCCGTCAAATGGCCACAAACGGACCTAATGTGGTCCTTTGTGATCAAAATGCGGTCTCAAATGGCCGCAAGATGTTGTCAAAAACATTGTCAAAAATAATTTATATAGGACCTAAACATTGTATTACTCTACATTCATAAATCCTAAACTATGCAATGTATTTGGTCAAGATAACAAACAACTCACCAATATTGTTGACATAAGAAACTGACATATTTGCTGATTAGATTCAATGTTCGGAGTTTGTCATCAAATAAGGTGATGATATAGATCTTGACAAACCTTCCTTGGAGACCGCTCCCATATTGTGTCTATTTTTGTGTGACACTGGCTATGCTACAACTTATCCCTTGGAAAATGCAAAACCTTCAGGTTTGGATAGGCTCTAATTGGTTAAGGGTTTTGACTACAGACATCTACAATTGTTCACAAATTTTAAACTTTGGCATTCACCAAAGTGATCGTGTACAGTTGTAGATACCTACATCTAAATGCTTGCAACAATAAGAGCCTGTCCAAACTTGAATGTACATTCTCCTAGGTGGAAGGTGTAGCAAATCCTATCTCAAACAAACAATAATATTCAGCAACTACAAAAAAAACATTTGTACTCAATATATCCCAAGCTTCTTTCAAAGATTGGGCCTGTCTGATATGGTTGATCTGCATGTCGGAGATGTTAAGGGCGATTAAAGCGAAAGCCTTACCATCCCTTAGCTTCCACTTGGACATGGTTTGCTCATCGACACTGGGAACTAGTTCAGTTCTTGCAACTATTTCCCATAATTCTTTGGCCATCAATATGACCTTCATCTTGAATTGCCACAAGTGGTAATTCAAACCACCGAGTTTGTCTACCATTAGAGCAGACTGTGACTGCGAATCCATTAGGAATTTCGAGATGAGTATATGTAGATAGTAGATTATATGACTGAGAACAATTATAATAAGTGCCTAATCTGTATTGGAACAATCGTTCTGATATTGTATGCTCTATGCAAGCTCTGATTCCATTTCGGGATAGTGTGGTGGAAGGAGTAACAAATCGACTATCCTCGGTGCATGGATCTATGTCTATCGGATTCAAGCCACCTTCAAGTAATTGAGGATCGCTTTACTTGATCACAGCTTCAAAGTCACTAGATTGAAACAGTCAATTCCGTAGACATGCATGCACAGAATAGATTGATTTATAGTTTAATTGTGAAAGCAAAATTATATGGAGCTTAGAGCATCATGATCGACGCGGATTATCAATCATGTGAATAGTTTAATCTACGAATGAGTTTATCTGCATAACATGTATGAATAGAAACATAATAGATGCATTTTACATAATACAACACGACTTAGATTATTGGAACAAATATATTTAGTCAAAAAGTGTACAAGTTTGAATGCATATAGAGTTGCCATCGTTTTGAAACAATACTCTGTGATAATAGAGAGAAAGATTGAATAATTGCGCTATGAATGTATGGTTGAGTGACTAATTGAATTGATTGGATCTATTGGAACTAAGTATCTTCAATAGCTATAAGATATATACACATGCCTAACTGATTAAAAGAATTCTTAGTCGGTACTTCAAAAATAGGATTAAGACACTATAGGCTGTTAGCAGTCGCCGTCGTGGACAATATCTGATTCTGTTAGAGATTCTTTCTGGATGTGATGAAGCTACTATTGAGCCACCAAATGTCCATGTTGAGTATTCGGGTTGTTGGTGACATGCGAATAGTCGATGATAGCCAAATGGTTGATGAGTGTAGGTGACAAACGTATAGTTGATGTCGGCTATGTCAACAAAACACTGTCATTGAATCTTTTGTATTATTATAGAATATTAGGAAACAAGTGTATTTCTGCAGAGTATGTGACTGGATAGATATTTATATACAACAAAGGAATAGATCTAGATTAGCTATGAGTTTAGAGATGGAGAGGATAGAAATCCAATAGAAACCACTCAGAGGACATCAAAAGTCATTTGCCCCTTTCAGAGAGTGGGTAGTTGGCAATGTGCGACAAAAAACATTTTGCGTTTTGAAGCGATCTTGGCTTTCAACTTGCCACCTAAGGAGCAGGGGGCCTAATAAGAAAAAATTAATAGGTCATTATCACGAGTTTCTGACATAGCCATTGTGCTCAGAGCACTCTGTTTAGTCTGCAAGTGCGATTTTGAGCCGTTTTGAGATGACAAATGTAAATGAGTCAGTTTGGGCGAGGCTAGTAAGTTGGATAGCATTTTCAACTACAACATTTGAAAATTCAAGATGAAGAGCATCCGGAGGAGCTCTGAGACATTGTGTCAAGCGTGGAATTTAGGCCAAACACAACTTCTTGCAGATATGCGAACCTACGACAAACGGGCGCAAAGGACACTGTCCTTAATAAATTTATCAGTGAAGGAGCATGTCATTGTGCATATCAACGAAGTCGTGACAACAAGAGGTGCCTGAGAAGCACTCAAAATGTAGTATCAAACGGTCAACCCATCGCGGATGATGTTCTTAAGGATCAAATTGAATACAATCGCATAAAAGAATGTGAGAATGCAAGTTCTTTCTTTACACACATCAAGGAGCTGAGAGACCAACTCATTGCGATCGGTGACTATAGTGGGTTTCTTTCCTATCCTAACCTCAACCCAAGATCTAATCAATCTAGCATCAAAGAGATGAAGTTAGTTGTCATGCGTAGGTTCGTTCCCATGAGAGCGATAGTATATTTCAGATTTCATCATGAATGGAAGATCCAGATCCAACTCTAATATCCATTAACCCTAAGCATTAACACTACTCCATCAACACTAAGATCCACAATAAAGATAGCTTACTCTTTCTCTCTCTCCCTTTCTATTTCATAAAAAGTATAAAAACATACAATCCCAAAAACAATCAGATTTTACAATTGATAAATCCAAAGAAAGCATGAAAGATGGAGGAAAAGTGATATTGAAATGAAGATATGTACATGTGTAGGAAACTCGAGTTGGTCTCTTTCTATAGTAGAGAGAAGGACCCTAGCCTCTGAATCCTATTGGTCCATTTCTGCCTCCCTAACTATTCAAACTTAAAAAAGAGTGGGAACCATCCAAAATTGGAGGGAAACCCAACTTTATTCACTAATTTGACATTTAGGTCGTGCGACATTTGTCAATGATCCTAATTTCATTGGATGAAGAAGATGAGGAGCTATCGATAAGAGACATACTAATAGTAATTTAAATAGACAATCTCTTGGTTTAATTGAGCTAAAGCTATAATACCACCTTGTTGGAGATGCCAGGAATGAGAGAGAGAGAGAGAGAGAGAGAGAGAGAGAGAGAGAGAGAGAGAGAGAGAGAGAGAGAGAGAGAGAGAGAGAGAGAGAGAGAGAGAGAGAGAGAGAGAGAGAGAGAGAGAGAGAGAGAGAGAGAGAGAGAGAGAGAGAGAGAGAGAGAGAGAGAGAGAGAGAGAGAGAGAGAGAGAGAGCTCACATTCAGAACAAGACCGATGAATTAGTTCATACTCAGACAAATGAATGAGTACAGTCCACCAAAGAGATTAGATAGGTTGTGGAATCACTGTAAATTAGTTTCAGGTATGAAGCTTAGTTTCAGAATTTTAGAATGATAATGGTGTAGTGTGATAAAACTAGTTTCTCATGCGTCATAGACCACCGTCATCTGATCGGAAACTAAGGAGTCGTAGACGTCCGTGTTCTAATCAGAGTGAGTGAACGAATGTAAACATGCAGTAGAAGAGTGTAATAAAAAATCACAACGCTAACATCTACATTAGACACAAATAGGAATGTGTTGCTAGTATATTACACTGAAATCTTGAACAACACAATGTTACAACCGGAATGTCGACGTAACTTGGATGCTGAATATCTTCCGATTTGACGAATTAGTTTGCATCGTGGAGCATCTTGGGCTTATGCGAGCTGGTGGTGTATTTGTAACTAGCATGCTTGTGATTACAAGAAATGTTTAACTAATCTATATTTACAAGACTAGTTTAACTTAATTATGTACTTGGTCATGTACTTTGCAAATATTTAGAGTACAACAACATCTAAATAGGTGCACATGGGTCAAGCGACTTGAGTCATTAACGTGGACAAGAATGTTGCATTTTTTGCATTTCTGGGGAAGTAGCTGGAGACATTTCTCGTCGAAATAGACACCCTTCGCATTTTTCGCATTTTGGAAAAATGCAAAAAAGCCGACTAAAAGTTTGCTTCTTTGAATCACTTGAAAAGAAGTCACTGTTGAAAAATTGTTGCACTTTTTGGGAGTTGGAAAAAATGTGAACTATGCGACAATTAGTTTATTTTTGCATACTTGTAGAAAATCCTGATTTGTTGAAGTCGTTGAAGCTGGCCGAGTCTTCAATGATCTTCAAACTCTTGAACTTGACATTCAAATGTGAAAAAAGAGAAGATGAATGGTTACCCTTTAGTCATTTATCATGGATGAAGATCAGCCGGAAGCTCGACATAGTTGTTCTTCGCAGAGGTTTCATCTGACCATGTATCAATGATCAATTAACGTGCAGGAAGAATCTTGAAATAGAAAATAGTATTCACTAAGGAGAAAACTGTGGACTTAATTTCCAACAGTGGTGCAGCTTCATGTTCAATGACAATTTTTAATAGGTCTCACTATCCCTCTCAATGTCACCAAATCTGTGAACTTCGTCAAACACAACATCTTGATTGATGTGCATGCGTCAACCCACTAGATCGTAGCAATGATACCCTTTGGTTTGCTCATCATAACTTATAAAGATATATATTATGGCTTTTGCTTGCATCTTGTTTCTCTCATTCTTAGAAATATGTACATATATCCTGCATCCAAACACTGACAATTCATCCAATCTTGGTTTCTTTCCATTGAATGCTTCCTCAAGAGCATGATTCTATACGGGCAATTGTGGGGCTCATGTTTTGTAAAAATATTGTCGTGCATACTGCCTCAGCCCAAAAAATTTTTACATCTCCCATATGCATCATCATAGCTCTAGTGAATTATACGATTGTGCAATTCTTCCTTTCTGCTACCCCATTCTGCTGAGGTGTATGAACCTATGCAAATTGCTACTTGATTCCATGCGCTTTGCAGAAATTGATGAATGTAGTAAAGCAATACTCACCTCCTTGATCAGATCTTAACATTAGATCTTGGCAATTGCTTGGTTTTCCACTAATGCCTTTAAGTCCTTGAAACACTCAAATGTCTTTGATTTCTCCTTAATGGTGTAGACCCACATTATTCTTGAATAGCCATCAATGAACGTCAAGAAATAAAATGCCCCATCGATTGACATCGTCTTCATTGGCCCACACAAATCTAAGTGTACTAGTTCAAGCACTTATTTGGCTCTCGTTGTCCCCTCCTTGTTAAATGCTTATCTATGTGATTTATCTAATATGCATCCCTTGCAGATAGGTTTCTCCTTATCATCCAAACTAGATAGACCTGTCACCATCTTTAACTTGCAAAACAATCTCGAATTTCTAAAGTTCAGATCACCTAAGCATCTATGCCAGAAATCACTCTGAGAAGATGTGGTTGTTACAAATCCATTGCACTTGGAAACCATGACATTCAGCTTGTATAGACCACAAGATTTACCACGGAAGCCATCTTCAATCACTTTGTAGCCCTATCCTTGACCTAACACCTCTTATTACTAAACTCACTTTTAGCATGTGATCAATCATCTTTCCAACATAAAGTAGACTTTTCTACAAGCCAAAAATATACAAGACATTTTGATTACCTTGATCTGCCCATCAAGAAATCGTATGGGTATGATGCCAATGCCCTTAATCTGGCACTCATCCTCATTTGCTTGCGCAACCTTGTCCCCACCATCTGTTAGCTTCAGATATTTGAACTAAGACTTGTTGCTTGTCATGTGTTTTGTCACTCCCGAGTCTACAAACCAATGTTCGTTATCCACAGAGTCTTGGGATGCCAATGCAGTCACAAATGATGTGCTAGGATCGCATTGTCAATGTCAAAACTATCCTCGTCAATACTAGTGAGTTACTTCACCTTGCCCTTCTTTATGTCCATCTTTTTCTTGCAACAAACTCTTGCCCAATGGCTCAGTTTCTGACAATAGAAGCATTTGTTCTTTTTCTTCCTCCCATATGACGATCCCTGATCACATTCATTGGCATTCGGCTTCCTTTGCTTCTTTTTGAATTTGTGTTTCCCTTTGGCCAACATTGTTTGATCTTTTGTTGGTGGATGACATGACCAGTTTGCACCTTTGTTCCTCCTATAAAACAATGCCATAAAGATCTTTGAAGATAGGTAATCCCTCCCTCAATGCAATGCCGCTAACAAATATTTAAAATGGCTCTGCCAATCCATCCATTGTCATATGTTCTAATTCTGTATCTCGTATTGGGTCACTATTGGAGGGTTTTGGCACCCTGCGTATGTAAGTCCAACCCGATGACCACATAGAGATTTGATTAACCAGAAAGTCAATAAAAGGACTTTAGGAATTTTTGCGGGACTTTTAATGTCGCAGGGTGTCAGACTCCCTCTCTGATCTTCTCTTCAAACCTTGCTAATTTTTTGCAAATACAAGCATCAAATTACTTCTAACACAAGATGGAGCTAGCTGCATGGTCTCCTCCCAGCCTTTGCTGCATAGATTATGATTCGGAATGCCTCTCTTTAGGCTCACTTATCCAAAATCCTCAAGCACCCCTTAACCCTCACCCTTTCTAAATCTCGACACATGGCCAACTCCATGCACAGTCGACACTTGCCACTTGGTAGTACCCTGATACATAGGCAAGTGAGTAGGCTGACATGTGTCACTCATCCATTGGACCAAATGTCCCAGTGGGCATGTGACACATGTCATGTTTGACCGGTCAACCCTGACATGTCACTCATTCACTGGACCAAGTGTCCCAGTGAGCATATGACATGTGTCATGTTGACTAGTCAACTCTCCTACTTTTTAGGAGGTCAGTCCAACCACTCCGAATTAATGACCCAGTACCCTATACCCAAGCAACATGCGACTCTGAGGCTTAGAAACATCATTAACAGCTTTATTTACATTTCTATTACAAAGGTCACCACAGGCCGGTGACTTAGCCATTTTTGTATTTACAAGAACTACGTAGGCTCTGATACCATGTGAAAATTTACGCGTGGGAATGCCCTAAAGTGTGAATATGATCTCCTAGGCAAAGCTTTTGCACTTTAGATCAAGTATTTATTGAATACCAAGATCAATGTCAAAATCTAAGGCAAAGAGGCAAATCTACATGCATACATCCATAACCAAAAGTTTTCACACGTGTGGAAGCTCATCATGAAAAAACTAAGGCAAAATAAGCTCCTCTCCTCAAGTGGAGAGAGAATAGACCAATTTTGCACTTTGGTAGAGAGAGGGAGATCTCCAAATTGACTCAAAAACTCACATATTAGATTATGATAGAAAATCAAAGTACATATAGAACTCGTGGAGATCCATGCTTCAATCCTATTGGACCCCTTAATCATAGCCTCTCTAATCCTATGGAATGTGCGATGCAACATCCCTCACTTTTGATTGGACCCTTAAAACACATCTCTCTCTTATGATTGGACCCTTTGACTTTTGCCACCACATAGGGTGCATCACTCATCAATCTAAGCAACCTAACTAGCTCAAGTTTGTCATCTTTGACTTTTGGTCAAATCAACACAAAACAAGTAAACTTAGCTTTTTACCAACAAAGGCCAAATTGGTCCTATCCACTTATGACACCTAGATGCCTGACCATAAAACTGTATGACACTCCTAAAGTCATCATTATAAACTATTTCTAACTATTTTACACACATGGGAACATGCTCCACACGTGTGAAATGTACTCACAAACATACATGCCCAGGACTGGTCTCGGGTAGCGTGTCCACGCTAGGGACCGGTATAGTAACAACTGGTAAGTTAATTGTGACTATAAGGGAATTGGGGCCCTTAAGTGTATGGTCATAATTAATGGGTGTAGGCCTAAACACATGGTGGTGGAGTTGGTATGGCTATCAGTGAGTCATTAAGGAACTGGATGACATGGCCTAGATAGGCTGCAGAGGTGTCCAGTGAGGTGTCGCAGTGCACTACTAGTGGTGCATGGGCCTTCGAGGGTATAAGTATACCTGCTGGGCTCTCACTAGTGTATGCTTGATTTTATGATTGGTAGCTACATGCTGCTGGTGTGACTCCTCTTTCCATGACTCTGATTGATCCATAGCTTGGGGGCTAGATCCGTACGATCTAGGTTTGGTTGGGTTGGTTTATCCACCACCTGTTTCCTTGTCTTGTTGCTTTGTATGGTATGCTTAGGCTAGAATCCTATTGGAATCACCAACTTGGCATAGACATCTCAGTGGTAAATCCTCAGCACTTTCAATGGTAAATCCAGCACTTTCAATGGTAAATCCACTAAGTGGTCATTCTAGCCTAAGCATACCATACAAAGCAACAACACAAGGGAACAGGTGGTAGATAAACCAACCCAACCAAATCTAGATCGTACAGATCTAGCCCCCAAGCTATGGATCAATCAGAGTCATGGAAAGAGGAGTCACACCAGCAGCATGTAGCTACCAATCATAAAATCAAGCATACACTAGTGAGAGCCCAGCAGGTATACTTATACCCTCGAAGGCCCATGCACCACTAGTAGTGCACTGTGACACCTCACTGGACACCTCTACAGCCTATCTAGGCCATGTCATCCAGTTCCTTAATGACTCACTGATAGCCATACCAACTCCACCACCATGTGTTTAGGCCTACAACCATTATTTATGACCATGTACAATAAAGGCCCCAATTCCCTTATAGTCACAATTAACTTACGGGTTGTTGGTCTACCGGTCCCTAGCGTGGACACGCTACCCGAGACCAATCATGGGCTGATAAATATAGGGTCAATCTAGCACATATGAGCCACGGTGATGAGTCAAGTGAGCTCTCTTGCTTTGAGGAGGCCAAGGACAAAGAGATTTGGCAAAAAGCCATACAAGAGGAGATTGATTTCATCAAACGCCTTGATACTTGGAAGATAGTGGATCTTCCAAAGGGTAAGAAACCCATTGACAACAAATTAATATACAAGATGAAGTACAATGTCGATGGCACCCTTATGAAACACAAAGAGCTTGTGGTAAAGGGATATGCACATGGTAAGGGCATTAACTATGAGGAGGCATTCGCTCTCATGGCTGTGGAACACACTTCAGATGGTGATTGCCTTGCTGGCATTGTTTGGAAGAAATTTGCATCAAATGGACGTAAAGTCCTCTTCTCTGAACGACAAGCTTAAGGAGGAAGTTTATATGCAGTGGTCGAGTGGCATAGTGGTCCGACGTATAAAAGACAAAGTATGTAAGTTGAATCGTCTGGATTGGAGCAAGCACCTCGTATTTGGTACAACCACTTCGATGAGTAACTACTATCTCTAGGTTTGGAATGCATTTCCTTTTATTTTAATTTTCCTATTTTGTGCGAGAAAGCACATAGAAATTAATTATCATTTCATTAGAGAGAAGACGATATCTAGTGAAATAGATGTAATGCATTGTAGGATAGAAGATCAGCAGACAAACATACTTAGTAAACTTTTAACTCTTGATAAATTGAGTTTCTTGAAAAAGCTATATGTGTCAAATAAGAACCCTCCAAAATAATGATGACTAAGTTTTTACACTTGGTGTGTGTGGTCGGGCTAGGGATTGAACCTAGGACCTCCCCCATTCTAGTGGGGTGCTCTACCACTGAGCTACCCGTCCATTTGTGTTCCAAGAGTGTTGTGCAAGGGCTATAGCCTTGACACTTTCTAACATATGATTTGTCAACAAAGTTCATATTTGGTCTTGTTTTGTCACAAGTTCAAAAGACTTCTCAATTGTTTGTTCTCAATTCACACCAATCTTTCTCAACCCCCCCAAAAAAGTGAACTTATTAACACACTTTTGAAAACACTAATACACCATAGATTTGATGCACCATTTAACTTCCAAAACTTGAATCTACTCCAATAATTCACATAGTAATAAGACTCAACTAAATTGTCAATATTCCAAATAGTTCCTAATCTTGCAATGTGATTTTCTCATAATTAATCATAAAATTTATCGCCTTCAAATTTTCTCTAGTTTTTATAATTAGACGTTATTTCAACTTTCCTTATATGTAAACATACAAAGCCAAAATGGTTACTATTTATGCAAACACCAATAGAACGTGTATCTTTGTATCCATTCATCAACATAAGCATATTCTCTATATCCAACTACCTGTTCACTAATAAATCAGCAATTGCCCTTTTTGTTCAATCGAATATTTTATTAATCCAAAATGATCATGATGGCTTGATCTATGTAATTGATTCCATATGTTTTTTTTTTCTCCAAGTTAATGCAATAAGCCCCTCAACTCTCCATCCATTTGTTTGTATGTGTTAGCACTACATATAGTATGAGGATTCTCTCCATATCAATATGAACATACTTCCAATTAGGTTAGTGAAGAGAGTAACACAAGACTAAGCCAATGTTTTTATTTCTCATCTTCCTTCAACATTTGGCATAATACTTTGTATTGATATAGTTAGTATTTGCTTACTAGCATAATGTTCTTATTTCCCATTCTTAATTTTCACATGTATGAGCAACTTGTAACTCCACACTCTCACGAAGTTTTCATATTTACTTGAACAATACACATGTTTGATCTTTTATTTTGACTTGGAAAAGCCCATAGAGGGTTTGCCAAAATCGATAATTTTTTGATCAATGGACATGAATATAACCTTCTAAATTTAAAACTAATGCAAATTAAAGTCACCTTTGAGCTATAAGATTCTAAATAGCATTTCTAATCTATTCCTCGGCCACAATAATTATGGTGTCCCATGCTGCCATAACCCAACTCACTCCAAGATATTCTCAGTGAGCGTTGGATAACCTTAAGGACACAATCTTATTGTCCATGACTATACAAGTTTACAACTAACATGAGCTTACGAAATTGAGTTTACTTTATTGAGGATCAACCCTAGCATACATAGCCTTAGCCTTTGGCTCCCAACCAACACTTATCCCCTTTCACCTGCAAACCGGTCAAACTCTTATGTTTAGTCACACTTGCCCATTCTTTAATAAACAACACCTAAACCTAAACTCAAGTAGTCAAATCTTATCCAAACTCCCACTAGAATAGGCTTAACGTTATAATGGAGGCTGATTAGTCCAAATTCATTAGTTCAAATTAAATCACCAAATTTGCATAAAAGATCATAAAACTACATCAAGAGACATATTGGTGATGTTGATTCCATCTGTGTGCAACGAAATGTTTTTTGGAATCTCCCATTCCTTACTAGAAAACTTCACCTCAAAAATTGCGACAATATATTCTAAGAAGAAATTAGCTACATGCATATGAACAAGAATAAAACAAATACTCCAAGAAAACTTGGAGTAGAAACTTCACTCACTCTGTTATGGATAATGCATCGAGCTGCTTATATGAGACTACAAAAAATCTAGTGGTATCAATAGGAAAACATATGGCACAAACAAAGACGATTCTTGTTGCAAACGAGTGGAGAATATATGTATGATACTTTCACCTAGAATTTTGATTGAGAATGTGGAGATGTTTCTTTCAAGAAAAATGACATCATGATAACATTACATGAAGTTAGTGTGAGAAATAGTTCATGCCAAACAAAGGAACACATTTACAGCTGCTCATTGATCCAAAACATGATAGTCGGAAACGAGGCTGGTTTTATATTTAAAGTTGCTCATTAATCCACAACATGAAAAGTTGGAAACGAGGCTGGTTTTCTCACTTCCAAATGCTCATACCATTTCTATTTAGATGAGTTTGATCTCAATTGGCCAAATCTTACAAATCCTAGGTATGAGAGATTGAATCCAAAGCAAAAGCTTTAGCAAGACCTATAGCTGATCAAAATTCAAGCCTACCCAAAATTCTTAATTTCCTCGAGGTTGAAAAGACAATTTTGTGACTTGTATATCTTTACAAGAGCTAGGTTTTGTTCCAAAGTCCACATAAATCTTTCCAAGTTCACATTAGGTTCGAAAGGCAGTTATATGACACTAGAAAAGTTCTTTTGAGTTCACCGTCCAAGCACAGCTTCAGACTAGATAGAGAGTCGACATAGACGTAACTGCCAACATCAATCAATAGGTCCACCAAAACACCTTCCGAGGTCCTATCATTCTGCCACAATCCACTGTGTTTCACATCTGAAACTTACATGGCTGGGCTGCAACCTTGTAAGGCCGTGGTTATTGCCTTTTGAATTCAAAATTTCTATGAGACCCATTCATTTAGTATTCAAGATTAACGTCCTTATATTTCACCATGAAATGAATAAAAATGAAATTGAATGCATTGACATCTTTATGAACTTTAATTTTTAAAGGATCAAATTCTAAAAAAATAAGAAGTATATCAATGAAATAGTAAAAACGTGTGTACAATCTTGTCAACTGTTGCTTCTTGAGCTTCTACAACATGCAATTGGGTATCAACTCTCAAGCTTGTTTTTCTTTCGAAATTTGAACAAGGTATCGGTAAAACTATAACAAATACCGTCACTCCATGTCCTAAAACAAAGTTTTTGAATAATCAATCTCTTGCCATTAAGGAAGGGAGCTTCTGCAGACGGAAAATAAGGTCTTGCAACTCACCCTCTTTCAAAATATGAAAATCAAAATTGAAGTCTTAGGAAGATATGTAAATTTTCGTGCTGAGATTAAAAAAGTTCAAGATATTTTTTGCCAGGTATTTGGAGAGAAAAAAACTCAGAAGAAAAAGTAAGACATTATGCGATTGCAGGAGATTTCAGCAACCCCACCTTGATTCAGCACTTGTAAAATTCCTATAAAAAATACCTCAGCTTTGATTGCAACCTTGTCTTTGCACTTTTCCTGCAAAGAGGAAAATGTTCGTGCTAAAAATCTGACTTCCACGACACATGTGGCCAGCATTACTCAAGGCAAATACCTTAACTAGTCCATTGACATGCTGTTCAGTGTTTGTTGACCTCAAAATTCAGCTCCTTCACCAAGCATCTGAATACATAGACATTTACAATCAGTAGAATTTGGAAGAAACATCGCATCAACCAAATGATGGCCAGAGATCTGGCACAAAGCAATCATGACAGAAAAAAGCATAGAAACCAATGAATGCTTTCTTTAAGAGCCTATAAGAGCAAGATGATTCTTTTTAAGGTGGAAACAAAGCTTCATAGAAGAATCTGCAAAAGTCAATTTTGGGCTGATTAGACAAACACTCATTCCGGATGAATTTGCAAGCCAATGTCCAGAGAAAAGGAGCTGGAAAGGAGATTGCTCATCATAATTGCATTTCAGAATACGTCATTTTTCCCATAAAGGAGCTTACAGTAGCAGAAAGTTCAATGATGCGATATTGGAGTTTTCTCAGCTTCCACGCGGTTGAGGATATTATAGAAAGATGCACAGTTAATCACTCTAAATTCCTTTGTTAAATTGCAGCAGAATGACAAACTAGTTAGTATATCTAATATACAATCTGCCCAAAGAAACCTGCTTTTGAGGGAAAAATTGTTTAAATGCGAAGATTTTTAACTTTGCCTGCACCAGTAGAGACTTTTGACTGATCAAGATTCTACCTTCCAGAGGTTCTCTGCTGCCAGTGCACTAAGTGAATCGGCCTCCCAGAAAATATTGATGTTAGCATGGGCTGTCTAATAATTCAGAAACGGTTGTAACAGTACCAGACTACGGCAACATGTTTTTTAAGTCCTGTAATGGTAACAGTTCGTGTCAACTTTTAGAATCTCGTTTCTGGTTAAGATGCCATGGATTGCACGTGTCTGATCTGGGTTTTATAAAAAATGTTTACAGCTTATATATCACTTCCACCTCTCATTGGTCCCAGCTGTCACCTACCAGCTTAGTCCTTTGGAATAACATGCACTTATCAAGTGAGTGAATGGAAATCAGCAGGATAACAATTTTCAGTGGAGAAAAAGGTTCGCTGTTATTTTCCGAGGCCTTTCCACTGGGGAGAATTTTTTCTAGATGCAGCCTGATCATTGATGAATGTGGGTTTCGCAACCTACAGCAATGTTTACCAGATAATGCAAATTTGATGAGGAGTTTTTGGAATCATGTAGTAAAGTGCACTTGATCACTTCACTTTTGTCAAGATAATTTTTGTAAGGTGTACTGATAAGCTTCAAATAAGCTTTTCCCTTAGCCACTTTCTGAAGTGCAAAAAACACTCTAGAAAACCTGTCTGAAAATTTCCGTAAGCCAACTTGTTGGAACTTACATGAACTGGATTCCAGCAGGGTTCTCAATGCGCACTCCAATCAAATTTTACAACAAAGAACAAAGTCATATTTGAGCTCCTGTTCACATAATGACAAAAACATAAATGCCGTGAGTACCTTCGAAAGCTCCTTAGTATGTCAAACAATCGGGAACGAGAATCGGAACAACGAGCATACCAGAAGAAGCTGAAGTTGAGGTTGACGACGAGAATCTTCACTATAAAAAACTACTGGGGGAATCATAAATTGGTTCGAACGATCTCAGCACGTTAAGCTCTGAGAATCTCAGCTTAGAAAGCTCTTCATCGGTGGAATCAGTCTCATCACTCTGACTTGAATTCATAATCGGTTTTTGCTGAAGAAAGTTCATGATGGGAGCCCTCGTAACTTGCACTGTGCTTTCATCGCTTAAAGCTGCAGTTTCTAGTGGAGCAAGCTGCATGTGACGAGGCTCCAAGCCACATGAATTAGGCAACGTCGAAGACGATTCCATTCCGCTGGAATGTTCTCTCTTTTGACCACTGATGCTTCCCAACATCCAATCTGAGGTTTCAATAACCCGAGGAGATTCGAGAGGCAGCAAGTTGTGGATAGATGGGGGAAGCAGCTGTGAACTTGACGCACCTGCAATGGAGGTGGCAAGCACATGACGTAGTTGAGCTCTATCGAGACACATAGATTGGTCTTGGTTGCTCGAGTAATCGATGCTCGGCTTTAATTCCATGGCTTTCAACCATGGAAGAGTATTATCAATGCCACTACTGTAGCTTTGAGACATCGACAAAGCTTGTGGTTGGAGATAATGGCCTCCTTCTGACATACTTGTTGAAGAAGACAACGATAGACTTGGACCCAGATGATTTCTGCTCATTCCTTGCAGAAAATGCTGATAAACCGCATCTCGCGAGGCCTCTGCCGATCCAGTCAGTTGCCCTTTGCTATGATCTTTCAGCATGAATGAAACAGGTGAGGATACGGGTATGGCTGATAACAAAGCTTGAGATGAGTCTGATCGAGATAAGGATGATGATAAGGTACTCAAGAGCGAAGTTCGCGAGCTCGTTTTGTCAGTAGTTTGGCTGCAGTCCTCTTTAGATATTGTCAGAACCTGTAGATTCTCGGACTTCTCCATTGAAGTCGGGGGAGAGCTCGGGTCCTTTCGTATAACATGTGCATGGTTATCTTCATAAGACTTCGTAGTTTTTCCTGAAGAATTGAACCCAATACCAAGGAGCATCAATCAAATTTAGCTCCAAGTAACTTAGTAAAATCATTCGCTCAATCAAGCAAAAGTTAAGGACGTTAAAAACCAAAACATTCGCAGCAAAAGTTTCAATGAAACAGTTGTGCCTGAGCAATGGGATTGCAGCACCATTTGTTTTGGTTCTAGAATCTAAAGTTCGGTCACGTAGACGTTATAGCATTTGTGAAAGAAGAGCTTACCGTCTGCTCTATCAGCTACAGTTTGATCTTTTTCCTCCGTTTTCACGCTTAGAGGTTCTGCAGTTTTCCCACCAGTCGCTGATGAGCTTGGTTGCGGTTTTCTTCTGCGTCGATTGTGGTCAGCGAGGCGCTTCCTGCAGCTCCGTTTACCCTCATCAAATTCTGAGAGAGGATGAAATCTGCACGTAACAATCAACAACTAACTTCAAGTGAACTCCATTGACACAAATCAATCTCAAACTAGCATAAAAAAGATTGGACTCTTGATCAAAAGGTCATTTCTAATTCTTTTGATTCACGAGCTTATCTGCTCAAGGAGGCGAATGCATCTGGGGAGTAAACTATCGTGTCTCTCAACTTTTCGTCATATCACATAATTGAGCAGGTAGAGCGACTTGGAAGACACTAGCTCACAGTGGACATCTTTGCGCCAGGAAATCGGGCCTATCAGATAGTTCCTACTTTTCAAGCGATGGTGAGAGAATTACCTACTACATTGCTGACAAAATCGCTGATTCTGGCCGTTTGTGATGACCTGCACTGCCTTGGAATGTAGCTCGCACACCTTATGACGGCGATGATAGTGCTTGGCAATGGTGAGATCGGCCTTGCATCCTTCGGCCTGGCACATGGGTACCTGCGACCCGGGAGAGTTAGCTCTTGCGCGTTTGCTCAATCTTCCAAACAAGCTGTCCTCAGTGGAGAAGTAGGTGCGCACACCAAGGTTAAGACCTATTCTTCCATGCGCTTCAGCTGCATAGAGATCATGAGGCTTCACGAAATCATTTAGGCCTTTCTGATCCAACCCCATGATCCCCAACAAGTGGCGACGCGTATCAAATCTTAGATCACCTTGACTGAAGCACGATCCACCCAGTCCGGAGAAATTCGATGACAGCCCAAACTCTGCATGAGCAGAAGGCATGGTGTGCATGTTGCTAGGGATGTCTCCTGCAAGAGACTGCATGCCAGACGATGCGAGAAGTCCTATCTGATCTTGTGGAAGCTGAGATCCGATGCTCGATGGCAGAAGACCGTAACAAGGCCGCAACAAGCTGGAAAGAAGGTTAAGCTTGCGGGCTGCATCTGCATCTGCTTCTCCATTGCATGTGCCTCCTGCTACACCCGTTGTGGTTTGTGAGAGCATCTGTGGGCTTTCCCAATCCCATTCTAACCGCCCTCCCTGATTCTGTCTCGTCTCCAGCTCGCCCAGGCTGCTCGGATGTTCCCAACCCTCTGGGACCCAGCTCAAATCTCCCTGTTGATCTCTCGAATGCAGTGAGCCGTTCATACCCTCAGCAAATAGAAACATTTTTTCAGATTTCCAGCCTGTTGTTGAGTGATCAACTAGACTAGTGGTGAACTTTCACCCTAGATAGACGGATCTTCTAAATCATTCGCTTGCTGATCGTCTTCTTCTCGATCTTTGATCAGATATGAAGGCTGTTTGCTGCTTTAAAAATGTCATTTGCTGTTTCATATGCGCAGCTCAAACTTTTTGACGAGTATTGAATTCACCTGTCAACAGACACTTGTTCGATGTGAGCACTAAGTGTGAACAGTCAGACAGTTCAAATCCTACGGCTGAGTCACTACAAGTTTCTACTAATTGATTATCTCATCACTCATCATCTTCTTGAATTAGTGGAGGTGAGTGACATGATCGATGTGTTGTCGAATGGCACAGTAAAACTGTATACGTCTGTCTTCGTTGATAGATGTCACCGAAGCTACGCAATACTAAACCTTTTCATTCAACATTCAAGACACATGATCTGCTGAGTTTGAGATGTATGTAAGAATCGTAGCCATTTGCCCAGGCAGGAATCATCTAACTTACTCTTGAATTGTGCACTCTCAATCAAACCAAGTAGCCATTCAAATCTAAGTCCTACTTTGAGTTGAGTAGATAAACACGACACGCCAGTAAAGAGCAAACAATTGATTCATGAATAGGGAAGCGGCTTGACTTGAACAAGCACCTCAAGAAACTGGCCGTTTCCTTCAAGCTAGGCAGCAAATGACTTGGCCATAGCCGATAAGGTGCAGGACAGACCAATTATGCAGCTTTCCGTTGCTTATCATTATTCAGATTTGTTTATCGATGTTGCAGTGTCACCAGAAGAAACAAGAAACCTCAGAGACTTGAGCTTTGCTGCTTTGGTGTTGTTGTACAGGTATAAATTTCCGAACTAGGCATCGCCTCTTCTACAAAAGGACCAGAGTAGTACCCCACCTGAGGTTGATGACACAGGCAAGAGACCGTATTTGCAACAAGCCTTTTACGTGAATGGCTCGCTAAAGCTTTGAGGCTGTGACTGCCATGAGGACGAAATCATCTTGAAAATGGGCACAGAATCTAGCCAAAACGTTCGGACTCTGTCAGATCAAGCAAAAGTACATACAACACGCCTGATTCCTGTTCTAAGCAAGTGCAACAGCAGCCCACTTGCAGCATCAAATCATAGAGCTTAACATCACCGATTTCCGTTCCATATCTGGAGCAGCTCTGCGTCAAGTGTATGCGAGAGTGAGCATCTTTCTCGCGCTCTCTCTGCGTAACTCTCGCATTTGTGGTTGTGGCTATGGTGGCACACGGTGCTAAGCTAGGACGATTTTTCACTGTTTCCAGGAAACTGTCTCATGTATTACTTCGAACAGCTTGATTGCTTTTGGCTTTTCTTCCACTCTTTCTTTCTTTTATCTTTCTTTTCCTTTCTCCAACTTTTGATGTTGTTGAGGAAAAAACCGCTATGTAGTTACTCCATTTACTGCACTATACAGCTCAATTTATTACTGAGTTTGATAAGAGCTCTACGAAGCTAGGAATCAGGTGGAAATCCCGAACGAACCCTGGAGTGTCCACTGTCGCCTCCTGTTGCTTACGGAAAACCCCACAGCCAAACACCCAGACCCAAAAGCAGCATACACCCTATAGCCTCCTTCTTACTACAACACTTTCTACATACATGCTTTTACACCCAAAAGTAACAGACAGCAATTGCAACCAGCCAAAGGAAGCCGTGCAACGCTTGGTCTCACTGTGTCTTCTCTCTGCAATCATGCCCTTCTTATACAAAGCTTTCATGGACGTTAATGCCACTAAAACAGATCTAGCCCGCACAGCTGGATGTGATCAACGCGTCAAGATTGCAATTCGTCAGCTATCCAGTAGCTGTTTGTAGATCGATATTACTCACGTGGCCAGATCTGAACGTTGTTTGACATTCTAACCGTCACAAGCTAGTGTGAACGATCATTGCCTAGTGCTCACAGATGTATTCATCATCTATCATCGTGTATTGTATTCAGTATTTACTGATAGTATAGTAGCGAGGGTTATGTTACCACACACTCAATCATGTATAAATTGCAGAATTGGCAGTAGAAGTAGGCTATAGAGGATGAGGGTAAGGAGATCTGAGCAGGAAAGAGAAACCCATCTTCAATGTCGCTATTCTCGATTCTTCGGCCGCCGAAAGTGGTGATGAGCAAATTTTCAACCTTATCATTTAGCACCTTCTTCGTCAAATCTTCATGATACATCCATTGTATATTATTGTTTATGTGACAACAATTTATTGAGACCAACATTCTACATTAGATTTGCCGATATGCTATTTTATGAATTGTATAGGAATTTTGCACTTTCTTGACACCCAACTTAAGCTTTTCATTCATTAGTGCATTTTCCTTCCATCTCTTTTTAATGGAAAATTTCTTTTTAGCAAGGAAATAATGAGAGGCTATATTTCAAACTGATAAATATCGCTTGGGAAATGCTCTAGTGATCCCTTTGGGCTATTCAAAATGCAATTCCTATAGGCCCAACGGGGTTGGCTCAGTTGGTTAGCTTGACATCCAAAGTTTCTTTGGTCTCAGGTTCGAGCCTCCCCTTGGAAACCAAGAAGAATTCCTATAGGCCCATCCTAGTGTAATTTTTTTTTCTCGAAAATCTAACCATAGATTAATAGTTTTATATAAAGTACAAACTTAGAACATATCAACTTACAGGAGCAACAATTTATCAATCTCCTTAAATAAAAGCAAGGGGGAGATGACAAAATCACCAGTCTCGAATTCCCTGCTATTTCTATCTAGCCAAATGTTCCAAAGTGTGATACCTCTAAGAGATTGCCAGAAAGTATTAAAGCATCATCATTGAAAGTAATGTCATTTAGTAGTACATCCGTATAGGGTTCTTTGGTGGCAGAATAGAGAGAGTAATAATAAATTTTGCCCGTTTTATCCAAAGCTTCAAAGAGCTATTTCTTATAGCAGTTAGTGATCTGGGCAGAAGAGAGAGGGCCAAGGTCCCAATGGGAGAAGGAGAAGGAAAGGAAATTAAATTCACGAGGGGAAAGGCCAGGTTCGGTCCTAATTAGTTGGGATAGCTTGAGGGAGTATATGAAGTTCATAATATGGTCCCAACAAGTGATAAAACCTTTACGGGTAAGACTAAGACAGAGTCTTTTTTCGATTAGGACGAGAGGCTTAGAGTTGATGGTAATAGCTTTGGAAAACCAAAGGGACTCAAGACGGAAATTATATGGCCACCTGTTCAGATAGTGAGCTCTCGCATGGAATTGACTCTATAAGTGGATTTGAATAAACGAGAGAGGAAAGTATAGAAAAGGACAGAAGACCAGGTAAACTCGAGAATGTAAGATTGGGGATTGGAACCATTAGATGGGGGGAGGGGAGGAAGAGTAGAAGTCATCATGAGCGCCCAAGGCTGAGGATATTTGAAGTTAAAGTGAATATGTCTTTAGAGAAGATAGATGAAGGTACTAGAGGGATCAAAAAGACCCAAACCACCCAGTTTTGAAGGAGTCGCGCAAATATCCCAATTTAAAAGGTTGGGGCCTTTGTTCCAAAGGATATTTCTGAAGGTCTTAGCAATGGTTTGGGGGGGGGGGGGGGCGGTGGGGGGGGGGGGGGGGGGGGGGGGCTGGGAACTAGATGAAGAGAAAGTGCATGAAGTAGGAGGATGTAATTTTAGGACAATGGAAAAGAGAGGTCAGAGGAATGTTGTGCATGATTTGAAGAAACTTAGTGTTTCTACCCACAAATTGCTTTTAGCTTGTGAGTTCATACTTGCAGTACACGGGATTTCTACACAGGCAACAATCGAAGTCGTCGACGAGGCCAAAGTCCCCGACTTAGCCGAAGTCCTTGACGCCAATGAGTTGCCAAGGCACTAGCTCAATCCAAGTCATTGATGACGCCGAAGTGCCCGAAGTCCCCAAAGGCAACAAAGGCAGGAAAGGGAAACCAAAGAACCAAAAATCGATGTGCCTGACGCGAACGATGTCCCCAACAAGGACTCAAACCCAGCTATGAGCAAAGACAAAAGTCGAGCCAGACACATTGGATGTCAAGTACGTCATCAGAGCTCGATGAGCGTGACAGTTTGAATGTCACGACTCAACCGTTCAGCCCTTGTAGTCAAGCATGCTATATGTATTGGAGATCGGATACAGACATAGAAGTGGAAGAAGCATACACAAAGAGTGTACATGGAAGAGGTCGATGAATGCAGTCTTATAGTAGCAGACACATATTATCATACCAAAGTTTAAGTACTAGCAGTAGCTAGTCAATGGTAAGGGAGATACCTCTCTCACCTCCACGCGTTGATCTGGGAAACATGCAATGCTTTCAAAGGGAATCATAAGCTGTAAACTTGATTTTGTTTATAAAAAAAAGTAGCAGTTCCTATTGCTCTATGTGTGTGCAATCTTTGAATGCTTTGTGTTGCTTATTCAATTCAATGGTAGATAGACTTCCGATGTCATCTGACATTATCTACAATTCATAATCTAGCATCAGATTAGCAGTAGCTATCTGTAGCTCGGAGGACCTCTGATCGCAGAATGAAGTAGCTTTGTTCGACAGATCGGCTCCATTCGAGTTCATATCGGTGAATCTCGACCAGCTCTGACTTTGAAATGATCGAAGTCTCCGACATCCACGACGAAGGCTGGTCACTGGCTTCATGTCAGTGGTATCAGAGATAGCGATTGCTCGACCATCGGAGATTTTCACCTCCAGTGGTATCAGACCTAGCGACGTAAAAAATTCACAACAGACCGAAGGTGATTCACACCAACAAGATTTTGGATCTAATCTCTCGAGAATCCAATGGAAACAATCTTTGTCAAAAAGGGAGGCTCCGAGAGAAAAACCTAGATATCTTAAAATAGTACCATGCGGGAGAACTACTATTGTACAAATAGGTACAATATTATATTGATTCATTGTGATCTTAATGAGATTTGTATCCATGAATGTGAACTTGAAGAATGTTTTGTTCATTCCATCAATCAATAAGAACCTTCTTAGTGTTATTGACAAGGGTCTTAAGGTGGAGTTTGTTCGTGATTCTTGCTTGATAAAAAGGGAATGAAGCCTTGATTGCCCAAGGCAAGAGACGACATGAGCTCTACAAGCTTGATGGATATGTTGTTGCTAACCATGGTGGTTTGAAGGCAAAGAAACAACTTGGTGAGCTTTGTTTAATGTCAAAATCACATAGGTTGTCTTATTCTAGATCTAGCTCAAGATCTAAGATGCCTTTTCATTTAGTACATTTGGATGTGCATTGTACTAGTGCTTTGAGTAATCGAGGAGCAAAGATGTTTGTGACTTGCATTGATGACTTTAGTAGATATTGTTGGACTTATCTTCTAAAGAGTGAGGACTTCGTAATTGATGTTCAAAGATGTTTGTGTGGCACATGGGATCAAGAGGGAGATTTCAAACTCAAGGGCTCTACATGGTGTGGAAGAGAGGAAGATCAATCTTTGTGAAAGAGCTAAATCCATGAGGCTGAATGCAAATCTTCCTGAGTCTTTTTGGGGTCAAGCCATGACATGTGCTAACTTTGGTTGCAATAGCTACTCGAATGAAGACTTGGATGGTAAGAGTTCATTTTAGATTCTTTTTGGTAAGAAGCCAAGGTTATAGCATATCAAGATCTTTGGTAGTACTTGCTATGTCAACTCATTTTTGGATTCTTGAAGGGAATCTTTGTTCGCTATAGTGAGGTAAGGAAAGCTTATAGGGTTTACATTCCTAAGTCAAACAAAGTTCACATTCCTAAGAATGTTGTCTTTGAAGAGGAGAATGTGGATAAGCTTGATGTTGTTGATGTTGATGAAACTAACGGCTAACTTCATGTTTGAGCTATGTGGTGTCAATGTTTGGAGATTGTCGATTTTTGGTGAATCTATGGTCATTTCTTGTGCCAAGTAGATCTTGAAGATGGACTAGTGCTACCTACTAGCTATAAGGAGTCATATGGAGCTAGATTAGCATCATTATCGTACTCTTTTACTCATGGATTTTCAAGGGTTGATGGTTCTTTGTGGCAAGGTATCAATGGAGGCTCATTTTTGGAAGTTTTGAACACAAACACTTCACATGGAGTGGAATATGGAGGAGACATGTAATCATTTGTTGATCACTCACATTTATTTCTTGGTTGTTTTTATTTTCCAAAGATATCAAAGGTGGAAGCATGGAGGGACCATCACATTTACATTCCATATTGTTCTTTGCGTACTAGTTTCATTTTGATATGTGAAATTGACATAAGAATAGTGAAGCATCCAATATGGACACTATTATCCATATCAATTATGAAAGTTATTATAAAACCATAGAAAGAAGGTCTATTATTAGGGTGGAGGTCATTCTTAATATGCATCAAAGTTTTGGGGTAAAACTAGTTGAAGAAGGAGTGTGAAAAATTGTCAACTAGTTAAGTTGTCTAATTTGGCATTTTGGAGGCCAAAGTGAAATTTTAACTTAGAGACACATTTCTTTATGTCAATAAGGACTAAAAATAGTTTTCTTACTATTTTTAACAAGTATATAAGGTCAGATTTAGATCCATTTTTATTGGCTTGTTGAGATGCATTGCACCTAGTCAAAAAATCTAGGTTTTTGGTGAAGTACCTAGAAACTACTATTATAGGGCAATTTTTGGCAAGTGGCCAAATGACACATTTTCGGCTATAAATATTTGTACCAGCATGGAGAATGTATTCAACATTTCTGTAATGCCCCAAAGGGATAACCCCTAAGATGAGAATAGGAGAACACAATAGGAGAGACTATGGAGCCAAACCGCCCAACCAAACCTAGATCAAACCTGGATCAAGCCACCAAGCCATGCCATGTGAAACAAGAGGAGAAGAGAGAAACTGGTAACCTAAACCCAATATGTCGATGGGAGAATTCCTACCTCATTATATGGAGAGTAAAGTCATGTGCATGAAACCATGCAACCCCCATGCAAGTCAACTATAAATAGATCACATCTCTTCATGCAGTCCTCCTGCCTATATCCCGCACATAGACATGCAATAATCCATATGTCTCAATTAGAGTGTTTGGGTCCTCTCGAGGTAATTAGTCACAAACAGGCCTTGACATTAAATCATGGTGTGACAAACATATTAGGACTATTCCAGGTCCTTAACCGAATATGGCCATGACAATTCTCTCTTTACTTGGAGAACATTCATCTTCTATGCTAGTGTCTCTTCTCCTCTTGATATGTTGATTTCTAATGTGTAGAATGCCAATTTTCTTGTTGTTCTTGAGTTCACATGTGTGAAGGACAGTGTACTACTGCTGTTGTACAGATAGGGACAATATTATATTGATTCATAGTGATCTTAATGAGATTTGTAAGCATTTCCATGTTCTAGCATGTTAGATGCATGATTTTCTACATTGGTGATGAACTAGATTTACAACCAAATTTGTCTCTAGATTCAATTGATCCATTTGAAGCATGTTTTGGATCTAATTTTTTCACATTAAGACCTAACTCTAGACACCAGTTGGGCGTAGCATCATGAGAGAGAACAAGTAGGTCATTTTTTTGAAATTTAACAAGAGAATTAGAAAAGGTACAAAAGTGGGCTATCTCAAGGAGAAGAAGGAAAGTAGAAGTACGATGAAGCTTGATAATGCAAGCCAAATTGTCAGTGAAATGATGAGAGCCAAGAAGAACGTCACATAAGATTAAAAGATGAAAGAAAGAAGAGGAGTTGAGCCTATGTATATAGTAGATGAGCGGTTTTGTGACAATAACAAAGAGATATGGGAAAATGGGGCAACCTTGTCTAATATCACAAGAAATAGAGGAGGGTGAAAGGACTCATTGATGAGGTTTACAAAATAAATATTGAACAAAAAAGAATAATACAATAAAAAATTTATGAAGAAAAGAGGAACATGTACCATATCACGTTCTCGACGCCATGTGCATGCTCCTACAAAGATGCCAATACAGAAGCTGTTTGGCCGACAATGTGAAATATAATAAATATCCAAAATGGAACGATCATCAGCTCCGTGAAATCATGGATCATTTTTTATATTTGCTTATACGTGTAGGCCTTCTCATCGTGTAGAGAATTTGGCAAGAGAAAGCCATAGGGAATATCTACAATAGCAAGATGATGATCCTTTTTTGGCAGAATTGAGAGCATGTTCTGTACATCCCTAACTATAACTTTGTAGCACAAGGGGTTTGCAGTAGGGTCTTTATTCACAAACATTTTAGATTCCTCTGAAATACTAGGCATGTTGCTGCAAAGCTCGATCTGTAATCTCTCTTGCTTTGCTTATTCATTATATGGATAAGAAAATTTGGGGGCAGTCCACGATATCTACCCCCTTGATACGTTTTGGCTATAGAAATAAAAATGTAATCTAGATAAAAAGACAAATGCATACAAAGAGTAAAAATCACACAAAAAAAATCATTACCTAAATTAAAAAAAAAAAACTCTGATAAAGAGTCATAGGAGCTTGAAACTAGATAATGCTCCAAAACCTCCTCCCAATTAGAGCATGCGAGCCTCTTCATCATTACTTTATGAATTCTCATAAAGATTTTGTGACTGCAAAGAAAAAAAAAGAAATATGAGAATTTCTAAATTAAGAAGATTCAAAATATAAAATATACATGCTCTTTTGGAGAATAGACTCACTTTGAAAACTCTTCAGCCATTTCCTTTGTTGAATTTCACACGTGTGGTAAAGTGTGATTTTGATCTCATAAGATGTGGTGATTGCACATAGATCACACATAGATTGAAAACCAAGATCTATTCCATAAATCTAAGGCAAGAGCACTAAAAATCATGCATAAATTATTCATACAAGAACAGTCATGCGTGTGGACACTTGAGTACGAAAAAACTAAGTATGAAAATGCCTTCCTCTCGGGTAGGGAGAGAATCAACCATCCAAAACTCAAGTAGAGAGAGATCAAGATTTGCCAAAATAGTGTAGAAATCTCATAACTGCAAAAACTTCATTACAAATGAACTAAGTCACATATATAAGTAGTCATCTAGGGTGAAGGGGAGTGAACCATGATTGGACCCCTTCTTTCCCTCCTCTAAGTCCTATTGGTTGAGTGACATATGAGCCCTCAATCTTGATTGGACCATTTTGATAGATTCTAGCATTTTGATTGGTCACTAACTCTCATGCCAACACACAGGGATGAGTCACTCACCAAATCTCAACTTGACAAATGAAAATAGAGTAACTAACTCGAGCTACATCACTATCTACTTTTGGCCAAATCAAGCCTTTACATGTGTACTTGCATGATTTTGCCTCTTATGCCAAAAATGGCCCTATCACCGACTCACACATGGATAGATGTCTATAGAACTTCAAGTACCCCTAATCAACATAACTAAGATGTTTTTGCTTATTTTCCACACGTGGGAACATGCTCCACACGTGTGATATTTTCTCACAAACAAGAATTGCAAAATAACAAAGCTAGATTTTGCCAATCACACTCCTTCTCAAAAACTAGCTTGGTAAGGTACTAGATCAAACAAGAGGCTTGTGAAACTTGTTGAGTGGATCCTTTGGTATGCATATAATGTGAAACTGGCCAAGGGATCCTCCATAGCAGCAACTTCACCATATCCATGATAAGACTTCTTTGGTAGAAATCACTTGCCAACTCTTTTGAAGAGCATTCCACCAATTCGCCACCATATACTTGTGCTTCCTCCATGCTTGATGATGTCTTTGACTTGAAAGATCCGCAATCTATTTTATTGATTTTGAAAGTAATGAGACATCAATGAAGTGGAGGACTATTTCGATATACTATGATATGAATGCATAAAAATTCTCATCAATTTGAAAAAATGTCGTCCCACTAATATGTGTGGAAATGCTTGTACATTTACACAAATGTCAAAAGGAAAACTAACCATGAATGATGATTTGTTGATCACATGTAGAGGTATGCATGTTCATATTCAAATATTTCACTCAATTATGATGTTTAATCTCTCAAGATATATCACATACATTCAATTGTTATTTGCATGAGGGTGTCCATAGTAGCTTCTAAGAGTCAAATGTATGGTTTTACTTCATTCTTTGCAGTCTTCTTGCATTTCTTTGTCTCTATCATGAATTATGCTATAAGAAAGCACTCTCATTTTATATGTGTATGTCTGGAAGTCAAGTTTAAAACAATTTTTGTCTATCCTTGGATAAAGAACATGTCGAAAAGCACATATGCTTTTGGGATTCAGAATTATTTTTGTTGACATTAAATTTTATTAATATAAAGTCACATAATTTTTTTTTTTAAGGTTTTGTGATGGGCAAGAATACTAGTTTCTTAGGTTTTGTATGCCAAAAGACACCAAAGTATCTCTACCTGCTTCGACTTATAGTGATAGGATGAGTTTGAAGATAGATTCAAACAAGAACATTGTGGTACACCATAAAGGAGTTGCCTAAAAAATGGTATTTTGTTATATTAAATATATGATAATAGTAGTGGTTCTATATGTTCTTTCATGAGCACTCATCTTCCCTTATTTGACCTCATCCCTCACTTTGCATGAGTGTACAAACTACATTGAACTTCTTGAACACATATAAGTATAGCCTTTGCAAGGGCAACAAATTCCATATGTCTCGAGTCGTCAAACTCTTCCTACAACTAATGTTGTACTCTTGAATTGTTGAGATAGTCAATGTAAACATTTAGGATTTAGCCTTTCAATAAATTAGCATTGTTTGAGCCTCCAAAATTGTCAAATAATGTTTGAAGTGAGCCAAATACCACAAAAGTTGCAATCACATGTCGATGAGACAATGATTGAAGACTATCCTTTTGAAAGAAAATGTACTTAAGGACCAAAGTAGCCGAATCTAGGCAACCGACAACATTAGCTCACATGTCATGGTATTGTGGAAATTATGAACTTACTAACTTTATGTTGAAAAAAGGGAAGGGATGGTACGAGGTGATACAGAAATATATAATTGGACGAACGATTCTCTCTATGATAGCGAGTGGTGGGGTGAATTATTTAGTGAATATGGCGTAATGCGATTGCTTTAGACTGCATGAAGCATGTAATAAATTTTTTGGAGAATCACATGGAGATTAAATTGAGGACAAATGGCAAGTAGATAAACAAAGGACTACTTTTTCAATGCAGATATGCTGCAGTGTTTGGTTTTATTCAAAAACATGAACCCACGCGATAATGGGCGAACTTTAGAGACAACCGTGGGATCAAGCTGCACGATCGCCTCAAATCCACCCACAAGAGTACTTAAGGTCGACACTAACATTAAAGCCTCGTGATTACAGACTCCAAAGTACCTTGTTGTATCAATTTCAAAGCGGTGCCTTTTCTCTTATATGTCTACATCAGAATCACGCAAAGGTCAAGCACAAACGATGCTTAATAGATAAAATCAGGCAAATTCTACCAGTGTGGTAAATGTAGTGCCTTATAATGTGAAATTACTTCAAAAGAAGATATCCCCTAGGTTGAGTTGCGTTGGCTTATAGTTTGAATTTCCACTAGTGTGTGGCTGGCCGGTAGTCTACATTTTATTTGTGGATAGATGTCGTGAAAACCTTATGAATAATTTGTGTTACTTTGAAACTATGACATTCTAAACGTTGAGCTTAAGATTTTTATAATTATGAGTTGTCCAGTGTACCTTTGTTGTGATCAATTAGATTATGGCATCTGGTTTTTCTTTGTTCGACAGTCGAACACATGAAGGTCATGCAGGCACATGAATTCGTATATCAAATGCGCAGCTACTATTGCTAAGTGTAAAACTTCCTTTTGCCGCCACATCGGGTAAGATCACTTCCAGGTTTGTTTTTTGCAGCAGACGGTAGCGTCTGTCTATCGATCGGCGAACATGCAACACTGTAGCTGACATCTGAATCCATCTATCTATACGGCCAAATTATCAGAGTTTTTCCCATCAGACAGGCGGGCTGTGGTAGGTGTGAACGTAAATTACAAAATGTCTTCTGGGTTTCCTATCAGGCTGAAGGCATGCGTGGTTTAGCATGATTAAGATTCATAGAGTTTTCTATAGATATGCATGAATCCTGATTCCTTCCACTAAAAGATGAGCTCAACGTGTTGAATGCTGATTTGTAGATCCTCAATGATAGGCCCCTCTCCCCTCTAGAAAGCATAATATGTACAAAGCATAATGTGTTGTCACCTTCTATCTTAGCCACTAAGTGATCATAGCTCACCTTAATGAGATCTTTTCTTTGGATTTTGGAGAGTCCACCTTCATCAATATTAGTTTCATGTGAATTGGGAAGAAAATTTTTCTCTCATCCTTGCCATTACAAATGTGGCACATGAAAATTTAGGCACAACGTGCATGCGGACAAGCAATGAAGGGCTGCCACATGGTAGATGCGAATTTTACCGGTGTCCATGGAAACCTTTTGCTAAAAAAAAACATAAAAAAAACTGTAAAAAAAGCATTTTTCTTCACATTGTCAAGATTGTGAAAATCGCAACCAAATATAAATAAAAAAACAAAAAGAATGGTCTAAGATTGGGGCCTTCACCTTCACGTAACTACAATGTTGCCATTCTAAAATAGCTCAAGGATGATATAATATATATATATATATATATATATATATATATATATATATAGAGAGAGAGAGAGAGAGAGAGAGAGAGAGAGAGAGAGAGAGAGAGAGAGAGAGAGAGAGAAATGCTAAGCAACTAGCTTGGTTCCTTACAACGTTTTGGGCTGAATTTGTCGAAAGATTCTTATTTTTTAGTTAGATGATTGGATAATTACACTAAATGGATATACTATATTTGAGCATTCGATGTGTAACATATTTAAGTATTTGAGCTTACATTATAACTATTGCTTGGACAATAGTTACAAATAGAGTTACAAATCATGTGAGGTAAAAAATCATCAACCTACAATCTTATCCATATAATCTAAATCTGAGTACCTCATGCTTATGTAGGCAAGATGGTAATATTTTGTATGGGGTTGTACTATGTGTGAGGTGGCTCCCTATTTCACAAAAAATACAAGTGTAAGCATGGTTAGGTGTACCAAAAAAGCAATATCATGGCTTTGTTATGTACTACATAGTAAAGCACTCACAAACCTTGTTGCTTCACATGCATATAATCTATCATTGCCAATGTTGGGTGGGTATAGACTGAAAAGGTTCTAAACCTACGATTATTGGTACATGTATTAGAATATTAATATTTAGAACTTGTAATTTCTAATAATTGTTTGATAAAATATCAAGCTAATATAAAAACATGACACTACATACCCTATGTAAACCCTGGCCAATATTTGCCAATTCTCGGTTGATACCTGTCAATACCCAAAATGAATAATTGGAAGCATAATCATAATAGCAATACTCTTAACCATCGATTATGAAATTCCAAAAGTTTCATATACCTTGACCCTAGTAGGTATCACAAAATCAACATTGATTATAATTCCAATTGTGTAGCTAGAGTTTCATTGTTTACATAATTTCATCTCTCTTCCCTCATAATTTTGGCCATAGCACTTTTTTGATTCAACGTGTTGTCATTGGATCTTGCTAGAAAATAATCAAATGTTGTCAAATTTTAATTAAATTGCAATAAATAGGAGACTGCATTTCATATTTCATAAATTATGCATAGTGCATTCTTTTGAGTATAGGCTAGCCACTATACAATAGGCATACATTCTAGGGTATATGCCTCAAAATTACATGAATTGAAGAGTTTTCGAATTTCCCTAGTTTAGGCTGCCGGTGTATTGTAACCTATTGCTCACACATGTATATGCTTATTTATGGGTTCAGTGTGGTCTTGTAGTGTTAGTTATCATCTCTCTCTCTCTCTCTCTCTCTCTCTCTCTCTCTCTCTCTCTCTCTCTCTCTCTCTCTCTCTCTCTCTCTCTCTCTCTCTCTCTCTCTCCTCGAGTTTTTTGATATTTGTGTGCCTGCTTTTGTCATTTAGGATCACTTGATGGATTGGAATGTCAAGCATTATATTCTTCTTCAACACTCAATATTACACCATTTTGGGCTAACAAGCCAAATGATTGGTTTGAAAATCATAGATTGTTATGTTCAAAGATTTCAATTGTAAAACCCAAATTCACAATAAAAATTAGGCCGCTCTATAATACACTCGAGCCACTGGCAGTTGATCTTCAACTTTTTCAGAAGACAGGGTTTTATTAGGATCAAAAAAATATGGGAGGTAGGATATCATCCCATTTGGTTTCAACTCCCATTAAAAACTCTAAGTCCCGGGCATATGTTGCGGCCGCACGAACTGTGGGATCGTGGGATCTAATATATGTCTTTGAAAATTGAATGAGAGCCCTTTTGGCATCTACGTCCATTTTTCACCCATGCTCAGAGTGAATTCGTGGCCAGTTGAGCGTGTTCACCATGATCTTTTGAAGTGGTGTGTCGCATTCCGCCCACTTAGATCGGCGTGGTCACCTCCGCTCCCAACCATTGATTTTCAGTTTCAATTACTGTCAGTCGGGGCTAGGCTTTGCGCTCTCTATATATCAGATTTTCAAGATGTGACCATGTAGGCATGTTAAAATTGGAAAAACAATCCATATTGATTTCTTGGCTTGCTACAAATGTTGTACCATGCAAGTATGTAGCTCATAAATGCAAAATGCCAAGTTTGGCCTACATAGAACTCGAGCTACATGGTTACGTAATGTCTAGATTGAAGAATACAACTTGCATATAGTTTGTAGACATAGAATTAGCAAAGTCATGCTTGTAGAAACTCGTGGCAATTCACATGCATTAATTGTAAGTGATCCATAGTGACATGCAAGGCATGCACAAAGTGTAATGGACACATGCATGATGATTTGTACTTTGTTACTTAGAGCTAGCACACTTGTAAAAAGTTGGTAGAATTTCATGCATGGCAAGTGACAAATGTCACATAGACTCTAGATGTCACTTTAGATGTCATTTTGGAATGGATGGATGTGGTTCTACCTCGAGCTACCTCAAACTCCATAAATATGTGTAGCTCTCCTCACAATCAATGATGAAGAACCAAAGTTTTGTAGCTACCTCATGCCATTTTGGAGCTAAACTATTTTGCTTGTTATCTCTCTATCTTTCTCTCTCTAACTTGTGTTGAAGCTAATGCTTATACACTGATATCTTGTACTTTTGCTCATTATTGATTCATTGCTATCATATTCAGTTGCTTAGCATGCTAGATTGTGGTTAAGCCATTTCTTTTGAACTAGATCTTGCTAAACAATCTAGAATCAGGTTACTGTGCTAATCACAAAGCTTAATTAGACCCATCATACTTGTGGACATTCCCCACACGTGTGAATTCTGGAAATTTTCTCTGGTATCAGAGCCAAATTAAGCTTTGCATGCTCACTCTTAGGAATCAGATTTTCCAAAGTTTCCAAAGAAGTGAAGAGAGTGCATCTAAATAGTTCTGAGAGTTAAAGATTTACATAGAGAGCTTCTCTGTGTTGGTGTTACTATTAACCAAGATGAGTTAGTTCAAGTCATACTGAATGGCTTGAGAGATGACTATGATAATCTTGTTCAGTCTTTTGCTATTAAAGAGGAGTTGCCTAATCTAAAAACTCTTCAAGGAATTCTTATATCTGAAGAATCTAGACAAAGCTATAAACTCTCCAGGATGAACAAACTCAAGCATGGTGGAAGTGACTGTTAAAAATTCACAATTCTAGCTTGACTAGTTTTGGTCATATGACTTGTAAATAGTTAGATGGTCATGATGTGGCTTGTCACACGTGCCAAATAGCATAGGATTCCATTCATAAGGATGTTCTCAAGTAGACCTAAGTGTTAGAACCTTTGGAATGAGTCCAAATTATGCTTAGATACAAGGGAGAAAAAATAGGAGCTATGTTTGGTAATTTTTGCATTGTTGAGGGATCTCCAAGATTCCAACCCTAACTTGGTAGGGATGAAAGATCCATCAAAATTAGCATTAGGGATAGGTTTAGGGCTACTCATACCTGCCCAAACTGTGATGGATCATGTATATATAGGTGATGATATCTCACCAAAATCAATCAAGCAATTTCATGTTTTTTCTCTCATAATGGTGCAATTGCTCTCTATGTTCATAATTGTTTGAGTACTTGTGATTACTAATGATTATAGGATTGAATGTAGGTCTGGTGTACAGTACTCAGACTGTGGGAGGCCGTACTTTCACACGTGTGAAGCCTTCTTCAAGGATTTGGGCCATTTAGTGAGGTTCAAGCATAGATTTTTGATGGATTTTGATGGTTCAACTTGTGCTAATCTTATGAAATCATAATCTATTGTTTCCCTCATCATTTCAAGTGTTTTAGGATCCTTATTTGCTGTAATTTTTACATGGTATCAGAGCCTAAAGGCTGAAATGAGCTAAATCCTTGGTTTTCATTCAATTTGATCACAATTTTTGATCTAAATCTTGTGTAGATTGGATCTTAGCATCTAGTATTGATTCTAGAACTCAAAGTGAGTCAAATACATTGGAGATTGGTGTTGTGTGACTTCATTTGCAGGTGTTTAGGTGTCTAAAACCAGAGGCAAAGTTGAATTCAATTCACATTACCAAGATAGCAAGTTTTGCTTGCTCCAAGCATTGATTTCTAAGCGAGTTTTGGAGGTGATTTCATAGAGGAGGCTTTCTAGCATTCAAGGAGAGGGAAGATCAGAGTTTTGGGGACTCTTCAAGGCTGTTCTAAGGTGTAGTAGGCACCTCCTAAAGTGATTTAGGTTCAGTCCAACCATTGCTTGACTTATGCACCAAATTAGATCAATTTTTCATCAATTTTGATCATTTTTTGCTTGTGATTGGATAGTAGATTGTGTTGCATCATCATTAAGTTCCATTTAGATCTTTTACAAGTGATTTTGGAAGTATATTAGGTTGCTGAAATTCACTCTTGATCAGATCATTTGGAAGCTTTAATGTTCTTTATAGAAAGAGGGGCAATTCTACTAGTATTGTCTACTTCAATCAAGCAAGTGCATTGTTTCTAGTATTCTATGATTTGATTTTGTTAGAGATCATTCTTAGATCTTTATAGGAAGTCTATTACTGATCTTTTCAGGTCCCTAAGAAGTGGGATAAGGTAGACCTTCAATCAAATCAATAGAAGTAACCTTCATTTGTGTCAAGTCCTTGATTAGGAGACTAGATGGCATCTATAAATGCATATCTTTTGGATACTAATGAAAGGCTCAACAAAACTAACTATTCCATATGGAAAGGTAGAATGGAATCTATCATGATCATGCAAGATCTGATGGAAATTGTAAATGGTAAGGAGGGTGAACCTATTCATCCTCAAGAAAAAGCCAAATACATCAAGAGGTGCAATGTTGCACTACATTGCATAAAAATGAATGTTGCAAATGAACTCTTAAGAGAGGTAGGAGATTGCACTTCAGCTCAAGATGCTTGGGAGACTTTGCAAAAGGTCTATGAATCCAAGAACCAAACTAGAATGTTAGCTTTGAAGAATCAAATCTATAGAAGCTATCAAAAGAAAAGAGAGAGTGCACATACTTTTGTCCTAAGAGTAAAGGAATTGAACAAAGAGCTAGCCTTTATAGGTGACCCTATCAAGTATGAAGAGCTTGTTCAACTCATATTGAATGGACTAAGCTTTGAATTTGACAATTTGGTTCAGGGATATGCAATTATGGGTAAGCTACCCATACTTGAAGAACTCCAAGGCACACTCATGGCCGAGGAATCAAGAAGGAGCCAAATGCAAGAGAGGATGGATAGGCTTTCCATCCAAGGTGGAGATGACCAAGATCTCTTCACCAAAGGCAAAGGCAAGTCCAAAGGCAAAGGATCAACATTCAAGAAGTCTACAAAGCTTGAGGATCAAGAAGGACCCCCAAAGACATCTCCATCAACCACCAAAGTCAAGAAGGACAAATCAAAGGTGAAGTGCTACTATTGTAGCAAGATGGGGCATTATGCCTCGGAATGCTTCAAGAGGAAGCAAGATCAAAGCCAAGCCAACATGAGCAAAGAGGAGGAGGAGGAGAGTTCACATGAGGACTCTCTCATGATGTCCATATTTTCTTCAACAAACTTCAAAGGAGAAGATCCGTGGTGGATTGACTCGGGTGCTAGTTCACACATGACTAGTAAAAGGGGTTTTTTCTCTTCTCTCTTATCTTATGATGGACCTATAAAGTCTATCTATATAGAAAATGATGAAGCTTGTAAGATTGAAGGAGTTGGTAGCATTCCCCTTTGCTTAGGATCTTCCAAAAAGATCAACATAGAAGGTGTTTTGTACATTCCTACAATAACAAAGAATTTACTAAGTGTTGGCCAAATGGTAGACAATGGTTTCAATGTTGACTTTGCTTCAAATGAATGTTTCATCAAGAAGAAGGGTAAGATAGTGGCTAAGGGCACTAGACTTGGCAAACTTTATAAGCTGGATGCATTTGTGGATACTAATGTTGTCATGTTGGTCGAGAAGAGCAAAATATCTACCTTTACTTTATGGCACAAAAGACTTGGACATGTCAACTCGGGTTCCATGGAGGCTATGATCAAGGAGGAGTATGCTTTAGGCCTACCAATGTCTATTGGGAAGGAAGACAAGGTTTGTGATGCTTGTGCCTTATCCAAGGCACATAAGAAGGTGTTTCCTAACTCCATCACAAAGTCATCTCATCCTCTTGAACTCATACACTCGGATGTGCACATTGCTAGCACCAAATCTAATGGAGGTTCATCCATGTTTTTAACCTTCATTGATGACTACTCAAGATATTGTTGGGTGTTCTTACTTTCCTTCAAGTCTCAAGTATTTGATACTTTTGTAAAGTTCAAGTTGTTTGTGGAAAAGCATCATAATCATAGCATCAAGATTCTTAGAAGTGACAATGGTGGAGAATTCATCTCCAATGAGTTCAAGGCCTTTTGTGAGGAGGAAGGGATCAAGAAAGAGACTTCTTGTCCTTACACTCCTCAACAAAATGGAGTTGCTGAAAGAAGGAATAGAACATTATGTGAATGTTCTAAGGCTTTAAGATTAGATGCTTGTTTGCCCAAATCCTTTTGGGGTGAGTCTCTTGTATGTGCAAACTACTTGATGAATAGGGTGCCTTGCAAAGCAATTGAAGGCAAAACTCCTTATGAGATGTTGTATGGAAAGAAACCCAATCTTAATCACTTGAAAGTTTTTGGGTGTATATGTTATGTGCATGTGCCATTGGAAACAAGAACCAAGGAGGATCCATCTTCCACAAGAGGGATCATGCTTGGATATGCAAGCTCAAGCAAGGGCTACAAAGTCTATCTCCCATCCTTGAACAAATTTGTTGTTTCAAGGGATGTCATCTTTGATGAACATCATATGCATATGCTTGAAGAAGGCTCAAGTGCTCCAACAATCAAGAAGAAGATGGCCGAGGAGCAAGATCTTGGTTTTGAGGAGGAGCTTATGGAGGAGCAAGCACCAAACCCACCTATCACACCAAGGAGATCTTCAAGGGCAAAAGTGGAGCCATCAAGGCTCACATATCAAGGAAAAGGACAGCAAGTTGAGGGTATCTCATCCACTTCTTATTCTTTATCTAGTTTTGAAGAACCGTCTAATGTTGAAGATGCATTGAACTCCAAAGAATGGTATAAAGCTATGTTGGATGAGTATGATGCCTTGATTGAGAATGAAACTTGGTTGCTTGTTGAGAGACCTCAAAGGAATGTAATAGGATGCAAGTGGGTCTTCAAGCTTAAGTTGAATGCAAATGGGAGTGTTAACAAACATAAAGCAAGATTAGTTGCAAAAGGTTATGCTCAAGAGAAAGGGATAGACTATGAGGAAACTTTTGCACCCGTGGCCAAGATGGTCACAATAAGACTAATCATTGCACTTGCATCACATTTTGGATGGATTCTATGTCAAATGGATGTCTCTAATGCTTTCTTGAATGGTTTTTTGGAAGAGGATATCTATATGGAGCAGCCACAAGGGTTCATCAAGCATGGAATGGAGAACAAAGTATGCCATCTCCAAAGAAGCATCTATGGCTTGAAGCAAGCCTCGAGATCTTGGAATTCAAGACTACATTGCTATCTTATTTCACTTTCTTTTGTTCAAAGTGAATATGATCCCACTCTTTACATTAAGTTTGATGATGTTGGTATTGTACTTTTACTCATTTATGTAGATGACATCATCATTAGTGGAAATAGTGTTGATGGTATTGAAAAAATCAAGATAGATCTATCCTTAGAGTTCAAGATGGTAGATCTAGGGTGTCTTCACTTCATCTTAGGCATAGAAGTACTTAGAGGGTCTGATTTTATCTTTATAAGTCAAGTAAACTATGCTCAAAGTCTTTTGAAGAAGTTTAAGATGGAAGTATGCAAAAGTGTTGACACACCAATGGAGCAAGATGTAAAAGTGCCAAATGAAGATGATGAAAGATCCTTCATGGACTTCACTTTGTTTAGGCAACTTATAGGTTCCTTAATGTGGATCACTATAACTAGACCAGATCTTAGCTTTAGTGTATGTAGGTTGAGCCAATCCATGCAAAAGCCATTGAATATCCATTGGAAAAAGGCTAAGAGGATTCTAAGATACATCTCAGGTACATTGGATTTTGGGATTCTATATAGAGGAGATGTGATTAACCTTCATGCATTTAGTGATTCAGATTTTGCAGGGGACAAGAGGGATAAGAAATCAACAAGTTCCTATTCAACTTTCATAGGAGAAGGTGTGGTTTCATGGCTTTCAAAAAAGCAAGAAACTATATCTCTATCTTCAACCGAGGCCGAGTACAAAGCTTTGACAACCACTACAAAGGAGGTACTTTGGATCAAGAGATTATTGGTGGAACTAAAGATCATGGATTCAGAGGAGGCACCAATCATCTACAATGACAATATATCAGCCCAACACCTTGCATCTAACCCAATCTTCCATGCAAGATCTAAGCACATTGAGATATGCCATCACTTTGTGAGAGAAATGGTGCAAGCCAAGGAGATTGCTTTGGAGCATGTTCCAAGCAATGAATGTGTAGCTGATCTACTTACTAAACCACTTCAAAAGACACCTTTTATGAAGTTCAGATCATCACTTGGAGTGATTAGTAAAGCAATGATTGAACCAAGCTAGATAGTGAGGAGGAGTGTTAAAAATTCACAATTCTAGCTTGACTAGTTTTGGTCATATGACTTGTAAATAGTTAGATGGTCATGATGTGGCTTGTCACACGTGCCAAATAGCATAGGATTCCATTCATAAGGATGTTCTCAAGTAGACCTAAGTGTTAGAACCTTTGGAATGAGTCCAAATTATGCTTAGATACAAGGGAGAAAAAATAGGAGCTATTTTTGGTAATTTTTGCATTGTTGAGGGATCTCCAAGATTCCAACCCTAACTTGGTAGGGATGAAAGATCCATCAAAATTAGCATTAGGGATAGGTTTAGGGCTACTCATACCTGCCCAAAACCGTGATGGATCATGTATATATAGGTGATGATATCTCACCAAAATCAATCAAGCAATTTCATGTTTTTTCTCTCATAATGGTGCAATTGCTCTCTATGTTCATAATTGTTTGAGTACTTGTGATTACTAATGATTATAGGATTGAATGTAGGTCTGGTGTACAGTACTCAGACTGTGGGAGGCCGTACTTTCACACGTGTGAAGCCTTCTTCAAGGATTTGGGCCATTTAGTGAGGTTCAAGCATAGATTTTTGATGGATTTTGATGGTTCAACTTGTGCTAATCTTATGAAATCATAATCTATTGTTTCCCTCATCATTTCAAGTGTTTTAGGATCCTTATTTGCTGTAATTTTTACAGTGACAAAGCAGAAAGGAAGGAGTAAGAACCAATTCTCTCAAGCATCCAACAAAGACAAAGCCAAAGATCGAGACAAAGATGGTGAAGAGGATGATACATCTCATCCTTCTACTGAAAGACCAAAAAGAAGAAAGTTTTTCTTCTGTGGCAAGAAGGGGCTCTATGCCTCTAATTGCTTCAAGAAGAAAAACCAACTCAAGCAAGCTAATCTCTTCAAAGAGATTGAAGAAGATTATGTTGCAAGTGATGGAGAAGGATCACTCATGGTGTCCAGTTTTTCTTCATCACCTTTCAAGAAAGATGGAGCTTGGTACATAGACAGTGGAGCTTCTTCACATATGTGCTGTTCAAAGGAGTCATTTTACTCAATCTTACCTTTCAAAGGACTCAAGAGATCTATTTACACAACTAATGATCATGAGTGCCCAATAGAAGGAATTGGCAACATTCCATTGAAACTTGCTTCTTCAAAAGTTCTTGCACTTCTAATGTTCTTTTCATTCCAAAGCTTACAAAGAACTTAATTAGTGTGGGAAAGTTGCTTGATAATGGTTGTGATGTAAAGTTCAACTCCAATACTTGTTTTATCAAGAAAAATGAAGAGATCCTTGTTGATGGATCTAGATGTGGTGGAATTTTAAAGTTGAATTCTTATGAGAATGCAGAACTTTGTGAAGTTGCTTTGTTATCTAAGGAGAAGCTGTGGCATAGAAGGTTGGGTCATCCTAACTTTAAATCTATGTCTTCTATGGTTAAGAAGGTGAAGGCTATTGGTCTTCCAAAATCTCTTTCTAAGATTTCAAGCCTTGTGAGGCTTGTGCCATTGCAAAGTCACACAGAAAGCCATATCAGAAGCCTTTTATAAAGACTACTCATCCTTTGGAGCTTATACACTCAAATGTACATTTTTCCTCTTCTAAGAGTATTGGTGGTGCAACATGTTTTGTCACCTTTATTGATGACTTTACTAGATATACTTGGTTTTATCTACTTTCTTCAAAGGCTATGGTTTTTGATCACTTCCTAATCTTCAAAGCTTATGTTGAGAAACCATTTTCTTTCAAAGTTAAAGCTTTAAGATGTGATGGAGAAGGTGAATACATCTCCAACAAGTTTCATGAATACTGTGAAGGTGAAGGAATAAAGAGAGAGTTTTCTTGTGCTTATTCTCCATCTCAAAATGGAATAGCTGAGAGGAAAAACAGATCTTTATGTGAATGTGCTAAAGAAATTCGAGTGGCAGCTTATTTGCCTATTGAATATTGGGGTGAAGCTATAAATTGTGCAAATTATTTGTGCAATAGATTACCTCACAATGCACTTGCTAGAAATTCACCTTTTGAAGTCTTGTTTAAGAAGAAACCTAAGGTAGATCACCTTAGAGTTTTTGGTTGTGCTTGCTTTGTTAATATGCCCATGGAAACAAGGAAAAGAGATGATCCTAATTCTATTAAAGGGATCATGGTTGGATATGCATCCAACAAGAAAGCTTACAGAATCTATGTTCCCTCTACCTCAAATATAATTGAGAGTAGAGATGTTATATTCCATGAAGATAAAATATACATTCTTGAGGAGGCCGAGTTCAAAGATTTTCACAAAGATACTCCAATCATCACCCTTGAAGACTATCATGGAGAGATGGGGTCGAGAATTGAGGAGGAGTCACCTCGAATCTTTTCACCAAGGAGATCTCAAAGAGAAAGATCGAGGAGACGAAGGATGTATATGATGCACTCAACTCGAAGGAATGGTACCTTGCCATGAAGGAGGAATATGATGCTTTAATGGCCAATAAGACATGACCTTGTGGATCTTCCATCCAACAAGCATACCATTGGTTGCAAGTGGGTTTATCGAGTCAAGTATAATCAAGATGGCACAATCAACAAGTACAAGGCTAGGCTTTGTGCTAAAGGTTTTGCTCAAATTTATGGACTTGATTATGAGGAGACCTTTGCCCCAGTTGCAAAGATGGTATCAATTAGAATCATAATTTCTCTTGCTTGTTTTTTCAACTGGCAAGTTCTTCAACTAGATGTCTCTAATGCATTTCTAAATGGGTATCTAGAAGAAGAGATTTATATGGATCAGCCCATTGGGTTCATCCATGACAAAGAGAAAGTTTGCTTGCTCTTCAAAAGTTTATATGGATTGAAGCAAGCTCCAAGGTCATGGTATTCTCGACTTAACACCTTTCTTGAGTCACTAGGATAACTATGATCCTTCCTTATATGTCAAGTTTTTTGATAAAGATATTGTCATTCTTCTTATTTATGTTGATGATATCATTCTGACAGGAAGTAGTATCAAGTTAGTTGAGGAAACCAAGATTGCACTTGGAAAAGAGTTCAAGATGCAAGATTTGGAAAAATTCACTATATTCTAGGATTAGAGATTGACTTTCTTAAAGATAAAGCTTTTGTATGTCAATCTAAGTATGCTCTTTCAATGTTAAAGAAGTTCAATATGTTGAATTGTAAGAGTATAGAAACACCTATGGAGCAAAATGTAAAGGATTCTAACAAAGGTGATGAAAGATCCTTCGTGGACATCACACTTTTTAGAAGCCTTATAGGCTCCTTAATTTGGCTCACAATAACTAGACCTGAATTTTGCAAGTGATAGAGCAAATAAAAAATCTACAAGTGCTTATGTCATATATCCTGGAGGAAACTTGATATCTTGGCTTTCCAAAAAGCAAGATACTGTATCACTCTCATCATGTGAAGCTGAGTACAAGGCACTCACTACAACAACAAAGGAAGTGCTTTGGATCAAGAGGTTACTAGTGGACTAAAGATAATCTTGGAAGAGGATCTACCTATGATCATGTGTGACAACATTTCAGCCCAAGCCCTTGCCAACAACCCGATATTCCATGCAAGGAGCAAGCATATCGAAGTTGCACATCACTTCGTGAGAGAGAAGCTCATTGGAGGGGAAATCAATTTGGAGCACATCGACACATCATCTTGTATTGCTGATATGCTCACCAAACCTTTGAGAAAAAGTTCCTTCATCAAGCATAGAGCCAATCTTGGAGTTATACCAAGATCCATGTTCAAATCAATATAGATTATTTTTAGGAGGAGTGTTAAAATTGGAAAAACAATCCATATTAATTTCTTGGCTTGCTACAAATGTTGTACCATGCAAGTATGTAGCTCATAAATGCAAAATGCCAAGTTTGGTCTACATAGAACTCGAGCTACATGGTTATGTAATGTCTAGATTGAAGAATATAACTTGCATATAGTTTGTAGACATAGAATTAGCAAAGTCATGCTTGTAGAAACTCGTGGCAATTAACATGCATTGATTGTAAGTGATCCATAGTGACATGCAAGACATGCACAAAGTGTAATGGACACATGCATGATGATTTGTACTTTGTTAGTTAGAACTAGCACACTTGTAAAAAGTTGGTAGAATTTCATGCATGGCAAGTGACAAATGTCACATAGACTCTAAATGTCAATTTAGATGTCATTTTGGAATGGACGGATGTGGTTCTACCTTGAGCTACCTCAAACTCCATAAATATGTGTAGCTCTCCTCACAATCAATGATGAAGAACCAAAGTTTTGTAGCTACCTCATGCCATTTTGGATCTAAACTATTTTGCTTGTTATCTCTCTATCTTTCTCTCTCTAACTTGTGTTGAAGCTAATGCTTATACACTGATATCTTGTACTTTTGCTCATTATTGATTCATTGCTATCATATTCAGTTGCTTAGCATGCTAGATTGTGGTTAAGCCATTTCTTCTGAACTAGATCTTGCTAACAATCTAGAATCAGGTTACTGTGCTAACCACAAAGCTTAATTATGTCCATCATACTTGTGGACATTCCCCACACGTGTGAATTCTGGAAATTTTGTCAGGCAAGTCAATTTCACTGTCTTAATTTCATTTTTACTGTCTATGAAGGTTGGTTTGAAGTTTTTGATGCCATGTGAAGGTTCGTTAGATTCTACTTTCCTGAACTCTCGTAGACACTCTTTTTTACAAGTAACTCTCATAGAGATTTCTATAGGGTCATCTGGGTCAGATCTAACTCTGGAAGTCTTTTTGAGAGTTTTCATGAATGTTTGGTAGCTGATCCATCAGTTTAAGTGATTTTTACCTCTATTTTTGGTGTTTTTTTTCTTGAGATCTTCAGATTAGATTTTCCTTTTTGGAGACTAAGTGGTGTCTGATAATGATCTGCTATCTTTTTTATCCCATCTGGATCTAGATCCTACTTGGATCTTACCGGATCTTGCTTGATCTATCTAGATCTTGTCCGATCTTGTTGAATCTTGATGGATTTTGCTTGATCTGACTAGATCTCATTAGATCTGGTTTGATTTTGTTATATCTGGCTGTGATGACTCCAGTTTGGATGATCTGATACTTGCATGTGTTGTTGGTCAACATCAAGCTGGATCTATCTTATTGTGGTGGCCAGTCAACATCATGGATACTCAGATCGGCCATGTATCCGAGGCTCAAACATCAAAAGAAGTCTGGAACATCTTGAGCACACTATACGAAGTGCGAGATATAGCTTCCAAGCTACATCTTAGGAAGAAATTCTACTCCCTCAAGATGGCGAATGGTGATTCTCTGTAGAATCACATTAATCAGTTCAAGGACCTGCTAAGGCAAATGGTCACTGTCGGATCTGTCATAGACAATTAAGACACAGTAGTGCAACTGCTTACAAGCTTGCCAAGCTCATACGACAACTGGGTGATGATCATCACGACTCATCCAGAACTGACTCTTTCGAGAGTCATTACTATGTTGTTGTAGGAAGACACGTGGAGGAACAAAGCAATAAGTTCCTCAGCTAATTCTCATGCCTTATACACCAATAAGAGCACGACTAAGCAGAAGAAGAAGAAAGGCCCAAAGCAATCAAGCTAGACCAGAAACTAGCTCAGCACAAAGAACAGTTGAATCCGCAGACAAAGAAGAAGCTATTCTACAGATACTACAAGCAAAACAATCACGAAACTCAAGATTGCCGGATACTACAAGCAAAGAACAACAGCAAGGGGCAGTCGAATCAAGTGGCAAATGAAGCTGCAGAAGCTTCACAACTTATTCAAGAAGCGGATCATGATGCCTTCATGACCAGCCATCAAGGAGCATCTAGAGACAGTTCTTGGTTCCTGGATTCCGGAGCCACTCAGCACATGACTAGCCTCATTGGTTGTTTTGAGTCCTATACACCTTACAGTATCCAAAGATTTATTCACCTTGGCGACAATAGCACACAAGCTATCAAAGGCGAAAGCACTATAAGATTAAGCTTTGCAAATGATCAGTCTAAGCTACTCTCTAAAGTCCTGTATGTACCAAATTTATCTACAAAATCTGCTCTCTGTATGCAAAATCACAAATCTAGGACATAGAGTAGAATTCGAATGTGATCAGTGCAAAGTAGTTTATAGGACGGGCAAGATCCTAGCACTCAAAAAGAGACATGGATAGTTGTTTAAATTAAGTCATTGCTTTTTTGCCTCTAGTCAGGTGCTCAATACTTCTATCCATTCAAATAAAAATTTACTTTGGCATTATAGACTTGGTCATTTGAATCATGTTGTTGTACAACAAATGTCTAGACAATCTATTGTTCTTGATCTTGACTATCCTCGCAAAAAAAGTCGAGTTATCTGTCTGTCAAGGCTCTCTAGTTGGTAAACAGACTAGGAAACCATTTAGATCAAGCCATCAGCACATTTCTAGAGGATTGTTAGACGTTGTACATTCAGACATTTGTGGCCCGATGAAAAATCCTTTGCTGAAGGATGCCAAGTATTTTATAACTTTTATTGATGAATTTTCCAGAAGGACCATGGTGTATTTTATAAAGAAAAAAATCAGAAGCCTTCGACTGCTTCAAAATCTTCAAGAAGCGTGTAGAAAAGGAGACTGGATGGATGATCAAGGCCCTTAAGTCAGACAACGGTGGAGAATATATCTCTATGGAGTTTAAGGAGTACTGCCAAAGCCAAGGCATTGCACAGCAATTCATCACTCTTTACAATCCTCAGTCTGATGGCCTAGTTGAGAGGAAGAACTGTATCCTGGTTGAATATCCCAAATGTATGCTAGTGCATACATTGTTGCCCAAGAGATTCTGGGCTAAAGCTGTTTCCACTACAGCTTACATCCAGAACAGATGTTCAACCAAGGCCCTCTCTGGCAAGACACCCCACGAGGTGTGGACAGGCTCTAAGCCTTCTTTGAAGAACCTAAGAGTGTTTGGGTGCATTGCCTACACGTAGATCCCAAAAGACACGAAGAAAAACTTGGACTTCCAAGGTCTCAAGACCATCATGATCAGATATACTTCATTTGATAATGCTTATAAGCTGTATGATCCTGATACCCAGCAAATCTTGTATAGCCGAGATACAATCAGAGGATCAACACATTCCTCCATTGAACAAGGATTTAAACCAAGCACTGCTGATTGCAACGTCTATTCCAAGTCAGTGTAGCAATACTTCATTATCATCACCTTATACGTGAATGATACGTTGCTCTTCAGCAACAATACCAATATGGTCAAGGATTCAAAGCAGATGCTGTTTTCAGAGTTCGACATGAATGATCTGGGCAAAGCTTACTTCTGTCTGGGAATTCAGATCCACAAAGAAAGAGCGAGACTGACTGATTTACATCACTCAACAAAGGTATCTTCACAATGTTCTTAACAAATACAATCTAATGAATTGTAAATTAGCTCACTCACCAATGGATCCAGGCCTGCACTTGTCGAAGGACCAATGTCCCCAAACTAAGCAGGAAGAGGAGCAGATGACAGAGTATCCTTATCGATCGATACTTGGATCTCTCATGTACGTAATGGTCTGTACAAGATCAGATATCTCTTTTGCAGTAAGCTCTCTCAACCAGTACATGGCTAATCCTGGCATTACCCATTGGAAGGCTTTCATAAGAGTCATGAGATATATTTGAGCTACCATCATGGACCAGTGCATCTGCTATGGAGATGTCAGCAACGACAATCTTCATCAGCTTAGTGGATATTCTGATGCAAGCTGGGGAGGGGATGTAGACAATCGTAAGTCCACATCTGGATTTACATTCTTCTTCAACGACGGTCCTATCTCATAGAACAATCGTAAGCAAACCTCTATCGCACTTTCTTCTACAGAAGTAGAGTATATTGTTGCTTCTCAATCCATTAAGGAGGCGTTTTGGTTAAGAAATTTTTTGTCAGACATCATTCTGTATCAGTACAGCCCTACAATTTTATTCTGTGATGATCAGAGTGCTATTGCCTTATCGGCCAACCCTAGATTTCACTCTAGGAGTAAGCACATTGAAATTAGATATCACTATATCAGGGGGAAGGTTCTCAACAAAGAGATGAGCTTAACGTACTATAGAACGCAGGACATAGTTGCAGATATTTTTACAAAAGCATTAAGTATTAATGCACACAACAAATTTTGTGCATTGCTCAATCTAAAGATCAAGGCATTCTCGGATCCAGATTAAGGGGGGGGGGGTGTTGGATTTATTTCCTCTACTCTCCTAAATCCCATTTTAATCTGCCTCCATTCACGCTGCATATTTACTCATGTTGTTGCGCAGTCTACATATTTACATGTAAATTCTTACAAGCAAAAAAGGCAAAAAATGCGACACTGTATTTTTACACGTGATTTGTGACAGGCAAAAAAGACGACACTGCCTTACAAAATGCCGAAGGTGCCCTAGGAAAAGTTAAGACACTCTGTAAATCAGTCCTAAGGCATTTCATTAGAATGTCGCATTTTTTTCAATCATCACCAACGTTCGTTTCAGCGAAAGCTGATGTCGCGGCCTTCTCATGCTCATCCATGCAACTGTGCAATCAGATTTGACAACGACTGCAGCCACCCATGATCTCCTACAGACAATACATCCACTTTGTACTTTCTTCATCTACACACCTGTGAAATTATGTATATAGTTTGTAAGGGGGAGCGAACAGTGTGTGTGAAAATTTAGCATCGGAAACTAATCAAAGATAGATGAAGTAGATGCCTTGTGCATTGATTCTTTATTGTCAATAATAAGGTTTTATTCCTTCACAGATTGGATTAGCTTTGTGAAAAAAAAAAGTTTCGTCTGCTATTGTCTTGTGCTCTACCGCATTATTGACATGTATATTTGATATAGTTAATCTGATAACAGTTCTTTGTTCTGCGTTCAGATCTGTGTCAATATTGCTATGCTTATCATTATTCATTCTGTCTGACTTTTCTAGTTGCTCAATTTGGTAGTTTGTTTTAGCACGACTAATGTTTAGTCTTGTCTTTCGCGAATCGTTCGCGACTGATTATCAGTCGAGCCCCGTCTAGTTCTTGCGATAGATAATTTGTCTAGCTGTTCGTGACAAATTATTCTTCTGGTGTTTTATTAAAGTTTGTCTACGTAATCAAGAATGACTGTGATTTCCATCATTAATGTTCTGATAGGCGTAGTCATGCTTAGGTTGACAGCCGTATAGCTCATTCCGTTGCGCACAAACACACATTCCGTTCGAGTTTCATTTCTCGTTTGTGTTCGTCTTTCTTTCGAGCTATTTTCATTTCTCACACACGACTTATTCCCTCTCTCCCCAGCATGCCCCTTGCTTCCTATTGGCTACTTGCAAAGGATGGGATTGTAATCCACACCATCCACAAGAAGCACAAACTAAGCTATGGTGTAGAAAGAAGCACACCTCGCCTACTACCACCATTTGACTTTTGACTAACTCAAAAATCAGTAACTTAAACTTAACTTAGACTTTGGCCTCTAATATTATTTTTATATACATGGCCCAAAGTCTAGTTTATTTCCAAAAGATTATTTACAAGTGCTCATTGGGTCATGGGCTTATGCACGCAGGATGCCACGACCCTCGTCTTTGATTTCTACTAATTTTGACATTTTATTTATTTACATGCACGACGAGAACAAGGCCCATGGCATGAAGTAGTGCTTGTCTGTCGGCACTATGGTGGCTTAGTAGAGACTGCGTTTGGCACATCATTGCTGGATCATGTATCCAGTGATCTCTTCCATGAATTCCAACCACTTGTTTCTCTTCTTGTCCTTGGTAGGGTAGAAGGACTTATGGACGTCCATTAACCAAAACTGATTGATCCTGGTCTAAAATCTTGTTGGCCATGGAACGCCAAGGAAAGCTGCTCTATAATACACTTGGGCCACTTTCTGCCATGCCAGGGCCGTATTTGGGTCAAAACATATGGATGGGAGAAACTCGTCCCATTTGGTGGTGACGCCCATCATATACTCTAAGTCCTAGACATATTGTGTGGCCGTGTGGACTGTTGGATCCGGACAATTCACATATTCTTTGGAAAACTGAACGAGAGTTTGCTTGGCATCTACGTCCATCTTTCACCTGTGCTCTGAGTAAATTCTTGGCCAATTCATTATCTCGACCATTATCTTGTCTAGCGGGGTGCCACACTCTACCCAATTAGATTGGCGTGGGTAGGAAAGGTAGCAAGCATCCACCTGTAGTTGCCTGGGACTGGTGACATACGCCTTGATGGGTGTAGGGTCTCGTTTGAGTAGACGTTGGCGCCATGCTAGTGCCAATGTTGGGAGATAGGATACTCGTTTCCCTTGACCTCCTTGATTGTCATAGTTGACTACTAGCCATCGCATGAGTTTTCATATGGAAATTGAGTCACGGAGGCATTTATTTTGTCCTCTACCATTTGTGGCCTTCGAAAAGCACAGTTGATCAATCTTGAGCTTTGAGATGAAGACACTTGTGCTTGGTTCGGATCCGCTGCTTGTGTGGTATCTAGGCCTGTGTCTTGCCCTTGGGTGTCTGACCCCGCCGCTGCTTGCCCTTGGTCTTGGCTCTAACTAGCCTATGCAATATCATACGTGGGTGGCATTGGAATCACCACCGGGGTCGGTTGTGGTTTTTGTGCCATGAGGTTTTGGCATGCTTTGAGTGCACTCTTTTCTTGGCTGAGCTCTTGGTTGGCACTCGCGAGGTATCGGTCAAACTCTGCCTAGTAGTTGTTGACGGTTTGGTTGTACGACCGTACCTGTCTGTATAGGTTCATATCTGCTTGTGTGAGAGGCCAATCAGTAGGTGCATGTTGGGCTAACCAGGTGGCCTTCTCTACTTGTAAGGCTTTCCCCTCCCCTCCTAGGAGAGTATTCTCTATTTCATAGATTTGTAGTTGGGCATGGTGTGAGCTTGAAGGCATTAAAAGAGAGTTTTCTTGTGCCTACTCTCCATCTCAAAATGGAGTGGTCGAGAGAAAGAATAGATCTCTATGTGAATGTGCAAAATCTATGAGAATTGAGGCATCTTTGCCCAAAGATTTTTGGGGAGAAGCCATTAATTGTGCAAATTATCTTTGCAATAGGCTCCCACATATAGCTCTTGAAGGAAAGTCACCATATGAAATCTTATTTTTGAAGAATCCTAAGGTTGATCACCTTAGAGTTTTTGGATGCTTATGCTTTGTCCATATTCCCTTGGAAACAAGGAAGAAGGAAGATCCTAGTGCATGCAAAGGGATCATGGTTGGATACTCATCCACCAAGAAGGCCTATAGAGTCTTTATACTCTCTAATTCTCAAGTTATTGAAAGTAGAGATGTTGTCTTTTATGAAGATCAACACTCATCTTTTGAAGAGGCCGAGATAAAAAAATGTATGGATGCATCATCAATTATTGATTTTGAAGACAATCATGATGTGATGGGGTCGAGATTTGAAGAAGACTCTCCTTGGATTTTCTCACCAAGAAGATCCATGAGAGATAGATCCGAGCATAAGAGGCTCTCATATGTTGACAAAGGCAAACAAGTGGATCTTGATTCCACTAATTATGTTTTTTATGTCTCTCATGAAGAGCCAAAGAATGTACAAGAGGCACTCAATACCAAGGAGTGGTATGATGCCATGAAGCAAGAGTATGATGCATTGATCACCAACAATACTTGGGAGCTTGTAGATCCTCCATCCAACAAACATGTGATTGGTTGCAAGTGGGTATTTTGGATCAAGTTCAATCATGATGGCACCATCAACAAGAATAAAGCAAGATTATGTGCCAAAGGATTTGCTCAAATCCATGGTCTTGATTATGAGGAGACCTTTGCACCAGTTGCAAAGATGGTGAAATAAGAATTTTTATTTATCTTGCTTGTTTTTTCAAGTGGAAGCTGTTTCAATTAGATGTATCCAATGCTTTTCTAAATGGTTATCTTGAGGAGGAGATCTATATGGAACAACCTCAAGGATTCATCAAGGATGTGTCCAAAGTGTGCTTGCTCTTCAAAAGTCTTTATGGACTCAAGCAAGCACCAAGATCATGGTATTCAAGACTTAATTCTTTTCTTATCTCACTAGGATTTACTCTTAGTGACTATGATCCTTGTTTGTTGATAGCAATATTGTCATTCTTCTAATTTATGTTGATGACATTATTCTTTGTGGAAGTTGTGTCAAGCTAGTTGATGAAACCAAGCTAGCACTTGGATGTGAGTTTAAAATGCAAGATCTAGGAGAGATGCATTACATCCTAGGCCTACAAATTGATTTTTATGAAAATCATGTCTTTATATGCCAATCTAGATATGCTCACTCTATGTTGAAAAAATTCCATATGAAAAATTCTAAGAGCATAGATACTCCAATGGAGCAAATTGTAAAAGATCCTAATAAAGGTGATGAAAGATCCTTTGAGGACATCACACTTTTTAGGAGTCTTGTAGGCTCCTTGATTTGGCTTACCATTACTAGGCCCGATCTAAGTTTTTGTGTGCACAAATTGAGTCAATTTATGCAAGATCCTAAGATCCATCATTGGAAGATGGCCAAGAGGATTCTAAGATATGTATCTTCATCTTGTGATTATGGTCTACTCTATAAAAGTGAAGATCTATCCATTATTGGCTACTCGGATTCGGACTTTGCAAGTGACAAGATGGCTCAAAAGTCTATTAGTGCATACACTATCTTTCTTGGAGGCAATCTAATATCTTGGTTTTCCAAAAAATAATTTGGATCAAGAGGTTATTAATGGAGCTAAAGTGCATCAAGGAGGATGATCTACCAATGATCAAGTGTGATAACATCTCGGCCCAAGCTCTTGCCAATAATCCCATATTTCATGCAAGAAGCAAGCACATAGAAGTGGCACACCATTTTGTGAGAGAAAAGCTTATTGGAGGAGAAATCTATTTGGAACATGTCAACTCGTCCTCTTGTATTGCCGATCTACTCACCAAGCCTTTGAGCAAAAGTGCTTTCATCAACCATAGATCTAATCTTGGAGTTATATCAAGATCAATGCTCAAATCTTCATAGATAATTTTTTAGGAGGAGTGTGAAGAATTGAAAAAGATTATCTATGTTAGAGATAGGGGTCTTATGTTTTTTACATCAAGCATCTAGGTGTAGGATGTTGATAGGAATAAAATTGGCATGGATGGCAAATTATGCATTTCCACTTGTAATGCCACTATTGAGCCAAAATAGAGTAAGAGGCTAAACACGTGCCAATTAGAATGTAGACAAGTGTAAAGCTTTTGTTTGATGAATTCCAAGAGGTCCAATAGGATTTAGAGGTGGAACCTTGTGAGGTCCAATAGGAAATTGAGGTGTGCTTGAATATAGTCCAATAGAATTAAGAGGTATATGGATCAATGATCCAATAGGATCAAGAGGTGAAAAAATATGGTCCAATCATACTTAAGCATAGTGGTAGTTCGTGGATCTGCTAGTATCATTGTACTCCTCATTTTGGATCTAATTGATTTGGTGATTTTATGGATTTTGTGAATTATTGAGTTTCTAGCTTTCTCTCTCTACTCGAGAGCTCATGATGGTTTTTCTCTCTCTACCCGAGGAGAGCAGCTTGTTTTTACTTAGATTATTTTTTGAATACTTCCCACACGTGTGAGTGAGAGCTGGAAGTGATTGAATGCATGTAGTAGTGTGTTTTTGCCATAGGATCCAAGATTGATCTTGAATCTCAATCTAGTCTTGATCTTGGTGCAGCTACACACCTTAGGAGATCACAAGTACATGTTGTGGACAATCCACACGTGTGAAATTTAACAGATGTCAATATTGATTAGGTGTAGGGAATGCATTGAATGCAAGGAGTACCACGAATTTTGGCTCTCCTATATATGTACATATTATTCTCATTCATATCGAATGATGAATCAAGCTTTGGTAATGTCATAATGTCAAAATTGGATCTCATGCTATTTTGCTTGTTTTGATATCCTCTCTCTAACTCAAGTAGAAGGCATTCTTCATACATTTTTTTGCTTATGTATTATCTCTATTTGTGAGGAATTAGTTTTGCTTTGATTTGTAGCTTTCTAGATTGTGCTCTAGCCTCAGTTCTGTTGGTAGATTGCAGGATTGCTCTATAGGTGATCTATGTGCCACCACAAAGCATGGTCAAGATCATTCACACATTTCTTGTGGATCCCCACACGTGTGAACTTGCTGGATTTTTCACAATAAATGACTTTTTGATTGAGATTAAAAAAAATTTGTACAAAAATGTACGTAGAAAGAAGAATGTGTGTACACAAAGTTGCCAACAAAAGATAGTGGCATACAAAACTATTGTGTTATTGTTCAACCAGATATGCACATACATGTGTGTGTGTGTGCGTGTGTGTGTGTGCACGCACACACACGTGCGCACGTAAACTAGAAACATTGTCATAAATCTACAAGTTAAAGAAAAAAACAAACATGCCATGCAAGATGCCTTTGTATTTCTAGTCTTTGCATCATAGCTTACTACAAATCTTCTGCATAAAATAAAAAAATAACAGCCATGATCATTGCGAACAAATTTATTCCACACTTATGCAATGAAACAAGAAGAAGATTGTGGAAGAAAACTCTCATTTGTTAGCTCCTCAAGCTATCACATGATGACTCAATTAGACTTGACATTTTTCGGTATTCTCATTATCATAGATTTCATGTTTGTAGCAAACAAAGATGTATGCATCAAATTCTTACAAGGGCACAATTCAAGCACAAGGGGCAATATGCAAGCAAATACAATGGTCTTGGCTTGATAAGATTTTAGCTCAAAGCGTCAAGCAAGGCATGCTTTATGATGTTTTGGTTCACATACCATATTTTCCATATTTGAAAATATTTATCTATGTCATATAGAAAAGGGAGAATCTATGTTATATTCTTCATTGTGTCAAAATGCTACTAGAAAAGTTGTATCTTTGGTATGCTGCTATGACAAGAAGAAAGTTTTGGACGAGGATTTATCTTTTTAATGTGGATGTGACAAAAAGGAAGCTACCAGAGAGGATGTATCTACAGTAGGTGTTTGTTGTAGACAAATTAGCAACCTCATTTTGGGTATGCAATCCAAGAACAAGATCATGTTTGATATTGGTCATGAATTTGAGATAGAGGATATTAGATAATTTTTTATATTTTATAGATAAGGATCTAGGAAAATCTAAATGTTACTTTTGTTTTTGGTTAATCTAAAAAAGTAAGACCGACATGTTTTAAAATTTTCTTACCATGGATAGTTGTTTTGGAATCTCTATGGAGGCTACTTGTAAGCGTTATATAGAAAGAAATAAATCATCTTGAATGACACTTTAATCAACTATAAATAAATTAAAGCCTCATTTGATTTATTGTTATCAAGTCTAATCATTGTGTTTACAAGCTTAGTCAAGTTATGCAAAATCCTACGAAAAGATATTGGTATTTGTCAAGAAGAATCTTAAGGTAGACTTTTTACATTTGTAGATTTTGACATTAAGCATGAAAAGTCGCCAAAAAAAGGAGGAGATTTTCAAATTCAAAGCTTGTGAGAAATCAAGTAAAAATGAACATTACAAATGCTTATGCATTTCTTGAAGACATTGGCAAGATTAGTGAATTGCTTTTTTTTGTAACCAAAGATCTTTAGATGATTTGGATCTAAATTGATCCCAAAATCTTTCACAAATACTTCATCAAAAACCAAGAAATTCTAGTCTAGATGCAATGTACCAAAATTACTCAATTAGAATAGGTCCAAATCCGACCTCGTCCACTTATCTACTTGCCAAAAATACTACAAACGCTATTTAGGCCTTTATTGACAAATATGAAACTATCTCTAGTTGAGATTTCATTTTGGCCTCCAAAAATACAAATAAACCAACAAACTAGTTGACAATTTTTCACACTCATTTCATTTGAAAAGTTTATTGCTTTTATAGCTTAATTTTTTGCTAGTTTCTAACTTTTAAATTTTCAAGTATGCTCAGACCATTTTTTGTCATATGATTTTATTTGTAGCTCTAATGTGATTCTATATCCTTCTAGAGCTTTATTTTAGCTTTCATTTGCATGAATTGCATGTATTGTGTCAAGAAAATCCTAAGCCATGGAGTCATGAACCTTGAACAACTTGATGGGACGCCCTTTGATACATCCATCAACGGTAGCCGACTCCACAAGTACTGGCCACCACAGTAAGACAGATCTAGCTGGGTGATGACCATCAACGCATACAAGAATCAGATCAAGCCCTATCGGAAGTCATCACAGCCAGATCTAATAAAAATAAGTCTAATCTAAGAATATCTAGCCAGATCAAACAAAACTCATCAAGATCCAACCAGATCGGACAAGATCTGGGAAGGTCATGCAAAATCCAATAGGATCCAAGGGGATCTAGATCTAGATGGGATTAAAAGAGTAGTAGATTATCATCATATACCACTTAGCCTTAAAAAACAAAATGCAAATCTGAAACACAGATCTCGAAAAAAAAATACCAAAAATAGGAGTGAAAATCACTTAAACTGATAGATCAGCAACCAAAACTTCAAAAGAACCTTTGTAGAAGCTTCCATAGTCAAATTTGACCCACAAAAATCTCTACAAAGGTTACTATTAAAAAATCAGTTAAATTTGAGTGTTTGTGAAAAGCTGTATCTAAGCAACCTTCGTAGGGCATCCAAACCTTCAAACCGACTTTTGTAGATAGCATTTTTGGACTCAAGGCAGTGAATTTGCCTACATGGTTAGATCATAAAAATGTGATCTATAGAACATGTTGTGCGAGAATTCTCTTTCTATGAGAGTTCAACCTTCGCATAGCTGAAGAACCTTTGTAGGGCATCCAAAACACATTCTAAACCTTCGCAGACTTCTCTGAGACCTTAGAATTATGATAAGAAGGCCCCTACAAAAATTTGGTTGGAACTGAACTGGGGAAAGTGTACTTCTCCTAATATGCACTCAATTCTCGCCTATATAAGGATAGAATTCGAGTCATTTGGCACTTCATTCAGCGAAGCTCTGCCAAATTTTACACTAAATTTTCCACGTTCTTTGATTGCAATAAAAACTCTCACACGCCTTCACCAGCCCTCACAACCACTTGTTACACACTCCTTACTATCTTTTCCATCTTCGTTCTCACGAATTCCACCTTTCTTAGTTTTTAAAGTCTTGCCTCTGTTTTTAATGTCTTTTTCTCTTTTTTGAAGGCCTTTTCATGTTTTTTCCATCTCCGTCATAAATGAATCCCATCTAACATCATGACATTCTCATATTCCTCTGACGATACTAGCACCAAACATGTTATCCAACGAGAGATACCTACGGCCACCCAAATTTGTCCTCTATCATCTGACACCTTGGTTGCACCATGGATTCAGGCAGTTAGGCCCCTTCTCCAAGCAATGGCCATTTACCCGACACTTTTTACCTCTGCCATTGACATGAACCTTGTCTTAAATGCCTATGACGAAAAGAGGTCTCATTTCCACATATTGTACTAGGGTACCACAAACAAGGTACACATAAATGTTAACTCCATGGTCACCATCAGAATTGTTTCCTGTGATCGACGACCAATCTCCCACCGCCGAGCCAAAAACATCATCAACCCCTTTGTGACCCCTCTCTCCCCTAACATCCCAATCAAATATAACAACGGGTATCTGATAGAAGCTATCACCACAATCCAAGCCGCTGCTCACTTGTCTCAACTTTTCGAAAGGACCGCATCCAGTCCACTCTCTTGAGCCAAATTGTGAAATCTTTTACAAAGTTTCCGAGCTCCTTGATTGTGCCATATGATTGGCATACCTTCCTTCTTAACGAGCTTTCCATCGCCATCAAGCCCAACACACGTGATCGCATCGTTGTCGGCCCTCTGCTTTGTAACTTCGCCTGCGCATTCCTCGAACAGAAGCTTCGAGGTTTTGACTGATCTACCATTATCTCCACTATCGTTCCATATAGTAACCTTGTCCCACCTTTCATCGCTTTCATATCCACTCTCCCAACAATTACTGACTCATCAGCCCGCAAACGCACGCATGGTGTAGCCTCCACCTCCACTAGCCCTCCTCCCACAAGACAATGTGCTAACCTTCAACCACGTCCTGATACCACCTCTTCTACTTCCACTACTACCGTCTCTATAAAACCATCCACTACTGTCGTCAGTTCTGTTCCTACCATCGTTATTCCAGTTTTGGCTCCATCATCCATCACCCTCACTTCTTCCATCCCTCCTCCCATCTCCATCCCATCCACCCAAATTAACCCAGATGACCCCCAAATCTCACCTAACACCCTCCAATGGATGCATATTTTTGATAACTCTTCTCCCACTCATGCCTCCATTCTTGACACCACCCTACAATTTCCTTCCATTCCTCTTGTTCCATCCTTTGAGCAACTGATGATCTGAACTTCATAAAAGGTGTCTTTTGAAGTGGTTTAGTAAGTAGATCAGCTACACATTCATTTCTTGGAACATGCTCCAAAGCAATCTCCTTGGCTTGCACCATTTTTCTCACAAAGTGATGGCATATCTCAATGTGCTTATATCTTGCATGGAAGATTGGGTTAGATGCAAGGTGTTGGGCTGATATATTGTCATTGTAGATGATTGGTGCCTCCTCTGAATCCATGATCTTTACCTCCACCAATAATCTCTTGATCCAAAGTACCTCCTTTGTAGTGGTTGTCAAAGCTTTGTACTCGGCCTCGGTTGAAGATAGAGATATAGTTTCTTGCTTTTTTGAAAGCCATGAAACCACACCTTCTCCTATGAAAGTTAAATAGGCACTTGCTGATTTCCTATCCCTCTTGTCCCCTGCAAAATCTGAATCACTAAATGCATGAAGGTTAATCACATCTCCTCTATATAGAATCCCAAAATCCAATGTACCCGAGATGTATCTTAGAATCCTCTTAGCCTTTTTCCAATGGATATTCAATGGATTTTACATGGACTGGCTCAACCTACATACACTAAAGCTAAGATCTGGTCTAGTTATAGCAATCCACATTAAGGAGCCTATAAGCTACCTAAACAGAGTGATGTCCACGAAAGATCTTTCATCATCTTCATTTGGTACTTTTACATCTTGCTCCATTGGTGTGTCAACACTTTTGCATACTTCCATATTAAACTTCTTCAAAGGACTTTGAAAATAGTTTACTTGACTTATAAAGATAAAATCAGACCCTCTAAGTACCTCTATGCCTAAGATGAAGTGAGGACACCCTAGATCTACCATCTTGAACTCTAAGGATAGATCTATCTTGATTTTCTCAATACCATCAACACTATTTCCACTAATGATGATGTCATCTACATAAATTAGTAAAAGTACAATACCAACATCATCAAACTTAATGTAAAGAGTGGGATCATATTCACTTTGAACAAAAGAAAGTGAAATAAGATAGCAATGTAGTCTTGAATTCCAAGATCTCAAGGCTCGCTTCAAGCCATAGATGCTTCTTTGGAGATGGCATACTTTGTTCTCCATTCCATGCTTGATGAACCCTTGTGGCTGCTCCATATAGATATCCTCTTCCAAAAAACCATTCAAGAAAGCATTAGAGACATCCATTTGACATAGGATCCATCCAAAATGTGATGCAAGTGCAATGACTAGCCTTATTGTGACCATGTTGGCCACGACCTTTTGCAACTAATCTTGCTTTATGTTTGTTAACACTCCCCATTTGCATTCAACTTAAGCTTGAAGACCCACTTGCATCCTATTACATTCCTTTGAGGTCTCTCAACAAGCAACCAAGTTTCATTCTCAATCAAGGCATCATACTCATCCAACATAGCTTTAGACCATTCTTTGGAGTTCAATGCATCTTCATCATTAGATGGTTCTTCAAAACTAGTTAAAGCATAAGAAGTGGATGAGATACCCTCAACTTGCTGTCCTTTGCCTTGATATGTGAGCCTTGATGGTTCCACTTTTGCCCTTGAAGATCTCCTTGGTGTGATAGGTGGGTTTGGTGCTTGCTCCTCCATGAGCTCCTCCTCAAAACCAAGATCTTGCTCCTCGGCCATCTTCTTCTTGATTGTTGGAGCACTTGAGCCTTCTTCAAGAATATGCATATGATGTTCATCAAAGATAACATCGCTTGAAACAACAAATTTGTTCAAGGATGGGATATAGACTTTGTAGCCCTTGCTTGAGCTTGCATATCCAAGCATGATCCCTCTTGTGGAAGATGGATCCTCCTTGGTTCTTGTTTCCAATGGCACATGCACATAACATATACAACCAAAAACTTTCAAGTGATTAAGATTGGGTTTCTTTCCATACAACATCTCATAAGGAGTTTTGCCTTCAATTGCTTTGCAAGACACCCTATTCATCAAGTAGTTTGCACATACAAGAGACTCACCCCAAAAGGATTTGGGCAAACAAGCATCTAGTCATAAAGCCTTAGAACATTCACATATGTTCTATTCCTTCTTTCAGCAACTTCATTTTGTTGAGGAGTGTAAGGACAAGAAGTCTCTTTCTTGATCCCTTCCTCCTCACAAAAGGCCTTGAACTCATTGGAGATGAATTCTTCACCATTGTCACTTCTAAGAATCTTGATGCTATGATTATGATGCTTTTCCACAAACAACTTGAACTTTACAAAAGTATCAAATACTTGAGACTTGAAGGAAAGTAAGAACACCCAACAATATCTTGAGTAGTCATCAATGAAGGTTAAAAACATGGATGAACCTCCATTAGATTTGGTGCTAGCAATGTGCACATCCGAGTGTATGAGTTTCATGTCCAAGTCTTTTGTGCCATAAAGTAAAGGTAGATATCTTGCTCTTCTCGGCCAACATGACAACATTAGTATCCACAAATGCATCCAACTTATAAAGTTTGCCAAGTCTAGTGCCCTTAGCCACTATCTTACCCTTCTTCTTGATGAAACACTCATTTGAAGCAAAGTCAACATTGAAACCATTGTCTACCATTTGGCCAACACTTAGTAGATTCTTTGTTATTGTAGGAATGTACAAAACACCTTCTATGTTGATCCTTTTGGAAGATCCTAAGCAAAGGAGAATGCTACCAACTCCTTCAATCTTACAAGCTTCATCATTTGCTGTATATATAGACTTTATAGGTCCATCATAAGATAAGAGAGAAGAGAAAAACTCCCTTTTACTAGTCATGTGTGAACTAGCACCCGAGTCAATCCACCAAGGATCTTCTCCTTTGAAGCTTGTTGAAGAAAATATGGACATCATGAGAGAGTCCTCATGTGAACTCTCCTCCTCCTCCTATTTGCTCATGTTGTCTTGGCTTTAATCTTGCTTCCTCTTGAAGCATTCCTAGATATAATGCCCCATCTTGCTACAATAGTAGCACTTCACCTTTGATTTGTCCTTCTTGACTTTGGTGGTTGATGGAGATGCCTTTGAGGGTCCTTCTTGATCCTCAAGCTTTGAAGACTTCTTGAATGTTGACTTGCCTTTGGACTTGCCTTTGCCTTTGGTGAAGAGAGCTTGGTCATCTCCACCTTGGATGGAAAGCCTATCCATCCTCTCTTGCATTTGGCTCCTTCTTGATTCCTCGGCCATGAGTGTGCCTTGGAGTTCTTCAAGTATGGGTAGCTTACCCATAATTGCATATCCCTGAGCCAAAATTGAAAAACACCTGCAAATTTGGAATATAAAATTGTCAAGATTTACTATCGAAGTTTTTGAGATGATATAATGATTCTAAACCTTGCCAAAAAGATGGAAATGAGAGAGAGAGAGAGAGAGAGAGAGAGAGAGAGAGAGAGAGAGAGAGAGAGAGAGAGAGAGAGAGAGGGAGAGGAGAGGAGAGGGAGGGAGGGAGGGAGGGAGGGAGAGGGAGGGAGAGGGAGAGGAGAGGGAGAGAGAGAGAGAGAGAGAGAGAGAGAGAGAGAGAGAGAGAGAGAGAGAGAGAGAGAGAGAGAGAGAGAGAGAGAGAGAGAGAGAGAGAGAGAGAGAGAGAGAGAGAGAGAGAGAGAGAGAGAGAGAGAGAGAGAGAGAGAGAGAGAGAGAGAGAGAGAGAGAGAGAGAGAGAGAGAGAGAGAGAGAGAGAGAGAGAGAGAGAGAGAATTAAGTTCTCGAATTGATGGAAATATCTGATCGGCATAGCAGCCGATTAGAAATCATGGTGTTATTTTGCTTGAGTAGGTAGATATTTTGAGGCATCTCTTGTAAATTGTTGGGCCTTCTGAGCTTATGAGTTGAACAAGCTCTTCATCCTTGATAGGATCACCTATGAAGGCTAGCTCTCTGTTCAATTCCTTTACTCTTAGGACAAAAGTATGTGCACTCTCTCCTTTCTTTTGATAGCTTCTATAGATTTGATTCTTCAAAGCTAACATTCTAGTTTGGTTCTTGGATTCATAGACCTTTCGCAAAGTCTCCCAGGCATCTTGAGCCGAAGTGCAATCTCCTACCTCTCTTAAGAGTTCATTTGCAACATTCATTTTTATGCAATGTAGTGCAACATTGCACCTCTTGATGTATTTGGCTTTCTCTTGAGGATGAATAGGTTCACCCTCCTTACCATTTACAATTTCCATCAGATCTTGCATGATCATGATGGAATCCATTCTAACTTTCCATATGGAATAGTTAGTTTTGTTGAGCCTTTCATTAGTATCCAAAAGATATGCATTTATAGATGCCATCTAGTCTCCTAATCAAGGACTTGACACAAATGAAGGTTACTTCTATTGATTTGATTGAAGATCTACCTTATCCCACTTCTAAGGGACCTGAAAAGATCAGTAATAGACTTCCTATAAAGATCTAAGAATGATCTCTAACAAAATCAAATCATAGAACACTAGAAACAATGCACTTGCTTGATTGAAATAGACGATACTAGTAGAATTGCCCCTCTTTCTATAAAGAACATTAAAGCTTCCAAATGATCTGATCAAGAGTGAATTTCAGCAACCTAATATACTGCCAAAATCACTTGTAAAAGATCTAAATGGAGCTTAATGAGGATGCAACACAATCTACTATCCAATCACAAGCAAAAAATGATCAAAATTGATGAAAATTTGATCTAATTTGGTGCATAAGTCAAGCAATGGTTGGACTGAATCTAAATCACTTTAGGAGGTGTCCTCTACACCTTAGAACAGCCTTGAAGAGTCCCCAAAACTCTGATCTTCCCTCTCCTTGAATGCTAGAAAGCCTCCTCTATGAAATCACCTCCAAAACTTGCTTAGAAATCAATGCTTGGAGCAAGCAAAACTTGCTATCTTGGTAATGTGAATTGAACTCAACTTTGCCTCTGGTTTTAGACACCTAAACACCTGCAAATGAAGTCACACAACACCAATCTCCAATGTATTTGACTCACTTTGAGTTCTAGAATCAATGCTAGATGCTAAGATCCAATCTACACAAGATTTAGATAAAAACTTGTGATCAAATTGAATGAAAACCAAGGATTTAGCTCATTTTAGCCTTTAGTCTCTGATACCATGTAAAAATTACATCAAATAAGGATCATAAAACACTTGAAATGATGAGGGAAACAATAGATTATGATCTCATAAGATTAGCACAAGTTGAACCATCAAAATCCATCAAAAATCTATGCTTGAACCTCACTAAATGGCCCAAATCCTTGAATAAGGCTTCACACGTGTAAAAGTACGGCCTCCCACAGTCTGAGTACATTCAATATTATAATGATTAGTAATCACAAGTACTCAAACAATTATGAACATAGAGAGCAATTGCACCATTATGAGAGAAAAATCATGAAATTGCTTGATTGATTTTGGTGAGATATCATCACCTATATATACATGATCCATCACGGTTTTGAGCAGGTATGAGTAGCCCTAAACCTATCCCTAATGCTAATTTGGTGGATCTTTCATCCCTACCAAGTTGGGGTTGGAATCTTGGAGATCCCTCAACAAAGCAAAAACTACCAAACATAGCTCCTATTTTTTTTTTCTTGTATCTAAGCATGATTTGGACTCATTCCAAAGGTTCTAACACTTAGGTCTACTTGAGAACATCCTTATGAATGAAATCCTATGCTATTTGGCACGTGTGACAAGCCACATCATGACCATCTAACTATTTACAAGTCATATGACCAAAACTAGTCAAGCTAGAATTGTGAATTTTTAACATCTGCTACTATGCCAATGTGCCTCCTGCATGTCTGATGTCGATCCTGGGATTGCAAAGTCCACATGCATGAAGTTGGCTGCACCAACTGAAAAATCCAAGGCCTGCAAGCCTCGTAATGAGCACAAAGATCAAATAGATCAAGATTATACCTTGAGCAATATTCAAGATTAAGCACACTAGCTTCATTAGTCCAAAAAACTATGAACTCTATCCACAAAGGATCTAATCTTGAAACCATACTCAAACTTGATCAAATTGAGGATAAATACTTTCTTAAGGATGTAAGTGTCCTCATTGTATATTTCACTTACTCTCAAAAGAAGTTCACAATATGCCTCAAAACATGAAAAAACTCCTTTTTTCAAACTATAAGTACTAAACTCATACTTGCTCTTACTCAATTTAAGAGCATACAAATGATGATACAATATCTTGCTTTCTAGATGTTTTGGAAACATAATCAAGTCACAAATGACAAGAATTAACTCCAAACTAGAGACTTCATTCAAAACTAGAATAGTCCTACTTGATCTTTGAGATAAGCAAATCTTAACTAAGCAAGATACATCATCAATCAAAGAAAGAGAAAGTAGAATAGAATGAATACCACCTTCACTTATCCTTTCTTTTCCATGAAATAAGATCAACAAGAACCCGGCCTTGTTCAATAAAGAAGATCTTCTTGGACATGCATGTTGAGGATACTCCTCCTCAAACCTCGACCCCATCACAACTTGATTACTCACCATAGCAATGACTTGTGGTGCAATAAGAGAAGATGTGCTCTCGGCCCCTTCCAAGATAGAAAATAGATCTTCAAAATAAACAACTTTTCCATGCTCAAATACCTTCGAGATAGAGACTGTAAAGGCTATGTAGCATTCCTTGGTGGATAAGCATCCAACCATGATCCATAGACTAGGATCTCCATCCTTTGATAAAGAAAGATGAACATCCGAATGTTCCAACTCCATAGGATGCTTTGTCTTGGTAGAAGACATCAAATATGGATCCATATGTGATTTTGCCATAGAATAAGCCACTCTTGGCTTGATCTCCTTGACTATAATAGGCATAGATTTGAAATTGGAAACATGCAACCTCCTATGACAGAGCTCCTCGAAAACATAAGTCATCAATGCACCATCACATGCACTTGCATTTTCATGCACATCTAGCTTGAAAATGCCTCCATATCTAGATCCACATGCAAGAATCTTATCTTCTTTCTTTATGAAACAACTATTGACATTGAAATCCATTTCAAAACCATCATCTAACAACTTTCCTACACTAATCACACTCTTTGTGAGATTAGGAACATAAAGTACATTGGAAAGTGTAAAATTCATAGAAGATGCAAGTCTCAAGGAACAACTTCCAACTCCTTCAATTGAGCATGCATCACCAACATCAGTGTATATTGAATTCTTAGGATCTAGATTAGATTCAATAGAAACAAAAGAATCCTTGGTGAAACTCATGTGTGATGATGCACCACTATCAATATACCATGATACATCATTAAAGGGTAAAGAGGAGAAACTAGACATCATGAGAGATGCCTCTCCACAACTTGCATGTGAGTCTTCTATGGTACAATTGGGTTGATCTTCTTGAATCTTCTTCTTGAAGTTAGAAGAATAAGTTGAATCATCTTCTACTCCTCCATAGTCTTTGTTCTTTGCTTTGTCCTTTGATTTGTCCTTGGTGAAGGCTTGAGAAAAACTATTCTTGCTCCTCCCTCTTGACTTGATCTTTACTTCATGAATGGACTTAAGAGTTTCCCAAGTCTCCTTGGTTGAGGTGCATGAACTTATTTCTCTCAACATCTCATCAGAATGTTCAATTTGAAGATATGAAGAGCAATTCTTGCTCTCTTCTTGAATCTCTGAGCCTCATCATAAGCTTCAGGTTCAACTTCAATTCATGTTACAATGTCCATTACTCCATAAAGAATCAATAAAGATTCTATCCTATCCTCCCAAACTGAAGGTATCCAGTCTTTCACTAGCTTCAAAGAGAAAATCTCCTATAGATGCCATAAATGTGAAGACTCTTGATGAATGAAAATACTCTAGAAAACACACATTCAACTCAAAACACAACCCTTTCATTAGAGAAAATATGGGCAAAAAGAATGTTTAGGCTCCAATGCTGACTGCAACAACCAAGATACAAATATTGTTAAACTCATATTTATGAAAAAATTGCATTCTTATTAAAGCAATGAGACATGCAACAATCCAGATTAAAGCAACAAAAACAAAAGAGCAATCCTTAATTATTTTCATATGGAATCAAATAAAATTTTGCCATAGGACTGCACTCGATAATATAGACAACCTTCTTAAAATTGGCTTCTTTCGCCTTTACGACTCCCATGAAAAATAGACTAACTACAGAAATTGTACCATGGGAATCGAAACTAATACCATTCTGCAAAAAAGAAACTCCAGTCTCTACTATTGCATCTGAAATTTTTGGGGTCTTATCTTTTAGCTCAGCACAAAATTTGGGACCTAATCTAAAGCTTCTACGTGTATTTGGAAGAAAAAAATCAAAAATGTTGTCGAAAAGATCAATTTTGTTAGCTAGGTAGGCCTTGTATTAATTATAATGGTTAGAATCAAACAAATCTGGGCTGGATCATATGGAATTCTTACAAAAATATTATGTATAGGAGCAGAAATAGAAGTGGAAAGAATATTTATAGATTTCTCTGTTATTCTGTCCAGCTCCTCTTGGGTAATCAATACTTTTGGTGATGAAACCTGCTGAGGAGCTGGACGAATAACAGGAGGAGGATTGGGTGAAGATTCTCGATCTGAGTCAGATTCTCCAGCATCTGATTTAGAGCTCAAAAAGACACGGGGTCTCTTGGCCGAGATATGTCTAGGAGGAAGAGAAGCAGTTGGCCTTTGAGATCCAACCTTTTTAGGGACAGCCTACTTTCTCTTCCTCCTAGAGGTAGTAGGCATGTTGGTTCTATCCAGAGGTAGGTCTCTGGAGGTGCTGGCATTATCAACATGCAGACCAGAATATATGTCCCGAAGCCTTTTGAGAATGACAAAATCCTTTGGCATGATGGTGACACGCTTACCATGCATTGCCAAAAGACAAGTATCCTCAAAAGACTGGGACAAAAAATCTTCTACAGCACCTTGCAAGGCTTGTATGGCTGTCACGGCAAAATGAACATCTAGCCCAAGTGACAGAGTGACATTCTGTACAGATCGGCCAAAAGGAGCTCTAGGGATCAACAATTCAGTTGATCTCTGGAGTTTTCTGATCTCCCTCAGCCAGACCTGCTTCCTACCATGCCTACGGCCAGTACCAGGGGAAACACGGGAATGGGATGGCTATACAGTGGTGATGGCACAGGTGGTGGATCTGGTCATGGTCATCATTCTCGGAAGAAAAAAATTAACTAAAAGAAGCTTGAACAAAACAAAAGTGGATCAAAACAAAAAAAATTTGCGATGAAAGGGCGTTTGAGATCGATACCAGCACTGAATATCGGTTTCAAGCGCAAGATCTACAGAGATTATTTGTAGAAAAGAGATGCGCGCTGGAAAGCAATATTACACAACAGGCGATATCATACTGGAGTGTACTGTGAGAGGGCAGAAGCTTGAAAGATGAAAGAGCGCGCTTGAGAGCGATATTGGGAGCTAAAACCTTTTCCGAAAAAAAATAAAAATTTCGAGGACTTATATATATAAAATTTTTGCACGTGTGAAAAGACGGCCGAGACATGTGTCGTCAGATGATTAGATCATGTGGAATGTCCGTACTAACAATGATGACCCAATTATGAGGCCATGTGGGCTGAGACACTGTGCGAATCCCTAATTGACGCGTGTCATTCTCGCACATGACAGATGTCAGATCAATCATACTAGGTACAGTGCATTTAATTTGGCCAATCACAAGTCAACACGTGTTACTTTGCCACTCCTCCACACGTGCAAATTTTTTTTTTTATAAATATGTCTTTTTGGGCTCGGATTCTCACACAAATTCATGATTGCATTGCCAAATATCGATTTCAAGTGTGCCGCTTGCTCTCATTACATCTCGTTGGCTATTATGCGCCTGGATCCGATACTGCATCATCTGGTATCGCATTCGAGCGCGTCTCACAGCCCTTTTCTTTTCTGCTCGTTGTTCTTGGGCTTGGATCCGATACTCCAACTTCAAATATCTCTCTCAAGCGCACGTTGATTTGACGTGCTTGTTAGACCTGGGGTTTGCGCCTGCGAGCAATATTTGAAACTTTAGTTCTGTTATTTTTGTTTAGAATGTCTAATTTTGAATCCAGTTTGATTTTTTTTTTCATAAATTTTAGCAAATTTTCAAACGTGTGAAAAGATGGCCGAGACACGTGTCGTCAGATGACTAGACCACGTGGAATGTTCGTACTGATAATGACGACCCAATTATGGGGACACGTGGGATGAGACACGTGCACGAATCCCTTATCGACGCGTGCCATTCTCGCACGTGACAGATGTCAGATCAATCATTCAGGGTACGACGCATTTATTTTGGCCAATCACATGTCGACACGTGTTCCTTCGCTACTCCTCCACACATGCAAATTTTTTTATATAAATAGGTCTTTCTTGGCTTGGATTTTCACACAAATTTGCGATTGCTTTGCCAGATATCGATTTCAAGCGCATCGCTTGCTCTCATTACATCTCGTTGACTATTATGTGCCTGGATCCGATACTCCATCCTCCGGTATCGCATTCAAGCGCGTTTTGTATCCCTTTTCTTTCCTGCTCATTGTTCTTGCACTCGGATCCAATACTCCAGCTTCCAATATCTCATGTTGCCTTGACGTGCTTGTTTGACCTGGGGTTTGCGCCTGAGAGCGATACTTGGAACTTCCGTTCTATTATTTTTGTTTAAAATGTCTAATTTTGAATTCAGTTTGCTTTTTTTTTTTAATGAATTTGGTATTACTGATAGGTTGGACTATTTCGGATTTCTTTTTTATCCTTTTTTTTTTATTCTACCTTCTACAACTGAGGGCCCTGGTGTGGAGGCATTTTCTGAGATATATCTCAAATTTAAGTCCCTGTTCAGTACTCTGTTATTCAGGTCTCTAAAAAAAGACATGACTCATTATCAGGACCTGGTGGCACTCGACAAGCATATCTACAAAGCTAAGCTTGACAGAATGTTTACCAAGTTACATAATGATTTCAAGTCTGTAGATGAGTGCCCAATTCAAGATAAAAAATGTAGATTTTTTGATTATTAGTCTGCTTTTGTTTTTTTTTCTTTTGTTAAATATTTCTGACGATTTGGACTCTGTGCCCTTCACTTCTGAAGCAGTTTCTTCTAGTGGTACAAAGTCTGAAAAGTCAAAGATTGTAGATATAGATACCTTTTGTATTGACACGAGTGTTAATTTAGATGATTGTTCTGATTTTGATCCTGCTCGAAATAGGGCTACTTTTATAGGCCCTAGAACACCCACTACCCTTTCTCCTTTTGATAAATCTTTGATCACTTTGCCTACTTATAATATAGATAATAATTTCTTTTTGACAATATGGGATATATCGGATCTTTTTTACTTCACTAAAGCTGAGACTCTTTGCATTTTGAGCAAAGAACTTGCTGAATTTTCGGATATAATTGATTTTGATGCTGATGATCTTCTCCCTAGTGTTGATGATGTATATAATGATAATTTTTATTCAGGGAAAGATTGCTTGAAAATGGCTGTGGAGGAAATGCACAACAAATAAGATGATCTACCTTCTGAGGAGAAGTTTCTTAGAATCCAAAGTCAACTTGGTTTTCCACAGCCAACTGTCTATTCACCAACAATATTGACATCGAAAGGTGGACATAATATTGATGGAGAGACAATAATCAGCGAAGACAAAGCCGAATGCGTAAGTTTTTGTCTCTTAACAAGTACTAGTAGATTTGTTATGTCAGATTATATACTGGAACTTACTTTGTTTTTTATCATTTCAGAAAACAATTTTCCTTGATGACTTCGCAATTCGTCAAGGAGGGCAGAGATCTTCTGCGGGAGAATTTTCAAGAGATCATGCACTCAGGCATTATCTAAAGTCCTTCAAGAATAATGAGATAAGTGTTGCCCATTCAAAGTTTCATCAACATGGTGAAACTATGATTATGGTAATCAAGGCACTGTCTCATTTTCTTGGAGGACATAATTTTAATAAGGTGCATAAAATAATTTTTGTAAAGAAAACTATTGCGGTTAAAATTTTAGGATATGGACCAGTGAATTCCATGCTTAGATCATCTCATTTTGCAGTGTATGCTGCTTACGTTGATCTGAGTAAGCACGAAAACTATGAGCTATTGGATCCATATGAAAGAAGAAAATTGTTACATGATTCTAAGTTGCAACTTTCATTGGAAAAAATATTGGAAGCAGATTGGATACTGCTGAATTGTACTTTGTAGATATTTTTATTTAATATACAAAATTTTATTGTGTGTCTATAGCCTACTGGCTTGTATAAATTTGCATGCTTTTTAAAAAATTTTATAATCCGTCGATTTTGTATTATGACGAATTTGGATTCTTCTGTTAGCTGTTTTTTGTGCTAGTCCCGCCATGTTGTGTACTTTTATGAAATGTCGCTCTTGCTTGCCAATGAGATTTTTTCATTCCTTGCGATGACCATATGCTAAGACTTCCACTATTTCTTGCAAAGAATGTTGAATGATGTCGTAATATGTGTTGCATGTCATAAAAACATAATCTAAATCAGTACCAAAAGTATCTAATTTAATTGCACATATTTGTCTATCGCAGTGTAAAATCAAAATCTTACCATATAATGTGTTATATGATCAGCACCCCATGCACTCTGAATTGCATCCACAAATTCATTGGTTGTTTTTAGTATCATTTGAACATCAGTATTTGAAAATTTATCTTTTCTCAAGTATTTCACCATGTTGTCTAACTTTTTTCAAACTTCTACTTTGTGTATACGAGTAGAACCTTCTTCTTCGAAATCTTGAGTTGCTGCAATAATTTCTTTCCAAATCGTGTATTGAACCTAAGATTTTTTGCTAGAATAATTTGATAAAAATCTTCGAGCTTTAGATCCTCCAATGCTCGGCTTGCATGGAATATTTCATGTTTTACTTGATAACTTGTCATCTTTTTTTATTTTAACGTGGCCTTTATGTAAGCCTGCTTTGGAAAACACATCCTCTAATCTGGAAATAGCTTCCTCTGCAGAGGCCTCTGGCTCGGAATTCCATGCAAACAAGATGTGAAGATATGTTATTTTTTCTATAATACGCACCTCTGCATGCAATGTATGGATATGAATATTTCGCAGAGGAATCGGTAGTACAGGTTTCCAATTAGAATCTTCTCGATCTCTTGATATTCCTATACTCCTTGTCATGTCTTTTGTCTGGCTTCCAAGTCTTGATCAAGTGGCACCCATTTACCTTTATTTTTTTTCCATCTTTGATAATGGAAGCATAAGCTCAACATTTGTTTTTCAATTTGATAACGGAAGCACATGGAAGACATTTTAATTCTGCATTCTATTTCTCCATCTGATCTTTTGTCCCAGCCTTCATCCATAAGTTCAGATAATAAACTATTTGATAAATTTTTGCATACAAACATTGTTGGGGTTTTGTGTACATTGACACTTGAAATGAAATCCACAAATATATTCAAGGAAATAAACCAACTCAATCTGACTATTTTTTATCCCGTGCTCATTTTTAATTAATTTTTTACATCATTATATATCTTGCAACGAAATGATTCTAAAACTGTAGCATCTGGTGCAATCCATTCATTACTTTCAAAGCTAGGTAATGGAATTGGTACTATTTGTCCAAAATCTCCTTTTGTATTAGGAATGTACATTGATTCATAAAAAAATATTCCACTATCAGCTAGATCTTTTGCAGTTCTATCTCGATATTGCAGCTGTTCAATATCAGTGTGAATAACATCTAACACACCTGCTAAAGATCCACTCGGCTCCCATTCATTTATGTTGGATGGATATAAATCTGCAAGAGAAAAATGATCAGATTGGCAAGTTTACTATTAGATATTTATGAATGACAAAAATCAAAGTATCAAAAATATCAATATTCACAGTTGTTTTTTTTTGTGATCCTGACGGTTGAATCCTTGCACATTTATCTCTGAATGCATATATACATGTTGGACTAGAATTTCAGAAATAGATTTTTCTCCTGATGATGTTCTAAAATCCAAAATTCTGGCCTTCCAATAAGATCGAAACGATAGTTTTGACCTTTTTCTTTTTCGAAATGCTCCTCTTGATGATGGATGCATCAAAACCCAAGAGTTTTTTTAATATCTCTTTGGCACCCATAATCCATTATCATCTATCTCATTGAATAGAAGCATAGAGTCAATTGAGGAGCACAACTTTCTTGATGGCGCCATTCATAATTTGCATGCAAAAATCTGAAACAATGAACTATGAATCTAAAAATTTGTGTAGACAGAAAGCCATGAATCTGAAAAAAAGTGTTTGCGAAAATTTGAAACATTGATCTATTTGGAGCCACAATCTAACTCTGGTTATCCTTGTTAACCATGGTTTGACAATGCATATACATTAATGGTACATCGATTTTCTCATCTCAACCATCTGTCATATTCATTTTCAATATTTTTATGTCTCTTCGGGGGCAGTGACGAGCTGGAAGGGCAGACCTCATCAACCAATAGCATTTCCACATGTTGTCCGATGAAACAACAATATATTTAAAAAGTTTTTATTCTATTTATATTTGAAAAATTCTATGTTACGTAGAACCCCGAAGCTAAGGTTTCAATTGGTCCACATGGCAATGAAAATAAGAAAAAAAAATAAAAAAACATCTTTTTCAAAGGCCCTCGTCGGGCTCTAAGTTTCTCTAATGGTGTGAAATGATGTGACTATGACAACAGAAACTTGTCTTATCCAATTCTATCTTAGATTGAGTACCAAAACTGTGAATAATGAATCATGCATGCATATTCAAATCAAAAAGTGTCCACTTGGGTTTTGGGTCTCTCCCTACCCTCTTTAAGAGCTTATAACTCCTACTAGAGACATCAGAATGAACTAAAACTTATTGCATTGGAAAGATGACTCTTCTAGCTTTCCAACAAGCTATAATGTCAGTATCTTTGGATCTAACATAGAGGAGATAGTGTCAAATGATGTAATCTGGTTTTCACACGTGTGAAAAGTTAGAATTTTGTACATCCTTTGTTTTGGACTGAAAATATCAGTTTTAACCTCATTCACCAAAAAACTGTTCAAGAAAAGATAGCAAAACACTGCTAAACAGCTTCCTAGCTTGAATTGACAGAAAATTCTTCATGCACCTGATGTTAGTAGCATTCAAAGCATGGTATGGCTCTGATACCATGTGAAAAATCCAGAAAGTTCACACGTGTGGGGATCCACAAGAAATGTGTGAATGGTCTTGACCATGCTTTGTGGTGGCACGTAGACCACCTCTAGAGCAATCCTGCAATCTACCAACAGATCTGAGGCTAGAGCACAATCTAGAAAGCTACAGATCAAAGCAAAACTAATTCCTCACAAATAGAGAGAATACATAAGCAAAAGAATGTATGAAGAATGCCTTCTACTCGAGTTAGAGAGAGAATATCGAAACAAGCAAAATAACATGAGATCCAATTTTGACATTATGACATTACCAAAGCTTCATTCATCATTCGATATGAATGAGAATGATATGTTCATATATAGGAGAGCCAGAATTCATGGTACTCCTTGCATTCAATGCATTCCCTACACCTAATCAAGTGTAAACTACTAGCATATTGACATCTAACAGCTTGCATGCTGAAATTGCACCTAACTCCTACCTACTTTGTCCAAATGTCAAATTTCCAACTATGAACCTACAAAACTACATGCATGTGTCAAATAGTGTTTGCATGTCTTGCATGTAACTTCCCTAGATGACTTGGACATGTGTAGAACATGTATACTGACTTGCATGTTGCATGCAGTGATTGCATGTTGCATGCATGCACACTAACTGATTTTGCATGTCATCAAATCTAAATTTACCTAACTCAAACTCGCCCAAATCTATAAGGTCATGTGTCAATTCACATATCTTTGATATATACAATGGAACAAAGTGAAATATGACCATCTTGACATTGTGCATGTCATGTAGCTCGAGTTTGTACATACTAGAAAATAATATATACAACTTGTAAATACACAAGCAAGATGATTTTCCACATCAATCCCTATAGACAAGTTGAATAGCTTTTTATTCTTCACATTTATGCTTGAATGTTTTTAGCCTTATGTTTACTTCTTGCAGTAATATTGGGAAATATTTGGGTTCAACATATTTTGTTTCATTGGTATTTAGCACTAATGAATCCTTGAATGTTCCGAAAGTTATAAATGGACTATTATTTTTCATCAAATATATCATTAAAAAATTAAATAATATCTATACTCGTTGATTTAGTTCATGTGGCTTACACAAGTAAAGTAAAATTGGTATAAAATTTGCAAGATACAACATCGTATCATCCAAATCATTGTATGACACTCTACAAATGTATACAATCACATGTATTGCTAGGTGCACATAATCATATTTCTAATCTCTTTTTTGAAAAGTCTTTTAGGGTCAAAGCTAATTAGTCAGATGCATAAAGTATGTATCCCATTCTTGAATGGTCAAAACTATTATATTGTAAGGTGGAAATGGACAACAATGGTTTATAGTTATAGTTCATTCCCCACAAGCATTGAATGATGAAGGATACATATTTTTCATGTCTCGAAAGTTGGAAATCGTTTGAAAAATATTTTCTACACACCATAAAGGGGATTCTCATCGTATCGAATGATAGATCATTTAATATTAACACCAAAAAGTAGCCCAAGTGGCACATGTGGGATAGAGTTATCATTTAGGAGTATCACACATATGTGGAATACTGTGGTAGTGACACTTTCACTAATATTTCGTCATTTAATAATCATTCAATTGATGAATAAAGTCAATTGTATGATGGTCAAAAGTGGCATAATCTAGATTCAAAGATCGCTCCAAAAGAATCGTTCCATAGACAAAATATTTACACACATTAATGCACACCCCATACACACACACACACACACACACACATGTGTGTGTGTGTGTGTGTGTGTGTGAGTGAGTGATGTGGCATACAAGCATGCACACTTAAATATCACAAGAACAAGTTTATTCCAACAAACAAAAATTAGAACAAACATAATACCATTTTAATCTTGTGTTCACTAATATAGTGTTAAGACCATATATAGGTTTTAGCTAGTTCATAGAACAAATCATCTTACATTCATAACTATTCAATATAAGTTGAATGTTTGACGAATTTACATTTTTCAAATGCATCATGAGGATTTTTTTTTGTAATGAAATACCATTTTCATATTGTTTCGAGAATTTTCAAGAAACAAAATTAATGGTGGAAGTGCACCAATGAACCTTATTTTGTACAACCTCCAATATTTTTAACTTGCAGATAAGGATCCTCATCTTGATCATAAATTTATCTCCTAAATATTCTGATTATTTCAATAAGAACTAAAAACATAGTATAAAATACTCAAACCATAAGTTAGATTAATCACATGAAACAATTGATGCATTATCAAACATGTAGAGTCTATCAATGAAAAAAAGGCCAGATTTTTTTATATCTATCTCTTTTTATATAGCCCTATCTTATAATAACTCATGAGCGTAATCACATGAAAGCATGAAAATTAAATTGATGAGATGAATACCATCACACTCATTCTATTGATAATAACAAATTGAATTAACATAAAGGGTAGAATTTTGTGCTTTGGTAGTATAACTTGTAGTCATATGGATCTCCAATTCTACTAAAATAGTACAATTGTCTAATTTTAAATCCAATTTAGTGATGTTCTATGATTGGATGGTCCCTTCAAATCAGTTGCAAAAAGTAGAATGCATTTAATCATTTGGGTGCTCAATGATGTGAAATAGAGCTTTTAATTTCTATCTATTTTGAGATCTACCATTGTGACCTACAATACTTTTGGTGCTTCACTAACATAGAATACACTTTTACCATTCTAGCATGTCTAGCAATATTCTCCATCATATGAGAATTTTATTAGCCCTTTTGGTATGTCAAAATTCACTTAGTTCTTTTAGCTCCTCGTGAAGAATCTTGGAAAATTCACTCATCCATTTTTTTCAATAGTGCTACCAAAGAATTCACTTACTACTTCAATATCTCTAACAATCCAATTGATGTAGTTGGTGAGAAGAAGAAAATATGGAGGAAAGAACTCCCAAAGAGAGTTTATGAAAGAGCCAAGGAAAGAAGATAAAGATTGAGGTAGGTATTGAATTGGATTAGGCTTGATGTGTTGAATATGAGGATATTTTTTTATCCTATATTATGATCTCTAACACAACTTGTTTGGCAAATGTGACTTTGGTCTACATATAGATGAGTCCATTTTTCCCATTAGTTTGACATGTTTCACTACACATAACTACTCACCCACAATGTGATCCTTCGATTTTTGACCTTATAACATCTTAAAAAAACAGTTATATCTAGATCTCCAAGAATATCCATACGGTGTTTTGAAGAGAGGAGTACTTTATTGGAGACTTTTCTTCCATAGGTTTAACCAATGTTTGTGGGTAGGAATATAGGTGGCCGAAGTGTATCAACTTACAATATCAAGAAACCAACCTAGTTCGTATATGTTTTTATGATACTAAGAGTAAGGACCAGACTCCCTCGATGTTAGATTCATAAATACTTGGGTCAGGTACGTGTAAGGATGGTTTGGCCTAGACAATACTCATACATAAACTTTACATAATTTATTATAGTGCCCAAATACACTAGTGGCTACCCTTTAGACAACAAAGTAATTTCATTTCAAAACAACTCCATAAGTTTTCATGTAGATATAGCCCATCTATCAACTAATGTATATCCTCCAAAAGACGTTACTAAGATTTTGAGTTAGTCAAAAGTCAAATGGTGGTAGGTGGGGTGTGCTTCTTCCTACACCATAGATTAGTTTGTGCTTCTTGTGGATGGTGTGGATTACAATCCCATCCTTTGCAAGTAGCCAATAGCAAGCAAGGGTCAAGGGGCACCCCAAAGATAAAAAGGCACCATTTGTAACCATTTTCCATGCTTAATGAGAAGGAGAAAACTCTTCCATTTTGGAGAGCAAGCATCCTCATTTACTATTCACTCTTGCCTTGCGAATGTTCCTAAGACAAAAAAGACAAAAAAATCAGGCTGAACCTTTGCAGACATCAAATTTTTTAGTTCCAGTGGCCATCAAATAACCTTCACAGAGGTAGTTCCATCTCATTGAGACAAGGACACAGAAAAGCATGTGAAGGTTAGTTTGATTTCAGTGAGCATAAAAATGGGCTTTTAAGTGCTTAAAAATCACTAAAATCATCAGATCCAAAAATTCCACTTAGAGGTAACCTTTGTAGACCATCCCATTGTCTTGAAAATGCCATTTTTAATCAATGATGAGGTCTGTGAATATCTTACTAGACCAGGAAAAGCAACTACCACAAAGCTGGAATACATATGCTGTGGTGGATCTATGATCATCATAGTCACCTCCCCAATCCGCATCCACATAGCCACATAACTCAGGTAAACCCTCATGCTTCCTATACACCAAGCCATAATCAGAAGTGCCTTTGACATAACACAAAATGCTCTTAGCTGCCTTCCAATATGTTTCCGTAGGTGCTGCCATAAACTGACTTACAATACCAACAACATAGCATATAACTGGTCTAGTCGTGGTAAGGTAAATCAAGCTCTCTACTAACTGCCTATACAGCGTAGCATCAAATGGTTGTGACTCGTCAAGCTTAGAAAGCTTTTTACCTGGTTCGATAGGAGTGTTCACTAGCTTGCAATCCTGCAACCTGAACAGGTGCAGCAACTCTCTGACATACTTCGCCTGTGTTAAATCCACTTTGTGTCCTTTTTGCACACCTGCACTCCAAGGCAATAATGCATTAGGCTAAGATTTGTCATCTCGAATTGTTCCATGAGGTCTTTCTTGATCATGTCTATCATCTCTTGATTATTTCCCATATTAATCGAGTCATCAACATAAAGAGAAACTAGAGCAACCATACCATCAAAGCATAAGACATAAAGATTTGGATCAGAATGTGTTCTCACCATCCCTTTAGAATGAAAGTAGGCATCAATCCTGCTGTACCATGCATGTGGTGCCTGTTTAGGACCATAAATTGCTTTTTTCAAGCAACATACTTTATGCTCCTGTCCTTTCGCTACAAAGCCTTTAGGTTGATCCATGAACACCTCTTCTTCTAACTCACCATTTAGTAAAGCAGATTTCACATCCATTTGATGCAAAGGCCAACCAAAATGTGAAGCTAAAGCAACAAGCAGATGTAGAGTATTCCACTTACATACTGGCGCAAAGGTCTCCTCATAGTCAATACCTTTACTTTGTGCATACCCTTTGATCACCAATCTTGCCTTGTGCTTTGCTATACTTCCATCTGCATGGTACTTAGCTCTATATAGCCATTTACAACCAATGGGTTTCTTGCCAACTGGTGGTTCCACTAAGTCCCATGTGCTATGCTTAGCAATTGACTCCATATCCTCTCCCATGGCCTTGACCCAAATGTCATCATCCTTTGCTTCAACATAAGTCGAAGGTTCTTTGCTTTGAATAATGCTGGATAAGAGAGCATAATTTGTTTCATATCTTTTAGGTTGTGTCTTCTCTCTTGTTGATCTTCGTAGCTCTCCCTGGCTAGATGATCCTCGAAAGTCATCCATGTCGCGGCTCTCCATCAATCTCTCAAACCACTTAGGGAGCTTTTTGTCAGGTGATTGGCTTCCTGGTGAAAATGTATCCCACAGTACATCTTTCTCCTTGCGTTTGTCACCTGCAACTTCAATCTTTCTTGCACCAAAAGGTTTATCTCTACCACTCCAACCTGTCTCTTGAGGTTGAGTAGTAGTATCTTGAGGTGTATCCTTGTGTCCATCATTAGGAAAGTCAATAAATGGATCATCATCAGGAGGTATCCTCACTGTACCATCTTTCCCACTGGATGTGTCCGTTTTCTCAGCATCCTCGTCTTCATACATCTTAGATTCATCAAAGATAATATCACGGCTGACACGTATTTTGTTCTCCACTGGATCAAAACACCTATAGCCCTTCACACGATCATCATATCCTAGGAATATACACTTTACATCAAGCTTACATCTTTCTTCCTTAGGAATGTGTACAAAGGCCTTACATCCAAAGATTCGCAAGTGGTTCACCTTTGGCTTCTTCTTCGTGAATGCCTCCTCAGGTGTCGTCTTTGGTATGGCAATGGTTGGACTTCTATTTTGAAGATAAACTGCCGTACTGCATGCTTCTGACCAAAAATCTTTTGGTAGTTTCATCTTAGCTAGCATAGATCTGGCACTTTCCACAATTGTACGATTATTGTGCTCAGCTACACCATTGAGTGCAGGAGTATGATTTAGTGTTGGGCTCCCTTATACCATCCGCAATGAACTTGAACTTTTGGTTCACATCCTTCACAAAGCAACGATCATGGGAAAATTCTACTTTTAACTTTTGATCATTAATGACACCAACGAAAAATAGATTTTTCTTCAAACTTGGTACAAAAAGTACCTCCCTAATCATCCTGCTTTTGCCATCAAGATTGAAACGGTGCCTATCCCCTTGATCTTGCACACATCACCATTTGCTTGTGAAACAAATGTTCCATTATCTAACACTTTCAAGTTAATGAACCAATCCTTGTTACTTGTCATATGTCTTGTGGCTCCCGAGTCAATGTACCATGCTTGATCATCTTGATTAGATGACAATGTTGATATGAAGATACTAGAGTCTTCAATTTCACCCTCATCGACAAGGTTACCTGCCTGCTTTGGTTTTCCCTTGACTGATTCCGCCAAGAATTTTCAACATTCGCTCTTTCAATGGCCCTTTTTGTCGCAATGGAAGTATTTGCCCTTCTTCTTGGTCTTGTTGAAAGATCCCTCATCCTCCTGAGCCTTGGCAAATTGCTGCTTAGACTTCTTCTTGCCCTTGCCTTTGCCTTGTTTTTGGTGTGTCGCAAGCACTTGATCGTCCGTATTTTGACGTCTAACTTTCACCATTTCTCGTCGTTGCTCCTCTTGCATCAAGATTCATGTGAGCTCGTCAAAGGTTGGCAATCTTTCTCTTGATGCTATTCCACTCACAAAAATCTGATAGGGTTCTGCAATGCCACACAATGCATTATGCACCAGCTCCACATCACGTATGCGCTCATCATCCCTCATTGTCTTAATTCTGGTCATGTATGTTTGAATATGCTCTCCTTGTTCCATGCGGGCACTATTTAGTTTTGACTTCAGGATCATGATCCTTGACGGATTTGATGTCTCGAACTGCTCCTTTAGCACATCCCATGTTTGTCTGGGTTTAACAGCATCACAAATGTGGGTAATGATGTGAGCCTTCACTGACAAGTTGATGAAGGTCAAAGCTCTCCTCGTCTTCTTGTCAAACACTTTAATGTCCTCTTCATTTGGCGGTCTTCTCTCATCACTTGTGATGACATCCCACAGTTCCTTCTCCATCAATATGTTTTTCATCTTGAATTTCCACACTGCATAGTTGGAAATCCCGTCCAATTTGCTACTTTCACTCAAAATGGACTCTCCCATGTTTGCCATCCCAAAACTGCCTGAAACTGCAACCGTAGGCTATAAACTGTATGCCGAGGCCAACATTGATGATAAGAAAGATCTATGATTTTTGGTGTTCAAACCCATGCTCAGAAATCAGCCAATCTTCTAAGTTGTTTCACCTGCTTTTTGATGGCTGTAACTTCCAAATTTCTTCATCATGGAGGTTGCCTTACTGCTGGAAATCCAATGCTTCAATTCGTTTGTCAAACGGTGTCCAATTGAATGCACACCAATCACAAACACCAAGCATCCTCTCTACGAAATTTTCAGAATTCCGTCTTTCTACTTTTTAGATTCGACTGACAAGTCCTGTCACTGAATCTTCGCACAGTCTCAAGCTTAGCAGGCTTCTGTATGCTAGAAGTTGTGCACCAGTGCTTCACTTTCCGTCTCCAACCCGCCGTAAATCCCGAACACTTAGAAGACTGCTCTTCTCCCGAAGCTCTCTTCAATGGCGACACTATACTGTGTACACTCCTTAAACCGCTCTGATACCAACTTAGAATTTGCTTCGAACAAGAACACAGATTATGCTACACAGTAACACAGACAGAAAAACACTCTCCACACCAAGCTCATGTAGCAAACTATATTTCTCAAAATGAAAATACACTGTTGACATTCCACCTTTTTATTCTAGGTCTATAAGCTCTTAAATTTGGCTAAATTTGGTTGCAACTTATTTTTAGCTTTGCCATGATACCGATAAGCAATTGTGATGATTCTCTCAAAGATGATGTGTCACTTCTAGGTGAGTTTGAATTTGAAAGGGTATTTTTTTTAATTTATCTAGATTACAAAAAGGAAAAACTTTTCAAGTTTCAACATGCACACGAAAGGTCTTTTTGATAAATTGAATCACCTTGTTTTGAATTGTTATAAACAAATCAGTCAAAATAAATAAATTAACATAAAATATGAGAACAAACCAAATTTTTTCTTTTGTTTATTTGAATATCAAGTCATTGGGTAATAAATAAAACATAAGTTTTTTTTGAAAATCTAAAAATTGAGTGATCTTGTTATTCTTAAAGATTGGATTTCTATCATCACCTAACAACTTGCTTATTGAATACAATTTGGAGGTCTTGTAATTCTTAGGATAAAATGTATTAGTTTTACTATCATCAACTGGATAAGATGGTTCAAATTTTGGCTTTCATGCGAAATGTCTGATAGTTTTAGACGTTTCAAGATAGATAAAATGAGAGATGTAAAAACTTTGATTCTTAACTTGAAGAATGACTGTTTATTTAACTTTCTAACAAAAATGACCTGTTTATTAGCTTTCTAACTTGAAATAAAAAATTTTAATATGACATTATGCGTTATTCAAAAGGATGATATGCTTTTGTGAGTTATGAAAAAGAAAAAATTGCTATAATTTTCATAAAGAAGGAATTTGAGAAAAGCATGTAGCTAAGTCATTTGATCAAGTTAGAAAAATAAGAGAGGTACAATTTTTTTTCTTGAAAAGATTAACCATAGAATAGGAATTTTTTACAAAGGTGCAACAAAAGAAAACTTGCTCATAGTGAGCAAAACTTGTCAGCCTCTTTGAGAATTACTAGGGGAGGTGGTTAAATTTACCAGACCCAAATTCCCTATCATTTCTATCTAACCCAAATTCCAACATTCCAAGCTCTAAGGGATTGCCAAAAGTTATTAACAAAAGAGTCCTCAAAAATTATATCACTTAAGCAATAGTGAAGCCATTAACAAAAGAGTCCTCACAAACAATATCATTAACAATAGTGAGAGCTACAAACTTCAAAGGTCCTAAAAAAGACCATTGTCCATTGTCCCATAGAGGCATTGACACAAGTCTTAATCCCTTGGCAAGATGTTTGATGATTAGATGGTTTATTTTGATCTTTTAAACCCTTGGCAAGATGTTTGATGATTAGATGATTTATTTTGATCTTTTAAACCCTTGGCAAGATGTCTGATGATTAGAGGGTTTTTTTTTCAAAAACTTTGGCTTCCATTTAGGGTTTGACCAAAATTCAAGGGTTAGCTATCTAGCTTGAAGGGTAGTTTTTCGAATTAGCGGTCAAATGCAGATTATTTTGGCCACCCAGAAGTCTAGGCTAGGCCCTAGGATGGGTGTTCATTCTGGAGTCCAGATTAAAAGGCTTTCAGAATTGTACGGCCGACCGCATAAAGTATAGTGTACCGCCGACCGCCTTGATGCGACGGGACGCGCCTTTCAGCGTCACTGACAACAGCCCCCCCCTCCCTCTTGCACCGCCTCGTTATCAACGGCTCCTTCGGACAAAACTGTGAGCCACACAGGCCAGCCCAGCCCAGCCCAGCCTAGCCCAGGCGGGCCCTGCATCTGCCACAACCCCCACTGCCCGCAGTCTTTTTCCTTTCTCACGACAGAATCTCATCTCATCTCATCACACTCATCTGTAGAGTCGGAAAAATGTGAGCCTCCAGCTCTCCCTCCCGGGCGAGTACCTTCCTCCACTTTCAGTCAAGCCAGGCCGCCTACACACTGCCAACTACCAGGGGTCCAGAGTTAGCCAGCTTGCCTCGGGCTGAGGGGCGGCTGTTCTTGGAATTCGGAAGCAGGATTGGAGTTTCAAAGTAATAATAACCTATAGGTGGGCTTCAACTTCAAGCTTTGGAGACCAGTCACTAGTGTAACTACTTGTAACCTAACCAATCCAGTATTTAGTGTTTGATATCTGGTAGACGGACTCTGGAGGCTGTAGCCTTCAAAGTTCAGACTCCGAGGAGCGGGCTTGCTGGTGCTTTGGAAGAGTGTGTGAGTCCAAGACTCCAGAGTAATAATTTTACTAATATTTATAATAACAACAACAGTGAGGCAAGTGCAAATCGCGATCCGCGGTGGCGCTTAGGCTACCGGGATGAATTATTTTTTAGAAAGGGTTTTGGGGTGGCACGCTGCCGCCCTCACAGTGCGCACTTCTCCTCGACCCTCGGGCTGCGGCCACCGACGGGGGTTAATTCCGAATTGTCCAGAGAAGAGAAGAGTAGAGAAGAGAAATCGTTTTATTTATGTTTTTATTTTGTATTTGTTAGGTTAGAGTTTGTGGGCTCCTCCACTACGAGGTGGGCCCTGCCTGCAGTGCTGGGCTGGGTTAGTTGAGCAACCAGCCCACAAAAGTCATGGCCAAGTCGCGACCGCTGTTAAAAACAAAAAGTTAATCATTCATTCTAAAATGGACGATGGCAACTTTTGTTAGAGATTATGGGTTTCCATCATTTCCCCACAATGTTGTCAAAATTTAATTTTGATTTCAATTTTGTACCTCACATAACTTTAGAAACAATGAAAGAATGTCATTCTTCAACTAAATATTTCAATGAGCACGAAAGAATGAACATGGTGCACATGTGATTCAAAAAGTAGATTGAAAAGCTAAACATTGCCACCAATTCTGCGAGGAGGACCTCCCTCGAGGCCGTTCCGCCTTGGGAGGGCCCAATGCGGATGTGGGTTTTTTTTTTCATATTTGTAATGCAAGTTTTTTTACATTTTTGTCAATTTTGAGCTTTTCGGTGGAATATGCATGTGGATAGCCAATGACAGGCTGCCACATAGCACACACACATTTCACCATAGTGTGCATGTGCTATGTGGCAGCCCGTCATTGGCTGTCCACATGAATATTCCACCTGAAAGCTCATGTGCTTATGTGTCAACATTTGATTGACTGATTATGAGACGAATGATCACCTAAAATTTTGGTTGTAGAAAACTTGAGCACTTGGCATTATGTGGGAGGGAAAGACCTTTCTCGAGGGCGTTCTGCCTTGGGAGGGCCCAATGCCCGAGGGCTTGTGCCTGAGCAGGGCGGAACGACCGAGAGCTTCCCCTGCGTAATGTCAATGTGCAAAGGTGGACTTTTTTTTTTCCGGGCTGTATGGTACGGCCGTATGACCGCACCTGCGGTCGCGGGTTTTTTTTTTTTTTTTTTTCCGTATATCTAATTCAATTTTTTTTACAATTTTGTCAATTTTGAGCTTTTCGGTGGAATGTGCATGGGATAGCCAATGGCATGTTGCCACATAGCATGCACATTTCACCATAATGTGCATGTGCTATGTGGCAGCCCGTCATTGGCTGTCCACATGAACATTCCACTGGAAAGCTCATGTGCTATGTGTCAACATTTGATTGACTAATTATGAGTAGAATGATCACCTAAAATTCTGGCTGTAAAATCCACATGAATATTGTGTGGGGGGAGGTGCCTCCTAAATACAAAGGAAACCTGAGCACTTGTCATTACGTATGGTTGAAGGCCCCGTCCGAGGATCTTCCTTGAATGTAAGGTGGAGAGAGAACGCACATTCCGTAGAGAGAGAACACACATTTTGGAGAGAGAACGCTCATTCTGAGGAGAGAACCATCTTTCTTATCACCCTTACATTTCATTCGATTGTGTGTGTGTGCGCGCACGTGCGTGCATGAGAGAGAGAGAGAGAGAGAGAGAGAGAGAGAGAGAGAGAGAGAGAGAGAGAGAGAGAGAGAGAGAGAGAGAGAGAGAGAGAGAGAGAGAGAGAGAGAGAGATTTTCTTCTTTTTCTAATTTCTTATTTTGTGACTTATACTAGAATCATCTTTTTTGAGCTCTCTCAATGATGATCCATTGCATCCTAAAGCTTATTTTCTCAACGCTAATCTAGATTGGCATAATGACACCATGATGAACAAATTATACATCATTTAAAGAAAAAGTTGGACTTTGTTATCACAAACTCAAAATGATTATCTCAAATGAATGGTCCAAAGTAGGTTCTATGTTGATTCATATTGTTTGCCTTTAAAATTTTCATATCTACAAATACAATCTTGTACAAAACCACCACTTGATGAAGGTGATTACACAATGTCCATCTATATCAACTATAAACAAAGATACAATTCCCAGCTACAAATACATAATTCTGCATCCAAGCATAATCATCTTTCTTCATAACCACCCACTTTTCAAAAACATGTTCAAACTTTGAGGATTAACAATACAATCATTGAAATTCCAAAATCGTTGCCAAACATTATTTGTAACATAGTAATCCTTGTGACAACCACCTGGAAATTTTTTTTCCTCCAAACAATCCGGAAAATTTGATTAATGTTCAAATGAATATTCAAAAGGCCATAATATCCAAGTGCCTCTCTTCCAACATAGAAGGATGTCCTTGTTGTTAGTGAAACTAGTTTGTTCAAATCAACCATTACCTAATTATGATTAGCATACTTTTCTCCAAGAGGAGATTGGCCTTCTTCATTCATAGCAGAATCTCTTTGTAACACCGCTTGGGAGATTGGAAGTATTCTTCTTGGTGCCACATCATCAACACACTTTAATTTTGAGAGCCTCTATTCAAATACTTGCACAGACCTAAAAGAAGCTAGTCAATTAGAAAATACTATGAAGAAAGAATATTATCTCCCAAAATTGTCTGGCTCCCCTCAATCAATGACAAAGTAATATTTCTACATAGGAACATGTAACTCTCTTAGAGAAAAAATAATAACTTGCACAAAAAAAGCACCATAAATATTATATCCATCCTAGACAATATATAGCAAAGTAGTCCATGAACCGTACTTAACATAAATAGTAAAAGCACCAAAAATTCTACAAACCAATTGGATGATTTATAGAAAGCTCAAACTCTTTACAATCCTTCTCATCATTTTGCATCATTGGACTTCTCTTCCTCCATCTCTTGTTGGCTATTGTCTTAATGGACTTACTGTTATGTCGATGTCCTGTATAAGGGAATCAAAATAATTCCTTACGTGGATAGCCGGTCACTCCAATTGTATGTGGTTAGTAGTTATGTTACGTCATTCCGGGCATGGTCAATTAAGTAATTAATATATGACGGCCCAAACCTATATTTGGACATAGGAGCACTTGCAGGGTGATTGACTGCTATAATGCAAGAATAGGAGGTCAATAGCTTATTATAGGATTGCATGGGGATCCTAAGGGGATTATTCTCTCCTCTTGGAGAGAATATATACCATGGAAACTCGCCCATCTCCGTGTTGGAATTTCATATTCATGAGCCATGATCCTCTCCTCTCTTGTATTCATTCATTGTGACTTGGGGGTGAATTGGTTAGAGTATTGACTAGCCTTTTCCTTTGGTTGGGTGGTTTATGCTCCACAGGTGTCCTTTTGGTTTGCATGTGACAGGATTCTTGTGCGACCTCTCTCAAAGAAGGAAAAGGTATATCGTTAATGTGGGTTCAACATATTCATGTTGAATGATTCATCCACAAGAATGGAACATGTGACCTAGACGACAACTACACAAAACTATTGTAAGTAACCATTTTTCCAATATGCAAAACCACATAATATTGTAAGAAAGCCAAATTCAACAAAAGTGTATCCTCCACTAGGATGGAAATCTTACCTAATTTCTTAAGTTAAAAGATCACAAGAATCATATATTCCACCAAAACAACCAACAAGAAACATTACACAGGTATAATGTGATTTTTGCCAACAAAGCTCCAAGTGAAAAATCAACAAAACTACCACTTTTGACCAGTGCATGATTTTATCCTCTGGAAATCTAGCAACTTCAAATTGCTCAATTGGGCATCAAGACGAATGATGAGGGGGTTCATATCTATCTTAATATTGTCAAGCTTGTAATCCTTCTTTATCATCTAAAAATGCCTCATAAACAATGTTGTAAACTATCACGTAAATAAAATAATCATGCTTTTGTATAAGGCCTTGTAAAGCTTCATATGGCCCAAAATTAGGTTTCATTACTTTAATTAATAGAGATATATCCTTAACTAATATCTAGCAACAACTAAAAGGCCGTTAAACTTAGTAAACTTTTAAATTTGTCTATAAATAGACTAGTTTCATAATGGGAAGGATCTTTTGGCTCATTCGCTATATTGAACTAAGAACTTCTAGCATTCCTTGTGACTATGATTTTAGGGGTTGCAATTCCAAAGGCTCATGTGTCATAGCACAATTCGGAGTGTTTTCATCTTCTTGTCACTTTGTACTTCAACCTTTGCCTTGTATTCTTTGAAGCAATGGAATGTCTCAGATTTCTTCATTAAAAGTATGACCAGAGTCCATTTGGTAAAATCATCAATAAATGTGACCAAATAATAAGCTCCTCCTAATGATGTTGGTTGCACAGGTCTCACAAATCATAGTGTACAAAATATCATATGACTTTGGTCTTTATCGAATGACGTTTGAAAATTTTTCTTCTAGCATATTTTTCAAATATGCAAAATTCACTTTGTTATTTGAGGAAATATAAAGATTCAAGCCATTCGTGGCATTGCGATACATGTACATAATAGACCTTATATTTAAATGCCAAGACAATTGCGCCACAATGAGTTTTGATTTTGAAAAGTAATCTTCTCTTCTAAAGTTAAGGCATAATAATGACATAGTGTGTATAAGTAACCATGCCTTACTCCTTATCCAAGAATATGTCAATTATCATTGGAGATTACACATTCTTTTGAATTGAACATAATTTTGTAATCTTGATCAGCAATTATGCTAACAAAAATTAAGTTCTTTGTGAGTCTAGGTACATAGAGTACTTCAGAGATAGTTCTTGAAGTTCCATTCTAAAAATCAAGTAGAATGGTGCCTTGCCCTTTGACTTGATGTGAGCTAGAGTTTCCAAGATAAATATTATTGTTGTGTATCAAAGTTTTTTATGTGATGAACATGTCTTGTCTTGAGGCCATATATTGTTGAGATGAACTAGAGTTTAGGTACCAACAATGTGTGTTAGGTATTTTTGTTGAATCCAACATGCAGAGCTTTTGAGATTCCTGAGGTTCCTCGTGTTCTTGACTATCTCGAGTTTCAACATCATTCTACCATTGCCATTTTTATTCATGGTGAATCCTTATCTTGAAAATATTTAATGTAATGGTTAATCATGTTGCAAAATTTACAAATAACTTAGTTTTTTTCACATTGACTTGATCATGCATTAGGTTGTTTGGCTTTTGAAGAGCTCGTAGAATCAAATTCTTCTTTTTGGTGAAAACATGGAAGAAACAGGGGTATGGAAAAAGTGTGTCAGTTGAGATTTGAGACAAGATTAAGGGTGCGTCGGTTGAGATTTGATTGGTGGCGTAGGTTGATATTTAACTGGTGGCATCGGTTGAGATTTAACTGGTGGCGTCGGTTGAGATTTAACTGGAGGCGTCGGTTGAGATTTGAATAGAGGCTTCGGTTGAGGTGGGACGGAGGCTTTGGTCGAGGTGGGACGGAGGCTTCGGTCGAGAATTGAACGGAGGCTTCGGTTGAGGTTTGAATGGAGGCTTCGATTGAGGTTTGAATGGAGGCTTTGATTGAGATGGAATGGAATGGCACGGGTGAGAAGGCAGGTGAAAGCGTTAGTTGAGAAGGGATTGGAAGATGTGTGTGAAGCGAGGTATGTTGCAGAAGGAAAGGGTTGTGAAGGAATGAGGTTGGGTAAAGATAAAGGGAAGGTTAGGAAAGATTTTAGTGATAATATATGGTCCCTCACTTTGGAATTTCAATTTGTCAGGGTGCTTTTTTTATGTATAAAAAAGCACCTAATCACCTAAGTTTAAATCCTTGTTTCGCAAGTGACGGTCATGCCAGGCCTTTTGACGTTTTTTGTTAACTAGTTGTGCGTGGTAAGATATGAGTCTTGTCTCGCATAACTGGGCTAATGTAAATAGCCTGGTTTTGACTTGTTGCTCAATTGTAGCTTTCTCACAGAGATCTGTAGAGAAGGCTTCCATGATTCTTAGAGAAGGGACTAAGAATTCTACAGGCATTACCGTCTCTTGACCATACACTAGATGGAATGGGGTAACCCATCTAGTGGCTTTCTTCAGGGTGGTGCGGTAAGCCTAGATAGTTGAGAAGAGTTTCATTTCCCAATCAGAACGACTGGTTTCAACTATCTTCGTCAATATCTTACATATCGTCTTGTTAGTTGATTCAACCTGGCCATTACATCTAGGATAGTATGGTGTACTCTTCCGGTGCTCTACAAGGTAATGATGTAGCAAATTATCAATGACGATATTTAAAAAGTGCGTGTTGCGATCGCTAACTAGCTCTATAGGACAACCAAAACGTGTAATAATATTTTTGTAAAGAAAATGCGCTATAATTTTTGCGTTGGCATCCTTTGTTGCCTGAGCCTCAACCCACTTAGTGGTGTAATCTATGGCTATTAGGATATAACGGGCTTAGGTATGTTTCGCTACTGGGCTGATTGGTCCAACAAAGTCGGTTCCCCACTTATGGAAGGCTTCGCCTTTTTCAGCATTAAGGAGCCGGAAAAGGTGATCCGCCATGAAATGTTGGATTCCTTTCCGAACGACTACGCGGAAATTAAATTCCTCTAATATCAACAACCATCGAGCTATACCTCCCGTTTTACAGGATTTATTAACAATATATAACAGGGCTTGATGGTCTGTGTAGAAGGCAAAGGTCTGGCCTAGTAAATAATGTCTTAGTTGTTGAATAGTATAGACCATCGCCAATGCTTTTTGCTCTGTGGTTGTATAGTTTACTTCAGCAGGCACCAGTTGTCTGCTCAAGAAATGTATTGGGAAATCCTTGCCATACTCGCCCAGTTGTGCAAGAAGACCTTCAATGGCATACTTACTTGCGTCAGTATGCACATGGAACTCTTTCATGTAGTCTGGCGAGCAGAGTATGGGTGCCGTGGTAAGGGCTATTTTTAACTCCTCAAAGGCTTTAATGCGTTCTTCGGTCCATCGAGGATCTATCACAACTAAATAAATGAGGCGTGCCTTGCTGGCATAATCGATTATAAAGATGCAATAATAATTTGTGTGACCGAGGAAGACGTAAACTTCCTTCACTATTGCAGGTAAGGGCATTTCAGCTATTACCTTGATTTTTGAAGGATCGGTAGAAATCCCGTCCTTTGAAATTATATGTCCGAGTACTACCCCATGGGTGACCTAGATTTGACACTTATCAGGGTTTAGCGAAAATCCAAATCTACGGCAGTGAATGAAGATTTTCTCCAGTGCGTCAAGGTGCGTAGCGGCTGAGGAAACCCAGATCGTCGAGATAAATCTCGACAATCCGATGCAAGAGGTCTTGGAAGGCCAGTTGCATGACCCTCTGAAACGTTGAAGGGGCATTGCATAAGCCAAAGGCATGACATTATACGCATAAATCCTGATCTCTGTGGCAAAGTTTGTTTTATGTTTATCTTCAAGGGCTATTTGAACAAGTAAATAACCACTGAATCCATCCAAGAAGCTGAAAGCTTCAGCTCCTGCCATTTTCTCTAAGATTTGGGTTGTTAAAGACAAGGAAAAATGGTCTTTCTTTGTAACCGCATTAAGGTTCTTGAGATCGACACAGATACAAAGTTTGTCGTTTTTCTTGGGTACAACCACAATGGGTGATACCCAATCAGTATGTTGGACTTCATAAATGAAGCCAGCATCCAGCAATTTCTTAATATCTTCATCGATTCTCTCACAATAGACGAGTTCAAACGTGGAAGCTTGGTCTGATGGTTTGGTTTCTATCTCTTTGGACAAGGGCTTAATTGGATAATTAAGCTTCTCACGCATCTATTTTTGACTCGGTTAATTTTGTATCGATAATTTTATTTTTTTGTAACCAAGGTTTTTGAGTGGGCGATGTTGTTGCCTTACTTATATGTCGTCATCAATTGTATCCCAGACTTCGTTTGGATACACATCCCATGTGTATACTTTGGGCTTGGGCCTATATGCTTGTGTGTTGGGTACTTTGGATGTCAGTTGGACATGAGCCAATGGCCCTGGTGACTTGATCTCCTGAGGAATTAATTCTGGTGGATAACGTTGGGCATCTAGATAAAGGAGTACACATTCATCCATCATTTCAGCATCATTCATGGAAAGAATACCGTCTTCGGAAATATGGGCGGTAGAGACGCTAGGTTCTCCTAGGCACCAAGCTATAGGAATCAGGTCAATCATCATAAGTGGGATGATGGGTGTATCAATGTCTGTAGAAGATGGGATAATATCCACAACTTCTGCAGCGGTTTCGATACGACAAAGATTGGAATCAGCACAGTCCACAGTCGCTAGTGCCTGACCCCAATTGATTATGTTCGTGGATCTTGTATAGTGGCCTTTTGGTTGGATCGGGACACTATCTGATTCATCATAAGTTGTTGATGACCAATCATCATAAACTTTAGCGGGCTTGACATGGCCAGTTGAGTCAACAGTGACTCATTTGTCGTGATTGCCAAACAAAGGTAATTTTGCTATGATTCCAATCTTAGAAAACACTTGCCATCTAGAACCAGGGTGTACCAAGAAGGAGTTTATAAGTTTTGGCATCTTCTGGTAAGTCTAAGGTGACACAATCGATTACAAATTTGACACTTGCTATTTGAACCTTGATATTTGATAAATGACCAGTAGGGTCTGTAACTCATTAATCAGCCATGCAAAGTTTGTATCGTGGTTGATTGAGGGTATGGAAGCCCCATGACTTTGCCAATGACAAAGCCGTTATATTAACGTCTGATCCGCTATCAAGGATAGCAGATACTGCAGGGTAGTCTTTATAGGACAAAGGTGAGGTGATGCTAGTCCCCTTAGCAACACCTATATTCAGTAGATTCATAGGAATCTGGAGAATTTCATGAATCTCATCTGTTTTCCGTTGGTCGTCAGAAATAGTAGACAGCTGGAAACTACGATGGATATAAAGTTGAAGTTCGGTGAGAGATTTTATCGTGCTATGGAATGGCATAGTTAGTTGAGCTTGTAGGAGGTCAGAAAATACTTCAAGTCCCTAAAGGATCTGAGTGGATAACAGACTGTTTGTATGTTCTTCCTCTCGCAAAAACTCATCTCTAAATTCATTGTACTACCTTTGTTCCATGTTTGGGTCTGGGTAGTCTTTGGGTAATGTGGAAGTTGTCAAGTGGCTTTCATGTGGGTCAGCTGATTTAGCATTGTTTTGTTGTTGTTCTTGTTGTTGGCGTTGTGCTCTAGTGAGAACTCTAACAGGTTCGGATGATATATGACGTGTTGGAAGGATCTTGTTAGGTTGTTTAGGACAGTCTTTGAAACTGTGTTTGCGAACATAGTCTGGACACTCCGCATGGTATTGGTTCTTAACTGTATAGTCAACCATGAAGTGGCCAGTTTTGTCACAAATAAAACATCGATTGCTCATTGGTCCTGTGGCAATAGTATAACCATCTTGGATGGCTAGCTGTGCTGGATTTTCTGGTGGTGTGGAATACTCATCTCGTTTGCACGAGCATGAGTTGTCGGTTGGATATTGTTGAGAACTAACAGATGGAAGTGTTGTATCATGATGATAGAAGTGATCGTAGGAGTTTTCTACAAGATGTGTTTGTGCAGATTCTCGAGGGTGTCTATGTTTTTGTGCTCCAAGATCAGGTTGTCCCCTTGGAGGTGGTCCTAAGAGCGCCAACTGTGGTTGAGGTTCATGTCTAGATTGTCTAGGCAACTCTTGTATATGGACTTGGTTGTTTCTTGATGGATAGTGCAAATTTTGATTTTCTGAAACGAACTGGTGTCTAAGAGGTTGATAATGTCCCCCTGACTGGTTGTGAGGCTGGTTCCTTGGGTTATAGTAGCAATAGAGTGAGGTATGACTCGTAAAGTTGCGAATGTCGCATTTGATCAATGAAGTATCTAGGACCGGTTGGTATGAAGGGCATTCATTGCCAGTGTGTGCACCTCAACAGTGAGGGCACCACGTATTCTCTCGTTTATGGTGGATTTGGCCAGTGGGTAACTGACCTGGCATCGAACTTTGGATAGACTTAAGAGTGTTTTGAAACTCTTTCGGGAGTTTCTCCATCTGTTGCTGGTGTTGCTGGTTAAGCAACTCCATTTGTGTTTTCCATGATTGTTCTCGTGTTTCCTCGTGTGCTCTCCGTTCATGTGGCTCATCGACATCTGATCCCTCGTCTTCTTCTCGAATGGCATCAGACATGGCTTGTTTCAATGATGTGTATTCATCATTGGAGCGAAGTTCATGTCGTATCCATTGTGGGAGTCCAACGAGAAACCAAATTATGAGCATAGATTCAGTGGGTTGTTCTTGTACCTGACTTTTCAATCTTTTGAATCTTTTGATGTAGTCACATACTTTCTCATCTTTTGTCATTTTGATACTATTCAACTTGACAAAAGGACTTTCGATCAAACAAAATAGCTTGAACCTTTTGATAAATGCTTCCTTCAAGAGTGACCAATCTCATTTATCTTCACGATCAAGGTTAAAAAACCATTTTTGTGCTCGATCAATCATGGTCATCGAGAAGAGCTGAACCATGGCTTCTGGTGATGTCTCGCCATAGACATCATTCTCAAAGACTTGAAGAAATCTTTGAGGATCAATGTTACCGTCGTACTTAGGTAAATTCAACTTGGGAGTACGTTTTTCAGTACGCGAAACATTATTTGCAAAAGCTCCGTTTAAGTGAGCTTGAGCTTGTGCGTGTGAAGATTTTGCTGCATGAAAGTGTGGTCGATCGTATGGAGCTTCAAAACGCATTGGTTCCCATCGGTCAAATGGGTTGGTTGATGGCTCTTGGACTTGGAATTTCATCCTAGAATATCTATTGAATCGAGTATGTTTGGTAGATGGAGATACCATCTCTGATGGATAGTCCTCTGTGGAATTCGGATTGTAAGGACGATCCATAACAACTCTAGAGTACCTTAGGATTGGGTAAATATTGGACTCTTTGGTAACGTGACTGGGGTGTGTGTGTGTGTGTTTTTTTTTTCAAAAAGTATTAGTCAGAGACTAATAATGTGGTGCTGTCCAAATGGCACAATTGTTTTGTGTTTTTTTTTTTTGTGTGTTAGGGTTTTGCAATAAATCTGGAAAGAACTATGGAATTTGGCAAACACTGAGACCTAGTCAAATAAGAAAGTTGACTTTGTCTTGAAGTTGACCTGGTCCAGGTTGGAAGTCAAAACTCTCGGTTGAGAGTTGATAGAAATCCTCGGTTGAGAATTGATAGAAAGGTCCGATTGAGAGTTGATAGAATAGTCCGGTTGAGATCTGAGAGACAGCTTTGGTCGAGATCTGATAAACAGCTCCGGTCGAGATATGATAGAACAGTCCGGTTGAGATCTGAGAGATAGCTCCTATCGAGATCTGAGAGGAAGCTCCAGTCAAGATCTGACAGGATGTTTCATTCGAGATCTGAAAGAAAGCTCCGGTCGAGATCTGACAGGATGCTTCGGTCAAGATCTGATAGGATGCTTCGGTGATATATCAAGGCCCACATGATCTCTTTTTATATATTTTTACTTTTGTTTGTAGTTAAAAACTTTGTTTATGGAGGCATACCAGCCCTTTTGTTATAGAATTTAGAGCTTCTATACTAGTTTGTAAATGGTTAAGGAAAAATCGATATGTACCAATGTCTAGAAAATCAATACACTCGAATTTCGTAATTCGATATTTGAATTAGTTATCGCAATTAGGCAGTTATGGACAGTCGTGAGGCTATAAAGAGCCGATGTATTTAGTTGTTTTGCTAAAATATATTCAAGATAGAAGTGTTGGGGACCTTATATGGTATATTCTTGTGTCTCACTCTTGCTCTCTTATTATTTCCGGGATTATGTCTCTTGCAAATGAGTAATAAGAGTAATCTCCCTGTTCAACTAAATGTTATGAAATCTAAACATGATGAATACACATCATAGTACATAGATCTATTGATCTAATTCAGGCTACATCAATAATGTCATGGATCTATGTTTAGTACAACTGTATGATTTGCCGCTTTGATAAGTGGGATAATTGGTGGTGTGGATCCTCCAAGTTATTTGTAGGTTGACTTAACTACTTATGCAATACAGCCATAGAGTATCGGAACTGTATAGATTCTCTAATATGTCTTGTGTAATTGGAGGGGTCTCTAATTCGAGTTAGTGCTGAAGTGTAAATTGTGTGCACAAGATTGTTAGATATATTAAAATAATGTGTAAATTTGAATAAGCATTTATTTTATGAACACCAGGCAGTATTGGCTGCCTATTCTGAACATCTGTTGATGACCAGATTATCATTAATTTCAATATATGACACCTTTTTCGTTGCAAAACGTGGGGATGGCCAACAGCAGAAGCTTGAAGCTTTGAGCGTAAGCGTGTAGGATCTAAAACGCAACCAAAAGCAGTAGAAATATTCAACATGAATCATTCATACAAATTGCGCAAAGGAACAATACAGGAGTGAGACAAAAATTGCACTCTGATTAATATCAACAGTGAGTACAATGGATTGAAGTAATAACTTCAGCTTGTTGAGCGTGATAACATTGGCTATAGAAGAACTCTGATTATAATGTAAGACGACACTTACACTTCTTGATTCAGCTAGTAGTATATATTTACAAGTGTCTTCAAAAAATATCTTACAAGCATTGAATGTTATTTACGTCAGTCTTTGTATATGTACAAAGTGGGTAACCACCCTTGGGATATTTAGCGGTCCAGTTGTTTTTAGAGTTTATGATAAGTTGGCGACGTCGGTCTGCCACTGTTGGAGAAACCCAAAAAATGCGAAGGTGCTTTTAAAAAGTGAAGGCAGAGAAAATGTGAAAAACCCGACAATGTCCTTAAAATGAAGTTTGGCCACAGTCTCGAAAGATTTGCAAAAGATTCACAAAACAGTTTCTTGTAGAAGTTCGAGGCTTTCTTGGTGAAGCTCGAAAGATTCGCGAACAGAATCTTGTCATGAAATTTTTTTTGTTTCTTGTTCAAGCCTTCAGATGTCATGAAATTGTCGCAAACAATTCGCGAAATCTTCTGGACTGTTCTTCAAGCTCACCTATCGCGAAACTATCTCAAGCAGTTCCCAAAATATTCTAGATTTCTTCTTCAAGCTCAAGAATTGTCATCTGTCATGAACAATTTGCGAAACACAAAGTTGAGATGAAGAGATGAACTATCGCAAATTATTCGCGAACATATTTTATTCAAGCCTAAAAACAGAGCGTCTATTTGAATATCAACCGTCGTAAACAATTAGATATCTACTGTTACAACATTGAAAGGCCAAAAGACTTGTCATGTAGCAATATAAATACATGTGCACTACTCGTTGTAACACACTCACTCAATCAGAGACACAACAGCGAGATAAGACAACAAGAGATGTATATTGATGAATCAGATTCAGAGTTATAAAAATTCATTTTTGATCAATAATTCCCTATTGTCTAAATTGTCTTAAGTTGTCTCTTACTTCCGCATATAATTTTTGCATGCATATTCAATCAGAACTAATATTGTTCTATTAGTACATAGATCAGATTCAATCGCGATTGAAGACACTGATATTAGTTTGATTTATTCAAACTTGCATCGTGTTCTCTGTGGAAGAATAATTACTATTTTTTCTACAATGGTATTAGAGCATACAGAATTAAAGTTGATACAATGGTATCTTCGTATCTCTCTCAGCATTCTTTATACATCCCTCAGTAAGCCGCTATCTGGAGGTTATTCAGAAATAGAAGATGTCGTCGATCTTCAATATTCAAGTTAAGATCACTACAATCTTGGACCTAGAAGGTTCAAACTACTTGATTTGGAAATTAAAGACTTCACTCTTGTTGAAAGGCGAAGGTCTGTGGCAATGGATAAAACCAATTCAGGAGAAGCCAGAAGCTACTCCTGGCAAAGAACTTCAAGAATGGAGTTTAAAAAATGACAAAGCTATAGAATTATTGCATCTTCAGTGCATGAAGGATTTATGGGAAGAATTGCAAACCAAGAATGAGACTCGATCTCATAATCAGATCATGTTCTTGGAAGACCAATTAACTTACCTACAGTGGGACGACAAAGACCTGAATACATTTGTGCGAAAGATTAAAGATCTGTTTATTTCCTTGCAAAATTCTGGTGCAAAAAATACAATTTCTAAAGAAAAACAACTTAGTTATTTTCTTTGTGCCCTACCCAGGTCATTCCACACAACTTGAACCTTGTTGGCAAAAGAGGCGACAATGACACTTCAAAAGGCAATAGACGGAGTTAAGGAGGAAATAGTAGCTCACGGACGCTATGATGACAATGTTGATTCAGAAAATGCTCTATTTACTCAGAAGAATAAATCTTCTAAGAACTCTAAGTTTAAGAGGGACTCGTCTAACAATAATGAGTCTAAGACTAATAAACAACAATATGAAAAACAACAGAAAAATTTTGGTGATAAGAAGATCTGCAACAGATGTAGAAGATCAGGTCACATAGAAGAAAAATGTTGGCTAAATCCAAAGATTGAATGCATTCATTGTCATAAATGAGGTCATGCAGCATTAGACTGTTATCAGAATCCCAGAAACAAAAAGGAGCAGAATCGAAGCGAACCTTTAGATTCAAACTATGTCGAAGACAAAGTAGAATGCTCCAGAGCAGTAGAAGACAGGGCAACAAGGAACTCAACATCTTATGTTAGTACTGATCTATGTTGTTCATCTAATTGAATTCAAGAAGTAGTACTTGATTCAGGAGGCACCTCACATTTTGTTTCCTCGAAACAAATTTTGTCTGAGTACAAGAAGACGAACTATTCAAGATTCATTATACTTGGAGACGGTTCTAAACATGTGGTTGATGGAACTAGTGTATTATGGCTAGACACGAATCAGTTGTGATCTCCTAAGGTGTGTAGATGCACCAAGATCAAGACTAGATTGAGATTCAAGATCAATCTTGAATCCTATGGCAAAAACACACTACTACATGCATTCAATCACTTCCAACTCTCACTCACACGTGTGGGAAGTATTCAAAAAATAATCTAAGTAAAAACAAGCTGCTCTCCTCGGGTAGAGAGAGAAAATGCATCAAGATCTCTCGGGTAGAGAGAGAAAGCTAGAAATCCAATAACTCACAAAATCCATGAAATCACCAAATCAATTGATTTCAAAATGAGGAGTACAATGATACTAGTAGGTCCACGAGCTACCACTATGCTTAACTATGATTGGACCACATTTTGTCACCTCTTGATCCTATTGGATCATTGATCTATGCACCTCTTAATTCTATTGGACTATATTCAAGCACACCTCAATTTCCTATTGGACCTCACAAGGTTCCACCTCTATATCCTATTGGACCTCTTGGAATTCATCAAACAAAAAACTTTACACTTGTCTACACTCTAATTAGCAAGTGTTTAGCCTCTTACTCTATTTTGGCTCAATAGTGGCATTACAAGTGGAAATGCATAATTTGCCATCTATGCCAAATTTATTCCTATCAACATCCTACACCTAGATGTTTGACGTAAAAAACATAAGACCCCTATCTCTAACATAGATAATCTTTTTCAATTCTTCACACTCCTCCTAAAAAATTATCTATGAAGATTTGAACATTGATCTTGATATAACTCCAAGATTAGATCTATGCTTGATGAAAGCACTTTTGCTCAAAGGCTTGGTGAGTAGATCGACAATACAAGAGGACGAGTTGACATGCTCCAAATAGATTTCTCCTCCAATAAGCTTTTCTCTCACAAAATGGTGTGCCACTTCTATGTGCTTGCTTCTTGCATGAAATATGGGATTATTGGCAAGAGCTTGGGCCGAGATGTTATCACACTTGATCATTGGTAGATCATCCTCCTTGATGCACTTTAGTTCCATTAATAACCTCTTGATCCAAAGCACTTCTTTGGTAGTTGTAGTGAGTGCTTTGTACTCGGTCTCACATGAAGAGAGAGATATAGTATCTTGCTTTTTGGAAAGCCAAGATATTAGATTGCCTCCAAGAAAGATAGTGTATGCACTAATAGACTTTCGATCCATCTTGTCACTTGCAAAGTCCGAATCCGAGTAGCCAATAATGGATAGATCTTCACTTTTATAGAGTAGACCATAATCACAAGATGAAGATACATATCTTAGAATCCTCTTGGCCATCTTCCAATGATGGATCTTAGGTTCTTGCATAAATTGACTCAATTTGTGCACACAAAAACTAAGATCGGGCCTAGTAATGGTAAGTCAAATCAAGGAGCCTACAAGACTCCTAAAAAGTGTGATGTCCTCAAAGGATCTTTCATCACCTTTATTAGGATCTTTTACAATTTGCTCCATTGGAGTATCTATGCTCTTAGAATTTTCCATATGGAATTTTTTCAACATAGAGTGAGCATATCTAGATTGGCATATAAAGACATGATTTTCATAAAAAACAATTTCTAGGCCTAGGATGTAATGTATCTCTCCTAGATCTTGCATTTTAAACTCACATCCAAGTGCTAGCTTGGTTTCATCAACTAGCTTGATACAACTTCCACAAAGAATAATGTCATCAACATAAGTTAGAAGAATGACAATATTGTTATCAACAAACTTTAGATACATGGAAGGATCATAGTCACTAAGAGTAAATCCTAGTGAGATAAGAAAAGAGTTAAGTCTTGAATACCATGATCTTGGTGCTTGCTTGAGTCCATAAAGACTTTTGAAGAGCAAGCACACTTTGGACTCATCCTTGATGAATCCTTGAGGTTGTTCCATATAGATCTCCTCCTCAAGATAACCATTTAGAAAAGCATTGGATACATCTAATTGGAACACCTTCCACTTGAAAAAAAAAGCAAGAGAAATAAGAATTCTTATTGTCACCATCTTTGCAACGGGTGCAAAGGTCTCCTCATAATCAAGACCATGGATTTGAGCAAATCCTTTGGCACATAATCTTGCTTTATGCTTGTTGATGGTGCCATCATGATTGAACTTGATCCGAAATACCCACTTGCAACCAATCACATGCTTGTTGGAAGGAGGATCCACAAGCTCCCAAGTATTGTTGGTGATCAATGCATCATACTCTTGCTTCATGGCATCATACCACTCCTTGGTATTGAGTGCCTCTTGTACATTCTTTGGCTCTTCATGAGAGACATAAAAAACATAATTAGTGGAATCAAGATCCACTTGTTTGCCTTTGTCAACATATGAGAGCCTCATAGGCTCGGATCTATCTCTCATGGATCTTCTTGGTGAAAAAATCCGAGGAGAGTCTTCTTCAAATCTCGACCCCATCACATCATGATTGTCTTCGAAATCAATAATTGATGATGCATCCATAGATTTCTTGATCTCGGCCTCTTCAAATGATGAGTGTTGATCTTCATGAAAGACAACATCTCTACTTTCAATAACTTGAGAAGTAGAGAGTATAAAGACTCTATAGGCCTTCTTGGTGGATGAGTATCCAACCATGATCCCTTTGCATGCACTAGGATCTTCCTTCTTCCTTGTTTCGAAAGGAATATGGACAAAGCATAAGCATCCGAAAACTCTAAGGTGATCAACCTTAGGCTTCTTCAAAAATAAGATTTCATATGGTGACTTTCCTCCAAGAGCTATATGTGGGAGCCTATTGCAAAGATAATTTGCACAATTAATGGCTTCTCCCAAAAAATCTTTGGGCAAAGATGCCTCAATTCTCATAGATTTTGCACATTCACATAGAGATCTATTCTTTCTCTCGGCCACTCCATTTTGAGATGGAGAGTAGGCACAAGAAAACTCTCTTTTAATGCCTTCAAGCTCACAAAAATATTGAAATTTATTGGAGATATATTCACCACCTCCATCACTTTTAAGAGATTTAATCTTGAATGAGAATTGCTTCTCTACATAAGCTTTGAAAATAAGGAAATGATCAAACACCATAGATTTTGAAGCAAGAAGATATATCCAAGTGAATCTTGTGTAATCATCAATGAAAGTAACAAAACAAGTGGCTCCTCCCTTGCTTGTAGTTGATGAGAAATGCACATCGGAGTGGATTAACTCCAAAGGATGCTTGCTTTTGATAGAAGATCTTGTAAATGGCTTTTTGTGAGATTTAGCAATAGCACAAGCCTCACAAGACTTGATCTTCTTGGAGAATGACTTTGGCAAGCCAATAGCTTTGGATTCTTTGATCATAGAGAGCATGGATTTGTAGTTGGGATGTCCCAACCTCCTATGCCATAATTCCTCCATAGAGAGCTTGTTCACAAGAGCAACATTACAAGCATTCACATACTCATTTGGATCTAGTTTATAGATGCCACCAAATCTAGATCCTAATGCAAGTATCTCATCATTCTTCTTGATAGTGCAAGTATCAACATTGAATTTTACATCAAGGCCATTATCAAGCAATTGGCCAACACTAATAAGATTCTTGGTAAGCTTAGGTACATAAAGAACTCTAGAGAGAGAAAGAACTTTAGAGAATGCAAGCTTCAAGGGAATGTTCCCTATGCCTTCAATAGGACATTCAAAATCATTTGCAGTGTATATTGATTTCTTCACTCCATCATAAGGTGCAATAGAAGAGAAAGAGTCCTTGGAGCTACACATATGTGAAGAGGCTCCACTATCAATATACCATAGGCCGTCCTTCTTGAAAGGAGTAGATGAGAAACTAGAGACCATAAGAGATCCCTCTCCATCACTTGCAATAGTGTCTTCCTTCTCATTGGTAATATTGGCTTGCTTGAGTTGATTCTTCTTTTTGAAGCAATTGGTGGCATAATGACCTTTCTTGCCACAGTAAAAGCACTTGATCTTCTTCTTCTTCTTGAGCTTGGATGATGAAGCATTAGAGGAATCATCTTCCTCCTCATCTTTGTCTTTGGATTTGACTTTGTCCTTGCTTGAGGATTGTTGATGTTGGTTCTTGCTCCTCTCTTTGTGCTTATCCTTGGCAAAGAGAGCTTTGCCATCATTATGAGTGAGAGAAAGCTTGTCCATCCTCAAGAGCTTATACTCTTGTCTTGATTCTTCTGAAATTAGCACACTTTGGAGAGCCTCCAAACTTGGTAGCTCCTCCTTAATGGCATAGGATTGGACAAGATTATCAAATTCACTTCTCAAGCCATTGAGAATGACTTGAACTAGCTCATTTTGATTGATGGAATCACCAATACAAGCAAGCTCTCTATGAATATCTTTTACTCTCAAAACATAACTAGATGCACTCTCATCACTCTTTTGGCTACTTTGAAAGATTTGATTCCTAAGAGTGAGAAGCCTAGAGGTATTCTTAGCCTCATAGATAGACTTGAGACAATCCGAAGCTTCTTTGGCTATTGTACAAGTACCTATCTCCCTCAATATCTCATTAGAGACATTCATCTTAATGTAGTGGAGAGCCATCCTAGCTCTCTTTTTGTATTTTTGAACCTCTTGAAGAACTTGTGGTTCTTCTTCAAGGCCAAGAACTATGTCCATCACGTCTTGAAGGATCAAGATGGACTCCATCCTCATTTTCCAAATTGAATAATTTGAAGTGGTCAATCTTTCACTTGGTTCCAACAAGGATGAACCCATTGAAGACATTTGAAGTGAAGAAAACTCAAATGATGAACAATAAATGTTGTTACACACTTTCAATAGGATCCAATAATTGAGTACTATCTCCTCCTATGAAAGATCTTACAACAATTTGTGAATTGATTCTCACTAGCTACACAAATCTCTCTAAAACAAGATCTATTTCACATCAAATGATGGAGTATAGTCAAAGTTAGGATCCAACACTCTTAGCACGTGTAAAATACACTAAGAAACCAAATTTGACTCAAATACAATGATATTTCATGAAACAAAATGGCTAAGATCTCAAAACAGTGCCTAGATCACATATAGATGAGATTGGCAAGCATACAACTGTGATTTTGGATCAACCAAGCAACCTTTTGACCAAACCAAATGTGTCCACCCAGGTCTAGGTGCCCTACCTAACCCTCTTCAAAAGCTTATAACTTTTGATTGGCTCAACCAAATGGAATGAAACTGATTGCAACAGAAACTAGACAAAAATAGCTTCAAAACAAGCTATCAAGCAAATAAATGGATCAAACATGAGAGAGAATTTCCAAACTGAAATTGGATGTTCCTCACACGTGTCTGAGCACCTGATTCCGTACAGTACCAGGTCAGACCCAATCAATGTCCTTTTGATCTCTTTTGATCCAAGATTGAACAAGATAGCTAGGAAAATGGGCCTTGACAACTTCTAGTTGAAGATTGATGAAAATTTTTCACTTAGATGGATCAAAATGCATGGTAACCTTAGGTAGGCTCTGATACCAAGTTAAATTTCACACGTGTGGACTGTCCACTACATGTACTTGTGATCTCCTAAGGTGTGTAGATGCACCAAGATCAAGACTAGATTGAGATTCAAGATCAATCTTGAATCCTATGGCAAAAACACACTACTACATGCATTCAATCACTTCCAACTCTCACTCACACGTGTGAGAAGTATTAAAAAAATAATCTAAGTAAAAACAAGCTGCTCTCCTTGGGTAGAGAGAGAAAATGCATCAAGAGCTCTCGGGTAGAGAGAGAAAGCTAGAAATCCAATAACTCACAAAATCCATGAAATCACCAAATCAATTGATTTCAAAATGAGGAGTACAATGATACTAGTAGGTCCACGAGCTACCACTATGCTTAACTATGATTGGACCACATTTTGTCACCTCTTGATCCTATTGGATCATTGATCTATGCACTCTTAATTCTATTGGACTATATTCAAGCACACCTCAATTTCCTATTGGACCTCACAAGGTTCCACCTCTATATCCTATTGGACCTCTTGGAATCCATCAAACAAAAACTTTACACTTGTCTACACTCTAATTAGCAAGTGTTTATCCTCTTACTCTATTTTGGCTCAATAGTGGCATTACAAGTGGAAATGCATAATTTGCCATCTATGCCAAATTTATTCCTATCAACATCCTACACCTAGATGCTTGATGTAAAAAACATAAGACCCCTATATCTAACATAGATAATCTTTTTCAATTCTTCACATTATTTGCCAACAGATTTTATTCGAGCCTAGAAACAGAGCATCTATTTGAATATCAACCATCGTAAACAGTTAGATATCTACTATTACAGCATTGAAAGGCCAAAAGACCTGTAAATAAAAGGCCAAAAGACCTGTCCTGTAGCAATATAAATACATGTGCACTGTTCGTTCTAACACACTCACTCAATCAGATACACAACAATGAGATAAGACAACAAGAGATGTATATTGATGAATCAAATTCAGAGTTATAAAAATTCATTTTTGATCAATAGTTTCTTATTGTCTTAAGTTGTCTCTTACTTCCGCATATAAGTTTTGCACGCATATTCAATCAGAACTAATGTTGTTCTATTAGTACATAGATCAGATACAATTGCGATTGAAGACACTGATATTAGTTTGATTTATTCAAACTTGCAACGTTTTCTCTTTGTGGAAGAATAATTACTATATTATCTACATTAGATCCTCATCATAAGTAGTAAAGTTGATTTGCTTGCTACCTTCATCTCTTTGCTTCTTCAAACATTCATTTGCAAAATGCCCTTTGATTCCACAATAAAAGCATTTCAAATCAGACTTATCTTTCTTTTTGCCAAAAGAGGAAGTCTCACCTCGTTCTTGCCCTTTAGACCAATTGCCTTTGCTTTTGCCCTTGAAGTTTCCTTTGATGAACATAGAATTCTATTCATAATGAGATGTCGATGTAGATCCACTTCCTCTTGATTGAAGCCTATTCACCAAGATCTCTTGAAAATCCACAATACTTGGCAAATTATTTTGAATAGCAAAGCTTTGAACAAGATTAGCATGATCATCCAACAAGCCATTAAGTATAATTTGAACAAGTTCTACCTCCTTAATGCTTTCATCAATACATGCTAACTCATCATTGAATGCTTTAACCCTCAAAACAAAAGCATGAGTACTCTCTTTCTTCTTTAGCAAACTTTGAAAGATTTGCCTCCTAAGAGTAAGCACTCTTGATGTAGACTTGGATTCATAAAGCTTCCCAAGCCTCCAAAGATGATGTGCACTTACCAATATCCTTGAGAAAGTTCATTGATAACATTCATCTTAATCATGTGTAGAGCTTTCTTTGCTCTCTTGTCATACCTCACTTAATCTTGTTGAGTTGTTGGTCTCTCCTCCAAACCTACAACAATATCCAAAACATCATTCATCTCAAGAAGTGATTCCATCCTCACTTTCCACAATGAATAGTTGATTGAGGTAAGCCTATCATTGCCTTCCAATAGCCATGTTGCAATGACCTGATCTTCTTCTTTCAACCTGTTCCAATGCACAAAGCACTCTCTTGAATGTCAACAAATGAACTCAAGAAAAAATCACAAAGATATGGAACCTCTCAAATCTCTTCTAGCACTTCTAACTAGAAAATCAACACATAGAATAGTGAAATCTTGATCAACCTATAATCTATCCTCAATCTAATGATTCTTGCCACTTCCTAAGATTGAAACACACTCAAATGAATTTTAGTAACCTCACAACCTAGAGATCCAATCAAAATTAGGGTTTTGATAAAATTACAAAAAATTGAATATCTCAAATTCTACATGCAATTTCTAAAATCTTGATATATCATCTTGTATCCTCCAATGAGACCTTCCTAATGCACCAAAAATCGGCTAATTCCAGTAAACCAAGTGTGAAATTGGAATTGATCAAGTATATAAACCTATATTGAGTTTTAACCTACAAAAGATCAATTGTACACATGCAAAAATGCTAATTTTTGAGTAGAAATCAATCTAGCATGCTCTAGCATTGGTAACTCCTCCAAATCCTTGCTACTGATCCTTTCATAACCTGGACACAAGAGCTCTGATACCATGTGAAGGATTTCAGATCATTCAAGATTCAATCCATGTCCCTGATCTTTGGTTACAAAATGGAGCAAACCAACAATCTTGCCAATGTAGAAAAATCAGCATCTACATACAAAATGAGATGCAAACATTAAGAGATACTGATCAAACATGAACCAAAACATAAAATATAGTTGTTTTCTGTACAATTACAGTACCCTACTGTATTTCACACATGTGGAACCGAAAATAACAATAAATGATTTCTACACATAAGATTGCAAGATAACATCATGAGAGTGCAGTAATGAGTAGTAGAATCCAAAGAGAACCATGTATAATGATGAAATGAGAGAGAGAAGAGAGAAGATGTGTCTATCCACGAGCTACATCCTTTTATAATAGGTCCAAACCCTATTTGGCCACTTGGCTTTCCCTCCAAAATGTAAACCCTACTATTTTTGGGTCTAGATTCAATGTACCCAAAGTTCAAATTTGAATCTATCTCAAACTCGACTACCAACTTTCCCACACTTTGAAAAAGTGTTTATTGAATGTATTTTAAACTAATATAGCTTCAAAAAGTTTATCTCTAAGTCTAAAATGAGTTTTGGCCTCAATTGACAATTTACCAAAATATGACTAAACTTGTTGAAATCTCTCACGATTCTCCTCTAACCTAGCATAGCACATTAGCAAATGGCAGAGAATTCTACAATACCTGAAAGGCACCCAAAATATGGGATTGACCTACAAAGCAAAAATTGAATTCAAGCTGCAACGCTACATTAATGCGAGCTAGGCAAGCTGCAAAGATGACAACAAGTCCATGACAGGAGGATGTTCAATAGCGTGCGGAGCAACAATCAGTTGGACATGCAAAAAATAATAGACACTGGTAGCTCCATCCTCATGCGAAGCTAAATATGTGGCAGCATCGAAGGTGGCTAATGAGGTAGTGTGGTTGTAGATGATGTTGGATGCAATTGGCATAAAACAAAGAGAACCATGCGCCATGATGGATTCTCAGAGTGCCATATATCTATCCTAGGATCCAGTCTTCCATTCGAAAACCAAACGCATTCCTCTGAAGTACCATCACATTTGAGACTTGATCTTGAAAGGAGAGCTAAGTGTTCAATACATAAAATCTGAAGACGTGATTGCAAATTTGTTGACAAAGCCAATGACAAGCCACTATTTACTCTTGCAACCATTCCTTAGCATTTCCCGAAGCCAAAGTAGCTGAAGTCAAAGTCATCGAAGTGCTCGACGAGGTGCCATTGCAACCAGAGGCTGAGGTGCCCGAAATGGCCAAAGTCGAAGTCCAAGTGCCCAACGTCTACCCCTGCAACATAGACTAAACTACTTACAAAGATGACTACCTACTACAAGACGACTCTATTAATTAAGTAGGTAGATCCAAAGTACTGAACTGAAGACACCATTATCTATCAAAGCTTCATACTCATCACTCTTTGCCTCAAACCATTCTTTTGATTCCAAAGCTTCGTGCACATTTAAGAGTTCATTAGAAGAAGTGATGAGAGCAAAAGATGTGATACCTTCCTCAACTTGCTTAATCTTATCCTCGTATGTGAGCCTCGATGGCTCCATTCTTGATCTTGTGTCCAGACCTCCTTGGAGTAATTGGAGCGCTAAGATTTTTCTCTCCTTGATCTCACCCATCTCTTTGCCAATAGGATTGTTAGAGGATTCAACATCAAGCTTGTATATTCTAGAAGGGATGTACATCTTATACCCTTTGCTTGCATTATCATATTCAACCATTATCCCCTTCAGGGAAGAAAAATCTTCCTTGGTCTTAATTGTTGGAAGAAGGAAATGATGCTCGATAAAAAAAAATGGCTGCATTCTATAAATGCACTATTGGGCTCTATGGAATAATCCTTCTTCTAATGCATGACTACACCTATCAAATTTGAACAAAACTATTGTGACTATTGTCATACACGAATTCAGAGTTATTCTAACTTTGAAATCATCATAATCTAGTAGATTGATTTCGTAGACAAACATAATAGAATAAACATTGTTGTAATGAATATGACAGTATTGAAACATTTGATAGTTTATAGAAAACTATAAGAAAACATAATTATATTACAATAGAATAAAAAGCATTCGATCATTTGGACATAATACTGAATGCGAAAATTATATGATCAATTCAGTAAGTAGAATGTACAAATCAAAAGAATCTTGAGCACAAAACAATATGGATGCAACCACATACTCGAAACTATCTTTGAGTATGTGATTGACTCTATCTAACACTTCTGCTAATAAGCAATAAGAATTTCTAGAAATGCACTCTACTAATTTCTAGGATTAATATGCAAAAGAGCTGAAGTAGTTGAAGAAGAATTAACCTAGAAAGTGATCAACTATTTATACTAGTTATGAATGTCGTTTAGGCTTATCCAGATGATAGTTGAAAATAGTTGTTTGGTCATAGATCTCAATTAGAGCTATCCATATTGCGTTGTCACTTATCCAGTTGGGATTCTTGGAAACTACTTGCAAAAATCGTTAGGACAAGTTGTTAGCTTCAAACCAAGTGGAAACAAGTTATGTTAACATTTGATAATTCAAACACTTCTGATACTCTTTGTCATTGTCGTACCCGACTGTTAACCATTTTTGTGTATTTGTGCAGACTATGCAAAACATGAGTAAAATTGCAAAACTAGATAGATGAATGGATGTAGATTAAAGATCGACTATTTGGATAAATCCAACACTCATTAAAATTAATCCATGAATGTCTTGACCTTCAAACTTAGTTCTATACAAAGTCTTTTGTGTGCATTCAAGTTCAGCGCCTTCATAAAAATATCTATTATCATGTCTCGTGTTTGACAATATTTCAAGCTTACCTCTTTTTCGAAAACTTTACTTTTGATATGGTGATATTTGATTTCAATGTGCTTACCCTTGGAATGAAACCTGAGATTGGCTGATAAAGCCATAACAATTTGATTATCACAATAGACAATTGTTGGAGCATTCTACTTCAGACAAACATCCGATAGTAAGCTTCACAACCACACTACTTTCTTTTTTGATTGAGAGACAATGATATACTTTGATTTTGTGGATGATAGAGCTATTGAGGTTTGCTTGTGACAATTCCATGGAATTGGACCACCATTGGAAAAGAATGTAAATCTAGATGTGGATCTTTGAGTGTCTACATCTCCCGCCCAAATTGCATCCGAATAGCCACGAAGTATGTTGAGTTTGTCGTTGTCATCTGCTCCATTGGCAAGTGAGCTAACTTGCAATTCATCATATTATATATCTGTTTAGCATATTGTAATGTACCTCTATTGAGTGATGTAAATCAGCCTTTTCTCTCTGTCTCTTTGAATTTGAGTACCGAGACAATAATGAGTTTTTATCAGATCTGTCATGTCAAATTCTGGGGATAACATTCATTTCACATCTCTTATTAGTTCGACATTGTTGTTGAATAGCATGTGTCGTCCACGTACAATAATGTAATGATGATAAAAAAAATGTGGCACTGACTTGTGTTGATTTTCTAAAAAAAAGAACAATGATTGATTGTAAAAATCAATCTACAAGAGTTATTGATTGCTAGATCTCAATTAAAGTATGCTACTTCCATTCTTGAAAGGTTTGGCATGAAAGACTGTAAAGGGATTGACACCCCTATGGAGCAAGTTTGTAAAGTTTCTAATGATGGTGATGAAGCATCCTTTGAGGACATCACACTCTTTAGAAAGCTTATAGGCTCCTTAATCTATTTGACAATCACTAGACCAGATTTGAGTTATAGTGTAAGCAAGTTGAGTCAACATATGCAAGCTCCTTTGATACATCTTTGGAAAAGTGCCAAAAGAGTACTTAGATATAACTCTTCTACTAGATTTTTTGGCATTCTCTATCAAGGATCTAACTTGCACTTGAAGGTGTACTCGGATTCAAATTTTGTAGGTGACAAAATGGATAGGAAATCCATAAGTGCATTTGCTACTTTTATTTGTGGAGGAGTGATATCTTGGCTTTTCAAAAAGCAAGATACTATCTCACTTTCTACTTGTAAAGCCGAGTACAAGGCATTGACTTCAATAACAAAAGAACTCCTATGGCTAAGAAGACTTTTGGTGGAACTACAAGTGCTAAACACAACAACACCCGCCGCAATTTGTGACGTGAATCGTGGGTTTAATTTTTTTTTAATTCGTCGCGGACGTCGAAAAAATACGTCGTTATAAGGTCATCGAAATTCGACGACTTTAAAATACGTCGCAGTTCGACAGGCACGATGTGTCGGACACCACAGAACCAAATTCTGGTGACGGGAACAGGTGCTGACCTGGACGTCATCTGACGTGGATGTCACAATGCGATGTCCTACGTGGACGTCGGATTGCGACGTCCAAAGACGTCGCAAACTCTCTAACGTGGCTGTCACAATGCGACATGCTAAAATTCAGTCGGATTCCGACATCTGTAAACACAGAATGATCCCAAAATTTTACCGACGGATGTCCGACGCCCATCCGATGTCCATCTGACGTATCCTTGGACGTCGAAATCCGACGTCCCATAAAGTTGTCGGAATCCGACGTCTGTTAACAGAATGATCAAAAAATATGTCCGACGTCTATCTGACGCGTTAGGACGTCGGATTTCGACGTCCCAAATTAGGTAAAACAAAATAAAAAATGCGTAAAAAAACAGCGCATGCATTTTTCTCAGGGTGTTCTTGGAGTTGAGTTCTTGGAGAAGCGATGTTCGTGAATTGTTTTTAAAACAATATTTTTGAGTTGCATTCAACATATGGATCAAACAACAAACTAAGCATGAGGTACTTTTCAATCTTAAACTACTTTTCATTTTATATTTTATTGCATTATTTCATGTTCATTATGAATGACAATACTTCATGCATTACTTCATGGCAATATTTTATTGCAATACTTCGTGTTCAATATGCTTTGTACACGTCATAAATTTCATTTAGAATTTTAGATATAATATTGATTGTTGTTTTGAAATCCGACATTTCTTAGTTGATTATTAATGTATTACAAAATTGGTGTTTTAATGTCGCACGAGTCTTTCTAGATCTAACATCAACTAAAACTTATAAACCTAATCTACTCGTCGTCGTCGTGACGTCCAGTCTGCATGAACACAAGCAAACAAACTACATTAATATTTAATACTTGATCGTATTAAATTAAATAAAATTGACGTCGAAATACAAACCACATTAGTATAAATACAAAAACTAGTACTTACATTTGGAGGATGACCCTCGCTCTTTAGTTTGTCGACTAATGTGTTGTATGATTCTTAGAAGGCAAATTTGTACTCCTCCTTAGTTGACAGACGTCCATAGTCAGCCAACTATCCATGCATTCAATTGAAGTTGAAATTAATTTAGGGCTACGTTGAAGCAGCTAGTCATAATGCATATCAAATAATAAAAGCATATAAAGTCAAAGATGAACTATAAGAGTAGTGTAAGTTCACTTACCATGCTTACTTGCAATCCCGTCTTTTCACTTGAGCCCAACCTAGGATTGCCTATCCCATGCATCCTAGTGGCCGCAACATCTTTTTGAATCTTGTATTTATCTGGTGTTCGTTCATCCGCTTTTACACGGTTCCAATCACTTCTTGAACACCAGGAAAGCTTGGATTGCCTGTCCCTATAAGCTCGTCATGCCATGTCACGACGATGCCTAATCCATAAGCTCATATACTTTCCTTCTCCTCGAATTCCTCTTCTTGTTGGAATTTGTCATGAAGGGTACCAATAACCTGTCATTTATCGGCGGCAGGTTCTTCGGACCATTCACTAAATAATCTGTCGCCAAAATGACGTTGGCATAAAGAATAGAGTCAGTCGAAAACCACCCTTTCTTTTCTATTGGCAATTATATTGCCTTGAGGATCCACGTCATGATAAGAATTTGTGGATGACTCTTCGGTGGGGGCGGGAGCCGCGGCCTCTTGTGAGGGACCACCCTCATTTTGGCTAAGCATATTTTGCAGTTGTGTTCTTTGCTCGGGAGTTAATGATTCATATAAATTTTTTACAAAGTCTCCCGAGCTTTCACCACTGCCTGGCCTCGACATGATTACTACATTCATAAACATACAATACATTACAATAAACCCTAATATATTGAAATGAAGTAGAAAAGAAAATTGATTACAAAACTTTAATGCATATTGGAGTGGGACTTTTATACCTGTGTTAACAAAAGGAGAGAGATATGCGTGTAGAGCTCGAACTTGCACCAAGATTGGCATAAGAATAATGTAAGCGACAATGTATAAGAATAGGTATATCTAAAAATTAAAACATTAGAATCATACAATAATTTTATGTTATTTGTGTTTTGTACTTGTGCATATATGCAGTTTATCACAACGAGATGAATTACATTCAGATCAGTCTAGTGATGAAGACAATACTCAAGTTAACAGGGTAAGTAATAAACATGCATGTGTTCTTGTTCATACACTCCTCTATATCCTGGAGCATCCATTTCGAGACTAGCTACGTCAATTCTTATTCTAAACCTTCAAGCAACATACAAATGGAGTGATTGTAGCGTGACATCTTTATTCGTATACTTAACGCATAACACAACTATTATACTTTATAGCATATTTACATTAAGTTAATGTTTTTCTTTTCTAACAACTCACATTGCTCTTTTTTTAAGTTGTTGCATCGAATACTTTCAAAAGAAAATGTGATACCTAAAACACGAAAAGAAGCATGAAAGATGATGACCGTGCTTGGAATGGATTACGACACAATACATGCATGTCCAAAAGACCATGTTCTATATAGAGCTGAGCATTCAGAAAAGCTTCAATGTCCAGTGTGTAACACTTTACGTTTTTGAGATGACGTACAAGGGGATAAAGTGCCACGAAAAGTGTTACGACATTTTCCATTATCCCACGATTGCAACGTTTATTTCGATGTAAATCTTTGGCACAACTAATGGATTGGCATGTCAAAAATCGATCTACGAATGATGTGATGCGAGTACCAAGTGATTCACCTGCATGGAAACATATTGAAGACCAATGGCCCGAGTTTCAAAATGCACCTTGTAATTTGAGATTTGGCCTTGCTATGGATGTCGTAAATCCTTTTAGCGTTCAAGTGTCAACTTGGTCCACATGGCCAGTTGTGCTCGTTAATTACAACATACCTCCATGGTTGAGTATTAAAACGGGGGACACTTGTTATTGGCTTTATTGATTCCAGGAAAGTACAAGGCCAAGAACATGGATGTGTATCTTGCACCTTTGATCGATGAATTGTGCATTCTTTGGAATGGTATTCACGCTTACGACATCTCGAGACCTTTACAGCAACGAAATTTTGTTGTTCGTGGAATTTTAATGTGAACGATGCATGACTACCCCGGTTTAAGCGAATGTTCAGGTATCTATATAATGAATCTAATCTATTTTAGGGTTTAACATTTGAGTATAATTAGCTAAGCTTATGTTTAATTTGGTTTATGAACTATGCAGGTTTAACCACATCGGATTACAATGCATATTATATTTGTGGACCACTTTTGGAGGGTCGACATGGCACAAATATGTTAAAAAAAGTGGTGTACGAAAATCATCACAAATACTTGCTGCTTGATCATCCTTTTCGAAGGCTGAATAGGCGATTTTTTGGAGGGCGAGGAGATAATCCTCTAACTACACCACCACCCCCACTCATGGGAGTAGCGGAATGGCATGGTTAAGGGCTTAAACATCACGACGTTAATTCTTCATGGAATGAATCCATTGATGGTATGAAATGGTTGTCTATTTTTCATAAATTACCCTATTGGAGGAATTTATTGATAAACCATCTATTGGATCCTATGCACATATTAAAAAACGACGGTGAATCCCTATGGAACCACATCATTGGCATAAAAGACAACTCCGCAGCTCGTAAAGATCTACAAGCGGCCGATGTGAAAAGACCCTATTGGATTCAATACACCAAAGGTGGAGATGAGATTCTACCTAGCGTGCCGTGGATTCTTACAAAAGAGCAACTCTCATATGTTAAACATGTCATAAAACAAATGAGAACTCCAATAGGCTATGCACATTCTTTATGCAAGTCATTTACCAAAGATGGTAAATTAAGTGGATTGAAGTCACATGATTGGCATAAGATGTTGCAATTCATACTTCCACTTTCTATTCGAGGTCTCTTCAACGATGACGTATGAAATATGCTTTACAATTTGTCATCGATAATAAGGTTTGTATATTTTTTTAAGCACTTGTATAAATATGTGATATTTTAATTTTTTTATGTGTTAAACAACCTAATGTACTATCAATCTTGCAGGTGGATTTCCTCAAAAGAAGTGAAAATTAGTGAATTGGATTCCATGAAAATCCAAATGATTGAAAGGGTATGTTTGTTGGAAAGAGATCAAGATTGATCAAAGAACTGATTACTTGAAAAATCTAAGGCAAGAACACAATGGCATACAACAGACTAAAAAAACTAACTTCTCACTATGAAAAATGAATGTCAGAAATAATTCTAAGTACTCAGTATGGGAAAAACAGGCTGCTCTCAGGTAGAGAGAGAAAATCAAAGCTTTACAACTTAGGTAGAGAGAGAATGACCAAAATACTAAAATCTCAATATTCACAATATGGCAGTGGAGTTGCATGGAAAGTCCACTTAACTCAGTTAACTCAACTAATAGGGATCCACATGTATAACTGCATGCATGGATATTGCATGTACTACATGTCAATTCTCAAAATTGCCTAGACATGTGTAGATCACAAAAACTACTTTGCATGTTGCATGCACTGATTGCATGTGGCTTGCATGCACACTGAATGACATTGCATGTTATCTAAACTTTTGCATGACATCAAATTTGAATCTACCTAACTCAAACTTGACCTATTCTAGAAGGTTATGTGCTCAATTCACATACCTTTATGTACAATAAAGTTTACAAATGGAAATAACACGGTCATGCCTCAAAACTCGAGATAGGAAGATATTATTTTACTAATCTTCACACTCCTCCTTAAAATATATGTTCCTATCCAATATAGACTTTGGAATTAGGCCACGGTTAATCCTCATCTTGACAAACACATTCTTGAGCAATGGCTTGGTGAGAAGATCTGCAACATAATTTGAAGATCCAACATGCTCCAATAAGGTCTCTCTCCAAATAACTTTTTCTCTTAAAAAATGATGAGCTACCTCGAAATGTTTTCTCCTTGCATGGACCATAGGATTATTTGCAAGAGCTTGAGCTAAAATGTTATCATTCTTGATAATTGGAAGGTCTTCATCTCCATAACACTTTAGCTCCAAGAGTAGCCTTTTGGTCTATAAAACCTCTTTTGTTGTGGTTGTAAGAGATTTGTATTCAGCTTCACAAGATGATAAGGATATAGTTGCTTGCTTCTTTGATAGCCAAGAAACTAGATTCCCTCCTAAAAAAACTGTATAAGCACTTATGGATTTCCTATTCAGCCTGTCTTCTGCAAAATCTAAATCTGAAAAAGCAACCAAAGTCAGATCTTCTCCTTTGTAGATTAATCCATAGTCTAAGGTAGAAGATATATATCTCAAGATTCTTTTAGCCAACTTCCAGTGATGTATCTTTGGATCCTGCGTGTGTTGACTTAGCTTATGCACACTAAAGCTTAGATCAGGCCTAGTCACTGTTAACCATATAAGTGAGCCAATAAGACTCCTATAAAGAGTGATGTCCACAAAGGATTTTTCATCATCTTTCATAGGAACTTTTACAATGTGCTCCATTGGTGTATCTATGCCTTTACAGTTTTCCATTTGGAATTTCTTGAGCATGGAAAGTGCATATCTACTTTGACTTATAAAGGCATGACCTTTCCAGAAGTCAATCTCAAGGCCTAAAATATAGTGAAGAAGACAGCATATAGATCCAAGAACATCTTGTATAATCATCTACAAAGGAAACAAAGCAATTTGCTCCTCCTTTGCTTTTGGTTGAAAAGAAATGAACATCAGAGTGCACGAGTTCAAATGGATGCTTTGTTTTGATGCTTGATCTTGGAAAAGGCCTTCTGTGTGATTTTGTCAAAACACAAGCTTCACAAGGTTAAAGCTCCTTTGACAATGTCTTTGGTAGTCCAACAGCTTTTTCTTCTTTCAAGTTGACCATAGATTGCATGGCTTTGAAATTGGGATGTCCCAATCTCTTATGCCACAGATCCTCCTGAAAAACCTTGGTCTCATAAGCAATATCTAAAATGTTAGCACTCTCAATAGAATCTAGTTTATACAACTTTCCAATTCTAGATCCTCTAGCAATAACTTCATTTTCTCTTGAGATTATACACTTGTCAATTTGAAACTTGACATCCAATCCACTATCAAACAACTGTCCTACACTAATGAGATTTTTTGTTAGTCTAGGTACATAAAGTACATTAAGCAAGAAAAAAGATTTTGATGATGATGCATGCAATGGAATACTACCTATTCCTTCAATTCTACACTCTACATCATTAGCAGTATAGATTGATCTTTTTGCACCTAGATATGGCATGAGACTTGTGAAAGAGTTTCTAGAACTAGACATATGGGCACTAGCCCCACTATCTATCCACCAGATTTCTTCATTCTTGAAAGGAAAAGATGAAAAACTAGATATCATAAAAGAATCCTCTCTTTCACTCTCAAAATCCTTACACTCATCCTCATTAGTAAGGTTAGCTTGCTTAGATTGGTCCTTCTTCCTGAAATAGTTTGATGCATAGTGGCCTTTTTTGCCATAGAAAAAACATTTGATCTTTGACATCTTCTTCTTGCCACTTGATGTTGCAACTTGTGAGGATTGATCCTCACCACCTTCTTTGGCTTTGTCCTTCTTGAAGTGTTGTTGACACCTCTCTCTCTCTCTCTCTCTCTCTCTCTCTCTCTCTCTCTCTCTCTCTCTCTCTCTCTCTCTCTCTCTCTCTCTCTCTCTCTCTCTCTCTCTCTCTCTCTCTCTCTCTCTCTCTCTCTCTCTCTCTCTCTATAAATCGCTAACATGCAAGTGGCTTCTTCCCATGTGGAAGGTGTACAAGATTCCAAGTTTGATGATCTATCAAAGCATCAAACTCTACTTGCATTGCATCTCTCCAAACTTGTGATCTACTAGCATCTTCATAACATGATGGCTCTTCAAGCATTGTGGCTAGAAAAGAGTAAGAGGTAGAAGGAGTTGTGTCTTCCCTTTGCTTTCCTTTCTTAAAGTATGTGAGCCTTGAAGGCTCAGCCTTGTCCCTTGTGGATCTCCTCGATTGGTTCTTGAGCTTGATCTTCCAAAAAATCATTTTCAAGAAGCTCCTCCTCGGGTTTTGTAAGATCTTCAGCACATTCAATTGAGGATTAGATGCATTTGAAAACAAGTTTCCAAAGGAATATGGACATAACATATACATGCAAACACTTTAAAGTCTTTTACATTGGGCTTATTGCCAAACAAATCTTGATATGGTGAGATCCCACCAGTAGCACTACTAGGAAGCCTATTACATAAAAAGTTAGCACAAGTTATGGCCTCTCCCCAAAATGAGATGGGTAGAGGTGCATCAAGCCTCAAGACTTTGCACATTCACATAGGCTCCTATTTTTCCTCTCGGCCACCCCATTTTGTTGTGGGGTGTAGGAACAAGTAAACTCTCTCTTAATGCCATTGCTCTCACAAAATTATCTGATCCTATTGGAGATATATTCTCCTCCATTATCACATCTTAAACCTTTAATGCAAGAACTAAGTTGTTTTTCCACTAGAGACTTAAACTTTACAAAAGCTTCATATACAAGGCCTTTCTTAGACAATAAATCTATCCAAGTGAATCTAGTACAATCATCTATGAAAGTCACATACGTTAAGGCACCTCCATTACTTTGATGAGAAAAAGCATGTACATATGAATGAATAATATCCAAGGGTGAAGTAGATCTTGAAAAAGATCTCTTGTTGGATGTCTTGTGTGACTTTGCAAGCCCACATGCCTCACGCACTTTGCCACACTTTGTGAATGATTTTGGTAGGCCGAGGGCTAGCTCCTTTGAGGCTATGGATTCCAATGATTGACGATTAGGATGGCCTAATCTTTTGTGCCAAAACTCCACTTGAGTCATCTCCTCCCTAACCATATTCACACTTTCAATGGCCACATTAGCATCCAACTTAAAAAGCCTTCCTTGCTTAATGCCACTAGCTTTGTGCTTATCATGTTTCAAGATGGAACACACTCCATTCTTGAAATGTACATCTAGTCCATTATCCATTAGTTGACCAACACTAAGCAAATTTTTGGTAATGGATGGAACATACAAAACATTATCAAGATCTATCCTTTTAGATGATCCTAAGCATAATGGAATAGATCCTATGCCATATATCTTACATTCTTGATCACTGGCAATGTAAATTGATTTCTTAGAATCATTACAAGAAAGTAAAGTGGAAAAGAAATGCTTGTTGAATGACATGTGGGAACTAGCCCCACTATCAATCCACCATGTTTCTTTGCTTGATGTTGGTGTAGATGCGACCATCAAGGGTGTGTTGAAGCCATCCTCTTCATCCTCTTGTGCAAGATTTTTATGATCCTCATTGCCTTGTGAGATCTTCTTCTTATAGCATTCAAAAGCAAAGTGTCCTTTCTTTTCACAAAAGAAACACTTTAGCTTAGCTTTGTCCTTGATCTTTCCTTTGGAGGTAGATCCACCATCCTTGACCTCGGCCTCCTTGCCTTGGTTCTTCTTGAATGGGTGAGTCTTCTTCTTGTCCTTTGATGTAAAGTTTGATTTCTCATCACCACCATGTAGTGACAAAGACCCCATTCTTTCCTTGAGGTGTAGAATTCTACTCTCCTCGGCCACAAGAACATTATCCAACTTATCTATAGAAGGAAGTTGGTTTTGAATAGCAAAATATTGGACTAGATTAGTGAACTCATCACCTAGTCCATTCAATATCACTTGTACTAGTTCTTTGTCTCGGATCTTGTCTCCAATAGATCCCAATTCTTTGTTTAAAGACTTTATCCTTAGGACATATTCTTGTCCACTTTCTCCACTTCTCTTCATGCTTTGGAGTACTTGATTCCTTAGCATGAGTACTCTAGAAGTGTTTTTGGATTCATGGATACACTTAAATGAATCCCAAGCCTCTTTTGATGAGGCACAAGAAGCCACAAGTGGTCATTGCCTACATTCATCTTTAGACAATGTAGGGCCAATCTAGCCCTCTTCTTGTATTTCGATTGTTCTTGGAGTGCTTGAGGCTCTTCCTCAACTCCAAGAACAATGTCATAGAGGTCATGGATTACAAATAGTAATTCCATCCTCACTTTCCAAATGGTATAGTTTGTACATATTAGCCTCTCACTAGATTCTAACAAAAAACCACCACTGGAAGACATTGTGAATGGTTTGCTCTATGAAATGCACAAAGATTTCTGAATTTGAATGATCTAAAGTAGACTTATTGTTCACAAAGAATCCTATAGTCTTACCCCTATCAATCTAGCCCAAGCTTGAATGATGGTAGAATAGATCTAGACAAAAATTCCTAGCAAACTCACACCAAAAAAAACATTCTAGCACCTTTTTGCTTGATTTCTCTTCACACACTAAGATCTGAACAAATCAGCCTTAATGATCTGATCTAATTCTTCAAAATGAAATGCTTCAATGACTCAAACATTTATTTGATTATTAGCATTCAATGGATTGAACTAGATCTAGACAATGCACCAAAAATCATGAATTTTGGACTAGTATGCAAATTTTTGGACCAAAAACACTATAGAGACTTGATTTGAAGGGTTTTGTATGGTTTCACATGTGTGGATAGTACACCTACAGCCCACAAATCAATATGGACCAAAAATACTGAAGCTATCACTCCCTTAGAGCTCGCCCACTCAAGTATAGCTCAAAAACAACACTATGTCAATGATTTTCACAAGTTTTATGGATCATTACATCACTCTTGTACTTGGCTATGATACCATGTTGATTTTTGTGGAGCTAAGATGTATGTAACTTTCATTGATGATTTTAGTAGATATTGTTGGGTATAAAGAACAAAGATCAAGGTATAATCTCTTTTGTGAAGTTCAAGAATGCAAGGGAGAACCAATTTTTCACAAGGATAGAGTTCTTGAGGAGTGACAATGGTGGTGAGTATATCTCAACCAAGTTCAAGGCCTTTTGTGATGAGCATGGGATCAAGAGGGAGTACACAACTCCAAGGACACCTCAACAAAATGGAGTGGCCGAGAGGAAGAATAGGACATTATGTGAAGGTGCCAAAGCCATGAGGTTAGGTGCTAATCCTCCTAAACCATTTTGGGATCAAGCCTTGTTGTGTGCTAACTTTCTATGCAATAGGTGGCTGAGTGCTATATTGGATGGAAGGACACCATTTGAGATGCTATTCAAGAGGAGGCCGAGTGTCAAGTTTTTTAGAACTTTTGGATGCACTTGCTATGTCAATATAACTCTTGATGATAGGACAAAGGAGGATCCATCTTCAAGGAAATGTATATTTGTTGGATATAGTGAGGTGAGTAAAGCCTACAAGGTTTACATTCCTACCACTATAAGGTGCTTATTGGTAGAGATGTAATTTTTTATGAGGGGAATCGACTTTTTTGTGATGAGAGAGTTGAGTAAGTCAAGTTAGTTAAGAGTTGATGAAGTGTCGACGAAGTCGGGTTGTCGATGGAGTTAGCATTGAAGTCGATGTCGAGTGAGTCGTTGTTGATGGAGTTGGTTGTCGAGTAAGTTGGTGAAGTTGACGATGTCAAAGATGTCAAGTAAGTCGATGATGTCGAGTTGATGGAGTAAGTTGAGTATATACATGGAGAATTCAAAGTCGATGGAGTCGGACTTCGGACTTTGATGACTTCGATGACTTCGAAGTCGATGGAGTCGAACTTCAACAGATTTTTCAGAATGCTCATTATCGAATGAATTTTGGACTTGAACATTAAAATCCAATAGTGTCACCTTAAAGGAGCTTGTATGATTTGAAGCAAGCTTCAAGGTCTTGGATTACAAGACTAAATGTCTTTGTTATTTCCATTGTATTCATTACTAGTGAGTATGGAATCCAACTTTTTAAATAAAATTTCATGATGAAGGCACTGTACTCTTATTGCTTTACGTAGATGACATCATTTGATAAAACTTAAAATGGTCCAACTATCTTTAAGATAGTTATGTTTAGTTAATTTAGGAGCTTTGTCTATAATTTAACAAGAGACATCATTCTAAGGATCTTTTGGCTCATTTGCAATTGAGAAAACTTAAAGCTCCATCTCCTCTTTTTCCTTTGTAAATGTGAGCCTTGGGATCTTGATCTTGCTAGGTCTCATGTGCCTCATCACATGAATCCATGTACTCCTGCCTCTCCATTATGAAATCCATCTCCTTTTGATCTTCTCTTTGATATGAGCTATGTGGTAGCTTGTGGTTAGTGCTCATCTTTGGTTCTCTTCAACATACGTGTGGTAGTTGCTTCCCTATTCTAGCTTGCTTGGCTTGGATTGAGAGGTATGACACATGAAATTTGTGGTATCAGAGCTTAAGATCCAATAATCATTTGCTTCAACATTATTCTCATTGTGAAAAAATCAAAGATCAAAACACATTTAGTTCATCAATGATCTTTAGCCAAATTTGGTTGCACATCTAGAAATAGCTAGAAGATAGAAATCACTACTTTATGCATGATAGAACTTAGAAATGCATAATGATCTGATCATGAACACTGATTATGACTTAGTATTGTCCCTTTTTGTACAGCAGCAGTATAGTACTATAAACAACACGTGTGAAAGCTAAATAACCATAAAATCAAAATTCTACACATAGAAACTCAAGATATCATTTTTTTTTTTTCATGCTAAGCATAGCTCTTCATCATTTCAGACTGCTAAAGATAAAAAAATAATGTGTTGTTTAAATAATACAATGGACACATCTTGAAGAATAAAACTGAGACAAAAGATAGAATTGTTGAATTTCACACGTGTGGACTGTCCACTACATGTACTTGTGATCTCCTAAGGTGTGTAGATGCACCAAGATCAAGACTAGATTGAGATTCAAGATCAATCTTGAATCCTATGGCAAAAACACACTACTACATGCATTCAATCACTTCCAACTCTCACTCACACGTGTGGGAAGTATTCAAAAAATAATCTAAGTAAAAACAAGCTGCTCTCCTCGGGTAGAGAGAGAAAATACATCAAGAGCTCTCGGGTAGAGAGAGAAAGCTAGAAATCCAATAACTCACAAAATCCATGAAATCACCAAATCAATTGATTTCAAAATGAGGAGTACAATGATACTAGTAGGTCCACGAGCTACCACTATGCTTAACTATGATTGGACCACATTTTGTCACCTCTTGATCCTATTGGATCATTGATCTATGCACCTCTTAATTCTATTGGACTATATTCAAGCACACCTCAATTTCCTATTGGACCTCTCAAGGTTCCACCTCTATATCCTATTGGACCTCTTGGAATTCATCAAACAAAAACTTTACACTTGTCTACACTCTAATTAGCAAGTGTTTAGCCTCTTACTCTATTTTGGCTCAATAGTGGCATTACAAGTGGAAATGCATAATTTGCCATCTATGCCAAATTTATTCCTATCAACATCCTACACCTAGATGCTTGATGTAAAAAACATAAGACCCCTATATCTAACATAGATAATCTTTTTCAATTCTTCACACTCCTCCTAAAAAATTATCTATGAAGATTTGAGCATTGATCTTGATATAACTCCAAGATTAGATCTATGCTTGATGAAAGCACTTTTGCTCAAAGACTTGGTGAGTAGATCGGCAATACAAGAGGACGAGTTGACATGCTCCAAATAGATTTCTCCTCCAATAAGCTTTTCTCTCACAAAATGGTGTGCCACTTCTATGTGCTTGCTTCTTGCATGAAATATGGGATTATTGGCAAGAGCTTGGGCCGAGATGTTATCACACTTGATCATTGGTAGATCATCCTCCTTGATGCACTTTAGTTCCATTAATAACCTCTTGATCCAAAGCACTTCTTTGGTAGTTGTAGTGAGTGCTTTGTACTCGGCCTCACATGAAGAGAGAGATATAGTATCTTGCTTTTTGGAAAGCCAAGATATTAGATTGCCTCCAAGAAAGATAGTGTATGCACTAATAGACTTCCGATCCATTTTGTCACTTGCAAAGTCCGAATCCGAGTAGCCAATAATGGATAGATCTTCACTTTTATAGAGTAGACCATAATCACAAGATGAAGATACATATCTTAAAATCCTCTTGGCCATCTTCCAATGATGGATCTTAGGTTCTTGCATAAATTGACTCAATTTGTGCACACAAAAACTAAGATCGGGCCTAGTAATAGTAAGCCAAATCAAGGAGCCTATAAGACTCCTAAAAAGTGTGATGTCCTCAAAGGATATTTCATCACCTTTATTAGGATCTTTTACAATTTGCTCCATTGGAGTATCTATGCTCTTAGAATTTTCCATATGGAATTTTTTCAACATAGAGTGAGCATATCTAGATTGGCATATAAAGACATGATTTTCATAAAAATCAATTTCTAGGCCTAGGATGTAATGTATCTCTCCTAGATCTTGCATTTTAAACTCACATCCAAGTGCTAGCTTGGTTTCATCAACTAGCTTGATACAACTTCCACAAAGAATAATGTCATCAACATAAATTAGAAGAATGACAATATTGCTATCAACAAACTTTAGATACATGGAAGGATCATAGTCACTAAGAGTAAATCCTAGTGATATAAGGAAGGAGTTAAGTCTTGAATACCATGATCTTGGTGCTTGCTTGAGTCCATAAAGACTTTTGAAGAGCAAGCACACTTTGGACTCATCCTTGATGAATCCTTGAGGTTGTTCCATATAGATCTCCTCCTCAAGATAACCATTTAGAAAAGCATTGGATACATCTAATTGGAACACCTTCCACTTGAAAAAACAAGCAAGAGAAATAAGAATTCTTATTGTCACCATTTTTGCAACGGGTGCAAAGGTTTCCTCATAATCAAGACCATGGATTTGAGCAAATCCTTTGGCACATAATCTTGCTTTATGCTTGTTGATGGTGCCATCATGATTGAACTTGATCCGAAATACCCACTTGCAACCAATCACATGCTTGTTGGAAGGAGGATCCACAAGTTCCCAAGTATTGTTGGTGATCAATGCATCATACTCTTGCTTCATGGCATCATACCATTCCTTGGTATTAAGTGCCTCTTGTACATTCTTTGGCTCTTCATGAGAGACATAAAAAACATAATTAGTGGAATCAAGATCCACTTGTTTGCCTTTGTCAACATATGAGAGCCTCTTAGGCTCGGATCTATCTCTCATGGATCTTCTTGGTGAAAAAATCCGAGGAGAGTCTTCTTCAAATCTCGACCCCATCACATCATGATTGTCTTCAAAATCAATAATTGATGATGCATCCATAGATTTCTTGATCTCGGCCTCTTCAAATGATGAGTGTTGATCTTCATGAAAGACAACATCTCTACTTTCAATAACTTGAGAAGTAGAGAGTATAAAGACTCTATAGGCCTTCTTGGTGGATGAGTATCCAACCATGATCCCTTTGCATGCACTAGGATCTTCCTTCTTCCTTGTTTCCAAGGGCATATGGACAAAGCATAAGCATCCAAAAATTCTAAGGTGATCAACCTTAGGCTTCTTCAAAAATAAGATTTCATATGGTGACTTTCCTCCAAGAGCTATATGTGGGAGCCTATTGCAAAGATAATTTGCACAATTGATGGCTTCTCCCCAAAAATCTTTGGGCAAAGATGCCTCAATTCTCATAGATTTTGCACATTCACATAGAGATCTATTCTTTCTCTCGGCCACTCCATTTTGAGATGGAGAGTAGGCACAAGAAAATTCTCTTTTAATGCCTTCAAGCTCACAAAAGTCTTGAAATTTATTGGAGATATATTCACCACCTCCATCACTTCTAAGAGCTTTAATCTTGAATGAGAATTGCTTCTCTACATAAGCTTTGAAAATAAGGAAATGATCAAACACCATAGATTTTGAAGCAAGAAGATATATCCAAGTGAATCTTGTGTAATCATCAATGAAAGTAACAAAACAAGTGGCTCCTCCCTTGCTTGTAGTTGATGAGAAATGCACATCCGAGTGGATTAACTCCAAAGGATGCTTGCTTTTGATAGAAGATCTTGTAAATGGCTTTTTGTGAGATTTAGCAATAGCACAAGCCTCACAAGGCTTGATCTTCTTGGAGAATGACTTTGGCAAGCCAATAGCTTTGGATTCTTTGATCATAGAGAGCATGGATTTGTAGTTGGGATGTCCCAACCTCCTATGCCATAATTCCTCCATAGAGAGCTTGTTCACAAGAGCAACATTACAAGCATTCACATACTCATTTGGATCTAGTTTATAGATGCCACCAAATCTAGATCCTAATGCAAGTATCTCATCATTCTTCTTGATAGTGCAAGTATCAACATTGAATTTTACATCAAGGCCATTATCAAGCAATTGACCAACACTAATAAGATTCTTGGTAAGCTTAGGTACATAAAGAACTCTAGAGAGAGAAAGAACTTTAGAGGATGCAAGCTTCAAGGGAATGTTCCCTATGCCTTCAATAGGACATTCAAAATCATTTGCAGTGTATATTGATTTCTTCACTCCATCATAAGGTGCAATAGAAGAGAAAGAGTCCTTGGAGCTACACATATGTGAAGAGGCTCCACTATCAATATACCATTGGCCGTCCTTCTTGAAAGGAGTAGATGAGAAACTAGAGACCATAAGAGATCCCTCTCCATCACTTGCAATAGTGTCTTCCTTCTCATTGGTAATATTGGCTTGCTTGAGTTGATTCTTCTTTTTGAAGCAATTGGTGGCATAATGACCTTTCTTGCCACAATAAAAGCACTTGATCTTCTTCTTCTTCTTGAGCTTGGATGATGAAGCATTAGAGGAATCATCTTCCTCCTCATCTTTGTCTTTGGATTTGACTTTGTCCTTGCTTGAGGATTGTTGATGTTGGTTCTTGCTCCTCTCTTTGTGCTTATCCTTGGCAAAAAGAGCTTTGCCATCATTATGAGTGAGAGAAAGCTTGTCCATCCTCAAGAGCTTATACTCTTGTCTTGATTCTTCTGAAATTAGCACACTTTGGAGAGCCTCCAAACTTGGTAGCTCCTCCTTAATGGCATAGGATTGGACAAGATTATCAAATTCACTTCTCAAGCCATTGAGAATGACTTGAACTAGCTCATTTTGATTGATGGAATCACCAATACAAGCAAGCTCTCTATGAATATCTTTTACTCTCAAAACATAACTAGATGCACTCTCATCACTCTTTTGACTACTTTGAAAGATTTGATTCCTAAGAGTGAGAAGCCTAGAGGTATTCTTAGCCTCATAGATAGTCTTGAGACAATCCCAAGCTTCTTTGGCTGCTGTACAAGTACCTATCTCCCTCAATATCTCATTAGAGACATTCATCTTAATGTAGTGGAGAGCCATCCTAGCTCTCTTTTTGTATTTTTGAACCTCTTGAAGAACTTGTGGTTCTTCTTCAAGGCCAAGAACTATGTCCATCACGTCTTGAAGGATCAAGATGGACTCCATCCTCATTTTCCAAATTGAATAATTTGAAGTGGTCAATCTTTCACTTGGTTCCAACAAGGATGAACCCATTGAAGACATTTGAAGTGAAGAAAACTCAGATGATGAACAATAAATGTTGTTACACACTTTCAATAGGATCCAATAATTGAGTACTATCTCCTCTTATGAAAGATCTTACAACAATTTGTGAATTGATTCTCACTAGCTACACAAATCTCTCTAAAACAAGATCTATTTCACATCAAATGATGGAGTATAGGCAAAGTTAGGATCCAACACTCTTAGCACGTGTGAAATACACTAAGAAACCAAATTTGACTCAAATACAATGATATTGCATGAAACAAAATGGCTAAGATCTCAAAACAGTGCCTAGATCACATATAGATGAGATTGGCAAGCATACAACTGTGATTTTGGATCAACCAAGCAATCTCTTGACCAAACCAAATGTGTCCACCCAGGTCTAGGTGCCCTACCTAACCCTCTTCAAAAGCTTATAACTTTTGATTGGCTCAACCAAATGGAATGAAACTGATTGCAACAGAAACTAGACAAAAATAGCTTCAAAACAAGCTATCAAGCAAGATAAATGGATCAAACATGAGAGAGAACTTCCAAACTGAAATTGGATGTTCCTCACACGTGTCTGAGCACCTGATTCCGTACAGTACCAGATCAGACCCAATCAATGTCCTTTTGATCTCTTTTGATCCAAGATTGAACAAGATAGCTAGGAAAATGGGCCTTGACAATTTCTAGCTCAAGATTGATGAAAATTTTTCACTTAGATGGATCAAAATGCATGGTAACCTTAGGTAGGCTCTGATACCATGTTGAATTTCACACGTGTGGACTGTCCACTACATGTACTTGTGATCTCCTAAGGTGTGTAGATGCACCAAGATCAAGACTAGATTGAGATTCAAGATCAATCTTGAATCCTATGGCAAAAACACACTACTACATGCATTCAATCACTTCCAACTCTCACTCACACGTGTGGGAAGTATTCAAAAAATAATCTAAGTAAAAACAAGCTGCTCTCCTCGGGTAGAGAGAGAAAATACATCAAGAGCTCTCGGGTAGAGAGAGAAAGCTAGAAATCCAATAACTCACAAAATCCATGAAATCACCAAATCAATTGATTTCAAAATGAGGAGTACAATGATACTAGTAGGTCCACGAGCTACCACTATGCTTAACTATGATTGGACCACATTTTGTCACCTCTTGATCCTATTGGATCATTGATCTATGCACCTCTTAATTCTATTGGACTATATTCAAGCACACCTCAATTTCCTATTGGACCTCTCAAGGTTCCACCTCTATATCCTATTGGACCTCTTGGAATTCATCAAACAAAAACTTTACACTTGTCTACACTCTAATTAGCAAGTGTTTAGCCTCTTACTCTATTTTGGCTCAATAGTGGCATTACAAGTGGAAATGCATAATTTGCCATCTATGCCAAATTTATTCCTATCAACATCCTACACCTAGATGCTTGATGTAAAAAACATAAGACCCCTATATCTAACATAGATAATCTTTTTCAATTCTTCACAAGAATGACTGACATGAGGTGAGATAGTTATTGAGAAAAACTAAATAGACATTTTATCTTTCAAAAACTCTCAATGATCAATCATGTTTTTATACTATTAAAGAAGATGATTCTAAAAAAATTCAAGATTTCGTTTTTAACAAACTTATATATTATGCATTATAGACATTTTGTATAGATTGCAAATGAAAGAATCATTAAATAATGATTATTCATTTAAAGTGTAATGCAAAGATTTTTAGAGCGTACAATTTGTCCTTTATAAAGAATTGTTATATTTCTTTCAAGATGACAATTTATTGGAGTATAGATATTAGAAAGTCGTCCTAGAATTTTGTAACGTTAGAATAGAGAATGTTGTGTGCGATAAATTTTCAAATACTAGCATGCAATTTAGTTTTTAGAAAATTGTTAAACTCTATGCTTAAGATAGATTTTATATTTACATTCTACCAATTGTTTATTATCCGTTTTTCTAAAATCAACTTATTTTTTTCAAGTACAAAACAAAAGTGAGAAATGTAGGAGGAGTGCTATTTTATAATAAAATTAAATATATAACCATTGATTATTATTCACTCAATGATAAATGCACAATCGAACAAGTTTCAGTATCATGTTTCAATATTCAATTATTACAAAAAAGATAAAAATTGCTAGGATAGATTTTGTGACTTGTCCGTATCAAAAGCCACAAAAATTTAAAAAATCATTCGATTGGAATTTTTCACACACAACTAATTAAATGCTCCATTTGTTTAGTGGAAGTAGTACTACTAGCATATCTTTTGTTAAAAAAAGAAAATATGTTAATGTGAGTTAAATAGTAGAATTTGTATAAAAAAATGAATGAAATCTATTTTTATTTTATTATATGAATAAGCAAAAGTCAAAAAATGTATAGATGAGAAAGACTCTATTATTTTAATATCGAAAAAACCACAAACTCTTGCTAGTGAAAAAGTTGACGACATTCTAGATTTGTCAAATGTTTTGTTCCTAATATAATACTTGAAGATGTTGTAATTGAGGAGTTAATTATTATTGCTTCTAGGACTACTCTAAAAAAAAATGTAAATGAGTCTGATGACTTGTGAGTCACTTCACGTAGTTTTCTTCTAGGGAAATAAAGAGTGTGTTATCTATTTTTTTATTGTTATTTACCAAAAATTTATAGACACAAGATTGTTTTAGTAATATTAAAAAAAATTATTGATTTTGAGTTTTCTCTCTATCCTCTCTAGTACATATTCTTGTATTTGAATACTTAAATTTAAATTCAGAGAAGCGTTTTTTGTTAGTTTGTGAGCTTGAACAAATTCAAGAAATCTCATAGAAGAAGAGATTGAGATTTGAGATTTTTCTGACATTACTATAATAACATAACTCATGAGAAAATATTTTAGATAGTTTTATTACAATGTAGTTTTTTTTTTAATAGTTCTCTAATTTAAATGGTGTTAGTATTTTTTATATACATATTTGACAAATGCACTAAAATTTTTAAATATGTATTTTACGAGTTATGATGAACATAACTAAAAGTAAATATATTTTTATTTTTTTGATTTCTATAAAAATGATGACAAAATAACATCTAGTATTCAAAATACTACTAAGCTCTAACTTTCTTCAAAAGAATTTGAATTTTTTTAAACAAATTATATAATATTTTTTGTTGTAAAGTAAAATATCTCAAGGTGCTATGTACTTTTAGCATGTATGATTATATAATATCTTATTGTAGCTTACTGAACTCGTTTTGCTAGAACTTGTGTAGTATATAGGTTATCGTTTTCCAAGGAGATCGGAGATATAGGTATTATTGATGAAAATGTGTCATATAGTGAAATCAAAGGTAAGGAAAGAGCTAACTTCATCAATGGAGGTGAAGGTTCTTCCTTGGAAAAGATTTTTGTTAATGACTTCTTTGATCATATGGAAAAAGATGTTGCTAGGTGCATTCATGAAAGAGATGATTCTTCTACATTCTTTTGTGATGAGTCCAAAAAAGTCATTTTTCTAGCAAGTGGAGTCACATGTCTTCATAAAGAGAGTAGATCAAATGGTTTTATCAAAAGACTTGGTGAGGGAGATAGTCACAAGTCAAGAAGAAGAGAAGTATGTGAAGAGTTTAAAGAAGGATGTACTTTGAATGATGTCATTGTGAATGATAGTGAGGAAGAATCATTATCATATGAGTCATTACCTAAAACATTGAGTAGAAGTTTTTGTTTGAAAAAGAAGAGTACTTCAATAACCATTATGTTGAAGGTACTAGTTATTTTTTTCATGGCTTCTAATGTCTTTGAGGTTTCTACTCCTTATTATGCAATCATTAAGAGGGAGTCTTATTAAGGAAAGAGCAATGGAAGATTGGTTCTTGGGAAGATCCGGCTCCTTTTGCAGTTTTTTATTGATGCTATATGTCTTGTTCTTGTAGGTGCTATGATTGCTTTTCGCAAAGTTCAAGTTTATTGTTATTCTGCTCTCCCTTAGATTAATAGTTAATATTGTTGTAGATAATGTACTGATGTTTCTAGCTTCTTGGTTGAGTAAGATGTTCCCTCTATTATTAGATTAACCACTCCTTTGTGTAGGATTAAGGGTTTGGAAGACAAGGATTAACTTTGTAGATGTTCAAATCCTCTTCTCTTAAACTATTAAAATAAGGGAGAACTTGAAGTTGGGTCTGAATTTTGCTTTTATTGTTTTTCAAATTTGAAAATGCAAATTAAAAAAAGGTCAATTATGAAATGAAAATGCAAGCTCTTAATTTTTATAGAATCATAATCAAAATATGAACATTCCATCATATTCTATGCAAAGAGTAGATCAATTTTGTTTTTGGCCTCATCTCTATCAGAGTTCAGATAAGAAAGTTTTGGTAGATCAAAGATCTATAGTACTAGATAAGTTTTTGATGATGCGACACTTGATTATGTGGAATATTTCCACCATGCGAGGATCTACCTTCTGGTAAAACAAACTTGTCCATTCTCACGTCATGGCAATATGCCACATCATCATATTCTATGCAAAGAGTAGATCAGTTTTGCTTTTGATCTCTCTCTATCAGAGTTCAGATAAGAAAGTAATGGTAGATCAAAGATTTATAGTACAAGATAAGAACAAACGTACCAGATGTTTTATGGCGACCACAATGGGATTTAGATCCATGAAAGCCAAATACTCTAGTGGTATCCTAGGTCATACTGCCATAGAGTATTTAGAAGGTTTAGAAGTCATATCAATGCTCCTAATGTAAAAAAAATTGGACAAATACGAAAGGGAAATATACATCTTAATGAAAAAGAAGAGGAAAAAAAAAATTTGAATATTCCACATGGAGTTGACCTCGTGAAATCCTTTATATGTGTTTTGATTTTGAATGGACAATCATTATTTAATAATTGTATAGATGAAAAATGAATGATTGTAACTATTGATCATGATGGTAATAATGTGTGATAAAAATTGTTGTTTGGACTTGGTGATATTTGTGAGATGTGTGAGCAAGATTGAATGTTTTCATGATTGAGTAGTACAACAGTTTCAAGATTTGTAGAAGAAGTAAGGTATAGTGTTGGACAGAGAGGTGTAGGTGTGAAGCCTAGCCCCACCATCCTAACCTAGTGGGTGCCATCTTGAAGTAGACAAGGAAAGTCATTCAAGAGGACTGTATTAAAATTGCTTGTCTTGAATGAGTGTTATTCATACTTGATTAAAAAAAAAAAATTGTGAAAAAAGAAGAAGAAAACACTAAGAAATGAAAGATGAAGAGAACTAGCTAAAAAAGCTATAAGTATTACAAACTAAGTAAGTCCAATTAAAAATTGAAATCAACCATTATCACCAAAGTTATAACTGAACAAAAAAATCATTTCTATGATCATTTCACAATAATTCAATAGAACATTTAAAAAATAAAATAAAATAAAATAAAAACAATGTTAATGGATGAAGAAAGTCCCAGTCTACCCAGTTTTAATGGAAATAAAAATGAAGATGCAAATCTACATGAATGTGTGTAGACAAAATTATGAAGAAGAAGATGAGGATATGTTTAGATTATTTCTAGTAACATTGGATAATTTTTCTGTATTCTGTATTGAATCAAAAGAAAATTTGCAATTGGACAAAACTTAAAACAAGCTTCTTGGATAGATTTAGAAGATGGATTCTGATATTATCAAATTACTAAGTGAAATCAAATTGAAACAAAATGAACCTATCAAAAGCTTTGTTGATAGAATCAATTGTTTGGCTAAAAGATTAAGTGAAAGACCAGGAGAAGAGTTTTTCTTATCTTGGTTTATGTCAGGTTTGTCTAATGACATGGCATATGGTATTCTCTCAAAAGTTCCTAAGACTTTTGAGGAAGCTATCTCAAGGGCAGTTGCTTTAGAACATGCTGATAAAATGATGACAGAAATAGAAGAATTTGATAAGAAGAGTTAGATAGATAGATCCTTGGATGAATTTGATGTAGGAATCTCTTCCTACTATGCTAGAGTATCATCTATTCCTAAAATTCTTAAAAAAAATGAATCTTGTTATTATGATGATCCTATTCAAACAAATCAACTTTTTAAAATTAAGAAAAATATTATGGTGCAAGAAGGATGTAGTAAAAATGTTGAGTATGGCTATAAGATTAATCAATCAAATAAAATTATTGTTGTCATTGAAGAAAACAATTGTTGTGAAGATACTCAAGATGTGGTGCATTCCATTGATGTATACCCTAAATTGATGGAGTCTTGATATGATAATACTGAGAAAATGAAGAATATATATAATGCTACAATTGATAAATATGCTCTTGAGGAAGTAGAACAAGAAGGCCAATCAAATTTGGTTGATTCTAACTTGTTCCAAAGTCAATGTCTTTTGAAGGAAGAAATGCTACCAAATGACATATGGATATCACAATCTGAAAGTCAAATATTACCATTATTAGTGAATGATCAAGAAATTGATGATAGTTTGGTTGGAGTAGAAGAATTCATAAAAGAAATCATTACTTCCAATATGAGTGACATTGATGAAAGGTTTCAAGGTCAAAAGATAAATTCCATTCTTCCCAAGGAAAAAGATGATGACCCATATGATTCAAAGAAAGATCAAAAGGATTTATCATCTAAGATAGATGAGTTACAAGTTGTTCATGAATATGATGAAGAGTTAGAATTAGAATTATCCAAGCTGGATCACTCATCTTTGAAGTTGATTAATAATGAGTTATATGAAGAAACTAATGTGAAATACCAGAATGAAAGAGAAATGGAAAATTCTAAAAAAATAAATTCAATATACGATAATGAGATTTGTACCAAGAATACAAATGAAAATGTTCTTCAAGAGTTTAGCCATTGGAATAATGACTATGTTGATTCATTATATGGTACAGATATTGAAATATCAATCGATGATCAATTAGTGTTTACGCTTGTGGATCAAAATGTTATACATGATAAATTGATCAATGACATATCTACTAAAAAAGGAATTGAATGAAAATATTTTTAATAAATATATGGTAAATGAATCTTTGGATGTATTACCATATCAATATAGTGTTATGTTATCATTGATAATTATAATACTCTATCAAAATTTTATGAACTCAGAAAAATATAACTACATACGAGCATTAAAACCTCTAACTAACGAAATACTAAGAAAGCATGATAAGAGGTGGAGAAGTGATTATAACAACAAAAGAGCTAAAGATATTCAAAATAAAGTCTATGAAAAAAATGGTGAATATCAAAGAAAGTTCGAAAAAAAATCAATGGTTTCAAATATTACAAGATTATTTGTAATAATTGGTATAATATGATATTAAGTCATCATACATATGAGATGCTTCATGATATTTACCATAAGAAATATCCAAATAAATTGATATAATTATGATGATGTAGATGTATATAATATGAAATCCTAAATTTGAAACAATATAAAAAGACTATTAGAAAAATATATCTATTCGAAATTGAAAAGAAAAAGAAAAAAAATCACATAAATGATGGCATGACAATGAGATTATTTAGAAAAATGACTGTCATCCAAAGTTGTTACCTTGATCAACTAGACACATAATTTGGCGACATATTTTAATATGTGAATGGAGGATTAAGAAATTTACGTATCAATGTGAACTTCATATCTGAAATATATATGAGCAACCTATGAAGATATTGTTTTATTAGAATATACAATATGCAATGATAGTTTGAATGTAGGATCCAATACAAAATCAAATATAGTGTGTGTTTATGAATGAGATATACAGATTTTCATGGTTATATCTTTACAAACTCAATTTGCCAAATCCATCAAATACCTATTTTTTAAGCTTATAGTAAGGAAAAACTAGTGGTTCAACTACTATGAATTGAACAACTAACTTTAGTTTTATGACAGAAATGTGTGAGAGGCTATCTTGAGAAAAATATTTCATCTTATTTGAGAAAGATATAATATACATCTTGGAAGGTGATACACTCTATATGAAGATTGGGGGTAAAATATCCACACACATTACACTTGCATCATATAGACACTGTGATGTATGCACCCATCCTATATAAAGACCGATATGTTGCATTTCATGCCAACTTGCATTATGCATTGATCTGAAGATGGGATGCAATGTTCTAATGCCTTGGATGGGCATTTTTTTTGTTGAATAGTATTATGAGGGTGGTATTGAGAGGAAATATGAAGATTTGGAAGGGATAAAACATTACTAGTGGGGAGGTGAGCACTAAAAAGAAAAACAGAAAGAGAAAACACTTATTGATGATTATGGATCTATGTCGGAGACATCTGTTGCTGCTGAAGACCATTTTGGATCTTTTATTGAGAGTATTTGTGAGATCTTTTGAGTGATGAGTGGAAAAATGAGTGGAGAGAATATGATGAGTGTTTTCTATTTTGTTGTTCATAAGGTCTTGAGAATTATAATTGGATCATAGATTTTCTTTGGTAAGAATAAAAAATATCATATCTCATACCAAATTTTTTTCAAAAAAACAACACTCATACCAATAGAAAGCCCTTATTATATTGAGTCTCCATCTTCACTTCCTTCAACATCCTAAAAAATCCAAAAAACACCAAAAAACCTAAAAAATCAAAAACACCAAAAACCCTATAAAATCCAAAAACACCAGCAACACATGCCCCAGTACCCAATGGACCCACAAAATGATCCTCAAGTCCCAGACGATTATCCATATGAGATCAAGTCCCTTGAAGCTGAACAGATCAGACATCATAGGTTCTATCGAATGAGAGCCGAACTCCAAGAGCCATCCACAAACCCGTTCAATGGACAAGAACCTAATAGAGCCGAGTCTTCACGTGCACGACCCCGTTTTTATGCTGCTGATCCCTCACAGGCCAGAACCAACCTTAATGGAGTCCCTGCTACCCACGGAGCTCATCTTGACAGACGTACACCCAAGCTAGATCTACCAAAGTTTGACGGTAGTTTGGACCCTCAAAGATTTTTGCAAATCTTTGAGAATGCATGTGATGTATATGGTGAGACATCATCCGATGCCATGATTCAACTCTATGCAGTTATACAAGGGCCACTGCACACCAGATGCTTCATCTATGGTGAAATTGGCCACTCCGTGGTTGATTGTCCAGTCAAGACCAAGTACCATCCTGAGTGTCCTGACTGTATAAGAAAACACTGTTTCAAAGACTGTCCACAGCAACACGCTAAGATCCTACTTGCCCGTCACGTCAGTTATGAATCACAATAGGACCTTCATGACAACAACATGAGCACCATAGCAACCAATAGTTAAACTTGTTGCTCGATCGAGAAGTTTCTTGTAAACTTCTACATCACCGTCCAATACTCCAGTGCCATAATGCAAAAAGACAATCTGAAATGAGTCCTTGTCGAAAGAAAGTAAAACCGATATTCTGTGATTTGCCTCAATGTCCAACCAAGAGCAACCTCCACAAGGAATTGACAGTTTTTCTCCCCTTCTACAAACTCAAATCTATTTGTCTTTCCACATGCAAATAAGATTTCCAATGTACCAATACACAATACATCTAGGATTTGGAAATCCATTTAGAGATTCGGTTCTGAATCTATTGTTCAAAGAGGTCCTCAGGACATAGTACCTCACCCATACCTGCATCTCACGCTATATCTTACAACATCTGTTATCTATGATGATAGATTTTAGTGTCACCAACCTATCTTGTTTTGACAAGGGCATGTCAGAGTAAGTCACATTACTCTACAAAACACCTGAAATATTGCAACTATCAAGGTATATTATCAATGTTGATGAATGCAAGTTTTGTTCGACAAGTGTTATACATTTCTCACTATCTGTAACGTTTGTTTATTTCCTTGTTTCTCTTCACCTATTTTGTGTGACTGATTTTTGCATGAGAAATAGCTATTGCACGAGAAGTATTCTGTAGAGCATCTCCAGAACATATTTTCATTCATCTATCCATCTTCAGATTATCTTGTACAGTAGTTTCAAATTTTTGAAAACTATGAGAAATCCATGACAAGTTAGAATTGATTCCTGCACCTCATTGCCATATTATTCTTTGAGTCAACTATAGCAAGATCGCAACAAATTTAGTTAAAATTTGTTCAATCTTTAGTCCAGTCACATGTCAACGAGTTTCAACTACGTGTTCCACACGTCGATCCAATCTTGAGCATGAACAGTCACCAGCAACAACATCCCCACCAACAGATTTTTTTTGGGGGGGGAGAGTGGATTTGCTTGGATCCACTGGAGCAGTCACAATGCCAGCAACAACACCAACAAGATCAACAGCCAATGTCACAAACCCAAAGTACACAATGACAAGGCTAAGAAGACAGATGGGCAATCCAAAGCGACTCGATCAGAAGAAGTACCCCAGTCACGACGAAGATCCTTCAGAAAGAGAAACACAAGCATTGGAAAATCAATCTCCTTCTTCAACCAACCTCTTGCCATACTTCTGCGCCCATTCTCATGTCTATCGTCCACACCATCTACCGTTGTCACCACCACCCTCCCTTCCATCTGTTTGTTTATCATCAGTTTACTATTCTTCTGAGAAATTTCCAATTTTTTATAGTCTTATCGAAGCAGCTGATAGATCATTGCAAGTGTCTTGTAGAGACCAACTACCACCTATATTGGTTGTTCAGCCGAAAAAGACCTACAAAAGTAGACGAAGCAGCTAGAAGAAATAAAAAGAAAGATCCAGGAAGCTGAGGAGGAAAAAACAAAACTTAAGCAACAGATGAGTCAGATCAACCTTGATCAAAAGAAACTCTCTAGAGCAATGATAGTTGAATCCTCTCTTATGAAGCCCAAAGAGATCCAAAAGTAACGAATCAAAAGAAAGAGCTGCAGAAAAATGAAAGATGAAGACATCCGTGAACCTGCAAAATAAAGCGAGCTCCTCATCCAGCAAGTGGTGGTCGAAGCTCGACATTGCAAGGGTCCAAGGCTGCAATTGTAGAACTATCAATTTCTTCACCTTGTCACCAAGCCTTCATCATGTTTCCTCACCGTTACCAAACCGTCCATCCAAAACTGTTTCTACCACCAGATTTTTTATGATGAGTCCATCCCCTTGAGATTGATAACCAAAGTTTGTGCAACCTGCAGATCAAAGGTTTTCCTTGAGACTGGGACTTCAACTGAGAGAAGAACCACGGAAACACCCAGAGGTAAATGGAGGATACAAACCTCCCAGAAAAAAACCAAAGATGGAATCTGCCAAGAAACCAAAGATGAAACCGTCAATGGCAGATACAAGTAACTGAACAAAGAGACATGATGAAAGCACTCGAGCATGCAAGTTATGAAGTTGCTGGGAGCTCTCCAATTTTGAGAATGTCAACCACCTATAGAAATAAGACATTCTAATCCTCGTGGCAATTCATGAAAGACAGTTTTTGTGATAAAGACTGGTGACAATAAGCACTTGGTTTTATGTAAGAGAACAAGGATCTATGCTTTTCCAAGTGACGATCGAAGATGCCAATACAAAGCAGAGCGACATCGTCCAATATGAGTTGCAGTGGGTCCTGCAACACATTAGGGGTGGGATAATGTTGGCTGATTTTGACGAATCCCCAAGATACTCGGACAGAGCAACTCAAGAGCACCTCTCACCTTAGACCGAGGAGGTCTCTGAGAAGACGAGACTAATGAAGACTGAGAGCCGAGTATGAGAGCCAGGAAATACTAGCTAGGAAAAACAAGTAAGAACTGTGTAAGCCTCATGGTGAATCCTGGAAGATGGAATGACCATGTAGGAGCTAGTATTTCTAAGCAAATGCAATAAATTCAAGTAGACCCCTCTTAAAGAAAGTAAAGTGAGCCACCTTTTGATGGTGACCTCTAGTGGAGAGCAATATTCCACTTGTAATTTGTGAAATGTGGAAATTCCACTAGGATGCCACCTAAGGAGCTCTCTTGCTTATTTAAGAGACTCCCTCTTTGTGAAGAGAAGCTTTTGCATTGTATCTACTCCATGCTTAATAAGAAGATTTTCCATGAGTTTGATGCTACACTAAGCTCCTTGATCATGATGGTTCTCTTGAGTGATGCCCCTATGATCATGCCCTTCCATTCATATTGTGTGTGGTTGTGGATTTAGAGTGGATTAGTTTTCTTGCTTTTTAGAGTGGATTAGATTTCTTGTTTTCTTGTGGGTTAATGTAGGAGCCAGCATTCAAGTAAACTAAATAGGTTGGATCTGTGGTGTGATTCTTGCATATCTCTATACAATCCAGTTCTTGATGTTCTTGGGATGTCCAAGAATCAAAAGGCTGGTTGGTTTCTTGATTCTTGGACTTCTAACATGCTGTAGATTAGTTTCTTGTTTCTTGTTCTGTCAATTTATGCAAGGTAGTACAGTGTTAATGTAGTGTAGGCTCTGATCTCAGTCCGTTTTAAGTGTAGGTAGCTGTAGAATCTGTAGAACGTTCATTGGTTTGCATGCTGATTTGTGAATGAGCGTTCTTGGCTTGCATCCATGTCGAATGTAAGTGCGTTCAAGAGCGACGTGCCTGAGTTGTCCTCTGACAGGCAGGACACTAAAAAAATACTAAACGACACTCTATCCCTTCTGCCTGGGTTGGCATTGTTAAATCAAGAAGACATCTAACGACTACCATGAAGCTTGGTAACAGGCAGAAACGATTCTAAAGAAGTAGAAAGAATCAGAGAAACGAGTAAACAATAGGTCCTCTAGAGCAGGGGATCTGTCAACAGTCTTGTTATTGATGCCATGGATAAGAAAATGATGTTGCTTCATTTTGTTAGAGTACCAAAAAATTTGAACGAGGCAGATTTTATTCAGATTCATCTCATTGGAGCACTTGTGTTTAATGGCAACTTGGAGTTCAAGGTCTTTTTAATTATCCCAACATTTGAAACAATCTACATTTGACAATCACCATTGTATTACAAGATAATCTACGAATTTTATAAAAATCTTCTAGAATTACTTCATTTGTAGCTTGACATCACTACTAGGAAAAATAAAAACTAAATTGTTTTGGCATACTTGTCCATGCTAGTAGAAATTTTTTAAGAATAAAAATAAAAATAGGATTTGTGTTGGTGGGCCACACCCACAAGAAGGCATTTTCTTTACCAATGCTTCAATTTAACATTCTCGAATAATCATATGAGCCAAAAGCAAACATGTCGTTAATCAGACACACGTATGATTTCCATGATATATTAAGATGTCCAATGAGACAGAGCATTGTGTAGCTAATATTAATGATATTAGCTTTTAGCATTTCAGCATCAGTCTAAAATTAAATGTAATGAAACAAAAATTACATTGTTATAGGGTAAAACAATTTTCAATTTAGTTTCGTGGCTACCTCTTGAAGGAGTTCGTTTTTTGCTCAATATCCCTTCTACTCACATCACTCTTGTTGCCTTGTCTCTCTTAAACTCCATTCTAGAAGAACAAAAGGCGCAAAGAGAACATCATGAGGTTGATCCATTTGCCTCATTAAATTTCTTGGAATCAAGTATTCAAACAACTTATCAGTTTTTTGATGAGTTTGATCAGCATTGGTGGATGGAATTTTTCAAAGAACAAAAAATCAGTTTAATCAACTTCGAAGATGCATCAACAACTAGAGAATTTCATTGGTCTTATAAATCAGGATTTTCAACTACAATTGTCGAACCTTCAGACCTTTTCGGGATAATGATTTCTTGCAACTTGTGCAAGGTGAAGAAAGTGAAATTTATGTGGGCTCAAGGAAGAATAGGCAAAAAGTGTAAGAGCTACAAAATGAAGTGGTGCAATGATCTATATGAAATTCAAATTGGAAGTCTTGTCACACTTCTAGCTTCAAAAAACAATGAAGGACATTCATTTAAAATTGCTAGAGTGCTTGGTTTCATTCAAAATAGCAACCAACCAAAAGTATTACATGTCCATTTTTTGTGCACCACTTCAACGAATGCTTTTTTGAGAAGGTATGGATTTGAAATGTTACAAGTAGCTCTGAAGGACAAGAGAAAGCAATTGCCAAAAAATCAACCAAGAGTCGACGATTTGAATTTATAGGATATAGATATCTTGGCGTTTAATTTTGAGTTAACAATGACCAATCATCTACAAAACTCAACTATATCCATATTGAAAGAACGACTTGAATTAATGAGATAACCATCATTTTCAACTTGTCAACAACGTAGAAAAATTGGGTTGTCCCATTGAATTCATGGGACAGCCATCATTCTCAACTCGTCAACAATAGAGAAAAATTGACTTACAAGGTTTCTTGTCAACATTGGATGCTGAACCTGAAGAAGATATGCCAATTGACTTTGATGAAAAAGACTAATTCTGGGTGAAGCTCACTGCTATCTAGGGATTCAAATCCCCAGAGACATAGCGAGACGACTAATTAATATTACTCAACAAAGCTATCTTCATAATATCCTTATCAAATCTAATCTGACTAATTGCAAAGAAGCTCACTTATCAATGGACCTAGGGCTGTGACTATTGAAGGACTAATGTCCTCAAACAAAGCAAGAAAAAAAGAAAATGAAAGAGTTTCCTTATCAATCGATACTTGGATCTCTCATGTATGCAATGGTTTGTAAAAGACCTAGCATTTCTTTTCCAATTAGCTCACTAAGCCAATTCATGGCTATTCCTGAAATGATCCATTGGAAGGCTCTAATTTAAATCATGAGATATATACAAGCTACAACAAACATGTGCATCTGCTATGGAGACGTCAACAACAACAAACTCCATCAACTCAATGGATTATGCAAGCTAGGGGGGAGATGTAGATACTTGTAAATGCACATCTGAATTTACATTCTTCTTCACATCGGTCCCATCTCTTGGAACAGTTGTAAGCAAACCTCTGTTGCTCTCTCTTTGACAGAAGCAGAGTATATCGTTGCTTCACAAGCTATTAAAGAAGCAGTTTGGTTGAGAAATTTACTATCATATATTAGTCTGAATTAGTGCACTCCATTTAATATACTATCTGATATTCCAAGCGCCATTGCCTTATAGGCCAACCCTAGATTTCACTCTAGGAGTAAGCATATTGAAATTCAATATCACCATGTCAGGGGTAAGATGCTCAACAGAGAGATAAGCTTAACGTATTGTTGAATACAAGACATGACATTAGATGTATTTACCAAGGCATTGAGTGTTGATGCACATAACAAATTTTGTGCATCGCTTAGTTTGAATATCAAGGCATTTATGGATTAGATTAAGGGGGCATGTTGGATTTAATCCTCTAGTATCCTAGATCCCATGTTAATCTAGTTCCATTCATGTTGCTGCATATTTACTCTCATTTTTTGCATAGTCTGCAGAATTTGAAAATAGGTAGCCACGTGACAGTCAGAGTCCAAACTGTCAAGGGTCAAAAGGACCGAACTCAAAAGAGTTGGGAGGCTACAAGAAGATATATCAAGTTTTTAGAAATTGCATGTAGAATATTCAATTTTTTGTGATTTTGTCAAAACCCTAATTTTGATTGGATCTCTAGTTTGTGAGATTAATGAACTTCATTTGAGTGTGTTTCAATCTTAGGAAGTGGCAAGAATCATTAGATTGAGGATAGATCATAGGTTGATCAAGATTTCACTATTATATGTGTTGATTTTCTAGTTAGAAGTGCTAGAAGAGATTTGAGAGGTTCCATATCTTTGTGATTTCTTCTTGAGTTCATTTGTTGACATTCAAGAGAGTGCTTTGTGGATTGAAACAGGTTGAAAGAAGAAGATCAGGTCATTGCAACATGGCTACAAGTGGTGGATATATGTTGGAAGGCAATGATAGGCTTACCTCAATCAACTTTTCTACTTGGAAAGTGAGGATGGATTCCTTATTGGAGATGAATGAGTTGATGGAGATTGTTGTAGGTGTGGAGGAGAGGCCTCAAGCACCTCAAGATCAAGTGAGGTATGACAAGCGAGCAAAGAAAGCTCTTTTAAGCTCATAGCAATTACAAAACTAAGATAGTTTCTGAGCATGTAATGTCGCTCGCAATTGTCTTGTGCTCTCCATACTCTTTCTGAACTAAATTATTGTCTTATTACATTCAAATTATTGTCAGTATGTCTATGATGATTTCTTAATCATTTTGTTTGACTTCTCTTAATGTCTTGTTTGAATTGTCTTCTTTTAGCTTCCACATCGCAAGTTGCAAGACTTTCTTTGTGTTTGCCTACATAATTGATACCATTGGATTCTAACGACTTCGAAGTTAGAATTAAGTAGGATCAATTGAGTCGTTCGACTCTCTACCCTGATCTAATCTGATAGGTGTAGTGCATGCACCAAGGAATCGTCCTACACTGCACCATCATCTCGACGTCATGATCATTTCCCAACATATCAATCAACATGACACATGTCATATGATCACTAAGACACTTGGTCCAGTGCATGAGTGACACTTGTTGAACGGTCAACAGGATGTGTCATTGGGACCTTTGGTCCATTCTATGAGTGACACATGTCAAACACTAGCTTGTCTATGTCAAGGTACTACCAAGTGGTAGGGAAGAGATAGTGTTTAATCTTTTTAATGTTAAAAATCGTGGTTGATGTTTTGTGCTCGATTGTGGTGTGGTTCATTTCAACATCGATAAGTTGTGGCTAGCAAATCTTATAGGATAATCCTCTAAACAATCATCAAGTTGGATTAATACACTTCTGATAGCATACTTGGAGATATGGACATGAAATTCTATTGACTACTATTGATATTGCCAAGCTTTGGCTTATTATCTAAGGTTATAAATGCAAGTGGTGTTACAACGCAATATCTTTGAGTAATTTGGCGATTTTCAGGACACTCATGTGTGATTGCTTTGGCACATGGGGCACCACCCATTATCACATGTAGAAAATTGGGCTTGTGTGAGTAGCACTAGGTATCTACCTTTTTTCTGAGCAATGTTAATAAAATATGTAATTTGAGAATTTCTTGAGTTGAATGAGCCTCCATGAAAATGAAAGGATCAATTAGCAGTGAGTGCTAAAGATAAAAGCAATCACAATGAAATCTATAGCTTGAGTGCTTCACAAAGGCTCTTAAAATGTCAAAATCAACAAAGAGGTGAAGGACTATGATGCACGCAATAGTTGGAAGACACCATAAATATGTGCACTTTTGTCTCCGAACCACTGCCAAAACAAATCCTCCACTCCACCACTAAGCTTGATTCCCAATGTGCATGACTCACAACTAAAAATGACATTGGCAAGAATACTCCATGGTTGGTGGACTGTAGCAAGTGCATCTAAATGCAAGCAAGAACAACACTAAAACAATGTAGAATTGGTTGTCTTTTAGCCAAAAAACGATTGCCATCATACGAAGATTTTTTTTTTTTGAATAAATCATGATTTCCATGTTATTTAGGTTGTGGAGGGCATTATGGCCATAATGACCATAAGTTTTTCTTTTCCATAAAAAGCGTTATTGACATAATGCCATCTCAAATTTCTCAAACATCCTTTTTAACAATACAAAAAGCAAAATCCCAAAGATGTTTACCTGATGTATTTGCTGGCAGTTTGAATATTACACCATTTCAATTTTGGCCCCTTGCAACAAAAGTTCAATATTTTTTCTTGCCAAGGCTTTACCCTTAGGAATTAATACACTATGCCAAAGATCTAGTATGTATTATGGCATGTGCCTGGCTCATTCCATTGCATAATGGATACTTTGACTCTTCCACATGTCCTTTATAAAGCATAATCAGCACTTCGACTTTTTTTCGACCAATCAAAAATTGCCACGTGGCAGGTTGACGGTTGAGGAGTGACGCGGACTGACGCGCAAGCTGGATGGGCGTCAGATTTTTATTGAAAAAAACAGTGACATATTCTGCTTTTTCAGGAGCCCAAAAAATGGGCATAATATGCACAAAGAATCCATTACAATTTGATAAGATATAGACTCTCGACTATTGAGTGTAACTTGATACCATGTTTAGAACTAAACTTTTATCAAATATCCAAACATTATCCATAGTTGCTTAGAGAGAGACAATGCTCACTAAAAACCTGCAAACCCTTACGAGCTCATTTTTAAAATTACATATTCACCTACTAAATTTATAGTTGAGGTGCTTAAAGCCTACTAATCTAAAGAGCTAATACTTTTTTAAGTGTTGTAAAAAAAACTTGTAGGTTTTAATTTGCTAAAAAAAGGGCATTAGGCATAGAAGCTACAACTAAGCAGGGGCCTCAATGCAGCCTTCAGAGCCTACAACCTTCAGCGACCCATGGGCCTTCAGCGACAGCTCTAACCTTCAGCCTTCAGCCTACAGCCTTCAACTGCCCACAGGTCCTTCGGCAACCTCTTCAACCTTCAACCTCCCTCTCTCCTTTGCTCTCTCTCCCATGGCCGTTGAGACATTTTTATTTAAGTGTTAAAACTAGGACCCATAGGTTTTTTTAGCCCAACTTTGAAACACCTACAAATTTTAAAAGTAGTAGACTTTTTAGTAGGTTAAAAACATGATTTTTTGCGAGCAATGGAGAGACATCTTAGGAATGTTCCATATAATTGCAAAAGTCTAAGAATGAAAATCAACACTATTCCCAAAATTTGATATCATGAAATTTTTGATGATTTTTTGTATAGCCTCATAAACCCAATAATCCTGAGGATATTTAGCTTAGAAAAAGTTTCTCAAGCAGTGATCAAAACTTCATCAAAAGTCCTCTTGACGCACAAATGGACGCATCATCTGGTCAATGGAGTGGGTAGGCAGGATTGAGAAATGATGAATCTCATATCTATCGAAGCCCAAATTTCAAGTGGCATAATCCATCCTCTTCATGATGGAAAAAATGCAGCATGCATGCTCATTCTTCATTGCTTGCTAGTTAGTAGCTAATAGCCTAATTGTCATACCAAAAGTCATTCCTCATGACTCGACTCTCAAGAAGACCGTGAAGGAATGAATGCACCAATATATTAATTATCATAATTATATACATATATATGGCATTGAGAACGACCGTCCGTCCTTGATTTTGGAGATTCTCCAGCTCTGCAAAATCATGCCCTCCCTCCTGTATGTGCGTAGCTTTCAACTTTCCAAGGAGGAGTCAGAAGTCTGTGATAAGAGCATACTGCAGTGCATAGTGCATACATACTTTTTCTTTGACCTGGGACCCGCAGTAAATCGCCCCGATCTACCTTCCTGCAGATAGATAGATTTTCTTCTCAACAGAGCCGTAACAGATCTAGCGTCAGGCTCACAATTCGCGATCCATCTTCCCATTCGCCAACCAGCCAGCCGTAGACTCTTTTCAGACTAAATGCCACTGCTATTCCAGCTGCCAGCAGCTGCAGTAAATATGGAGGTTTTACCTCGTGAACCCAGTTGTCCCCATGCGCAATGAGCAGCTGCTGCAGAAATACGGCAAAGCTACGTATTCCCCTTCAGTATTTCACCGTCTCTATGGTGTATAGTGTATGCACTTTTTCATACTGTGGGCTTTGCGCATGATCTCTCATCGTATGTCCGATGAGTACGTGGGGCTTAAGCTTTTAAACTTTGGTTTTATTGATTTGTTTTTCTGTGGATGGAATGATGGATCTTGGATTATCTTGTCCGATTTGATATGGCATTCAAAGAAATCTCATTGGAATCTGGATGGGAAATAAATCACATGAGATTTTGTTTACAATACAATATTACAGATTCCACCTCTGGCTCCTCACAGGTTATAACTCATCAATATTTTTTCTTGAGCAACCATAGATGCTTCAAGCTACCTATTAAGGTTCTAAACAAGCCTTCCATTATAATCGGGCGGAGCCGGAGTAATGAAAGTCAAAGGCCACGAGCTGCTCTAGGACCATATGGTATGTGATAATGGCTCGACCAATGAAGCATTATCTCAAGTATTTGCCTATGGCAAAATTTCTCTGTTTTTATTTTACTTTTGTCTATAAAAAATGGGGTGAAATTTGTACGCTAGTTTGTTTTTTATATCATTGTTGAATGTGGAAAAAATTTATGTTTTCATTTTTGGTGTAATTTATTATGGAACACATTCATGCAGAGTTTGGACGCTCTTTAATCGGAAGCATCGGTCAAATTGCAACGCAACATAAACGAGCAGGTAGTTAATTCATTTGTTGAAAAACCAAGCAGAATTCTTGGGGCCATATATCATGCAAGATAATATAGGCCCCAAAATGTCTGAAAAGAATCCTAACATTGATGACAATTATGTACAAAGATTACAACTACGACCAAGTGAAATCTTTCAAAATTTGGGGCACAAGGCTTCCTGATGTCATTACATAACGATCAGATTTGAGCTTGTGCCTTCATGATCCAGTAAACGAGGATATTCAGTTCACACCACAATGGACATCGATCTTTTTTATGTAGAGCACGTTTCTTGTATCAAAATATTTTCAAAATTTTAATGCCCGAAGATTTTTTGGGTAGGATACCACTATTTTTAATACATACCCATTCCACATACCAAACGACTACTCATGAATTTGTAGGTATTTATATGACTAGTAATACAAAGGTGAGACCAACTAGTCAACCTAATCATGAACATAAGCACTTGGTTGGAGTTTATGCACTCACTTGAAGGAATTTGTGACTCCATACATGTCGATATTAGAAATTACCAGAGCAACAATATAACTACTTCACGAGTAATGGGCCTCAACCATTCAATTCATTCCAAACATCCTCCAAATTGATAAGTGATATTTTTTTCTAGTAATCTAGTAGGTGCTTCAGCATCCATTAGACCTTCATCCAACCTTTTGTAAAAATCAATTGTTGAAAGACCTGGACATTTTTAATGGGCAATGTGCATAGGTGTTTTATAAATGCCATATATATTTGCTTTGAGAAAACATTAGTCATTTGTTAATTGCTACCTCAAGGCTAACCTCCATAGGCACTATGTGTAAACTATATTGCATATTTTAATTTTAGCTACCAAGCAAAATTTGGTACCAAGGCAAAACTCATAGCCTTTCCTTGGCTTAGGAGTGTTTGTTTGAGTATTGGCTTTTGACCAAAACCAGGCCTAGTTAGGTAATGACGTATTGATTGAGATATTGATAGAGCTCATAGCAAGGATTCTAGTCATCAACCCTATTATCACAATGACATATAATAGCAAGGTTAGTTCCTTGATCCATGGTTGATACCAATCAATCACCTACTACCCACCCAACACTAGTATAATCACCTTGACAAGTCCAGTGACTTCGTTACAAATATAGGCATAGTACAATGGACATGGTCACACTGAGGTTCTAGTCCCCGTATGCACAAACCTCTCTAGGTTCTAAGTGGGTGCCCTTCGTTTGGATACTATAGCCTTTCGTTTGGCCAAAATAGGCTAAAGGAGGTAAAAATAAGGGCACTTTAAGTTTTTGAACTATTTCTTCAGTGTGAAGAAACTTCACCCTTCAAAAACTTGGGACCCAACTATTACTTCAGTTTGAAAATTTTAAATGAAAAGAAGTGCTATTTTTCACTTCACAACCCTTCGGGCCTTTTCACTAGCCATCTAATGGCTCTTCTACATCGAATGGCTCGCATTAGTCCTTAGTTGCCCGATCCTGACCATCAAACTAGTGTGGAGGTCGATCAATGAATGTCCATGATTATGTGCATCGAATAATGCTCCCTCCGTACACAACACACCTACAACCGCTACATGCCTATTTGGACTGGCCGCGCGACTGATCCGCGAGCTCATTTCTCCATTGCTTCTTCTCTTTCTAGCTGGCTATGGTCTCCTCCAATCAGTTTGATCCAGTACACTAAGTTCTCCATGGCTAGTCACGGCCACCTACAGTTTGGATCGCGCTCCCAGGGCGCCCAACTTTCTGCTTTTACAGCATCAAAAACTATCTTCAATGGAGAGAAATCTAGGATTTTCCATGTAGAAACCCTAGCAAGTTATTTTCTATAGCCTGAGAAGGAGTAATTGCTCCTACTGTGCTTCATGGCTGACCCTGAGACTTCACCAGTGTTGGGGGTATTCCAACAAAGTGTAAATATATAAAATCATCCAATAAAATGTGTTGCGAGGGCATGGCATCCTGCATGTATAAGCCATGGCCCAATGAGCACGCAAGTGAAGTTGTAAATAAAATAATAGACTTGGGCCCTTTGTAATTAAAATAAAACTTGAGGCCCAAAGTCAATTCTAAACTTAGAGTTTACTTTTTAGAGTTGGGTCCAATTTTGGACTCACATGAATCTTGTGATTTCCAATGTACTTTTTGTGGACCCTTGGATCAAGTTGGGTCCAAGATGAATGGATAGGATCAATGTGAATATTAGCCAATAGGATTGAGGGGCAAGGGCCTTCCCCATTTTATAAAAAGACACCATTTTCATGCTTAATAGAGAGGAGGAGACTCTGACATTTTGAGAGCTCAAGCATCCTCATTTGCTAATCAATCTTGCTTATGCTATTGTTGTGATTGCTTGTTATTTTCATTTCCCATGCTTTTTGGTTATGCTAGTTAAGGTTTTTCCATAAGCAATGACATTGAGCATTTGAGCTAACCTCCATCTCATCTCTCTCTCTTCCTCTCCTTTTCTATCCCTTTCCTTCACCCAAATCATGATGAATGTTAGAGTAGAGGAGTAGAGTTAAGGGAGAGTAGTGTTAGTGGTGAATAGAGTTAGGGAGGAAGTAGGAAACTAACTTAAATTAGCATCTATGCATAGTTAGGTACCTATCCAGTGATCTAACCCTTGTTGACAGGGCGGGAGGGCTATACTACGTAGATATACGACCCTACAGTGGCGCCGTTGCTGGGGATAGGTTTCCAATAACTAGTTTAGTTGTATTTTAGCTATTTTCTTGCTTTTTAGATTAGTTTTAGGTAGATTTTTAGGTGTTTAGAGTTAGTTTTCTATTTTTTTTTTGTGTTTGGACTGTTCACAGCTAGCGGAGGAGGGGTGAAAGGGTAGAGGAGGCCCTGAAAAGCCTCTAAGGGCTTGAAACCCAAACCAACTAGCCAAAAGAACCCAAAAAAACACACCGATCTGTAATTTTGGAGGGAATAAGAGCCTAAAATTATATCAGATTTTTATATCTCTAGAACCAGTGCGAATTAACTCTTGCATGACTGGCAACAGCTCTAGGGTACTGTCCCAGACCTGCATAGAAGCTTGCAAGAGTTAGTTTTAAGCAGATTGTAAAAATCAGAGAAAAATCATAAAAAATTCAAAAAACCCTTGAAAAAATCCAAAAAATCTTCATAAGAACTCTCGCGGAGCTCTTTGAAGTTCCATCTCAATGAGACCAGGACACATAAAAACTTGCGAGAGTTAGTTTGATGTCTAAGTGTCTGTGAAAGAGTTCCCAGTGAAAAAAAGATGGGAAAGTACCAATGAACCCTCGCAGACATCAAAATTTTCAGTTCCAATGGTCAAGAACTCCCGCAGAGGATTCTGAAGTTTCATCTTAGTGAGACCAGGACACAGAAGAGCTTGCGAGAGTTAGTTTGATTCCAGTGAGCAAAAAATTGGGTTTAAGTGCTAAAAAATCACTAAAAAATGAAGATCCAACAAATCTTTCTAGTAAGAACTCTCGCAGACCCTCTCAATCAATTTAAAATGTCAATCTACATCAGTGATGAAGCTTGCAAGAGTTAGTTTTGAGATTTGGTGAAGATCAAGCCAAAAAAGTGGTTTTGAACCCTTGTAGACAATGAAATTTTCACTTCTTGGAAGAGTTAACTCTCGTAGAGAATTATATAGTGAGATCTGACCCAGATCCAGCTACTGTGAGCCTTGCTAGAGTTACTTCCCAAAGATCAAAGAGATATCAAATTTTTTATCTGCAAAAACAGCTAAAGAACCCTTGCACAAGAAAACCCTCACAGACTAGATCAGTGATCTGCATCAGATCCAGCTACTATCAAAATCTCAGGTCAATCAGTGCAAGGAGTAAAAAGTTATCAAGGGAAAACCACTGTAAAAGACCTAAAATTCACTTCTGGCCGATCAGATTAATCAGCTCCTTGAGATCCAAATAACATCCTACTGTATAAGCAAGATCCAATCACTTTGGAACCCACCATCAGATGAATTTAAAATCGGGACGATCAATAGCACGAAGGATAGCAAATCAAGCATCACACCTTTCCAGATTAGCAATCGTGCAACAAGAGGCAGAACCAGAACCGACACCAATGGATCCAATGGGCCAACTCGTACTTGTTGCTCCCTTGCAAGCAGTCCGGAGAGCACCACGGATGGAAATACCAGAATACGACAGATCATCAGATCCCATCCGATTCCTCCTGATCTACGAGCAAGCTTGTGAAATCTATAGCAAATGGACACCTGCGGAGAAGCTAATGCTGTTCCCCATGTCCTTATTGGCAGTGGCTCAGGATTGGTTTTTCAACCTGTCAAAGGAAGACAAATCTACCTAGGAAGCGGTTAAAGCGGCTCTCATTACGCGCTTTCCAAAAAAGTTCATGGAAGATCCGTTCCTCCTACTGAACAAAGTCAAAATAGAAAAACGAGAAAAGATCAGGGACTACATTGAGCGGGTCAAACAGTTACGATCCGAGTGCAGTGCATCCCTAACTCCTGACCATGCGATAATCATGTGGTTCCTAGCCGGACTACCATGAAGCATCATAAGAGAACTGAAACGATGGGAGCAATATGCTACTCTGCAAAAAGCTATGGAAGATGCCATCAGGGAAGAGGATGAGGGATCTAACGACGAATATCCATCCACCCACACCCCTACTCCCTCGTTAGCATCATCATCATCATCATCAATCGCATCTGCTCTATCCACAGAACTGTTGATGGAGCAAATGACGAAATTACACAAACAATAGATGGAGCAACTTACGTCGCAGTTTGACCAGAAACTGAAGGCCTTACAAGGAGTTGTAGCAGTAACGCCACATCAACCGAAACCAAACCAGCTATAGTATCCAAGATGGGAAAATGTATGCTTCAGTGTGCACGCAAAACCATACAGCGAACAAGTGTTCAGTCCTAAAGCAAAATCTGAGACTAACACACATATTCTGCCATCTGTGCAATGCAACATCACACGATATGGAATTTTGCCCGTTCAACCCCCGGATTGTTCAACAAAAGAGAAGTCCTTATCAGACTTCTTATCCTTACCATCAAGGGGCACCCAATGCGGCACCAAGGTATGGCGCACCAAATCAACCACAGCGTATGGCCTTACCTGCTCCACCAGGGCCAGCCAATCAACAAGTGGCCCATGTAAACCTGACAACAGCGGAACTAGAGATGCAAATGCCCCCTCAACTTGAGTAGCAGCAATGGTATGGACTGGATGAATCATTTATGGATCCTTCCATAAATGAATATGTTGCGGCCTATGCAATTCAAACTCAGCATCAAGGCAGAAGAAATTATGGCTGCAACAGATGCGGCGAAGGATACAAAATTGCGGAATGTCCCTACAAGGGACAATATACATCCTTCTGTCGAGAATGCGGTTATGGGCACTGTTACAAAAATTGTCCATTTAAACCTGGAACCAGCGCACCTCTTAACTTCATTGCAATACAGCAACCAGCAGTTCCAGCAGGGATGCCATCGGAAGGACAAGAGAAGCATCTATGCATAGTTAGGTACTAAAAGTAGGAAATTAACTAAAAGTAGCATCTATGCATAGTTAGGTACCTATCCAGTGATCTAACCTTTGTTGACAGGTGGAAGGGCTATACTATGAGAGATCTTCGACCCCATAGTGGCGCCGTTGCCAGGGATAGGTTTCCACTAACTAGTTTAGCTGTATTTTAGCTATTTTCTTGCTTTTTAGAGTAGTTTAGGTAGATTTTTGGGAGTTTAGAGTTAGTTTTCTATATTTTTTTGTGTTTGGACTATTCACAGCTAGCGGAGGAGGTGTGAGAGGGTAGAGGAGGCCTTGAACAACCTCTAAGGGCTTGAAACTCAAACCAATCATCCAAAAAAACTCAAAAAACACACCAATATGTGTTTTAGAAGAAAAAAGAGCCAAAAAACTCATCAGATTTTTATATAATTAATCCTTGCATGATTGGCAGTAGTTCCAGGGTACTATCCCAGACTTGCATAGAAGCCTGTGAGAGTTAGTTTCAAGCAGATTGTAAAAATTAGAGAAAAATCATAAAAAAAATTCAAAAAACCCTTGAAAAAATCCAAAAAAATTCAAATCTTCATAAGAACTCTCGCAAAGCCCTCTGAAGTTCCATCTCAGTGAGACCAGGACACATAGAAGCTTGCGAGAATTAGTTTGATGTATAAATGCATGTGCGAGAGTTCCCAGTGAAAAAAAGATGGGAAAGTACTAGTGAACCCTCGCAGACAGAAGTTTCAGTTCCAGTGGTCAAGAGCTCTCGTAGAGGATTCTGAAGTTCCATCTCAGTGAGACCAGGACATAGAAGAGCTTGCGAGAGTTAGTTTGATTCCAGTGAGCTAAAAAATGGATTTAAGTGCTAAAAAATCACTAAAAATGAAGATCCAACAAATCCTTCATGTAAGAACTCTCGCAGACCCTCTCAATCGATTCAGAATGTCAAATTACATCAGTGATGAAGCCTGCGAGAGTTAGTATGAAGATCTAGTGAAGATCAAGCACAAAAAGTGATTTTGAATCCTCGCAGACAGTGAAATTTCCACTTCTTGCAAGAGTTAACTCTCACAGAGAATTCTATAGTGAGATCTGACCTAGATCTAGCTACTGTGAACCTTGCGAGAGTTACTTCCCAAAGATCTGAAAGATATCAAGTTTTTTACCTACAAAAATAGCTAAAGAACCCTCGCATAGACAACCCTCGCACAAGATAACCCTTGCAAACCAAATCAGTGGAAAGTTTTGCATCAGATCTAGCTATTGTTAAAATTTCAGGTCAATCAGTGGAAGGAGTAAAAAGTTATCAAGGAAAAACCATCGTAAAAGGCCTAAATTTCATTCCGGCCGATCAGATCGATTAGATCCTTGAAGATCCAGATTGGATCCTACTGTATAAGCAGGATCCAATCACTTTGGAATCCACTATCAGATGAATCTGAGATCGGGATGATAGCAAATCAGGCACCACACCTTCCCAGATTAGCAGCTGTGCAACAAGAGGCAGAATCAGAACCAACACCAATGGATCCAATGAGCCAACCCGTACCTATCGCACCCTTGCATGCAGTTCGGAGAGCACCACAGATGGAGATACTAAAATACGATGGATCATCAGATCCCATCCGATTCCTCCAGATCTACGAGCAAGCTTGTGAAATCTACGACGAACGGACACCTGCAGAGAAGCTGATGCTATTTCCTATGTACTTACTTGCAGTGGCTCAGGATTGGTTTTTTAACCTATCAGAGGAAGAGAAATCCACCTGGGAAGCGGTTAAAGCGGCTCTCATTATGCGCTTTAAACCAAGAAAGTTCCTGGAAGACCTGTTTTTCCTGCTAAGCAAAGTCAAGATGGGAAAACAAGAAAGGGTCCGGGACTATATTGAATGGGTCAAACATCTACGATCCGAGTGCAGTGCAGCCTCGATCATGCGGTGATCATGTGGTTCCTAGCCAGATTACCACGAAGCATCAGAAGAGAACTGAAACGACGGGAGCAGTACGCTACTCTACAAGAAGCTATGGAAGATGCCATCAGGGAAGAGGATGAGGGATCTGATGACGAATATCCTTCCACCCACACTCCTACTCTCTCGATCACATCGTCATCATCAAACGCATCCGCTCTATCCACAGGACTGCTGTTGGAGCAAATGACAAAATTACACAAACAACAGATGGAGCAACTTACGGCGCAGTTTGACCAGAAACTGAAGGCCTTATAGGGAACTATAGCAGTAACTCCACATCAACCGGAACCAAACCAGCTACAATATCCTCGACGAGAAAATGTATGGTGTTCAGTATGCACGCAAAAACATACAACGAACGAGTGTCCAATCCTAAAGCAAAATCTGAGACTGACACATACATTCTACCATCTGTGCAATGCAACATCGCACAATACGACATTTTGCCCGTTTAACCCCAGGGTTGCTCAACAAAAGAGAAGTCCTTATCAGACTTCCTATCCTTATCATCAAGGGGCACCTAACGCGGCACCAAGGTACGGCGCACCCAATCAACCACAACGCATGGCCTTACCGGCTCCACCAGGGCCAGCCAATCAACAAGTGGCCCATGTAAACCTGACAGCAGCGGAACAAGAAATGCAAATGCCACCTCAACTTGAGCAGCAGCAGTGGTACAAACCAGATGAACCATTTATGGATCCTGCCATAAATGAGTATGTTTTGGCCTATGCAGCTCAAACTCAACGTCAAGGTGGAAGAAATTATGACTGCTACTGATGCGACGAAGGACATAGAATTGCAAAATGTCCCTACAAGGGACAATATACAACCTCTTGCCGAGATTGCGGTTATGGACATTGTTTCAAGAATTGTCCATTTAAACCTAGAACCAGTGCACCTCTTAGCCTCATTGCCATACAGCAACCATTCGTTCCAGTGGGGATGCCATCGAAAGGTCGACAAGACCACGCTCCTGTGTTAGTTGTTACGCGAGCACAGAAGAGGAAGGAAGTGGCTCCCTCACCACCACCATCGGTCACTGACGACCAATCCTCAACTTCAGCGCCATATCCAAATGTGAGGGAAGAGAGAAGACAGTACCAGAAAATAAGACACTGGGTACAAAAAGCACAAGAGGAGGAAAAAGAACAAGAACAAAACAATCCCACAGAACCTCCAGGCAGCGTCGAACGGGAACCGCAAGCGGGCTCACCACTGCGCACTGATCAGAATGATCGGTTACACCAACATGGACCACCTTTTCACATGGTGGAGCCCGAGGAACCACGCACTGAAAGGCTCACACTTTTGCTGTCAAGCCATGTTAGTTTACCACTCGGAGAACTACTGCGGATTGCACCACAAGCGAAAAGCCTTCTAGCTGAATGGGCCAAAGCGGATGAGGAGCCAATAGCACCTGAGCCCATATATTGTGCGGGCTATGATGATCATTACGGAACCAAGAAGGTACCAGCTCAACCACCACAAAGGTCTGCTATGGCAAAAGTCTCAAGGATCGATCCACCCAAGGCACCTACGAATAAGAAGAATCAATTGAAGCAATGCTACAACTAGGTGATTCGATAGAGTGACCTACCCGACAATAGCTATAGTAGACGTTGATATTCGCAACCATGAGGCGAATGTCACAATAGTCCCAAAGAAAGACAACAAGGATGAACCCACCAAAATGACAAAAAAGTGCAAAAAGAAGGTGTTGGATTCTTTGATTTAGGATGCATTGGTCTCAGCACCAATCTTACAACCACCCAATTGGTCCATTGAGTTCCACGTGCATACGAACGCATCGAAGTATGCAGTTGGAGCAGTCTTAACCCAGCCAGGTGAACACAAAAAGGATTTTCAAATTCTATTTGCAAGCCGACAACTCAGTGATATCAAAATGAATTATTCAACCACAGAGCGAGAAGCACTGGAAATGATCTCTGTGGTTAAGAAGTTTCGACACTATTTGATGGCCACACATTTTGCTTTTTATACAGACCATCAACCCTTGTTATATCTCATTAATAAAACTTGCAACACTGGGAGAATCACCAGATGGCTCCTTCTGTTGTTAGAATTTGATTTTCGGATAGTAGTTCACAAGGGAAAACAACACTACATGGCAGATCATGTGTCACGAATCAAGGGAAAGGAGATTGCAACCCAACCCGACGATGAGCTGGCAGATGCTGCCTTAATTTACGTGGACACAGTACCAGAATGGGCTGCCGACATTTTTGAATATCTAATGTGGGGCCAACCAGACAAATCATTACCAAAGGCGGGACAACAGAAATTGATCTTGAAGGCTAGACCTTATCAGCTGATTGCCGGCCAGTTGTACCGAAGAGGTCCAGACGGAATTCTTCGGCGATGGAGACCACCCAGATCATTTCGCTTTCACATGAAGGCATGGGCGGGGGTCATTTTGCATCTAACATTACAGTTCACAAGATCCTGCAATCAAGATGTTGGTGGCCAACAATTCATAAAGATATGGAGGAATACTTGAAAAAGTGCGATATGTGCCAAAGGGCAAGGAGACCAACAAGATTGAACTATGATCTACTGCACCTAGTCTTAGCCCAAGCGCCATTCAAAAAATGGGGATTGGATTATATTGGTCCAATTCACCCTGCAGCAAGGACTTCCCAGGTTTGATACATAATCGTAGCCATAGACTACCTCACCAAATGGGTCAAAGCCAAGGCAGTAAGAGTAGCTGATGCTAGGACCACTGCCAAGTTCCTTTATGAAAATATCATTGTGCGCTTCGGATGCCCAGTGGAACTAGTCAATAATCGCGGAAGCCATTTCATCAACGAGACCATCAAGATCCTTGTGATCCACAGAACCAGTATGCCTTATTATACTCGTGGTAATGGGCAAGCAGAATCATCCAATAAGATCATGTGTAGCGTGCTCACGAAAACAGTTGAAGCTAGCAAATCAGATTGGGAACACAAGTTGCATGCTGCACTATGGGCATTCAGGATAGCATATAAAGGGAGCACTGATTAAACACCCTTCCAATTGGTATATGGTCAGGGTGCTGTGATGCCAATAGAGTTTTTAGATCTTTCATTAAGGATTGCCACCGCGCAACGTCTTAATGAGTCCAAATATCTACAGCTACGCCTTGAAGCTCTGCATAAATTTTGTGAAACACGCTTACTAGCTGTGCATGCACTGGCAGCTGAAAAGGAAAGACGCAAAGCGTAGCATGATCGCAGATTACAAAAGAAGGATCCTCGTTCAGGAGATCTGGTCCTGATGTATAAAACCAAGGCGATCAAGGGGAAGCTGAAATTCATGGGCGAAGGTCCTTATAGGATCAAGAAATTCTTAATCATGGGGCCGTGAACTTAGAAAAGCTAGATGGGATGCCATTCGACACACCCATCAATGGTAGCCGATTGCACAAGTACTGGCCACCATAGTGAGACAAATCTAGATTGGGGTTGGCACGTTACAAAAAGCTAATCTGCTTAGCTGTCACTGCTAGATCTAAGGAGATCAAGCCAAATCAATCTAAATCTATCAAGATCGGGAAAATTCATCAACATCCAAGGAGGATCCAGATCCTGATAGGATAAAACAAGAAGCAGATTATCAGATTGACTGATGGATCTACTACCAAGAATCCATCAGAACTTTTAGAGCACTACCAACAGTCAGATCAAGCCTAGATGAAGCTGATTACCAGTTCACAAAAGTTAAAAATCAGAAAATCTCGAGATCTCATCAAAAAACACTCTAAAAGAGCACTTTTTTCATGATTTTTTGAGATTCTCTGGGACATAGCTCTTGAAAGTTGGACACTCACCATATCTGACTTGGATGCATCCATGAAAATCTCTGCGAGAGTTCCTGATGGAGGAATCATCATTTTTTAGTGTATGCGAGAGTTCCCAGAAGCAGAATTTTCAGAACCCTCGTAGAGCATCAAGATCATCTTACCAACTCTTGCAAGGTGCCTAAATGAAATTAGAGCAGTGAAACTAGCCTGTCTACATGGTCTGATCTTGAAAATCCAATCACAGAAACAAGTTGTGCGAGAGATCAATTCCTGCGAGAGTTGAACCCTCGCAGACAGCCTGAACCCTCACAGAACCTTCGCATAGCAATCAAATCACCTTCTGAATTCTCGCAGACTTCTTTGAGGCCTTAGAATTTTGTGAAGAAGGTGCCTGCCAAAATCTGGATAGAACTGAACAAGCGAAAGTGGATTTCACCGAATACGCACTCTAAATTCCGCTATATAAGCGCTGAATTTGAGTCATTTGTCACCTTTGCTAGCGAAGCTCTGCCAAAATTTTCACTGAAAATACCAAGTTTTTTGTTTTCGACCAAACTTCCTACCAGTTGTCATTTGCTCATATTAAACACCGATCTGCGCTCTGAACTACAATCATTGCCATCCAACACTCATTATTCTCAGTTTTCTACTATTTTCACATCTTTTTTCCATTTTCCACCGTTTTTTCTACTTTTTCGACTTTTTCGACCACTAATCATCATTGTTAACATGGCCTCCTCATCCTTGAAAGACTCTGACGCCAAACAGGTGATCCAACGTGACATCCCCGAGGCCACGCAGATTTGGCCTCTACCCTCTGACACTATGATCCAACCATGACTACAGACAGCCGGCCCACTCCTTGAAGCAATGGGTTTTTACCCGGCGCTCTTCCATTCTGACATTAACATGGGCCTCACCCTTCACGCTTAAGCCTCGTTTCCACTTCATGTACCAAGGTACCATGTACAAGGTCAGGATTAACGCCGACTCGATGGTCACTGTTGGCATTATGTCCGGTGATCATCAACCCATCTCCCATCGCCACGCCAAAGCTCTGATCAAACCATTCATCACCCAAACCACACCAGAAATTCCCATCCAGACTAACAATGGTTACTTGACAGAAGCTATCATGGAACCCGTCATTCAGAGGGCTATGCATCTGTTGAATAACTTTCTGGTTATTTCAACATTTTGCAAGGACAGAATCCAGTCTACACTGTTGAGTCAGATAGTGGAATCCTTTCTGGAATTCCCTAATTGGCATAGCTTCTTTATTCGAGAACTAACCAACTCCATCAAAGTCAACAACCGTGAGCGAATCACAACAGGCCCCATGTTGTGTAACTTTGTCTGCACACTTCTCGAGACAAAAGTGCACGATTTCCAACGTTCATCTCTCCTGTCTACCCTTGTGCCACATACTAACTTTTATCCACCATCTCAAGCATCTACCTCCTCCCAACCTGTAGTCATTAACACAACGGCCAACAAACGAATGCGTGGCGCTGCCTCTACATCCACATCTCCACCTATTACCCAAAGACGTGTCTCCACTGCCGCACTAACCACTCCATCAACCACTGCCACTTTTTTGTAGCATCACCAGATCAGACTGACCCTACCACCTCAGATGGCATCAGGACAAATGAAAACCTGATCGAAGACAATGATGACGGAATTCCACAAGTCGTTGGGGCCGATACAACACAAGGCCCTGCCGGTGCCAGGGTACCAGCCGTTCCCACGCATCTAACGACGACATACCAAACTCTAGGAAAATACATCCTGGATGCGGTAGTGGCCAAAGTTATTCTGAAAAGAAGAGTACTATATTTGTCAATGAGTAATACACAGCTACGAGCAGACCTCACCAAGCTGCAGCAAGTGATGAATTTGGCTTAGCAACACGAACAAGTAGGGCACCAGGAGATTGCCAAGCTGCAGCAGAAGGAGGAGGGCCTAAACAAATATATTCAAAGCCTCTCCAAAGCGCTGATTGAGACCTCCACAAAGGTGCGGGAGATTCAAGCTAAAGCATTTCAATGGCTTGCCCCCATCTAGGTGCAACTTACACTTTTGGAAGCAGAGAACATGCGCCTGGGGACAGAGGTCAAAGCCTTACAAGACAAAAAGCTTGTCTGGTTAGCTCAATCTGCACTGGACACAAGGCCGCTTTCCCAATCAGAGATGAATCTTCTACGATGTCAGGTGCAAATTTATAGCCAAACCCTCAACAGCTACCAGGCGAAGCTCAATAAGTATCGGACAAGCGCAACGCAAGAGCTCGCCCAGGCCAAGCAAGCCCTCAAGGCGTGCCGAAAATACATGGAAACGATGGTTACTCAAGAAGAACATTGATCTACACCATCAAGGAGAAATCTAAGGCATTTGAGTGCTTTAAAGACTTTAAAACACTGGAGGAAAATCAAGCAAGATCAAACAAGTGCCAAGATCAAGGTGTTGAGGTCAGATCGAGGAGATGAGTATTGTTCTACCACATTCATAAACTTCTGCAAAGAGCACAGAGTTGCACATGTTGATACACCTCAATAGAATGGCATAGTAGAAAAAAGAATCAAACAATCGTAGAAGTTGGTAGAGCCATGATGACACATATGGGAGCTGTAGATTCTTTTTGGGGTGATGCATATAGTTTTATTGCAAAATAGAAGTCCAAAAAGTGCCTTACAAAATCATACTCCTAAGGAAGCATTTAGTGGGAAGAAACCAATAATAGATGGTTTTGGATGCAGGGTATATGTCTATATCCCTAAGAGTGAGAGGAGCAAGATGCAACCAAAAGCCTTTAAATACATCAAATTTACAGGTTATGACAAACAAACCAAGTTATATCATTGCTATGATCCAATGGGTCAACACATGTACATTAGTAGAGATGTTGTATTTGATGAAGTTCACAGATTTGGTGATGCTAAAAGAGATAGTGATGATCTATCATGGATACTCATAGAGAATGAAGCTGGACAACCACCACAAAGTGAACCCATGGTCGAGGATGAAGGACATGGCATACCTCCCATCAATGAGGATAGATGGAGGAGAGACAAACCCTTTGGTATTGGCAAAGAGGAAGTGGATACAGAGAAGCGCAAGGAGAAGGACATTCCTTGGGATACAGACTCCCCTCGCAGTGGTTCACCTTAGTGGAAGCTATCCAATTGGTACACTAGATTGATGGAAAGTGCAAAATAGGAGGTAGAGGAATCTATTAAGCAGGGAGAGTTGTGATGCTCCACGTGTGAAAGGAAGAAACCTAACTAATATCAAGTTAGCCTTGCACTTATGAGCCACATTGCCGAGTCTAGTGAGCCTTCTTGCTTTTAAGAGGCCAAGGAATAGAAGATTTGGCAAAAAGCTATACAGGAAGAAATTGACTCCATTAAATGCCACGATACTTGGGAGATAGTGGACCTTCTAGAGGGCAAGAGACCCATTGGTAACAAATGGGTGTATAAAATGAAGTTCAATGCCCATGATACCCTAGCAAAACACAAAGCAAGACTTGTGGTTAAGGGCTATGGACAAAACAAAGGCATTAACTATGAGGAGACGTTTGATTCTATAGCAAAATAGAATACACTTTGTACGACGATAGCATTGGCAACTTTGTTTGGATGGACTCTACATCAGATGGACGTGAAGTCCACTTTCCTAGATGGTACACTTGAAGAGGAAGTTTACATGTAGCAAGTCTTCGCTATGTGAGAGGTACATCTACTGGTCTTATGTTTGATGGTCGGTCTGACATCTCAATATTATAGGGCTATGTTGATTCAAATTGGACATGTTGTGTTGATGATAGGAAATCCACCATAGGTTATATCTTTCACCTTGGTAATGGTGCTTTTTCTTGGTCAAGTAAGAAACATGAGACAATTAGCTTATCTACAACAAAAGCTGAATACACAGTATTATGCTCAACCACATAGGAAGCAATATGGTTGAGAAGAATGTTAGAAGATATTGGCATTCCACAAAGTAAGCTAGAGCGCAACCTAACTAGCAAAGAACCCTGTGTTTCATGCACACATAAAACACATTGAAATTGAATATCATTTCATTAGAGAGAAGGTGCTATCTAGTGAAATAGATGTGATGCATTGCAAGATGGAGGACCAACTAGCAAATATATTTACTAAGCCTTTAACTATTGACAAGTTTGAGTTTTTTTTAAAGAAAAGCTATTTGTATGTAAGATAAATTAGGACTTAAGAGAGAGTGTCAGAGTAATTAAGTCTAGTCTTTGAGATGTATTTAGATAGTTGTGTGTTTTTTGAGATTCTTAACTTAGTAACTTTAGATCATGACCAATAAATAAATTTCAAAATGTTTCTATAATTGAATTACCTTATGGTTTAGTACCTTTTAGGTCAGTAGATCACATAATAAAACTAATTTCAAATATTCATTCTATCTCTAGATAACCGTATCGGTTTTTTTAGAATAAAGAAATCAAGATTACCAACAAGATTGAAAATTATCTTAAGATGAGCCATATAAGACACAATAAATCACCATGGAGTGCTCCTATTTTTTTGAAAGCGAAAAAAGATGGAGGCTTTTGGATGTGTATGGACTATAAATGGTTAAATAAGATAACTATCTAGAACAAATATTCATTGTCCAAAATGAATGATCTGGTTGATTGCTTAGGTGGAGCTAAATACTTGATTTAGATTAATCTCGGAATCAGATACCATCGGATTAAAATCAATCCTAGTGATGTGTTGAAAATTGGTTTTCAAATAAGGTTTGGACATTATGAATTCTTAGTACTATTTGCAACATTCCAACAAATAACGCGATGACATTTGTTTTGAGACTTTGACCATTCTCTTCATTCTCTTTGTTCTTGACTTCCATAGAAATATTTTGGATTGTCATTCATAGGTATACCTCTCATTCTCTTCATTTTATCCGTTCTCAACTTGCGTAGACATATTTTGGACTAATAGCTACACATAATCGGAGACCAAGAGGAACCATTGATGCAATGAAAAAATTGCAGAAGATCAATGGATACCAAAATATATCGTAAATATCAATGGATCTTGATGCATCATTCCTCAAAAGGCTCTTTTGGAAAAGAAAAGATTAGATAACATATATATATATATATATATATATATATATATATATATATATATATATATATATATATATATATATATATATATATATATATATATATATATATATATATATATATATATATATATATATATATATATATATATATATATATATATATATATATATATATATATATATATATATATATATATATATATAGAAGCTCTTGGAAAGACAAAATAATGGATTTCAAAGTATCAGCTACCTGTCAATTTATAACGAAAGTTTTAGTTCAACATGCTTATCTTCACAAAGAGCTCAACATTCAAGATTTGAATCCAAATGATAGAAGAAAATGCAATTGTAAATATACAATCAGTATGTACATATTCAAATTTATAAGCATTTTCTTTATATTAAATTTTTCTTGTGATATTTTTGTTGGTTTTACATATTTGCATCTATCAAATTTCGTTGAATGGCATTCAGTTCAATAGATTGCAGGAATAATTAATGTCATACATTTTGATATCAGTAGTTTACAATATAAAGGTCGTTCTCCAAAATCCCTTTTAGAGTCAAGAGTTTTTTTTTTATGATCACACCTATATTCCTGATAAAAATAGTTTAGTGGGTAGATTAGACTTCTACCATATTTTTCGAGTGATGAATGGATTTCTCATGATTCATCAATTTTAGAAAGTTTTTGATCTAGACTTTATATGGATATTCAGAGTATATTAATATGTAGCACTGGTTCAAAGGATAATAGATTAAGTTGGTATCTACCTTTTACTATTTTTGTTGATTTTTTTTCCAAATGCAATGTTCGGCAAATGAAAACAATATTTATTTGTAAGGACTTGAGTGATGAAATAATCACCGAGTTGTTGGATGATGGTTGGGATACGAAACAAAATCAGCAAGTTGAGTGCAGAGTATGTAACTCATCAATGACATTTAGATATCACATCAAAAAACAAATACTCACTTTGTTGTTGTATTGTAGAAGATGGATAAAATACAAAAATGAGCGGAAGCCACTTGATCAAGATTTTGCAATAAACCATCAAGAGCAACTTCAAATAACAGTGAAAACAAATGACAACATTCTTGTTATGGTTGAGGTTGAGGAAGATTGGTGTCTCAATCACATTTGATCAGAACTAGACATGTTGCAATTCGATCTACCTCAGTACTATCAATTTTGATTGAATGGGGTAAAGGTACGTTATGCCATAGGAAGATCATATAAAATACAAAGACATAGGAACAATTATAAATTCTGATAGAATCTAGTGCAGTATGCAGATCACATCAATCAATCACAATAGCCACTCCTCACAAGCTCTCAAACATGGCAAAACAAAAGTTAATGGATTACTGATAAACACTATACATATAGGAAACACACTAACTGCATGAAAGGACAGGTGTCCTAAAATTGGCCTACCACATGCCAAACTATAATAAGGCCCAATATGGCCTAAATAATTGACAAACCCGAGACATGCCCTTGAGTATAACATAACAAAACCAAAATCCACTATACAGGCTAATTTCGTACCAATGTGGCTACTCGACTAATCCAAGTAGCCGGCTATGGGACCAATGCCTGATTGATATGACGATAGTGGGTTACATTTCGATCACTACTAAAAATAATAAACTAAATATCACATTTGAAGCTTATACTAATGAATCAGATTAGAACTGATTTCTAACTCTCTCCCTTAAGCTCAAATGTAATAAGAGGGAAAACCAATAATCTGTAACAACGTCTGGAGTATTCAAAAGATGTTATGCATATCCATGCTACACTAGACTTGACTCACACTCAAGCACACCAACAAACCACCAGGTTTGACTCACAAAGTATCACACAAAATACAATGCTCATACAAAGAGTCTGTTGAAATTGCCACTTCTAACTTGGTTGATATAATATATTAATCTTGAGATCTAGGCTCATCTCACACATGTGGAGCCTGTTCCCACGTGTGAAAGGATGCACAAAATATACTTGTAAATAGTTAGATTCATTTTGGTTCAATCTACACAAGTGTGAACTTGATTTGTGGCTAGAATCTAAGAAAAAGTCACTTTGACCAATTTTTATATAATTAGCTTGCACTTCCATGTGAATGAGTAAATGCTCCCACATGTCAAGTTGTTGTTTACGCATGTGGATTAGGTTGTAGAGGATAGGATGTAGATATTCCACTAGACCCTATTTTGTAGGAAATATTCCTATTTTTGTGGAGACTAGCTTTTGGTTTCTAGCTAGTTGTGAGAAGTCAACTTTGGATATTTGGGCATATTTGGCTCCTATTCCTTGTTTTAGAAAATCAACATGGTATCAGAGCCAAGTACAAGAGTGATATAATGATCCATAAAATTTGTGAAAATCATTGATATAGTGTTGTTTTTGAACTATAGTTGAGTGGGCGAGCTCTAGGAGAGTGTTAACTTCAATCTTTTTGGTCCAGATTGATTTGTGGGTTGTAGGTGTACTGTCCACATGTGTGAAATCGTACAACAACCTTCAAATCACTTCTTGGTATTATAAGGCGTATAGGATTCCAAACAACCGATATGGCTGGTCATATGCTGAGTGGCTCCAGAATCAAGAAACCAGGAGTTGTCGTCTGATGCTTTTTGATGGATTGTCATAAATGTCTCATGATCTGCTTCTTGATTGGATTGAGGTGCTTCTGCAGATGCATTTGTATTTGATTCAATTGCCCTTTGTTGTCCTTGTTGGCTTGTAGAATGTGGCAATCTTGGATCTCATGGTTGGTTCATTTGCAGTATATGTAGAACAACTTCCTCTTTGTCGATGGATTTGACTGCTCTGACGTTGTGTCAGCTTTTGATTCTGCTTTGATTGTTGCGGGCCTTTCTTCTTATGCTTATTCGAGCTTTGTTGGCATATAAGATGTGAGAGTCGACTATTGAGAAACTGGAGAGTTCGTTCCTTCTGGTGTCTTCTTGCAACAACATCATGATGACTCTTGATAGAGTCAGTTCTGGGCGTGTCTTGATGATCATCACCCAGTTGTCATACGATCTTGGCAAGCTTGAAAGCATAGTCATTATTGGGTCCTAATCGTCTATGACTGATTACATTAGTACAGGTGTATGTACAAAAAAGAGAATATAGTTGTTGCACTATCTTGAGTGGATCATGGCTACTACTGTCATTGTCAAGATAGTTGCACAGTACAGGAAGTGGGTGTGAGGAGCCTTTGACTATTCGGAGTCAAGCGTGTCGTTGTCGATAGTCGATAAAGTCAAACATTCATCTTGACGGTCCTCAACGATAGTCGATGGAGTAGGGCTTTATCAATAGTCAATGATAGTCGATGGAGTCGGCCTTCCTCAACAAGTCGGTTGTCACTCTAAAGTCTATTTTCGAAAATAGAATATTTCTATAGACTGTGCGACAATGCAATGTGTATGGAACTAGATTAACATGGGATTTAGGAGAGTAGAGGAATAAATCCAACATGATTTGAAACTTTGCAAGAGTTTGAACGCCTCTGATTTTTTCTTGATAAAATACATTGTTGTCCTTCTAAAAAATTCATGAATAAAAGTAATATAATATTCTGCGTCCTTCAATGAAGAATTCTACATTGGGCCACATATGTCTGAATGTACAATATCTAACAAACCTCTAGCCACATGCTGATGACTTGATCTAAATGGTTTTCTAGCCTACTTTCTCACTATATAATCTTGGCAGATAGGTAATTGTAGTCTCCTATCTGGATACTCAAGATCAAGCACAATAAATTGTTTAGACATGTTTGATACTAATTCAAATGATGAAGTCTATAATGCCAAAGTAACCTTTTATTGATTTGAACAAAGGTATTAATAGCCTGATTAGAGGTAGAATAGTAATGACTTAATCTATACAAGTATCCATGTCTCTTTCTGAGTGCTAGGATCTTGTTTGTCCTATCAATTATTTTACATTTGTTAGATTCAAATTCCACTTCATGTTCTAAATAAGTAATTCAAAGAGCAGATTTATAGAAAGATTTGGTACATGAAGGACATTCAACAATAGCTTGAATCGATCATTTGAAAAGTTTAATCTTACTGTACCCTCACCTTTATTAGCGTGTGTGCTATTTTCGCTAAAGTAACCATATTTCTTGGTACTGTAAGGCATATAGGACTCAAAATAGCCGATATGGCTAGTCATATGCTGAGTGGCTCTAGAATTGAGAAACCATGAACTGTCATATCATGCTTCATGATGATTTTTCATGAATGCATCTGAATTGGGGTGAGATGTCTCTTTAGTTGTATTTGCTTGTTGATATGATTGCCCTTTGATATTGTTTTTGGCCTTTAGTATCCAGCAATCTTGAATCTAGTGGTTGTTTACTTGCAATATCTGCAGAATAGCTTCTTCTTTGTCCGTGACTCTAGGTTGGTGTTTGATTTGACTCCTTCCTTCTTCTATGCTCTTGTTTGTGTAAGGGAGTGAGTGTCATCATTTAAGAAACTGGATGACCCATTCCATTGATTTTCTTTCTACAACAACATTGAAATGACTCTCGATAGAGTCAGATATGGGTGTGTCAAGATGAACATCACCTTATTCTCATAAGCACTTGGAAAGCTTGAAAGTAGTGTCATTACTATGTCTTGATCGTCAACGACTGATCCGACAATGGCCATTTGCTATAGCAAGTTCTTGAACTGGTTGATGTGATTCTGTAATGAATCACCTTTGGCCATCCTGAGGGTGAAAATTTTCCTTATGAGATGTAGCTTGGAAGCTACGTTGCGCACCTTGTACAATGTGCTTAGGATATCCCAAAGTTCTTTTGAGATCTGAGCTTCAGACACATGGCCAATTTGTGTGTTTGATATATTGAGGATTGAGGATAACCTTGAAGGCCTCGCCATCCTTTAGCTTTCATCGGGAGATTGCGACATCATTTGCTTCGGGTCTTGTCTCAATACTTGTGACAACATCATACAATTCTTTAGCCATTAGTGTTGGTTTCACTGTAAATTTCCACGTGCACAAGTGATAGTCGGATCCATCGAGTTCGTTTACAATGAGACTGGCCTTGCTTTGGGAATCCATGTGGAAGTTAGTTTAGGTAATAGTAATAACTCTTAGTGACTTAAGAAGAAACATCAAATGTTATTCACATAACAAGAAAGCAATTATCCTATTGATTGATAGGATCCAGTCTTGTGGAAAGCTGGTGAGCTATAGAAATAGCTTCAATGTTGTATCAAACTATGATAACACCACTTTGATACCATGCTGGAAAATGATCGAGACACCTAAATGATGGATGCGATGTAGGATGATTCCTCGGTGCATACACTATGCCTATCGGATCATATCAAGGTAGTGAGTCGAACGACTCGACTAATCCTACTTGATTCTAATTTGAAAGTCATTAGAATCAATGGTATTGATTACCTGGGCAAACACAAAGAAAGTCTTGTGACTTGCAATGCGGAAGCGAAAAGTAGACAATTCGGATAATTTGAATTTCGTGTATCTCTCCAGATTGTGCGACTAAAAGAAGTCTTTTTTGATGAATGTTAGAGCAGTTAGTAAATATTAGCATTAACGAACTAAGGATTTAGCTTATTATGGACATTAGTTGCATTCTTATGGACATTGTTGCATTGAGAACCCATATACATAGTCCTAGAACTTCATCTTGAAACATTTTGGTATTTTTTATATGCATCAAAATCTTCACAGTATACGAAAATTGGGTCATGTCGTAAATGTATTTTTATGCAAAAACACATTTCTTTTTTATTCAACTTTTAGAAGAAATCTTCTTAGGGAAAACATTTTCCACTACCCATTCAATAGGAAATTGTGTTATGTGACATCCCTTCCCTCCCCAGATGACATCATCCTCAATGGCAAAGTCTAGATATTGTGCATGCAACCATGCACGGTCTCCCAAGAAACATCACTGAGAGGTCATCCATGCCACGCAACCAAGTACTCATGGAGCAAACAATTCAACAATCGTCTCTGTCTTCGATCCAATACTCTCATTGGTCCATGCATTACCTCCCCATGCTCCCAAAACAATATAAGGCCATTAGCCAACAAGTTATCATCATCATGTAAACTCGTTTTTAAGTGTGAAACATGAATAACATGATGAACCTTACAACCCATAGGCAAATCCAATTCATAAGCAATATTCTTAATCAACATGGAACTGGAAATATGAACATGGATTAATGTTTTCATTGGCACATGGAAGGGCCAACATTCATATGGAGTTGAAATGTGAAGGGATTATAAGTTTTATATATCTATATTTACAAATATTCTAGTCAAACCCATACACAAATAATATGACAATCTAGTATTTACCAATAAAGTCCTTGTATTTTTTAATGATTTGAGAAAACTTTGTGCTTTTCAAGTCTCTAACTTCATTTTATGTGTCATATCTCATCTGATCACACAACACGATTAGTAGCGTATGTGGATCTTGATGTATTGAATACAGTATCACAAGCCAGTCAAATTCCTTTCAAAGTCAATCTACTAGGTATGCCTTAGAGGCGATTATAGTATTCAATGTAAGATGGATGAGAAACCAAAAATACATTAATTTCTTAATAGTAGAAACTATTGTGATTCATGTAGCTAGGCCGGGATCTCAATCCCTTAAAATGATATGGAATTGAGTAATTGTGGCTATTTGCATATAACCATGTCCTACAATGCTTAGGAACATTAGGACTCTAGGATAAAATGATTGAAATGACTTAAGTAGTTTAATGACTCTAGATAAAGAATAGCAATATCCTGACTTATTTTTAATGATGATTTTGAAGGGTAGTTTTATAGAATGTCAAGGTTTTTTTTTTCGTCATAAAACATAATGGTTTGACATGTCAACATTCTTTTCTTCCTACAATCGCCACATTTTATATCATGACATTGTCAAGTCATGCACAATATTTGACTCAAATGATCTTAAACTTAGGCTTTCATAGTATTCATACAAAACTAAGATAAAATATGATGAGCCAAAAAAAATTTTGACTTTCATGTCTCTCACGTGTTCCACTACAATACATAGATGTCTTAAACAATTTGAAACTCGAAAGATAATGTGGAAAAATGACTCTAATATCACGATGAATATCTAACTACGACAAAAAGGTATGTGAAAGTTCTTTTTTGATTTGAAGACCAAAGTGCAACATTATGTCAATGATGTTATTGAATTAATAATATTACTATATCAATATTAAAAATAAACGATTTCACTACTCTATTTACAATCCACTTATCAAAATATTAATGTCAACACATAGTATCCTACATATAAACCATGAATGTCATTATATTGAAAATTATATAACCTTTATTTATAGGGTTTTCTAGCTGGAGTCATCATTTCAAGCCATGAGATTTATACACAATATGTTTCTTTCTATATTATAGTCTAGAAATATCTGATTGTTTTTTAAGGGCCTTATATTGGTTTTCAAATACAAGAATTGAGATTGAAATTCCACCAGGCCATGTTTGCACTAGCCCATGATCTAGGAAGAAGGAATTAGTCCAACAATGGATTAATGTGTTACAAGGGTTGGATGAACAACGAAGCATATCTTTGAATGGTCAAAAAGTTCATTAACATTTATTGAAATTAACATGATTGAAAAATTAGAAATCATGTTTATGAGAAGGCTCAATTAGTCTTAGTCATGGCACTAGACACGAGTTAATGCCACATAAATTGACAATCTTGTAGAATAGGTCATATAACATCGAGAAACTGTCTAAGAATGATATAGCAAGATTGATTGAGTTTAATGGATTGCCCAATTAAATGCAGTTAGGTTCATACCTAATACCTACTATATAGTGTATCATAGCTTTATATTTTTGCTTGTATTTTTTTGGATAAACATTTGAGATACCTTTATGGAGTGGGTGGATCCACGTGAAATCTATTAGCTATATCTTGTAGGCACTTCTAGAGTAGGTATGAAAGGCATAGTTTGGAGTAATTTTGAAAAATGTAAGTATTGTGCAAATTTATATGGCCAAACATAAAGCCCTAGATGTTAGATTATATATGGTGATAAGAGTTCAATCTTGATTGATAATTCACTCAAAACTTGTAATTCAAAAATTTATGAGAAAACATAGTATTGATAGTCCAAAGCTAGAAACATACTCCCTTGTTGTTCATGAACTATCAAGACAAATTTTGAGGGTCAAAACTAGAGGAAAAAGTTATCAAGCAAGTACCTTAGCAACTAGAGCTTATACACGTGATGTTTATCGTAATTTTACAATCGATTGGTTGAGAGGTCATGATTGTGTACAAACAATAGATTTATGGATACTATTACAAGCTGAAGCCATCTTTTGAATCAGATGAAATTTTTTTTTGAATGGAATATCTTTGGTAAACTCCCCAATGGAATTGCATTACCTACTTAAACACCATGCACCAAAGACATATTTTAGTGACTACACTAAGAACCTTGCTTGGGGATGATGAGAATGCCATCATTGGTTCTTATTCAAATACATGTGCTAATGAAACTTTGAATAATGCTTGTCTTTGTTTAACACACTTTTTATAATGGTCACTTGTATGAATCTAGCGATTATGTTGAAAGGGATAGTGGAGCAACATGAGAGATGCAACCAAAACCAGATCCCACATTGTCATTGGTGGACGAAACTAAAGAACAAGAAAAAGTAAATTAGCACAAGAAGAATTCAAAAGTAGAGCTTGAAATCATAAACACGAAAAAAAGTAACCAATAGAAAAATGTCTTACTCATTTAGAGTCTTGTTGAATGTGTGGTACCAATATGATACACACTTGTAGTTTAGTCACAAAAGACATAAAAGTTGTGCCTAAATTTTTGCTTTTTCATGATTATAAAATAAAGGAAGCAATAGTCAAATATTGTAATTGATAATTTTTCCAAAAAGTAGTAACTATTGAATGACAATGTTTAAACATATAATGTTGGTCTAATATTATTGTTCATGAAACAAACAAATGATCCATATGATTATATCTTTGGATACCAAGTGATTATGTTTCACTTGAAATGAGTGCACATCATAGGATTTGTTATTAGTAGACTGTTCATCAAAAATTTACTTTGCATGTAGAGATAAGTAATCAGCATTTCAATAATGTTTAAATATTTTTCTTCTCTCAAATGACTCTTATTTAAAATATCCCTTGAAAAAAATATCATGATTATTTGTTTTTCTCTTGAACTCTTATGTCATGCAAACTTATTTTGGGTGAATCAGTTATCAAATGATGGTTGTCAAGGACTTCTCACTTAGCGACACGATAATGTTTTTGGGCAACATGTACATCTATGCTTTAATGCTTGCTTAGTAAAAAAATCTTGTCTTGAACAATAAATTTTTAAAAGTAGGCCTTTTTGAGATCATAAAAACAAAGGGGGATTGGAATTGTTAAATTGAAAATAAGAATATGTAATAGATAGAGAATATGAAAGTGAGATAAATTAAAAAAAGATAGAGAACATGATTTCATAACCAAAAAGTAAGAGTGAAGAAGATTTTTAAGTTCAAGAGATAGAGATAGCTAGTGTTGGAGGATTTGTGGATATCAAGACAAGCTAATTGTTAGTTAGATCATAGACCTACAAGTAGTTAATAAGTGAGAGGGATTTGGCAGCTTGTGTGTGTAAGTCCAACTCGATAATCACATGATAAATTGATTTATTAGACGTTAATAAATGGACTTTAGGCCAATTGTAGGAATTAATGATGTAGGGCCTAATAGTCAAGGTAGTGAATAAAAGTGCGTTCCTCCCAAAATTCAAATTCAAATTCAAATAAGTAGGGAGGTAGGATTTGCCAATAGGCTTCGAAGCCAAGTGTTCTAAAATCCACTTCGCTTGTATGTAGGCATCGTGGTTTTTGCATGATAGTGTTAAAATTGCAATTTTGAGTTAGTTTTGGGATATTTTCTTGATTTTTTGTGGATTTCTTGCTTGTGAAAAGTATTCAAGCTTGCATCTTGATGTCCACTATGAATGTGGAGCTTGTCGTTGTTGACTGCTCTATAATAGATGGGTCGGTCCATCATAGCTCGAATGTAACTCATGACTCCTATGGGAGCCTTCCAATGTGTCACCCGAATTTGCCATGGAATGGCTTATGGAACCTGGATCCATTGGTGAGTGAACTATCTTAGAATTCATTAGATTAAAATTAAGGATGTATAATGAATCTTTCTCATTTGAGTGCTATGAATCAACATCTACTTTTTGTCTCTTTGGATCTGTAGTACGAGACAATAACATATCATTATTGTGTCTAGTTTCTCGAATCCTTATGCTACTTTGATCAGATCTGATACAAACATTTAATCTCTTCTTCTTTTTTAAATTTTAATTCCTTTCATACGATGTCTTTAGCTTCCCGTAGTTCTGATGCGGATATCGTGTGATGTTTATTTAGCAGTTTTTACATGTTGTTTGTTTTTGGTACACGTTAGTAAGTGGCTAGTGAGTCGGGACATACGTCCCGTAATGGGACCGAATTGCCATGCAATGGTACCCCCTTCTTGGAAACAGCTGATTTTGGAAGGGAATTGCTTTGCTCTTAGCGGATTACTCACCAATTGACAAGTAGTCAATCTTTGGAGGTAGAGAGTAGTAGGGCGACCTTAATGGATAGACATCTGAAGTTTAAACTCTGAGGAAGGGTGATTAAGATCCAAGCACGCTAAAAAAATCTTCAGCTAGGGTTTCTCCCTATAAAAATTATTTTTTCTCTCAATATTGAGTACTTTCTGGATCTGTAAGAACTTCAGGGAAAGCGGTCGGGCTGGTAAGCGATCGTGGACCGTCGTGGAAAGCTGGGAAATGATTCTATCATATAGGGATCAGCTTTACCGAACCCTTGGCTACCATAGCCAAAGGAAAAGTAAAGGAGGAGAGCGACTGGATCGCGTGCTCCAAATTTGAGCAAGTAGTAACCATAAGTGCTCAGTGTGCAGAAAAGTAGGGTTTGATGCCCTAATACAAATCGTCGGATCAGATCCCTTGATAATCTACGGGCAAGATCGATTTCATAAGAGCCGTTGAATCTAAAACAACGGTGGAGATTAAGTTGATTGGAGCCTTGAAGAGTTTGAAGGCTGTTTTAAGAAAACTTCATTAAAAAAATTCACACTGAAATTAGCTGAAAGGGCCCGACTGGTGGAATGTTTGTTGAAGGCTATTAATCTTCAAACTGAAGTTTTAGCTCAAAAAACTGTTTTTTAAGCCTTTTTGGGTCTTTTGTCCATAAATTGGGGTATACTTAATGGATTTGACCCATGCGAAGGGCACCCTAACTATGCTTGCAAATAAGGTACCCAAAAATAGAGTGATTACCACGAAGAAACCAATCGAAGCATGTCAAAAGTAGTTTGCCCCTTTTAGGGAGCGGCTAGCTGACAAGACGTGACAGAAAGCATTTGCAGCGGCCAGGGGTGCTTGGGAAGCACTTAGGATATAGTATCAAATAGCTAACCCATCGTAGATAATGTTTTTGAGACTAAAGCTACACATTGTTTGCATGGAAGAAGGCTAGAATGCAAGTGCCTATTTTACACGCATCAAGGAGTTGAGAGATCAACTCATTGTCATTAGAGAACCAATACGTGCTGTTGAATTGATGCATGTTGACAGGTGACATTGCATCGAGGGAGAGATTGCTTGTATTTGATCTTCATGGCATTGTCTTGTAGGAAGAGCAGAGACGTGAACTGGTGAAAACACGAGGACCACCAACAGAAGATCAGGCTACGCTATCAAAGGGAAAGCATAAATACAAAAAGCAACCGAGAAAGTCGAATGCTGACCAACTCACCAGAGCCAAGGCGCAACCACCAGCCAAGGCCAAGCAACATCATCCAGAGGATCACGTAAGATATCTGCCAGCCGGGCCTTCCGAAGACCGAAGTCCGTGGAGGAGAACATCAATGAATTTTTATCCAAATCTCCCCACGAGTCATCAAGAGGCGGCTGGCAGATATCATTCTCAACTCAGACCATCAAGGGAAAAGAACTGCAAGCCTTACCTGCCCTCCAACCACAACCGGAGTGGCGACAGCAGTTATTTGAGAGAGACCCCATCAGGGCTTACGTGACGAGTCTGCAACAGTTATGGGTGAACGCGCATTTCTTGCCATGTCCAAGAAGATCCAAATGGGCAGAATGCGGCACTCTTCTGGACCAGATCACACTGCACAATTTCAACTGGCCAATCATCAAATCTAAATATGGGTGGACAACGGATGTACACGCCCGAAGGGCTCTCTCCGCATTCGCTAGTCACTACATCAATTGCCCCGATCCCACAGTCTGCGCGGCAGCCACTTACGCCCGAGACTTAGAATATTTAATGGGCATTGAAACAAAATGGGATGATTTCATTCCCTCCATATTTTTTGATCCAAATAAGGCGCTCGCTTTCGACAAAGTCGAAGACCAACTGCCAGTCGCTCGCGTATATTACCGAGTTGCATTCCTTGGAGATCCTTGGACGAAACGATTCCAAGCATGGGTGGATCAGCGGAACAGCGGAAATTGATCTTGAAGGCTAGACCTTATCAGCTGATTGCCGACCAGTTATATCGAAGAGGACCAAACGGAATTCTTCGACGGTGTATTCTTCCTCATGAGGCCACCCAGATTATTTCGCTTTCACATGAAGGCATGAGTGGGGGCCATTCTGCATCCGACATTACAGTTCGCAAGATCCTGCAATCAGGATGTTGGTGGCCAACGATTCATAAGGATACGGAGGAAAATACTTAAAAAAGTGCGATGTGTGCCAAAGGGCGAGAAGGCCAACGAGATTGAATCATGACCTACTGCTCCCGGTCTTAGCCCAAGCACCATTCGAATAGTGGGGATTCACCCTGCGGCAAGGAGTTCCCAGGTTCGATACGTAATCGTAGCCACAGACTACCTCGCCAAATGGGTCAAAGCCAAGGCAGTAAGAGTAGCTGATGCTAGGACCACTGCCAAGTTCCTTTATGAAAATATCATTGTACGCTTCGGATGCTCGGTAGAGCTAGTCAGTGATCGCAGAGGCCATTTCATCAATGAGACCATCAAGGTCATGTTGGAGGAATTCTTCGTGATCCACAGAACCAGTACGCCTTATTATCCTCGTGGTAATGGGCAAGCAGAATCATCCAATAAGATCCTGTGTAGCGTGCTCATGAAAACAGTTGAAGCTAGCAAACCAAATTGGGAATATAAGTTGCATGCTGCACTGTGGGCATTCAGGACAGCATATAAAGGAAGCACTGATCAAACACCCTTCCAATTGGTATATGGTCAGGATGTTGTGATGCCAGTAGAGTTTTTAGTTCCTTCATTAAGGATTGCCACCACGCAATGTCTTAGTGAGTCCAAATCTCTACAGCTACGTCACGAAGCTCTGCATAAACCCTGTGAAACACGCTTACTAGCTGTGCATGCACTGGCAGCTGAAAAGGAAAGATGCAAGGCATGGCATGATTGCATCTGTGATGTAACCGACAATCATGCTTGGTGAGGTCTGCTCGCAGCTGTGTATTACTCGTCGTCAGGTGTAGTACCCTGCTTTCCAGAATGGCTTTGGCCGCTACCGCATCTAGGATGTATTTTTCCAGAGTCTGGTATGCCGTCGTTAGGTCTGTGGGAGCATCAATTGCCCTGATCCAACAGTCCGCGCGGCAGCCACTTACACCCGAGACTTAGAACATCTAATGGGGATCGAGACTAAATGGGACAATTTTCTCTCATCCACATTCTTTGACGTTAATAAGGCACTACCTTCAGACAAAGTCGAAGATCAACTGCCAATCGCTCGTGTGTATTACCGAGCTGCGCTTCTAGGCGATCCATGGACACGTAGATTCCAAACATGGGTCGACCAAGATTGGATGCGAGGAGTCCACAAATCCCTTCACACGCCCAAGGACTTGAAGAAATTGGACTGCCTCAACTTCATAGAGGACGTCACCACCTACCTGATCCAGCAAAGGTGGACGAAGACAATGCTACACTAAATCGGCAGAGTGCTGAGGGACCAACACTACTTCAGGCCGTGGGTCCTGTTGGGGTATTCCCAACAAAGTGTAAATATATAAAATCATCCAATAAAATGTGTTGCGAGGGCATGGCATCCTGCGTGTATAAGCCCATGGCCCAATGAGCAAGATAGTAAAGTTGTAAATAAAATAATAGACTTGGGCCCTTTGAAATTAAAATAAAACTTGAGGCCCAAAGTCAATTCTAAACCTAGAGTTTACTTTTTAGAGTTGGGTCCAATTTTGGACTCACATGAATCTTGTGATTTCCAATGTACTTTTTGTGGACCCTTGGATCAAGTTGGGTCCAAGATGAATGGATAGAATCAATGTGAATACTAGCCAATAGGATTGAGGGGCAAGGGCCTTTCCCATTTTATAAAAAGTCACCATTTGTACACTATTTTCATGCTCAATAGAGAGGAGGAGACTCTACCATTTTGAGAGCTCAAGCATCCTCATTTGCTAATCAATCTTGCTTATGCTATTGTTGTGATTGCTTGTTATTTTCATTTCCCATGCTTTTTGGTTGTGCTAGTTAAGGTTTTTCCATAAGCAATGACATTGAGCATTTGAGCTAACCTCCATCTCATCTCTCTCTCTTTTTCTCTTCTCTTCTCTCTTCCTCGCCTGTTCTATCCCTTTCCTTCACCCAAATCATGATGAATGTTAGAGTAGAGGAGTAGAGTTAAGGGAGAGTAGTGTTAGTGGTGAATAGAGTTAGGGAAGAAGTAGGAAACTAACTAAAATTAGCATCTATGCATAGTTAGGTACCTATCCAGTGATCTAACCCTTGTTGACAGGCGGGAGAGCTATACTACGCAGATCTACGACCCTACAACCAGTAGCTTGGCCCCTACAGTAAGATGCTGGGTAGCAATTTATAGTGCCCAATTCCATCAAGTACAGAGAAAGATCCGTGACTTTTCATTTTTATTCAACTAGGCCACCTTTTGGCAATTCACAACACTGCTCCTTTCTTCTCACACTGTAAATGGATTTCAAAATCCTCTCAACCCAAAGTTGCCACTACCCTGCTCCAAACCGCTCTTCAAACAGTGTCCGATTGGATTCAAACCAATCACAAACGCCAAGCAACCCTCCTTCAAAATTTTGGGCTTCAATATTTGCTTGCTTTCTGATTTAGCCAACAATTCTCTGTATCTGAATCCTCTTTACAGTTTCGAGTCATTCCATGAATCTCCACAGACTCGGTTTTGTGCTTCCTAGCCAACAAACCATCGTGAATTTGCAGCTCTATGTTCTTGTCCGGTGATTGTAGCCACCAAAGGGCTATGATAACAAGTTGAGAATACAGTTTAAAAAAACCCAAACGAATCAATCACCACGGCACAACATCAAGTGCAATAAGACAAGACAACAAAATTGCTTTCCCTCAAACTGTATTTCACACTAATAAGCAAGTACAAAGATAAAGTTGCTTAAAAGCACTCAAAGGGCTCGTAAAATAAAGGACGGCTTGATAATTCTAGAAATGAGCACACATGGTGCCGTCGAAATTAGGGAATGATGGCGGGTGGCTAGGCGGTGGGGATGGGATCCCGCACGTGGCTTGTAGGTGTGCACGATGCGCGACATTGTCTATTGGACCGCTCTCCGCTACCGACAAAACTCTGAGTTTCCTTCGCATCCAAAGCATCGTACCATGTGCAATATACCATCTCCTTGGAGTTGATAAGCATACACAAGTAATGGACATCCCTTAGGATCTTCCACAAAATAAACCAGTAGGCTATTATGGTCTTCCTGTGAGTTCGGTGACATGCAAGATGATATGACCAGGACTTCCACTGGAGAAACTCGTGAATTAGATGGATCACTTTGACATCCATTTGCTTGGTGAACTCCTTGTCGACTTGATCCTGTTTTTCACCTTTGAACTGCCAGATCTTGCTGTTGAACTTGTTGCTCTACATTTTGTCTTTGTACGACGTGTAGATTCTTGATTGGACATTTTGTAATTGGATGATCCTCAAAGCAATATGTACATTGGTCCTTCTCAAAAAACTTTCCCTTGTGAGCCTGAGTTTGATGACAGCCGAAACTTGAAGTACTATATTCATGGTCACTTGTTGCACCTGATCTGCTTGACTCTGTTGCACTCCCAAATGATTCGTAGCCTTCTTCCCTTGTCTGCTTGAACCTTCAGATTTTTCTTATTTCTCATTTGATATTTCTGCATTTGGACATGAGTGATCTACTCTCTTCTTCAAGATAAGATTCTCCGTGATGACTGCATCTTGATAGATTTGTGACAATGAAGTGTAGGATGCAAACTTCTTCATACCAGACTTGATCTTGTCGAGTAGTCTGGTTGCACAATTATGGTGTCCCACTTTTTTTTTGTTCTTTGATGTGAACAAAAGTGGAGTAATATATGGTGCCGGGTGGGTGGCTGATGCTATGAAAGGATGAGAGAACTATGCACAACTAATAAATTTCACTGGACAACAATGGAATGAATGATGAGAGAGATGGATGGATGTTTCACAGATTTAGATGGAGATGATCACAAAAAACAGGATGATGTAACGACGTAGATGATAACAATGATGGGTGATAGATGGCTACGATAGTGTCGGTGTAGGTGGGATCCGAGACCTCCTCATTGAGGCCCTAGCAGGTGGGGTCTGGGGCATCTCCGTTGATGCCCCAGCGCAGGGGTTTGGGGGACTGTGCTAGCCCCCAGCATTGAATGGTATGACTTGTATGTGATTGAGCGGGTGATTGGTGTGTGAAGTCATTAGCCAATGCGATATTTTTTTGAGAAGAGCACAAGTCAGGGATGGCGAGTTCGGGATGGAGAGTAAGCGATGGCGAGTCAGAGCGCGAGTTAGGAAAATAGACTGGAAATAAAAAATAAGCGAGAAATTTAAAATGGCAAGTCAGGGCACGAGTCAGGTAGTTTGACTCGCTGGCCTTCAGAATGGTAGTTCTGAGACTGTTGGTCACTCTCTACTGATGGCAAGTTAGATGGCCGAGTTAAAATGCAAAAAATGAGGGTGGCGAGTCAAGACATTGTCGGTGAGTCAGAGCACAAGTCAAATTTTGACTCGTCGAGATCACAAAATAGAGTCGAAAAAATGACAAAAAATGCAAACAAAAATCCACTCCTAAGATTGTTTAGCACTGTCTCCTCAGCAACGGCTCCAAAAAAATGTTGGACCCTTTTCGTGCCTCCCTAATCAGTGCAATCAAGCAAGAAAAGAAAGGGCTTGGATCTCCAACTGGGTGAGTATCGGTGTAGTATGAGCTTCGATCCAATGGAGAGAGGGATAAGCGACAAAATAGGAGTGAGAATCTAGGCTTGCTAAGGTTGTCAATCTTAGCTTCAGATCTGAGCGTAGAATAGCCTAGATTTGAGCTCGGTTCATCTTTGATATATTTTTTTTTTTTTTAGTCTTTTCTTGGTTTCATTTATTGGTTCTTATCTAGGCATCCTTGGCTCTAGATCTTCTCCTCAAGAGGTTGGTCTTCTCAAGGGAGGTGAATGGTGAAAGAAATCCTACCTACGGATCTTAATAATCTCTCCATGGTTTTCTTAATGAGAGAGAGAGAGAGAGAGAGAGAGAGAGAGAGAGAGAGAGAGAGAGAGAGAGAGAGAGAGAGAGAGAGAGAGAGAGAGAGAGAGAGATTTGAAAGTGAAACATATAGAGTTTTATTAGGAAGAGTAGAAGGAGAGCCAATACAAAGAAAATGGCTCCCTCTTATAGATTTGAGAGGTGAGCCCCTTTTACTCTGATTGGCTATTGAAGTTCCATCAGGATCACTATCTTGACCATCAAGATCACTGTGTGTTTCTTGAGGTCAAGTTGTGTTTCCCAACTTAATAACTTTACAAAATCTAAATTTAAAATAATTTATTGAATAATTGTGCTTTATGGCACTTATTAGCCTAAGGCCCAATGTTGTGGACTCACAAACAGGCAAAGAAAGGGCTTGGATCTCCAACTGGGTGAGTATCGGTGTAGTACGACCTTCGATCCAATGGGGAGAAGGATAATAGGAGTGAAAATCTAAGCTTTCTAAGGTTGTCAATCTTTTGCTATATGTACAGTGTTTCTTCATTATAGACTTAACTTTTGTTCTGCCATCTTTGAGAGCTTGAGAGGAGTGGCTATGGTGATTGTGTGATGTAATCTGCATATTGCACTAGATTCTATCGAAATTTCAAATTGGTATCAGAGCCGTAGGGTGATGCAGTTATGTACGATTCAGTGGAGCTATGGAATAGCGTCTTTCACCAGGCGAAATAGCACTCAGAGCGTCTCGGGAGAGAGGACTCCATACAGGGTATCGGTAGTCCAGATGGCATGAGACAGCAAAATGGGCTGCAGGGTAGTGGCAACTCAGAGCTGAGAGGATTTTATGAAATCCATTTACACTGATAGGAGAATGAAGCAATTTAGGGAATTGCTAAAAGGTGGTCTAGTTGGGCAAAAACATAAAACCACGAATCTTTCTCTGTACTTAACATAATTGGGCACTGTAAAATGCTATCCAGCATTGTTTAGGTGAGGCTGAGTGATTGCCAGAAGGGCAGGGTCAGTCATGAAACAATCTGAGAGCAATTAATTCTTCTTCTTAGCTATGGAATAAAAGGCCTGCTAGGGCTTTCAGAGTAAAAACCGTGGATCCTTGGCTGTATGAAATAGTTTTTGGAGTTGTCAGTGGCTGTTGAACGGCGATTTTGTATGGCGATCTAGTAGCCAAGAGGCTGCGAATGGCCATGGGCCTCAGAAGGAACAATTTGCTTTGAAGCCATGTATGGTTTATGAAGGCTAGGGTTTGAAGAGTAAAAAGCTATGTTTGCCCTCAATCTGAAACAGATTTCGGAGCAATAAACTCATGGAGGATGGGCGCCCTGGTGTATGCAAGGAGCTGTCAGGAGGTCGTGGACAACCACGGCCTGGGAAGAGAGTATTAGCTGAAAAATCACAACTGCCATAGCAATGAACAAGCTGAAAGCTTTGGAAGCTTGAGGGAAGAAGAATAGAGGAAGGAAGGTCGCGGGCCAGCATGCGCGGCCAGTCGCGCTGGTCCCGTAGCGCGTGGACGGGTGTAACGATCCCAGGAAACCTGTATGGTGCCCGTGGAAGCCTACGACCATAGGATGGAGATCCACCAAAATCAGTGGTGGACATTGAAAGGCTTTGGAAGCAGTATGGTCCATGGGATCCAGAAGGACCATTGGATGGGATTTGAAGGGACCCATGGAGAGCTGAAGGGCAAAGGCACCCTTCTTTGCATAAAAAATCTTCACATAAAATTCCAGTGAAGGGACCCAAAGTTCAAAGTGAACTTCACTTCATTAAAACTTTTCAAATCGAAAATCTAGTTCATTTTTGCAAGGGCAAATGGTATGTGAATATTGTTAACATTTCCTAGCTAGTTTGAGATCTAAATTGACAATTTTCGTACATAGTTTTGGTACTGGAGTTTCACACGTGTGAACCAGGCCTAAAGTTTTCTATTTACAATATTTTTTCAGTATGAAGAAGTGTCAAACTTTAGACCCTTCGAAATGAGACCATTTTGATGTATTTTGGTTATATATGTCATTTTTAGCTATTTTTTCTATATAGGGAATATTTAGGGTCAAGTACGTTTTAGAGAGAGGAGAGAGAGTCATCTTTCTCATACATAAAAAGTAGAAAATGAGTGGAGAAATAGGTTGGAGAAACTTATTGTATTGTTGAGAGAGATCAATAGATCATTGTCACAGTTTCTTCCTCCATTGAGAGCATTGCTTTGTGTATTGTCTTCAAGCATTGTGTATGATCTTAGGAGGTTTCCAAAAGTAGTAGGCTGCTGTAGTAAGGCCTGTTTGTTGCTATTTTTGGCTACCATCGGTACCTTTTATTAGTTTCTTTTGTCTCTTGAATGCTTTGTCAAGTTCATGTGTATCAAAGATAGCATTAGGATGCTTTGCCATTTCTAGCTTTTGTAGCTTGTTGTGCAAAGATCTTCGCCAAGTATTTTAAGAGTTTGGATCCATTCAAGATCCCCCTTTGTCCACATGGTATCAGAGTTGGCTGGCCACTATTTATAGTAAGATTTTCATTTATGGTGATATTTGGATGTTTGATCAAGTTCTAGCATGATTATGCATTATATTGTTGATCAAATCTTACTAGCCTTTGTTTTTTGAGTTGAACTTGTGGATCAAAAGCATATTTCAGGTTTATTAAAGATCAAAGGCTGAGAAGAAGTTATTTTGGACCAGATCATTACATCTATTCATTTGTTGATTGTGAGGCTTGTGTATTTTCAATACTACAATGTTATGTTCAATCTATTATTGACAATCTCCACTTCTGTGGATGAACACTCTCCTTAAGTGGATGAACCTTCTCCTTAAGTGGGTGACAAATACTCTTTGAGTGATTTTGTATTTTTCCAAAAGGCTGAGCAAAGCTCCCACTTGGATGAAAGATCCCCTTTTGGGTAAACAGATTGTCAACAATCTTTTGCATGAATTTTGGTGTACTTTGTTGAGCATGTAAGTAACTCTTCTTATGTCATTTGCTGGAAGGTTTTAACCATTATGAAAATTTGTTTTCAAGTTCTTAACAGGTTGAGGAACATTCTATGTGAAGCGATTTTAGATCTACATCTAAACACCAAGATTTGACAAGCTAGTGAAGCTAGTCTTGTGATTCACTAAGTGTGCTCTTTATTTCACCTCTAAAGCTTGTACTTATCACTTGCTGGAGTTTATAAACCTTTAAAAGTGTGGTTTACATGTGGTTTTACAGATTGAATCAATATCTTAGTGTGTTGATCAAGTTTGTTCAATTCTAGGTATTCTTGGTAGCCTAGTCTTTTGTATTTTCTAAGAATGCAAGTAACTCTTCAAACCATAACTTGATTTGGTCACTTGCTGGAAAGTTTGAGAGCTTAAGCAAGAGTGTGTTCAGATTGGTTTGAGTTTGTAATCCATTCTTAGTGTATGCAAAGTGTTGCATGTGTTTTCAATCTTCCTTTCTATGCTTGGAAACCAGCCAGGTTCAAAATAGAAGTGTTGTAGGGCCCTACATCTTCTGAGATCTCCTTATCCATCATTTGTTGAGAGAAAAGTGAGTGCTAGGTGCATTAGGACAGAGCCTAAAAGTTGAAGAATCATTATATTCATGGCTTCCAATGGTGGGATCATGTTAGAAACTAATGATAGGTTGAGTTCATCAAACTACTCCACCTGGAAAGTGAGGATGAAATCCTTACTTGAGTTGAATGAACTCATGGACATAGTTGCAGGAACTAAAGAGAGACTACCCACAATTCAAGAGCAACAAATGTTTGATAAGGACGCTAAAGGGGCTCTTCATATCATTAAAATGAATGCTACCAATGAACTTCTCAAGGAAGTTGGTAAAAGTCAAAGTGCAAGTGAGAGGCATGGAATGCCTTGAAGAAGCTCTTTAATCAAAGTCCACATCTAGGATCCTAAGGAGGCAAATATTTTCTAGTAGAAAAAGAGACGGAGAAAGTGTGTGAAGGATTTCAGATCATTCAAGATCCAATCCATGTCCCTGATCTTTGGTTACAATAAGGAGCAAACCAACAATCCTGCCAATGTAGAAAAAACAGCATCTACATACAAAATGAGATGCAAACTCTAAGAGATATTGATCAAACATGAAACAAAACATAAAATATGGTTGATGTGTGTACAATTATAGTACCCTACTATATCTCACACATGTGGAACCGAAAATAGCAAAATATGAGCATTCTACACACAAGATTGCAATATATCACCAAGATAGTGCACCAATGAGTAGTAGAACCCAAAGAGAACCATGTATAATGATGAAATGAGAGATAGAAGAGAGAAGATGTGTCTCTCCATGAGTTACATCCTTTTATAGAGTGTCCAAACCCTATTTGGCCACTTGGCTTTCCCTCCAAAATGTAAACCCTACTATTTTTGGGTCTAGATTCAATGTACCCAAAGTTCAAATTTGAATCTCTCTCAAACTCGACTACCAAGTTTCCCACACTTTCAAAAAGTATTTATTGAATGTATTTTAAACTAATATAACTTCAGAAAGTTTATCTCTAAGTCTAAAATGAGTTTTGGCCTCTTATTGACAATTTACCAAAATATGACTAAACTAGACTAAACTAGTTGAAATCTCTCACATCCCTCTTCAACTAGTTTTGGCATAGTTTTGACAGTAGAACTTTGATCCAACTTTAGAATGATCTCCATCCTAAATATAGATCTCCTTTCTAAGGTTCCAAGTATCTTTCATAATTGATATAGAGAATAGTGTCCAAATTGGATGCTTCACTATTTCTTACATCAATTTTACACATCAAGATATAACTAGAACATGAAGAACCAAATAGAATGTGAACGAAATGATTCCTCCATGTTTCAAACTTTGAACTCTCTAGAAAATTACAGCAACCAAACAATAAATGTGAATGATGACCATTTGCTTGCTTGTCTCCTCCAACTTTGTCCTTTCTTGATATGTCTCCACCATAAAACTCCATGAATGAGCCTCCATCTCCATCTTGCCACAATATATTATTAATACTTGATGATTTGGCCATGAATGAGTGACATAATGAACCTCCAATAGCTTCGTTTCCATTAGAAAAACCAGCCAAGAATGCTAGGACAACTCCAACAATAAGATATTGCAAGACAATGTAGCTAGTTTGTCCATATCTCGACAATTTGCACACATCCACATGAAATAGCTCAAACATGAGATAGAACAAGTAAAGTAAACTTGAAAAACACTTCCTTGCTGCTCCTTTGACCTTACTTGAGTCTTCAATAAGGTGCAAAAATAGATCCATAACATCTTTGCCAAATACCTCTCCTTTGATGCTCTTGACTAGCTCCAAATTGTCACCTTTCCTTTTGTGTTGTTGAAGCCCTTTGAGACCAACCTCTTGATCTTCCTCTTGACCATCAAAGTCATTGAAAAAACTTTGTTTTTCAGATCCATTACTTGCTTTTCCAATATGAAAACCATAAGAACCAATATCCACTTGCATAGCATCATCTACACAAAAAAATTCTGCAAAACATGTGAGTAAAGCAAAATGAGTCACTTCCACTTGCTTACCTTTCTCTTGATCATCAAAGATATCAAAGATATGAATATCTTCATACATGAACCTCTGGAAATACTCCCTCTCAAACATATGATTTAGATCCAACAAGATCTCATCAATGCTTGATCTCGAATTTTCACAAAGGTTAGTGAAAACAATGTCACCAATGTCACCATCATAAATCAAAAGATAGATTTTAAACTTTCCATCCAACATGAAGTAGAGTAGGTGAAGATGAGTATCAAACCTAATAAATCCAGTCTTTTTGAGTTCATAACAAACCTCAATAAGCTCACCAATGAGATCTCCCTTGCCTTGAAGAAATTGCCTCTCGATTTGCTCCATGTAGTCTTTTCCAACCAAACACATCTCTTTGCTCCTCCAAACATTCATTTGCAAAATGCCCTTTGATTCCACAATAAAAGCATTTTAACTTAGACTTATCTTTCTTTTTGCCAAAAGAAAAAGTCTCACCTTGATCTTGCCCTTTAGACCACTTGCCTTTGCCTTTGCCTTTGCCCTTGAACTTGCCTTTGATGAACATAGCCTCCTCTTCAAAATGAGATGTCGATGTAGATCCACCTCCTCTTGATTGAAGCCTATACTCCTCATTCACCAAGATCTCTTGAAAATCCACAATACTTGGCAAAGTATTTTGAATAGAAAAACTTTGAGCAAGATTAGCATGATCATCCAACAAGCCATTAAGTATAACTTGAACAAGTTCTACCTCCTTAATGCTTTCATCAATACATGCTAACTCATCATTGAATGCTTTAACCCTCAAAACAAAAGCATGAGTACTCTCTTCCTTCTTTTGCAAACTTTAAAATATTTGCCTCCTAAGATAAGCACTCTTGATGTAGACTTGGATTCATAAGGCTTCTTCAAAGCTTCCCAAGCCTCCAAAGATGATGTGCACTTACCAACGTGCTTGAGAAGTTCATTGGTAACATTCATCTTAATCACGCGTCGAGTCTTTTTTGCTCTCTTGTCATACCTCACTTGATTTTGAGGTGCTTGAGGCCTCTCCTCCACACCTGCATCCATCTCCATCAACTCATTCATCTCCAATAAGAATTCCATCCTCACCTTCCAAGTAGAATAGTTGTTTGTGGTAAGCCTATCATTGCTCTCCAACATAAAGCCTTCACTTGTAGCCATGTTGAAGTGACCTGATCTTCTTCTTTCAACCTGTTCCAATGCACAAAGCACTCTCTTGAATCTCAACAAATGAACTCAAGAAGAAATCACAAAGATATGGAACCTCTCAAATCTCTTCTAGCACTTCTAACTAGAAAATCAACACATAGAATAGTGAAATCTTGATCAACCTATAATCTATCCTCAATCTAATGATTCTTGCCACTTCCTAAGATTGAAACACACTCAAATGAAGTTCAGTAACCTCACAAACTAGAGATCCAATCAAAATTAGGGTTTTGACAAAATCACAAAAAATTGAATATCTCAAATTCTACATGCAATTTCTAGTTGATATCTCATCTTGTAGACTCCAATGAGACCTTCCTAATGCACCAAAAATCATCTAAATCCAGTAAACCAAGCGTGAAACCAGAATTGATCAAGTACATAACTCTATATTGAGTTTTGACCTACAAAAGATCAATTCTACACATGCAAAAATGCTGATTTTTGAGTAGAAATAAATTTAGCATGCTCTAGCATTGGTAACTCCTCCAAATCCTTGCTAAAGATGGCCGATCCTTTGATAACCTGAAACACAAGAGCTCTGATACCATGTGAAGGATTTCAGATTATTCAATATCCAATCCATGTCCCTGATCTTTGGTTACAATAAGGAGCAAACCAACAATCCTGCCAATGTAGAAAAAACAGCATCTACATACAAAATGAGATGTAAACTCTAAGAGATACTGATCAAACATGAACCAAAACATAAAATATGGTTGATGTCCATACAATTATAATACCCTACTGTATTTCACATGTGTGAAACAAAAAATAACAAAATATGAGCATTCTACACACAAGATTGCAAGATATCACCAAGATAGTGCACCAATTAGTAGAACCCAAAGAAAACCATGTATAATTATGAAATGAGAAATAGAAGAGAGAAGATGTGTCTCTCCACGAGTTACATCCTTTTATAGAGTGTCCAAACCCTATTTGGCCACTTGGCTTTCCCTCCAAAATGTAAACCCTACTATTTTTGGGTCTAGATTCAATGTACCCAAAGTTCAAATTTGAATCTCTCTCAAACTGGACTACCAACTTTCCCACACTTTCAAAAAGCGTTTATTGAATGTATTTTAAACTAATATAGCTTCAAAAAGTTTATCTCTAATGTTAAAATGAGTTTTGGCCTCTTATTGACAATTTACCAAAATATGACTAAACTAGTTGAAATTTCTCACAAAGTGCTCATGCATTTGTCTTGAGGGTTAAGTCCTTAAGTGATGATCTAGCATGCATTGATGAAAGCATAAAAGATGGTGAAATAGTCCAGGTTATGTTGAATGGTTTGCTAGATGAACATGCTATCCTTGTGCAAAGTTTTGCCATTCAAAGAGTCTTGCCAAGTGTGGTTGACTTGCAAAAAATCTTAGTGGCTGAAGAACATAGGTAGCAATCAAAGCTTGATGGTGCATCCTTGCAAGGTGGAGGTGAAGAGGCTTTCTTCACAAAAGACAAAGTCAAAGGCAAAGGGAAATGGTCCAAAGGTGGTAACTCGGATCATGATGATCACTCTTCCTCCTCCTCTTCTACTTCTTTTAGAAAGAAAAATAAGTCAAAGTACAAGTGCTTTTATTGTGGGATAAAAGGACATTTTGCTAATGAATGTCATAAGAAGAAAAGAGAGCAAGGTGAGTGGCAAAAAAATCTAGCAATAGATGAAGAAGATGATAGCATTTCTGAATCTCTTGTTATGACTTCAAGTTTGCTTGCACATATAGATGGGAATGATCCTTGGTAGATTGATAGTGGAGCCTCATCTCATATGACAAGACATAAGAAATACTTTTCATCCTTATTGTCTTATGAGGGAGAGAGCAACATCATCTATACTGCAAATGATGGTCAATGTGACATCAAAGGCATAGGCACAATTCCTATTTCTCTTTCAACAAATAGGAAAGATAATCTTGAAAATGTATTGTACATTCCTTCAATCACTAAGAACTTGCTTAGTGTTAGTCAAATGATTGACAAGGGGCTTAATGTTGAGTTCATTGGAGATGCTTGTTTGATAAGTAAGTGTGGATCCTTGATTGCTAAAGGAAGAAGACATGGTAAACTTTTCAAACTGGATGCATGTGTGATCTCTAAGAATGAAGGATGTATGGCTAGGGAGCAATTGACAAACCAAGAAGTTTGGCATAAGAGGTTGGGCCATCCCAACTTCAAATCTTTGGAGGTAATGACAAAGAAAGAGCATGTTCTTGGTCTACTTAAAAGTCTTGTTGCAAATAATACATTTTGTGAACATTGTGCCTTGTCCAAATCTCATAGACTTGCTTATACTAGATCTACTTCTAGATCTATAGAAGCTTTTCAACTTGTGCATTCGGATCTTCATTCTTTTAGTACAACTAGCAATGGTGGGGCAAGAATGTATGCAAATTTTATTGATGACTTTAGTAGGTATACTTGGGTCTATCTTTTAAAAATCAAGGATGAAGTGTTTGCTGCATTTGTCAAGTTTAAGAATAAAGTGAAAAATTAATTCAATACAAAGATCAAATGCTTGAGATCAGATAATGGAGGGGAATACACTTCAAATAAGTTCAAAGATTTTTGCATAGCACATGGGATTAAGAGGGAGTACTCTAGTCCTAGGACTCCACAACAGAATGGAGAGGCAGAAAGGAAGAATAGAACCCTTTGTGAATGTGCCAAGGCAATGAGACTACATGCTAATCTTGCTAAGTCCTACTGGGGGGAAGCTTTAGAATGTGATAATTATGCTAAGACTCCCTTTGAAGTCCTCTATGGTAGGAGGCCAAGTGTCAAGCATTGTAGGATCTTTGGTTGTACTTGTTTTGTCAACCTCACTCTTGATGATAGAACTAAAGGAGATCCTTCATTAAAGAAGGGTGTGTTTGTTGGCTATAGTGAAGTAAGCAAGGCTTACAAAGTGTACATTCCTTCTACAAATAAAGTTGTCATAAGTAGGGATGTCATCTTTCATGAAGAGAATGTTTCCAATGTTGTCAATGTTGATGATGATGTTGATGTGCCTACTAATCATCATGATGTGCAAGATGTCTTGGATGAAGGTGGAGATGCCACTCCAAAGCAACCTTCAAGGAGGACTCAAAGGCAAAGGACTAAGCCATCAAGGCTAACCTATGATGAAAAAGGAAAGCAAGTGGTGGAGAACTCTAACTTTTCTTTTCTTACCTCTTTTGATGAACCAACTTGTGTAGGTGAAGCAATTCAAAAGGAGGAATGGATCCAAGCCATGGATCACGAGCATCAAGCACTCATTAAGAACAACACTTGGAGGTTGGTGGAACTTCCAAAAGGAAAGAAGGCAATTGGGTGTAATTGGATCTTCAAGATCAAGACAAAAGAAGATGGATCAATCAAAAGGTACAAGGCAAGACTAGTGGCAAAAGGGTATGCTCAAGAGTATGGCATTGACTATGATGAGACCTTTGCGCCCGTGGCAAAGATGGTAACAATTTGAACCCTTATCTCTCTTGCAACTCTTTATGGTTGGGAAATGTGGCAAATGGATGCTACTAATGCTTTCTTGAATGGTGATCTTGAAGAGGGAATCTACATGGAGCAACCGATGGGCTATGTTTCACATGATGAGCCTAATCATGTGTGTTTCCTACAAAAGAGCTTGTATGGGCTTAAGCAAGCACCAAGAAGTTGGTATACTAAGCTCAATTCCATGAGTGAGTATGATCATTCTCTCTACTTTAGATTGAATGATAATGGTGACATCACTTTGCTTTTGATCTATGTTGATGACAAAATCTTAAGTGGTGATAGCAATGAGGATATAGATGACATCAAGATGGCACTTAAAAGTGAGTTTGAGATACAAGATCTTGGTAAGCTTCACTATATCTTAGAAATAGAGATTGTTAGGACTTCTAACTCTACTTTCATTTGTCAAGAGAAGTATTCTAACTCTATTCTAAAAGATTTCATATGGAAAATTGCAAAGTAGTTTCTACTCCTATGGAATCAAATATAAAGCTATCTATAAGAGGTAATGAAAGATCCTTCAAGGACATTACTCTGTATAGAAAGCTCATAGAATCTCTTATTTGGTTAACCATCACAAGACCTGATCTAAGCTATGTGGTTGGTAAACTAAGTCAATTCATGCAAGATCCTAGTGAGGCTCATTGGAATCTAGGAAAGAGAGTACTAAGATATCTCTCGAGATCTAGAGATTTTGGCATCTTGTATGAAGGATCTTCACCTAACCTTTGTGGTTTCTCATATTCAGATTTTGCAGGTGATCAAATAAATAGGAAGTCAACAAGTGCCTTTGCAATATATCTTGGAGAGGGAGCTATCTCATGGCTATCAAAGAAGCAACCTACTATCTCTCTATCTTCCTTAGAGGCCGAATACAAGGTATTGACAATATGCACCAAGGATATGCTTTGGATAAAGAGGATGCTATTGGATCTTCACTTGCTGGATTCTAAGAAGACACCAATCATCTATTGTGACAACCTTTCAGCCCAAAGCTTGGCAATCAATCCAGTTTTCCATGCTAGGAGCAAGCACATTGAGATTGCTCATCACTTTGTGAGGGATCAAGTCATTGCCAAAGAGGTGGAGCTTCAACATGTCTCTTCATTGGAGTGTGTGGATGATATCTTCACCAAACCATTGGGAAAGGACTTTTATTATAAGAATAGATCTAATCCTGGAATGTGTTCAAGATCTTTGTTAAAATTGGCATCCAATGTTGAAAGGGAGTGTGAAAATTGTCAACATTTCCTAGCTAGTTTGAGGCCTAAATTGGCAATTTTTGTACATAGTTTTGGTACTGGAGTTTCGCACATGTGAACAGGCCTAAAGTTTTTTATTTACTGTATTTTTTCAGTATGAAGAATTTTAAAACTTCAGACCCTTCAAAATGAGACCATTTTGATGTATTTTGGTCCTATATGTCATTTTTAGCTATTTTTCCTATATAGGGAATATTTAGGGTCAAGTACCTTTTAGAGAGAGGAGAGAGAGTCATCTTTCTCATCCATAAATAGTAGAAAATGCGTGGAGAAATAGGTCGGAGAAACTTATTGTATTGTTGAGAGAGATCAATAGATCATTGTCACAGTTTCTTCCTCCATTTAGAGCATTGCTTTGTGTATTGTCTTCAAGCTATTGTGTATGATCCTAGGAGATTTCCAAAAGTGGTAGGCTACTGTAGTAAGGCCTGTTTGCTGTTATTTTTGGCTGTCATCAGTACCTTTTATTAGTTTCTTTTGTCTCTTGAATGCTTTGTCAAGTTCATGTGTATCAAAGGTAGCATTAGGATGCTTTGCCATTTCTAGCTTTTGTAGCTTGTTGTGCAAAGATCTTAGCCAAGTATTTTGGGAGTTTGGATCCATTCAAGATCCACCTTTTTTCACATGGCAAAGGGCCTAACTAAGGCTAGAGGGCACCTTTTTTGGCCATCATCGGGCCAAATTGACCCTTGAAATTGGCTGCTCAGAGCCAGCGGATAGAGCGACGTCACAGAGCAAGGAAAAAGACATTTTGGGGGGTTTTCATCAGCCTCCCATCGAGCGGAGTGCAGGTGACCTAGTGATGGGCTACATTCACTCTTTGGGTACTGTAGGGCAAAATTCAGGGCAATTTCTGGCTGCTGAAACCTGCTACAGGGTAGTACATTGAGGCATAATCACTCTAGATCATTATTACTTACTTCTAACAGGGTAACAGGGTGTTTGGATGCGGTAAATGCTGTATGGGGACGAATGTTAGCAGAATTGTGTGGAGAAAGCTAGTATTGGCGACAGAAGTGCAGTTTGGTGGCGTGACTACTCATCATTGGCAACAATTTTGAGAGGGCAATCAATCACAGATGAGAGGTAGGCATGGTATGCCAGTTACAGGTGAAAAATTCTTGTGATCAGGTTCAACTCTTAGGGGTCAAACCAACCAACGTCAAGTGGCATTTTGGAGGAACGGTCTCACAGGCATGATCGATGATGGTATTGTCGAGTTAGGTGATAGCTGCATTGACACATGCATCTGTAGATTGGAAATTTTTCATTCAGAGGGAAATATGGGCTAGCTTGGAAATACACACATTTTGGCAGTCACAAGTGATGGAAGTGCAAGGTGGTGCCAATTGGAAGCCATTGGACAAGATAGTGGACTTGCATTGGACGAGCTGTGTGTGGGACACATGGAGGATGAAGAAGGGTCAATAATCACACTTTGGATGATCTTGGTGAGTGGTAAGTTGATAATTTTGCGGTTTTGCAATCGATAAGTCATTTTGATCAAGCCATTTTAGTTGTGGAGTAGTGTATTCATCGAGGAGATAAACTTCAACTGTATATTCTAGGTAAGTCAAGTCAATTTGTCATATCATGATTGCATCAGGGATGCAGATTCTAGTGATAACAGGGTGCCAATCATTTGGTTTCGGCCATGGAAGATCTCACAAGTTCACTTGGAGGGATATTGGCATGTCACATCATGTGAGGGACTTGATGGTGGCTTTGGAGTTCACATCTCAGTGTATTCTCAGGGAGTGGTTTGGAACCATTCATAGGAGCAGCTTGGAGCTATCTTGGGGGAATACATGTGGGTACTACATGGTGGATGCTCAGATCTTTATGATCAAGGATGACATTGGAATACATGTAGGGATAGCACTGTAGGATGACATGGGATGATCATCAAGGGGTAGTTATTTCATATTGGACTTGAGTCATTGGCATGGGACAGGACTTACAAGGGTGATTTGTGATGGAATCAAAAAGCTACAAACACAAATGGGCAAAGCCAGCTCTAGGTTGGAGAACTGATGGAGATCGCACGGGGTGTGATCAGAGGGCAAACACTGTGGTGAGTGTTTTGTTAGTGATCTACTAGAGGGGACACTGATGGCGAGGACTTTATGGTGTGCTCATTTGGGAGTACAGGTTGGCATTACAGCAAGGGGCCAGTCTTTGGCATTGGCATCGATGGGGAGATATCTACCATCACAGACGTGGATAAGATACTTATTGCTTCCATGCATTTGGCTGTAGGAGTCTAGGCTTGGCACATGTATTGGAATTTTCATGGTGTTGATTCTTAGGTGGTGAGATTATGGAGAATCCTAGAGGGAGTCACTCAGAGCCATATACCTCAGTATGATTAGGGTGACCCCATGAGCGGTGACTCAAGGACACACATAGCCAGGGAGAGCGAGCAGATGCTAGGAGCCAGGTGGAGCAGGTATGCTTTGGAGTTCGGCTTGTCTAGAAAGATGATGACCAGGATCGGAGACATTAGGTGAGCATAGTATGTGGATGACGAGTCCATTGGGGTGGCACTCAGGGAGATGCTACAGTTGCTCAGGTATGACATGTCATTTGATGTATGGATGATGATCTTCAGTTGGTGCATCATGTGGTGACCTAGGGACGGGTCATGCCTACTTGGAGGTAGGCAGCATGGAGTGTACTTAGAGGTGGTACATATCTTGAGGGCATGAAGTGCATTACGGGGTGATGTAGATCTAGCATGTCCATGGTTGTGAGCCAGTAGGGATGGAGATGGTTGCTCAAGGAGTGATAGCTGATACTTTGGTGAGTGATCAGGTGAGCTGCATGGTTATATGCACAGTAGTCTTGAGGTTGGCGTCACATGTTGTTGGTATCCATCATTATTTGGTAAGCAAGATGCAGCTTTTGGTTAGATCCAGTTGGAGTCTAGTTGCACTACAGGTGGACAAATTCTTGGGGAGCTATCAATGGGTAATGGATACTTGGTGATCAGATGGTATAGGGTACAGGGTTCTGAAGCTATTCTACCTAATATGCTATGGATCATGGGTGAGTTCTTCATCACGATAGTGGATCTAGTTTGCATTTGATTTGGCTTGGACACTATGATGGATGTGTTGGTGAGATAGACTCCTTGGTGGGAGGCCTATATACTGGTCAACATCATGCATGGGAAGTTGAGCCTACATGGGATGTAGGAGAGGCAAACTATCATCAGTATCTTTGGGAGATAGGTGAGCTACTCAGGTATAGCCTATGGTGAGGTTTGTGTACATTCATTCATTGAGTCCTTGGTAGACCCTTGTGCTTGGAGCATGAGAAATGGATGGGTATCAGCTTTCAGGACTTATTGGACAGTTGGATATGCTTGGACGTGAGAGCATCTTGTTACAGGTGCAGGCCATGGTTGGAGACCTGATTTGGTGACCAGTGGTGTAGCAGCAGATCTACAGGCGGCACATGTGTTGGTACGACAGGATACCACTTATGGATAGGCCTTGGTCATGTATTTGACACTTTATCATTCGTGTTGATCTGCATGAGTGTGTGTGGGCTTGCATGTTACCTTGTCACGGGAGTTTAGATCTGAGTCGGAGTTGTATGTTGTGCATTTGCTATGTTAGGAACAAAGTAAACATTTGATATGCTCTTTGACTTGTCATTATGTCTACTAGCTGTTTATCCAGTGACTTATGGTGGCAGTATGATTTTCTCAGGTTGAGTCTCAATCGCTCATTTATGTCCGCTTTACAGGTTTGTGCTTGTAAGTGCCTGATAGGATGTCAACCTAGCTAGATGGAGGATGTAAGTCTCATGGTGGTAGTGGGATTTTCTCAGTTTGAGCCATGTCGCTCATGTGATCCACTTGTGTTTCAAGTTGGATGGGGACGAGTCAGTTGGTCAAGATTATGGTAGACTCTCTGTATGAGCATTGTGTTTGCATGACTTTGTGGGTCAAACCTGGTAGTTTGTTGGTGTGCTTGAGTGTGAGTCAAGTATAGGGTAGCAAGACATGCATAACATCTTTTGGACACTCCAGACGTTGTTGCAATATATTGTTTTTTATCCCTATTACATTTGAGCTTAAGGGAGAGAGCTAGAAATGAGGTTGTTATCTGATTCATTAGTATAAGCTCTAAATGTGATGACATAATTATTGTACAGTTTATTTGGTTTACTGTACATGGTTGTGATCGGGTTGTGACCCGTTAGGATATATTGACTGGGCACTGATCCTGTAGCCGGCTACTTGGGTTAGCCTAGTAGCCACATGTAGGAAGACATTAGCCTGTATAGTGTATTTTTGAGTTCATTATACTATACTCAGGGGCATGTCTGAAGATTACTAAAATATTCCCCAATCTCGAGTTTGGGGTCATGTCCATGATAATTTCCACTAGATTTTGTGTTGTACATATAAGGAGTGTGAATTGAGCACATATCCTTCTAGTGTAGTTCGGATTTGAGTTAGATAGGTTCAATTATGATGACATGCAGATGTTTAGATAGCATGCAAAGTCTTACTGTATGCATGCAAGCCACATGCAATCAGTGCATGCAACATGCAAAGTAGTTTCTGTGATCTACACATGTCTAGGCAATTTTATGAGTTGACATGTAGTACATGCACCATACATGCATGTAGTTACACATGTGGATCTCTGGTAGGTGAATTAGTTTAGTTAAGTGGACTTTCCATGCAACTCCACTGTAGGAATTCGAGTCTCTCTCATGTAGGGAAAGCTGGGCATGTTTTGCCATATTGTGAATATTGAGATTTTGGTGTTTTGGACTCATTCTCTCTCTACTCGAGTTTTCTGTGTATGATTTTCTCTCTCGACCTCTTTTTCCCATACTGAACACTTAGAATTATTTTTGACATTCATTTCTCATAGTGAAGAGTTAGATTTTTTCATCAAATGTATGCCATTGTGCTCTTGCCTTAGATTTTTCAAGCATACTATTCTTTGATCGATCTTGTGCAATCACAACACCTCAGTAAGATCCTGTAGAGTGTGTGGTGAAGTTCACACATGATAAAAACTTCACATGGTATCAGAGCTTCATGCTTTGAAGAGGTGACGGTGTATACATCAGATCATCAGTGTTTTCGCTTGCAAGAACTCAAATTTTGGAGAAGGATTCAAACTCGTTGAGAAACAAGCAATTTGTGGATAATAAGTGGATCAAATCAAGGCTGATCTGATCTAGCGGAGCTCTGTACAGACAGAGAGCTCACATGTGTAAAATTAACCCTCATTAATGAGTGCTACTTCTCAAGGAATGATTCAAATTTGATGTTCTATAGCTTGTTGGATAGGTATTGGAGAGTAGAATGTGTTGCTCTTGTTTCTAAATCAATTTGATTTGTTTTTAGAAGAGTTTTAGGCAGTCAGAGACTTTGAGAGAATACTCAACTCATGGGATATGCCAAAGTGAGTACACATATGTCTTTTTCACCATTTTCATCAATTTTCACTGTCAATCAAGTAGGATTGGATAGAAGTGAGTGTTCTGAGGTCTTAAACTTTTCATTTCACACATATTACTGTGTTTGAGTTGAAAGCAAGTTCCTAGAGAGTTTATCAGTACATTGAAACTCGTGGGAGAGATAGACTTCTTGCTTGCATGTGCTTCTTCTTTTGTGACTGAAGCAAGATCCAAATTCAAGATAGATTGATTTTCTATATTGAGAATTTGTTCTCACATCTGTTGCTAGATTTCATAGGGTGGATCAACATCTATGTTAGAACCTAGATTGAGATAGCAAGCAACATCTTTTCAACTCCATTTTTTTATCATTACTAGAATTTCTCACCAAGAAGATGTCTTCATCTGGTTTACATTTCTTAGAGCACAGTGAGAGATTAACATCTTCCAATTATGCAATGTGGAAGATCAGAATGGAATCATTGTTGATTCTACAGGATGTAATGGATATTGTGAGTGGAGCTGAAGAAGAACCTGCTGCACCTAATGAAGCTGTAGCATTCCACAAAAGAACCAGAATTGCCCTTCATTTTATAAGAATGAATGTAACCAATGAAGTGTTAAGAGAGATCAGTACATGCACCACTGCCAAGGAAGCTTGGGATACTCTAAACACAATCTATGAAATCAAAAATACTTCTAGATTGCTTACACTTAGATACCAAATATTTCTAAGTTATCAAAGAGTAGATGAGAGTGCTTCATCATATGTCATGAGAGTTAAGGATCTTCATCAAGAGTTAGTAGGTATTACTGATGCTCTTAAGAACACTGAACTTTTTCAAGTAGTCCTAAATGGACTTAGAGATGAGTATGACAATATTGTGTTGACTTATGCTGTCATAGAGGATCTTCCATCCTTGGAGACACTACAAGGTGTTCTCATTGCTGAAGAAAGCAGGCAAGAGAACAAGATGCTGAGGATCAACAGACTTTCATTGAAAGATGGTGGAGATGACAAAGCACTCTTCATCAGAGACAAGTCAAGAGGCAAGGGCAAAGGACAACAACACTTCAAGAAGGACAAAGCCAAAGAAGGTGGTGAGGATCAGTCCTCACAAGGTACAACATCCAGTGACAAGAAGAAGCTGTCAAAGATCAAGTGTTTTTTCTGTGGAAAGAAAGGACATTATGCATCAAACTGTTTCAAGAAGAAGAACCAAATTAAGCAAGCTAACCTTACTAATGAGGATGAGTTTGAGGGTGTAGAGAGTGAAAGAGAGGATTCATTAATGATGCCTACTTTTTCACCTTTTCCTTTTAAGAATGAAGAAGTCTGGTGGATAGATAGTGGGGCTAGTTGCCACATGTCTAGTTCTAGGAACTCTTTCACTAATCTCATGCCATATCTAGGTGCAAAAAGGTCAATCTATACTGCTAATGATGTAGAGTGTAGGATTGAAGGAATAGGTACCATTTCATTACATGCATCATCATCAAAAAAAAATTTGCTTACATGATGTACTATATGTACCTAGATTGACTAAGAATCTCATTAGTGTAGGACAGTTGTTTGGTAGTGGATTGGATGTCAAGTCTCCAGTTGACAAGTGTATAATCTCAAGAGAAAATGAAGTTATTGCTAGAGGATCTAGAACTGGTAGGTTGTACAAACTAGATTCTAGGGAGAGTGCTAACATTTCAGATATTGCTTATGAGACCAAGGTTCTACAGGAGGATTTGGGCATAAGAGATTGGGTCATCCCAATTTCAAAGCCATGCAATCTATGGTCAAAGAAGAAAAAGTTGTTGGTCTACCAAAGACACTGTCAAAGGAGCTTCTACCTTGTGAAGCTTGTGTGCTGGCAAAGTCACACAGAAGGCCTTTTCCTAGATCAAGTATCAAGACAAAGCAACCATTTGAGCTTGTACACTCAGATGTTCATTTCTCATTAACTAAGAGCAAAGGAAGAGCCAACTGCTTTGTCTCTTTTGTAGATAATTATACAAGGCATTCTTGGATCTATATGTTGTCTTCAAAAGCCATGGTTTATGATGTTTTTCTTACTTTTAAAGCTTATGTAGAGAAGCAGTTTCCTTTCAAGATAAAAGCTTTAAGAAGTGATAGTGGAGGGGAATACATTTCCAATAAGTTTAAAGACTTTTGTGAGAGAGAGGGTATTCAAAGAGAGTTCTCTTGTTCATATACTCCTCAGCAAAATAGAGTTGTTGAGAGAAAAAATAGAACTTTGTGTGAATGTGCAAAAGCCATTAGGCTGGAAGCTTCTCTGCCTAAATAATTTTGGGGAGAGGCAGTCGCATGTGCAAACTATCTTTGTAATAGGCTTCCAAACCTTGCAATAGGAGGAAAGACACCATTTGAGATGTTCATCCATGGGTGGATATTTGATGGAATCAAGTGAGAGACTCACTTCCACAAATTATTCCATTTGGAAAGTGAGAATGGAATCACTCCTAGTGATCCATGATCTATATGACATAGTTGAAGGAGTAGAGGAAGAGCCTCAAACTCCCCAAGGACAAGCCAAATACAAGAAGAGAGCAAGATTAGCTCTACATTACATAAAGTTAAATGTATGCAATGACCTCTTGAAAGAGGTGTCTTCTTGTACCTCCTCCAAAGAGGCTTGGGATTCATTAAAGAGCATTTATGAATCCAACAATACTTCAAGAATCCTCATGCTAAGAAATCAAGTTTTCCAAAGCATGAAAGGAAGTGGAGAGAGTGGACAAGAGTATGTCCTTAGGATCAAATCTCTTAACAAGGAGTTAAGTGCAATAGGAGAGAAGATCCAAGATCAAGAACTAGTACAAATCATCTTGAATGGTCTAGGTGATGAGTTCACCAACTTAGTCCAATCATTTGTCATTCAAGACTCTCTTCCATCCATTGAAAAGTTGCACAATGTTCTTGTGGCTGAGGAGAGTAGGCTTCTACACCTCAAGACAAGAATGGATAGCATGTCACTTAATGGAGGAGGGGAGAAAGCTAACTTTACAAATAAAGCAAGAAGAAGCAAAATCCATTTAAGAAAGAATGGCATGGAGCCGTTGTGCCGTCAGGAAGAATATTGTGGTTGTTGTCATTGTCAAGTTAGTTGCATAATAGTACAGAAGGTGAGTGTGAGGAGGCTCGATAAGTCGGACTTTCCCAATATGTCGAATAATTCAGGTTTCTCCCATAAGTCGGCCAAGTTGGGTCTACCTGATAAGTTGTCCAACTCCGACAAGTCAGACTACTTCGATAAGTCGAACTACCATTCTCTTGTTGTCTTCAGTTATAAATGACTGTGCGACAATGCATGTAATGTTGCAGCGATGAATGGAACTAGATTAACATGGGATTTAGGAGAGTAGAGGAGATAAATCCAACACCCCTCTCTAATTTGGATACGAGAATGCTTTGATCTTCTCTAATTTATGTCCTAGATCTGTAATTCAGCTAATAGAGAGCAAATTTGTCGACAGATTCGGTACATGCAGGACATTTGAAAGTAGCTTAGATTGACCGTTTGCAAAGTTTAGTCTTACTGTACCTTCACCTTTGATAGCTTTTGTGCTATTGTCGCCCAGGAGAACATATCTTTTGGTATTCTAAGGTGTATAGAACTCGAAATAGCTGATATGGCTGGTCATGTATTGTGTGGCTCCGAAATCTAGAAACCAGGAGCTGTCATTGGATGCTTCTTGATGGCTTGTCACGAAGGCATCATGATCCGCTTCTTGAATAGGCTGTGGTGCTTCTATAGCTACATTTGCCACTTGAGTCGACTGTCCCTTGTTGTTGTTCTTTGCTTATAGTATGCGATAGTCTTGGATCTCGTGATTGGAACACTTGCAGTATCTGCAGAATAGGTTCTTCTTTGTTGGCTGATTCAACTACTCTTTACACTATGTCAGCTTCTGATTTTGCTTCGATGGCTTTGGGTCTTTCTTCTTCTGCCTAATCGAGCCTCTGTTGGTGTATAAGACGTGAGAGTCAACAGTCGAGGAATTGGAGACTTCAGTCCTTCAAGTGTCTTCCTGCAACAACATCGCGATGACTCTTGAAAGAGTCAGCTCTGGGTAATGATCATCACCCAGCTGTCGTATGAGCTTGGTGTCATTATTGTGTCTTGATCGTCTACGACAGATTCGACAACGACCATTTATTTCAGTAGGTTCTTGAACTAGTTGATGTGACTCTGCAGTGAATCACCATTTGTCATCTTGAGGGAGTAAAATTTTTTCCTGAGATGTAGCTTGGAAGCTTTATCTCGCACTTTGTATAATGTGCTCAAGATGTCTCAGGAAGTTTAGTTGTGACATAGATTGAAAGAGCAGTATGACAGCGCAAGTTCCTCAGGCGTCAAAGACAACCATCGTATGATCAGAAACTGAGGAGTCATAGACGTCCCTATTGATCAGAGTGAGTGAACAGGTGTGATCAAACATCAATGAAGTGCATTCAAATCACAACAAGCATTCATCTACGTTATACACAGATAGAAAAACGTGGTGTTGCTATATTACACTGAAGCACAACAAAATAGCAATTACAACCAAAATGACGACATAATTGGGAGGCTCAAAATCATTTGTCTCATGGACAGAGTATCATGTAGAGTGTGCCTGGATGATCCATTTATAGAATTTATCCATGTATTAATTACAGTAAATATTTGTCACCTAATTACGTAAGCCGTTGTACTTGGAAGTATTTGGCTTGTGTGACAACTATACATGGTCAACTCGTAGGGAATGTTGATGCAGACGAGGATGTCACAAATTCTCTCACTTCGTATTTTATGTGAAGTGTCTTTCTCTCACTTCGCATGTCTGGAAGTGGCTGAGAACGTTCCTCGTTGAAAATAGATGATTGTCAAAAATTTTCTCTCTCTTTGAGATTTGCAAAAAAGTTGACAGTGCCCTTAAAAAGCTGACAGTGCCCCTAAAAAACCGACAGTGCTTTTAAAAAGCCGATAGTGCCCTTAAAAAGGTGAAGCCGGTGTCTTAAAACAGTTTAACTTCTTCAAAATAGTTGGAAGAAAGAAGCTGAAGGCAAAATGTTAGCCGATATTTTCGCACGGAAAATCGGGCTAATATTGAAGTTCAAGTTCGCAATAATTGAAAAAACCGGCATGTAAAACCCGGTTATTAGAAAAAAATTGGCACAAGTTTGCCTTAGATTTGGGTCCCAGCCCGTCCCTAAAGTGGCTAGACACAGTTTAAAAATAAGAAATTGACTTTTCAAAAAAAAACGTCAAAAATATTTTGTGGTCAAGTTTTGTGAGACCGAGCCAAAAGTGCCGGTCCACCTAGAATTGGGTCCCAGCCCGTCCTAAATGAGGCTAGAGCAAATTTTGCGGCCGTAGAAATGGCCGATAAATATTTTACGATTTTTCAAAAAAATGGCCAGTTGTTAAAAAATAGCCGATATGACCTTGTTAAAGTCTCACCATGTACTGAGTCCATTTTTACTAATATATGATCACTCAGTGTATTTTCCAAGGGAACCGTGTTGTCGTGGGAGCCCTAGTCATAAATGCCGAAAAAGTCAACCATAGAAGAAAAAATCGAGAAAGAAAAGTTTCGAGTAAAAACGGCACCGAAAAATATGGATTCAGTGTCAAGGAGTCACAGAAACCCTAACGGCAAAGTTTGGAAAATTTACGGGCAATTAACGAAATATGCGAGCCAAGTAGTTACCCAACAAACCAAAAACCCAGACAAATGAGCAGTAGGTGCACCGCCCTTGAAAATCGAAGAAAGGCCGAAAACATAGGTACCCAAAGAAAAATGAAGGCTACCTACTAAAAATAGGGGTTGAAAAAGGGCCTCACCCAAAATTTGGATAATAAATGCCAAAACACCTTGGAGGCTATAAAAATTGGGAGGTACACCCACTAGCCATTGACATTTTGGGCTTCTAGGGTGTACAAAAGGGGAAACTTGAATGGCCTCCCTAGCCTTTGACAAAAATGGCATCTTGGCTAGTTTTGGAAGAGAGCCTTGAATGCACCACTCCCCCACTCTCTTATGGAGGCCACTAGGTGTACTATCAAATGGGTTGGGAACAAACGGCAAAGAGAGCTCGAAGGGCATGAAGAATGGCAAGATGGCATTGTGAAGGGGATGCATTGGATTTCCTATAAGAAGGAGCCAACTCCTTGTATTTCAAATGTTAGTAGTTTTGTATGTTAGTACTACTTTTGTGTGTTAGTATTCTTAGGAGCTGGCACTTTTGAGAGTTGCTTGCTTGTTTGAGTGTGCTTTGAAGTTAATTCCATTTTGTGGCTAATTTTTGTGAATGTTAGTCACTTGCAATGTGGGTTAGTAGTTTGTGGGAGGTTAATGGTTGCTTTGTGCCCTCATGCCTGTTTGTTGCTTGTGTGTTGTTAACTCCATAGTTAGTAATGTGTATTCTAAACTTTGGCTTGATTGATTGCTTGAGGTGAGTTCAATGTTGGTGGATTGGTTAGAAGGATTGTGAGTTGCTTGAAATAGCTTAATGATAGTTGGATAATAACAAGATGATGTGAAGAGTTAGTACTTTTAAATGTTAGTACTTTTGTAAGTGAGGATTTTAGGAGTGGGTATGTTTGAGAGTTGAGAGTTGTAGTTGTCTTGTGGTTTGGGAGTGATGTTACTTACTATGCTTGCTTGCTCATATTGAGGAGTTGAGAGATTGTGGTTGTTTGTGTTGATTGCTTGGACCTCATTACTAGTGTGAGTTCATAGTTGAGTGTTTCAAATTACTTGGAGAGGATGTTTACTTGCTTTTGTTTTTGTTGAGAGGATTGATGGGTGAGAGTGATTTCATGGTGAGGGTTGGTTGGTTGGTTGTAGTCCATTTTCATATTAGTAGGCTTATATCTTGAATGGGTGGGATGGATTGCTTGAGGGCTTGGTGTGAGTGATGGGTTGCTGATTTTTTTAGCCATTGTATCTTTTTGGCCTATTTTTTTTTACGGATTTTTGGTTCAGTTTTCTCTCAACTAAACCATTATCATTTCAATCGCACCGTTTATATTCTAAAAATTTTAATTTTCTTCATTTTTTTTTTATACCAATTCGATCGGACACGTGTAAAGGGGAGAAAACTGCACCAACATGCCTAGCTCTAATTTTTGCTACAAGGTTCATGACTAGAGTTTCCACGCAACGGCTACCTAATGGCACATTGAGGTAAGACTCACGCTTTTCACAATCAGTTTATCTTCATGATGCCATTTTTTCGTACGCTGTCTTCTTTCAGTTGGAATAGAATGTGGTATGTAGCCATAAACAGTTTTGGTTTGAAAAGGGTTTCTGAAGTGTTTTCGTTGATTTTGAGTTTTAAGAATTGATCGTACTTTCTTAAAACGATAAAACCATCATTGTTGGGTGTGTATTATGTTTGAGTCCATCGTTCCTAGGGTGAATGAATCGTACATTCGCATTCCCTTAACCGAATAATTAGTTCTGATATTAATACTGAAGCATTTGGCACTCTCATGAGTACGAAAATTGGGTTGAGATTATAGCTAGGTTGTGGGTATATATGAGTGATTTATCTATTTGTTGTTGTTTTCAATGTATAAAACTGGAAAAAATTTGGGCCATGTGTTGTTAACATCGCATTGGAGTACATGTGTTAGGGAAGAGTAAGAAAAGGACTTTTTCACAATTCGATGTTTTACTAATTCTCTGGCATATTTTCCGGTTAGTAAAATGACTATACAAAATCGTCAAGTTATGAAACGTTTTTTTGGGTTTTGTCAATTATGAAACGTATCAACTGAGAGCTCTGTGAAACACCAGAGTGGGCCGTCCACCATCCGCGTTTGAAATATGCCGCCTTGGTTAAGCGTCACACTAGTCACACCCGCCATCGGTACTGTCTAGCGAAATATCTAGACCCGACGATCGGTGAAAATACCACCGCTTATCAAACAAAGCGGTGCGTATAACTTGCACCCTACGAGCACATCATAGGCAATAAATCGGTTTCAAGCCCATGTAAGATTTTTATTAACTGTAAGCCGAATTCAATGGAGAAAAAGACATTAACAAGATCCTAATGCGAATAAGTGATCAAAAGGTTTCACGGAACCGTAACCCTAGAAAGCTAGTGAATCATTGCACCGAAAGTGACAGCACCTCCTATTTGCAACCGTATCTCTGAGAGCCTGAAAAACTCTTATCGGTTGGGGAGCACGTGGCAATAGAGAAGGCCATCAGGGTTGGAAGTGGAAAATCCTCTATTACTCACGTAGGGCCAAACCGCCATTAGAGGTGGGGCCCCTTGACCTTTTTAGGACGTTTTGGCTGGACCAACCCCCCGTCAAAATAGGCCCTAACATTGGTGCATCTACTGGGAGGAATTTGAATGGGCTATTGTTTGTAGGGCGATTATCTATACGTAGGGCTGTGAACTATACGGATTAGCCATTTGCGGGTTGCTTATGTTATCTGACCCGCCAGACGCTTAACATTGGTGCGTCTGCCGGGAGACACTTGATAAGGGAATATTGTCTGAAGAGTAGTCATACTACTAATGATCTACAAATTTTGATGTGTCTTGTCTTCAGAACGATTCTATGGTTTAGACCGTCGGCTCCAAGCTAGCATGTCTATACAATCTAAAAATCAATATCGTGTTACTACAAGTTGAAGTGGTTAGCATCACACAATGATGTGTGCTGATCCCACAAATAGAATATTTACCTTAGGGCCTTGTCAGGTATTATAGCATTATGTTGTCGTTGCTAGTTGCAACTTGTTGATTGGTCAATTATGTTGGTTGACTCGTCAGACGCGTGACATTTGTACGATATGAGATTTACTATGAAGCCAAAGGTTAAGGTTAGACCACGAGCTCCGAAACCAGAAGCAAAAACTGATCACATCGTCCGAAATACAGCACCACCCTATGTTCTCCCAACACTAGCATCCAGAAAAGATGGCACTTGGTATGCAGTATCGATGAATATTGTGCATGGGTATGGACCAATTAGAATCCAACAGACTAGTGACTTGGTAGAGCTAGTGAGGACGTACGCAGTACTAGTTAACGAGATTTGGGAAATCTATGGGATGAGTTGGGAGAAACATGAATCTCACACATTGTACCAGTTGACCTTTACCCGATAGAAAGGAGTATCTCCCTAGATAGGACATAATAGGGATACCACGGCGGACTAAAACCAAACGACTTTACTAGAACAATGTGATTACCATGCAGCCACTAGACAAGGTGGTTAGCATCAGGTGATTAGCATCGCGCAAGCGCTGATCCCACTACTAGTGTGTTAGGTAGCCATGCACTTAGCCGACCCGCTCTTTAGTAGCCATAGGATAGGAGCCTGAGGTACCACATAACCCTTCCTAGAACTAATGAAGACCTCGTACCTCAAGATGGTAGAACTCCTAGTTGGACTGTGGAAATTCTTATGATACTCACTACTCAATAGAGGTTGTTAGAGGAATAAAGTGTGTTGTCCACCAGGTCTTATCAACACTAGTTTCTAAAAGTAATGGAGAATTTTGGTATGATAACAATGAATCTTTCTCATGGATTGAGAAACTTTTTTGTGGACTTTTGACCATAGACGCACCTAATGAGAAAATAGATATGGTGGGAGACGATTTGGGACTTTCCCTAGGCACAAGCATCTACTTGGTAGGTGAGGATGAAATGCCTCCTCTAGAATTAGAGGGCAAGAAAATGCTCTGTGATCTTGATATATCGATGGATACACTAGAGGTAATGATCGAAGAAGGACTTACCAGTGCCATTGATGCGTTTTTAGAGGCCCTTGATCAGGAAGAGTATGGAAGAGAAGACCTTACATCGATAGGGCTAGACATGGACTCTGAAGACAAGCACGTCATACTAGAAGACCTCTTGATCGAATCTCAGCTAGAGCCCGAAGGACCACAACTAGACCTAGGAGGATTCTCGTATGCAGAACTAGACCTGGCTATAGAAATTTTGTTACAAGAGACTAGTCTATTGCCTAAAGAACCACATCTAGCCACAGATAGCAGGAGTTTAGCAGAAGATGCACCTCCCATACTCCCAAAAGTAGTGACACTCAGGAACAGCCACCACAAGAGCTCACAAACATAACTTTCCTTGAAGATCATGAGGATAGCACCAGTGATCTACAAATAACAATAGCGCTATCACTACAAGAATGGAAAACACAGTCAGATACCCACATGGATGATTGCCAGCCAGAAGTAGAGATAGGTGAGCCCTCGACACATGATGACAGTGAGGAGGAGATGCTTAATGCAGTTGAGAGTTATAGTGATGGATCGAAGTGGGAGACCATGTCAGAAAATGAAATTGAGCCAACTTAAGAGGAGGAGGACACAGTATCTGAGTGGAAAGCCACATCTGAAAGCAAAGTTCAATCAAATTCGGATGAAGGACTTGAGGAATAAGTCATAAGGGAGGACCCAAGCTTTGAGTCAATGGTAGAGAGTAAGATCAAATTGAACTTAAATTCGATCGAGACCAACCATGAAAAGAAAATTGTTGTGGAAGAAATTCTAGATGAGAATGATGATCTGCCCATAGCTCACCCGACTATGCCAGCACCTAGCCCTACGCCTATCACTTCGAGAGTAAGGAGGGCGACTGAGCCAATAGTTGTCCCAAATGACATTGTGGGGATACTTGAAATAGTAGGTCTCCTACCGCAATTTCATGGGAATGAGGACAAAGATGCCCATGAGCATGTCGAGGATTTTGAAACACTAATGCTCGTGAATAGGGTGAGTCCTATCAGCACACTTGAGGAGTACTATCAAGAATTCTTTAGAAAATTCAAAGGCACTTATAATCTAGATAGTCTGATATTTGTCCTAGCTACCATACAACAAACATTTACAGAAACTGTGCATCAGTATGTTAGATGATTCGAAGGATTAGTGCACCAGTTGGACCTGAGTTTTACAATGGAATTACCTCTGCAACTACTACTTGATAGCTTTTTGAGAGGACTATCGAGTAATATCCAGCTAGTGGTATGCCAATCTAGAGTCTCATCATTGGAAGAGGCGATATCTAGAGCCACAATTGTAGAGGAAGCACACATCACCACACTAGTAGGAATATAGACCTGTGGTCTAGATATCATGAGAATACCTCTCAGGATAGACGAGTTGAGACCAACAACAACAGTCCCCCGACACACCAATAGGAACACTCATCCTTGAGGGGATTAGAGCAAGCGTGCTGACGGCAACCCGGAGAGAGTTATGGATGGACCCACCTATTAAAGAGTGGATGGAAGGGTGTAATCGGCAGGTGAGTCTTGGGAAGGCCACTAAGTCTGAGGAGGCATTACCAACGATATTTAGCAATCAGACAGATCAAGTTGTACCTCTTGACGAGGACGACAATAGCAATGCAGAGGAGCCAATATGTGCTAACCCACTAGTACGACCCCCTAGATCCATAACTATAGATCCAACTCCAACAATTCCAGAAAGTGAAGCTATTAAACCACCTATCTCTGATGACATTAATCAGGAGGAGTCATATGATATACTGAACCTATTCGAAGATCATAAGAATGTGGCGAACAAGCGTACATTGATGCATACTAACAAGGATGGGTACCAAAACCGTATCCAAGAAACCCAAGAGATATTGATGGATATATTCCATTGGGAAGGACGCATGCCAGGCTCTGTCTTTGAAGAAGATATCGAGAACAAGGGGCCTAAACTAGAAATTAGGGAGGAAATAAAGAATACTATACCTCCAACCATGGATAACCCTATGATATGGGAAGGATATTCGATGTGATAGACGCAGATTTTCCATTTTTACCATGGAATTCACACATACACCAAAATCACCCATATCAATTGAAAGGTTTGAATAGTTTAGCCTCCTCTTCCATACGTCATGATAGACCTACCATAGAAGATGAATACCCAAACAACAAGGTGGATGCTGGATAGATGTGGTAAGCTGACAACAATACACCCTTATTTCTGAATTCACATGGGGGAGTCGAGGGGTGGTAAGTTTTACTTTACTTTGCTGATTTGGTTTCTTTATTTGTTGGTCAACATTCTATCTTGCTTTAAAAAAAAAAAATTGTTTTAGTGTGTAAATATGGGAGTTAATGTTACTGCATGTGAGATCTCCACAAAAAATTGTGATCTACAAATATCACAAATGAGTCGACTCTATTCACTCACGTTGCACTTGCATCATCATACTCACATCATGTAGGCACAATGTGCTTGGACATTTGATTGCAAGACTGTCTCATGCATCCATACCCTTGCATTTTGCATATACTCTGAGCTGCATAGGGCATTACATATTTTCTTCTATGAGCATGAGTGTTTGATCAGAAGCATAAAAGGGAGGATAAGAGTGAAAAAGTTGGAAATAGAAACAGCGTAGTGGGGTGGGGAGTGACTCCATCGCCCAATAGATAAGGCATGATTGACTGGACAGTTGGAGAATTTCAAGACGTGATTAATAAGAAAAAAAAAAAAAGAGTGTCTCCACATGATGGTTACATGCAGTGAGATAACAAGCTTGAAACGTCACTACTTCTTTGAGTAGTGGACCACTTGAGACAATTGCTGAAGGATATTTATGTTTTGTACATAAAGTCAGATCAGATGGGAGGGATGATCTACAACGAATGTCTACATTTGAATCAATTTGTCCACCTACTGATATCAGACAACCGAGAAGATTCTTATTCATCTCCACTGACTATAAACCATCTTTTACAAGGTCCCTACTAAAATAGAAAAATAAAAAGAAAAAAAAGACTGAGAGAAAAAAAAAAAAAAAAGACTTCAACCATCTCTATCAGATCTTGAACCAATTTGTGAGGACGAGTGATGCCTCACACATCCATAGGAGGTGAGGACGATTTTTCCTAATTGATTTTATAGATAGACGAAAACCAGTGCTTCCTACTATCTGGTATATTGGATCTTAGGACAGGAAGTTGTCCTACACATGGACTACTGTCACAATCTAGGGCTTGAGAAAAGATTTGGTACAGAGAGGCTAGATGGTTAATCCCTGTTGAATCGGTTCTTAGAGAGTATAAGTTGAATGTCTAAAAAAAAAAATAGTTGGTAATCACCAATCTAGACCGGTTTCAAAGTTGGGACACTTAAACCTCATTGCGTATGCATTCACACACACATTAATGACACAGTGTTAGACACAATACTGTTGACTTGTGATAAAATAGATTGCATCTCCTAAAGATGGAGTTGGCATTGGACCACAAAGATCGTTATGTACAAGATCCAATACATGCTTTGTCTTGATGGAATTTGATTTAAGAAACTTGTTTCTAGAGTGCTTCCCATAGATGCATGATTCACAAAAGAGAGATTTCCTATCCAATGAAGAAGAGAAATTAATCCATCAACTAAATTATTACAACACATATAGGAAAGTGATCTTGTATTCACGTGTCCAAATCGACTATGCCACAGAATAGCATTATCGTTTACATTTTCATGAGAGATGCTAGCTAATGCAATTGAATTAGAGAGTGCATAAAGATTTTCGACTCTAGTGCATGTAGTCAGAGTAGTATTTTCATCGAAGATTGTACACTGTTCAGAGGAGAAAGTAACAGTGTAGCCCTCATCAGTCATCTTAGAAACTGACAACTAAGGTACGTGAAGATCTTTTTTGAACGTGATCTTGACTATCCTTTTGCCTTCTATGTGTATGGTGCCTGAATCTCTGAGATAGATGAATTGATTTCTGTTGTAAGCTGCATACTTGGTAAACCATTCCTTGCGAGAGGTCATGTGTTGGGTAGCGCCGCTGTCCAGGTACCAGCTATCATGGTCTTTGTTGCCACTACTGTAAGCCATTAACAGGTGTGTATCTTGCTCCTTGAATTCCACCGCATTGGAGGAATCCCACTGCTACTGTTATTTATTCTTTGCCTCGTTGTAGATGCATATACGACACTCTTTGATGGTGTGATTGGCTCTCTTGCAATATCTGTAGAAAAGCTTCTTGCGTGATCCACTATTCTCAGCTTGAGTATGAGGCTTCTGTTGTTGCTGCTGCACTTGATTCTTGTCCTTGGAATAGTCTTTCTTCTTGGTGTACATGGCCACTGATTTGTCTTTCATGGACAGGCTGTTGGTCTTTCTCCGTATTTCTTTTTGAAGAAGATGACTGATCACCTTTTGAAGAGTGAGGTCGGGTTGTGTGGAGATCATCACCACAAAGTGATCATATGACTTTGGAAAAGAAGAAATCAAGGTCATAACGACATCATCATCTTGAATAGCACATCCTACAACTGATAATTGATCCAATAAAGATTTGAAGCTGTTGATGTGAGAAGTGATGGCAGTAGAATCAAACATGCTAAGAATAAAGAACTTCCTCCTAAGATGTAATCTAGTGGTTACATCATGAGTCTCATAGAGATTTGATAACAGATCTAATGCATCCTTAGAGGTTTTGCATGTGGTAACATGGGATATTTGGGAGTCAACCAGATTGAGTGTGATACATGCTAAGGCCTTATGATCTTTGATCTTCCATGCCTTTGCTTGATCACCATCTTCTGGTGTCTTTAAAATAGTTCAACTTCTTCAAAATAGTTGAAAGGAAGAAGATGAAGGCAAAAAGCCAACATTGTCACATATTGGAAAAATGCAAAAAACCGACACTGTTGAAAATATTGGACTGTTGAACTATGCTGAAATGTCGCATTTCGAAAAAAGCTAACATTGTCGCATTTCGGAAAAAGCCGACACTACAAAAAACATAGTTCATTTTTGTAGACTGTTGTGACACTTAGAGTATTTCTGCAGACTGTCGCGACACTTAGTGTAATTCTGCAGACTGTCGAAAAGGTAATATATCTCTACAGACTTGTTCTAAATACTAATTTGTGGAAGTCCTTGAAGATGGCCAAGTCTTCAATGATCTTCAAATATTTGAACTTAACATTTGAACATGAAGACGAAAGGATTGGTTACCCTTTGCTGGAGATCAGCCGGAAGCCCATTGTAGACCTTCTTCAAATAATTCGGCTGTCTAAGTTCTGATTCCTGTAGGTATCAGATGAGCACACATAGAACCCAAGTTGGTTTCACCTAACCCTAGATCAACGTTCAATAAACGTGTAGGAAGAATCTTGAAATAGAAATAGTCGTTCACCAAGGAGACAACTGTGGACTTAATTTCCAACATTGCCTCTGCACCTGTAACAACATCATACAACTCCTTAGCCATTAGCATAGTTCTCATCTTAAATCTCCACAAATTGTAATTGGCTCCATCAAGGTTTTCCATGATAGGACTGGCTTTCTCTTGGGAATCCATGTGGAAGATTAGTCTAAGTGATAGTAGTAACTATCAGTGACTTAAGAATAAAAGTCTAATGCAAACTTATAGAACAAGAAAACAATTATTCTATCGGCTAGTAGGATCAGGTTCTGTGGGAAGCTTATCAGGCTATAGAAATAGCCCTGACGTAAAACCACTTAAATAATCATATAGGTTCTGATATCAAAGCTTTGATACCATGCTGGGGAATGTTGAATGCTAATTAGGAAGCATAAATTCCCTCGGTGTGTGCACTACCAGCTAACGAACACAAGAATGAACTAGAGCTTGATTGCGTGGTGGTTGTGAAAGCGAAGAGCAGACAATCAGACAAAGCAATCAGAAATTCAGATAGAAAAATGGAAAGCATGCAATACTGACAAAGAATCTGAACATAGAACCAGATAGTAGTTTATTCAGATTATATGTAATTAAATACAAGTTAGTGATGCAGGTGAGCACGAGACAATTGCTGGCAAAATCGCATGCTCACAAGGCCAACTACAATTTGTAAAAGCCATGAGCTTATTACTGACAATCCATCTGAACAAAGAATTGATGATGAAAGCATTTACTATGTCTATCTCGTTAACTATATACCATTGATTGATTACAATTATCTATATATAATTTACGTTTGTTCAGATGTATGTACAAAAGAATGGCGTGGCCGTTGTGCCGTCAGAAAGAAGATCGTGGCTGCTGTCATTGTCAAGTTAGTTGCACAGTAGAGAAGGTGAGCATGAGGAGGCTCGATAAGTCGGACTTCCCCAATATGTCGGATAAGTCAAGTTTCTCCGATAAGTCGGCCAAGTTGGGTCTACCCGACAAGTCATACTATTTGATAAGTCGGACTGCCATTCTCTTGTTGTCTTCAATTATAGATGATTGTGCAACAATGCATGTAATGTTCAGGGATGAATGGAACTAGATTAACATAGGATTTAGGAGAATAGAGGAGATAAATCCAAAAGTTTTCGCCGACCTTTGGGGTTTTTGCATTTTCCCCACATTGCCAAAATGACTTGAAACACATTTTATATTGACCTTCGTAAAGAGGCTCAATGACAAAGCCGAAGGCCGAAGAAGAAATGAAGACGAAGGAGACACAAAGACCAAAAGGCGGCGGATCTTCACGCTCAAAGTACAGAGGAAATCAAGAAAGAACCAGGAAGACATCCCCCTCCATGGACAATATAGATACTGTTGGAACGTGCTTAATCAGTCGTTCTTGAAATCTCTGATTAGCTTAAACCATTTCTCTCTCCATCCATATAAGCAGATTAAAATTGAGAGAATCGGTTGGATTGTCAATTGGTTGAGAGTCAAAATGAGCTAAGCATAGTGTTGCTAAGCCGACATCCTAAGAAGTCCGCTAGTAAGCGAGACGATCTGACATACTTCGTGAGAGACAAAGTTTCCCTTGTGTCGATGCACTGTATGGGTTTGTCACACAAGCACTCTTACAAAAGGATCATTGATAATATAGTAGCTATGATGCACATGTTGAATGATCTTGAATGCTTTGGTGTCTGATTGCTATATGTTCATAATCAGCTGTTTATTCATTGTTTCGCACACTGGTTTATCTTGTTGAATGCTTAAACAATCAAACATAGGTCAGTAGTGTCTATCTACACTTTGGAGGATTGTAGATCTGAGCTAGCATATAGTAGCCAGCAGACAAACTCAAATTCCATTTGGGTTTCTCAACAACAGTGGATTTAGAGTGTTTGACGTTCGAATTCATCTCAACAGTGGTATCAAAACCTAAAGTCTTTAAAATCCATGAGATCGAACATTCAGAACAAGAAACCAATAAAACAAGCTGAAGAACACATTCCACAACAATGGCATCCATAAGCAACATACAGTCGAAGATCTACAAAATCCTTGACTTAGCTGGGTCTAACTTCTTAGCATGGAAGGTAAAGACCTTTCTCATCTTAAAGGGAGAAGGGCTATGGCCCTGGGTAGATGGCATCGAAGAGATGCCTACAACTACATGCAAAGAGCTACGAGAATGGAGAGAAAAGAACAACAAGGCAGTAGTCATGTTGTCCTCATCCATCGAAGATACCCTAATGTTTGACCTCATGACACTCTCTAACACAAAAAAGATGTGGAATGCATTACTTACAAGGTTCCAAACAAAATCACATAGCCAAATAATGCTTCTCGAAGATCAGTTGACGAACCTACGATGGGATGGCAAAGACCTCACATCTTTTATCCAAAAGATGAAGGATCTGTTCCTTTCATTACACAACGCCGGATTTGACAATGCAGTTTCAGTTGACAAGCAGCTCACCTACTTGCTATGAGCCTTACCAAGATTCTTCCAGAAGACCCAAACATTGCTAGCAAAATATCCAGAGATGACTCTCGAAAAAGCTATGAGAAGAAGTTGATGTCCGTGAGCACCTTGATCACAATGATAGCTTTGATCAAGCTCTCTACAACAACAAGGAAAAGCCAAAGAAGTAGTTCAAGGGTAAGAGGGAGTCAAATTGAAAGCAGGATCAAGACCAGTAGATAGAAGGAGCCACCACAGACAAATGGAAGAGCAAGCAAGACAACGAAAAGAAGACGTGCATGAAATACAAACGAGAAGGACATACAGTCAATTCATGTTGGCTAAACTCAAAGATCGAATGCATTCATTGCCACAAGAAAGGTCATGCAGCCATGAACTGCTACCAAAATCTGAGGAATAAACAACCTCAAGGCAACTGGAGAACAACAACAATTCATCCTATGTCGAAGAGCCATAAAGCTCGAAGATGGACGAAGAAAGGTCAAACAATGGAAATTCAACAACCTATCTATGTATAGATATGTGTGTAGCCTCGACATTTGATACACAAGAAGTCATCCTTGATTCAGGAGCAACCTCTCACTTTATTACATCCAGACAACAACATACAGTCTCAAGCCACATAGTGGATGAAAAGATTGCCTTCCTACACGGCGAGTTAAACGAGGAGGTCTGTATGGACCAACCACCAGGATCCATCTGCTCACGCTTTGCCAACTATGCCTGTCGAATGTAAAGAAGCATATATGGACTAAAGTAGTCTACAAGGCAATGGTATAAGAAGAAGGATCACACCCTCAGATCCTTAGGATTTCAACCATTGATGGCTGACTACAATGTCTATACAAAGGTCACAGATGGAAAAATCATAATCATTGTTGTCTACATTGATGACACTTTGATATTGTCCAGAAGAAATGACCTGAATGCTCAGGTAAGGCATGATATTTCATAGTATTTTGATATATCAAACCTAGGGGAAGCAAGATGCTACATAGGATTGCAGATTGATAGAGATCTTAACAAAGGAAAGTTGTATCTTCACCAGCCAAGATACATCTAGAGAATCATTGACGATTTTCAGATGACAGATTACAAGGGAGCTAATATGCCGATGGTAGTTGGAACAATCCTGACCAAGCAAGACTGTCCACAGAATGCAGAAGAGCAGGAAGCCATGCTGAACATGCCCTACAGGAGGTTGATAAGATTACTCATGTACTTGGCAAACAATACATGGCCTGACATTGCTTATGCAATTTTCAAAATGAACCAGTTTTATCAATCTAGGCCCTATGCACTGGAAGATAGCCAAAAAATTTTACAATATCTTCAACAGATGAAGGATTATGGGTTGTGTTTCTCTTAGCATGAAGGATTCCAGATCAAATCCTACAGTGATGCAAGCTGGGCTCTGAAAGATGACTACAAGAGCATCTCAGGAGGATGAACAGTAGCAGCCGGAGTAGCTGTGATATGGATCAACAGGAAGTAGACCATAACTGCGTAATCACCTTGCGAAGCATAGAACATTGCAGCAGCCAAGATGGCAAATGAGCTTACATGGCTCAAGCGGTTTCTTGACAAATTGGAAGCCACTGCTACTGTTCATGGATAACATGTCCACCATTCATCTGACAAAGGATCCAATGTTTTATTCCAGAACGAAACACATTACTATCAAATATCATCTGATAAGAGACCTAGTTGAGAAAGACAAGCTGAAGACCGAGTTTGTTCCAACGAAGTAGATAGTGGATGGCATCTTCATGAAGCCTCTTGATAAGACAATTTTTGAGAAGCAGTGTGCAAGCTTAGAAATCAGAAAAATACCAGCTTTGAGAGGGAGCTGAAGAAACTAAGAGTTTCTATCTTTCAAAGCATATAAACTCGAGCTACACCGATGATGATTGTGCTGGTTTTTTTTTTTGCAATAAGTGAGTTTTAAAAACAATAATACAAGTTTTGATGACCTACGTGGTCTTAAGATACATGGATTTGTACAAGGGATCGCCACATTTGTAGGGATTGGTATGGCATGGATCTGCCCTAATCCTATTACAAACGCTAAGATAAAATACTTGGCTGAAATACATATTGGTAATAATATAATAAAAAGATTTAAGATTTTAAAATTTTATGAAACTGGGCGAAAGCTGGCGTACTCTTGGAAAGCATGGATATGCTTAAGAGTCTCGAAAATGGTACTATGCCTATTATGGATTCAGATATCGGTATGGCATGGATTTGCCCCATATCCGAGTGTCGTTCCATGCTATCTCTCGTTTGCAAATTGCAACTTATATAATGTAGTTTTTTTTCAAATACATAAGTATTTACTTTATAAATGCATACAGACTAGTACCATAAGACTGATCAGAATGGCAGAATGCCCTAATACGATGATAATATGGAAAAGCCTATCACTAATAGTTATGTGTTACATAGAGAAGATTGGACTACATTTTATTATCAAATATTTTAAGTTGTTAAGTTGCTAAACTTATGTTGGACATGGATAACAACTGACATTCAGCGTTGACACCTGTCTTTCTCACTGTGCTAACTTGTGCGGTTTTGTGTGGTGGGATGGTGGCATGTATCAGCTGGATGTCTTGAAATTTGTTTCGCTATACGGTGCTTTCTTTCTTTGAAGTACTGTACACTTTCAGCTATGTTTTACCTTGTTGGGTTATGAATAAAGGTTTCAAAAGGTTTGGTCTTGCTTTGGTAAGAGGAGCTATGTTTCATTATCTCTCTCTGTGCATCCTTGAGGTGTAAAGCGACGATCCTTTGGTCGGGATAGTATCAAACCTTTATCTTACATGGATTCATAAGCTAACAAAGGCTTTTTTTTTATGGTTTAGTCCTCAGATTGGTTTCAGGATGCTATTGATCTTGGTTACGGGAGCCCCTTCCTCCCCCTAATAGATTCATACAAACTTTGATCTGTTGTATGAAAAGAGTTGTGATGTTGCATAGTTTTATTATTGAAACTGATCGTGCTACCTGTAATGTTGTTGGACTAGAAGATAAAGTGCTTTGTATGACTGATCTCTTGGATACCTTACATTGGGTAAAAATTTACATGGATTATGGTACAAACCATATTGACCGTTTAGGTATTGTGGAAAATTTTGCTGTTGATCTGGCTAGTCTTGCTGATAAATATAAGGAGGAAGAGAGATTCTATAACCAAAATATAAGAAAAGTCTTTGCTTGCCTTGAAAAAGAAAATGGTTCCTTGTTTGCCAAACCAACGCCTACCATTTCTGGTACACCTCTCTCTCCACACCCTCTTGTTTTCCTAGATGAGTTGGACGAAGATAGTGCTTTGTAGCTTAAAATCTTCTTGCAAGATATCTGTGACATTGGAGACCAATCTACCTTTGAGTTCTGCCAAGCTAAAAACTATCAAATCCCTATGGTCCCCAATTGTACTATTGAGTTCAAATATGCACGTACTGCTTTCAAACTTTGGAGCCTACCCACTGTAAACTTTCTAGCTCCCATGCCCATGGAACTTTGGACTTTACTTGCACATCTGACTGATAAAGAAGTGGAGACTTGCAGACTTGCCGCTCTAAATAAGAATACTTCACTTGAGACACCTGTCACCTTTGACAATATCATTTGCATGAACCTTTTTGAACCCTCTCGTTGCTCTTTTGAGCAAACCTAGGCTCAAGTTTGTGGACACTTTGACACCGGTTTCAGTAGAATGAATATGCACCAGGCCAGAATCTGGAATTGGAAGAGATCCATTTTCAAATGTAGATGTGGTTACAAGTGCAAGAATAACTCTTCTATTGTTTGTTTTGATCATTCTATTTGGTTCATAATAAACAATCTGAGTAAGTTTCCCTGGTGCATCCTTGCAAAATCAGTTGAATGCATTTTTCCTTTGGTTACACAAGCCTGCTAGAGACGTGGTCAAGTCACACCTCACTTTCCTCTTTATACGCCAACACATGATTAATGCATCTATAGAGTCAGTTGCAAACCCCTCTGCCAAACTACTTGCCAACTTTGGTGATGCGAAAAACATCAAAGAAATCGAACGCCTACTCAAAAGACCAAGTTTCTCTACTCTCCAAGATAAATTCTTTCAAAACTCTAATAAAAGACCTGGTTCTTTCAACCTAAACAATTCGAGTTCGGTGGTTCTGGACAGAATATGGGATTAAGAAAGAGGTTTACAGGGTACAAAGGTAAGGAGGGGTAAGGCAGTGCTGCAAAAGAAGATTTACCGATTAAAAAACTGAATTTTTACAAGGATTAACTGGCTCGCAGGATGACAAGGGACTGGACAGAAGAACTCTTAGTAGGAATGCGGTGATCGACTACAACTCAACACGCACAAGGACAAGGCAAAGAACATTTTACATTTATGCTACTGCAATAGAAAGTTTGAGACAATTCATGTGAGACACTTTTACACTCACATTTTACTATAGATCTTTGGCCTTATACACGAGTCCTTCCATGATATTGTGTTTGCTTGGTCTTACATGTCGAACATCAAAAGTAAATGGTATTTTTCGTTTGATGTTTTCTGCTACCCTCTCATATTTGTTATTTTGCTGCCTCACACCCTCCTCCTTCCTTTTTCCATTTGAAATTGAAAATCTACTTTTATGTTCTTGTACTTCTATGAAACATTTCAAAAAGTTCATTTTGGATAAATTTGATAATGTACTTACAATGGATTGCAATATAATGAGAAGTATGTACCTCAAAAAATCGTTAGAAAAAGAACTTAATCATATTATGTTACAACATAAATGCATTTACAGTGTGGCTAACAAACTTTATGATGGTTGGATTAAACTTATGAAGCTTTAATTTTACCTGAATATGCAATGATGGATGATGATACAGTTTTGAAGCATGCCAATATATGTCGACTTGTCACTATTGACTTATTAGAAAGAAATAAATGCATTCAAGGAAGTACTGTTAGTTTACAAAAAAAGATAGATGCCAATAACGAACGACATTGGTTAACCAAGCATTTGTACATCAATGGCGTAGACAAAGCGCAACATAATCCGTGTTTCATTTTTATTAATATTGTCAGGACACTTGCAATTCAGAGGCTTGATAGTCAAGATTTTGAACCCTTTCCTGACAGATCAAATAATTTTGTTCATCACTCTTTAGAACATATAAAAAGGATACTTTGGGAAATACAATACCTGAATAGTTCATATATTTAAAAGAACTTCCCTACCTCTTATGCACTTTCAAAGCTCATAAAGACTCTTTTAGATGGATCACAAATGCCCATGAGTGCTATTTTTCTGGACTCGCTAAATTCCTGACAGGGTTTCTTGGCAATGTGAATCCTCTGTTGACTTCTATCTCAATATACCAAAGGAGAATATCTACTGCATAGAGGCCATGGATATTTCCAAATGTTAGGGGCTAGTGTCATGTACTTTACTTTTGATGTAAAATGGTTTAACTTAGAACAAGTCAAACTATACTTTCCTACCCCCCGTGTTACTAGTATTATGTGGCTTGCAATAGACCAAATTTACTTGCATACCGAGGAGAAATCGTCTTCCACACTAAACCCGACACATTTATATGACATATATAAGACCTTGAATATTATTGACTTAACTTGGTGACTTTATTGTACAGTATATCTTACTTAAATTGAATAGAAACAAGGTGGTGATATGTGATCCAATGTTGTGGGTATTTCCTGCACAATAATAAACAAGTGGGTCCCACCACTTTAAATATTGTTGGCCAAGCCTTACCTAGTGGGCCCTGCCACAATACAATGTACAGCTAGAATAATAAGTGTGAGGGCACTAGCATCTTGCGTGTGTAAGCCCAACCCAATGAGCACAAGTAGCAAGTTGTAATTCCTAGGAATAAGAGACTAGGGGCTTAAAACTCTAAAATGACATTAGAGGCCCTAAGCCAAGTTGCAAATAAAAAAGCTAAAAGGGCCCAAATTAGAACTCACATGAATCATGTGAGTGCCCTCGTGCTTTCTTAGAACCAATAGATTTAAGTTGTGTTTATTTGAAGGGCTTGGATTAGAATCCTTGCTCCAATGAAGTGGCCAGTGAGAGTGAAGGAGGCTCACCTCAAAAATCTATAAGAGGGAGCCATTTCCTTTGTATTGTATCATCTTCCATTCTTTTCTCTCTCTCTCTCTCTCTCTCTCTCTCTCTCTCTCTCTCTCTCTCTCTCTCTCTCTCTCTCTCTCTCTCTCTACTTTGGGATAGAATAGCTTTGGGTAGGCGCTCGAGCCCCCAAAGCCTTTCTCAACCTAGGCGTTCTCTCTCTCCTCTCCCTCTCTCTTCTTGCTATGCAGGTGAAGGCGAGGTTGCCGCTCCCAACGACGGACCCCTGTGCTACATCGACGATACAACATCCAACTTGATGCAAGAAAACAAGGTACATTTGTAGGAAAATATATTGGATTTGAATACCCTCAATAAATCCACATCTTTTGTCTGTTTGGTAATCTTGAATCCTTGATCCAAACTTTAAATCATGTGGAAATGATATAAGGAAAAAAAATACAAAAGCAAATGATGAAATTCCTAACTTAAGCAATCAAGTGCATTCAAGATTCTCACATTCCAATGAGTTCAAGAATGAACTGAAGAAGCACATGTTATGGTGTATGATGAATGCTTTGGTTAATGCCCTAAATTTCAACATAAAATAACTAAGAGAAAATTTCTTTTAAACAAAAAGTAGGTAATTTGTTTCATTTTCATGTAATAACAAAAATTTGTTGGAATATATCGCACAAGCATTGATGCTCAATTCTGGAGATCATAGAGTTGTATGAACATACATCACAATATCATAATGATCTTGTATAGACCATCATTTTCGAGCTTTTGAAAAAGTAGTACAATTTCAAAAAAATCACAAATAACATGCATTCATGCAATACATAAGATGATTCAAGCAATTTACCATACTCAAACTTGAATCAAACATGTACCCTAATATTTATGTCTTGTGGAATTATATGTTGAGATTTAGAAATAAATTCAAAATGTTTAAACAATAATTCATGGATCAATACAAATCCTTTGTCCAATGTTCAAATATGATGATTATCGTCATTAAATCTATCAACTTATCACAAATAAACAAGGTATACTTCTAGATTGTATTCATGTGGCTTACACAAATAAAGTAAAGTTTGCTTAAGTGTCTCCAAGAAAAAATTGTCTATTACCAATATTATAACATGAAATTTCATTGACATACCACATTATACACACTACTAATGGGATATAATTGCTTTCTATGCTTTTCTTCTTGAATGGTCATCATTATTTTATTGCAAAGTGGACATTGACACTTTTGGCATAAAATTTAGCTCACGCTACAAAACCTTGTAATGATAAAAAATAAACATTTTTAAAAATCAAGTGATGTGAAAAACTAAACTAAACTTTGTTCTATACAACTCCAAGGATATAAAGAACGTTCTAAGCAATAGATCACTCAATTTCAAAACCAACAAGTAACTCAAGAAGCACATAAAATTAAAATTATTAGATGTGAGTATCACAAGTATGTGGAATACTCTTGCAACAAGTGGGATGTTTTGAATAAACTTATGCTTATTATCTTGTCATTCAAAGATAGTTTTACCATTGAATTGGTTCGAATACTTGACATGGTCAAACTTAGATAAATTTAATGTAAAATTTGCTTTTAACACACACATACACACACACTTTCATGTGAGCCTTTGGGATGTGTGTGTGTGTGTGTGTGTGTGTGTGGTCCTAAACGGTCCTAAATGATCCTAAACGGTTGTTAGGACCATTTAGGTCCGTTTGAGACCGCATTAGGACCGTATGAGGACCATTTAAGACCGCATTAGGACCTTTTGAGACAACATTAGGACCGCATGAGGACCATTTGAGACCATTTAGGACCGCATTAGGACGTTTGAGACTGCATTAGGACTAGATGAGGACCGTTTGAGACCACATTAGGATCGCATGAGGACCAGTTTTGGACAGTTTAGGACCACATTAGGACAATTTAGGACTGCATTAGGACCGTTTGAGACCACATTAGGACTGCATGAGGTCCGTTTGAGACCGTTTAGGACCGTTAGAACCATTTAGGACCGCATTAGGACCGTTTGAGACCGCATTAGGACCGCATGAGTACCGTCTGAAACCATTTAGGACCACGTGAGGACCGTTTGAGACCGCTTTAGGACTGCGTTATGACCATTTGAGAGACATTAGGACCGCATGAGGACCGTTTGAGACCATTCAGAACCACAAATGCTCCTCAAGCGGGAGACTCCATCTAGAATTTGAGACTTGTGTGACTACGGGATTTTGCAAAGACAATTGCAAGGTTTGATATTTTTGCTTAGCTTGGCGTTTACGGTTCAACCTTCTACTCCTAGCGGATATGGATTCTACCTCTGGAGTCATATACGATGGGTGATTATGCACTTGCTCAGGCGTAACAAACACTACTGTCATTGAGTCTACTCCCTCTCTAACATCAACATTGGACATCAAATCATTTGTAACATGCATAATCGATCCTACTCCCAATACATTAGATTCTCTTCTGATAACATTGTGGGACATCAAATGTGTATCCTCTTCTTGAACTGTAGACTACAAAGCCTTGGCTCTACATTTTGCCATACACCTGTGACGAATCCTCCTCTTCCTCTCACTTTTGGATTCCACTTCAGGAGTCAAAGAAGGATTACTATGAACATGTTCATGTGTAACCAACTCCACACTCTCCGCTTCTACCTCTATCTCAGATGACCTATAAGATGCAATATTATGTACACCATCACAAACTCTAAACTGGGTAGCATGACATGATGTAATGTCAACATATGATAGCTACATGGAGGCACACCTACAACCAATCTGGTTTCGCTACTCCCAATGTGCTCTACTGCACTACTTCTAAGTGACTGTACACTGGCATCTAAAGTTAATCTACCATTGAGATTCACCATGTTTGGATACACTGGCTGTGCCTATACTACATACTGACAAATCCCTATTTATGGCTTGTCTCCCATGAGCCAATCTCCTCTTTCTGGTGGATGTGCTTTCGTTTTCTGGAAATCTGTATGAAACATTGCTTCGTACAAACTCCGGAGTCACTACTTGTTGGTTAGGATTTTCAGCCCATGATATTCACAACCTTAGATCATTAATCCTGCAAGTTAGATGCAAATAGTTTAAACATGGATGTGAAGCACAAGGATGAAGGCAATATACCCTTACACTCTCTCACGACGTTGTTGTGGGGCTATTTCCTACCCTAGCCCTAACCCAAGATCCAAGCACACAAGCATCAGGGAGACGAGATTAGATGTCATGCGGAGGTTCGATCCCATGAAAGCAATATCATAGATTCATAAAGGAACTTAGCCGTATATTTTGCATCTGCAACTCGAACTATGCTTGCTTCAACCCACTTGGTCATATAATCAGTTGCAACGATAATATGTCTAGCTTGAGGTCCTCTTGTCGCAGGATGAATAGGACCAACATAGTCAAGGCCTCATTTCTCAAACAGTGCTTGCGAAAACTGGATGCAAAGGTTCATAATTTTGCTGCGTAGGATGACGTGCTTGTTGACAAACATCACATGACTAAATATAATTTTCTGTATTAGCCCAAATTTGACACTTTTCTAGATTTAAGGAGATTCAGAATTTGCGACAACGTTTAAACACTTTTTCCAAATGATCCAAGTGGTCTATATCGGCACTATGAACTTCGAGGTTGTCCAAGTAGATTTCAGGGAATTTCTGCTAGTAGTCTTTAAAGGCAAACTGCATGACTCTTTGAAATGAACTAGGTGCATTACAAAGTCCAAACGACATACCTTTATAAGCATAAGATCCCCATTATGTTGCAAAAGCTGTTTTATGGCGATCCGCAGGTGCAATCTTGACTTGGTTGTAACCATTGAATCCATCCGAAAAATTGTAGGCTTCCGCTCCAGCAAGACGGTCCATTATGCTTTCAGTAGAAGGTAATGGAAAGTGATTCTTTCTTGTCACTTTGTTCAAAGCTTTGAGATTTACGCACATTCTCATCTTCTCACTCTTCTTAGGAACGACGACAATTGGAGAAACCCATTCCATATGCTCGATCTTGTAAATGAAATAGACTTCAAATAACTTCTATAGCTCTTTCTTAATAAGTTTAGTAATGGATTAGATCGATAAAATATTGTGACCTTAGGAACTGCATCAGGCACCAAAGGAATTGTATGCTCAATAACTGATGTAGGAATCCCTTTTAGATCCTTGTACATCTAGGCAAAACAATCTTGGTACTTGATCAATAATTTTCTTAATGCTTAAAATTGTTCGGGAGTAAGTTGCGCTCCAACTTGAACAATCTTTTCAGGTTCTCCTGGTTCAAAAGATTCATTGGTTGAGTCCTAGCTGTCCATCATAAATATCTTTCGTTTATGGTTCTTTCTCTTCTGGTTCATGATGAGCTTTCAGTAATATAATCACAACATCATCCAAAGTATAGTGTTTGAAATGCTCGGACATATCATGCTGGACTTCTTTTGATTGTTCTTTTTCGTAATGATTGATCTTGGATCTTCGTTTAGCTTTCTTGGCAAGAATCGATCGTGGAGGTGATGACTTTTCTTGAGATGTGCTCTTCTCTAAAGGTGACGACTTCCTTGATGGTGATTTCTTGCAAGAACCCTGACTTGAAGAATCATCCTTGATTTTCCCTTTTCCTTTATCCAATAAAGGTGGTACATTCTTAGAATCAACCTTTTGAGATGATGTTTTCCATTTCAGCTTGCCTCTTTGTCATTGGTTCTGCAACTTTTCCTTCCTTCAATACAACTGCTTTAGGCTGTTTTATCGTTGGTTCATCCAAAAAAATTCAAACTCCAAATCTCATTGGATCCATATGATTTAAGATCTGCTCATCTATAAGCTCTGCATCTTCATCATAAGTCAATGCATGACTAACATGAATTAGATCATCCTCAATCAGATCTGGTATTGAGTCTGTTGATATCCAAGCTACGTTCATCATATTCAATGGAAAAGTAATATGAGTATCCAAAGTTCGATCTAGTAAAGGAATCTCGCTCAATTTGGATTGATTATCTCGTTGACACATATAGCTTGTTGTACAATCCATGTTGCAAGAGCTTGGTTCCAATTGACAGTATCAGTTTGAGAGTCATAGTGAACTCCCAGAGTCTTCACTTGTCGATCACAAGTATGATCCATTGTTGATGAATCATCATCCCCTTTTTGGACTACTAGCTTGATAGTCCAAGTGATTGGATCAACTTTGACTGCACGTTCACGATTCTCGAAAGTAATTTTTTTGGTGTCCCAATTATAAATTACTTGCACAACTCATAACCATGAACAACCCAATAAGACACGATATAAATTTGGTGTGTTAGGTAAGTCCATTACTACAAAAGTAATGAAAAACTGAACTTCGACAATTTTGACAAGTATATCTTCAACCATTTCCTTAGAATAGACTATCATTTGATCAGCTAGCTTAATGGCAAAAGTGGCAGGCTTCATCTTTGTAAGCCCCCATTTTGCACATAGTTTTGTTGAAATTAGGTTAATTCTTGAACCTCTGCTTCTTTACCAAACTGTCTATGTTGTATCGATAGGGTGATGTTTTGTTGTTCACTTTTCCAGGCTGCTCTGACATTGAGTAAATCATTTGTTTCTTCAAATCCAACACAAAAGAGTGGCTTCTGACAGATTGATAATCTTTCTGCTAATACTTCTTTTGCTTTAGGCACCAACTTAAATTCTCCTAGTGTAATATACATCTTGCTTGACAAAATATTCATGATAATTTTCGTTTGCGGCCAGGTTCTATCATCTTGAAGGGTTTTTCATGATGGTGCAACTGAGTATTAACATCCGTTTGTGGATCTATTTGCGGCACATGTGAAGAATTGGCTTCGGCTGTTATTTTAGTGGCTTTCAAGGCTTCTTCTTCTTGCAACTGTTTAATCCACTGCCTCATGTTCTGGTATCTCTTCTTTTCTGAGTTGAGATTCGGATACACCTCTGATGTAGTAGGTATATCTGTAGTTGGTACAGATTCAGCAGGTACTGGATCAACTAGAACCTCTTTATGCTTTTGAGCTCTGGTAACAACCATCAAAGGTACACTTGGTTCAACAGACTGAACTGTTGGTCTTTGCTTGATCATAATTACATTTACTGGAGCAGTAAATGGTGGCGGTTTTGGTCTTGCTGGACAATCCTTGTAACAATGGCCATAACCACATTTTTGACAAAATGGGACAAAATTGCCTTTGTTTGGACATTCTACAACTCTGTGGTTTTCTCCACATGCAATGCATCCAAGTGGTGCTCTAGCCCATTGTCTAGCTGCTTGTTGTTGCGCGGCAGCATAGATAGCATACTGATATGAAGGACCAATTTCTTGATCATTATTGTGATTCCATTACTCATTACCACTATAAGACGCAGGTTCCAATAGATTAGCAGGAGGAGCATTTTGTGCTGGTGGAGCTGGCAAAGCTGGTCGTTCAGAAAATCCAAGGAAAAAGTTGCGAGCCTTAGCTTCATGACCCTTTGCATAAGTAGGTTCCCGATATTGAAGCTTAGCATACCTTTGCTGGATAATCCAAGGATTAAATGAGCAAAATGTTGTTTCATTTCCCATAGAATTGCACAGATGACAAATAGTATTCGTCATTCGTTGTTTCAATATTGGACATTTGTTCATGGTGTGATTTCCCACACAAAGTGAACACCAAACATTTTTCGGACTAGGAAAGGTCTTAGCAAAATTTTTAGTTGCTTTGCTACTTTGAGCCTACACCTCTTCCAAAGCTTTAAGCTTCTCGTCGAATTGAGACTGCATCTTATCCAACTGTATATGTTGTTTTTGACCAAGTTTTTTGAACTCGTTCATCATCAACTCCATAGTAGCATTAATATTCATGGATGCAATAGTGGTGGATGTAGTAGTGGTTTGCCCGCTGTATATGGCAGCATTTCAATATTCGGTTCATCATCAAAATCTTCATCCTCCTCTCGTATCGCATTGTCCATAGATTTTTTTTAAAAAATATATTTTGTATGGTATTTCAGCTCACGTCTAATCTGCTTAGGTAGACTTGCTAAAAATCACATGATCATAGCTTCATCATTAATTAGATCGGGATCACACTCAGATATGAGGTGTTTAACCCATTCAATATAGTCTTGTACCCCTCCCCTCTTTCACATTTTAACTTTACTTAAAAGGACAAAGAGATCTTCCATAAATTTTTGAGGTTTAAATCTTGTGATGGGGGCTTGTTTTACAACCTCCCAATCTGCATGTTCTGTTTCATCTTGATTATAGAACCAATCTTGTGTAGGAATGTCCATTGTAAATCAGTTCAATCAGACAATGAGATTTGATCTAGATTTTTCAATCAAATCCTACCTTAAATTAGATCTGTAAACTTATATTACTTGATTTTCTAGAAAAAGATCTTTTTTCAAGCGATCGACACTTCTAAAAAGAGATTTTCTTAGAATCACTATCAGGATATAACAGAATATCTCAAAAATTTGACAAAGACTAGATTTGGTGAATCAGAACCTAGAAATAGTGCTGACAAAGTTTTCCTGGGCAAAGGTAGACTCGACGAAGGTTCTTCATTATTATTTTGGGAAAAAATCATTAATCTGACTGTTTTAGAACAAATTTTAAAAAAAAAAAACTTTCGCCAAACTCACAAATGATGACTTACTATATTTAAAATCCTCAGAAAAGTCAGCAAAGATTTTGACAAAGATTACAAGAGTATTACTGTCACTTCTGCAAAAAGATCTCTTTTTGACAAAAATAGGTCAATATGACAAATGCCCTTGACAAAGACGTTCGCCCAACTCACTAATTATCAAAAATAGTAAGTAGGATTGACACAGACTCTAGCGAAGGTTTAGGCAAAGGTTCTTTTTCAAAGAACTGATATTTATACAAAAAGTTGTAAATTTTCACAAAAGATAATCACATCCATCAATTAGCAACCACAAATAAAACATGAGAGATGGAGGAAAAGAGATAGAGAGCAAGGACATTCCACATCCATTTCATAAGAGGGCAATGTGCTTGTATTGAAATGCTTCTTGGTTTCCAAGGGGAGGTTCGAACCTAAGACCAAAGAAACTTTGGATGTCAAGCTAACCAACTAAGCCAACCTCATTGGTTGCTTGTATTGAAATGAAGAGAGAACATGTATAATGATTTGAAATTGTCTCTTATATAGTGAATTGAGGAGATGAGTGTCCCAATTTCTATTGGCTAATCTAAACCTAAGTATTCAAATAGTGGAGGGAACCCACTCATTAATGGGAGGACCCAGTTTTAAAATGAATTTTGGTGGAAACCCATGCTTTGTTCACTAATTTGACTTTTAGGCCCTGTGACATTAAAAGTCCTGCATAATAGGCCTAAAGTCATTTTATTGACTTTCTAATTAATCAAATCTCTATGTGATCATTGGGTTGGACTTACACACGTAGGGTGCCAAATCCCTCTCACTTATTAGCTAGGGTTAGGGTGGCCTTGGGATCCGCAAACCTTCCAATAGACGCTATAGCCTATAGAAGACGGCTGGACTAGGATGATGCTGATTGACGATTGATACCTGATGATGATGATTGATATCATGACGTTACAGCCTATAGAAGATGGCTGGATTGGGATGATGTTGATTGATGAGTGATACCTTGATGATTCTGATTGATACTATTGATGTCTGATTTTTGCTCACACTTCCGCTTAACTCAGTGATTGGATGCTAATTTTCACTCAGGTAGTGTATATGAGACTTTCGCTCAATGAGCACCTGTAGAGAGAGAGAGAGAGAGAGAGAGAGAGAGAGAGAGAGAGAGAGAGAGAGAGAGAGAGAGAGAGAGAGAGAGAGAGAGAGAGAGAGAGAGAGAGAGAGAGAGAGAGAGAGAGAGAGAGAGAGAGAGAGAGCATGGAGAGGCTACACGAATGACATAGAGCACCATAGCAAGAGCGAGCGATAGAGAAGCAAGGTGAGGCGGCACTCAACGAGGGAAATACATGTAGGGAGAGAGAGGTCGCTTGGCATGGACAACGGCCGAGGGCATGAAATAATGATTTTAATGCTAGAATATTAGCCATTTAAGAGCTTGTGTAACTTTAAATGCAAAAACATTCCAAAATTATATAAAAATAGAAAAAGAAACTTAAAACAATATCTAAAACCTTGTTTAGGACTTTTTATTTATAAATTTGAATTTTTTTTTGACTTTTTTTTGGGCATTTGAGAGCTTTTTTTGCAAAAAAAGAGAGTATTTCCATGATACGAAACTATTCTATGATACGGAATGGTTCCGTACCTTGGGACAACATGTTCTACGAGGTTCTTACATATGTGTGTGTGTGTGTGTGTGTGTGTGTGTGTGTAGATATATGTAGACATACATACATACGTACATACACACACATGCACACACACATAGATGTATATATTTCAGACCCATACAAGATATAAGCCACTTCAAAACATATAAGGTAAAAGCCAACACGATCATTTATAAAAGAACTTTGCTTGTGGCTATAATGCTTGTGTGTGTGTGTGTGTGTGTGTGTGTGTGTGTAGATATATGTACACATACATACATACATACACACACATGCACTCACACACACAGATGTGTGTGTGTGTATGGAAATAGACAAACACTTATATCATATATGTGTGAGTATCACTTTTTTGTGCATGTATGTATGGTCTTTCATGGAATGACTCTCATAAAAGTTCACCTCAAAGGAGCTTTACGTTACAACATTTTGGAAAAATATGTTCACCTTTTAATAGGAAAGATGTTAAACTAAAAATATTGAAAACATCTCAAGAGGAAAGAAAAAGTACTCAAAATAGCTTCATAGGTTAGATCATACAAAGTTGTTTGCACCTTTTACATGAATATAGTTAACTATAATTAAGCTTTATGAGTAGAATTAAGCTCAATACATAGAGTCTCAAACCAATCAAATTTGTACTAGCTAGCAATTTTTTTAAAAGGAACCGCTCTTAAAAAAATATGGCGATGTGTTTTTGAATTTTTCCAGGAAATTGGGACTTTTAGCTACTTAAAGTTTTGATGATTTTCAACTTTAAGAACTCTTCATTTTGGCTAAAGCTAATGACAATGGGAAAAAAGATGATGGTTAGCAGCAACATAAAGAGCTACTTTGACTTGGTTCTAGAGCTCAGTACTTATGATTAATTTGATTTCTTTTCTTCCAATGTGTAGTTATGAACATGCTAGTTTTCTTGAGAATGACATTGAAAGGTGCAATATTAAAAGGCAAGATAATGATTCCCTTTATAAGTTTATCTTTCAACTTCGAATCTAATTTTGTGCACTACAATTGTTTTCATATCAAGTGACTTATGGGTGCCACAAAAGAATCACATATATCTAGAATACATATATTATAAGAATCGTAACAAAACAATCATCTCGGTCCCACCATCATAAAGGTGATAAGAACTATATGAAAATATTAGCACTTAGCTTGAACAATGACTTAATAGAATGAGTACCCATGCATCATTATTTATTAGATCTACATGTGACTTGTTAGGATTATCATATAAACAAATGTGAGAATGTTATACGCAGATTTTAGAAGAGTGAAATCAAATCACATCATGCAAAAGAAAAGGTATTTTTTTTGAAAATATAATGATTATGAATATTTTTTTTTCAAATTTATCTTTCAAGATTTTGAGTACCTTGTACTATGTAAAATTATATATTTTTCTCTTTGGATAACAATTATTGATATGAATTTGATCTGCATAGTCAAGCTTAGATGAGTACGTGGAATAACTCATCATAACTTATTAAAAGCATACAAACCTATCAATGGTTCAGTTTATTTCCATTAAGGCGCCAAACCTTACAAATTCATTATGAATCAATGTGGGTTATAGTTGATTTCTCAAATTGATTAAGACATGCTAAATATCCTCTCTCGCATGGATGTCTGCTTATACAAGAAGATTGTAGTGAATATGCCTTGAATAGTGCTAATATTGCAAACATTGCCCCTTAGAATGGCTTATTTGGTTGTGCTTTTCTCTTATCCCTTTGATGCTTGGAGTATGATGCTTTTTTAAAATTCGCTAACATCTTGGATTTGACTGAATTTACAAGCTTTGTGCCCTAGTCTTTGGAGAACCTTATGTTAAGTTGTTAAAAGGTAAATTTTTGTGATATGCCAATGAGTTGGAATGCCATTGGCCACTATTTTAGTTTTGTGAATAGATGTTAACATTTTTCATCATTATCGCGTCTGCACAATTGTTTTGCCACGTAATAGCAAAAATGTTGAACATTGATAATTAACAAGGTATTTCACAAGCCATAAGTAGATGTTGAGTTGCATGTGTTCGTAAACATTAACTTTAATATATTTTATTTCTATTCAATACTAACTAGTTGACAAAGTTTGTAACACTATTGGGTATTTGCCATAGGTTGTTATGTTCACTATTGCCCGAGGACAATACAATTCCAAATTCAAGGAAAGATGTTAAAAAAATATTGGCGATGCTTCGAATGGACTACAATTGCATTCATGCACGTCCATATGATTGCATATTATACAATGTACATGAATCAAAAACAAGTTGCCCTAAGTGTGAATCTCCACGATATTGGCAAGCTGTGCAAGGAACCAAAGTTGCATCCAAGGCTGTGCACCATTTTTCCAATATTACCGCACATCCAACACATGTTCTGTTGCGAGTCCTTGGCCAAATTGATGGATTGGCATGCTCGGAATAGATCCATTGATGGTGTCATGAGAACACCATGTGATAGTATGGCCACAAAACACATTGAAGAAGAGTGGCTGATATTTCATACAGAGCCAAGACATTTAAGACTTGGGTTGGCCATGGATGGTATTAATCCTCATGGCCATCAGTCTTCTACTTGGACAACATGGCCAGTGATGCTTGTGAATTACAACATACCTCCATGGATGACAATGAAAAAAGGTCATCTTGTACTTGCTCTCATCATTCCTGGTCGTTACAAGGTAAAAAACATGGATATCTATCTAGAGCCTATTGTCGAGGAGTTGCAAATTCTTTGGAGAGGGATTCGTGTATACACTATGGAGACACTTCAATCAGTCTTACAATGTTCTACATGGGCTTTGATCAAGCTAGATTTGCCGATTTTTGGCAATTCTTCACACTCCTCAAATTTAGCTTGATCTATTTACAACTCTCTTGATAGATGAATGAGAGATTTTAGAAGTGTCTAAAAAATCCAGCTACAAACAAGGCACTTTTGAGACTCCAATAGAGAATGATGTCCATGAAGGATCTTTCACCACCTCTTAGAGGATCCCTTACAAGATGTTCCATAAATGTGTCTATATTCATGTAGCACACTTCAAAACTAAACATCATTCCAAGCCATAGATTCCAAGGCATTTTGTGCACTTGAAGATACATCAATTAAAATATTAAGTGCATAAATAATGTTGCCAAAGACAACTTGCCTTGCTTGATCCATATGATTGAGCCTTGATGGCTCCATCTTGATACTCAAGGTTCTTCTTGGAGTCCTTGGGTCTTGAGCTTGCTCCTCCACTTGACTTGACTCCAAACCATCAATGAACTGAATAAGGTGTTGATCCAAATGTGCTTCTTCAAGTTTACAAATCTTCCACTTTTTAAAGATCACATTTCCACCATTGGCAACTTCTTTGATGGAAAACAAGTAGATTCTACAATCTCTACTTGAAGAGCAAAACACTACCATTATTCCTATCATTGAAATAGGATCATCTTTGGTCCTTCCATTGGAATGATCATGCTCAAAGCATGTGAACCCAAAGATTTTCAATACAAATGATATTTCATCTTTTATGACACTATTCAAACTATTACAAAAATAGTTATCCAATGAAATTGCTTTATCAACAACAAATGGAGATTTGAAAGCATCTAATTTCATTGTCTTGTCATAAACTAAACACCATAGATCTTAAAGATAAGCAACAAATCACTCCATGTCTACTGATACTATCTAACAAGTACTCAAAGATAGTAGACTCTCCAATGCTCACCATCCTTGCAAGATGCACACTTGAATGGAAAATTCGCATGCAATTTGATGACTCGGCCATTGTGATCTTGAATGGAAAATTCGCATGCAATTTGCATTGAGGACTCTATTAGAACTCTCATGCTTTGAGGCTGATCCTCAAGATCTTCCTCATTTTGATGCTCCTCCTCAATGCAAGCAAGACCACACTTTGTCAAGATCTCCTCCTTTGCCAAGCTCATTCTTTCAAAAGCAACACTAGCTTCCAACTTAAACAATCTTCCATGTTTAAATCCCTTTGCAATGCAAATATCATTCATCAAGCTGAAGAAAACACCATGCTTAAAGTGGACATCCAGACCACTTTCTAAGAGTAGACCAACACTAAGCATATTCTTGGTGATTGATGTTGCATAAAGGACATTTTCTAGATCCATGCACTTTGAGGATTCTAGACACAAAGAGATGGTGCCAATACCATCTATCCTACACTCTTCATCATTTGCAATAAAGAGAAACTTTTTAGCATCCTTGAAAGAGTGTAAGGTTGAGAAAAAGTCCTTTTCACAAGACATGTGGGAGCTAGCCCCTCTGTCGATCCACCAATTGTCTCTTGAATTGCTATTGCTTGTTGGTGAGGATGTAGATGCCATCAAGAATACATCTACTTCAACCTCCTCCTCCTCCTTTGCAAGGTTTCCTTTGTTAAAATTGGCAAAAGCTAACTTAATCATATCTTGTGAATACCATTATGAGTAGTACATATCATCATAAGACATGTGTGGAGCCTGTTCCCACATGTGAAATAAATGCATTTATCATTTAAATGAGTCATATAGGTTGTACATACCATTTCATTTGAGATCTAGTGGCTAAAATGGCCAAAATCTAGTTTTCTAGCTATATGCCACTTGGCATCATTTTATTGGTAGCCAGCTTGTAGTAGATATTTGTGCAAGTCCCTATAAATTAGGAAAATTGCCTAAAATCAAGGGAGGTGGCTATAAGTTAGAAAACTTGGTCCATGTGCCATATTGATGATTATTGGTGGGTCCTTTGATGAGCAGGCACTCTCACACGTGCCAAATCAGCTGAGTAAGCATCAGCTCTTGTGTATATATGGTGGCTCATTTGGCCATAATTGACATGGCAGGTAAATCTTGGTTTTGGAGCAATTCTAGTGTTTTCTCTCTATTTGTCTTGTGTTTTTATGCATTGATTGGGTTCTAAGCTTAGTATACTTTATTCTTAGCCTACTGTTCGTACTCTGACAGGTTTTCACATGTGTGAAACCAGCAAGTACAAGTTTTGATCAATAATGATTGTTCTTGTTAAATTTATTCATCTAGATTTGATCTAACTGCTATCTAATCTTGTGTAGATTGATAGGTTGATCTAATCTAACATCCAATCACACTTGTGGATCTGATTCAGATCTATTCTTGGTCCATTTTGCTGTACTTTGACATGGTATCAGAGCCAAGTACAAGTGCATTTAAGGCATTGATCTAAACTATACCCAAATCGGCAGGTTTTTGGAAACAAGCTAATATTGAGGTAGCGAGGTTGAATGGATAGCTAGAACCATCATATTTGTGCCAAATCTTGTTGTGGGCTGAAGGTGCATTTTCCACACATGTGTAGCCGTACAATATCTATTTTGGACAATAAAATTCAGTTTGGTGCATTTTGACTTCGTACACCCAATTTTGAGTCAATTTAGTGCATTTTTCAAGCTTTCACTTGCATTGTTTCTATTCCATTGATTTGTTCTTAGTTTAGATCAATCATATAGATGGATTAAAGCTTGTTTACAGTACATTGAAGTTGATTCTCTGATTTTTTGAGTGTTCATTGAAGTTGAGAGAGAAAGAGTGCTATAAACCAAAGATTAAGGAGTGATTTGCAAGGGGAGAGATTGAAATCCATTATACCTTCATTCTAGATTTGTTCAAGAGTGAAAGGGATGAGTCTAGAAGCATCTTAATGCTAGAAGACACTCTTGGATCAGTCCTCCAAGTGAAATCTTAGTGAATTTCTAAAGCACAAACACTCATAAAGGCAAAATCTACCAATACAAGGTGATAAGAATTGTTGGCAAGTACTAGAAGAAAAATTTGAGATCCAAGTCACATTGTTCACCCCTACTCAAGTGTGTGAGTGTGTTTTTGACTTTAATTAAAGTCATAAATGTGAGTGAGGCATATGTGTTGTGGTTGATCCAAAATTTTCAAGAGATCCTTCCTTTGTAGAGGGAAAGAACTAGTAACTCAATTCTTGACTTTGGTGGAAAAATTGTTTATTCATTGTGATCAAATCTTGCTAAGTGGAATTAGCTCTTTGTAAGCACATATCTTAGTGAGAGAGAAGCATCAAATTTTTGAAAATTTGAATTTCATTCCAACTCTAAAGAGGTAGAGTCATTGGTACTTGGTGGAGTCCAATAGGGGTGAATGAATTCAATTTTTTGAGCAAAACTTTGACATTATATGTATGAAACTCAAATAAGTTCTATTCAACTTTCTTTGTGAGAGTGTGAGGGTCAAGTTGTGATCCCATTGGGAGTCTAGAATAGGGAGGAGTCCATATTTGAGTGTTCATACATGATTGGGATCTTTGTGAATCTCTAGATGTCTAATTTTTAAGCTTGGTGAAAAATTATTGACATAGATTGTTATCAAACCATTTCATGTCCATTCCAAATATTAAGAGTGAGATTCTTTGGGTCAAGAGGGATTCCAAAAGGGGTGATTGGATCTGATATTTGTGTGTTTGAATCAAGTATACATGTCAAGTTTTTGTGATCTAGTGTAGATCCTTTTTTTGTGAAAATTAGTGGTTTAGTTTGTTGTCACTCAAATCAAATTCAATCCAAATCTCAAGAGTGAGATTATTTGGGTCAAGAGTGAGTCCAAAAGAAGTGACTAAGTTTGTTTTTCAAGTATTTGAAACAAAACCCATACTTTGTTCAAGAATCTCAAAAGTTGAGTGAACTAGTCAAGAGAAAAAGAAAATCTAGGTATCAAATCTTTTCAAATCCATTCCAACTCTCAAGAGGAAGAGTCATTGGTATTTGTTGAGTCCAATAGGGGTGTTTGGATCTGATTTTTGTGATTTGATAGAGTGCTTTTGTCTTAGTGATCAAAGCAAAGATTAGTTTCCAATTGACTAGGTTGAAAGAGATATGATTCAAAATTTTGGTCTAGATCTTGTGTAGATCCTTCTAGATTGTTGAATGTGTTCAAATCTAGTTTCTTGAGAGTCACAAATTACATTTTGAGAAGTCATATCACTAGGTTCTACTTCCTCATCATGGCATCAATAGGTGGCAACCTACTGGAGGCAAGTAAGGATCCTAAATGCAACCTTTGTGGCAAGAGAGATCATTTTGTCTCAAGATGCTACAAAATGAAGACCAATCAATCCAAGGAGAACCAAAGCAAGGGGGCCGAGGTGAAGGATGGAGCTTCAATTTCAAAGTGCAAAGGAAAGAAGGACAAATCCAAGGAAAGGTGTTTCCTTTATGGAAAGATGCATGAGGCTTGGAGTCTCACAAGGACTTACAAGATTTGTCTTCAAAAGTCCATCATCACACATTTCAAACCTTTAGAAGTTTTTCATTTGGAAGTGCATTGTTTGGTTCAAGATGCAAAGATAAATGTCACTTTCATTAATGTCACTTGGATTTATTTCATGTCCTTGGAAAGCATTTTGCTTGGAACTTTAGAAAAGTTCAAATTTATTGTTATGATCCAAGAGATACCAAGAAAGACTAAGGAGGATCAATCACAAAATGAAAATAGTTCCATTTATGATCTCATGACATCTTATGAAGAACTATTTTGCTTTGAAGAGATTTTTGTATCTCAAAGGTGGAATAAGGCAATACTAGTTGAGTGTGATGCCTTAATAGATAGCAAAGCATGTTTTCCTTGTAAAATTACATTGAATATGAAGTCAAGGAAATGGAAATGTCTTCATAATGTATTTTTTGTTGGTTTCAGTGAGATCGTGAATGATGTGTTCATTCATAATGTTGAAGATTGTAAATTTTTAATTTTAAAGGCAAGTTGTAAACTTCTTATGAGAATAAGTGAAGCATCCAAAGTGGACACTTATATCCATAAGCAAGTAGTTAGCCTTATTGAGATGGAAATACTTCTTGATTTCAATATTAGAAAAATTGATAAATTTTACAGTTTTTAGGACAATAATGATTGTACTTTACAATCATAGAGAGTTATAATCAATGAATCTATCAAGTTCTACACATTAGATCTTGATCTAGATTCACTACACTTGGATTTAAGCAAGAGCAATGGATCAACACATCATTTTTTAGTGAGAGCGGCCTCACACGTGTGGAGTACTATCCACTGTACGGCCTGCACCTGAAACAACAAGTACAATGATACTAGATAGCAATCATACATAAAAATCAAAAGACAAATGACTAGATACATACATCTGCACAAACGTAAATTATATATAGATCATCGTAATCAATCAATGGGATGTAGTTAACGAGATATACATTGTAGATGCTTTTATGCATTGATTATTTCTTCAGACGGAATTAGTAAAAAGCTCATAGCTTTTGCACAATATTACAAAACACACAAAAAATGTATCCTTGGAATGAGTTAAAAACAAAGAAATGTTTATAGAGAGAAATGGTTCCTATTACACAGGGTCAAATATTTTCACCATGCGCTTAAGACAGTTCATAGGCAATGCTACGTATATTGGTCGTTATTATGAAGCTATGAAGGATGCTCATGCAAACAATAAAAAACTATCGTTCACCAAGTGGGATTTACACATAGTTGTAGTAGGCATGCACATCCCTATACACATATCTCTTATCATCGTTATTTGTTCATTATATTATTTGGTACGTGCAATTTGTTGTTTTAATGCTGTTATGGTTGACTTTAATGCTACAAGCAACATACAACCCATTTGGTCATAAGGTCGTCTATGTTGCATTGAACTTACGAAAAAAGAAAAGAAAAGAATTAGAGTGTGAGGTGTTGCAAACTTTCCCCAAGCCACTTGTAGTGATTCAAAGGAGATACCAATTTGATTGAAACCAAGCTTGACTATGTGGGAACCATATAAGAGATAATGGAAGTTGACTACATCTCTTTCAAGAACTTTTTATTTGATGTGAAATGGTTCTAAGAAAATTTTTGCGGATCACATACAAGTGTAAGATTGGATTGAAAGAGATTGCTTGTGATGGATTCAACCAAAATTGTTCCCCTTAATCTACGCTTCACATGGCATGATGCATTTTTTTTAAGTTGGCCTTAACTATTTGAAATTGGGTCCTTGCTGTACTTATTTTGTGTAGTTCATTGTTGAAAAATCTACTTAGTCCTATGACAACTATATTGATTAGCTTGACGTGACCATAAATATCAATTGCCACATGGTGTACTGCTTGCAACAAGGGGTTATTTGCATTGGCAAACCCCCCGGTACACTTAAGAACACAAATCTGTGCTTTGAATGGAGGGAATATACAAGCTTCCACCTTAGGAACTCTAGATGTCACCTTCAATCTTGTCCTCGAAGGCACTCTTGAAGCTCTCAATGTCACCTTCACCTTCAACCTTGTCTTTGGAGGCACTAAAAGGTGGGACCATCCCAAGAGTAGCACACTAGATTCTCTAGTCTAGCACACTAGATTCTCTAGTCTATGCATTGGGCCAACTATCAAGGTTTTTTTTATGATCATATGAATTCCATAGACTTTATGATATTCTCATTCACATGTTATAATAAGCCATATCTATTGTGACAATTTGCCAAAAAAATTACATAAATGTCATTTTGAGGATGATTTTGAGCAACAAACCGGTTTTTTTTAATTTTTATGACGATTTCAATGCATGCAGAGGGCAAAGATTCTCGTGATATGTCGAATCAGCTGCTTTGGTTTTTATTTTTTTTGTTTTAGCTTGGCTCGCCTATTCTCGCCATTGGCAGCCCGATCCAATTGGTCGGTGCAGCATCAGCGATGGCGGGTTGCAGACAAGGTGCTGTGCCTAGGCTTTTTGGGTGCTCCTGGGAGCCTCACAACAAGTCAGGATTCGTTCATACACACGTCGGATTTGTGCAGAGGTGGCGTCTTGGTGGAGCATCACAGAGCTCTGATGCAACACCACTTTTGGTTTCAAAGATTGTTGGGAGCAGCAGATCGGGATCGGTAACCCATAGGAATTTTGTGGTCATGGCTGCTGCCGCTGCTGCTGAAAGCAACCAAGATAACCTCCCTGCTGTCAGCAATGTGGTGACCGTCAGGCATGCGGATCTCCTGGTACTCCGAATCGCTCTTCTAATCGCTTGTCGTTTTCTTGACCAGTAATTCAATGCAATAATAACCGTATTTGCATAAAAAAGGGATCGATTTCACCAAGAGCACCTGCTGAGCTCTTTGTTTCAGCCAATTGTGCATCAATAGCGCAATGCACAATTGACAAGTCAGAGAACTTGCAACGTCTTACATCTCTTTGTTTAGCACTAGTGAAGGGCTTTGCATATAGTGAAGGAAAACTAGACTTTGATAGTTGCTGCTTGTTTATCTACCTCTGCCTAAAGGACGCTGACGCCTTTCAGTCCTGAGGCTGACGAAGATTACGAAATATTAGAGCGATTAACATAGAGGCTGGCAGAAGCAATACACCCGAAGGAACGAGAATGACACACATCATTTGATTATTGTGGATTGACACTAAACTTTATCCAAATTGAGCATTTATTATTAAAGACGAACAAAGACAATGCTAATTGAGCATTTACGTTCTAGTCATGCCTTGGTACATTGCGTACATTAGAGACTCTTATAGTAATGAGCCAACTAGCTAAGAGTGTCTCGTCCGAGTTGCAAAGTTACGAGGAGCTCAACGACGCTTCTAATTCTGCATGAAATCATGAATATGAAAATGGAAAATTCAAAAATTTCTATTAGAGACAAATTATGGTCTAGGAATAAGAAGCGATTTTTGTGAAAAATTCGTAAAAATGTAGGCACAAGAACCAGGAGGAATTGTGAGTCACGATGATTAAATAATCTTTTTCATTTTAAGGACATCTCTTAAAAGGTAGCATGGTCTCGAAAATAGAAGCAGAAAAACATAACAATCAAAATTTGTGCTACGGATTCTTTTTTGTGCAAAAGCTTTTGAGACAATTGGGGCAATAGGAACTCGTGGAAAATCAAGTAGCATATTGAACTATTCTTATGGGAGCAAGTTATTCCAATATTTTCATGGAGAAATGAGTTTCCCAACTCTGTTCCCCCAAGTGGAAAATACCCCAAGGAAACTTTTGGGGGAAGCATTTTTTCATGCTAAAAATTATTCCCTTTTGTGGGGAATACGTTTTCCCACTGGGCTATTACCATTGAGGGCATGTCCCTACGGGACCCATGTATCCTAAATTGCCCTAATCTCTAGAACTTTTTACTAAGGGCCTCTAGATACCATATATGGTGGTCATTTGCTCATTACATAGCTTATGTTCTTGTTTGTCATTCTTTAGTTGTTAGGCAGCTTATGATTTGTTGTTGCTTGTAGGGCTTTATCCATTGATTATATTAGATGCTTTTGGCCATTCTTGTGGGGGATTGATTGATTGTGTTTTTAACTGTCATTTATGCTTCATTGATACTATATCCAGAGATCGAGTGACGAGTCTATAACTTAGGATCAGAGCACTTTCCTTCCTCGGTTGGAGTGCTAATTTTCTCTGCACTTGGTGGATCTCCATTTTGTCTGGCAGATCTTTAGTGGACAATTAGCGGAAGCACTTCAGCTACACTTAGTGACCCCAAAAAAAAGAACTTTTTTTTTTTTCATGTAGATTATTTCCGGTTCAGAACTACAATAGGTTATGAGAGATTCAAGCAAAATCTAACAAAAACCATCATAAACCGGCTAGAATCAACCATAGTCCATATTGCTATGGAGAATGCCAATATTGATCGATCTTAGCAACATGCAACACTAAGGGAATGCCAATGTAGGTAATGGAAAAACGAATCTTCTCAATACCATCACTAATGTGCATCACAACGTCATGATCTAAAAACCCAGTACCTAACTGTTGAAATAACACGTTGACAGGTCATAGTTGTACGAGTTTATGTGCTTGTGCGAGGTCTCTCATCTAGATTCTAGATGCAATCGAAAATTGAAGGAAGGACTAAACCTTACATAAAACTTTAGCATGCCTCGACCCTCTTGTATCTAGATTTTAAGGTGCCTGGTGTAGTATCTTGCATATTTGATCACGATTCACATGCGTCTTCGTATCTCATTTACCTACCCTTGGCTCTCATCTATACTAACTATAAGAGATTTGAAATTGTAAAGGCTAACCAAGGACTAACCTGACATGTTACCTACTACCTACTACCTACTGAATAGGATACAGTTTGCCACAGTCTAGAAATTATACTCAATACCCATTGCCCAAGTTCGAAGTTCCAACCATATGGCATATTCGAAATCTATGCTCACCCTCAAGTTTGGGAGTTTGCACTGTGCAGCCAATGTATCAATCCACCCACAGACGCTACCCGTGGCATTCTTTACCAATGACCATTAAGGTTCTATAATCCATTCCACCAGGTAAATGCCTTGCCTGATTTGAATGATCATTGATTACAATTTACTCAGAGCTTATGCATCAGTTTATGCCTGTCTCAGTAATGTGAATCATGATTAAGCCTCAGAAATAATCAAATTTTGATAAAAATACAAAAACCCTAAAACCGGTTCGAACGATTCGACGGTTCGAACTTGGCCCGTCTGATTCTTGTACCATCGAATCGGCTGGTTTGAACTGCCGGTTCAGATTGGGTATTTAGACATTGAAGCATACAGTATTCCCATACATGCAAGTCATTACTATTGATACTCCACACCATGCCAATAGTCGACCTAACCCATGCAATAGCTCCACATGTCATTAGATGTATGATTGGGTCCTCACAAGGTTATTAATTACATTTCTGGCCTAGTCCGGAATAACGAGGCGTACTGGAGTACCGAGTATCCAAGTCTAGGATTATGCCGAATCCCATATACAGGACTTGGACGTAACAATTGATACACGATATGATCTAAACAGTGCTCTAAAACGATGGACATATATTTAATCGAGTGATCTTCAAGTGTAAATATATACCCATACAACCACTAAGAGCATGCTAGAGACCCCTTTTATTTCATTCAATCTACTTCCTTGAAGCATTTGCTTATATCATATGTCTTGGTATTTTAATAACTCTCTCACTTTGATTATGCAACTTTGGATAACCCTTACTAGCTAAGAATACAATCAACTTCCAATTTTCAAAAAATCATTTGCCAAGATTCTCATTGATAATCAAACTAGGCTAGCCACAATACACATACATTGTTATACCCTCTTTTGGCGAATTATAAATTTGACTGGAACAAGTTTTAGCCACATGGTCAATATCAAGAATCCAATCTCTAGAAATTCTCTCCACGATCCCAATCCAGTTTTACAAATTTAGCTAGTTTACTTTAATTTTATTAGACAAATCATTTCTTCAAAAATGACTTTATTTATGTCCAACTTTAGTCGTATGTCCTTTTGGTGCCCAATGACCAGTTTTAGGTCAACTATTTTAAGTGCACGATGTGTGGTGGCATATAATCCAAAATCATAACATGCCAATCTTCCTTCACAGAAAGAACCATTTTTATTCATAGCAATGTCCCTTTCTATCTCACCAAGAGCTATTGACCACATATTGGTCAAACACATGTCTATAAGATAAAATATCAAGTGAATCATTGCTCTAAAACCAATCTCTAAAACTCATAACCAAGTTCACATCATCAGTCACCTTGACAGTCCAACTCAACAACGATACGACCAATTGTCCATGAAAATTTTATGCTTTCAAACATCATGGAACAAAATCGTTCCAACAAAATTGAGAGTCGAAATCCCTGCCAATTTCAATATTTCGAAACAATGAACAAGCCTTTGGCACTTTGTTTATACCTCATACATGAACGGTCTAGTTTGACAATAGAAACTTGAACTTGCTATTGAATTTCTCTCTCCCATAAAAAAGGTTGGTCAATAGAAATGCTTAAATGACTTGGTCTCCCAAAGTGCTCGTTTCAAATATCAATCACTCAAAATCCATCTTGATCAAGGTCTAACTTCAACTATAACTCACAAGGCTCAAAAAAGCCGTAGGTTTAAAATTACCTCAAAACAATATCAAGGCATCTTCTCAATCTCTTAGAGAGTCCATTATGACAAATTTCCCAAACATCAATATCTGCAAGAACGTGTGTATAATGCAGAATAAGCAACTCATGAGATCATTCGTCCTCGATAGAAGATAATAAGCTCCCAATGAAAGATTGGATATATCCCATGCACACAAATCTCTAAAAGTTACATTCCAACTCTATTGAACTCAACCAAATGCGAATTCTCAAACTTCAATCACATTGAAGTTTAACTCTATGACAATTCCTAGGGAATTTCCATAAGAAATGGATCAAATACTTTTGTGATACCTTCAAAAGTCTCACATCTCGAGAATCTTCACCCTAAAGTCTCAAAACTATGAGGAGGCTGATTACTCTACATTCGTTGTTGATTTCAACAATTCATCTCTACGCATCAAAATGTTAGTCATTTTGATTAAATTTCTGATTATAGGTTAGCTCTTGTTCTTGTATTACATCATATGTAATCTATTGAACACAAAATTTGATTATCACAAATATCAATGATCAATATATTTATTTGTGAATGAGTCTAAGCACTCATACTTTTCTTACACACATTGTAGAGAATTTATATACCATATAGAAAACCTGTCAAAAATTACCATTACAAAAACTTTTCATTGCATGAAAGACCATTGTGGATGGCGAATCGCCACTCCATGCAAGTTTCGATTTTTACTACCTACAACAAGTTGAATTTAAAGTTTCCTATACAGTTTTGTTTCTAAAGGTGCAAGATACCCATGTTAGACATGTAGTATCACCTATATTATTTCGGTTTGACATGCGACGGGTACATACAAAGGACTCCCCACTATGTAATTAGGTTTACCTCTTGTATTGAGGTGATGTATGGATTTGATCCTTTGACTTTCACATGGTATCAAAGCCTCTAGTGAGTACACGCAGTATCCTGGATTCGTTGATTTTAGCATTACATGAAGTACTTTGAACACTCCAAAAAGAGCTAGAGGGACGACAATTTATGATCATGGAGAATGGAATTTGCAAGAAATCAATTGCAAGTGGTTGTATACAGTTACGAATAGAGCCACAGCTGATCTAGAACTAAGCTATGAAAGCATCACATAAGCAAGACTTAACCCTAGAAAGCAGGAAAGAGAGAGATTAAGGAGGCTAAAGAGAGAGATCAATATTGCTCTTTCATTCACCTCTAAAGCTTGTATTTATCATTTGCTGGAGTTTATAAACCTTCAGAAGTGTGGTTAACATGTGGTTGTATAGGTTGAATCAATATCTTAGTGTGTTGATCATATGTTGATCAAGTTTGTTCAATTCTAGGTATTCTTGGCAGCCTAGTATTGTGTATTTCTAAAAATGCAAGTAACTCTTCACATCATAACTATATTTGGTCACTTGCTAGAAAGTTTGAGAGCTTAAGCAAGAGTGTGTTCAGGTTGGTTTGAGTTTGTAATCCATTCTTAGTGTGTGCAAAGTGTTGCATGTGTTTCAATCTTCCTTTCTATGCTTGGAAACCAGCCAGGTTTAGGGTCCTAGATCTTCTGAGATCTCCTTATCCATCATTTGTTGAGAGGAAAGTGAGTGCTAGGTGCATTAGGACAGAGCCTAAAAGTTGAAGAATCATTATATTCATGGCTTCCAATGGTGGGATCATGTTAGAAACTAATGATAGGTTGAGTTCATCAAACTACTCTACCTGGAAAGTGAGGATGGAATCCTTACTTGAGTTGAATGAACTCATGGACATAGTTGCAGGAACTGAAGAGAGACCACCCACAGTTCAAGAGCAACAAAGGTTTGATAAAAAGGCTAAAAGGGCTCTTCATATCATTAAAATGAATGTTACCAATGAACTTCTCAAGGAAGTTGGTAAGTGTCAAAGTGCAAGTGAGGCATGGAATGCCTTGAAGAAACTCTTTGAAACAAAGTCCAAATCTAGGGTATTGACCCTAAGGAGGCAAATATTTTCTAGTAGACAAAGAGAGGGAGAAAGTGCTCATGCATTTGTCTTGAGGGTTAAGTCCTTAAGTGATGATCTAGCATGCATTGATGAAAGCATAAAAGATGGTGAAATAGTCCAGGTTATGTTGAATGGTTTGCTAGATGAACATGCTAACCTTGTGCAAAGTTTTGCCATTCAAAGAGTCTTGCCAAGTGTGGTTGACTTGCAAGAAATCTTATTCGCTGAAGGACATAGGTTGCAATCACAGCTTGATGGTGCATCCTTGCAAGGTGGAGGTGAAGAGGCTTTCTTCACAAAAGGCAAAGTCAAAGGCAAAGGTAAAGGCAAAGGGGAATGGGTGGTAACTCGGATCATGATGATCACTCTTCCTCCTCCTCTTCTACTTCTTTTAGAAAGAAAGATAATTCAAAGTTCAAGTGCTTTTATTGTGGGATAAAAGGTCATTTTGCAAACGAATGTCATAAGAAGCAAAGTAATGAAGGTAGCAAGCAAAACAACTTTTGTACTTCTAATGAGGATCTAGATTCTTGTGATTCTCTCATGATGTGTTCTTCAAGTCTAATGTCAAGTGGAAGTGACAAGGATTCATGGTGGATAGATAGTGGATGTAGTTCACACATGACTAGTCACAAGGAGTTTTTACTTCTTTGATCTCTTATGTTGAAACCAAGAAAGTGGTTCACATGCCAAATGGTGGTGAGTGTATGATCAAAGGTATTGGCTCAATTCCTATTTGCCTTTTTACTAATAGGACTGCAAGGCTTGACGGTGTTCTTTACATCCCTTCACTTTCAAGGAATTTGCTAAGTGTTGGTCAAATGTTAAAGAAAGAGTACAAGACAAAGTTTGTTGGGGATGTTTGCTTCATTACTAAGGGAGATGTGTTGATTGCTAGGGGCAATAGACAAGGTAAACTTTACAAGCTTGATGCATTTGTTATGTCTAACAAGAGGAATGAAATGGATGTTGGTGGTTCTCTCAACTTTCAAAAGTCAATTCCTAGTATCAATAAGATTGGTAGATCTTATGCAAAGTCTAAAGAGCTTCCTTATGCTAGATCTAGGTTGAGATCTAATGAGCTTCTTGGAGATAGTTATTGTTATGCTAACTTGGCAACTTTTGGTGAATCTATGATCAATGTTTTGGATCCATTGGATCTTGAAGATGGACTAGTGCTACCTACTAGTCAAATGGAGTCATGTGGTGCTAAATTAGTATCATGTCTGAACTCTTCTACTCATAGATTTCCAAGTCTTGGTGGCTCTTCAATGGAACTACATGGCAAGTGCAAAAATGGAAAAGGTAAAAAGAGATCTAACTTCATCAATGGAGGTGATGAAAACTTTTCTTTGGAAATGGTTGTTGCTAATGACTTATTTACTCATTTGGAAGAAGATGGTGCTTTGAGCATGATTGAAGAAAAAGTTTCTTTTGCATCTTCATGTGATGAGTCCAAGAAACTCATTTGTGCAACAAGTGGTGTCACATGTATTCATAAAGAAAGTAAATCAAATTCTATTATGAGACTTGGTGAGGAAGATCTCAAGTCAAAAGGGAGAGATGAGTGTGAAGTGTTTAAAGTAGGATGTACTTTGAATGATGCTTTTGTGAATGATAGTGAGGGTTCATTATCATTAAGGATTGCATATTCAATGCAATCAATAGTACCATCATCGTAGAGCACAAACGTCCTCTCTACTCCACTCTGTACATTGATGAATTGGAAGTCTTCATCGCACAATCCCTCATAGAGCTTGCAAACAACGATGACGGGAGGTTTTAGCACCCACACCTCGATGAGCTCCCAGATATTCTCAACCTCAAATGAGACATCCAACATGTCTATACATACAACAATACTCCAAATCAACCTCCTCAAACAACCAAATCGAGCAAACTTTAAGCTACAATTGTTTATACTTTTTCATTATTTTGTTGAAGATTTTTGAGATGTACCTCTTTTGTCTTGTGTAGATTTTCAAGATGTACCTCTTTAGTCTCGTGTAACATGACAAAAATCTTTCTTTATTTTTGTCTTTCATTGTCCATGCTAGGAAGGAAGAGCAAAGCTGAAATTGATCCCCTCCTCCAAGCCCTACCGGTTGTTACACTCCTATGGCATAAGCTTGTCAAATCATTGAAAGTTGTGTGTACAATGAATCTCCTTACATCCATAGGTATCTCTTGTAGTACCTTCCCCACTATTCCAATCCCAAGGCATGTGGCATCCATGCATGGCTGGCCAGGAAACCTTGGACCCACAAGTACCCGAACTAGTAAATAGTACTTGTGGGACTCTATTGGTTACCACCTCAGTGCACTGTCACACCCAATAGTGGAACGACTACCCACTTCGGTCAACTACCGACTAACCTTACGGCCCATATAACCATAGGAGGACTCTGTTGTTGGGCACAACAGTTACGCATACTCGTGGAGTGCAACTCTACACCATGTCAAAAACTGTGACACACCCCACATGACTGCCATGTGCCTATCGATGTGGGGTCACTAGACCTTAACAATGGTCATAGGACCCTATACTTACCACTCTTGGCAGGAGCATGGCCGGCCAACAACTAGGTCCTAACACCCGTAGTATGCACAGGTCCTTGAGTTCCAAGGAGATGGATTTTTCCTAGCTTAAGATGCTATGGCTCCTTTCTTTGAAGTTTCTTTCTCAACCAATTTCCTTCTTATTGATAACCAATCATTTCATCCACCATATGCTTTTGCCGAAGTCAAGCTTCCACAAACCATTCCTAAATTGCTTTTAGGTTTATGTTATGTTATTTGGTGCAACTGATATGCTTTTTGTTTGTTGTCCATGTGTCCAACATGAAAGCTCATAAGACTAGACTTTAAGAGATTTAATCGTGTCAATCTAGATTTCCTAAAGACTAGAAAAAGATTTATTGGCATTAGCTTGCCATCTTATCGAATGTATCCAAGCTTAAGGATGTCTTAAGAGGTCACACCCAAAGCCGCTTTGAGGCAATGCTCGATCTATGGATATTGTATTAGTGAAGCATAAATAATAAGCTACCTAATGACTAAAGAATTACTAACCAAATCATAAGCTATCAAATGAGCAAATAACAACCCTATATAGACCATCTAATGGCCCTTAGTGGAACCTTCTAGTGATTAGACACCTTAGGGTACCTGGGTCCAATAAATAAGGACATGCCCTCAATGGGAATGGTTCAATCATAAGAACTATCTCAAAAATATTCTGAACCCAGGGAAATACTGAAGGAGGCAATTTTTTGGTGCCGTTGTCGGGGAATGGCCCAATCTCTTCTTAATTGCTTAGCATTTTCTCTTTTTCATCATGTTCCATGGTAAACTGCATTAGGGATCACCATATTGATCTCGGCACTCGCCATGTGTCTTCTCATTTTTAGTTCTTGAAAAATCCAAAATTTTCTTGCTAAGAGTCCACTTCCTTTTTATCGAGGAACAAGAAATGTAGACTATGTTGCTTCATGGGAGCCCAAGGTAAGATAAGCTCATTACGATTCCCAAGCTTCAGTCAAGAGGAATCCTCAAAGGAGTATTAAAATCTCTCTTGTGAGACTGCAAATTGTTTAGTATTGACGACGAACAATATAGTGTGATCCACCTTTCTAGAGAGTCAATATTCTTCTAGTATCCAAACCACATTACAATCTCTTGTTGCTTTGTGTCTCAAGGTAAATCATTTGTCAATAAATAAAAAATAGCAACAAGCATATTATGATATCGAGATAGTCTCCATTATAGACCTTGGGAGTGATTTTTAATCCCTAGGCAAGATCCTATGAAGGTTGAGGAAGGAAAGGCAAAGGTGAATCTTGACCTAAATAAACCTGACAAGTAAAATGACGGTGTAGGCTTATGGAGTGTAGAGGGTTTATCAAGGGCAAGCAAGGTAAATCGAGATGGACCATGGAACGGCATAATGAGGTTATAAATAGGTTGAATAAAGGAGGATTTGATAGGTACTATTTCGTTGTGGAGGGCAGAATGAAGTGATGGAAGATTGCACATTTTTTTGATCATAGTCAAAGCTTGGACTTTATCTCTAGACTTGGTGCCAAGAATCTAGTTTTACAGCTATCCAAGAGTTTTTTGTGTGAATAATGTTGTTAGAATTCTCCATGCATCAAAGAGAAGTCCAAAATCTGCAAAATTTTGTGCCCCATTCTAATTGGATACCATCTTTGTGAGATATGTTGCCATTTTCTCTACATTAAGTTTCTTTGAATCACTTAATCATTTGGTTGTTAAAATCTGCAAAACCTGTGCCACATTCAAACCTTTTTTTTTCCTGATTTTTATTAAATGTACACTGATTGCTGGCATCTCCACGCTAAGTTTTGTTTGAGCTTTGAATATTATCATTTGTTAGATATCATTCAACAGAATCATAATAAAATCGTACATTTGCTTTGAGAAAAGTACAAATGAAGTACAAAACCTTAAATAGTCAGCATTTTCACTTTGCTATCGTATTGTTTGTCACACACCATTATCAAGTCAATAGGGATACTTTGCCATTAATGTGACGCAAAACAATTGGCTAGATTGTGTCTTTTATACGACTTCGTTTCTTTTGTCTTGTAGAACAAAAGCTCTGATCTAGCTGCGGTTCTGGAAGAAGGATTTGGACCTTCTGGACTTGGAATTATTGCAATCTCTGGAGTAAATCTTTATCTTTTGATAACATGTTATTAGAAGTTTGTTTCGCCATTTTCTTTTCAAATTCCTTTAGAACTAAGATGTTTCTTCATCTTAATCATTTTTTGGTATATATCCATTTTGTTTTACTTTCATTAAGGTGAACTCAAACTCCAGTCTTCCAGGTGAAAGAAGACGTCAACCACTAGGCCACACGTCAAGGACTCGTTCTGTTTACTGATAGCAGGATGACAGTTTGTATAAAAAATATGCATTGGTTTTGTATTCTGTTTGGTCCTTACGATGTCCATAAATCTTCATTTGATTTTAGGTAATCTTGCAACACTCTGCTAATTAATAGGCTAATTATTTCCTATTAGATGTCATACTCAGAATCTTGAGGCTCTGTTGAGTTGATTCTCTAGTTAGCATGAGTTTTAATATAAGATAGGAACCCACAAATTGCATCTTTTTTTCCTTGAAGTGTGTTTAGAATGTTTTAGCAGGTAGATTGGTTTATCAATGTACGTATCAATCTCAAGCATGTGCATTTTTTGTAAATAGTAGAAGAATGGAATAGCCAATGCTCATCTTTCTGATATAAGAACGAAGACATTGAAGATTGACGCAAATGAAAATGCTAATAAACGATATGCCACTAATGCTTCAAAATGAAGACATGGATGCTGGAAACAAATATAAACAAATCACCACAACATAACACAAATTGAGAGAATCCTGCAAATGTGAAGAGCAAGATGATGTAGAACAATTCTCATGACCATCACATTATCTAGGTTGAACTTAGATTGAAGTTTGATAAACTGATCTCCAGGTACTCTTTGATTCTACCTATTCTCCATACAAGAACCAAATAGAACGAGCATGAATAGGCTTATTTGTACCGTGTAAGGGACAGAAGTAGAGCTTGGGTCTGTGCAATGGGACCTAATGATAACGAATATGTTTCTCTAGTAAATGCCATATATTAAATGAAGTTCCCAAACCATATGGTCTAATTCTAGACACAATTCAATTTGTGTGAACAACAATCACTCATTGCTCTGGTAGTTTTAAGATTGCTCCCATCCCGAACAAGGTAATGTGATTTATTATTATTGTATCTAAGATTGTCATGCTAGCGATCATGAATATGAACATAGAGAAAAATCGCAAATCTTGATTCAAGAAAGAGATCTTACATTTATTTTACAATGTAACATGTAATCCATTTCAATGATGTATATGTTACCATTGGTAAATCGAAGAGCTTCTAATATTTCTGTTTGATTTGTACTATCACGATTGATTCATGTCTTGCAAATTTAGTTGACCTACTTGCTAAGACATTGTTTGTTCTTATGTATGAAGGTTCCCAAGTTTTCAGAATTGAGGAAAAAGCTTCTGAAACTTTCCCAAAGGTTTCAAGCTCCCTATTGTGTTTGTAAATCATTTAAGCAACAATTTTGGGTTGACAGAGTTTGTGATTCGGAAGGAGTTCAACTTGCCTCTTTGTGGGACATTTTTGATGTATGAAATTGGGTAGCAGGTTTCACTTTTTTTGGGAAGCTTCTGAAGTCAATGGCTATGTGCTCTTATGTATTCAGCCTATCAGCTCTTCCTGAGGAGGCAAAATTGCAGCTGGAAGACCCTATAAGCAAGTATATCTCTCACCTGACAGTTTAATTTTTCAAAGATCAATGTCTTCACATTTCAAGTTTATAAGAGTAATTATGTGAAGTTGATGTTTATATAATATATAGCTTGGTTTGTGTATTTTCATGCAAATTTATTACAGTTTTTAACAAATTTTCAAGGTCCATAGGATCTAGATGACAACTTGTAACACTTCCTTGTCTTCAGAGAAACCAAGTCTTTTGGAATCCTGCGAAACACCATGTCTCCTTCCACGAACTTTCTTGGTGTATGATTCAGATCAATATAAATTTTTGCTCTATCCGTTGCCACTTTCACATTTTGCTTAGCTAACTCCAACATCTATTTCATGTGAGTTAGAAATTCCACAACACTAGGCACACTATGAGGCATACTGACCAACTGACTAGTCTAAATCCACAATTAAGCTCAAAAGGACTCATTTTTGTAGAAGTATTCTTTGTATAACTAAAAGCAAACTCAAGTAATGGTAAATAACGCTCCCATTGTGTTTGCTTCACACTCACATATGCCTGAAGCACATCTTCAAGTGTGTGGTTAACTCTCTCAATTTGTGCATTCGTCTCAGGATGATCAATACTACGCATACCAATTGAGGAACTAACTTTGAGAGAGAAAGAAAGAAAGAAAGAAAGCTTTATTAATGTCTTTTGATGCTAAAAAGCATATAAGATAGAGTAGTACGTCTCAAGTGTGTAGTAATCAGGGAGCATAGTAACTCCACAACATAGCTAAAGAAATATAATCTGAAATAGAAATGCAAGCTGAAATACATAATGTCTATCACTAAAAAATAACTACAAGAGACGGAAGTTTTCCAAGAAAGAAAGAAAGAAAGAAAGAAAGAAATGTATTAATGTCTGTTGAGTGCCCAAGGGCACATAAGACAGAATAGATAAGTACATATCTCGTAGGATCACTATCCATGTCGGACAACATAAAAAAAAATCACTAGTCTAAGAGGAAAAGACAAATATAGAACTCTCTCTAGTTAGTTAAAGACACATCTAACATAGAGTCATAAAAAGCATATAAGAGCAAATATACAAGAGCTTAACCTCCAGCTCTGAAGAGGGTATAGGTGCAAGAGCTTAACCGCCTGCTCTGCTGAGGAAAGGAAAAGGAAGAGTAAAATATCAATCTCGAAAAAAATGTCTGATACTCATAGAAGATGTGATCTGTGGTCGAGGAGCTCTGGTAGCTTTGGAGGCGCTGTCAGAATTTGTGATACAAATTCTAGATGGAGATACTAGTCCTACTCACACAAAACCCAAGCATAGAGAGAATTTAGGAGAATTGAGCAATTGCTCTAGCTCATTGAATTGAATGGAATGATTGTGGTGGGGCGCCAGCCTTCTTAAATAGTTTCTCTAATGATTGATAAAAGCTAATGAGCCTAAAGTAAATAGCAAAAGACAAAAAGCTAATTGCTATAATTACTACCTATATTGGGTAAACACCCAAGATGAGTTTCTAAGTGATAAAAGCAAATCCTATTCTAGTAGTAGTGCACCCACCTACATGCATGACTAAAAAACGAATTTACTATAAATAGTAATGACCCTAAAATATGACTTACTATAAATAGCAATGGCCCCCTAAAAATAGCACGTAGGTTAAGGGGTGTCAAATAAACATTTATTTCTAACAGGCGCATGTAGATCTGACAAGAGGTGGTGGCTGGGCATGCTGGGCCTTTGCCCTCACCGGTATGACTGTCTCATCATTTGATAGGTCATAACGCTCCGCTTCTGAAAGAAGCTAGTAATGAGATGCTGGCCCGAATCAGTAATACTCTCCGATGGTAGCAAAGAGGCTCTCAACATAAGCATCTCTCATAGTAAAAGGCCGACACATCTGCGATCCTCATACTCCAAAAAGGTACTAAGACTAATAGGGGTGTCTTGATATAAACAATGATATCGACCTCGTATCTCAAAGTATGTAGGGCAGATGAAGATAAAATGGAACTCATCCTCCACTACACCCAATGTGCATACTTGGCATATCCGATGCTCTACCTGTCTCAATAGCAAGCTGATGCGAAGAGACTCGTAACTGACCCAATCTGTATCGGAGCCCAAAAGAAAGAGGAAGAGATAGTTATAAAGGTCTAATAGGAAGTCCCAAACTATCTCTGCGTAAGATATGTGCGCCATAAAAGGTAAGCTTGACTCTCCCATGATCAGGACGATCCAATATCTACGATATAGCTGTTGTCTGATAAATGCATGAGTGCCCTATGGGAGGTCCAACATCGAGAAGCCCCATGACTGGAAGAAAGCCATCACATCTAGCCTGCTGTCCAGCTATAGTTTGAGAAGAAGTAAGCGCTGCCATCACGTATCTATAATCCATGGTCTCAATGCGGTGTAGAAAGGTAACAATCTGAAACAGAGCCTCAACCACCATGGGGAGTGAGGCGAACTCCGCTAAAAGAATCTCATGTGGAACTAATGGCTTCGCACGGATCATCCTTCCTAACATGGTGACCTGTAGGCGAGTGATGTCTCTCCAAGTACCCTGAGATATCCCTGGGCACCAAACCTCCGCCAAGTGCATAGCCACTGGTGAGACCACTGTAGGGAAAAGGTGGTCTCTAGTAGCAGGATCATGGATATGGTAAGTAGTACACACTCTTTCCATATGTACCAAGGTAGCATGCCCCTTACGCAAGCAAGATAGAGCAGTAGAGCGAAAAGTGAGTAAGGGGCCGGTGAATAGTACACCTAGATAGGTGTAAGAGGTAACAATCTCCAACTGCTGTCCATCATGATAAAATGCATCATCTCTCATATGCTGCCGATTGGTGTTAAACACCATTACCTTGGTCTTAGCAATATTCACCGTCAAGTCCCACACTAAGCAAAAACCATATAGAGCATCAAGATGTCGCTGTAATCCAGAGGCTGTAGAAGATAGCAATGCCACATCATCTGCATATAATAGGATAGGAATAATAACATCAGCAAGTGGGCATCCATCACCACCCTCCTCCTTGATGATCCGCTCTAGGTCATCAATGTACAATGCAAAAAGTGTGGGAGAGAGTGGACATTCCTGCTTGACCCCAGGCAACCAGCTCCTGCCATCTCTGAAACATGCTAATACCCTCTCATATAAGGTGTTGATAGCCATGATGATATCCTGTGAGAAGCCAAGTGAAGATAAGCGCTGAAGTAGCAGGTGCCATGGAACTGAGTCAAAAGCCTTGAGGAAAACCACAAAGCAGCAGTATACTCTCTGTCTCCGATGTCGAGCCTCGTCTATGATGCAGCGTAGGACAAATGCATGATCAATAGTAGAATATCCGGGTTTGAAGCCAGCCTGTCCAAGATCAAATAACTCATCTGATTTTGCCTGAGATCCAACCATAGACTGCAGAACTGAGCCATAAAGCTTTGCCATCGTGTGACTGATCATGATAGTGCGGTAGTTATCGTTCATTGGATCACCAGCCTTGAGAATGGGATGGAGAAGATTCGTGCACCAATTGGTGGGAAGCCAGAGGTAACAGACATGTTAAAAGTGTGGGCAATGTAATGAGAGAGAAGTTGGGAGACAGGTTTGAGGAAGTTCGAGTTAAGTGATTCGACGTCTTTCGCTTAAGAGAGAGCACTATATGTGATATCAGCTAAGATCACTGAAGAAGTTTGTGATACGACGCCCCGAAGATGATACTGTAGTAGAGGATGGGCGCTGATGTCGTCTGTGACATCTCTGTGGGTGTTGACTCTGTGCAATATGGGACCTCTAAGGGCAAACTCTCCTAGTAACCGGAAGTGCTCGGACCATGGTAATACCTGAGGTCAAGCACTCTCTGATCTGAATGAGCTAGGTCAATGTCGATGTCATCGTCTGAGACTGAATTTGGTCGAGGACGGCGAAGAGAGAGAGAGAGAGAGAGAGAGAGAGAGAGAGAGAGAGAGAGAGAGAGGGAGGGAGGGAGGGAGGGAGGGAGGGAGGGAGGGAGGGAGGGAGAGGGAAAATGGAAGGTTCAGCTCATAAATGAAACTGGCCATGGCCTGTTTCGCCTCTCTGTCCATGTGCGACCGATGGGCGCCGCGAATAGTCTGCTGCCTAAGAACTCTCTCTGCAGGGCGACGGGTAGTGGACCTCCAGCATGGTGCACCAACTGTAACGGGATGGATGACGCGGCATGCTGGGCACTGGTGGATGCATCGGCTGTAGACGTGGAATGGGAAGAAAGGGATGCAGTGGTAGAGATGGGTGCAGCAACATACGTGGCCTGGGCCTGCTCGGGTGGCGGAGAGTTTATGAGGAAATCATAAACTGGGGGCTTGTGAGCAATAGGAGATGTCGGTGGAACTGTAGTGGCAACTAGCGGACGCGAGGGGACGGGTCCCACCGGAATGGGTGCAGATGATGGTGCGTGTGGCGGAATTGTCTGAGGGGGATGAGGAGCAGTGGGCCGGGACGAGGATGCACGCTCTCTCCTCGTGCGTGCCAGCCAAGCAAGCAGCAACTCGGGGTCAGCCACATAAGGAGCCATGCAGAACCTGAGAACACCCTCCGTAATGCTATTCTCCCCCGCCACAAGACGTGGCCCGTAGGTGTCCAGTAGTCGCTACCTGACCGGGACGGACATCCTGGCACAAGGGGCAGCATTTATGGAGGCACCATTTTTGGCACGTGCACCGAGCAGGTGGCCTTTAAGGCGGGTGAGGGTTGCAGTGAATTCGACCAGGCAATACCGGCAACGCTACTACACCAGTCTTGTTGGACTTGTCGGCAACCCTCCTGACAATGTCCCCCTCCCCCCACAGATCGGCAAGGTCGGATTGCATCATTGTGATGGAGGAAACTAGCAATAAAAATCAGAAACTATTGTGAATGCGATAGATAGGAAGCGGAAAGCTGGAGAAAAATCAGCAACGACACGGGAAAGGAATGCTGAAAACGGGTTGTGATCTTGTGGAAACGGAAGGTGGGCGAGCGTTGAAGATAAGGCAGTAGCAGGGCGGAAAGAGGGGCGGAAGGCAACTGATCTAAATCAATCATAGGGCGCGGACAACAGTGAAGGCAGGGCGTAGCCAGCAGCAAGGGCAGCAAGGGCAATGAAATGAGAGAGAGAGGGATGAAGTGAGGGGGGGGATAGGTTAAAAAAAATTAAATATTAAATAAATAAATAAATAAATAAATCATAGTGCCCTGTGCTACCGCTGTTATGGTACCGCCGATACCATAACAGTGGTACCGCCGGTACGTTACCGCCCTGGGATCCGCGGTACCATAATAAAAAATAAAAAAAAATTAAATTTTTTTCCCGTGTTGTTTTCGTAAAAAAAAAAAGAATTTTCTTTTTGGTACCGTGGGACCGGTACGGTACTGCGATACCAGTATGGTCCCGCGGTACCATTATGGTACCGCCGGTACCATAATGGTGGTACCGCGGTTATTGTGCCGCCCAAAAATTCGCGGTACCAGGGCGGCACCATTTTTAATATTTTTTTAAAAAAAAAATGTATTTATTTTTTTAATATTTAGTGGGCAGTATGGGTATTAGCTTGAAGCTCTTGACGAGAGCAGTGCATTTATGCAAGTTGCCGGTGCTTTCAGCTACAAAATGTGTTAGACAACTAAATAATGCACCTCTCAGTTTAGTAGTCACTAGTTAACCGTGAGCTCAGATCTGTAAGGCCCCCGTTATGAGGAGAAGCCATTACTGAGCACGGTTGTTAGTATAGGGTCTACTATGAGACCATGATGGTTATGAGATGGCTAGATTACAATTTCTATATAGCAGCAAGTCTTGGGGGGTTCGGGGGGCGGTAGCCCCCAGGTGGGGCGTTTGGGGGGCAGAGCCCCCGATGGTACGACCTCTTCATGATTTGGCCTTCCGACTCCTTGAGCGAAAACACACTTTTTGGTGTTTTGCATCCCCTTGGTCCTTTGGCTGTTCGCTCTCGTCAGAACCGGCAACCTGCATAAATGCACTGCTCTCGTCAACAACTTCAAGCTGATACCCATATTGCCCACTCAATTTTATTTAAAAAAAAAAATTATATTATGGTACCGCGGATCAGTATGGATCCGCGGTACCAGTATGGATCCGCGGTATCGGGATCTGCGGATCCTGGTATTGCTGGATCTATGATATATATATATATATATATATATATATATATATATATATATATATATATATAGATGCTGCGGTATTGGGAATCGCAGATCCCGGTACCACGACACCATACTTGTCATGCCCATGACTGGTCTCGGGTAGCGTGTGCACGCTAGGGACATGTAGATCGACAACCCGTAAGTTAATTGTGACTATAAGGGATTTGGGGCCCTTGTGTGTACATGGTCATAATTAATGGTTGTAGGCCTAAACACTTGATGGTGGATTGGTATGGGTCTATCAGTGAGTCATTGGGGAACTGGACGACGTGGCCCAGATAGGCTGCAAAGGTGTCCAGTGAGGTGTCACAGTGCACTACTAGTGGTGCATGGGCCTTGGAGGGTATAAGTATACCTATTGGGCTCTCACTAGTGTATGCTTGATAGCATGACCGGTGGCATGATGCTGCTGGTGTGATGCCACACTCCTCGCTGTGATTGATCCATAGCTTGGGGGCTAAATCCGTTCGATCTAGGTTTGGTTGGGTTGGTTTGTCCACCACCAAGTTCCCTTGTGTTGCTTGTGATTGGCATGCTTAGAATAGGATCCTTGGATTGTGGACCTTATATTGAAAGCCCCGAAGTTGTCAATGACTAGATAAACAGTTGGTCCTTGCACAATGTCCCAGAATAAAAAAGTGAATTTCGTTGATTTTTTGCTTTGGGTAAGGCCTCCTCGAGGTGGAGGACGCAACCCATAGAACTATGATTGGGCTAAATTCCTGGAAGAATCCCGTAAGGCTTTTTTCACAATTGACGAATTAGATTCGCTTAATTAGCTGCAATGGGCAACCAAGAATGGAAATTCTTGGAATTTTTTTGACCAAGGTGTCGTTTTTTTTGAAACTAACACGGACAAAAATGCCCAGAAGCCAAGGATGGAAAAACTAAAATGGAACGAAAAAGTTGTTTCTTGATGTACTTGAAGTTGGGGGCGTACCAACACTGTTTATTATTAGAACAAAAAAAAAGCCGGTTCATTCTTCCCCATTTCGAAATCTGTCACTGTGAACCTTACGGTGACCGTAAAGATTATGAAAAGGGGCGAAAGAATGTATGATTTGTAATTGTTTTATGAAGTTGGATTTTGTTAATAATTCCTGAGAACTTCATATAATTGAACTATTTTTTTGACACTTTGATCCGGAAGTGGAGGGCCTTCGTGGCGGAAGAACCTGTGGTATGGGACGTAGGCAATTCCAAAATGAAGATCTGAAACTAACTGGATCAGTTGACCATGGTATGGTCGTGAGTCTTAGTGATGCCAAAAACTATCGGTCATAAAAACGGGTGTTTTGTCAGAAATTTAAGATATTGGTCATGACCCCTTTTTTAGGATATCTCAAATTTACAAAACCGGAAACCCGATAAGCTATTTCTTTATAAAGAATATGTTGATGAATTTCTTAACACTTTAATTAACCTGATTTTTTGTGATTTCTTGGAATTTAATTTTGATTACCCACAGTGTCACAGAAATGGTTAATGAAACTGTTTCTAAATTGTTTTCTCTACTTGAATCTTCAAGAAATCCTTTTTTGATTTACGGGTTAATTCTAAGCTTGGTAACCAAGAAGATCTTTGGTTTAGTCACTATGTTGGGACATCATTGGTATTTGCTTACAATGATGCAACACTTCTTTTGGCTTTCAAGATTTTCTCGGATCTCTTCTTGGACTCTTCTTCTGGGCAAATCTCAAATGATCTGCACCCCTTGGAAACTCGTGGCATTTCCTGTTAAAAAGGGGGAGAAGTAGGAAGAAAAGAGAATTATCAAGGAGAAACATCGGTCAAAGATTCAAGGAGGAATCTATTATGTCGATGATGGACCTATTTCAGAAACGATAGGATATTTAGATATTACAGAAATCCTTTATGGATTATAGTAGATATCTGGTTTGAAGATTCAAAGGGGGGAAAGTTAGAGAGTACTCTTGCGGTAGAAAAGTGGCTGATAACAAGTCTGATTGATTTGTGTCAGAACTTGGAATTCTATTGCAAGATGGGGGTTTGTTGAAACCTGTTCCTTGCTGGATATAGTCAACTTGATCTTAGTTTGGACTGAGATCCGTGGGTTGATGCAAAGAAGGAAATTCATGCTAGCAATATATTCTTTTGAGTAGCCTTCGGTTGTGATTTTGGATGTGAATTAGCAATCTTTGAGAAATATTCTCTCTTAGAGGATAACCAAGTTACAGGATTCTCGGTTATGAAAGTGTTGTGTACAGATCATGAGTTATCTGTAGAGATATGCTATGTAGTGAATCTTTGTGGGATCATCAAAACCTTTTGTACAAACTTCTAATCCTGTGGATCTACAAAGTATTCCGTGAACTAAGTTTATTTGCATGCATAAACTAGTTGTTGGTACATAGGCATATTGATGAGAATTGTGTTTGAGACAATTTCTCGCTGGGTTATAGCAATTTCTCATTAAGAATCGCTTATTGACCTAAGATTGATTTAGAATTAGATTAAATGTGTTTTGGTACCACACCTAGACATTTAAATATTTTCTAAATCTGATACAACTAGCCGAGTCAGGAGCATTACTTCTAAGTTAGTTGTTGTAAATCAACAATAGAAATCTTATTTATGGATATTATTGTTGAAATGTATTGCTTATAAGTCATAACATTTATGAGTCATTTTGGATTCATTTACAGATGGGTGTGTATACAATACACGAAAACTTTTGGGACTTATCTTTTCCCGTTTGGAAAGGATGGAATGCTATCGCGGAAGACTCAGGAGAGTTGGATAGTGGTTTGCCAAAAGTTAGAACTTCACGTAATGAAGTTCTGGTGAATCTTAAGTTATTCTAGATTAGAACTTAAGTGAAAAATCTGGACGTATTCTAGATTAGACCCTAACTTTGGAATGACACCTTGTGCCATGGCTAGAGTAAGGGTGTTTTTCCTTATATAGGCACCGTGTGTGGGTTGGAAAAGTCTGGAACTTTCCAGATGGAAAGGACTGTTAGGTACAATTCATGTGTATTTTAAGAATTGTGATGCACTCTTATGATAGGGTATGGTCTCTGGAATTTGGAGAGTTGAAATTGGTGAATCATAACTCAGATTCTAGGAAATACCTAATCCATAGGAGAGGATAGTGTTCATACCCTGGATGAATAAACAGGTTGGTGGAATTTTGGTATGACTGATCACCTTACCAAATCAACTATGTTTATTCGGGTATAGACCAAGAAGTTATAGAGTATCTGTTTAGGCTTTACAGATTACCAAAGTGACATTATGAACGTTCACGTTTTGAAATTCACTGGTCGCTTTTTGGTCGGCCGTATTTGCTAAACTAGAGATGATTCTGAGATTAAAAGTTCTTCTGATCATTGGTAGTTGCCTATGTGAGGTTATCACGTTCTTTTATTGAGTATAGGACAAGAATCCGATGAATTATGATTGGCGAATCATAGTTCAGATTCTAGTTATACTTGATCGGTCAAAAGAAGGATTACCTGTGTGATTAGAAGATCAGTTAAGATATGTATTCATATGTTCATGGCAATCTCCTCAGAGAGGAAGTTATCCTTGATGGAGATTGAGTTATAGTAAGCATTTGGCTACCGGTTATAGCCCATTTATGCTTATCAACGGATTTGAGCCTAGGTCACCCATTGCGGTTGAGACTCGATCGATCAAGTTTCAGAAAGTAGCGGATTTCGTACACGATATGCAGGAAATGCTACGGATTGCACGTCTAACTTGCGCGGTTTTGTGTGGTGGGATGGTGTACATTAACTTACAAATGCATTTCATTCATCAAAACTCAAGACAAATTTGCTTTACGGTGCTTTATTAGTACTATATGCTTTTCAGCTATGTCTTTCCTTGTTGGTTTATGAATAAAGGGTTTTGGTCTTGACTTGTCAAGAGGAGCTTTGATATGTTAATCTCTCTCTATGCATCCTTGAGGTGTAAATCCGACTATCCTTTGACCGAGATAGTATCAAAACCTTGACGTACTTGGATTCATAAGCTAACATAGGTCTGTTTTATGTTTTAGTCCTCAAGATGGTATCAGGGCGCTGTAAACCTGCGTTATGGGGAGCCCCTTCCTCCCCCGAATCTATTCATCCAAACTTTGATCATTTGCATGAAAAAAGCTGTCATGTGGCATAGTTTTATTAATGGAACAAATTGTACTACCTGTAACGCTGCTGGACTTGAAGATAAGGTGCTATGTTTTACTGACCTTTTGGATGCATTACATTGGTTAGATGTACTTGGAATTTGGCAAAACCAAGATCGATCCCTTGGGTACCATTGAAATTTTTGCTGCAAATTTGGGTGGGCTTGTTGAAAAATATGAGAGGGAAGAGAAATTTTATAATTCTCATATTAGAAAAGTTTTTTCATGCCTTCAAAAAGATAACGACTCTCTTTCTGTTGAACCCATTCTTGCTTTACCTGAATCACCTCCTTCTCCACATCCTCTTGTCTTTTTAGATGAATTGGACGAAGATAGTGCCTCGCAACTTGAAACCTTCTCTCAAGACATCTGTGACATTGGTGATCAATACACTTTTGAATTTTGTCAATCCAAAAATTGCCAAGTCCCTTTTGTACCTGCACGAACTATTGAACTCAAATCCACCCACACGTCTTACAAACTTTGGAGCTTACCTACTGTCAATTTTCTTGCTCCCATACTTATCGAGCTTTGGATCATTCTTGCACATCTTACTGAAAAAGAAGTTAAGACCTGCAAACTTGCTGCTCTAAACAAAAATTCCATGCTTGATACTCCTATAGCCTTTGACAACGTCATTTGCATGAACAAATTTGAGCCTTCTCGTTGCCCTTCTAAGCAAACCTGGGCACAAATTCGTGGACATTTTGACACTGGTTTCAATAGAATGGATCTCCACCAAGCTAGAATTTGGAACTGGAAAAGACCTTTTTTCAAATGTAGATGTGGTGACAAATGTAAAAATCAGTCCTCCATTATCTGGTTTTACCATGCCATTTGGTACATGATGAATAATCTGAGCATTTTCTTCTAGTGCTTCTCCACAAAACCAACTCAATGTCTTTTTTCTTTGGCTGCACAAGCCTGCTAGGGAAATTGTCAAAGCACAAATTACCTTTCTCTATTTATGCCAATACATGATAGATGCATCCATTGAACTTTTCGCAAATCCCTCTATTAAACTCCTTGCACATCTAGGCGATGCCGAAAATATTAGAGAAATTGAACGCTTGCTTAAAAGACCTAGCTTCTCTACACTGCAAGACAAATTCTTCCAAAACTCTGATGAAGGTACTGGCACTTTCAACCTCAACAAGCCAAGCTCTGTTCTCTCTGGCCAAGGTAAAAGAAGGAAATTCACTGGATACAAAGAAAGAAGGACAAGGGAGTGGTACAAAGAACGAGTTGCCAGTCAAGAAGCTGAATTTCTATAGGGATTGATATGTTTGCAGGACGAAGAGGTTTTGGAAAGGAGGGAAGTAATCAGGAATGCGTTGGATCGCATGCAGCTCATTACGCATGATACCAAGGGAAAACTCTTTCTACATTTACTTCACCGCAATAGGATGTTTGAGACCATTCATGTGAAGCAGTTTTATGCTCGCATTTTATTACAATTATTCGGCTTTATACATGAGTCCTTTGACGATATTGTTTTTGGTTGGTCATACATGGCAAATGTTAAAATGGATTGGTATCTTCCATATGAAGACTTCTGCAATTTTCAAGTTGAAAACCTACAAGTTTGTTCTTGTACTCAAACATTTTTAAGGCTTTATTTCAAATAAGTTTGGTCATGTTTTGACTACAGATTGCAGCTTAATCAGTAGTAAGGTCCTTAAACGCTCCTTGGAAACAAGACTTAATCATATAGTGCTGCAACATACTAATGTCCAGATTATTGCTACTGAATTACATGATGGATGGCTGAAACTCATGAGACTTCTACCTATGTATTCAAGTGTAGATATTGATAAGCATGCTAATTTTTGTAGAGAAAGTCCCCTAGAACTTCTAAAGAACAAAAAATGGATTCAAGGGAACACCGTCCCACTACATAAAAAAGAAAATGCCAACGACGAACGAAAATGGATTACCAAGCACTTATATGTCAAAGCTCAACATAACCCTTGTTTTATGTGCATATATCTCATACGTAAACTTGCTATAGAGAGACTTGATAGCTTGGATTTTATCCCTTTCCCTGATCTTACAAATAACCTTGTCTCAAATTCTTTGGAATACATTAGCACCTCTATGAGTGAGTTACTACCTGATGTATCCTTTCATTATGAAAGATGCAACCCTTAAGGCAAACACATACAAGAGCGTCCTAAATGGGGATACATCCTTACTTTGGCAATGTGATTCATCTATCGACTTCTATTTTAATTTACCCAAACTCATATATACGATGAAAGCAACAAATATCTCCAAATGCTACGAAAATATTCCCCTGGATGGTACTGACGGTCTTAAAGCTATTATGACAAAACTGATTTGCTGGGCATTTAAAATTGCCAAAATCAAAATACTTAAATATAGACGTTTATCTAGGTCCAATGATTTTAAGTGGGCTTTCGAAAGAGCAATTTCGGATGAATGGAATGCTATAGACAAGGATACTTTATGCAAATGGAATTCCTACCTGATCGATAATTGCATTGTAACACTTGGAGATCATACCTGGCGACAAATCCGAGGAATACCTATGGGTTTTTCATGCTCACCATTATGGTGCAATTGGTACCTTTCATTTTTTGAGATGCAGTTTATTAAAAGACTTGCAAAACTTGGGCAAATTGAGTATATGAACAACTTCAAATATTTGTTCAGGTATATAGACGACATCTGCTTTATCAATAATCATGCAGTTGGACGTTTCCTAGACAAAACCCAACCAAGAACACCTGACAATCCATTCTGGATCTATCCCTTGGAATACCTTGAGATTGATGGAAATGATACCATAAGTGATTCGGTAAACTTTTTGAATATTACAATTTCATTCGACCCAATTACTGGTTGTACACTACTGTCCAAATATGATTATCGCAAACCATAGCTGCCATGTATTGCTGTAACAAGCAAGAAACTTTTCTTAAGGAGGTACGAACACTTGTTCATACCTTGGCTTCTCTCGTGACAAATTATGTATGATCATTAACAAGCTTTTATATCATGAAGTGTTTCTTGGACTTTTATTTGATCTGCCTAAAAATATTAACAATCTCTTGGTGGGCAGTTAGCTTTCTCTCAGGGGGGAGCTAGCTGCCCCCTAAGGGATTCACTAACTGTGGGTTCTCTCTCTCATCAATGGTACCCAATGCTATTTTACTCCATTTGGTGTCATTGCCTTACAAGCCATATGGCCCTTTATGGTTTTTGGTGAGAAAATTTTAAGACCTCCAAGTACATTTATTACTACCTCAACGGTCAAGATCGCTTGCATTCCATCCTACGGCCACGATCGGTTGCTTCTCCTACACCCGTTCAGATGGAACTCACCTATATGAAGGTGGCACGATTCTTCTTCTCTCTCCCACACTCTTTCTCTCTTCTCTTCTCTCCTCCTTTTGGCAGAACAGGCTGTGGATTACTAGTGCGTACATTCCAACGAGTGGAGACAAACCTACAATCGCACGGGTAAGTCGTTTTTCAACCTACCTATTCTTGCTTTGGGTCTACTACTTTCAAAGAAATGACAAGCATTAGTATCGATATTAAGCATCGCTGCTAGCATAAATAAGCATTTTTGTTGGATTTACGGATGAATAAAGTATGCTATCCATCGCTGCTAGCATAACTACTACCATCGTTGGCCAGAATTGTTGATAGGATTTGGAATTACTTTCATTAAGTGTTGAATGATATCCCATCGCTATCATTTAGTAGGGCATCACTATCATTTAGTGTTGAATGATTGAACGCATGATATAGCAATACATGCTAGCTATCCATCGCTGCAAGGATCTGGTGTAGCGCTACCCAGACACTATCATGCTCATAAAACATCGCTGCTCAATTATCATAGAGCAATCCATCGCTGCCAGAATACCATTAAGCATTCCATCGCTGCCATATACCATTGAGGAGTCCTTCGCTACCAGAACTAATAGCATTATGGCATACTTTTTGTAGCATGTGCTATGGATAGTTATACTTTTGAATATGAATGGTACTCCATCGCTACTATACCAACAATACTTCCACTTTATGATCTGAATATGATATGTTTTATGTACTCAAAACTATTTGTTATGCACCATCGCTGCTTTCCAGCAATGGAATGCCAAAAGTTTTGTAATAGATACTGTTTAACGAAAAGCCACATATTGTTCTTTATCTCTGACCATGAAGAGCTCTCTACATAGATATGATTATTGATGATTGTTGCTATTATCTTTGTCTCTCACAGTTTAGCAGCAAAGTAGCAAAAAGTACATAATCATATTGTTAAGTTCCGATAGACAGCAAGAATAAGGTACTTATATTGCACTTAATCTTCCCGCTCTTTACCATGCAAGAGCAATGGATAATGAACTGTAACAATAACACTCCTTTCGTGCGTATGACTTTGTAATACTATACATAGAAATGGATACAGAAGTAAACGTTTCTCAAGTACAATTAAATGCAAACATGATCGCCTCACAAGAATCATTTGCGTCTACTATTCAGGTTGGTACTTTACGTGTACTTCAGTCCTCTCTCTTTTTTAAAAATAAAGCATAAAGAGTATGGTGATAGCGTAAGAGACTACTATTAATGTTACCTTTATAAGAAGCAGAATGATTCCTAACGGTCTTTTTGAAAATACATCCCCTCTCCATCATACAGTGCCGTAGCATACAAATTCAATGCTTATCATAGGGTAAATGGTAACGCTCTTTAGTTGTAATGGTATTCCTAGCATATCAAGAGATGTTAACCTATTTACATTCTTTAAAGTACATGGAATTGTACAAAGGTCTTTTTACATACGGGTATTGTGGTTTTTGCTGCTTTCTAAGTCACGATCAAGGTTTTTTTTTAAAGATATAATGCGGTAAGATAGCTTGCGGACTCTTGTATAGCATGGATTTGCTCAAGAAGTTACATGAACTGTACATTATCTGTTTACAAATATGAATGCTGGTATGGCATGGATTTGCCCCAAACTTCATGTACCGTTCCAAGCTACTTATTTGTTTTGCAATTCGCTACATATCTTATACAGCTTATTGTCTAATGCATAATGCTGTATTTATATTTAAAAGATAAGGACCAAAACCATCAAACTGATCAGCATGGCATTCGCCCTGATACGGTATCGATATGGTTTGGCCTATCGCTATAACCAACTTTCAGTAAGGGAAGATCGGACTTTAAAATTTTATTTACAGTGCCAGCTGATTAGTTAAGTTAAACGCATTTTGTACATGGATAACAACTGACATTCAACGTTGACACCTGTCTTCCTCACTGCGCTAACTTGCGCGGTTTTGTGTGGTGGGATGGTGGTAGGTACCAGTTGGATGTCTTGAAATATGTTTTGCTTTACGATGCTTTATTAGTACTGTATGCTTTTCAGCTATGTCTTTCCTTGTTGGTTTATGAATAAAGGGTTTTAAAAGGTTTTGGTCTTGACTTGTCAAGAGGAGCTTTGATCTGTTAATCTCTCTCTCTCTCTCTCTCTCTCTCTCTCTCTCTCTCTCTCTCTCTCTCTCTCTCTCTCTCTCTCTCTCTCTCTCTGGCGCGGGCGCGGGGTAGCGCGGTCTACTGCCCCACGACCTGTTTTTCTGCTTTTGTTTTTTAAAGAATATGTCCAGGCGCATCTGGGACCTGGACGCGTCCAGCTTAAAAAAAAAAAATTAAAAAAAAATGTAGGCGCCCGACCTGCGACCGGGGTCTGATGCGGATGCGTCTGGACTCTGGACGCAGACGCGAAAAGTCCGCGCTGGCCCGGGCGCGCATATATATATATATATATATATATATATATATATATATATATATATATATATATAATAGACATGAGGGTCTGGCGGATGCGGGCATTCCGCGTTCGTGTCCGACGTCCGGACCCTGGACGCGGGGTCGGACGCACCGATATTTTTTTTTATTTTTTAAAATTTTTTTTACGATGATTTACGGAATTCTAATTCACATTATGTATCGCATTTTGCTGCGTTCTTCATCGTTCGGACGCGGACGCGAACGCGCGTCCAGACGCGCGTTCGCGTCCGGGGTCCGCCACCTTAATATATATATATATATATATATATATCATAGTGGCACGTGGTACCGCCCAAAAATCCGCGGTACCAGGGCGAGTTACGAATAGAGCCACAACTGACCTAGAGCTAAGCTATGAAAGCATCACATAAGCAAGACTTAAGCTATGAAAGCAGCACATAAGCAAGACTTAACCCTAGGAAGCAGGAAAGAGAGAGATTAAGGAGACTAAAGAGAGAGATCAATATCATCAGCTGAATAACAAATGACACAATTTCCCTACTTATAGCCAAGAGGAAGCCCTAAAAGGAAGCTTCCGGTGGCTAGGGCCCAACTGGGAGAGAAAATAGTGCGCCCTCCAAGAAGGCCCCCACTCTCCAGCAATATGTCCAAATGGCCTAATAATGAATAATAAGGCCAAAGACCAACCATATAGTCTAAGTGTCACTAATGAATAAAAAAGGGCCCAAGGCCTGCTTATGCATAAAGTAAAGTAAATGTAAATGGACGTGGCGAATGTAAAAGTCGAGTCCATAACTCTCCTTGGCACAAAAGAAAACGACCCACTGCCGAAAAGAATAGCAGCAAGCCCTGGTGCATCAACAACTAGAACAACATCTGATGTAGAGGAATCAACAAGTGCAGCAAGAGCACGAGCATGATCCGCAAGTGATGGTGTATGATAAAAGACATCAATAGGCTCCCATGTGGCCTCCTCAATAGGACGGCCATCCCACTGACCAAAAACTGAATCTGCCGGCGGCGTCGACTATGGTATAGACGAACCTGTAATATAGCAGCAGGTAAAAATGGAAATAACTCTAGAGCAGTAGGAAACTCAGCATCACAAGGAGCGTCATCCTCAATAGCAGCACATAATAAACTGACATGGAATACATCACAGGCGCGTGTGGAAGCAGGAAGCAGTAAGTGATATGTAACTGGACTAAGAATCTCCAAAATCCGATAAGGCCCATAATAACGTGGTGCAAGCTTCTCAGTAGAAGCATGGCCCTGGACAAAATGATGACGTTCCAGCAAACCGTATCAGTGGTACCGCCGGTACCGTTCGCTCTGGGATCCGCGGTACCAAGGCGGTACCATATTTAATATATATATATATTTTTAAATATTTTAATATTTATTTTTTGCCTATTACCTACCAAAATAGGTCAAAAAAATGGAAAAAAAAGGGGTTCTGGGTGTAAAAAAAGAGGGTATAGTACATGGTGCAGGGGACTGGTGCAACGGCATACGGGCACTGTGGGTGAGCAGACCATGGGGCCAATGGGAGAGCAACACAGGAGGGAGCATCACATGGAGACAGGTACAGAGGCACATGGAGGGATGATGGGGATCCACATGGCCGATCAGGCTGTGAGGATAAATAAGCACTCAGAATGCCATTGTGGTCGGCATTTTCAGAGGCTGTGAGAGAGCTAGTGATAGACAGTGAGAGAGCAAGCGAGAGCCGGTGACAGGCTGTGAGTGGCTGTTTGAGAGCCAGGGTGCTGTGAGAGGGTGTTCAAGGACCAGGGTGGTGTGAGGAGAAGGTCGATCGAGATGGCAGAGCGCATACCACCGAAGCCCGAGGGCGAAGCCAGGAGGAAGCTTGAGGAAGATATCCGAAGGCACAACGAAAGGCATCGGAAGCAAGAGGCAGATATCTGAGAGATGCTGCGACAGACTCGGCAGAGAAATCCGGAACCAGAGCCACCCGCCCCCACTGTGGCTTCTGTCCCCGCTGTCGAGCTGGATTTGGATGAGCAGATTGGAATGAACTTCACACGACGGCAGCTCATCATGGTCAGGGAAAGGGCGGCCAGACGTCGGGCTAACCAGGAGGCAGCTCGGGCTAACCGGGAGGCGGAGCGAGAGCGACAAAACAATGCACCTGACGAGGGCGAGGAGTCGGTGGAGGATCAGTAGGAATGTTTAGAATAGATAAGGTCCAGCCGTATGTGGCGGAATATTGCTATGTAGTTTTCGGCAGTTTAGGGCACGACAAATAACTAGATGGCTACTTAAAAAAAAAGACAGGATATGTAATGTTATCTTTATACAACGGTTGAATCAATATATAGTTGTTTTTTGTGCAACGTGAGCCTGGTCATGTGAAATGCAATCTCTGTAATGTTTTTAAATGCAAATGTATTACATGTGTTTATGAAATGCCGTTTGGGGTGTAGGGGTAATTGCTGTGCTCATGATGTAGGTGCATTTATGTGAAGCTAACATTCACTTCAATCGAATGTACAGAGCGACATACGCACAATATGCAGCAAATAAAGTATGCCAAACACTGTATATAATGTGAAAAATCATCTGAGTACAATGGTAGACCGCCTGGTAGAGACAAACTACTGAAACTAAAACAACAGAGCCACAATCAATGCTCTGGCTCTGACTCAGACGAATGCTCTGGAGACAACTCAGGGCCCCGAGCTGACTCTCGCAGCCGATATTTGTGCCTGTCTGGAACTGGCATGGGCTGTGTGACCGAGTAGCATCATCCCAATCTGCCTCCGCATCAGCCCCCAAGCAAGCCAAACCAACAACACCTCCTCCAGCTGGCTGTAATCCTGCACCTCTAGCTGTACCTGGAGCCCTGCATGGTTGCCCTCTCTTCCCTGGCAGTTTCTGTTCCTTGCCTTTCTTGTTCGGTGCACCCTTGGGCCTTCCTGGTCTCTTGCGGACAAGAGGAGCTGTCAATGCCTCATCATCCCCATGCAAATCACCTGGCTGGCTAGGCTGGGCCCAAGCTGAGGCCGGCTGGGATAGGGACGCAAAAGAGGGAACTCCCTGTGCACCTGAGCGAGGAGGATGAGCTCGAGGAGGATGAGCTCGTGGAGTCAATGCCCGTGGGGCTACAGGTGGAGGAACTGGTTGTGCAGGAGGTGAGTACAACGACGATATGTACTAAAAGGGGCGCTGAGGTGGCCGGTACTGTACATCCTGGGTGCTGCCAAAGGGGGAGCGAGTGGAGTGGGTGCTGCCAAAGGAGGCGGATGTGGAGTGGGTGCTGCCATTGGAGGAGCAGCTAGAGGAGCCACTGTGGATGTGGGCGCTGCAAGAGAAAACCTGGGCACAGATGGTGGTCTGCCATGGAAACCTGGTGCTGCAGAAGTGGACGATGATGGAGGGGCTGCAGGCCTGAATGGCATCGGTGGTACTGGAGGAGCTGTGCGGTGCACATATACCCTCTGAGGAGCTGGAGTGTAATAGATCCTAACACCACAGTAGGGCAAACACTAACTGATCCACCCAACCTTGCCTACTCCCTGATATAGAGTAAGCCCCTCCTAGCCCAGTGTGAGGACTGGTAGCATGCTACTGCCAAGTGTCGGCCACGTGGCACTGACGTGGCCGACTGCACGTCGGGACCCAACTGGGGGCCCTATCCTGCTGACAGGGTCCCTAGGCTGTGTTAGGCCCGCCATGGCTATGGACCGTGCTGGGGCACACTACTCACACTGTCTTGCCCTGTTGGTCATGTACGCTGGACACGACCCTGACTGTGGTATCTGACCTATCTGTGTTCTCTAGGGTTCGGCACTGGTTACGAGCTCGTAACACTCCCTCCCCCTTAAGAACCGTCTTGGTCCTCTAAGACAAAGTCTGGAAAAATCTTGCGAAGGACGCTGCCTCTTTCCCAAGTGGCATTCTCAACAGGCTGATCATTCCACTTAACCAGATATTCTCGGTATAGAGTATGACGAGTCTGCGTCTCTCTACTATCAAGAATCTCCTCTGGTTCATGTGGAGGTTGTTGAGGATCCAATGGGAGAACTAGAACATTGTCCCCTACCAGATTGTCTGATCTGGCTAAGGCTTTTCGTAACTGACTTACATGAAAGACTGGAAAAACCTTACTGCTGTGTGGGAGTTCTAGTTCATAGGTGACCTCGCCTAGTCTCCTACTGATGGTAAAGGGACCACAATACCTTGGAGACAACTTAGCACACACTCCTGATTTGAGGGTTTTAGAGTCAACTGGGACTCTCAAGTAGACTTTCTCACCAGTGGAGAACTGCACATCCCGTCTGTGTGGATCTGCATAATGCCTGGCTCGATCCTGGGATTGTCTAATGCTACGCTTAGCATGTTCTATCATCTGGTTTAGGTCTTCTAAAAAGTTTCTGGCTGCTTCAACTTTTTCTTGTTTAAACCCTACAGCTGTGGGTGAGCGTGGCTGAAAACCGTACATCAGCATAAATGGGCTGTATCCCGTAGCTGAATGTTTGGTACTGTTGTAAGCAAACTCTAATATCGAGAGATACTCCTCCCAATTAGTCTGCCTCTTGCTGACGTATGCACGAAGCATATCCTCCAGCACTTGATTTACCCTTTCTGTTTGACCGTCCGTCTGTGGATGGTCGGTGGTACTCATATTAAGTTTAGTATGGAGATGATGGAATACTGCCTTCCAAAAATTTCCAGTAAACTTACTGTCCCGGTCGCTGACTATGCCGGAAGGTAGACCGTACAATTTAAATAGCCCGTCTACAAACAACCTCGCTAACTCTGGAGCTCTAACGGTTGTTTTGGTCGGAATAAAATGAGCCATTTTGGTCAGACGGTCAACTGTGACCCATATAGCGTCATTACCCTTTTGGGTTTTAGGCAGGCCTACTATAAAATCCATGGAGATACTCTCCCATTTACCAGCTGGTATTTCCAAGGGATGCTACAACCCTCCTGCCTTTAAACGCCCTGCTTTATTTACTTGACATTTCTGGCAACTGGTTACATACTGGTGGACGTCCTTTTTCATACTGGGCCAGAAAAATTGCCTACGAAGAAGCTCATAGGTCTTCTGTATGCCTGGGTGTCCCGCGCTAGGATTGTCATGACATTCATATAGGACCTGCTGCCTATAATCCTCTGAATTGGGGACACATACTCTATCTCTATAGAGCAAGTACTCATCCTGAATGGAATACTGTTTCCATTTGAATCCTTGAGTCAACTGACCCTCAACCACTGGGGTTTGCTTGGGTAATACAGGCTCAGAATCCTCAACGTCATCTGACGACGTATACTCGGACTCATCATCATCCTCAACGGAAGCTGCCGTATTCTTGGATGATCTGGCACCAGCCCCAGGAACTGGTTCTGGAGTCTGTAACTGTCTGTTCTGGACTGAGTTCCAGATAATAGAGAAGAATGCATCATGCTGGCATTTCCCTCTCAAGGACTCGAGTAACTCATTACGAATCTGAGTAAAACTCAGCTCGTTTATCATAGGCATTCTGCTAAGGGCATCTGCTACTGTATTGAATTTTCCACGCCTATATCTGATAGACATGTCAAACTCTTGCATCAACTCTGCCCAACGAGCTTTCCGACCTCTAAGCTCAGGTTGATTGCAAAGGTATCTGAGACTCTCATGGTCTGTCAGGACCTCAAAGTTGGCACCATACAAATAATGCCTCTAAGTCTTAAGGGCATGGACTATAGAAAAGAGTTCCTTTTCATAGGCACTGTACCTAGTCTGAGCTGGCTCGAGTTTTTTACTCTCGAACGCAACTGGTCGTCCACCCTGAGTTAGCACAGCATCTACTGCAAAGTCGCTAGCATCTGTTTCGACCACAAATGGCTGATTGGGGTCGACGACTTTTAAAACTGGTGCTGTAGCTAAGGCTGTTTTGAGAGCATCAAAGCTCTCCTGTTGTGCAGACTCCCAAATGAACTCCTTTCCCTTCCCCTTAAGAAGATTTGTCATAGGAACTGCTATCTGAGCATATTCCTTGACAAATCGTCTGTAATATCCTGCCAAACCAAGAAAGATCTGAAGTTCCAAAATATTTTGAGGTCTCAGCCAACTGAGTATGGCTTTAACCTTATTTGGGTCCATCTTGATCCCATCTGAAGAGATAATGTGACCCAAATATGCTACTTCTTCAACGAAGAATTCACACTTGGATTGTTTAGCATAAAGCTTATGCTTTCTGAGCAGTCGAAACACCTTTCTGAGGTGTTTTAGATGCTCCTTCCTCGTTTTGCTGTAGACGAGGATGTCATCTAAAAATACGACTACAAACTTACCCAAGTATGGTCTGAGGACACTGTTCATCAAGGTCATAAAGGTAGCTGGAGCATTTGTGAGCCCAAATGGCATCACCTTAAACTCATAATGACCATGACGAGTCCTAAAAGCTGTTTTCGAGACATCTTCCGATTTTATACGGACTTGATGATATCCCGATCTGAGGTCTATTTTGCTGAAAAACTTAGCCCCGTCGAGTTGATCAAACAACTCGTCTGCCCGAGGCATAGGGTATTTATTCTTAATTGTGACTTTATTGAGGGCTCTGTAATCTACGCAAAGACGCATAGACCCCTCTTTCTTTTTCACCAATAGGACTGGTGAGGCCCATGGTGAACTACTGGTCTGAATTTGGCCTTTCCCAAGATAGTCTGTTAACTGCCTAGTTATTTCTTCATCCTCTGTTCGGCTGACCCGATACGGAGGTTTAGAAACAGGTGCTGTACCTGGTACTAGGTTTATTACATGATCTACCTCTCTGCTAGGTGGTAAACCATGTGGCAAATCTTCAGGAAAAACATCTTTAAATTTAGACAATAAAGTTTCTAATTTACTGATTTTCCGCCGTAAAAAACTGGAAATAGAAACTTCAGGAATAAACTAAAAGTCACATAAGAATACCTGATGGTCTTCGTCTCCGATTAGCTGACAGAGTTCTGAACTGCAGACCATAGGGCTGTTGGGAACATCATGCTCCCCATGCAACTGGATCTCTCGGCCTTTATGCTGAAAGCTGAGGGTGTTCTCCTGATAGTTTATGTGGAGGGAAGGTCCTAAACTGTAGAGCCAATCTCTCCCGAGAACAATGTCTGTTCGATCCAAGTGCATTATCTGAAAGTTTATTTCATCTTGGTACCCCTGAATACCAAGATTTAACTTACTTACCATAGTTTCCCATATTTTTTTATCTTCACCCTTAGCTAATGAAACTATGTACCTATGCTGACTAGGTACTTCTGGTAGTTTAAGCTTTTTAACCAGGGTGTGGTTGATGAAATTATGGGTTGCCCCATCATCAACCATGACTCTTACTGATTGGTTACCAACTTTCCCATGCATACGTACTAGGTCATGCGGCCCAAAGCTGAAGGGTCTCGCTAGCATTGCAGAGGTCAGCTGGCAACAGTGTTCATGATCTTCATGATACACTTTGATCTCGGAAGCTACCGAGTTACTGGGGAAACATACAGTCTGAACAAGATGAACTTGTTTTTTATCTTTCTTATCTTTTTTAGTGAAAGGCCCCTTGGGACACTGTCTGACTGTGTGTCCCTTGCCCATACACACAAAGCACAAACGTTCTTGTTTGGCTTTCTCAAAATCATCTGGTTTTAAGGGCTGTATGAGTGAAGGGCGTTTCTGAGGAGCTTCACTTTTAAATTTGTCTTCTTTCTTTCTTTTTAAATTGAAAGTCTTTTTGAGAAGGCTGCTCAGAAAGTGGCTGTTGTCTCGCCTTCTTCCTACCCACTGAATCATCATAGATTTGGGCATATCTGAGAGCTTGCTCAAGGGTAGTAGGCGAGTTTCTCTGGACCTCTACTTTATATTCATCTTTGAGGCCACGGACAAATCCCCTGATTTTCTGATAGTCATCCATATTTTTAATCTTTAAAATTGCTTCTCGATACTGCGAGATATATTGGATGAGGGATTTATCCATTACTGTTCTTTCCCAAGCTTCCTAGGCTCTATCCAGTTCTATTTCTGGTAGAAATTTTCTTAGGAAAGCTTCTTCAAAAGCTTTCCATGACCGGGGAGTCTGCCCAGTCTCTTGGAGATTTAACCACCACTTATAGGCCATAGGCCCTAAAGAAAGACTGGCCTCAATTGCTTGCAAATGGTCAGGGGTCTGTTTAAGAGCATGAATGTTCTTCCATTTGCTGAGGAAGGTTTGTAGAATATCTGCATTTCTATCCTTCTCTTCCCCATTAAAAGTAGGAGTCTTTAAATCTTCAAAAACACTGGGGTGAGACCGTAAAGTCTCACCCGAAACTGATGGAAGTGGAGAAGGGGATAACTGAGAAGTGGAGAGAAGGCTTCCGTTTGCGGAACTCAAAATCAAGCTTTTGAGTTCAGCGAACGAGTCGTCCACACTGGACTTGAAATTGGCTATTGCCAACTTCAGTTCATCCACTTCTGTTACCAATTGGAGAAACTGCTCCTTGGTAACCAGTTCGTCGAGTTCTTCGGCGAACTGTTCCTGTTCTTCCACTTCCATGGGTTCCTTCCCTTTTCTGTAAGCCAAGGCTTCTGTTTCAAGTTCGTCGAAGCCTCTCTCCTGGGGTTGGTCAGGTCCCTGAGGAGTGGTCATCTTCGGAACTGAAAGAGAGTTACCTTAACTTCTGAAGAAAAAAAAGTCTAAAAGACTAATTTACAACTGTACAAGGAAAAGGAAAGATGACTTAGCTGTTTCTGAGGACTGTACTTCCACAGAGAGAATCAAGAAAAGCCCTTTCAGGTCTTCCTCCACTGCTTTCAGACCTGCTGTCCCGAAAAATGCCAGTTTGAAGCTTCAAAACGGTGCCAAATTTCCCGGTTCTCTGAGGATAGTAGCTCGCTAGTCTGACAGCACCCCAATCTGTCCACAAGAAGGCAAATTTGAAGTCCGAAAGCACTTCTGAATTGTGAAATTTCAGAAGTCCCCTACTCGCTAATCTGTTCGAAGTACTATTGCTCCAAATCTTCCAAGTTAGGGTCCAAAAATTTGTCAGAAATCTGAAAACTCAGAAGTATTGGCAGCGCTGACCCTGTTGGGAAATCTCAGCTTGAAATCCGCTCAGCTCTACTGAAATTGCACTTTGAAAACAGAAGTAGATCCCTGTATGTACAGCGATGGGTCTACTTGCTATTTCCTACTCTATTTCCGCTGGAAATCTTTTAAAAAAGATCTCTGAAATCAGTGATGGATAGCTGCCCTTCCAGCGAGTTCCCTGTACATGGAATTTGACTCCTTACTATTGTAATTTCTCAGTGAATTTCAAAGGTTTGAAGGCTGCATCTACAACGATCCTCCTCCTCTATTCCTCTCTGAGAATCTGAGAAACACTTCCTATCTTTTGATAGCTTTCTCTACTGCTGCTCCTGAACTCCCTAGGATGGAGATGGCTCTGATACCAGTGTAATAGATCCTAACACCACAGTAGGGCAAACACTAACTGATCCACCCAACCTTGCCTACTCCCTGATATAGAGTAAGCCCCTCCTAGCCCAGTGTGAGGATTGGTAGCATGCTACTGCCAAGTGTCGGCCACGTGGCACTGACGTGGCCGACTGCACGTCGGAACCCAACTGGGGGCCCTATCCTGCTGACAGGGTCCCTAGGCTATGTTAGGCCCGCCATGGCTATGGACCGTGCTGGGGCACACTACTCACACTGTCTTGCCCTGTTGGTCATGTACGCTGGACACGACCCTGACTGTGGTATCTGACCTATCTGTGTTCTCTAGGGTTCGGCACTGGTTACGAGCTCGTAACATGGAGGAACTGTAGACACCTCGTGCGGCTGCTCTGGCTGGGACTCTGTGTATGGCATGCTAGCAAGAGATGAAGGGGGTGCCCTGACACCCGGCATCTGCTGAGCCTCTGAATCCAATGTGGCAATCAAGTCGTCCAGCTGAGCATCTGAATACAAATGCTCTGGGCTCTGGGCCTCATCCTGTGCACCATCCCCTGAATCATCCTGTGCACCATCCCCTGAATCAACCCGTGCCTCATCCCATGCCTCATCATGTGCACCCTGTAGACCCTGCATGGCCTCCCAATCTGTACAATCAAAGTCATCTGGTGCCTCCTCTGGTGTGCTGTCGTAGTAACGGCCATGACTCTGTACTGCACGCATCCAAACAGTTGCGGGACCGGCATCTAAATCACTCTGCCCTCTATCAAGAGCCTCCTCCATCATGTTGACATAGGTAGGTATGCCACTGGCCCCACCTGTGTGCCCTGCCTGTCTCCTGGTATAATCTGTGCCATGTGCCCCACCTCTGCCACGTGATGCACCTGTGACCCCTGCCCGTGGCGTGTGCCCTGCACCTGTATCATCTGCCTCATCCCTCTCTGATCTGGCAAAAACAACCCGAATGGGCTCATCCTCATCATGCTCATCCGCCTCATACAATGGGGGCTCTCTGTGCTCAAGCCCAAGCTCTCTCTCTCTCTCATCTCAGCAAGCTCCCTCTCTCTCTCTGCAGGCAACTGTGTGCCAAAGTCATCTGCAGGCATGGGATGGACGTTGTCCGTAGGCAAGTCAACCTGGCGCTCCAAATCAGATATCTTCGTCTGCAAGGGTGAACGATGTGAGGGAACTCGGCCTCTAGCACGACGCCCATCTGAATGCAGTTCGTGGCATTGTCCGTCATCACCGTGACGACATGCAGGGGGCCTATGGACAAGATGGAAGACCTGACATCAAACATGAACTCTGGCAAATTCTGGCAAGCGGTCTTTGAGAAATTAGAGACCACCCTAAGTTTGGGGTCATCAGATCATCCTTAATCGGATGGTCAGACAGAGAGGACAAACCAGTCTATGGAAGATATGCTTCGGGCATATGTTTCCAAAAGACAGTCAATGATTGAGTTTGCGTATAATAGCGCAAAGCACTCTGCAACGGGTTTTAGTCCATTTTCTCTAATGTATGGTTTCCAGCCTAGGGCTCCCATTTCAGTGGGCCTCAAAGGCCTCAAGGTTAAAGTAGCAGCTATGCCGTGCCCTGCACAGGGGGTATGGACGATGTGAGGGAACTCTCTCTCTAGCAGGACACCCATCTGAACGCAGTTGGTGGCATTGTCCGTCACCACCATAACAACATGCTGGGGGCCTATGGACAGGATGGAAGATCTATTGACGTCGTACATGAAATCTGCAGATATGACTCTCCCCCCTCTACTGCAATCCACGGCCCTCAAAAACCGTGTGCCCATGCAGCTGGAGATCAGGATGTTGAGGATCGGCCTCCTCCTGACATCAGTCCAACCATCAGACATGATGCTGCAACCTTATGTGGCCCAGTGGCGGCGTAGAGGCTTCATCTCTCTAGACAAGAACTCGACCCTATCTCTCAGCATGTGTGTGCGGACAACCTCTGAACTAGGGACTCTCCAGCTAGGGCTGACAGACTGTGTAGGGCGGAAGGCCCTTTTGAAGGGCTCAGAGTTGGTGAATCAGACTGGCCACGGCCTGTGTGGCCTCTTTGTCTGTGTGTGGCTGATGCGCGCCGCGAATGCTCTGCTGCCTAAGAACTCTCCCTGCTGGGCGACGAGTAGCAGACCTCCAGCATGGTGCACCAACCGTGACGGGAATGGATGATGGCGCGACAGGCTGGGCACTAGTGGATGCATCGGCTGTAGACGTGGAATAGGGAGAGTGGGATGCACTGGCAGGGATGGGTGCAGCAGCATAAGTGGGGTGCACTGGTGGAGGGGCAACATCTGGCATGGGATACGAAAACTCCTAGCTAGGGAGGTCATCTGGATGGGAAGGGAGGGAGGAAGGGATCTCCTCAACATCCTGGAAGGCCTTGTCACTGGCATCCTGGGCCTGCTCGGGTGGCGGAGAGTCCATGAAAAAGTCGTAAATTGGGGGAGTGTGAGCAACAGTAGGTGGTGGTGGAACCGCAGTGGCAACTGGCGGACGCGAGGGGACGGGTTCCACCGGAATGGGTGCAGATGGGGGTGTGTGTGGCGGAACTGTCTGAGGGGCATGAGGGGCAGTGGGACTGGACGAGGATATCCTCACAGCCTGATCGGCCATGTGCATCCCCATCATCCCTCCATGTGCCTTTGTACCTGCCCCCATGTGTTGCTCCCCCCCTGTGCTGCTCTCCCATTGGCCCCATGGTCTGCTCATCCACAGTGCCCATCTGTTGCACCTGTCCCTTGCACCATGTACTGTACCCTCTTTTTTTACACCCAAAACCCTTTTTTTTTCCATTTTTTAAAGCCTATTTTACTATATAAAAGGCAATTATTAAATATAAAAATTATTTAAAAAAATATTAAAAAATGGTACAGCCTTGGTATTGCGGATCCCAGGGCGATACCGTACCGGTGGTACCACCAATATGGTACCGGCGGTACATAATGGCGGTACCACGTGCCATTATGATATATATATATATAGTATTCGAGGCTATGTGTGGCTACGTTTATTCTTGTAAAGACCATAATGAAGGCTTCTTATTTGGCTCAAACATCTATAGAACGCTTGTTTAGACTTTATGGATTACCAAGTGATATAGTGAGCGATCACGATCCAAAGTTCACTAGTCACTTTTGGTCGGCTGTATTTGCGAAGCTGGAAACGTCGTTGAGCTTTAGTTCTTTAGATCATCCTAAAATGGACGGTCAGACAAGAAAAACTAATCAGACGATGGAGCAAATGTTGGGTGCATATGTCTCCTGATGGCAATCTCATTGGGAGAAATATTTACCCTTGATTGAGTTTGCCTATAACAACAATAAGCATTCGGTTGCCAGTTATAGCATGCTTATGCTTATGTATGAATATCAACCTAGATTAGCTAAATTTGTAGAACTTGGACGATTAAATTTCAAAAAGTAGCCAATTTCTTGTACGATATGTAGGAAATGCTACAAGTAGCATGTGAGAATGTCCAATAGGGACATACATTATGCTAATTTGCAAAGATCATCTTGAGATTTTGAAGAAGGTGATTGGGTATATTTGCGAATCATGAAGGATTCAAAAGTGATGCGTACTGGCAAACATTACGACTTGTCCGCTCGATATAGAGGACCGTATAAAATATTAAAAAAGATTTGAACTATGGCCTACTCAAGTAGACTTGATATTTCGCGAAAACTAGATAGCTAGTCTCGTCTAGGTGTCATATGCTTCAAAGCACCTAAATCAATTAACCAACACTCCTCTTCCCTTGAGAAGTCACCTGAAGATGTTGATGCCAAAAAGAACTCACAACTGTCAAGATCCAAAGTACTTAGTTTTGTATCAAGTCCTGCTTCTCTGACAAAGTTACCATCCTGCTTCTTCTTGAACTTGTTGGAGTCTTCTTATGATATAGGTGATCCTATTGCATCCAATTGGTTTAGCAACTGTTGCCAACACTCCTTTGCTCTGATTTTCCGCAAATAAAGCAATTTCTTTTTCAAATTGCTTTCTTTCCATCTTCTTGTTGATTTGACTGATTTTCTTCCTGATCCTAGTGCTTCTTCTTCTTCTTGTTCTTTCTCCCTTTGCCACCATTCTTGAACTTTGCTCATGCTTCTTTTCTAAGAATGCCTGCTCCTTGAAATCGTCCTTGTTGACAAGATTTTGTCGCCTCATTTCCTCCTGTAGCAGTATAGCGTTCAACTCATTGAAAGAAGGCCTCGTCTCCCATAAAGACAACATCATCACAAAGTTCTGATAAGCCAAAGGTAGACTATTAAGCATGATAGATACCAACACTGAATCTGGAACACTTTTTCCAACTACAATAAGTTGCCCTCTCAGATCTTTCACCCGAGTAAAGTAGTTCGTTATTGATTCACCTATGCCCATCTTTAACGTATGTAGCTTATTAGTCAAGAACAAAATTCAAGATTGATTCACAGTCTCATACAGACTCTTTAGAATGTCCCAAGCCTCCTTGGGTTTAGCAGCATCCGTGATGTGAGGTATAATCATATCTTTAATAGAAGAGTTAATAATCTTGCACACCCGAGTGACCCTGTTTTAGATTCCATTGTTGCATAGCTTTGTTCTCCTCATCCATGGGCACCTTGCATAAACATTTGTTTGAATGCCTCCCATGTGGTCGGAGTCAAGGCATCCTTTTCCACCTTCCTCTATCACCTTTGTGCTAACTCTTGGAAATGAATGTGGCCTGAGCAATCATCTCAATCTCATCATCCATGCCACACATCAGAAGCAACACTAAAGTTTGCTTCAGCATAGGATCCACCTTAACTAGTCTCTCTGCATCAAAGCTTGCATTTTTAAACTCAGACAGTTGAAAAACTCAGGAAAAAGCAAACCTAACCAAGCAAATTCAAGCTTCTAAGTCTCTACTACACAAGAAATATTCACAACAGCAACACAACAACAAGTATATGCTAAATTCCAAGAAGACTAGGATGGAATTGGCCTATAACAGTGAGATCTAGGAAAACAAACAAATTTTTCACACTGAAAATCAGCAAACCCTAGCGCAAATTTGAATTGCAATAGAATAGTAAGCAAAATCAGCAATAGAGCAAGGTCTAGGGACTTGGTCTACCAACGACTGATTTGTAGGAAGGATTAACACTCATAGGGACAGCCAATTGTCCAAATTCAGCAAGCTACAAAAATTTATGCTAGCTTCAGAAAAGGTGGATTTTTAGATAACAAGCAAGAATAGCCTAGACAACAGGTAATGAAACCTAAAAACAGATGATAGGCTAGTGATCTGCCATAGGGCACACTTTTGCCATCTTGCGGGATCAAGAAGTTCTGAAAATTGCTTTGAAAATGGGTGGTGGAAGCCTAGAACGCTTTTTGGTAGGGTGCTAAAGGCTTTTGATGCTAATTGAAGATGTAGATCATCCAAAAAGCAAGCAGCATAGGGACATCTGGTATGCTAATCTCCTCACAGATCCTGAGAAGTTGCTTTGATACCAAATGTTGCATGCAAACTTTCGAACCCTAAGTAACAAGATTTACTCAACAAAGGCTTGTCTTTTTATTAATCTCATAAAGGACTACATAGATGAACCAGAAACTATGAGAGCTCTAATACAAGTCTCCTCCCAACTATTGCAGAGGAATAAGATAGGGAATGCTTGAATAAAGGCTTACACTATATCCCATCCAATACCCCTTAACCCTAACTCATCCTAAAGCCTCCATGTGGCACATGCCTCTCGTGGCGGTTCCCTAGCACATGGGCATGCATGTGGGTTGTTAAAACCGTCTAACCACGTGCCACTCATAAATTGGGCCGTATGTCCCAATCAACATATGACACATGTCCTTTGATCGGTCAACCCTACATTTTAGGAGCTCAATCCAACACACTTTAGGTGAGACCCAATATCCCTTTGCGAGTTAATCATTGACAACTGTGACCCATGTTTACATTGCAATTTACAATTGTCTCCACAGGCCAGTGACTTAGCCATTTACACTTACACAATTACAAAAGTTAAGGGATTCAAAGTGCATGTGACACATCCCAACTTTGGGAATGGACTTGCTATATTTATTGCCATTTTAGTTTTCTTGTGAAATTATGCGAAGGATGTTGGTACAAACGATTTTCAAGCATGGAAGACATATGTCTTGCTATCTTACTCATTTTTTGTTTACATACAAAGACTAATGCTTGTAAGCTTTATTTACTTGAAATGCCTAGGATTCCATTTACCGTTTGGCTGTGCTTCTTTCACATTTATATGTGAAGTGCCATATGCACTTCCTTTTACCACCTTACTACCCACATCTTAGCCTCAAGGATAAGTGGCATAGCTAGAACATTTTTCAAAGGATTAAAACTGATATTTTGACATGTTCTTTCAGGTTCTCTCTAGTTCCAAAATGACTTTTGTTGTTGTTGAAGTCACATTTGACTCTTACTAGATGTTATCCTTAACAATTTTTGGTTGCTGATTGGTGTTTTGTTGTTGATCGTTTCCTCTCATGCAGTGGACAAACTGGGCCTGAGTAAAATCTATTATATATGTACATATATCGTATAGCAAGTCGATGTACTAGATATATGGATAGTTTTAAATAGCATGTATTAATTTATATATCAAGCCTACATAATAATAGGTAGAGTACATGAATGTTATAGATTTAGTGAAATAAATACTCTGGCTAAGATCTGAAACTATCCTAGTTGTTTATCTGTTTCGTCCATGTGCCATCACCAAGATCTAGCTCTCAAAATCAACAACACACTTGAGTGTCTTAGACTATGAAAAGGCTTTCGCATTACTTACCAATACATCCCTAGAACGATATCGAATCGTGCCAGACAAGTTATCTTAAATGATATGGAATCTTAAACGATCTGAACCTTACCTAGTTGTTTATCTGTTTCGTCCATGTGGCATCACCAAGATCTAGCTCTCAAAATCAGCAACACACTTGAGTGTCTTAGACTATGAAAAGGCTTTCGCATTACTTACCAATACATCCCTAGAACGATATCGAATCGTGCCAGATAAGTTATCTTAAAATCCAACCTCTCAGAATAACTTTGCTTAGTTAATGGTTGTGTGTTCCTCTTAACTGTTTGACAAGAATCAAATTCGTGACATTATGCGAGGACCAATTGTTAAATAGAACTAAAGCACCTCTACCACAACGCTGCCCACACATAACTATCAAAGAAGTGCTAGGAAATTGATACTTTTGTTAAATCACTTTTGACAATGTCTTCAGAGGAGCTGTTTCCATCTTCTGCACCACAAAAACATTCATCAATCGTGAAGATTAGCCTCTTGCTTGATTTCCTCTACTTCCATTGGTTGTTGTTGTTGTCTACTTAAGATTGACGGCGTTACTCATCTTATTCCGTGAACATTCCTTCCACTGATGTTGTCCCAAGCATCCAAAGCTTAAATTTTCAATTTTGGTTGGCTGTTGGTCTTGTAGCGACAGCACAAAGCATTGACCATGCTGCAGGAGAGTTTGAAATTTTTTATGCATAGTTCTTTTGTGTGGAAGAGTGTTCTGGCAGCTGAAAACTGTCATTCTTAATCAGACGAAATTTTCTAGTGGGCTGGCATCTTGATATTCACAAATGAAGGCATCTGGAAGACTGGAACCAAGCTTTATCATGGGAACAATATCAAGCCTCGAGCAAAATCAATGGCTAATCAGGGAGGGTACTCTTCATTAATTCCATAAGAGCCTTCACACCTATCAGTCTGTTGATTTTACTCAATACATCAAGTATATGTCTGGGAAATGGTCGCTCCTGGACACTCAGACTAACTTTTCCACTAGAAAGTGCTTTAGTACCAGATTAGTATGGTCTTTTGGTAAAAGGGATAGGTAGCCTTGAGAGAAGTTGTTTGCTAACTACCTCACTCTGCTTTGGCTACTTGATTACTTAGGATAACCTACAAAAGAACTTCAATTTTTGTGAAGGTGGCAAGCCACCAACTTCACATAATGCTATTCCTGTTAGGCAATTTGATGTAATTTCTGGTACAATCTAAGTTGTTTTGGTCTTTTTCAGAACCAATGTAGCTACTCAGGACCAACAGAGTTTTTGGCCCTATTTGGGGCCCTAAATGACACAATAGAAGGCAGTGTGCAAAGTGCGCTAGTACCCAGTGTTAATGAAAAGAACACAATGAAAAATGTGGTGGTCAATTCGAAGTCTGTGTAGATGCGACAATGGGGGCGAAATGAGTCTTTGGGCCTTTTAGAATAAGTAGGCCTAGAAAAACTCATAACTACCCAAGATACATTAAGACGTGAAATTTTGAAAGTGGCTCAAATGAAGGACCGATGGCAGTTTAAATGAATCGAATGCAATTTTAGACTATATATGCTATTCTGGTATGGTAACCTTAATTGAAATGTATAGAAGGATCCAAGCAAAATTTAGCTGCCTCACACTTAAAAGCTTTTGTTCCTGTTTAGGAATCTATGAACATTCTTGGAATTCTGATGGCTCTTACAATGCTGGTTTTTATTGCAGATACTCATTTGGATGGAGCTATGGTAAAGAGATCCTTGACTCTGGTCAACCAGGTATTTTTCTTAGCATAACTTTGCTTTTCTCAAAATCCTTGTTAGTTTTTACTCAGTTGCATGTGTCAAGGTGTGGTCACAAAGTTCTTTGTGTGTGTAGCAGTTTACAGTTGCATGTTCCTTATTAGGCCTCACAGTTCATAGCACTTTGCATGTTAGATACACATCGTTTGAAGTGTCCACTTCAGAAAAGTGAAATTTGACCATTAATAATAGCAGTTCGACTGTGAAAATTGCAGATAGTCTCAAAGGATCCTTTTATGCCAACCCATTATATGATGTTCCGACCCTTGATGCTAAACTGATTCAAAGGTTGGAAAAGTTTGAGGTCTGCCACAGAGCAATTTGGGCGTAGTTTTTCTTTTGATTTCCTTTTGTACAACTTTTGATAGCTGCAGGCTATGCATGCTTTAAGTGAAGTTTTTCTCTAAGCAATATTGTGGCTATATGCTATGGGGTCACAATCAATGCATTTAACAGTTGCAATCGTCTTCTTATAGGTATCCAGCACATTGTCGACCAAATTTGTGGCCAACAAAGCATTTGCCTGAACTTGAGCCAAGTATGTTATGCTTCTAATGGCTCTGTACTGATACACACTGGCCATTCTAGTTTATACCTTGTAACATCATATACAATTATTATTGTGGCTTTGTTGTGTGATCCATTTGGCAGCATTCAAGATGCTGGGAGCTCTTATGGTGGAAGTGGGGTTGTTGATTGCAAATCATTGTGATAAATACAGTAAGTCCTGTCACTGTTCATACTATGAACATCTATGATAGATTATAGGTTGCATTGGTACTTACATCTTTTCATGAAATGATGTAGCAAATGATATTCCAGATTGTCTGCATGCATGTGAAATTTTAAAATCATGTAAACCGACAATGGCCAAAAAACATATGCTGAAGCTGTGTATCTTAAGGATGATGGGCTACTTCAAAGGATTGCATACTAGTATGCATAGAAATAGCTTACATCTCTGCCCTCCTAATTCTTGAGGGATGTGGGATATCTTTGATTTGCAGTCCTTGAGACTAAGCTCTTGGAACGTATAGGCATCCATCTCAGTCAAAGCAGGAGATAAAAGAGACTTTGCAGTTTAGTACATGGAAAGCATTATTTAGATGCTTGAGACAGAGAACATGTACTAATGTTTCAATATATACCCGTTGATTGTTTTGAACAAATCCCAAGTAATTTCACATATCAGCAAAATTGTACATCCTATTGTAACGACCAAGTGATTAAACCTATGACCAAGGATACTATATTCATTCATGCAAGGCTGCTTAAAGGTGATCTATGTGAAAACAAGTGAAAGGGTGCTTCAAGTGCTTGATAAATCATACAATGAAAATTTCACATGGATGCATTTGTATTAGGAACAATGGACAGAGGACCACCACAATGGAAGAGTGACTCTGGATCTCCACCCACTATCCTGTACCTGGCTCTACACCCACAGGCCACCATATAGGACCAGCGCCAGACCTCCAGGAGGCCATGCACACCTCTCACATGCACAGTTACCGCTGTGCATGTGGATGCCCCTCACATGCATATTGTACATGTGGGCACATAGGTCCTACCTAACTTTAGGGACCCACCCTTAGTAACTAAGGGTGTCCTCCACTTAGTGGCACTCCCTATGGATATAGACCAAGCCCTCTAGATCTTAGTACCTAAGGGTTACTATCCCGAACTACGGGGCTAAGTGTCACCCCGCCGGGACCCCTTAGGACTAACGAGTCACATGTATCCTTGTGTTTGCCAATGGCCATAACATCTCCTCCCCCTACAAGGAGCTTTTGTCCTCGAAAGCGAAATCTTCAAGGATGAAATTAGGATACCTTTTGCGAAGCTTGCTTTGCGGTTTCGGATATTCAGAATTTCCTCTGGTTCGTGTGGCAAGGAATTGTTCTGAGACAATATTGTCTCCTTCTCGCATCACCTGCTTCAGTCGACTGACATGAAAGATTGTATGTACCTTTGCGGATTCTGGCAAAGCCAGCAGGTAAGCAGAACTTCCAACTCTCTTGAGTATTGTGAATGGACCACAATACCTTGGGGACAACTTAGGACACTTGCCTGTGCTGAGAGTGGCAGAGTCTTCAGGAACTTTTAGAAACACCTGATCACCTTCTTGGAAGGTAACATCCCTGCAGGTTTTATCCGCATAATGCTTAGCTCGCGCTTGCGCTTGCTTCACATTAGCTTTAGCTACCTTGATCATGGTTTCGATATCCTCAAAAAACTCTCTAACACTCTGTACTTTCTCTTTCCTAAGCCCTATGGCCATGGGGGCTCTAGGCTGAAATCCATACATTAACATGAATGGGCTGTACCCTGTAGTGGAGTGTTTAGTACTGTTATAAGCAAACTCCAAAAGCGGAAGATACTCTTCCCAATTGGTTTGCTTCTTACTAACATATGCTCGTAGCATATCCTCTAGTACCTGATTGACCCTTTCCATCTGACCATCCGTTTCGGGATGATCAATGGAGCTCATAGACAACTTAGTTTCTAACTTGTTAAACAACGCCCTCCAAAAGTTACCTGTAAACTTTGAATCTCGATCACTGACTATATTGGTGGGAAGCCCATATAGCTTATAAATATTTTCTACAAAAAGCCTGGCAACTTCTGGAGCTATAACAGTTTTCTTGGTCGGGACAAATTGCACCATCTTGGTCAATCAATCTACAACTACCCAGATTGAGTCATGGCCTTTACTTGTTCTTGGTAACCCCACTATAAAATTCATGCTGATACTGTCCCATCTACCACCGGGTATCTCTAGTGGCGGGAGGAGCCCGCCTACTTTGAGACGTTCAGCCTGTATAGCCTGGCATGTGGTGCACCTTAGCACATACTCATGTACGTCTTTCTGCATACTAGGCCAATAAAACTTATTCTTTGCAAGAGCATAGGTCCTCTTTATCCCAGGATGCCCTGCACTAGGACTGTCGTGACTTTCCTCAAGAATTTGGCGCCTGAAGTCACCATCCTTGGGTACACATACCTTCCTTTATAAAGGAGGTACCCGTCCTCAATGGAGAAATTCTTCCATCGAGCATCCGCAACACCTGCTAATGGCACATCCACTTCGGATGTTTCCGCAACATCTTCAGGCGGCGTGTCCCGTCCCGATGCAACTACAACATCTTCCAATGGCCCCACAACATTCTTTGATGGCCCTGGTGTGGCTATGGAATTCCTTTGCTCAATAGCCTACCACACAAGTGCGTAGTGAGAATCACTAACACACTTTCCTTTGAGTGATTCCAGGAATGCCATAAAACTTAGTGCGCTTACCATGGGCATTTGACTTAGGGCATCTGCTACCAAATTGTCGCGCCCTTTCCTATACCTTAGTTGGTAGTCAAACTCCTAGAGAAGTTCGGCCCAACAAGCTTTTCTTCCTTTCGAGTCGCATTGGGAGGAAAGCCACATGATACTTTCTTGATCAAACACGATCTCAAACTTAGCTCCATAGAGGTAGTGCCTCCATTTCTTAAGAGCATAGACTGTTGCAAACAACTCCTTCTCATAAGTGGAATAATTTAACCGGTGTTTATCCAGTTTCTTACTCTGAAACGTGACCGGACGGTCGTGTTGAGTGAGAACAGCACCGACTGCCTGATCATTGGCATCGGTTTCTACTATAAATGCTTCATTTGGATCCACTAAACTTTAGACAGGAGCAGTTGCAATTGTAGCCTTTACATCTTCAAAGCTTGCTTGTTGTTTAGGCCCCCAACTAAAGTACTTGTCGTTACCCTTGAGCAGATCTATCAAAAGAGTTGTCAAGCGAGCATATTGTTGATAAACCTCTTGTCAATCCAGCCACTCCGAGGAAGATCTGCAGCTCTTCCACCGAAGTTGGTGCTGGCCATCGCATAATTGCGGCTACTTTCTCAAGATCCATCCCAATCCCCTCAGCGGAGATAATATTGCCAAGGTAGTGAATCTCTTCCTTGAAGAATTCACATTTTGATTTCTTCGCAAACAAGGAATTCTCTCTCAGGACCTGGAACACTTGACGCAAATGATCAAAGTGTTCTTCTTTAGTACGACTAAAGACCAGGATATCGTCAAGGTAGATTATTACAAACTTGCCCAAGAGGTGCGAACACGTTGTTCATTAACCTCATAAATGTTGTTGGGGCATTGGTCAATCCAAAAAGAAGAACCAAAAACTCATAATGACCATTTCGCGAACGAAAAGCTGTCAACGGAACGTCATCTTCATACGTACCTGATGACCTAAGATCTATCTTAGTAAAATACTTTGCCTCTTTGAGTTGATCAAAGATCTCATCAATCCTGGGCAAAGGATATTTATCCTTAATAGTGAGTTTATTTAAAGCCCTATAGTCTATGCACATACGCATAGACCCATCTTTTTTCTTAAACAACAAAATAGGCGCTGCCCATGGTGATTTACTAGGGCGTATAAACCCTTTAGTTAAATATTTTTGCAATTGCCGCTCTACCTCTAGGTGTTTTGAATGGCTTAACCTATAAGGAGGCTTACTAATAGGCTTAGTCCCGGGGTACAAGCTCTATAGGATGATCTACTTCTCTTCTCAGGGGTAACCCGGAAGGCAAATCACTAGGAAAGACGTCTTTAAAATCATTTAATATAGTTTGCAAACTCACATCTCTCTCTCTTCTCTCAACAGAAGAAACACATTTCTTTGGATACGGAAAAGATAAACTTGAAGTACTTGAAAAACTTTTAGAAGTAAGGAAACAAAGAAATAGCTTTTCCACTTTTTGTTTCTGACCTCTATGAATGAACTCCAAAGTGCTGTCAACATAACTACGAACAAGACCACCAGTAGTTTCTAACATAAACAACCACTCACGACCAAGTATAACATCTGCCAAGGCCAAACTCATTACTTGAAAGTCTAAAGTGTCTTGATAGCCTTGGATTTGTATGGGAACTTGTGGAACAAAAGTATCATAAACATCTTTACGTTGACCATCAGCAAGTGTAACCATGTACTGATGATCACTTTGTTTTCGATCTAACTTCAACTTCTTCACCAAAGAATGGTTCAGAAAGTTGTGGGTTGCCCCATCGTCCACCATTATTCGAACTTTCTGGCCATTAATACTTGCTAACAGTCGGAAAATAGTATGGGGTCCAACTGCAGGTTGCCAAATGTTGGCAGTGACTGAACAAGTATGTGCCTCATTCACATGAGACACGTGAACAGACTTTACCTTGGGAGACTTTCCCAAAGGCAAAACTTGAACAGTATGAACTTGCTTCTCCGGCTTCTTACAAGAACCAGTTTGGTTCTTACCGGGAGTCTTGTCAGTATTCCCTTTGTTTTGCAACTTAGGACACTGAATCTTATTATGACCCTGAGCTAAGGTGATAGTGGTTTCTAATGTTTTAGGCTTCAAGGGCCGAAGATACTTTTGGTATTCGGCTTGCAAACCCCGAATGAATCCCCTTACCTGATTATAATTATATAAGTCAGACAATTTCATGGTATTGGGTAAGAGGATGGTTTCCCATGCAACAGGTTTCCCAATCTTCCCAGTTTTTGTCGGTTTCATTCTTAGGAAGAAAGTTTTTCTTGAACACATCCTGAAAACTATCCCAAGTCTTTGGTTCCGACCCACTTTCCCGCAGACTTATCCACCACCTAAAGGCTTTTCCCGTCAGGGAGATGCTAGCCTCTAAAGGTCGATCCTCATCGGGAGTCCCTTTTAATCGAAAAGCATCATCATGCTTAACGAGAAAGGCAACAACCGAATCTCGGTAACGGTCTTTTTCTTCTCCACCAAAGGTGGGAAGGCGCAAATCCTTAGGTACTACCTTATGGGGCGATGGTGGGACAGGAGGACTACTACCATGGATAGCAGGATTCACTCGATATTGCGCTAAAATAGCTTGTTTCAAAGCACTAAGGCTTTGCACACTATCACGTACTAGTCTTTCTAGTCTGGAAAGCCTCTCATTGGTTTCTTGTTGAGTTTTGGCTTGCTCCTCAACAGACTCTTCTAATTTCTTAAGATGATCATACATTTCTACTACCCACTATCTAAACTCGAAAAGATTTAATGAATATTTCTTCATTTTCTTCTCCCTCGTTCATGTCCACATCTTGCATGTCGTCATGCATGGAGGGATCTTGAGAAGGTTCTTGAGTAGGCGGTAAAAGAGGAACTGACTCGCTCTTTTCAATAGGAGAACTTCCATGAGGTAGGCTGGACATGACTATATCTTAAAGTTCATCTACAGGAGTAGGACTCATGTCTACAAAGTTAAGCATGCACAATAAACTAGACACAATAGTGCCTGAAAACACGCTTCAGAATTGTCTTGCTAGAATGTGTAAGGAGTTCCTAGCAACAAGCACTGACATACACTTGATTTTCAACCTTAAAAACTTGGCATGCAAGGAAATGACATGCAAATAAAAGAGAGAGAGAAAGCTTCTTTTAGTTGGCAATCAAGTTGCCAGGCTTTTTGATGAAACTTCAACTGATCACCAACGATGATTCTGGTCACCAATCGACGAGGGATTTGTTTCTCCTAGAGCGCCCTGCTGTATACTACGTTGTCAAATCTCTGGAAAATCCGCAGCAGTTTGGATTTGCAACCTTTCAACTCCAGAAGGTCAATTCTGGCCAGAAATCAGAAATTTTGACTTGGAACATCAATATCTTGAAAAGTATGATGGATTTCAGGATCAAATCTGGTGCACCCTCCAGCGAGCTGTTTCCAGAACCTATCCACAGATTTTTATCCAATTCTGTCTAGCCTGTTGTCCAGCTATAGTCTGAGAAGAAGTAAGCGCTGCCATCACGTATCTGTGAGTATCCATGGTCTCAATGTGATTTAGAAAGGTAACAATCTGAAACAGAGCCTCAACCACCATGGGGAGTGAGGTGAACTCCGCTAAAAGAATCTCATGAGGAACTGATGGCTTCGCACGGATCATCCTTCCTAACATGGTGACCTGCAGGCGAGCGATGTCTCTCCAAGTACCCTGAGATATCCCTTGGCATCAAACCTCCGCCGAGTGCATAGCCACTGGTGAGACCACTGTAGAGAGAAAAGGTGGTCTCTTGTAGCAGGATCATGGATATGGTAAGTAGTACACTCTCTCCATATGTACCAAGGCAGCATGCCCCTTACGCAGGCGAGATAGAGCAATAGAGCGAAAAGTGAGTAAGGGGCCGGTGAATAGTACACCTAGATAGGTGTAAGAGGTAACAATCTCCATCTGCTGTCCATCATAATAAAATGCGTCATCTCTCATATGCTGCCGATTAGTGTTAAACACCATTACCTTGGTCTTAGCAATATTCACCGTCAAGATGTCACTGTAATCCAGAGGCTATAGAAGATAGCAATGCCACATGGTCTGCATATAATAGGATAGGACTAATAACATCAGCAAGTGGACATCCAACACCACCCTCCTCCTTGATGATCTGCTCTAGGTCATCAATCCCTGCTTGACCCCCACTTTGCTCTGGATAAAAGGCGACCAGTTGCTGCCATCTCTGAAACGTGCTAATACCCTCTCATATAAGGTGTTGATAGCCATGATGATATCCTGTGAGAAGCCAAGTGAAGATAAGCGTTGAAGTAGCAGGTGCCGTGGAACTGAGTCAAAAAGCCTTGCGGAAATCCACAAAGCAGCGGTATATAGGACTAGGAAAAGTACATATCAAGCGTGATAGATACCCAAGAGCATTGCAGCTCATGTAACAAGATTTGAAATCTAAAATGAACTACTATTAACTCTCAAGGCAAAAAAATACTCTCACGCAGGAGATTGCCTTTGAATTTCTCTACTCTACAATCTCTTTACTTTCAAACTCATAGCTTAACAAAAACAGGCCGACCATCTCTGAAAAGAACTCGTTGTCCTTTGCTTCTTCCTTTTGCTATTAGTTTCTTCCGTTCAGCCCATTGCAGTGGAGTCAAGTCTTCATCCACATAATGGTCAGATCCTTTTAGACATCGTCGTCTGCGTAAAACCGTTTGCTGAAGGTTTGCATATTTAAACCTCATAAAAAGCATGAGGGTTGGAACAATGGCTTCCTCAAATATTGAAAAAGTGGACGAAATATATGCATTTGATTCAGCAAGCAGGTCGTTTCCTTCAAATTTGACTCTTCGTACCCTGATGTTGAGTGCCTTCGCCATCCGCTTTTCTTGCTCTTCCATTGTCTTGGAGATGTCTTGTTTGGGATTTTTAACCATTTCGGCCCATGACTTTGTCGAGATTTGAAGCTTTTCTTCAAGGATTTTTGCTTGTCCAGCAAGGGCAGAAAGCGAATCCTCTTTCGAATGTCCTTCTTCTACTTGCTCATCTTTTGCCAGTTGTTCTTTAAGAAGCTCATTTTCCACTTCCAACATCCCTATTTTCCCTTGTAACTGGGCCACTGTAGTTTCAAGTCCGGAAAGGCCTGTCTTCGTAGTTCTTCTTGTATTGCATCAATGTGGGAACAGAGTATAATGGTGCCATTAAAGGATGGCTCGGAAGAATTTGTGGAACCCGACGAGTACTCACTAGGAACAGCGCTAGCTATTGGATGCACTCGTGGAAGAGGCAGGTGTAGAAATGGAAGAACGCATAGGTGTGGAGGTGCGCAGCAACGCTAAGGTAGCTGACAACGATGGTTCATCTGGTGACAGCGTTGAGGTGGCAGGCAGCGATGGTGAGGCCAGCGCTGGAGCAGCATAAGTACTTGGGAGGGGGGGAGTGTGGGCTCCCCTTCCCTTTCTTAGCCATGACCTGCCTTGCCCTACTAAAAGATGTAATGCGAGCCACAGCATGAGAAAGCACTGGAGCCTGCCGACGTCGTCTGTGAGCATGAGCATGTGTAGTAGTATGTCTCTGCGTAGGATGTCTGGTGATCCTAGTAGTAACGTAATGGTGGGAAGTACACTGTCTCTGATCTCTATGAGCATGTAAGCGGCTATCATCCTCGTCATCATCATAATCCTCATCCTCAGGCACTAAATCGTGCGATCTCCGCCTAGTGAAGAATGAACTAATCAATGGCTGTGAGGTACAATGCTGGGATGTTCCATATAAATCTCTTTCTAATATGAACATCTCGTGTACCATCAGAGTGACACATCGTGGGTCCTCATAGGCTATGAGAGAGCATGGAGTGGTAGGCATGTCTCAAAATAGGCAATGATATCGCCCTTTGATCTCATAGTATACAGGGCATCTAAAGATAAAGTCCTCCTCAGACTCCACCTCACCTACAGAGCATAACTGGCAAATCCACTCCTCTCTAGGAATACCTTGGAACCTCCCAGTCTCTCAATAGCTAGCTGATGAGAAGACACACTGAGCTGTCCCAGTGTGAATTCTGAGGCAATGTGATAGTCCTGAATCCAAGTAGCGTGGCATGACTGGGGTCCCTGATGCATCCAGCTCCAAGAAAGGGGTCCGGTAGAAAACTGGCTTAACCCCTAACTGGTTACGCCAAGTCCACTCTAGATATGCGCGATAGAGGAATCGTCTGATATACTGATGGGTGCCTGAGGGAAGCTTTGTGATGGAGATACCAAAAAGGTGAGATGCCTGAGAGAACCATGATAATCTATAGCCCTGATCATGAAGATGTTGTGAGCAGGATAGTGCAATCTATATGTATCGTTTGTCTATCTCTGGTAACGCCTGTACCCTCTGCATATAGGTAATGAGCTGAAGAGCTGCCTCGATCTGTATAGGTGGAACTATAAACTCGACCATGAGAATCTCATGTGGAACAGAAGGCTTTGCTCGAATCAACCGAGCTAGCATGGTGGTCTGTAATTGTGAAAGACTAGCCCAGTGTGAAGAGGGGAGACCTGTACACCATGCCTCGGCCGCATATAGAGCCGTGGGGGTGACAATGGTATCAAAGAGGCGACACTTACTGTGAGCATTTGGGATGGACTTCCGGAAACAAAATCGCTCTAGCTGAACAAGGGAGGCTTGTCCCTTCCCCATTCGAGTGGTAGCGAGCTGTCTCATGCTAAAAGTAGAACCTGAGAAAAGGATCTCCAGGTATGTGTAGGAAGGGACCACCTCTAGAACCTGTCCACCCAAAGTAAGCTCCTGTTGCTGCATGAATGCTCGAGAAGTGTTGCAGACCATAAACCTTGGTCTTCCCACCCCTAGGCCCCATCTGGTGCAAAACTCATGAAAGCAATCCAACTATCGCTGTAGACCCTCTTTGGTCTGTGAGACCAATACCACATCATCGGCATAAAGGAGGATAGCAGTCAAGATGTCCCCAAGCCTGCAACCAGCACCACCACACTGTGTAATGACTCCCTCCAACTCATCAATATACAAGCCAAAGAGGACTTGTGAGGATGTGATGGTGAATGCTGGAGCACCTAAGGTAAGAGGGTGATTGGAGTCACGTGAACCATGTAGTTTTGGATGCCCATTGTCGAGGGTACGTGTAGCTTGTATTATTTAGTCACAGGGTTGTGTAAAGTATGCTTAACACTGATCTTAGTACTTGAAGGGAATGATGGAGTCTTCTCCAATTTTGAATTACAATATCGTTGTCTACAAAAGAACGATGTAATATTTGTCCATGATGTGGAATCCCTCCATGTATCATTTTTCAGGCAAACTATCTCTTGTATCATCAAGGCTAGAAATGAGCGTAGATTGACAAGCTAGTTTCATAATAAGTAGTAATATCGATTTATATTGGAGTCCTTTGAAGCCTATGAGTCTTGCCCCAAAGGTGAGGTGATGATACCCTCAATTGACTCAATGGATATTGTAGCCTATGTGATATCTCAAAAACCAGGGATGGTGCTTGTGTCAAAACTCTGTATGCAAGAAGTGTGACATGTAGAACTCCACCTAAACCATAGCTGCCTAGACTAGAATCGCTGAGGAGCATATGCTCAGTGTACGATGTATATCTACCTACTATATGAGTGTTTGCGCTTGAGAGTATTAGGACAGGTGATGGTTGTGCTCACAAAGACTTTGAGATGAAGTAATGGCTACATATGGATACTTGTTGCTCATATTTGAGCTTCCAAACTATCAAACTCTTTGAAGATTTCTGATCATCGAAAATATGGCTTCTGCTTTGGATAGAAGGCACTACAAAATCAACTAACACAATCTGGTGGGGCATGATGGTTTGCCCCATATCAAACATGACAACATAGTGGTATGAAAGCGTGAGATGCTGGTGCAATCAGCTCGAGTAATTGTACATCAGGACTTTGCAACATACATAATGGTTGGGGTAACCAAGGCATCAAAGAAGCAACACTTGCTCTCTGTGTCGGATATTCTTATGGAATCATAGTCACTCCATGTTGACAAAGGACGTCTTTCCCTTTATAACTACTTGGCTCATTTTGAATTGAGATTTAAAAAGAGTACCCCTTAGATATGTGTAAGAGGAAACAATCTCCAAGTGTTAACTTTTCATAAAAATAAATCTTTGCATAGAAGATCTAGATATATTGTAGACCATGACTTAAGTTTTTCTTGACATTCACCTTAAGGGCACCCCAAGATCTACAAAAAGAGTGAAGTGTGTCAAGATGCTACTACAAATTTTCACTAGAGGAGGAAACTAGAGCCACATTGTCCACATATAAAAGGATAGACATCATTATATTCCCCCAATTTTGCAACCCTAGTTGTTGTTCTGAACTATATTAGACTCTAGTTCATAAATACATAGACGAGAGAGAATTAGAATTAGAATTATTATTATTAACGTCTTTTGGTGCCCAGGGGCACATAAGACAAAAGAGAGTACAAAATGTGAGAAGCATTGTCCGCATAAGGACTTATTTACCAATGAAAAGACAGTAAAACTAAAACTAAAATATCGATCTCTCTGTCTCTAAGAGAAAAAGTATCCAAGCTTGACCACCAGCTGGTGAGGGTACAAAGCAAGAGCTTAACCACCTGCTCCGCGGAGGAAACTAGCTACGAGCAAGCCGAAAGTAATGAGTGATGGTAGTAGTGGGTCGTGATGTAGGCTGGTGGGAGGCGTATGAAGATCTAGTAGCACTGGATCGAGCCGAAACTCTCTGTGTCTTCGATTTTCGGACGGGGACGTCAAAATCCGCAACCGAAATATCCACTCTGTCTCGCTTCTGGAAGAACTGAGTAATGTGAGCCTGACTGGACCAAGTCCTAAAAATATAACCAAATAGGGCCCAAGGCCAGTATATGAATAAAAAGGGCCCTTAGGCCTGCTTATGCATAATAACAATATACAATACACTTTGTTGTCGTCGTCGTCATTTTGGATTTCCATTATGTGGATGATCAAAGTAGAATCTCTGACCCAAAGGAGAGAAAATGAGGCCTTGCTACTTATCTTTGTATAAATCATGATTCTTTGTTTCTCCCATTCATGGAGATCAGTTGCACTCAAGACATCAAGGAGATCTTTACCAACATGCCACACTTTGGGACAAGGGACATGACACACGTCATACTGTAACAGCCTTGATGTACATAATTATTTAAACTCTTATGTAGAAATACTAGCACAATGATAATCCATAGTGTTTTCTTTTTACGACGATACTTCATGCAACTAGCTTCACTTTGCACAATATGCTTACTCTATATCATATAGCAATGCCAATCCAACGAGCACAAGGCTTCAAATTTCCATGCACCCAAATAGATGAGATTCAAGCTGTATGTGGGGATGGTTTCAACTATTATCGAACTCGACTTCCAAAAGGACTTGCACCCAACAACTAGGATAACTGGAGCCCTCGGTATAAACAATGGTATCGTCCTCTAATCTCATAGTATACTGGGCAGCGAAAGATGAAATGAAACTCATCTTCCACCTCCTGAAGAGAACAAAGCTGACATATCCGCTGCAATCTGGGAGTGTCTGTGTATCTACCTGTCTCGATAGCAAGCTGATGAGAAGAGACTCGAAGCTGTCCTATACGATATCTCAGACCAAAAGATAGCGTCTGTGTAAGATAAACTGGAAGAATAGGCAAGCCCGAAACGTCCAGCCGTAAAAGATGTGTGCCATAATAATGTAGCTTGACCCTATCTGGATCAGGATGTGACCATATAGTGCGTATGTAGCTCCGATAGATCTGCTGTCTGATATAAGCATGGGTTCCATTCGGAAGATCAAGTGCGGATAAACCCCAAGTCTGAAGAAGGGCTGAGACACTGCGATACCAAGAGTGCTTGGCTCCCTGATCTGCAATGGTACAAGATGAAGTGAGAGCAGCAACAATGTATCTGGAGGTATCTAGATCTGATACCCTGTGAAGAAAGGTGATGATCTGAAACATAGCACCAACAACTAATGGAGGAGAAGCAAACTCGGCTAGTATGATATCATGTGGTACTGAGGGCTTAGCCCGGATTATCCTACTGAGCATGAGAATCTGGATACGAGTAAGATCTCTCCATGTATCGCGTGATAAATCAGGGCACCAAGTCTCAGCCGAATATAGCACAACTGGGGAGATAGTAGCAGAAAATAGTAGGCATCTGGTAGCAGGATCCTGCACATAATAAGTAGAGCAAAATCTCTCCATATGCACAAGAGCGGTATGCCCCTTGCGGAGCCTGGCGGTGGCTGCTGGTCGAAAAGTGAGTAGCGGACCAGAGAAAAGAACTCCCAAATAGGTGTAGGAGGTCACGATCTCAATCGGTAGCCCGTCATAATAGAAAATCACATCTCTCATATGCTGTCTGTTGGTGTTAAACACCATAATCTTAGTCTTCTTAAGGTTAACCGTCAATCCCCAACGCTGGCAAAAGTGATGTAAAGCAGAAAGGTGACTCTGTAAACCAACTGCAGAGGATGAGAGGAGAACCACATCATCAGCGTACAAGAGAATGGGGATAATAATGTCTGCTAGGGGACAGCCCTCTCCACCTTCCTCGCGAATAATCCGCTCGAGGTCATCTATATATAGTGCAAAAAGAGTGGGTGATAAGGGGCAACCCTGCTTCACCCCAATGGTAGAATGTATCTGTGAGGACCAGCCACTACCATCTCTGAAACGTGCCAAGACTCGCTCATATAAAGTAATGATCGCAGCAATAGTATCCTCTGAAAAGCCAAGTGAAGACAGTCTCTGGAAAAGAAGATGTCGTGGAACAGAGTCAAAAGCTTTGCGAAAATCCACAAAGCAACAGTAAATTCTCTGTTTCCGATGTCGAGCCTCCTCAATAATGCATCTCAAAATGAAGATCTGGTCTGAAGTAGTATATCCCGGTCTGAAACCAGCTTGACCCATAGCGTGTAAACCCTCAGTTTCAGCAAAAGATCCAGTGACTGTCTGTAGTATAGAGCCATATATCTTAGCTAGAGTGTGGCCAATCATAATGGTGCGGTAGTTTCCTACATTCATGGGATCACCTGCCTTGAGGATGGGGTGAAGGATATTAGTACACCAAGCCGTAGGAAAACCAGAAGTAACAGCTGTGTTAAAAACATGAGCAATGTAAGGGGAGATGAGATGTGCTACGGGCTTTAGGAAGTCTACACTTAAGGAGTCATAGTCAGTGGCTTTATTTAGTTTGGCATGTTTAATGGCGTTTTCAACCATGTCAGGGGTGAAAAGTGAGCAGTGGTCAGGTCTCGGTGAGAGTGAGGTAGGAGGAGAGTCCGTGGTATATAACTCCGTGGCATACTCGATCCAGGATTCGATGGCTATGGGGGCCAATGTTGAAGAGTGTCTGGTGAAATGTTTCCAGAAAAAAGAGGAGGAGGGTGAATCTAAAGAGTTGATCATTTTTTGGCAGAGTGATTGTAGGTACTTGATCTTCTTTGTTCTGGTGGTTCTATGATATTCTTTCTGGCATTGTTTGAGTGTGGCAGGGGAGTGTGACCTGGCATATGTCACATGATTGTGAAGAGAGCGGCATTCTGCATCATACCATCTGTTGTGAACACTTCTGTGAGATGATGTCGTTTTGGTGGGGAAGGATGAGGAAGCAGCAGCTAAGAGGGATGTAGAGAGAAAAGTGGCTTGCTGGTCAATTGGTGCCATGAACGGGAAGTTAGCGAGTAGTTGGGATAAGATTGTGGTGTAATTAGTGAATCCAGATTGGGTGAAAGGAATACGTTTATGAGTGGGAAGAGAGCAAGAAATTTGCAAAGAAGAGGTTATGTGACCAAGTGAGATGTGTAAGAGTGAGTGATCGGAAATGGTAGGGGGTGTGATGCAGAAATCAGAAATGTGAGAGATCAAAGCAGGTGATCCAATGAAGTAGTCGACCACACTATGTCCTCCACCATGAGGATAGCATGTATATGCTGATGAGGAAGGCCACTGTGTGAGGCCATTCAAAATGGCAAGAGCGTGTGTCTCTGCTAGAGTGATCAACTGCTCCCCGAAAGATGTAGCTGGAGTGTCTGCATCCTGTGATACCCGGTCTAGCCCCATATCCAAAGGGTAAAGCCTGAGAAGATCCGTAGCTGCATGAAATTCGGTTTGTCTAGAGCTTGTGCGGGCGTTGAAATCACCTGCTAGTAAAATGGAACCCTGCTGAGAAAAGATAGCAATATCATCTGAGAGAGCCTGAAAAGGGTCCCCGCCAAACTCAGCAAACACTGAGGTCTGTGGAGCAAAATAGCATACAGCTATATAGATGTCCTGAGGTAATCCCAATAGTGAGCCAATAATGTGTAACCAAATATAGCGAGCGTATGGATCTTGTTTAACCATCTGAACTGTGGTGTCTCTGTATAAACAAGCTACTCCTCCAGATCCTCGACAAGTTTTTCCCCTAACAAATGGACGAAAAGCAGAATGCCAAGAGTACTCCTGTATATTTGGAAGAGGATGATATAAGGACTCATGAGTTTCAGCCAACAACAAAATGTCGCATTTTCTAATAAAATCAGCAAAGTCTCCGGCTGATGACGAAGATAAAAAACCATTACAATTCCAGAAGCCAAGTCTCAAATTGGTAGGGGATCTCGGGTAGCTTCTATATCCGGGGGCCCCTAGTTCCTATTGTGGAAGGTCGAAAAATCTCGGTTTCCCGTCAATAAAAACAACCCTTTGCCCTTTCTCTTTCGCTTCAAGGATAATCTTTTTTCTTGCCAACCATTGAGTATTTGTTAAGTCATCATCCATATAAATGAAAGTACCTTTAAGCTTTGCCCTAAGCCGAAGGGCAGCATTGCGTTGTGAAAGCGAGCGGAACTTGATAAACAAAACATTGTCATCAAATTTACTGCGCCAAGCAGTATCAAAACCGTCAGCCACATGAGATAACTTGGAAATGAGCAAATCCGTAGCTTCTTCCAACGGTTTTCCACCATTGGCAATGCCTCTTACTCTAATGTTAAAGGCTTTTTTGGCCCTTCTGGCTTGTTCACCCAAAACTGTCTCCAAATCGTTTTCCTTCGGAAAAGATGAAATCTGAGAGTGATTACCTTGCTTAAGGATCGATGTCGTTTCTTCAACCTGTTTTGCGAGTGATGAGAGTTTGCTGCCCATATCATCCGGTTTGAAGAGTGCTGCCCACGTTTTCGTCTCCTCGACTTGTTTCTCCAAGCTATTGATCTTGTTGGAAGTCTCCTCCAAGGCACTTTTTTCTGCAATTCGTTGCTTAAGATATATATTTTCTTGCTCAAGCTGCTCCACACGTTCCGTGACACCAAAAAGATCCTTAGCTAACTTGCTATTTTCAGCTTCAAAGAGGTGTAGTTGTTTCTTAAGTCCAAGAATTTCTTGCCGGATAAAACTAAGATCATAAGCAAAAAGACTTTCGGTAGGTTTGGAAGGAGTGTAGTCAATGGCAGCCATGTTGATAGTTTCTGTCACCGAAGACGGCTCCTCCATCACTACCGGTGATGGGGGGGTGTCCAACAGGGAGGGGGGTGTAAGAACACCCTCCTTTTTCTTAGGTGCCATAGGAGGCGGTAAGCAGATGGAGGACCAGCGCAGGGCAGCGTAGGGCAGGTGCGAAGGTCAGCACTGCAGCGCCAGCAGGGCGGACAGCAGCGCCAGCAGGGCGGGTGGGCGCGCAAGAGAGAGAGAGGGCAGCAGCGCTAGCAGGGCGGGCAGCGCACCAGAGAGAGAGAGAGAGAGAGAGAGAGAGAGAGAGAGAGAGAGAGAGAGAGAGAATAGAATAGAATAGAATATATTAATGTCTATAGAGTGCCCTTGGGCACATAAAACAAAGAAAAAGTACATCAGAAAGGAGCATTGTCCATGCCGGACTTATTTAAGCTAAAACAAAAACAAAAATAACTGAAAATAAAACCAAAGCTTAACCTCCAGCGATGGTGAGGGTACAAAAGCAGTAGCTTAACCACCAGCTACGCGGAGGAATAAAACTCACTAACTGAGAGGAAAAAACTGTGTGATCTGGTGGGAGGCATACGCTGGAGCTCCGGTAGATGAGCTGGAATGTCAATCTCACCGTCCGAAGTATCTTCTCTAACTCTTTTCTGAAAGAAAGTGTAATATGTGGCTGGCTGTGGTCAACATCCGAATCATCCGACAAAAGAGAAGATCTCAACGAGAACATCTCTTGTAATAGCAAACCAACACATCTCGCATCTGGATAGGTAAAGAAGGAACGTGATAGAGACAATGGTATCTGCCTCTAATCTCATAGTAAGCTGGACATTTGAAAATAAAGTGAAACTCATCCTCAACCTCCTGTAGTGTACAACACTGACAGAACCGTAAGGGTCGTGGTGTGTTTGTGTATCTGCTTGTCTCAATAGTGAGCTGATGGAAAAAGACCCGAAGCTGACCAATGCGGTAGCGTAGGCCAAAAGACAGTGCCTGAGAGAGATAACTTGGTCTGACGGGAAGCCCTAAAGCATCAAGGTGAAGAAAGTGTGTGATAGAACTGAAGCTTAACCCGTGATGGATCCAGGTGAGACCAGACAGTGTGAATGTATGCTCTGTAGATCTGTCGGTTTATGAACGCATGAGTCCCATTTGGGAGGTCAGACATAGATAATCCCCAGCTATGTAGAAAGTACGAAGCATACTGAAACCATGAGGACTTAGCTCGCTGCCCGGCCAAAGTGCGAGAAGATGTAAAAGCCGCTACCACGTATCTGGAAGAATCAAGCTCTGAGACTCTGTGAATGAATGTGATGATCTTGAAAATAGCCTCTACAATCAGTGGAGGAGAAGCAAACTCCGCCAAAATAATCTCATGAAGAGCTGACTACTTGGCCCAAATCATCCGGCTAAGCATGTGAATCTGCAAACGCGAGATGTCACTCTAGATAAGCCTGGACACCATGTCTCTGCTGAGAAATAGTCGAAGAGAAGAGGCGACAACGTGTGTCCTGGTCATGCACGTAATAAGTAGAGGAAAACCTCTCCATCTGAACAAGAGCAGAGTGCCCCTTGTGGAGCCTAGCCAATGCAGCTGGTCTAAAAGAAAGCAATGGACCAGAGAAGAGAACACCCAGGTATGTGTAAGACGCCACTATCTCTAGAAGTTGTCCATCATAATAGAACATAGTGTCTCTCATATGCTGTCTATTGGTGTTAAACACCATAACCTTAGTCTTACCAATGTTCACCATCAGCCCCCATATCTGACAGAATGTATACAAGGCCTCCAGATGTCGTTGAAGTCCTACAGCCGAACTAGATAGTAGAACCACATCATCTGCATAAAGAAGGATAGGGATAACAATATCTGCTAGAGGACAACCATCTCCACCTTCTTTCCGAATGATCCGCTCAAGGTCATCAATGTATAGAGCAAAGAGGGTGGGTGACAAAGGACATCCCTACTTTACTCCGACCGTACTATGAATATATGAAGACCATCCATCTCCATCACGGAAACGGCCCAAAGCTCTCTGAAATAATGTGATGATAGCAGCAATGACCTCCTGTGAGAAACCAAGGGACGCTGGAGCAACAAGTGTCTTGGAACCGAATGAAATGCTTTGCAGAAGTCCACAAAGCAGCAAAAGACTCTCTGTTTCTTGGACTTCGCTGCCTCAATGACACATCTTAGTATGAATATCTGGTCTACTGTGGAATAGCCTGCACCCGCCTGTTCTATAGCATATAACTCCTCTGTCTCCGCTGAGAGCTGATGATAGACTGCATAACCGAACCATAGAGCTTAGGCATAGTGTGGCTGATCATAATAGTACGATAGTTGTCTACATTCAGAGGATCACCAGCCTTAAGGATTGAATGCAAAAGGTTAGTACACCAAGGTGTGGGAAGGCCAAAAATAACAGATTGGTTAAAAACGTAGGAGATGTATGGAGCAACAATATGGGCGATAGGTTTTAGAAAGTCAACATCAATGGCTTTATGGTTTTGACTATTTTTTATGGCGTTTTCAATCATGGATGGAGTGAAAAGAGTGAATTATGATGGTTGTGGTGAGAGAGAAATGGAAGGAGAGTCAATCGTATAGAAAACATCTTCCAAAAGAAGGTGGAAGAAGAGGAGTTCAAGGAATCGATGAGTTTATGTGCCAGAGATTGAAAGTAAGCGGTCTTTTTTCGCAAAGTCATTCTATGGTATTCCTTTTGTTTAGATGCTAAGGTACCAGGAGAATGGTATTGAGCGTGAACAACTTGCTTGTGTAGAGAGAGGCACTCATCATCATACCATCTATTGTAAGTGCGTTTATGAGATGAGAAAGTTTTTGGAAGATAAGCAGTACTGGCTGAGTGAAGAAGCAACTGAGATAAAAAGCCTGCTTGTTGGTCTACTGAAGATGAGGAGGGAAATTGTCGAGCAGTGTGGCTAGAGAGGAAATGTAAGTAGGAAGACCAAGTAAAGAGAAAGAAGGACGATGACGACGTGTGGAATGAGGTGTCGTAACAGTACCAGGAGTAGCATGGCCAAGAGACAGGAGCAATAGAGAATGATCAGAGCTGGTAGGTGCATAATATGAAAAGTATAAAGAAATGGAATCAAGGCTGGTGAGCCAATGAAATAGTCAACAACGCTGCGTCCACCTACGTGTGGATGGCAAGTAAAAACTGATGATGACGGCCATCGATTCAGGCCATTCAGAATGGCTAAAGAATGAGCTTCTGCAAGTCCAATCAACTGTTCTCCAAAGTGTGTAGTTGGGGTATCTGCATCCTGAGAGGTCCTGTCCAAACCCACATCCAAAGCTTGAATCTGTAGGAAATTACTATCTGCATGAAACTCTGTTTGCCGGGTGCTGGTGAGTTATGGACTCGGCTCATTACATTCGCCATGCCCATTTACATTTACATTACTTTATGCATAGGCAAGCTTTGGGCCCTTTTTTATTCATTATTTGACATTTAGACTATATGGTTGGCCTTGGGCCCTATTATTGACATTTAGACCATATTATTGGCCTTGGGCCCTATGATTCACTATATTGGTTATTTGGTCATATTACTGAGAGTGGGGGCCTTCTTGGAGGGCGCACTATTTTCCCTCTCAGTTTGGCCCTAGCCACTGGAAGCTTCCTTTTAGGGCTTCCTCTTGGCTATAAGTAGGGATTCTGTGTCATTTGTTACTTGGCTTATGATATGATCTCCTTCTTTAGTCTCTTTAAGCTTTCTCTCTCCTGCTTCCTAGGGTTAAGTCTTGCTTATGTGATGCTTTCATAGACTAAATCTAGATCAGCCGTGGCTACGTTCATAACTTGGTATCAGAGCACTTTCCTGAGCATCTCCATTGAGCAGATTTTTCTCTCACAGGAGGGCGCCCATCTTCAGCTTGGATCTTCACCATTTTTCAGCCGGATCTTCAGCATTTCTCCACACTTGTCTTGCAGATTTTCACGACGGATCGGAGGAGGATAGGCGCCCACTTGCTGCCCATTCCTAGCGCCCTCTTGCTGGCTGCCTACTGCTGCATTTTCAGCCTTTTTCCTCCCCTATTTTGGGCGCCCTACTGCCTCCTATTTGCTGCCCTATTGGGCGCCCTCATGCTTGATGACCAGTGCCCTACTGCTCCTTCCTTTGCTGAAAATTTCCGCTTTTTGCTGCCCCTATTCGCCACCTTCCATCAGCCACTCCTCGCGCCCTACCAACCCATCTTTTTGATCCAATTTTTTTTTGCCGTTTACTACCTCTCTTGGACGCCCACACTCCACCATAGCTGGCGCCCTACATCCGCCTCAATTTCAGCTCACCCTCCTACACTGCTGTCTGTGTTCACAACCCTACCCCGGACAATACAAACACGCCTAGATGCTTAGAAAGCCACTCCCACCCAACTTCATCGCGCATCGGGATTGCTCCCCGTCTTTATCGCAAACTTTTTTTTTACCCTTGAAGGGCGATATCTGATTTTTCAGCCTTGTTTCCTTGCTGCCCATACCTTCTTTTTGTTATCACTTCCTTTCCTTGGCTGCTCCCTTTCCAGCCCCATAGTCCATTATTGTTTCCCATACTTTTACCCACCGTTTACTCCACATTGTCGGGCCCTTAGCATCTTTTTTGGAGGCTGCCCGGTACCTCGACATATCGCCGCTATTTTTCAGCTCACTTCCGGTTGCGGTTACGAGGTATTTCTTACTTAGTTGTCCTTTCCGTTCATCTTACATCGCGAGTTCTATTGTGTCTTTTCATTGGCGTGCCTGTTGTGACGACTTATGTCCTCTCCTTCAGTTCGTCCAATTGTTTAGCACATTTCTTTTCTCGCTTACTTTTTCTTCCTCATGGCTAGCTCACCCACTATACCTGTGAGTCATTCCGGACCTTTAGATGAACAATTTGCTGATATGCGTGACTCTCTTACTCTCCTCAGTAGTCGTTTCGACCAAATGATGACCGGTTTTACCACTCTACAGACCGGCTTTGCCACTATGCAGTCACAGATTGATTCCTTACAGCCACATGGACCTGGCAAAGCCCCTGTTCATTCATCATTTGGGTCTCCATTTGGACTTCCCTCCTCGTCTACTTCCTTTGGTGGTGGGCCTCATTTTCCACCTAACCCACCACCCAGTTTTCCACGTCCTATAGCTCCTGAGTCACATTTTCCACGACATCTAGCTCCTGAGCCACATTTGCTCGAGATTTTCGTGATCGGGTACAGCTTGCCACCTATTCTGGTTCCTCTGACGGGAACTTGTTAGAGAATTGGTTTGCAAAGCTTGATACTTATTTTCAGATTTACCCTAAGACTAATCCTCAGAAGATCCAGTTAGCCACCTTACATTTAGATGGACGTGCTGCCACTTGGTGGCGGGTCTACCGACTTGACCCTGATCGGGACGGTCTCCAGTTATGGCCTACCTTTCGTCGTGATCTTCGTCATGCTATGATTGACCCTCAGTGGCTGAGCCGCCAGCGTGATATATTCCGTAGTCTTACTCAGACTGGTGATCTTTCTTCCTATACAGATCAGTTTATGGACCTTTCCTACCTCTTTACAGATCTTCAGCCCACCGAGCTTATTTCTCGCGACATTGCTGGACTTCGTGGTGCTCTACGATACGATGTCTCTTCTTTCCGTCCACCCACACTTGTTGAGGCCATGTCCCTTGCTAGTACTTTACAGCATAAGTACCCTGATCCTGCTCCCTTTCGCTTTTCCCGACCCCGTCCATCTCTTTCACCTCTACCATCTCCGGCCCCATCTGCCCCATCCATTGTCGTCCCGACCTCTTCTCTTACTTCTCCCGCTCCTCGCCCTCCGCCTCCTCGTCCTGCTTTTGTCCGACGTTACACGTTTGCAGAGTTCGCTGACATTCAGCAGAAGCGTCTTTGCTTTCGTTGTAAGAGTCCTGACCACATTGCCCGTGATTGCCGCCAGCCCCTGCCTACCTCTACTGCTGTTTTCTACCATGAGGGCACTACCCCAGATGAGTCCGATATCTACATTCATATATCTGATGAGCCTGATCTATCTCCTGAGCCTTCTACTGTTTTACTTCCTGCTACTTGCCATGCTCAGCTTGCTTATGCTACCTGGACAGGGTGCCCCGGTCCTCGCTCCATTCGGCTACGTGTGCGCATTACTGGTCGTGAGTATATTGCTTTAGTTGATACCGGCAAGCACTCATTCCTTTATCAGCAGTTATGTTCTCAGCCGGATACGCGCTTCACCTATTCCTGCTCCACAGCCTCTCACAGTCGAGGTTGCCAGTTCTCACTCATTTCCTAGTTCTCAGATGTTTCAGGGATTATCCTACCGCATTGGTGATTTTTTTGGACAGGCAGATCTTTATATCATTCACCATTACGTGATGTGAACCACCATATTGATTTGCGTCCTGGTTCTGCTCCTCCCTCCCGGCCTCCTTACCGTATGTCTAAGTCTGAGCGTGATGAGGTTGAGCTTCAGATTACTGCTTTACTAGGTCAGGGCCTTATTGTTCCTAGTCACAGTCCTTTTGGTGCCCCTGTTCTCCTTGTCAGTAAGAAAGATGGTTCCAAACGCCTCTGCATTGATTATCGTGCCCTCAATAAGTTGACCATCCGTAACCAGTATCCTATTCCTCACATGGATGATCTCTTTGACCAGTTAGGCACCTCTCATCTTTTCTCTAAGATAGACTTACGTTCCGGCTATCACCAGATTAGGATGCATCCTTCGGACGAACACAAGACTGCGTTTCGTACCCATCTTGGTTTGTATGAGTTTCGTGTTCTTCCTTTTGGTGTTACTAATGGTCCACCTACGTTCCAGAATGTGATGAATAACATCATGCGTCCTCTCCTTGGTCGTTGTGTTTTAGTTTATTTTGATGATATTCTTGTTTTTAGTAAGACTCTTGATGAGCATGTGTTACATCTTTCATCTGTTTTTCAATTGCTTGTTCATCACTAGTTGTTTGCTAAACTTTCTAAGTGTTCCTTTGCTGTTGTTGAGATTGAGTTTTTAGGATTTCTCATTTGTGATGGTCGTATTCGTTTGGACCCTCATAAGGTTCGAGCAATCGCTGATTGGCATGTTCCCACAGATGTCCACCATGTTTGTATGTTTCTTGGTCTCGCTACTCACCTTCGTCGTCCTGTTCCTCACTTTGCCACTGTGGCTGCCCCTCTTCATGCCCCTTTGAAGAAGTCTAGTGCTTTTGTTTGGACTTCTGATTGTCAGTTCGCCTTTGACACTCTTCGTCGTGCTGTTGTGGAGGCCTCTGTCCTGTGTTTACCACAGTTTGATCAGAAATTTATTGTTGAGACCGATGCTAGTAATGTTGGTTTGAGTGCCTTGCTTCGTCAGTCTCAGTGTATTATTGCTTATGAGTCGCGTCGTTTACGCTCTTATGAGCAACGTTATTCTGTCCATGAGAAAGAGCTTCTTGCCATTATCTATGCTCTTAAGAAGTGGCGCCATTACCTGTACCGTGTTCCTTTTGATATCGTTACTGATCATCAGTCCTTACGTTATCTCTTCTCCCAGCGTGATCTTAGTGATCGTCAGTTTCGTTGGTTGCAGTTTTTACAATCTTTTGATTTTTCTATTTTGTATCGTCCTGGTCGTGCTAACACTGCTGCTGACGCATTGTCTAGACTTCCTGCTTTATTGAATACCCTTGTTGCCACGATCCCTTCCTGGTTTGATGATCTTCCATCTGCTTATCTTACATGTTCTGATTTTCGTGATGTTTATAGTTCTGCTCCACCTATGTCGTCTTCACCTCATCAGGCTTATTCCATTGTTGACCACCGTCTTTATCATTATGGTTCTCTTTGTATTCCTAGTTCTTTGGGTATCCGTTCTCAGTTGTTGTCGGATGCTCATTCGTCCCCAGTTGGGGGTCATTTTGGTTTTCAGAAGTCTTATGCTCGTCTTAAGGATCATTTCTATTGGCCATCCCTTAGGAAAGAGCTTGTTGTACTTATTCGTACTTGTCCTTTCTGCTTACGTAATAAGTACTCCCGTGCTAAGTCCGCTGGTTTGCTTCAGAGTTGGCCTATTCCTCACCGCCAGTGGACTGATATTTCTATGGACTTCATCATTGGCCTTCCCCGCACCCGTCGTGGTCACGATTCATGTATGGTGGTAGTTGACAGGTTCTCGAAACAGGCACATTTCATACCCGTCCGCAGTACTATCACAGCAGAGCAGTGTGCACGCTTGTTCCTTTCAGAGATATTTTGCCTACATGGGTTTCCTCGTACTATCCTTTCTGATCGGGATAGTAAGTTTACATCATTGTTCTGGACAGAGCTTATGCGTATATTGGATGTACAGCTTTTTATGGGGTCTGATTATCATTCTACTTCTGATGGGCAGTCTGAGGTCCTTAACAGGATCCTTGAGGATTATTTGCGCCATTTTGTTACTCCTTCAGGGAAGGATTGGGATCAGCACTTATGTTTGGCAGAGTATAGCTATAACAGATCTATTAGTACCAGCACCGGCGTTGCACCATTTTTATTATCTCATGGTTATGCACCTCTTTTACCTGGTATTCCTCTTCCTCCCGAGGATACACCTGTGACACTGTCTTCATTTCTATCAGTTGCTCGCGAGCTTATTCTCCAGGCCAGTTCCCATTTGCAGCAGGTCCAGCAGCGTTATCAAGCTTCAGTTGATCGTCATCGACGTCATGTTGAGTTTCATGTTGGTGATATGGTATATCTACGCCTACGGTTTGCACGTCATCATTTTATTTAGGGCCATGCTTCTACTGAGAAGCTTGCACCACGTTATTATGGGCCTTATTGTATATTGGAGGTTCTTAGTCCAGTTACATATCGTCTTCAGCTTCCTGCTTCCACACGTGCCTGTGATATATTCCATGTCAGTTTATTACGTGCTGCTATTGAGGATGATGCTCCTCGTGATGTTGAGTTTCCTACTGCACCGGATCTCTTTCCTTTATTACCTGCTGCTATCCTTCAGGTGCGTTTGCATCATAGTCGACGCCGCCGGCAGATTCAGTTCCTAGTCCAGTGGGATGGTCGTCCTGTTGAGGAGGCCACATGGGAGCCTATTGATGTCTTTTATCATACACCGTCACTTGCGGATCAGGCTCGTGCTCTTGCCGCACTTGTTGATTCCTCTACATCAGCTGTTGCTCCAGTTGTTACTACACCAGATGTTGTTCCAGTTGATCCTCCAGGGCTTGCTGTTACTTGATCCAGTCCTTTATGGCAGTTGGGTCTTATTTTTGTGTCGGGGAGAGTTATGGACTTGGCTCATTACATTCGCCATGTCCATTTACATTTACTTTACTTTATGCATAGGCAGGCTTTGGGCCCTTTTTCATTCATTATTTGACATTTAGACTATATGGTTGGCCTTGGGCCCTATTATTGACATTTAGACCATATTATTGGCCTTGGGCCCTATGATTCACTATATTGGTTATTTGGTCATATTACTGAGAGTGGGGGCCTTCTTGGAGGGCGCACTATTTTCCCTCTCAGTTTGGCCCTAGCCACTGGAAGCTTCCTTTTAGGGCTTCCTCTTGGCTATAAGTAGGGATTCTGTGTCATTTGTTACTTGGCTTATGATATGATCTCCTTCTTTAGTCTCTTTAAGCTTTCTCTCTCCTGCTTCCTAGGGTTAAGTCTTGCTTATGTGATGCTTTCATAGACTAAATCTAGATCAGCCGTGGCTACGTTCATAACTTGGTGCAAGCATTAAAATCTCCTGCTAATAAGTAGAATAAGGCCATGTTGTGCAAAGCTGGCTATATCATCTGAGAGAGCCTGGAATGGCGGATCACTACCATAGTCTGCAAAAGCTGATGTCTGAGGTGCAAAATAACAAAGTGCTATAAAGAGATCTTGAGGTAGCCCCAAGTAGTGACTAAAGAACTGTAACCAGATGAATCTCGCAAATGGATCACTTTTGAGCAGCTTAAAATGAGTACGATAAAATGCAACACCACCAGAGCCACGTGTGGTTTTTCCTCTCAAGAAAGGCCTATACGTTGAATGCCATGAATAATCCTAAATGCCTGTCGATACATGGGTCTCTGCTAAGAGCAAAATATCACATTTCTGCAAAAGAAAGTGAAAATCCCCTACTGAAGAAGATGAAAGCACACCATTACAATCCCAAAAACTAATTTGTAATGGCTAAGGGGATCTCGGGCTGTTCAGGTGCCCGGGATCCCCGACTTCCTATTGTGAAATTCTATCATAGAATTTAGGCTTGCCTTCAATAAAGACCACTCTTTGATTCCTAGCATTGGCCTCATGAATGACCAATTTCCTCGCTTGCCATTGTGTGTGTGTTAGATCTTCATCCATAAAAATAAAAGTAACTTTGAGCTTAGCTCGAAGGCATAAAGCAACATTGCGTTGTTCAATGGAACGAAACTTTATGAATAAAACTTCATCATCAAATTTGCTTCGCCAAGCAGTGTCAAATCTCTCAATATTATGTGCAAGTTTAGATACAGGAAGGTCTTTCGCCTCATCAAGGGCCTTGTTTCCATTAGGAATACTCCTAACTCGTATATTATGAGCTTGTTGGCTCTTCTCTCTTGTTTTGTAAAAACATTCTCTAAGGTAGAATTCACTAACGAAGGCTGAACTTGGTTAGAGGAATTAGCATCTTGCTTAAGAGCCGAAGCCCAAGTACGAGTTTCTTCCACTTCCTTTGCCAAAGACGAGATTTTACTTTCCACATCTTGTTGCGAATGAAGATCCTGCATCCCTTTCACTTTCATCATGTCGATAGTGCTTTGTAAATTCTTATTTTGAAGACTGACTCTGATAAGTTCTCCATGAAGCATCTGATTTTGTAGCTGCAATTTCTCGAGAAATTGAAGCACTTCTTTGAACTGATGTTGTAAGTAGCTGTGAAGGGAATCAAAGTCGGATAAGTTGCTAGGTTGTAATTATTCTGCAGGGATATGATAGGCATCTATAGAAGATAATATCGGAACCGGTGCATTGGCAATGGCCTGCAATGGAAGATGGGGCGATGACTGGCCGACAAAAGACAGGTCTGTAAAAGAAGAAGAGCCAGTGATGGCCTGGTCAGCGGGAGCAAATGATTGGCAAGCAGGAGAAGAGGGGGCCAAAGGAGACCCCCCCTTTTTGATTGAGGCCATAGCAAGAAAGAGGACCTGAGTGCACAAGTCAGGGTAGGGCAGACAGGACAGGGTAGGACCTGAGCGGACAGGAAATGCGGACAGGTCAGGGTAGGTAGGATCTGAGTGGATAGGGCCTGAGCGGACATGACCAGGACATGACCTGAGCGGACAGGACAGGGTAGGGCGGCAGGACAGAGTAGGGCAAGGGGCGGCGGGCCTGGGTGCAGACAGCAGGGACAGTGGTCAGGGAGCATCTCGTGGAGCACCATCGCTGGCAGGACCATCATCGCTGGCTAAAGAGAGCACAAAGGCAGCACCATCGCTGAGCACTAGAGGGAGCACCATCGTTGAGAGAGAGAGAGAATAGAATTTATTAATGTCTACAGAGTGCCCTTGGGCACATAAGACAAAGAAAAAGTACATCAAAAAAGATCATTGTCCATGCCGGACTTATTTCTATCAGCTAAAACATAGAATAAAACAGAAATAAATCGGAAATAAAACCAAAGCTTAACCTCCAGCTATGGTGAGGGTACAAAAGCAATAGCTTAACCACCAGCTACGTGGAGGAATAAAACTTACTAACTGAGAGAGAAAAACTGTGTGATCTGGCAGGGAGGCACATGATGACCTCTGGTGACGAACTCTGGATCTTGATAGTCGAGGAAGACGATGAAGCTTCGGTCGTCGAGCTGGAATGTCAATCTCACTGTCCGAAGTAGCATCCCTAACTCTTTTCTGAAAGAAAAGTGTAATATGTGGCTGGCTGTGGTCAACATCCCGATCATCCGACAAAAGAGAAGATCTGAAAGAGAACATCTCTCGTAATAGCATACCAACACATCTTGCATCTGGATGGGCAAAGAAGGAACCAAGCGTGAGTGGAATGTCCCAATAGAGACAGTGGTATCTGCCTCTAATCTCATAGTAAGCTGGACATTTGAAAATAAAGTGAAACTCATCCTCAGCCTCCTGTAGTGTACAACACTGACAGAACCGTAAGGGTCGTGGTGTGTCTGTGTATCTGCCTGTCTCAATAGTGAGCTGATGGAAAGAGACCCGAAGCTGACCAATGCGGTAGCGTAGGCCAAAAGACAGTGCCTGAGAGAGATAACTTGGTCTGACGGGAAGCCCTGAAGCATCAAGGTGAAGAAAGTGAGTGTGATAGAACTGAAGCTCAACCCGTGATGGATCCAGGTGAGACCAGACAGTGTGAATGTATGCTCTGTAGATCTGTCGGCTTATGAACGCATGAGTCCCATTTGGGAGGTCAGACATAGATAATCCCCAGCTATGTAGAAAGTACGAAGCATACTGAAACCATGAGGACTTAGCTCGCTGCCCGGCCAAAGTGCGAGAAGATGTAAAAGCCGCTACCACGTATTTGGAAGAATCAAGCTCTGAGACTCTGTGAATGAATGCGATGATTTTGAAAATAGCCTCTACAATCAGTGGAGGAGAAGCAGACTCCGCCAAAATAATCTCACGAAGAACTGACTACTTGGCCCGAATCATCCGGCTAAGCATGTGAACCTGCAAATGCGAGATGTCACTCCAAGTGTCTCTAGATAAGCCTGGACACCATGTCTCTACTGAATACAGTGCAACTGGAGAAACAGTCGAAGAGAAAAGGGGACAGCGTGTATCAGGGTCATCCACGTAATAAGTAGAGGAAAACCTCTCCATCTGAACAAGAGCAGAGCGCCCCTTGCGGAGCCTAGCCAATGCAGCTGGTCTAAAAGAAAGCAATGGACCGGAGAAGAGAACACCCAGGTATGTGTAAGACGCCACTATCTCTAGAAGCTATCCATCATAATAGAACATAGTGTCTCTCATATGCTGTCTGTTGGTGTTGAACACCATAACCTTAGTCTTACCAATGTTCACCATCAGCCCCCATATCTGACAAAAAGTATACAAGGCATCGATAATAGAACCAAATCATCTGCATAAAGAAGGATAGGTATAACAATATCTGCTAGAGGACAGCCATCTTTACCTTCTTCCCGAATGATCCGCTCAAGGTCGTCAATGTATATATATATATATATATATATATATATATATAGAGTGAGAGAGAGAGAGAGCTTTATTAATGTCTTTTCCATGCCAAAAGGCATATAAGACAAATAAGTACATATCAAGTATGTGGACCATCTGGGAGCGTATGAAAATCGTCTCCAAAACTGAAAGAAAAGCATATATAAGGGAGAAAGCAAGAAATGGCTATGTATAATGGAAGCAAGCCGCAGATCAAGTCCTGGAGGTGATATTGCTACTGCTGCTGCTGCTGCTACTACTGAAAAAAAATGTAATACAAGCTGCAGTGGGGAGTGAAACTGAGATCTGCTGCCGTTGTCGAATGTAGGGAGGACGTCTCCTCGTAGTAGGCCGAAGAGGTCTTGGTTGTTGGGTAATGCTGGGAGGTGCGCTGCCTCTGATCTCTGTGGAAAGTCGTGTCCTCATCCTCGTCATCATCATCTAAGTCTGGGATTGGTCGTGAACGTCGTCTGTAAAAAAAGGAGGTAACCTGAAGCTATGTGTCAAGAGCAATCTGATGCTGAGGCTGGAGATCTCGTCGTAATAGAAACATCTCTTGGACCATAAGTGCAACACAGCATGGATCCTCATATGTTACAAGTGAGCACAAAGTAATTGGTGTATCCCTGAACAAGCAATAATATCTCCCACAAATCTCATAATAAGCTGGGCAAATGAAAATAAAATGCTCCTCAATCTCTACTGCACCTTACTAGGGAACATAGCTGGCAGATCCTGTCGTCTCATGGGGTACCCTGAAACCGACGAGTCTCAATCTCAAGCTCGTGTGAAGACACACGGAGCTGACCCAATATGAATCAGAGACCATGTGATAATCTAGATCGTAGGTACAGTGGTAGCAGTGGGGACCTTGATACATCTGTCTCCAATAAATGAAGCCGATAAAAGTCGGGTTTGACACCCAACTGACCATGCCAGGCTCGATCAAGGTAAGCTCTATAAATGAATCGTCTGATGTAGTCATGGGTACCAGAAGGAAGTTCAGTGATAGAGATGCCAAGTGTGCTAAGAAGTCTGGAGGCCTGAGAGAACCAAGCCACATGGTAGCCCTGACTGTGAAGATGCTGAGATGAAATGTGAGAGAGAGAGAGAGAGAGAGAGAGAGAGAGAGAGAGAGAGAGAGAGAGAGAATTAGAATTCTTATTAACATCTTTTGGTACCCAAAGGTACATAAGACAAAAGAGAGTACAATTGTAAGGAGCATTGTCCACGTACAGACTATCTACTAAAGAAAGGAAGAAAAGCTAGCATAGATATCTCTCTATATTGTAAGAAGAAGTATCATAGCTTGACCACCAGCTTAGCCACCTGGTCTGTTGAGGAGACTAGCTACGAGCTAACTGAAAGTAATGAGTGATAGTAGTAGTGGAGCGTGCTGCAGGCTAGCGGGAAGCAGGTGAAAACCTGGTAGTATTGGATCTAGTAGATGCATATGATACTCTCTGTGTCTTCGGTCTTCGAACGGGAACTTCAAAATCCTCAACTGAAATGTCCTCGCTGTCTCGCTTCTGGAAGAACTGGGTAATATGAGCTTGACTATGATCCATATTTGTGTAGGTAAAAGTGAAGCTCGCAGAATATACATCTCCCTCAGCAGAAGACCTACACATTTGGAGTCTGAATACGTGAGCAAGGATCTCAGCGTGAGAGGAGCAATGGTATCGCCCTCTCATCTCATAATATACTAGACAACGAAAGATGAAATGAAACAAAGAGAGAGAGAGAGAGAGAGAGAGAGAGAGAGAGAGAATTAGAATTAGAATTAGAATTAGAATTATATTAATGTCTGTTAAGTACCCGAGGGCACATAAGACAAGTAGAGAGTACATAAAAAAAGGAGCGTTGTCCATGTAGGACTTATTTCTAACAGCTAAACCAGCACTAGAAAATAGAGAGAAAAACAAAGCTTAACCTCCAGCTCTGTTGAGGGTACAATATCAGTAGCTTAACCACCAGCTACACAGAGGGAAAGAGAAAGCTGAAATAAGTTAGCTAACTGGCTAAGTGGATATAAAAAACTGCGTGATACGATGAGAAGCAGGTGTTGGCCTCCGATGAAGAGCCCTGGGCCTGGAGGAGTGAAGAGGATGTTGGAGCTTCGGTCGTCGTGCTAGAATGTTTAACTCACTGTCATAAGTCTCATCTCTATCCCTCTTCTGGAAAAAGTGCATAATGTGGGACTGGCTATGATCCATATCAGAAACATCCAATAAAAAGGAAGATCTTAGAGTAAACATCTCTCGCAATAATAAGCCAACACATCTCGCATCTGAGAAGGCAAGGAAAGAAGCAAGTGTAAGTGGAGTATCTCTGTATAAGCAATGGTATCTGCCTCTGATCTCATAGTAGGCTGGGCATCGGAAAATAAAATGGAACTCATCCTCAATCTCCTTTAAAGAGCAGCACTGACAAATCCGTAGTGGTCGAGGTGTGTCTGTGTATCTGCCTGTCTCAATAGCAAGCTGGTGAGAAGAGGCTAAACTGACCAAGACGGTAACGCATGCCGAAAGATAACGTCTGAGACAAATAACCCGATCGAATGGGAAGCCCGGAAACATCCAGCTGAAGAAGATGAGTGTGATAAAAATGAAGCTTGACCCGTGCTGGATCTGGGTGAGACCACACTGTGCTGATGTAAGCTCTGTAAATCTGCTGGCGGATATATGCATGTGTCCCGTTCGAGAGATCAGATATAGATAAACCCCACCTACTCAAAAGGTCAGAAACACACTAAAACCATGAGGACTTAGCCTACTGACTAGCTAGAGTGTGAGAGGATGTGAAAGCTATAGCAACATATCTGGATGAATCAAGCTCCGAGACTCTATGAATGAATGTGATAATCCGAAATATAGCCTCGACAATCAGTGTTGGTGAGGCAAACTCTGCCAGTATGATATCATGGGGAACTGACTGCTTCGCACGGATCATCCGGCTAAGCATAAGGATCTGCAAACGTGAAATATCACTCCAAGTATCTCTGGACAAGCCAGGACACCATGTCTCTACTAAATATAGAGCCACCGGAGAGACAGTGGCAGAAAAAAGGCGACAGCGTGTATCAGGATCATGTACATAGTAAATAGAGGAAAACCTCTCCATCTGGACAAGAGCAGAGTGCCCCTTGCGGAGCCTAGACAGTGCAGCTGGTCTAAAAGTGGGCAATGGACCAATAAAAAGGACACCTAAGTAAGTATAAGAGGCTACTATCTGCAGAGAGAGAGAGAGAGAGAGAGAGAGAGAGAGAGAGAGAGAGAGAGAGAGAGAGAGAGAGAGAGAGAGAGAGAGAGAGAGAGAGAAAGAAAGAAAGCTTTATTAATGTCTTTTCCATGCCAAAAGGCATATAAGACTAGTAAATGTACATGTCAAGTATGTGGTAACCATAGGAGCGTATGAAACGTCTCCAAAACAGTAAAAAAGTAGCAATCTAGAGCTAAAGCTATAAATTGAAATAGATGTGATGCTATTAGAAACATGTGGGAGCATGTATACTGCTAACAGTCATGAGTGAGATATGACGCTGTCATCTAGTCCTGTCCTGCTGGTGCTGATGATATAGAAGGATGTAATACGGCCTGTGGCATGAAGGGCCACTGGTGGTCTCTGACGTCGTCTGAGAGGATGAAGAGGTCTCCTCGTGATAGGTCGAGTAGCTCGTGCTGCAACATGGGTATGTGTGGGACGCTGTCTCTGGTCTCTGTGGGCAATTAGGTCATCATCATCATCGTCACCGTTATCAAAACGTCCTCTCCTCCTGGAGAAGAAAGAAGTGATCTGAGGCTGAGAAACCTGACTCGGCTGGGCTGTCTGATACAAATCCTGTCGTAGTATAAACATCTCTCGTATCATGAGTGCCGCGCATCAGGGAATCCTCATAAGCTATGAGCGATCGTAAGGTGACAGGTGTGTCTCGGAACAAACAGTGGTATCTCCCTCTGATCTCATAATATACCGGGCACCTGAAGAGAGAGAGAGAGAGAGAGAGAGAGAGAGAGAGAGAGAGAGAGAGAGAGAGAGAGAGAGAGAGAGAGAGAGAGAGAGAGAGAGAGAGAAAGAAAGAAAGAAAGTAATGTCTGTTGAGTGCCCAAGAGCACATAATCATGATAGTGCGGTAGTTATCGACATTCATTGGATCACCAGCCTTGAGAATGGGATGGAGAAGATTCGTGCACCAATTGGTGGGGAAGTCGGAGGTAACAGACATGTTAAAAGTGTGGGCAATGTAAGGAGAGAGAAGTTGGGAGACAGGTTTGAGGAAGTCCGAGTTAAGTGAGTCGACGTCTTTCACTTTATGGGGTTGGGCTTTACAAATCGCGGATTCAACTTGGTCAGAGGTAAAAAGAGAAAATGTAGCGGGTCAAGAGATAGGGATAGGGGGAGCATCTGTAGTGTATAATCGAGTAGCATATTCCACCCACCCCCCGTAGGAATGGTCTAAATACTGAGTGCCAAGAGAAATTTGTCACCATAAGGAGAGGGCGAAATTGAGACTCATGAGTCTCTGCTAGAAGTAAAATATCTGTACAAGCAAGAAAGGACTGCAAGTCACCTGCAGAAGAGGAAGAGTGGAAGCCATTACAATTCCAAAAACCAATACGAAGCTTCATAGGAGATCTCGAGTTGCTTCCATGCCCGGGAGCCCCAATTCCCTATAGAGAGCGTTCATAGTATCGTGGCTTGCCGTCAATAAACACCACCCGTTGCCCTTTTTCCTTAGCTTCTTGTATGATTTTTTTCCTTGCTAACCATTGCGTATGAGTTAAATCATCATCCATAAAAATAAAAGTCCCTTTCAGCTTGGCTCGAAGTTTCAAAGCAGCATTACGATGTACGAGAGACCGGAATTTAATAAATAAAACGTTCTTGTCATACTTGCCTCTCCAAGCAGTTTCAAATCCCTCAGTTGAGTGTGAAATTTTATTGGTAAGTAAATCCTTAGCTTCCTCAAGAGGTTTTCCAGCATTTGAGATGCCTTTCACTCTAATATTAAGAGCTTTTTTGGCTCTTTTCTCTTGCTCAGAAAATATGCTTTCTAGTCTTGAGTCAATTGAAACATTCGTAGGCAAGTCGATCATACCATTATCTTTCTTGAACAGTGCTGCCCATGATTTTGCCTCTTCCACTTGTTTCTCAAGGCTGGAACTCTTGTTAGAAGTTTCTGCAAGATCCGTAGTAGATGATGGTAATAGTGTTCGTATCTGGCCGATCTCATCCCGCAGTTTTTGAACCTCCAATTTGAGCGTTGCATTTTCTCCTTGTACTTCTGAAAATAGTGCATACAATTGCCCTACATGATAATGAACGTCTTCCGGCAGAATAGAGCGAGGGATAGTTGGAGGTGAGACTTTAGATAGTACAAATGGAGGAGTAGAAGGATTACGAGGAAGAGCATAGGGAGGTGTAGCTGGTTCTATTTGATTTAAAGCGATGGCTCAGATGGTCAGACCAACGATGGCTCAGACCTCCTAACTCAAACAGCGATGGCCAGATGGCTCAAACCAGCGATGGCTCCCTCCTGGCTCAGACCTACAGCGATGGCAGCGATGGCTCAGACCAGCGATGGCTCAGAGAGAGAGAGAGAGAAAGTGGAGTTAAACTTCGGAGGGAAAGATATAAAATCAAAAAAGATAGTAGATATTCAATAATTGAGAAGTTAAAACTTAGGAGAGAGGAGATAAAAGAGGGGTTGTTGGAAGAGAGAGAGAGAGAGAGAGAGAGAGAGAGAGAGAGAGAGAGAGAGAGAGAGAGAGAGAGAGCTTTTTAAATGTCTTTTCCATGCCAAAAGGCATATGAGACAAAAAGTACATATCAAGTGTGTGGTGCAATTAGGAGCGTGCAAAACGTCTCCAATAACGATAAGAAAACATATATGAGATGTAACCACTAAAACAACTAATCAATAGCCACCCACTAGCCGTCCAGCAGTCAACAACATTTTTCAGGGGGCAGTTCAGCACCCTTGAGAGGGAATGCTGATTGCTCGCCAAAATAAAATCAGCATCATGAGGTAGATCATACTTGAGCCCAGGAAAAACGTTATTCTTGAAGATATTGTGAACAATTTTGTATAATTTGTCCCTCATAAGGCCTTTTTTTTGAAAGGCATTAATTAGCGTCTATACTTCTAACATGAAAGTATTATGATTGCTACAGCAGTATATGGCAGCAATGACCTGCAAAATTATGACTCTAGATGAGTTAAATATAGATCTATCGGATGCGAGATGAATATACTGAAAAACAGATAAGGGTAGACCCCTCCTTTTATCGTATTTGGCCATATGAAAACACCCAGGTGTCAAATTTAGTTGTAATGTTTAAGAAACTGAAAGTATAGTTTTCAACAATGTCAGACTTGATATCAAGATATCTAAGTGGATAAATCCAAAAAGGGTTAGTCTCACTTGTGGTTGCTCTTTGTCTAGAGAAAACATAACCTTGGGGTTATTGGCAAAACAAACATCATCTATGTAACGGAAAGTATATTCAAAAACCCGCATACTGTCAAGCTCGCCAAGTTTTGCAAGTCTCTTGATAAATGTATTTTATAGTAGGTCAGATACCAATTACACCACATAGGGGAACAAGAAAAAGGAAAGAATTTGATAAGGTTGTTCATCATAAACCACACAGCATGGTCGAACCAAATAATGGAGGAGTTGTTATTGCATTTGTCACCACAAGAAAGGCCTTTTCTAGTTCCAGATGCGGGCTTGGTGTAAATTCATCCTTTTAAAACCAATCTCAAAATGACCTCTAGTTCTGGCCCAAGTTTGCTCAGAAGGACGTCTAGAAGGCTCAAATTTATTAATGCTGATCACAATATTGAAAGTAGTGGGAGTGTCAAAAGCAGGATTTTTATGCAAAATAGCGAGTTTACAAGTCTGAATCTCGGCATCAGTCAAGTGGGCAAGCATAATTCAGAGTTCAATAGAGATAGGGGCAAGAAAATTAACTGTGGGTAGACTCTAGAGTTTAAGGCAGTTTTAGTTGCTTTGAACTCAATGGTTTGCATAGGGACTAATGGGACTTGGCAGCTTTTGGCTTGGCAAAACTCAAAGGAGGATTGACTGTCAATACCACAAATTTGTTGAGAAAACATTTCTCATTGAGAAGCACTTTTTTCATCTAGATCCTCCATAAAAACTAAAGGGTGTGGAGAAAGAGGTGGAGCAATGATAGGGGAAGATACCTCAAAAGTAACACCATTCTCTTTTTCAAGACAAGTAAAAACCTTACGTATGTGAGAGTAGCAAAATTTCTCTTCCTCTTCAAACTTATCAACACAACTAAAATATGCATTGAAAATCCTAAAATGTACTCCAAAAACTACATACAAAGAGCAGTGAACCATGCTAGAGGTAGATCGCTGGCCAACATGCACTCACATACTTGAAAAACGTTTTATCCAAGCTTCAATAGTCAAAACAATGCCTTATGGACCAACGCCCCATTGTACACCATGAATGAGCACAATTGCTAGCCAAAAATTGCAATGGGAAGAGGAGGAAGAAGAAAGAACTTTCAGCATGAGAGAGGAGTACATCGCTGCCCCACTCCCTCTTTAATTGTTTTTTCAAGTCATAGTAGGGCTCCCTATTAGCTACAATGCCCATCGTTGGATCAAAAGCCCTGAGAAAGGACAAATCCTCACCGTCTGTAAGAAACTTGTTGTTACGAGCTCGTAACCAGTGCCGAACCCTAGGGAACACAGATAGGTCAGATACCACAGTCAGGGTCGTGTCCAGTGTACATGACCAACAGGGCAAGACAATGTGAGTAGTGTGCCCCAGCACGGTCCATAGCCATGGCGGGCCTAACACAGCCTAGGGACCCTGTCAGCAGGATAGGGCCCCCAGTTGGGTCCCGACGTGCAGTCGACCACGTCAGTGCCACGTGGCCGACACTTGGCAGTTGCATGCTACCAGTCCTCACACTGGGCTAGGAGGGGCTTACTCTATATCAGGGAGTAGGCAAGGTTGGGTGGATCAGTTAGTGTTTGCCCTACTGTGGTGTTAGGATTTATTACACTGGTATCAGAGCCATCTCCATCCTAGGGAGTTAGGAGCAGCAGTAGAGAAAGCTATCAGAAGATAGGAAGTGTTTCTCAGATTCTCAGAGAGGAATAGAGGAGGAGGATCGCTGTAGGAGCAGCCTTCAAACTTCTGATTTCCACTGAGAAATCACAGTAGCAAGGAGTCAGATTCCAAGTGTAGGTAACTCGCTGAAAAAACAGCTGTTTCTCACTGAGTTTAGAGGATTCTCTATAGTTTTCCCATCGAAATTAGAGTAGGAAGAAGCCAGCACCTCCATCGCTGTACAGTCAGAGACCTACATCTGATTTCCAGGGAAAAGGTTATTGGTTCTCAGCGAGTTTGAAGCCAAAAAAGAGGAGCAGGGCCAGCGCTGCCAGTGCTTCTGAAAATCTGGTTTTGCGACAAGTTTTTGGGCCCCAACGTCAGAGATTTGGAGCAAGAGGATTCCTACCAAATCAGCGAGTAGGAGACTTCTGAAATTTCAGAATTCAGAAGGGTTTTTGGACTTCACATTTGCCATTTTGTGGACAAATTGAGATGTTGTCAGACCAACGAGGGGGGATAGCAAAAGTTTCAGATCTTGTTGCACATTTTCCAACCTCAAATCAGATTGAGAAAGAAGCTGAGAAGGGCTTTTCTGTATTCTCTCTGTGGAAGTACAGTTCTCAGAAAGAGCTAAGTTTCCTTTCCCTTGTACAGTTGTAAATTACTCTTTTAGAATTTTTTTTTCCTTCAGAAGTTAAGGTAACTCTCTTTCAGTTCCGAAGATGACCACTCCTCAGGGACCTGATCAACCCCCGGAGAGAGGCTTCGACGAACTTGAAACAGAAGCCTTGGCTTACAGAAAAGGGAAGGAACCCAAGGAAGTAGAAGAACAGGAACAGTTCGCCAAAGAACTCGACGAACTGGTTACCAAGGAGCAGTTCCTCCAATTGGTAACAGAAGTGGATGAACTGAAGTTGGCATTAGCCAATTTCAAGTCCAGTGTGGACGACTCGTTCGCTGAACTCAAAAACTTGATTTTGAGTTCCGCGAAAGGAAGCCTTCCCTCCACTTCTCAGTTATCCCCTTCTCCACTTCCATCAGTTTCGAGTGAGACCTTACGGTCTCACCCCAGTGTTTTTAAAGATTTAAAGCCTCCTACTTTTAATGGGGAAGAGAAGGATAGAAATGCAGATATTCTACAAACCTTCCTCAGCAAATGGAAGAACATTCATGCTCTGAAACAGACCCCTGACCATTTGCAAGCTATTGAGGCCAGTCTTTCCTTAGGGCCTATGGCCTATAAGTGGTGGTTAAATCTCCAGGAGACTGGGCAGACTCCCCGGTCATGGAAAGCTTTTGAAGAAGCTTTCCTAAGAGAATTTCTACCAGAGAATGAACTGGATAGAGTCTGGGAAGCCTGGGAAAGAACAGTAATGGATAAATCCCTCATCCAATATATCTCGCAGTATCGAGAAGCAATTTTAAAGATTAAAAATATGGATGACTATCAGAAAATCAGGGGATTTGTCCGTGGCCTCAAAGATGAATATAAAGTAGAGGTCCAGAGAAACTCGCCTACTACCCTTGAGCAAGCTCTCAAATATGCTCAAATCTATGATGATTCAGTGGGTAGGAAGAGAGCGAAACAGCAACCACTTTCTGAGCAGCTTCCTCAGAAAGACTTTCAATTTAAAAAGAAATTTTTAAAAAGAAAGAAAGAAGATAAATTTAAAGGTGAAGCTCCTCAGAAACGCCCTTCACTCATACAGCCCTTAAAACCAGATGATTTTGAGAAAGCCAAACAAGAACGTTTGTGCTTTGTGTGTATGGGCAAGGGACACACAGTCAGACAGTGTCCCAAGGGGCCTTTCACTAAAAAAGATAAAAAAGATAAAAAACAAGTTCATCTTGTTCAGACTGTATGTTTCCCCAATGACTCGGCAGCTTCCGAGATCAAAGTGTATCATGAAGATCATGAACACTGTTGCCAGCTGACCTCTGCAATGCTAGCGAGACCCTTCAGCTTTGGGCCGCATGACCTAGTACGTATGCATGGGAAAGTTGGTAACCAGTTAGTAAGAGTCATGGTTGATGATGGGGCAACCCATAATTTCATCAACCACACCCTGGTTAAAAAGCTTAAACTACCAGAGGTACTTAGTCAGCATAGGTACATAGTTTCATTAGCTAAGGGTGAAGATAAAAAAATATGGGAAACTATGGTAAGTAAGTTAAATCTTGGTATTCAGGGGTACCAAGATGAAATAAACTTTCAAATAATGCACCTGGATTGAACAGACATTGTTCTCGGGAGAGACTGGCTCTACAGTTTAGGACCTTCCCTCCACAGAAACTATCAGGAGAAAACCCTCAGCTTTCAGCATAAAGGCCGAGAGATCCAGTTGCATGGGTAGCATGATGTTCCCAACAGCCCTATGGTCTGCAGTTCAGAGCTCTATCAGCTAATCGGAGACGAAGACCATCAGGTATTCTTATGTGACTTTCAGTTTATTCCTGAAGTTTCTATTTCCAGTTCTATTCAGCAGAAAATCAGTAAATTAGAAACTTTATTGTCTAAATTTAAAGATGTTTTTCCTGAAGATTTGCCACATGGTTTACCACCTAGCAGAGAGGTAGATCATGTAATAAACCTAGTACCAGGTACAACACCTGTTTCTAAACCTCCGTATCGGGTCAGCCGAACAGAGGATGAAGAAATAACTAGACAGTTAACAGACTATCTTGGGAAAGGCCAAATTCAGACCAGTAGTTCACCATGGGCCTCACCAGTCCTGTTGGTGAAAAAGAAGGAGGGGTCTATGCGTCTTTGCGTAGATTACAGAGCCCTCAATAAAGTCACAATTAAGAATAAATACCCTATGCCTCGGGCAGACGAGTTGTTTGATCAACTCGACGGGGCTAAGTTTTTCAGCAAGATAGACCTCAGATCGGGATATCATCAAGTCCGTATAAAATCGGAAAATGTCTCGAAAACAGCTTTTAGGACTCGTCACGGTCATTATGAGTTTAAGGTGATGCCATTTGGGCTCACAAATGCTCCAGCTACCTTTATGACCTTGATGAACAGTGTCCTCAGACCATACTTGGGTAAGTTTGTAGTCGTATTTTTAGATGACATCCTCGTCTACAGCAAAACGAGGAAGGAGCATCTAAAACACCTCAGAAAGGTGTTTCGACTGCTCAGAAAGCATAAGCTTTATGCTAAACAATCCAAGTGTGAATTCTTCGTTGAAGAAGTAGCATATTTGGGTCACATTATCTCTTCAGATGGGATTAAGATGGACCCAAATAAGGTTAAAGCCATACTCAGTTGGCTGAGACCTCAGAATATTTTGGAACTTCAAATCTTTCTTGGTCTGGCGGGATATTACAGACGATTTGTCAAGGAATATGCTCAGATAGCAGTTCCTATGACAAATCTTCTTAAGGGGAAGGGAAAGGAGTTCATTTGGGAGTCCGCACAACCGGAGAGCTTTGATGCTCTCAAAACAGCCTTAGCTACAGCACCAGTCTTAAAAGTCGTCGACCCCAATCAGCCATTTGTGGTCGAAACAGATGCTAGCGACTTTGCAGTAGGTGCCGTGCTAACTCAGGGTGGACGACCAGTTGCGTTCGAGAGTAAAAAACTCGAGCCAGCTCAGACTAGGTACTGTGCCTATGAAAAGGAACTCTTTTCTATAGTCCATGCCCTTAAGACTTGGAGGCATTATTTGTATGGTGCCAACTTTGAGGTCCTGACAGACCATGAGAGTCTCAGATACCTTTGCAATCAACCTGAGCTTAGAGGTCGGAAAGCTCGTTGGGCAGAGTTGATGCAAGAGTTTGACATGTCTATCAGATATAGGCGTGGAAAATTCAATACAGTAGCAGATGCCCTTAGCAGAATGCCTATGATAAACGAGCTGAGTTTTACTCAAATTTGTAATGAGTTACTCGAGTCCTTGAGAGGGAAATGTCAGCATGATGCATTCTTCTCTATTATCTGGAACTCAGTCCAGAATAGACAGTTACAGACTCCAGAACCAGTTCCCGGGGTTGGTGCCAGTTCATCCAAGAATACGGCAGCTTCCGTTGAGGATGATGATGAGTCCGAGTATACGTCGTCAGATGACGTTGAGGATTCTGAGCCTGTATTACCCAAGCAAACCCCTGTGGTTGAGGGTCAGTTGACTCAAGGATTCAAATGGAAACAGTATTCCATTCAGGACGAGTACTTGCTCTATAGAGATAGAGTATGTGTCCCCAATTCAGAGGATTATAGGCAGCAGGTCCTATATGAATGTCATGACAATCCTAGCGCGGGACACCCAGGCATACAGAAGACCTATGAGCTTCTTCGTAGGCAATTTTTCTGGCCCAGTATGAAAAAGGACGTCCACCAGTATGTAACCAGTTGCCAGAAATGTCAAGTAAATAAAGCAGAGCGTTTAAAGGCAGGAGGGTTGTTGCAGCCCTTAGAAATACCAGCTGGTAAATGGGAGAGTATCTCCATGGATTTTATAGTAGGCCTGCCTAAAACCCAAAAGGGTAATGACGCTATATGGGTCACAGTTGACCGTCTGACCAAAATGGCTCATTTTATTCCAACCAAAACAACAGTTAGAGCTCCAGAGTTAGCGAGGTTGTTTGTAGACGGGCTATTAAAATTGTACGGTCTACCTTCCGGCATAGTCAGCGACCGGGACAGTAAGTTTAATGGAAATTTTTGGAGGGCAGTATTCCATCATCTCCATACTAAACTTAATATGAGTACCACCGACCATCCACAGACGGACGGTCAAACAGAAAGGGTAAATCAAGTGCTGGAGGATATGCTTCGTGCATACGTCAGCAAGAGGCAGACTAATTGGGAGGAGTATCTCTCGATATTAGAGTTTGCTTACAACAGTACCAAACATTCAGCTACGGGATACAGCCCATTTATGCTGATGTACGGTTTTCAGCCACACTCACCCACAGCTATAGGGTTTAAACAAGAAAAAGTTGAAGCAGCCAGAAACTTTTTAGAAGACCTAAACCAGATGATAGAACATGCTAAGCGTAGCATTAGACAATCCCAGGATCGAGCCAGGCATTATGCAGATCTACACAGACGGGATGTGCAGTTCTCCACTGGTGAGAAAGTCTACTTGAGAGTCCCAGTTGACTCTAAAACCCTCAAATCAGGAGTGTGTGCTAAGTTGTCTCCAAGGTATTGTGGTCCCATTACCATCAGTAGGAGACTAGGCGAGGTCACCTATGAACTAGAACTCCCACACAGCAGTAAGGTTTTTCCAGTCTTTCATGTAAGTCAGTTACGAAAAGCCTTAACCAGATCAGATAATCTGGTAGGGGACAGTGTTCTAGTTCTCCCATTGGATCCTCAACAACCTCCACATGAACCAGAGGAAATTCTTGATAGTAGAGAGACGCAGACTCGTCATACTCTATACCGAGAATATCTGGTTAAGTGGAATGATCAGCCTGTTGAGAATGCCACTTGGGAAAGAGGCAGCGTCCTTCGCAAGATTTTTCCAGACTTTGTCTTAGAGGACCAAGACGGTTCTTAAGGGGGAGGGAGTGTTACGAGCTCGTAACCAGTGCCGAACCCTAGGGAACACAGATAGGTCCGATACCACAGTCAGGGTCGTGTCCAGTGTACATGACCAACAGGGCAAGACAGTGTGAGTAGTGTGCCCCAGCACGGTCCATAGCCATGGCGGGCCTAACACAGCCTAGGGACACTGTCAGCAGGATAGGGCCCCCAGTTGGGTCCCGACGTGCAGTCGACCACGTCAGTGCCACGTGGCCGACACTTGGCAGTAGCATGCTACCAGTCCTCACACTGGGCTAGGAGGGGCTTACTCTATATCAGGGAGTAGGCAAGGTTGGGTGGATCAGTTAGTGTTTGCCCTACTGTGGTGTTAGGATTTATTACACTTGTGGGGCAAGTTATTGCACATCCCAAGAACCTCCCTTTTAAGAAAGAAAAACCAATCTTGATTACATTATCGTAGATGTGGTTAACTAAGTAACGTAAAAAAAAACCGGTACTCTCTTTATAAGAGTTTTCGAAATGAGCACATAGTCGTATAGGGGTTGTATTTGTAGCCTTGTTCAGCATTAGCACGGGAAGTAATTTGATAAAATAGCATCCATGTGTGTGTGTATGAGAGAGAGAGAGAGAGAGAGAGAGAGAATAGAATAGTATAGAATATATTAATGTCTATCAGGTGCCCTTGGGAACATAAGACAAAGAAAAAGTACATCAGAAAGGAGCATTGTCCATGTTGGCCTTATTTCTATCAACTAAAGCTAAAAGACAAATAAACTGGAAATAAAACCAAAGCTTAAGCTCCAGCTATGGTGAGGGTACAAAAGCAGTAGCTTAACCACCAGCTATGCGGAGGAATAAAACTCACTAACTGAAAGAGAAAAACTGTGTGATCTGGTGTGAGGCACATGGTGGCCTCTAATGACGAACTCTGGATGGTTGAGGAAGACACTGGAGCTTCTGTTGGACTCTCGCAAAAGTAAACCAACACTTCTCGCATTCGAATAGGCAAAGAAGGAACCAAGCGTGAGTGGAGTGTCCCGATAGAGACAGTGGTATCTGCCTCTGATCAAGCTGGACATAAGAAAATAAAGTGAAACTCATCCTCAACCTCCTGCAATGTACAACACCGACAGATCCGTAATGGTCGTGGCATGTCCATACCATCTATTGTAAGTGCGTGGTGGCTGAGCACGCTGGGCCTTCGCCCTCACCGGTATGACTGCCTCATCATCTGATAGGTCATCACGCTCCCGCTTCTAAAAGAAGCTAGTAATGAGATGCTGGCTAGAATCAGTAATACTCTCCGATGGTAGCAAAGAGGCTCTCAACATAAGCATCTCTCGTAGTAAAAGGCCGACACATCTGGGATCCTGATAGTCCAAAAATGTACTGAGGGTAATAGGGGTGTCACGATATAAACAGTGATATCGGCCACGTATCTCATAGTATGTAGGGCATATAAAGATAAAATGAAACTCATCCTCCACTACACCCAATGTGCATATCTGGCATATCCGATGCTCTCTCAAAATGCCTGAATATCTGCCTGTCTCAATAGCAAGCTGATGTGAAGAGACTCGTAACTGTCCCAATCTGTATCGGAGCCCAAAAGAAAGAGGAAGAGAGAGATATAAAGGTCTAACAGGGAGTCTCAAACTATCTCTGCGTAAGATATGTGTGCCATAGAAGGTAAGCTTGACTCTCTCATGGTCAGGACGATCCCATACTATGTGACAATAGCTCCGATACAGCTGCTGTCTAATAAATGTATGAGTTCCTTGTGGGAGATCCAGCATCGAGAAGCCCCATGACTGAAAGAAAGCCGCCACATCACCATACCAAGAAGATCTAGCCTGCTGTCCAGCTATAGTCTGAGAAGAAGTAAGCGCTGCCCTCACGTATCTGTGAGTATCCATGGTCTCAAGTCGATGTAGAAAGGTAACAATCTGAAACATAGCCTCTACCACCATGGGGAGTGAGGCGAACTCCACTAAAAGAATCTCATGAGGAACTGACGGCTTTGCACGAATCATCCTCCCTAACATAGTAATCTGCAGACGAGTGATGTCTCTCCAAGTACTCTGAGATATCCCTGGGCACCAGACCTCAGAGAGAGAGAGAGAGAGAGAGAGAGAGAGAGAGAGAGTGTGTAATAGATCCTAACACCACAGTAGGGCAAACACTAACTGATCCACCCAACCTTGCCTACTCCCTGATATAGAGTAAGCCCCTCCTAGCCCAGTGTGAGGACTGGTAGCATGCAACTGCCAAGTGTCGGCCACGTGGCACTGACGTGGCCGACTGCACGTCGGGACCCAACTAGGGGCCCTGTCCTGCTGACAGGGTCCCTAGACTGTGTTAGGCCCGCCATGGCTATGGACCGTGCTGGGGCACACTACTCACACTGTCTTGCCCTGTTGGTCGTGTACGCTGGACACGACCCTGACTGTGGTATCTGACCTATCTGTGTTCTCTAGGGTTCGGCCCTGGTCACGAGCTCGTAACACTCCCTCCCCCTTAAGAACCCTCTTGGTCCTCTAAGACAAAGTCTGGAAAAATCTTGCGAAGGACGCTGCCTCTTTCCCAAGTGGCATTCTCAACAGGCTGATCATTCCACTTGACCAGATATTCTCGGTATAGAGTATGACGAGTCTGCGTCTCTCTACTATCAAGAATCTCCTCTGGTTCATGTGGAGGTTGCTGAGGATCCAATGGGAGAACTAGAACACTGTCCCCTACCAAATTTTCTGATCTGGTTAAGGCTTTTCGTAACTGACTTACATGAAAGAGTGGAAAAACCTTACTACTGTGTGGGAGTTCCAGTTCATAGGTGACCTCGCCTAGTCTCCTATTGATGGTAAAGGGACCACAAACCTTGGAGACAACTTAGCACACACTCCTGATTTGAGGGTTTTAGAGTCAACTGGAACTCTCAAGTAGACTTTCTCACCAGCGGAGAACTGCACACCCCGTCTGTGTGGATCTGCATAATGCACACCCCGTCTGTGTGGATCTGTATAATGCCTGGCTCGATCCTGGGACTGCCTAATGCTACACTTAGCATGTTCTATCATCTGGTTTAGGTCCTCTAAAAAGTTTCTGGCTGCTTCAACTTTTTCTTGTTTAAACCCTACAGCTGTGGGTGAGCGTGGCTGAAAACCGTACATCAGCATAAATGGGTTGTATCCCGTAGCTGAATGTTTGGTATTGTTGTAAGCAAACTCTAATATCGAGAGATACTCCTCCCAATTAGTCTGCTTCTTGCTGACGCATGCACGAAGCATATCCTCCAGTACCTGATTTACCCTCTCTGTTTGACCGTCCGTCTGTGGATGGTCAGTGGTACTCATATTAAGTTTAGTATGAGGCCTAATGCTACCAAAATTTCCAAAATTTCCTGGGACTGCCCTCCAAAAATTTTCATTAAACTTACTGTCCCGGTCGCAGACTATGCCGGAAGGTAGACCGTACAATTTAAATAGCCCGCCTACAAACAACCTCGCTAACTCTGGAGCTCTAACGGTTGTTTTGGTCGGAATAAAATGAGCCATTTTGGTCAGATGGTCAACTGTGACCCATATAGCGTCATTACCCTTTTGGGTTTTAGGCAGGCCTACTATAAAATCCATGGAGATACTCTCCCATTTACCAGCTGGTATTTCTAAGGGCTGCAACAACCCTCCTGCCTTTAAACGCTCTGCTTTATTTACTTGACATTTCTGGCAACTGGTTACATACTGTTGGGTGTCCTTTTTCATACTGGGCCAGAAAAATTGCCTACGAAGAAGCTCATAGGTCTTCTGTATGCCTGGGTGTCCCGCACTAGGATTGTCATGACATTCATATAGGACCTGCTGCCTATAATCCTCTAAATTGGGGACACATACAGCAAGTACTCATCCTGAATAGAATACTGTTTCCATTTGAATCCTTGAGTCAACTGACCCTCAACCACTGGGGTTTGCTTGGCTATTGCAGGCTCAGAATCCTCAACGTCATCTGACAACATATACTCGGACTTATCATCATCCTCAACAAAGCTGCCGTATTCTTGGATGAACTGGCACCAGCCCCGGGAACTGGTTCTGGAGTCTGTAACTGTCTGCTCTAGACTGAGTTCCAGATAGTAGAGAAGAATGCATCATGCTGGCACTTCCCTCTCAAGGACTCGAGTAACTCATTACGAATCTGAGTAAAACTCAGCTCGTTAATTATAGGCATTCTGCTAAGGGCATCTGCTACTGTATTGAATTTCCCCCGTCTATATCTGACAGACATATCAAACTCTTGTATCAACTCTGCCCAACGAGCTTTCCGACCTTTAAGCTCTTTCATGGTCTGTCAGGACCTCAAAGTTGGCACCATACAAATAATGCCTCCAAGTCTTAAGGGCATGGACTATAGAAAAGAGTTCCTTTTCATAGGCACTGTACCTAGTCTGAGCTGGCTCGAGTTTTTTACTCTCGAACGCAACTGGTCATCCACCCTGAGTTAACACAGCACCTACTGCAAAGTCGCTAGCATTTGTTTCGACCACAAATGGCTGATTGGGGTCGACGACTTTTAAAACTGGTGCTGTAGCTAAGGCTGTTTTGAGAGCATCAAAGCTCTCCTGCTATGCGGACTCCCAAATGAACTCCTTTCCCTTCCCCTTAAGAAGATTTGTCAGGGAACTGCTATCTGAGCATGTTCCTTGACAAATCGTCTGTATATCCCGCCAAACCAAGAAAGATCTGAAGTTCCAAAATATTCTGAGGTCTTAGCCAACTGAGTATGGCTCTAACCCTATTCGGGTCCATTTTAATCCCATCTGACGAGATAATGTGACCCAAATATGCTACTTCTTCTACGAAGAATTCACACTTGGATTGTTTAGCATAAAGCTTATGCTTTCTGAGCAGTCGAAACACCTTTTTGAGGTGTTTTAGATGCTCCTTCCTCGTTTTGCTGTAGACGAGGATGTCATCTAAAAATACGACTACAAACTTACCCAAGTATGGTCTGCGGACACTGTTTATCAAGGTCATAAAGGTAGCTGGAGCATTTGTGAGCCCAAATGGCATCACCTTAAACTCATAATGACCATGACGAGTCCTAAAGGCTGTTTACGGGACATCTTCCGATTTTATACGGACTTGATGATATCCCGATCTAAGGTCTATTTTACTGAAAAATTTAGCCCCGTCGAGTTGATCAAACAACTCGTCTGCCCGAGGCATAGGATATTTATTCTTTATTGTGACTTTATTGAGGGCTCTGTAATCTACGCAAAGACGCATAGACCCCTCTTTCTTTTTCACCAAAATATGTGATTTACAAGATTTCATAGATGATGGTGAATCTTGTTTTTCATGGAGACCCATGAGGAGTAGAGAAAATCTTTGAACTTTCCTAGATACACATAGGATTCAAGTGGGATTGCATAAAAATTCAAAAATTCTTAATGACCATCTCTTTTAGTTGTGCATCAAGATGAGCATGGTAGATGCATTTGGATCAAGCTTCGAGGTGGTCGTATAGGACTAGAGCAAGACACCTAGGTCATTGCACCATCTTATTTTTTTCCAATAACCTCCTTATATGCCAACGAGACAAAGTCATTATGTAGAGGTTGTGAGTAACTCTTTCTTGCAGATACATTAGTAGCAATCATGACACTATCTAACAGGATGCTGGGATGTTTCATATCTCAGGTGGGTCTCTCAGAGATGATCACTAGCACTATTGTAGTGAAGATGGAGTGCCAGCTCTCTCCAAACCCATTTCGTCTTTATATCGAAGCTTGAAATGGCTATCGCATGAGATGGTAGTTAGGGTTGCTTGTTGGAAAATATTCTAATATCTATTCTACTTTATGCAAATGATCTTGGTCTCTTTTTCTCAAGAGGGCTGCAACGACACATTTACACACTACACTCATTTTTTTCTGGACAGCGATTATAGGTCAATGCATAGTTCCTAGGTGCACCTAAGGAACACATTCCGCCAAAGTATCACCACATTAGAAGCATGATAGAGATTTAAGATATCCATGTCACCTACATCCGGTCAAAGGAGATGGTGGCAGATATTATGATCCCTTGAACCTCTTTCTCCGCACATATCCCTTGAACCTCTTTCTTTCTTCTTTCATCATTGACAATGAGGTCTTGGATTTGCTTTGGAGTGGTGCTAGAATGTACTCAAGTTTGGAAAGCAAAGGGCTAGTAATAGGGGAATAGACATCTGCAGAAAATTGTAGATAGATTTCAAGGAATATAAGGTTGGAATCAGTGCATTTCCTATGAGAAGATGTGCTGGAAATCAGCGATGGGAATAGAGGCTGGGCAGCAGTGAATCATGCTCCCAAAAGTAGGTCCGGGCCCCCAACAAAGCTTATGCATAGATTATATGGCCAGGCACATATGTATCTACTGGGAGCTACTTCCACTGATTTATTCAGCTTATCTTTCTGATTTCGCAGTTCCAACAGAGGCTCATGTTTATATGATGGTTATCATACACTTCAGTGTCCCAGAGATGGACAACCATTCATTAGAGATTATGGTGAGTTTAGTCATTCATTTCTTTATGCATATGACCTTGAAGGTCTCCCTCCATTGGCTCTATTAGAGGCATTGGGTTTATATTTGCTTGTCAATATCTATGTAGGTACATCAAGCATTTGTTGCAACTGTTATTAGTTATTATGGCTCCCGTTGATAGCTTAGGATCTATCTGGCAGATGATTATGTATCTTCTTTACCTCATACTACATACCTTTCACTACACCACCCAAAGGGCATGCATGAGAGAGAGAGAGAGAGAGAGAGAGAGATCTCATACCTTTTGCAACTTGGCTTATTGGCTAAAAAGTTTAGAGAGAGTTTGTCTGTACGGCTTCTTTCAAAGTGCGTTGCTTTTCTATTTGCAGTTTCCTCTAAAAATCCTTCTTTCAAGGAGGGAATTTTGGAGAGGATGCTGAGCTCTTCTTATACTCATAAAGGCCGTCTTCTACACTATTTCCCAAACATTTCCAGGTTGAGATTTTTACTGGATTCTGTTTATGAAACGATCTAGCAGCATTTTTCCAAGATCATGTGTCATGAAAATATGATCATTTTAACTGCATAATAAGTTAAAAATACATAATGTTTGCTGTTTCAGAAGAGAATATGACTTATGGCTATATGGTAAGTGCCTACTACACCCTCACTAAAGCTACTTCTGGGTTGATTTGAAATTGAAATGGACATTCTGGCTGATGGGCTTGAGTAACACAATTGGATTTTTTGTGTGAAGTGTTACTAATATCTTTGAAGCGCATACTCTAAACGAATGGAACATTTCAAAACGTAATCATGTTTCCTTTAAGAAAGGTCAGATAGTGTTTTCTTAGATAAACTCTATATTATTTCTTAAGTAAGCTATCTAGCTCTTTACTAAGTTGTGAATGCCTTTTTTTTCTAGTCATGACTGGACTGCATGAGATTGCTTTGTTGTGGCGGTAGTTTGGAGTTACGGATGAAGCCACAATTGATTTAGAGCTAAGCTATGAAAGCAGCACATAAGCAAGACTTAGCCCTAGAAAGCAGGAAAGAGAGAGATTAAGGAGGCTAAAGAGAGAGATCAATATCATCAGCTGAATAACAAATGACACAGTTTCCCTACTTATAGCCTAGAGGAAGCCCTAAAAGGAAGCTTCCGGTGGCTAGGGCCCAACTGGGAGGAATAATAGTGCGCCCTTCAAAAAGGCCCCCTCTCTCTAGTAATATGTCAAAATGGCTCAATAATGAATAATAAGGCCAAAGGCCAACCATATATTCTAAGTGTCACTAATGAATAAAAAGGGCCCAAGGCCTGCTTATGCATAAAGTAAAGTAAATGTAAATATAAATGAACGCGGCGAATGTAATGAGCCGAGTCCATAACTTTTGGAGCTTCTGCTATTTTGAAGCTCTCATCCAACAGACTAGTAGTTTCAAGTTTCCTTAACATGTGACCATTTTTCTTTGAAAGCAAGATTGATTTTGATGCAAAGTTGTGCATTATTCCATAGAAGATGTGTGCTGATTTCCATCATTTGACTTGCTGATGCAGTACTTCTTGTGAAGGGCAGGATCAATTAAAATCCTGGTGTGGATGGCATACTGATCACAGCTCTCTCACAGGTATCATACTGGGCCAGTCCTTTGCAGTGCTTTTTGATTTGAGCAGAACGTGCTCAAGTTGATTGGCAGTTTTGACTCCTCATATAACATAAACCTGTTAAAACTGAGAAAACGTTACTACCTTACTCTAAAAAACGAGTCCATTCCTTGAACAATGAAATTCTGAAGTGAATGAATACCCAGAACCATCCATTGAAGCACCAAATTTAAGCACCCAAACAAACCTCTATTGCGTGAAATTGGATCTGGCATGTCTTATTGATCACATGGGTTTAGACATATCATAACCAGATAAATTACAGACATACGGTTTCACTTACTAGCCTGGATGTTTGTTTATCCACTCGTTGGAGCCTATAGTTGAGGCTTCTTGAAAAGAACAAAGTTGAAAATTTCAAGTGGTCTTTGCACAACCTTGCTTTGTAAATTGCTTTGCAAGTTGTTAGTTATTTCAAAAAGTAAGAACGCTTTATGTGGGGCATTTACTTGAGTAATTTACATCAAGTATTCAGGTCTTATGCTGTCAAGGTACACTACATCGTGCTGTATAGGATGGCTTGGGCATTCTTGGTGAAATTCAATATGTTAGTTGTTGTTATGAACTAAGTCACAAATTTTGGCATAACATGAAACATAAAGATTAAAAACGACAATACACAGCAATTTTCGACCAAGAATACTCAATGAATCAAAGTGCTGTGAAACAAGTGCAGCCCTTACATGCGCTATGTATATAAAGGGAGGAGTTGAGATACCATGTCCTGATCCTGAAGCAGGCCTATATGTTCGGAAACAGTCAGGTGCCATTGTGAAGGTAACTACTAACGTGTATGTCTGATTTTTAGTCGCAACTGTAGTTGGCTTTCAACTAGTGTGCTGCTTTAATTTTTCAACAAAAGACACAGCCATCTCCTCGATCTTTCAACCTGTGCATCTCCACTAACTTGCCTGAGTTTCTTTAATTTGGTCCAGAAAAATGTGTCAAACCCTTATTTCTGAGCAATTTCTTTGATATTTTCACATTCTATATGCAGGCACTTTATAATGTAGATTCAATTGCGTATCAAATGGGGGAAGCCACAGAAATCCTGTCGGACGGTCTTTTTCATGCAACTCCCCATTTTGTTAAGGTCATTTTATCAACCTTTAGAAAAATGTCTTTTGATAATTTGGTTTAGTAAAGTCTCCAGTAAAAGGCCAGCTGCAGTGAAAGGCCAGTTATTCTTGAAGTATGTCCATGTGATTTTGTAGTATCTCATTCACTCAGGATCACGAATGGAGGCAGCAGTAATGCAGTAGTAGGCCAGTTATTCTTGAAGTGTGTTCCTGTGATTTTATAGTATCTCATTCAGTCTCTCAGAATGTCTATGAATGCAGGCAGCTCTGGGATCAATAGGAAGCGAGGTTGAACGAAATACTTTCGCGATCTTCATGCAGCCACACTGGTATCCATTTCGCTATCAAAAAGCTTGATAAAAGCAACTAAGTTAGTAGAATATTGTCTAGCCATGATGCTTACCTGGATGCCTTCACTCAACATAACATTCTTGAGTAGCAGTATAATCCACAATTAGCAATTATCCAACAAATCTCTAGTTCTGTACTAGCATCCTGAACATATGCAAATTTTTTGGCTTCCATAAATGCGTTTTGCCATATTTTTGTTTGCATCTTGGCATAGCGTCTACTTTTTTATGGCCCCATCTTTATTTGACCAACATTCATTTTGAGGTCTCAGCATTTTTGTTACATTGACAATGGGCATATCATCTTTTGAAGGAGATTTATAGGCCAAATATTATGCACAGGGGTATCTGCATGGACCATGGGTCTGCACTTGTCATTTACCAGGTGCTTCATTTCTATTTGGCATCTGTAAAAGAGGCATTGCTGATTAATGACTATTATTGGGCCTCTACGTGTAGCATGCAATCCTAGTCCTTGAGTGGCCCCTCATGCAATGTACACAGGCTTGGGGCCTCATTACTAGAAATTGATTGATGAGATGGTTAGCTTCTTCATTGAGGTAGCTCAAGTTACTGAGTTTAGCATCGATTAGCTTAGTTAGATTAGTAGGATCAGCATATATACAACAGATGCTTGGGGAGATCATTGTTCATCTGCGGACTATGATTTTTTTCCAATGCTTTATTAGTACATGTCTTCTCTTCTCTCATGTAGATCTATTGTTCGTACCAGATTATCCACATCTCCTTTACCTTTGTTTGTTTGTGATATACTTCTAAGTATCTTCAGCTTGCTATATTACAACAACAGAACACAGTACTCTTGCTCCCCACATTTGGCACACTTTCAATTTAACCCATACTTGTAGAAGTGGTTTTCTCAATATTTCCACTTTCTTTTGGGAGAATGTTCAATACATGGTTCTTGTCAATAGTATCAATTCTAGAACAAGACGTATTTCTTGTGGTGTGCATCAAATAGTTGTTGCTCTGTGATTTGGCCTTTGATGATATTTTCACTTCAAGAGTATAATATTTATAAGGAAAGATGTAAAAAATAGATATAATGGAATGCCTATAAATCTTCTCTTCTTTCATCATTTTAGTAGCATTGTAAATTCAAGTATTGGTAAACCAAAAGGTGATATGACCAAGAGGAAAGTTGACAAGATATTCTACAGTAAGAATGTGACATCATAATTTTTTGATAATTTGATGATTGGCATTTGTGAGAAGAATGATTGTTGTAGTCGAAAATTGTAAGACAAAATAAGATGATGACACAAGTACCAAGTCTTGAAGCTTGAAGGCAAGCTCAAGAGAACATGGGTGCAAGATGGGAACTTAGGAAATTAATACTAGAACTCTATATGAATGTTCTTTATATCGAATAAGATTGGAGAATTTTTGGGTGCTTTAAAGTGGACTAACCTTTGGACCGACATGTTACTCTATCTAAATGTAGAATATGAAGTGAGGGCAATGATGTTTGGAAGCTTTATGATGCGATGTATTTTCTGTCCACTCAATGTTCAATTTTATATAGCTGATTGTTGATTTTCACAATGTGAGCACTATCCAAACTAAGTAACATTGCTTAGATGAATTTGTGTAACTTTTTCCTTGCCTTCAAGGAACATTATTTTGTATTCTACAACTTTTTGCTGACTTTGAACCAAAAATATCACTTTCTCAAGGGAACTTTTCCTCTTTTGAACTACATCTGTCGAAAATTGACATACAGTTTTTTGGCAAGTTCAAAGTTTTATATGGTGCACATACTATGAAAGTCTAAGTTGTCAATAACTTTATGTAAATAATGTTCAAGCTAATTTTCATGAACTATTGGCTTGTTATTGACAGGGATGAACCTTTAAAATTTTCAACAAACAGTGAGGTATGCAATAATTAAAATTTTCTTCCGTCTTAGTTCTAAAATGCATCTTGCTCTTTTGCTTGTTGTAGAAATAACCTTTCATTATCTGTGTTGTAGCTTGCGTATTCTCTCTCTCTCTCTCTCTCTCTCTCTCTCTCTCTCTCTCTCTCTCTCTCTCTCTCTCTCTCTCTCTACACACACACACACACACTAGCATAGTGTGCCCGCCAATGACGGTCGATGGTGTGTATGTGTATGTGTGCGTATATGTATGTGTACGTGTATGTGTCGTACGTGTATGTGTATGTGTATGTGTGTGTATCTATGCGTGTATGTGTATGTATATGTGTGTATGTGTATGTATGTGTGTGTATGTGTATGTATATGCATATATGTGCATGTGTACGTATATGCGTATGTGGATGTGTGTGTGTGTATGTATATGTATGTATATGTATATATGCATATGTATGTGTGTATATGTGTTTGTATACATGTGTATATGTATATATATCTATATGTGTATATCTATGTGTATGTGTATATCTATGTGTATGTGTATGTCTGTGTCTATATGTGTGTATATGTGTAAGTATATGTTGTGAATGTGTATGTAAATTGTATGTGTTTGTATATATATGTGTGTGTGTGTGTGTGTATTTGTATGTGTATGTATAAATGTATATGTATGTGTATGTGTATTGTCTATATGTGTGCATGTGTATGTATATGAATGTATGCTTGTGTGTATGTGCATGTTTATGTGCATGTGCATGTGCATGTGCATGTGCATGTGCATGTGCATGGAGTGACAATTGAACATATTCACACTAATCTTCAAAGTCGGCAATAGCCTTTGTCCCTAATATGATAGGACCATAATTATCAACAACTGGATAGAAAAGCTTTATGGATTGTCATTGAATGGAAAATCAGTATATGACTGGAGGAACATGAAGTTAAAGCTTTGTCCCAAGTTGATTATAGACCAAAGAATTCAACTACAAACCATCTCATCACCCAAGGGCCATACTAGAAGGGGAAGATTTACTAGAATAATTCCAAAACAAGATTCATTCCTGATTGGCTCAAGATAAGGCCCATTATGCAAGGGAAAAGTTCTCACTCATGGGCCCGCTGTCCAACAAGAGCTTGCTAGAGAGGATCACTAACCAAAATCTCCCACAAAACACTAACTAGGATCCATGATTTTGAGAATAAAGACCAACAAAAGTCATGGGCTTGAGTAGTACTTGGGAACTAACCCTTAGTAGTGATCGTTACAGCCACGTAATAAGAAAGTAAATCTCTCAACATCCATGTACGATGATTGGTAATTAGATTGGTAATTAGATAGGTATCACCTCAATAAGGAGGCTTGGAAATTATTAGGACTTGTGGTATTGTAATTTGAGTGGAATGTATCTTGATGGGTGATGATCTTGCTTATGTACATTTAGAGAAGAGGGGGAAAGTGTTTAGGAAGCTAAAGAAGATAGATGATATTATGAGATGGTCGGGAAAATTCTACTGAGAGACTTATCTACATGCACAAAATTATCATGGGGAGTAGGGGTTCTTGGGATGCTTAGGAACACCTCCAGGCCCTAGCCACAGTATTTACATATGAGCTTTCAAATTTCAATGATATTCATTCATGTTCAATAGTAGATAATTTACTTGAATTTTTTTATGATGAAAACTCTTTGAAATTTGATATCTTCATGACATCAAAACTCTCTCTCTCTCTCTCTCTCTCTCTCTCTCTCTCTCTCTCTCTCTCTCTCTCTCTCCCTCACACACACACATCTCTCTCTCTCTCTCTCTCTCCCTCACACACACACACACACACACACCCAACTGACACACATGATTAAGTTCCTTTTCTCATATGCGAATTTCAGGTTGGAGATCACAAGTCACAAAAAACTCTCACTTTTGGAGAATTTTCTGAGAGGACTATCTCAAAGTACTATTGATTGTTTCTCTTGAAAGCATGTACCATTGGATTGTTTTGATTTTTGAAGAAATTTTCATTGAGCTATACTCTATATTCTGTATGCTGGCCCTAGAAGTGATATAGAATTTAATTTTTCTTGTCAATTCTATTGAAGTTCATCTAATTGTCAAAATGCCATCCAACTCTATCTGAACTTTGCACTTTTATAGCAAGAGGATATTGTGAAGATTTTGGTTATGAAAATTCTGCACTTTCTTGAGTAATTTGGGGGTTTCCCGAATCTTTTTTTTGAAAAATATTGTCCCCCGGAGAAGATTTACTTTATTCTTTTGTTAGATATAGTACTTGTATGAACTGTAGTATAACATGCGAGCAACGGATCAGTATATCATAGTCATGCAGATTTTCTGCCATTGCCACTGGAAAGATTTTTATTCATGTAATCCAGCATTGTCAGGAAGCTATGTGGTGTATAAAGGAAGTAGATATTATACAGCTAGGTTTCACAGACATGAACCTCATTCCTGTTAACTTGCAGGCTATATCACTAATCTTGATGTCCATACATCTGATTTACTACCAGATTATGTAGAACTGAACTGTAGTCATGGACCTTTAGGTGGCATAGAGTTGCTTGTATAGAAACAACTTTTTTTTTGTGTGAGGAGAGTTTTCTGAACCCATCTAATCACTTGAAAAAGTTTTTCCACGGTGTAGGATATATGTCCTGTAGAGCGATTAGTAAGAGATTGTTTTTTCTCCTCTTTATTTTCCTCATCACCAGCTCATCACGTATGCACTCGCCAATAGAATGCAGTTCATCCCTTATTGTCTTGATTTTAGTCATATAAGTCTGAATGTGTATGACTTCAAAAACATAATCCTTGATGGATTTGACATCTCGAACTGCTCCTTTAGCACATCCCATGCCTGTCTTGGTGTAACGACATCACTTATGTGGGTAATGATGTGATGAAGGTCAAGGCTCTCCTAATTTTTCTGTTGCAAATTTTGGTGTCCGCTTCATTTGGTGGTCTTTGCTCATCTCCTGTGATGACATCCGACAATTCTTTCTCGATCCAGATGTTTTTCATTTTGAACTTCCATACTGACAAATTCCAAGGGCTAGCTATGGAGTATCATAACAACATAGTAAGCACACTATGAAAGCTTGAAAAAACCAGCTATGGAGTAGAACACAAAAGCAAGAGAGAGAGGACTTCAAAGCTCACACAACTTGAATGATTATTCAAAGTGTAGTAGGGCGTGGAAACCCCTCCAAACTTTGGGCTACATTTAGCATGTAATGTATAGAGGTGGTGTCTTGCTAATTCTAGCTCTAGAACCCACATGGGTCCTCAACCTACTTGTTATAACTTGCCTAATTAGCACAAGTGGGGTGTACTATATACATAAATGTTTTACTCCCATGTCTTATGCACAACTTCTAAGTTACAAGTATACAAGCCTTAAGAGGCAAAATAGGCATTTATTTCAACACCCCCCCTCAATGGCTATTTTGTTCATACCAATGCCTAGCATGCTACGAAACTTTTCAAATTTTTCTCTACTAAGTGCCTTAGTAAAGATATATGTTGCTTGATCGTTGGTATCACAGTACTCGAGCTGAATTTCTCCGCTTTTGTATCTTTTCTCGTAAGAAGTGCTAATCCACCTCAATATGCTTCGTACGAGCATGGTACACAGGATTTTTGGCAAGTTGGATGCAACTCTGGCTGTCACATTGAAGAATAGTAGGACCATCCTATGGAATCTGCACCTCCCCAAGAAGTCTTCTGAGCCATATTGCCTCGCAGGTAGCTTTTGTCGTTGCCCTGTACTCAGTCTCTGTCGATGATAAGGGTAACTGTGGGCTGTTTCTGGGCAACCCCTTTGCCTTGAGCATGCACCTTGCACACTCCACAATAGTTCGGTTCTTTCTCTCTGCTACGCCGTTTTGCTGAGGGGTATGAGGAGCTGTAAGCTGTCTTTTGATACCATTGGCCTTGCAGAATTCCACAAATTCTGTCTTAATGAACTCTCCACCACCGTCTGACCTGAGCATCTTTATCTTCTTTCCTGAATGTTCTTCTACCAAAGCTTTGAAATGTAGGAAGTACTTGAATGCTTCAGATTTTAACTTCAAGAAATAAATCCAAATCTTGCGTGAGAAGTCATCAATAAAGGTCATAAAGTAATATGCCCCCCCTGCAGATTTTGTTTGGGTTGGCCCCCACAAATCTGAACGTATCAAGTCAAGTATGTAGGCTGCCCTGGTGGTGCTCTCCTTGGTAAATTTATGTCTTTGTTGTTTTCCCATAGCGCAAGCCTCGCAAACTGAAGAGCTTGGCTAAACAACTGGAAGCCCCTCCACCATATGATGCTGGTTCAACACCTGCATGCTTTGGTAGCCAAGATGTCCATACCTCTCATGTCACAATCTATCGACATCACTTCCTTTTGCTGTATACGCATGCTGACTAGGGATAGAAGTGTACAACCTGTATAGATTATCTTCCTGCAATCCTTTGGCCACAATTTTCATATTATCACTCAAGTCCAACACAAGACAAGAAGTAGCATCAAATTCTACTTTCATATTTTGTTGAGTGATAGCTCTTACTAAAAGAAGATTTTTAGCAAGTCCTGGTACATATAAGACATTCTTAATGACTTTGACTTCTCCAGGTCCAAGCCGAGTCAGGTGGCGAAGTGGGAGCAAGATGAGATGCAAGGTCGACATTGGTTAATGCGAGTTGTTGACGAAAAGCAGAGCAAGCGTTATGATGGCGAGAAAGACCGGCACCTTGCACATAAAGGCGACCACAGCCTGCACATGGAACACGGGGGCGAAAAGAGGAAGAAGGAGAAAGCTGAGAAACTGAAAGAGAGGAAGAAAGCTGATGGCGAAGATGAGGCGGACAGTATGGCACCACCTGGCCAGAGGAGACAAGCAAGGAATTCGCAACATCACGGTGGGCTTCACAACGCGCGCATGAAGGGGAAGCACTAGAAGGATGCTCTGAAGGGGAAGTAGGTCTCTTTTCTCCACGTCGAACAAGAGGATTGAAATCTGGAAGTTGCAAAGGATGAGAAGATTCTTGAGAAACCATATTGACAGGTAAAGATCCAGCCGCTGCCTCCGAAGATTCCAAGAATTAGTGTGAAGCCTCCTTGTTGGCCAACAAGACCCTGCTACGAATCCTGCAGGCTTTGCTTTTCAGTAGAATGAGTTTTCAAAGACTTACGCCAATGACTGGCTGCCCTACAATCTGTCATGACCTGTTTATAGCTCTAATTGTATGCTTGCTTATCCAAATCTGAAGAAATCTAGCTGCGATAGGTCGCCCTACTATCGAAAATCAGCTCCTTGATCACCACTATTGCCGCAAAGCCTTCAACTCTTTCTACTCCAGGTTTACAACTTTCCATTCTTTCTTGCAAAGCGGGAAGACCCCAAATTATTATATTCTAACCTCAATCTACTGATTTCTAACCCCAGAGTACTGATTCTGTCGCAATCTGCTAAAATCTGACCCCAAATTAATGATCTCTAACCCCAATATACTAATTCATGGTCGACAACTGCTAACATCACTTGATCGGGACTGGCCGCTGAAGCAACAGGGGTTTTCACCCAAAGAGCTTGATATCTTTCTCTATACAGAACGATTTTTTGTGAAATCAAACTATGCAGGAGGGCGATTCCCTGGTGCGAATCAGTCCACAGGTGTCCGCTGGTGTGAAGTGTGCTTCATAAGACGCTCCTAACTGTTCAATTCACACTCCTTTTATGTACAACATGAAATCTAGTGGAAATCATCATGGACATGACTCCAAACTCAAGATAGGAAGATAATGTTTTAATAATCTTCACAATATTTAAGACTGATTTGTTCAGATCTTAAGTGTGTGTGAGATATCAAACCAAAATTGAACTAGAATCAATTTCTTTGAGGAGTGAATTGTTAAGATATTTGTAGTTGATCTATTATACCATCATCCAAGTTGAACTAGGATTGATTGGGCTGAGATTAGAAATTTTTTGAAAGCTAGAAATCTATTTATTATAGGTTTGCTGAAAATGATGTTACCATCTTGCTAATCTATGTGGATGATATCATCTTGAGTGGTGGAGACAATCAAGATGTGGAGGATATCAAGAATGCTCTTAAGAAGGAGTTTGAGGTGCATGATCTTGGTAATTTGCATTACATTTTAGAAATAGAAGTCATTAGATCTTTTCAATCTACTTTCATTTGTCAAGAGAAGTATGCTAATTCTATTCTAGAGAGATTTCATATGGTAGATGCAAAAGCTATTGATACACCTATGGAGTCTCATGTAAAGCTAACTATAAGAGGTAATGAAAGATCCTTTAGACATTACTCTCTATAGGAAGCTAGTTGGTTCACTCATCTATCTAACCATTACTAGACCTGATCTAAACTATTGTGTTGGAAGATTGAGTCAATTCATGCAAGATCCTAGTGAGGAGCATTGGAAGCTAGGAAAGCGAGTTTTGAGGTACATCATTGGAACTCGAGATTTTGACATATTGTATGCGGGTTCATCACCTAATCTTTTTGGATTTTCAGATTCGGACTATGTTGGAGATGTAATGGATAGTAAATACATTAGTGCTTATTGTATTTTCATAGGTGATGGATCTATATCATGGATGTCAAAGAAACAAGCCACTATCTCATTGTCATCTAATGAGGCCGAGTACAAAGCTCTTACACATTGCACAAAGGAGATGGTATGGATCAAGATAATGATCAAGGATCTTCACTTGCTGGACTTTTCAGAGAGCCCAATCATCTTTTGTGACAATCAATCAGCCCAAAGAATGGCATCCAATCCTATCTTTCATGCTAGAAGCAAGCATATTGAGATACAATATCATTTTGTGAGGGAGCGGGTCATTGCAGAATGATCATACTCACTCATAACAAAGCCTTAAGAGAGTAAAAAAGTGTTAAGCTTAGCATACCATCTCCTTGGTGCTTGCTTAAGGCATTAGAGGAGTTCTAAATCCAAAAAAGACTCTTTGTAAAGATTCTCTTTATATTTTTTCTTAAAGTTTTCTTATACATGGACCAATCAAAACACTCAAATTTGAAAGCTACGAAACGTAACTTTTTGAGTCCACATTTTGATTCCACATTAAAAATGGCATAACTTTTTAGTAGTAAGTCCAAATTTAGCAAAGTTTGGTGCATTGGAAAGCTCTTAACAAGGGCTTTCCAATGATATGTTAGATGACATACTTTTGAGATATGAATAAAAAGTTATGGCAAGTCAAAAGTATTAGTGTTATAATATTGTAATAATATAAAAGACATCTTGCACGAATTCTTAAAGGGTCTTTTTGGAGCTCAAAACTCCCCTAATGCCATACAAACTCTTTTCTAGAAGACACACATGATTTGGCTTCGTTGATAAAATGTAGCTCTCGGGTTGCTCCATGTACACTTCCTCCTCAAGATCACCATTCAAGAATGCATTTGAAATGTCCATTTGCCATAGATCCCATCTATAAATTGTAGCAAGTGAAATGATGACTCGAATGCTTACCATCTTTGCCACGAGTGCAAAGGTCTCATCATAGTCAATTCCTTGTTGTTGAGCATATCATTTTGCCACTAACCTTGTCTTGTACTTGTTGATAGATCCATCTTGGTTTGTCTACACCTTGAAGATCCATTTGCATCCAATAGCTTTCTTGTCCTTAGGCAACTCCACCAATCTCCATGTTCCATTCTTCATAAGAACTTGATACTCGAGATCCACTCCTCTTCTTTCCTTGTTTGATCTACATTTGTAGGCTCATCCAAAAAGGTTAGGAAAGCAACATAATTTTCGAAAACTACTTGCTTACCCTTTTGGGTATATGTGAGCCTTGAAGGTACTTGTCTTTCTCTTGATGTTCTCCTTGGCTTTTGACTTGATGAAGGTCCATCATCACCACCATCCAAAGTAAGATCCTTCTCATTGACATCAAGAATGTTAGATCCATCCACTCTACCATCAATCATGCTTGAAGACACCTTTGGAATATTCTCCTCATCAAAAATGACATCTCTACCAACAATCACCTTGTTAGTAGAAGGAATGTAAACCTTGTAGGCTTTACTCACCTCACTATATCCAACAAAAATACCTCTTCTTGAAGATGGATTCTCCTTGGTCCTATTATCAAGAGTAATGTTGACATAGCATGTGCATCCAAAGGTTCTTAGAAAGTTGACACTTGGCCTTCTCTTGAATAGCATCTCAAAAAGTGTCCTTCCATCCAAAATAGCACTCGGCCACCTATTGCACAAGAAATTGGCACACAACAAAGCTTGATCCCAAAATGGTTTGTCAAGATTATCACTTAACCTCATAGCTTTAGCACTTTCACATAAAGTCCTTTTCTTTCTTTCAGCCACTCCATTTTGTTGTGGGGTCCTTGATGTTGTATACTCCCTCTTGATCCCATGCTCATCACAAAAGGCCTTGAACTTGTTAGATATGTACTCGCCACCATTGTCACCTCTCAAGCACTTGATCTTTGTGAAAAATTGGTTCTCCCTTGCATTCTTGAACTTGACAAAGACATCATACACTTCATCCTTGCTCTTTAGTAGATAGATCCAACAAAATCTACTAAAATAATCAATGAATGTTACATACATCTTAGCTCCACTATTGCTAATTGTAGTAAATCCATGAATATCCGAATGTACAAGTTGAAAAGGCTTTGTAGATCTAGAAATAGATCTAGTATAAGGTAGTCTATGTGACTTAGACAAAGCACAAGACTCACAAACATGCTTGTCATTACTTAAGGAACTTGGAAGACCAATCACAACCTTCTTCCTTGCCATTACCTCCAATGACTTGAAGTTGAGGTGTTCCATCCTTTTGTTTCAAACCTCTTAAATAGAAATTTGCTCCCTTGCAACACATCCAACTTGGTTAGCAATAACACAAGCATCAAGTTTGAACAACTTCTCTTGTCTTTTACCTTTTCAATCAAGACATCCTTCCTTTTGATCAAACAAGTATCTCCATCAAACTCCACCTTGAGGCCCTTACTTAGCATTTGACTCACACTAAGCAAATTTTTGGTAATAGATGGAATAAACAAGACATCCTCCAAATGAACATTCCTATTTGTAGAGAGAGAAATAGGAATTGTGCCAATCCCTTTGATTGCACACTCACCATCATTGGCCGTGTAGATCACCCTCTTGTCATCTCCATATGCCAACAAAGAAGTGAAGTACTCTTTGTGAAAGGTCATGTGTGAACTTGCTCCACTATCAATCCACCAAGGATCTAGATCTCCATCATTAGCAAGCATACATGAAGACATCACAAAAACATCATCATTTGCATATTGAACATCACAAAAGCATCATCATTTGCATCTATCCTTATTTTTGCCACTTGAAGAAGCATCCACTTGATCTTGCCCTTTAGACCACTTACTTTTGGTTTTGCCCTTGAATTTGCTCTTTGTGAACATAGTATCCTCTTGAAGTGTCGATGTAGATCCACCTCTTGCTTGAAGCCTATATTCCTCATTGATCAAGATATTCTGAAGATCCATCAATCTTGGCAAAGTCTTTTGAATAGCAATACTTTGAACAATGTTAGCATGAGAATCCAACAAGCCATTAAGAATCACTTGAATAAGCTCTCCTTCCTTAATGCTTTCATCTATGCAAGCTAACTCATCATTCAATGCTTTCATTCTCAAAACAAAAGTACTTGAACTTTCTTCATTCTTTTGCAAACAAGAAAAGATTTGCCTTCTTAGAGTCAACACTCTAGAAGTAGACTTGGATTCATAAAGCTTCTTCAATGAATTCCAAGCTTCCAAAGATGATGTGCACTTACCAACTTCCTTGAGAAGTTCATTGGTAACATTCATCTTTATCATGTGTAGAGCCTTCTTGGCCCTCTTGTCATACCTCACTTGATCTTGTTGTGTTGCTGGTCTCTCCTCCAAACCTACAACAATATCCAAAACATCATTCATCTCAAGAAGTGACTCCATCCTCACTTTCCACAATGAATAGCTACTTGAGGTAAGCCTATCATTGGCTTCCAACATGACTCCAATTGAGATTGCCATGTAGCAATGACCTGATCTTCTCTTTCAACCTGCTTCAATGCACAAAGCACTCCTTTGAACAAAAACAAATGCTTTCAAAAGAAATCACCAAGATTTGAAACTATCTCACAAATTCTCTTCTAGCACTTATCCAAGCAAATCAACACATAGAATCATGAAATCTTGATCAACCTATGATCTATCCTCAATCTAATGACTTTTGCCACTTCCTAAGATTGAAACACACTCAAATGAGGTCCAGCAACCTCACTATCTAGAGATCCAATCAAAATTAGGGTTTTGACAAAATCACAAAAAATTGACTATTCCAAATCTACATGCAAATGCTGAAAATTTGATATGCAATCTATAAGCCACCACTTAGGCTGAATCAATGATCCAAAAATTGGCCAAGTCTAGTATGTGAATTCAAAAATTGGAATTGAACAAGTATATTGACCTATTTAGTGTTTTGATCTACAAAAAATCCAATTTACAAAAGCAAAAAATCCGATTTTGGTGTAGAATCCTCTCTAGCATGCTCTAGACTTGATATCTTCACCAAATTATTGATAGATCTGATTTCCTGCTTCATAACCCGAAACACAAGCTCTGATACCATGTGAAAGATTTTAGATCCCTAAGATCCAATCTACTTGAATGATCTTTGGTTAGAAAGAGAAATACACTACCAATCTCACCAATGTAGAAAAATCAGCATCTACACACAAATTGAGATACAAACACCAATAGAACTTGATCAAACTTGATGAAATGATTATGTATTGTTAAAATTTAGACTAATGAACTTTGAAAAGTCAACCTCTAAGTCTAAAACAAGTTTTGACCTCAATATGCCAAATATGAAAATATTGCAAAATGTGATGAAACTAGTTGAATCTTTTACAATGAGTTCTCTAATCTAGTTCAATCTTTTGCTATTCAAGACCAACTTCCATCAATTGAAAAATTGCATAATGTTCTTGTAGCCGAGGAGAGTAGGATTCTAAACCTCAAAACAAGAATGGGGTCCTTATCACTACATAATGGTGATGAGAAAGCAAACTTCACATCTAAAGGCAAGAAGAAGACTCATCCTTTCAAGAAGATCCAAGGCAAAGGATGGAGGATCTACCTCCAAAGAGAAGCAAAAGAACAAAGCAAAGTTAAAGTGTTTCTTTTGTGGGAAAAAAGGACACTTTGCTTCCAAATGCTATAAGAAGAAATATGCACAAGGAAATGCAGATCAAGGCAATCTTGCACAAGGGGAGGAGGAAGAGGATGGCTTCAACACATCCTTGATGGTATGGTGGATTGATAGTGGGGCTAGTTCTCACAACTCAAGCAAGCCAACATTGCCAACGAGAAAGAAGACACTATTGCAAGTGATGGAGAGGGATCTCTTATGGTCTCTAGTTTCTCATCTACTCTTTTCAGGAAGGACGGCCTATGGTATATTGATAGCGGAGCCTCTTCACATATGTGTAGCTCCAAGGACTCTTTCTCTTCTATTGCACCTTATGATGGAGTCAAGAAATCAATATACACTGCAAATGATTTTGAATGTCCTATTGAAGGCATAGGGAACATTCCCTTGAAGCTTGCATCCTCTAAAGTTCTTTATGTACCTAAGTTTACTAAGAATCTTATTAGTGTTGGCCAATTGCTTGATAATGGCCTTGATGTAAAATTCAATGTTGATACTTGCACTATCAAGAAGAATGATGAGATACTTGCACTAGGATCTAGATTTGGAGACATCTATAAATTAGATCCAAATGAGTATGTGAATGCTTGTAATGTTGCTCTTGTGAACAAGCTCTCTATGGAGGAATTATGGCATAGGAGGTTGGGACATCCCAACTACAAATCCATGCTCCTTATGATCAAAGAGGCCAAAGCTATTGGCTTGCCAAAGTCATTCTCCAAGAAGATCAAACCTTGTGAGGCTTTTGCTATTGCTAAATCTCACAAAAAAGCCATTTACAAGATCTTCTATCAAAAGCAAGCATCCTTTGGAGTTAATCCACTCGGATGTGCATTTCTCATCAACTATAAGCAAGGGACGAGCAACTTGTTTTGTTACTTTCATTGATGATTTCACAAGATTCACTTGGATATATCTTCTTGCTTCTAAATCTATGGTGTTTGATCATTTCCTTATTTTCAAAGCTTATGTAGAGAAGCAATTCTCATTCAAGATTAAAACTCTTGTAAGTGATGGAGGTGGTGAATATATCTCCAATAAATTTCATGATTTTTGTGAGCTTGAAGGCATTAAAAGAAAGTTCTCTTGTGCCTACTCTCCATCTCAAAATGGAGTGGCCGAGAGAAAGAATAGATCTCTATGTGAATGTGCAAAATCTATGAGAATTGAGGCATCTTTGCCCAAAGGTTTTTGGGGAGAAGCCATTAATTGTGCAAATTATCTTTGCAGTAGGCTCCCACATATAGCTCTTGGAGGAAAGTCACCATATGAAATCTTATATCTGAAGAAGCCTAAGGTTGATCACCTTAGAGTTTTTGGATGCATATGCTTTGCCCATATTCCCTTGGAAACAAGGAAGAAGGAAGATCCTAGTGCATGCAAAGGGATCATGGTTGGATACTCATCCACCAAGAAGGCCTATAGAGTCTTTGTACTCTCTACTTCTCAAGTTATTGAAAGTAAAGATGTTGTCTTTCATGAAGATCAACACTCATCTTTTGAAGAGGCCGAGATCAAGAAGTCTATGGATGCATCACCAATGATTGATTTTGAAGACAATCATGATGTGATGGGGTCGAGATTTGAAGAAGACTCTCCTTGGATTTTCTCACCAAGAAGATTCATGAGAGATAGATCCGAACCTAAGAGGCTCTCATATGCTGACAAAGGCAAACAAGTGGATCTTGATTCCACTAATTATATTTTTTATGTCTCTCATGAAGAGCCAAAGAATGTACAAGAGGCACTCAATACCAAGGAGTGGTATGATGCCATGAAGCAAGAGTATGATGCATTGATCACCAACAATACTTGGGAGCTTGTGGATCCTCCATCCAACAAGCATGTGATTGGTTGCAAGTGGGTATTTAGGATCAAGTTCAATCATGATGGCACCATCAGCAAGTATAAAGCAAGATTATGTGCCAAAGGATTTGCTCAAATCCATGGCCTTGATTATGAGGAGACCTTTGCACCTGTTGCAAAGATGGTGACAATAAGAATTCTTATTTCTCTTGCTTGTTTCTTTAAGTGAAAGGTGTTCCAATTAGATGTATCCAATGCTTTTCTAAATGCTTATCTTGAGGAGGAGATCTATATGGAACAACCTCAGGGATTCATCAAGGATGAGTCCAAAGTGCTTGCTCTTCAAAAGTCTTTATGGACTCAAGCAAGCACCAAGATCATGGTATTCAAGACTTAATTCTTTTCTTATCTCACTAGGATATACTCTTAGTAACTATGATCCTTCCATGTATCTAAAGTTTGTTGATAGCAATATTGTCATTCTTCTAATTTATGTTGATGACATTATTCTTTGTGAAAGTTGTATCAAGCTAGTTGATGAAACTAAGCTAGCACTTGGATGTGAGTTTAAAATGCACGATCTAGGAGAGATACATTACATCCTAGGCCTAGAAATTGATTTTTATGAAAATCATGTCTTTATATGCCAATCTAGATATGCTCACTCTATGTTGAAAAAATTTCATATGGAAAATTCTAAGAGCATAGATACTCCAATGGAGCAGATTGTAAAAGATCCTAATAAAGGTGATGAAAGATCCTTTGAGGACATCACACTTTTTAGGAGTCTTGTAGGCTCCTTGATTTGGCTTACCATTACTAGGCCCGATCTAAGTTTTTGTGTGCACAAATTGAGTCAATTTATGCAAGATCCTAAGATCCATCATTGGAAGATGGCCAAGAGGATTCTAAGATATGTATCTTCATCTTGTGATTATGGTCTACTTTATATAAGTGAAGATCTATCCATTGTTGGCTACTCGGATTCGGACTTTGCAAGTGACAAGATGGATCGAAAGTCTATTAGTGCATACACTATCTTTCTTGGAGGCAAACTAATATCTTGGCTTTCCAAAAAGTAAGATACTATATCTCTCTCTTCATGTGAGGCTGAGTACAAAGCACTCACTACAACTACCAAAGAGGTGCTTTGGATCAAGAGGTTATTAATGGAGCTAAAGTGCATCAAGGAAGATGATCTACCAATGATCAAGTTTAATAACATCTCGGCCCAAGCTTTTGCCAATAATCTCATCTTTCATACAAGAAACAAGCAGCAGTGGCACACCATTTTGTGAGAGAAAAGCTTATTGGAGGAGAAATCTATTTGGAGCATGTCAACTCATCCTCTTGTATTGCCAATCTACTCACCAAGCCTTTGAGCAAAAGTGCTTTCATCAAGCATAGATCTAATCTTGGAGTTATATCAAGATCAATGCTTAAATATTCATAGATAATTTTTTAGGAGTGTGAAGAATTGAAAAAAATTATTTATGTTAGATATAGGGGTCTTACTTAGAATTTTCTTTGCATAGGAACATAGATCATGCTACACAGTAACACAGACAGAAAACACTCTCCACTGCAAGCTCACATAGCAACTATATTTCTCAAAATGAAATTACACTGTACATATAGTTTTTCACTCAGGCAACCCATGCATGACCGAGGTTGCCGTTGGCGGGACGCGTGTCCCATCGACTTGCCTCGTGGCAAGGCCAACTGATCCTTATCCACTGATAGGACCCACAATATAGTAGCACAGTGATTCTACTTTAATTCTAACTCTCTCTCTTAAAGTAGAGTCTACTTTTTATACAGTCATATACTTAGCTTTAGAGTCAATAAACTTTAAGTACATAAAGCTTTGATCTAAACTTATCAAACTTTTCTCCAACAAGTGGCTTAGTGAAAATATCAGCTAGTTGTTCTTCTGTGCTACAATGAACAACATGAATTTCACGATCAACAGCCTCTCACGTATAAAGTGATACTGAATCTCAATGTGTTTAGTTCTCGCATGGAACACTGGATTCTTTGCTAGCTGAATGCCACTCTGACTATCGCTATGTAATGTCGTGGGATTTTTATGCTTCATGTCAACTTCTTCCAAGATTTGTCTCAACCATATAGCTTCATGTGTTGCACTACACATTGCCTTATACTCTGCTTCTGTGGTGGATAGAGCAATTGTACTTTGCTTTTTACTAGACCAGAAAAAGCAACTACCACAAACCTGGAATACATACCCTGTGGTGGATCTACAATCATCATAGTCACCTCCCCAATCGGCATCCACATAGCCACACAACTCAGGTAAACCATCATGCTTCTTGTAAATCAAGCCATAATCTGAAGTGCCTTTCACATAACGCAAAATACGTTTAACTGCCTTCCAATGCATTTTCGTAGGTGCTGCCATAAACTGACTTACAATGTCAACAACATAGCATATATCTAGTCTAGTCATGGTAAGATAAATCAAGCTCCCTACTAACTATCTATACATCGTAGCATCAAATGACTATGACTCATCAAGCTTAGAAAGCTTTTTACCTGGTTCAATAGGAGTATTTACTGGTTTGCAATCCTGCAACCTAAACCTGTGCAGCAACTCTTTGACATACTTCACCTGTGTTAAACCCACTTCATGTCCTTTTTGCCACACCTCTACTCCAAGGCAATAATGCATCAGGCTGAGATCTGTCATCTTGAATTGTTCCATGAGGTCTTTCTTGATCATGTCTATCATCTCTTGATTATTTCCATCCATGTCGCGGCTCTCCAACAATCTCTCAAACCACTTAGGGAGCTTCTTGTCAGGTGATCGGCTTCCTGGTGAAAATGTATCCCACGGTACATCCTTCTCCTTGTGTTTGTCACTTGCAACTTCAATCCTTTTTGTACCAAAAGGTTTGTCTCTACCTCTCCAACCTATCTCTTGAGGTTGAGTAGTAGTATATTGAGATGTATCCTCTTTTTTCATGATTGGATCTTAATGATCTGAAATCTTTCACAACTTGTACTCACCTCCACTATCTGATCTTAGGGCTTTGATCTTCCTACCTGTCCGATTTTCGATCAATGCTTTGAAGCTCTTGAAGTTGTCAAATGCATCTGATTTCTTCTTCAAGAAGTAGATCCACGTCTTATGTGACATATCATCAATAAAGGTCATGAAATAGAAGGCTTTACCTAAGGACATGGTCCTCATAGGCTCGCATAAATCTGTAAGGATTAAATCCAGGATGTTCTTTGCTCTTGCAACACCCCCTTTATTGAACTTCTCTCGATGCTGTTTCCCATATACACAAGATTCGCACATCGATTTCAAGTGATCTTCTATGGTAGGCAATCATGTTACCATCTCCAATTTTCTCATCAAATTGAGGCTTCCCAAGTTCAAGTGACCAAGCCTCTTATGCCACAATTCAGTTTGCAATGGAATGGACGATACAAGTCCATGTTGCCCCTTGATGTGGCATTCAAGTTGTAAAATTTTGTATTGGGCTCTCTTACTCCATCCGCAATAACTTTGAACTTTTGGTTCACATCCTTCACAAAGCAACGATCATGGGCGAATTCTACAACAGAAAGTAGATTTTTCTTCAAACCTGGTACGTAAAGTACCTCCCTGACCGTCCTACTTTTGCCATCAAGTAGTTGGATTGAAACGGTGCCTATCCCCTTGATCTTGCACACCTCGCCATTTGCTTGTGAAATGGACGTTCCATTATCCAACACTTTCATGTTACTGAACCAATTCTTGTTACCTGTCATGTGTCTTGTGGCTCCCGAGTCAATATACCACACTTGATCATCTTGATTAGATGACAATGCAGATATGAAGATGCTAGAGTCTCCAATCTCACCCTCATCAACAAGGTTACCTGCTTGTTTTGGTTTTCCCTTGCCTTGTTCCGTCAGGAATTTGCGACATTCACTCTTCCAATGGCCCTTTTTATCACAATGGAAGCACTTGTCTTTCTTCTTGGTCTTACTAGAAGATCCCTCATCCTCCTGAGACTTGACAAATTGCTGCTTAGACTTCTTCTTGCCCTTGCCCTTGCCTTGTTTTTGGCGTGTCACAAGTGCCTGATCGTCAGTATTTTGACATCTAGCTTTCACCATTTCTCGCCATTGCTCTTCCTGCATCAAGATTCATGTGAGCTCGTCAAAGGTTGGCAATCTTTCTCTTGATGTTATTCCGCTCACAAACATCTGATAGGGTTCTGCAATGCCACAAAATGCATTGTGCACCAGCTCCACATCACATATGCGCTCACCAAGAGAATGCAGTTCATCCCTCATTGTCTTGATTCCGGTCATGTACGTCTGAATGTGCTCTCCTTGTTTCATTCGGGCACTATTCAACTTTGACTTCAGAAACATGATTCTTGACGGATTTGACGTCTCGAACTGCTCCTTTAGCACATCCCATGCCTGTCTGGGTGTAACAGCATCACAAATGTGGGTAATGATGTGATCCTTCACTGACAAGTTAATGAAGGTCAAAGCTTTTCTCATCTTTTTGTCGAACACTTTGATATCTGCTTCATTTGGCGGCCTTCTCTCATCACCTGTGATGACTTCCCACACGTCTTTCTCCATCAGTATGTTTTTCATTTTGAATTTCAACACTGCATAGTTGTAAATCCCGTCCAATTTGCTACTTTTACTCAAAATGAACTCTCCCATGTTTGTCATCGCAAAACTGCTTGAAACTTATGTCGTAGGCTAAAAATAGTATGTCGAGGCCAACAATGATGTCAAAAGTTGAAGATAATGACCTGCACTTTTTTCCTTACCAGGCCACTCACCGCTTTTCCACCAATTTGAAAGCCAAATCGGCGTCGCCTTTCAAAATGCACTCAGTCATCAACTCCCAACTTCGTGCCCAGTGAAATGGTGAATCACTTCTGGTGCGTTCTGAACACTTTCTCCGCTGCAATCACTCTGTTTTGCGGTAGCGTACTTGCAGGTATAGTCTAGGTGCCCTTCGTTTGGAGGTTATGGCCTTTCGTTTGGTCAAAATAGGCTAAAGGACTAAAAAATAAGGGCTTTTTGAACTTTTGAACTGTTTCTTTACCTTGAAGAAACTTCACCTTTCACATGTGAAGGGACCCAACTCCAATTTCAGTTTGAAAATTTTTAATGAAGTGGAATGGCCAATCTTCCTTCAATGGCCTTCAGGTCCTTTCAAAGCCCCTTTCACCTCAATCCAATGGCTAACTTCGATCCAACGGCCCACAACTGTTCTTGGAGGCTCGATCTTTACCACAGATCTATGTGACTGGAGATCCGACGGTCCTGGGCACTTTTGTGTGCTGATCCACGCGCTTGCAGGCATGTCTCACTTTGGAACACTATGTGTTCTTTGGTTTTGAAACGTGCGACCAGTCCTCATGGCCTCCACGACCTCTCCTCCTCTTTCCTGATTTCTTGCTTCTTTTCAAGCCAAATCAGCTTGTTCTTGCGCGATTCTGGAGCATTTTTGATCCAATCTAAATCTGTAGCTGGCTACGCCCTATCTTTGTGTCCCGGAGGAACTTTTTAGATCTGTATTTGGCCTTGGAACGGCTGAGAACAGCTGGTTATTCCAACAGTTTTCTGATTTTTACCAAAAAAAACCCTTCTTCAGCTCTTTTCCAAGCAATTCTCAACTTTACTCTGAGCTTTTTTCTTACAAATTCAACCTCCCTGAGGAATCCCTAGTCCTACCAATCTGATGGGACTGATTGCATACGATTCCACACACAATTCAACTTTGCAGAGAAAGCTTCAAAACCCCACCGAAGCTGAGAAATTCACAATTTTCTCAGTTTTTCACCAAATCCTACCTTGTCAATTGCTATGGCCACTATCACTGCTCTTTGCAGCTGCTCTGCAAATCCCTTTACACCTAACGACTATCTATACAGTGACTTTTCTTTCCGTCTTCAGCCCGCCGTAAAGTCCGAACTCTCATAAGACTTCTCTTCTCCTGAAGCTCTCTTCGACGACGATGCTGTACTGTGTACACTCCCTATACGGCTCTGATACCAACTTAGAATTTGCTTTGCACAGGAACACAGATCATGCTACACAGTAACACAAATAGAAAACACTCTCCATTGCAAGCTCACATAGCAACTGTATTTCTCAAAATGAAATTACACTGTACATATAGTTGTTCAACCAGGCAACCCATGCATGACCCAAGTTATCATTGGCGGGACGCGTGTCTCGTTGACTTGCCTCGTGGCGAGGCCAACTGATCCTTATCCACTGATAGGACCCACAATACAGTAGCACAATGATTCTACTTTAATTCTAACTTTCTTATATTTTTTTTTCTATCAAGCATCTAGGTGTAGGATATTGATAGGAACAAATTTGGCATAGATGGCAAATTATGCATTTTCACTTGTAATGCCACTATTGAGCCAAAATACAATAAGAGGCTAAACTCGTGCCAATTAGAGTGTAGACAAGTGTAATGCTTTTGTTTGATGAATTCTAAGAGGTCCAATAGGATTTAGAGGTGGAACCATGTGAGGTCCAATAGGAATTTGAGGTTTGCTTGAAAATAGTCCAATAGAATTAAGAGGTGCATGGATCAATGGTCCAATAGGATTAAGTGGTGACAAAGTGTGGTCCAATCATAGTTAACCATAGTGGTAGCTCGTGGATCTACTAGTATTATTGTACTCCTCATTTTGTATCTAATTGATTTGGAGATTGTGTGGATTTTGAGTGTTATTGGATATCTAGCTTTCTCTCTCTACCCGAGAGCTCATGATTAATATTTCTCTCTACCCGAGGAGGAAGACGTAGTAGCTTAAACATACAATATTGACAATGACTCTAAACGCAATAAAGACTATGCTTGATTCAGATTAGTGTAAGGAAATACACATCAGCTTGAGCACAAGACAATAGCGGATGAAACCGCGTGCTCAAGAAGCTAACTTCGCTCTATGAAAGCTATGAGCTTATTACTGACAATCAGTCTGAAGAAAGAATCGATGCATGAAAGCATCTACAGTGTTTGTCTCATAATCAGCATTACACACTTAAATTGATTACAATGATCAACTATATATATTTTACATTTGTGCAGATGAGTGTACCAAGAGAAGGCATAGAGCCATTGTGCCATCTGTGGGAGATCTTGGCGGTTGTTGTCATTGTCAAGCTAGTTGCACAGTACAAGAAGTGAGCATGAAGAGGATTCGACTATTCGGATGTTGAGCAAGCCGCTGATGTGGTCAATCAAGTTGGGATAGTTGATAAGTCAATATGTCAGACACGTTGGGTAAGTCGATATGTCGGACAAGTCGACAAGTCGGACTTCCTGATATGTCGACCAAGTCGGGCTTCCAAGTTGGGCTTTCCCAATAAGTCAGGTGCCACTCTCTTGTCTGTCTTCAGTTATAGAGGACTGTGCAACAACGCATGTAATGTTGCAGCGATGAATGGAACTAGGTTAACATGGGATTTAGGAGATTAGAGGAGATAAATCCAACAGTTTATATAGTCAACCCGCAAATGGTTAACTCGTACAGTTCATCGGTCTCTATAATTACCCCCTCAAACAATGACTCTTGATAAAGGTTTAGCCTCCCGATAGATGCACCAATGTTAGGGATTTTTTGGATGACGGTTGGTCTCGTCAGAAAGCCCTAAAAGGGGAAGGTCCCACTTGCCCTTACGATAGGAAGCGAGGAAAACTACTTCCACCCCTGGGGTCCACTCGGTCTATCCGTGCCCTCCTTAACAATGGAAGTTTCCAAGCTTCCAAAAGTATTGTAGGAAGAGGATAGCTTCTACTTTAGTCAACTTTCCTAAAATACTTTGGTACACTACTAGGCTTATCCTCCCAGACTATCTTCCATATACTCACGGTAGTGTTGAATTGTCACTTTGGGGTCGAGTGGACATGGTCACACCAACCCTAGAAAATGTAGGTATGTTTGGGCGTTTCATCAATGAGCAAGCAGTTTGACAGATCGTAACAAGGCTAGATACTGGGTTATTGTGCAGATGGTAAATGACTATCGAAGAAGCACTCAATCAGCCCGATTCTGATCTCTGGAAAGAAACTATGGATAAAGAGTATTCATCTCTTATCAAGAACCAAACTTGGATAATCATCAAATTACTTGCAACAGAAATGTAGTTGATTGCAAACGGTTGTTCAAAATCAAGTACAAGACATATGGAAGTATTGATCGAAAAAAGGCTCGACTTGTAGCTAGAGGATTCTCTCAAGTACAAAACATCGACTACACCAAGACCTTCAGTCCAGTAGTTAAACATTCTTCTATCATACTTCTATTGTCATATCGATATGATAAAGGAAGCTAAGACAATGCTATCTTCCGAATTTGACATGACCGATCTGGGCAAAGCTCATTACTTCTAGATATTCAAATCCAAAGAGATAGAAAATATAAGTTGATCTATATTTCTCAACAAAGATACATTCACAATGTCTTAATCAGATTTAATTTGACGAATTGAAAATTAGTTCTCTCACCAATGGAACCATGACTCAAGGTGTCGAAGGACCAGTGTTACCAGACAATCGAAGAGAAGGAGCAGATGCGTGAGTATCCTTATCATTCGATAATAGGAACTCTTATGTACGCAATGATCTATACCAGACTAGACATAGCTTTTGCAGTCAGTTCCTTGAGTCAGTATATGACCAATCCTGGTATAATACATTGGAAGTCTCTTATCAGAGTCATGAGATATCTTTGAGCTACTAAGGACTTTTGCATTTGTTATGGAAAAATCGACAAGAACAAACTCAATATTCTCAGTAATTTCTTAGATGCAAGTTGGGCAGAAGTTGTAGACACTCGTAAATCTGCTTCAAGATTTATATTCTTACTCAACAATGGTCTTATTTCATGGAACAGTCACAAGCAAACTTCGATAGCTCCATCTTCCACTGAATCACAGTATATTGTAGCCTCAAAAGCTACAAAGGAAGCAGTATGGTTGAGAAACTTACTTTCAAATATCAGTCTGAATCAATCTGCTATGACAATTCTATTTTGTGATAATCAAAGTGCCATTGCTTTATCAGCCAACCCTGGATTTCATTCTAGGAGTAAGCACACTGAAATAAAGTATCACTATATCGGAAGCAAAGTTCTTGACAAAGAGGTTGACTTGCAGTATTGTCGAATGTAAGATATGACAGTAGATATTTTTACTAAAGCATTAAGCTTGGATGCACACACAAAATTTTGTGCAAAACTAAGTTTGAAGGTCAAAGCATTCGTGGATTCAGATTAAGTGAGAGTGTTGGATTATTCTCCTGATGATCGATAATCGTTTTTAATCTTCATCCACTACATTACCCAGCTCTACAATTTCATGCAGGTTTCTATACAGTTTGTAGAAGTACACAAAAATCGCTCACAGGTGGATTCCACAAGTAAATTTCTAGGAAGTACTAATTGGACGGATGCTAGCTCACTATGGCCAACTGGCCATTATGAGGGATATAGAGTCTTCAATCCTATCACTAATAAGATCCTAGTAAGTAGGGATGTCACATATGATGAAGGACATTTTATCAAAGTGAATGAAAGTGCTACTAATCATTCTTGTGTCAAGGATCTTGCAAGATTTGAGGAGGAGCTACCATGTGATCAAGATCTTGAGGATCCACCTCAAGTCCCGCGTGCTCCAAGGAGATCTTCAAGGACAAGGGCCGAGCCATGAAGGCTCACATATGTTGACAAGGGTGAGCAAAGGGAAGACACTCATTCTCTTACCTCTTACACCTTTCTTAGAGTCAATGCTTGATGAACCAAGTTTCTTTGAAGATGCTATAAAGTCACTTAAATGGAAGGATGCCATGCAAAGGGAGTATGATGCTCTTATGAAAAATCATACTTGGAAGTTCGTGGATCTTCCTCATGGAAGAAAACCACTGAATACAAATGGATCTATAGATTTAAGTACAACCAAGATGGATCTATCAACAAGCATAAAGCAAGGCTAGTGGCAAAAGATTTCTTGCAAACTAAGGGAGTAGATTTTGATGTGCTCTAGTTGCCGAACTAGTCATAATAAGATCGATTATATCTCTTGCAACTACTTGCAATTGGACTCTTTTTCAGCTTGATGTGATTAATGCCTTCCTAAATGGCTGTTTGGAAGAAGCAATCTACATGAGGCAACCTGAGGGCTTCATCAAGGAGGATATTGAAGACGAGGTGTGCTTATTGCAAAGGAGCCTCTACTATCGGCTCAATCAAGCACCTAGGGCTTGGTAGTCTAGGTTGAACTCTTTCTTAATCTCTATTCATTTTGTAGTTAGCTCTTATGAGCCTTCCTTCTACATGAGATTCAATGAAGGAAAGATCATTGTTCACATTCTGTATGTGGATGACATTATTCTTAGTGGTAATGATCAAGATGGCATATGAGAAGTAAAGATTGCATTGTCTAAAGAGTTTAAGATGGTAGATCTTGGAATTATTCATTTCATTCTAGGCATAGAAGTATCAAAAGGAATGGATTTTAGTTTTATTTTTCAATCCAAAGATGCATCTTCTATCTTAGAGAAATTTGGAATGAAAAATTGCAAAGGAGTAGATACTCCTATGGAGCAAAATGTAAAAGTTTCTAGTAGCTATGATGAAGCATCCTTTGAGGACTGCACACTATATAGAGGGCTTATAGGCTCCCTAATATATCTAACTATAACTAGACCCGATCTAAGTTATAGTGTTGGTGAGCTAAGCCAATCTATGCAAATTCCAGTAGTTTGTCATTGGAAATGGGTGTTAAGATACATCTCGGCCACCAAGAACTTTGGCATATTTTATCATAGAATAATATTGCTTTGAGAGCCTATTTGGATGCTAACTTTGTAGGTGAGAAGGTGGATAGGAAGTCCACAAGTGCTTTTTTAACTCTAGAATCACACTACACCAAAATCTAGTCAAGATGAAAAGTTGATCTTTCCAAGATCAAAATACCTTGAAATCTCATCATGACATGTACATACTTTCATGCTTATTAGGCTTGAATAACCTTATATATTATTAATTAGAACTTGAGCTCCATGGAGGGCCATCAATGCCTAAATTTTAGGAGATCTAGAGTGCAAATGGTGCACCTCTTAATCTATGCTATACATTTGGACCAATCACATCCAAGAGGTTGCACCTTGCTAGGTTTGGCCAACCTTAAGAGTCTCTCCATGAGATAGAACCAAATGTAAGCCATTTTGGCTCATTGTACATAACACTTTTTTGAGCTCAATATGAGCAACTGTCAAGAGATAGGCTTTTGAGGCATTTGATAAAACCCTAGAGTAGCCATTTCTCTCTCTCTAAAAGCGTGTGCAACACTTTTTTTCACTTGTCATGTAATAAATTGTTTTTCATTAATGCTTGATCATTTGATGTGTATTTATGCTCTTACCAAGATTCTTAGCTTGTTGGAAAGCTCTCTCAAATCCAAGTAGTAGCATTAAGCTTTCATAGTGTGCAATTTTACATGCTTGGAGATCATTATTGATCTCTCTAGGATCCTTCAATATGTACTAAAATGTAACATTCTCCATCACTTTTAGCTTTGATTGGGACTCATTTTGCTACCAAAACTTGAAACAAATATAGGGTACCAACACCTCCTCTAGAGTCTGCACCTCCTCTGGCCGCAGTTGTTCATGATGTATAGATGCAAAAAAAAAAAAAAAAAGGGAGACGAGTCAAATGTTCTTAATTCACAGAAAATCATAGATAGAAAAATATACATAGGATACATAGTAAAATATTGACAGTTTTATGGATGTACTGATGCCCAAATTGGGCTCTCTCTTATTAAAATAAAGAGTTTATACATGAATTTCTCAAAAAATACATTTGATTTTATTGCTCTTCTACAATATTGATTGTTGTTGGTAGATCCTTACAGTTTGTAATTAGCTCGTCTTTTTCATAACTATAAAAAAGCAGAAGTATTAGCATACATTATTGTTTTACTTTTATTTTGAGTCTACTATATATTAGGTAAAATATTGAAAGTATAGTAAATAGGATCATAAACGAACCTCTAATTGATTCTCAAGAGTGATCGATTGATTGATTAGCAATCTATTGCAAAATTCGCACTCAAAACTAGATCTAGATTGGCAATTTCAATCAAGAACAATCAAAATAGAATCAAAATATGAAGATATGACCTCAAGTCTTGAGGTGGATCCTCAAGATCTTCATCATTTAGTTGCTCCTCCTCAATCCTAGCAATATCCTGTAGATGCTTTCATTCATAACATGTCCTTCATCAAATAAAACATCCCTACTAACGATGATTTTCTTAGTGATGGGATTGAAGACTCTAGGCTTACAGCTGGACCATCTCAGTGGATTTTCACCGTGCCTTACAAGTCTATCAACGAGAGTACGTCCACTCTCCAGATCCAACAGTGCGACAATCGGAAATGTTTGCTAAAGATCTAACTCTATTGGCGTCAGTGGCAACCAGATGGGACGATTGTCTCCCTCCTCTGGCATTCGATCCAAATAAGCCGATGGCCTCAGAGCAAATCAAAGATCAGTTGTCGGTTGGTCGTTTATATTTTTGTGCGGCAATGATGGGAGGCTGTTGGGAATCACGCTTCACATCATGGACAACCTCCAAGTGGATTGCCGGAGCCCACCATTGTTTCCTGCCACACAATTTGAATTTTAATCGTATTCACACTCTCAATAGCAACATTAGCATCCAATTAATCAATTTTCTATGCATATATCATTCTTCAAAATGGAACAAATACCATGCTTGAAGTTGTCATCCAAACCATTATCCATAAGTTGACCAACACTTAGCAAATTTTTGGTGATTGATGGTACGTAAAGAACATTGTGTAGATCCATTCTTTTAGAAGATCTTAGAAACACATGAATGGTTCCAACACTTTACACTCTTGATCACTTGTAATTAAGATAGATTTTTTAGCACCATTGAAAGAGAGTAGAGTAGAGAAATAATCCTTTTGGAAAGTCATGTGGGAGCTAGCCTGACTATTAATGATTCTCTTGAGTTGTTCTTGCTTGTTGGTGAAGATGTAGATGCCATCAAGGTGAGTCTCCTTCATCCTCCTCCTCTTCATGTGCAAGGTTTCTTTGGTTGCTCTCCCCTTGTGCATTCTTCCTCTTGTAGCACTCGAATGTGAAATGCCATTTCTTTCCACAAAAGAAACATTTTAGCTTTGGTCTTGTCTTTGTTGCCTTTTCTCTTTGAGCTTGAAACTTGATCCTCCTCCTTGGCCTCCTTGCTTTGATTATTCCTGACTCCCTTGGTCTTCTTTTTGCCTTTGGATGAAAATTTGATTTTATCATCTCCATCATACAAGGATAAGAAACTCATCCTACTCTTGGCATCTAGGATCCTACACTCCTCGTCCACAAGCACATTATGTAGCTTGTCAATAGAAGGTAAGACATCTTGGATGGAAAAGCTTTGAACCAAATTGGAGAGCTCATCTCCTAGACCATTGAGGATCACTTGTACAAGTTCATTATCAAGAATCTTATCTCTTATTGAAGCAAGTTCTTTATTAAGAGATTTGATTCTAAGCCCATACTCTTGTGCACTCCCACCACTACTTTTCATACTTTGCAAGATTTGATTTCTAAGCATGATTACTATAGAGGTGTTATTGGATTCATAGATTTTCTTTGATTAATCCATGCTTCTTTGGCCAAAGTACAAGAGGCTACCTCCTTTAGGATATTGTTACTAACATTCATTTTTATACAATGTAATGCTAGTATTGCCTTATTTTTGTACTTTACCAAATCTTGTCCTCCTAGAGGCTCATGATCCTATTCATCTAGGAAAGTATCAAAGAGGTCTTGGAGCACTAGAAGTGACTCCATCCTCACTTTCCATATTGAGTAGTTTGTAAAATTTAGCCTCTCACTAGCTTCCAAGAGGAACATACTGGAGAAATGTACCATCGCATCCCAGGGTTGATTTGACCATGGACTAGTAGAATCACAAAACCCATTAAGTTCTACAATATTTGTTTCACGCATTCAAGTAATATGTTGTTAGGTGACTATCATGCATCTTACAAGGTATGCTAACGACTCCGTCACTTATAGTGTCACACGGTTTTAGAACAAAGTCGTTCTCATCATCGTAAAAAGACAGAAACATCATATCCTATTAACAAAAGAGTACCAAGTGTGAAACTTCATAGCCACATTAGAGAGAAAAGTACATCATGTCATTGTAGTACATATAATAGTACAGTACGTATGGGCCACCAAGTTATGACCTAAGACCAAATAATGAGATCTTTTGTTAGGCCATGGGTAACTAAGGACTTTACTTGAAGTATAACTGCTTGACTTAGTACATTGGACCGAATGTCCATCCTACGTCAAAGTACTTAGCCGCAAGTGGTAACTTTCATTATTATCACATTCTAGGAAGTTATCGGGTGGATTACCCTACAACCCACATACAAGTGACAAATTCGTCATACCTAGCCGAATGCAAGACTAGAGGGCTAGTGGGGGCTATAATTGGTCAACATCACCTCGGTTTGACCTCGTGTAAATGTAATTTACCAATCAAATCAGTCACTCAGTCTAGGGCAACCATTACCAGCATCTTCAAACAGCTAGGTTGTAAGGGTTTGATATAAACCTGAATGCAATTAAGGATAGATTTGATTAAACATGAAACAAATGATGATGAGCACAAGACAATTACGGATAGAAACCGCATACTCTAAGTTATCTATGAGTAAATGAAGATATTTGTCTGAATTTGCACTTCCGTTGATAAGCAGTAAGTGCTAATAGCAAAAACCTAAAAGAACTCTAAAGAACTAAGCTAGAATGCTCAAGAGTGTTCAAGCTTGAAAAATTGAGTCGTTGAATGGCAAACAATTCAATCGATTGCAGGAATAATCGATGTCATACATTCGAATATCGGTATTTTACAATATAAAGGTCATTCTCCAAAATCACTTTTAGAGTCAGGAGTTTTCTTTTATGATCACACCTATTTTCCTCAAGAGTTTTCTTTTATGATCACACCTATTTTCCTGATAAAAATGGTTTAGTTGGTAGATTAGAGCCATATCCTCTATCAAATTTTTCAAGTGAGGAATGGATTTCTCCTAATGCAGCAATTTCAAAAAGTTTTCGATCTAGGTTATATATTGATATTCAGAGTATATTAAAATGTAGCACTGGATCAAAGAATAATAGACTAAGTTGGTATCTACCTTTTACTATTTTTGTTGATTTTTTTCCAAATGCAATGTTCGAGGAACGAAAACAATGTTTATTTGTAAGGAGTTGAGTGCTGAAATAGTTGCCGAGTTGTTGAATGATGGTTGGAATACAAAACAAAATTAGCAAGTTGAGTACAGAGTATGTTACTCATCAATGACATTTAGATATCACATCGAAAAACAAATGCTTACTTTGCTGTTGTATTATAGAAGATGGATTAAATGCAAAAATGTTCGAAAGCCACTTGATCAAGATTTTGGTATAAACCCTCAAGAGCAATTTCTAATAACAGTCAAAAGAAATGACAATGTTCTTGCAATGGTTGAGGTCGAGAAAGGTTGGTGTCTCAATCACATTCGATCAAAACCAGACATGTTGCAATTCGATCTACCTTAGTACTATCAATTTCGATTGAATGGTGTAAAGGTACGTTATGCCATATGAAAATATTCATTTTTTTCTATTTCTAAGTGAATCAGTTTCAAAAAATATATTAACTAAAACGATTTCTCTTGTGTAGGTAAGAGTAAGGCAAGAAGAGCATATAAAATGCAAAGATATTGGAACATCCATCGAAATTGAAGATCCATAGATTATGAACAATAAAATTTTGTATTACGTATTACAATTTTTTGTATACATCATTTTTTATAATATATGAACCACTTTTTCTATGAGGCTCTTTCATTTCTATGATCTCCATTTCCATGGTGCAAAACGCAATGTAATTGTAACTGAATAATATGAGTTTTCGATAACAGGATTCATTGTCTCCTGCAAGAAATGCATTATCTCCATTGGAGAGATCTTCAGTCACTTGGACTCCAGTGACCACTACAATTAGATATCGAATCGATGCTTGCCCTTGTTGAAGTCTCGGATATATCGGTTGTATTTTTGGTCTTTATTGCCTTGGTCTGTATTGTCCTTGTGTTGGCATATTTGGATATGTTCAGAAGATGATCTAATCAAAGCTTTGCTGCAATAAATCTAAGTGAATTTATGTCGCATGTTTGAATTGGTTGTGGCAAAGGTTCGATCGAATTATCTTCCTGAACTTATCCAAAAAAAACCATGACAAAGGCAAGGCAAACCACAAACAAGTAAGAACAACCACATAAAACTGTAAATATATTTCTATAAAAAATTTCTGTACATGTGTCTCATCCACATCAAGTGAGACCCACTTTTTATCAGTATCAACTATCTATGATCTCTAAATCTATTTCTCCAGTTGGAAGTAGCTTGGGTGGAAAACACTCTGCCATTGCAACTAAATATGAATTTTTGATCACAAGCTTTATGGTCTCCTACCTAAAGTGCATTATCTCCATTGGGGAGACCTTCGGACATTTAAATGAAAAAAACAAAAACACAGTTAAATGTTATTAATCAAAGATTAGTTATTAGGAATTTGATTATGAAAGAAAAAACAAGATCGGATGCATTTATTGCCACAATAAAGGTCATGCAGCCATGGACTGTTACCAGAATCCGAGGAACAAGCAACCTCAAGGCAAACATGAGAACCACAACAGTTCATCCTACGCCGAAGAGCCTGAAAGCTCGAAGATGGGCAAAGAAAGGTCGAACAATGGTAATTCGACAGCTATCTATGCATAGATGTGTGTGAAACCTCGACATCTGACACACAAGAGGTCATCCTTGATTCAGGAGCAACTTCTCACTTCATTACATCCAGACGAATAATGGTTGACTCCAAAGTACATATTCATCCAAATACATAGTTCATGGAGATGGATCAAGACATCAAGTGAATCTATGGCTCAACACAAACGGCAAAGACCAACGATCAGATGATGTTCTATTCGTGCCCACACCGCAGCAAGACTTGCTCTCAGTTGCAAAAATAGCAGACGTTGGGATGGGTGTGACGTTTTCAAACAAAACATGCAATGTCATTGATGCCAGCACCATCACACTCATTACACAAGGAAGACGAAAGAGCAATTTGTATCATTTGAAGGTGCGCCTACCAGCGAATCAAGCACATCAAGCTCATGAATCGACATATGTTCTATGGCACAGAAGACTATGCCACATGAACCCAATGACATTGTAGTCAAGCCAACATAGAGCTATCACAGGAGTAAGCATCACAAATGCAACGAACTCAGCGACCTGTGATGCGTGCATACAAGGGAAGATGTCCCGAACTCCCTTCACGAGGGACTCCCTCAGAACAACAAAGATTCTAGAGCTGGTACATTCGGACATCTATGAACCTTTCGATGTGATCTCAGTAGGAGGCTCAAAATATTACATCACCTTCATTAACGACTACAACAAGTTCGTCAAAGTCTACTTCATACACAACAAATCGGAAGCACTCGACAAGTTCACATAATACATAAACTGGGCAGAAAGATGGAAGCAAAGTGAAGCATATCAGAACTGATCATGGTGGAGAATACATCTCGAATTGCTTTGCTGACTTCTACAATAATCGAGGAATCCTTCACAAAAGGACTGCATCCTATACACCACTACACTATGGTGTTGCTGAAAGAAAGAACATGACACTCATGGAAGCCGCAAGGTGCATGGGGTCGCCTACTCGAAAGCACCAAGAGTGTTATGGGCTGAAGCAGTAGCTACGGCCGCCTACATCTAGAACAAGATAGGCAAATCTGATGTTCCTCACACAACACCACACGAACCATGGTGGGGTAGAAAGCCCAATCTAACACACATCCAGATCTTTGGTGTTAGCCGATATTTCTGCACGAAAAAATCGGGCTAATATTGGAGCTTATATTCACAAAACTGAAAAAACCAGCATGTAAAACCCGGTTAAAGTTGGCATAATTTTTTTTTTTCTGTATTGGATCCCAGCCCACCCCTAAAGTGGCTAGACACTGTATTAAAAAGTAAGAAAGAGACTTTTTGAAAAAAAATCGTCAAAAATATTTTATTGTCAAATTTTGTAAGACCGAGCCAAAAGTGTCGGTCCACCTAGAATTGGGTCTCATCCCGTCCTAAATGAGGCTAGGAAAAAGTTTGCGGCCTTAGAAATGGCCTATAATAATGTTTTGCGGCTTTTTGGCCAATTGGAAAAAATAGCCTACAATTGCTGGTTATGTCCGTTCAATTGAGTTAATATTGAAGAATTTTGCAATGAATCATTTTGTACTACCACGAGTATGGAAATCAGTTTGATATTATAGTTACGTATAACAAATACCGTGGGTTGGGGACTAGTGAATTACCCATTTTCAATTTTGTTTACTCATTAGTCGTCATACAAAACTGATAAAACTTGGGGCCATGTCTTATTCACATCGCATGGAAGTAAATATGTTGTAAAGATAGACAAGAAATTGGGTTTGTACGCAACTTTATGCCTTACTAGAACCGTCTAGCATATGCCTTGTTAGTTAGATTGCTACACGAAATCGTAAAAGTTGAAATCGTTTACTCATTCAATTCATGAAGTTTGTCAACTGGACCCGACCTCTGTGAAACACCAGAGCGGGCCGTCCACTATCCGTGGTTGAAATACACCGCCTTGGTTAAGAGTCGCACTATCGGAAATGCCTAGTGAAATACCTAGGCCCGACGGTCAATGAAATACCACCGCTCCACAAACAGAGCGGTGTGTATAATTTACCACCTCACGATATCCTTGCAACAGACCGAATCATTATAATCAATAAACCTATACATGATCGGTTTACACTACCCACCTTTGTAAGTACTATATTATAGCATCAAGAATGAAGAATTTATCTCACACATCATGAGCCATGTAGGACAAGGTGATTATGATGATGCTTACACCTCTTCTAGCCATATCTCTAGGGGCTTGGAAAATCCCTATTGGCGGGAGGAGCACAGGGCGATTGAGATGGCCCACAGGATTGGAAGCGGCACCTCCTCAACCATTCACGTAAGGGCAGTGTGGGCCCTTCCCCTTTTAGGGCCTTTTGACAAGACCAATCCCCCATCCTTAAAACCCCTAACATTTGCCCGTGCAGCTTTCGGGATATGACAACAAGGATATCTCGTCGGGTATGACAACCATTCGTCATACTACGGGATCTACATGCCAGAGACAAATCAAGTGAAGACAGTCAAAGACGTCAAGTTCGATGAGACTAGAACAATGGCCAATGATGATTCAGCCAATTATGAAGTCTTAAGAAAGTAGTACTATGACCTACCAACCATGACAGAGGAAGTAGAACCTGAACACTCAGACGAAGATGTTCGAACCCCACATTAGCTGAGCGACGAATCAGACGAAGAAAGGACATCAAGCTTGCTTGCAACTAGAACGCCTGTAAATGAAATGGTTTTGGACCTAGACGAAGAGACAAAGACAAGGATATTGCAATACCCAAAAAATCTCCCAAGAGATCAACAAGAAAACGAAGAGTGCCAGCCAGCCAGGCAGCTCGGCTTCGACATCCGAAGTGTTCTGTGGATTCAGTGGTGAACCACAAACATTCGAGAAAGCCATCGACAGTCAAGACAAAGACAAATGGATCCAAGCCATGAACGAAGAAATCGAATCCATTAAAAAGAATGAGATGTGGACATTGCAGCCAGTACCAAACAAACAGAAGATAGTGCAATGCAAATGGATACACAAGCTGAAGTACGGACTGAATGGAAATGTTTCGAGGTACAAAGTCAGACTTGTAGCCAAGGGATTCTCTCAGAAGTACGACATCGACTACACTGAGACCTTCTCTCCAGTGGTGAAACATGCGTCCTTACACCTACTGTTTGCATATGTAGCCGCTTATGACCTCAAAAGTCACATAGTCGATGAGAAGACAACATTCTTGCATGGCGAATTAGACAAAGAAGTCTGTGTCTTAGGAGGGTGCACCATTGCAGCAAATGCAGCAATTCTCTGGGTAAGCAAGAAGCAGACCATCACAGCTCAATCATCCTACAAAACAGAATATGTCGCAGCCGCGAAGATGGCGAATGAAATTACATGGTTAAAAGAGTTCCTCAACGGACTAGGGGAAACAACCAAACAGCCTCTGATCTTATAGATGGATAATACTTCTGCCATGGTGGATTACCCAAGAAGATGGATAGGTATTGTCGTCAAAGATTGACGAACTCGTTAGAGGATGTCATAACATCTGTAGAGAATTATGAAACTTCTGAAATTTCTAGAAGAAGAAGAAATGATAAAAAGAGTACTAATAAGAAGCATAAACATAAAAGAATAGAAGAATCTGACTCGTCTACGGAGTCTGAATTAGAATCCTATTCAACAGATGAAGAAGAATCTTCTGATTCTTCGTCTTATTCTTCATCACCTGAAGAAGAAACTAGTTATAGGAAATCTAAGAGTAAGAACTCGGATATGAGACGAAGGATGGAAAAGTCTGAAAAGACAGGTCCATTAAGGAAAAGTGTAGAGCTTTTAGCGAAAGAAATGGGGGACTTTAAAGTCCAGATGTCCGATGTTAAAGCTAAGATCAAGAAAGCAAAATCAAATGCTAACGTTTGGTGTACAACTTGTGGTAAAGAGGGACATTAAAAAACGAATTGTCCTAATTTACAAACTAGCTATGTGGAGGAAGAATTATTCCTTTGTCTGGTTGATAATCATGAGGAGGTAGCCTATACCACTACTCCTTCTAACCAAGAGAATTTTACATCTAAATCACGCAATAGCCAACAATATACTATTTTGCGTAGAGGGACAAGAAATTCCACTCCACCGCCAAGAGTAAAGGGTTCATGCTATAATTGCGGAGCCCCTGGTCACTATTCGCTTGACTGTCCCGAACCTAGGAGGTCAGTAGGATATGTGCCACTTTGTGCTAATTGCAAAGACGAAGGACATGTCACTGCTGAATGTCCTCAACCACAACAGCCATGATCTAAACCGCAGTTTATTATTATGCCCAGAGAAGATGAGCCATGGCCATCTAAACCTAACGATGACATGGTAGTCCAAAGGATAGAAGTAGAGTCTGAGACCATAGAAAATGAAGACCAAGATTGGCCTGAATTAGACTTAGATTTAAGTAAAGTCACAACTAGAAGTAGGAAGAATATGGCAACTCTTAGAGATAATAAGAAAACTAAGAAGGATAAAACTGCAAAAACTGCGACAAACGCGACAACTAAAACGCAACTTGCAGAGCAATCTGAAGAGGATCTTGTGTTTCATTCAAGGACAAAACTCATTGCAATCAAATACCACTTGATAAAGGACCTAGTCGAAAAGAACAAATTGAAGACCAGCTTCATTGGAACGAAGCAGATGGTGGCAGACATCTTTACCAAGCCCTTAGACAAAGGATTGTTCGAGAGTCCGGGAGTCGTAAAGCTACCACACTTTCAGAGGGAGCTGAAGAAATACAATTTTTCGATCCACAAAGCTTTGCTAGCTTTCGAGCTCATGTCTGTAAAAATACACAGAAAGGACCAACATGTCTTCATGTCTGCATAAATACAAAAGAAATGCCCACAAGCAAAAAACCACCTCAAGTCACAACTGCCACATAACCGTTTCAGCCGAACAAGATACGAAGGCGAATACCCCGAAGGTCAAACGTTCGAAGACCAAAGCAGCTCAAAGGTGAAACCGAAGATCGAACGAGACACGAAGGCGAAGAAGACTCAAAGACCAAAAGGCGGCGGATCTTCATGCTCCAAGTACAAAGAAAATCAAGAAAGTACTAGGAGGATGTCCCCCTCTACGGATGATGCTGAAAGCAATCTGAATATCGTTGTAACGTGCTTAATCAGTCGTTCTTGTAATCTCAGATTAGATTAAACCCTTTCTCTTTCCATCTATATAATCAGATTGAAGATGAGAGATTCGGTTGAACATCAAATTGGTTAAACGCCAATGTGAGCTAGGCATAGAAGAGCTAGCCGATGTCCAAGAAGTTTGCGGATTATTTGGTATTCTTTGTTGGGACTTGTCTAAAAAACATCCAACCAAAGGATTATTGATAAAGCATATATCGTCGATATATCTAAAAGAATATTTAGAGTCATTCATGAGGAAACAATAAGTCGCCAGTGAGTCAAGATTGATAAAGAGCTTAATTCGGCCAATAATGAAGTGACTAATAAAAACTTTGATAGAGGAAGGATCAGGGGAGTGAGCACCCAAGAAAGAACAATAGAAGAGTCAAGAGGGAAGCTTGTGAAGGAAGCATTAAGGGCTTCAAGGTCGCCATTGAAAATTTACACCTCCGTTAACCATTTTCAGTGAAGCCCATTTATCCTCGATAGGAAGTAAAGGGAAAACAAGTTTGCATTTTAGGGCTTCCAAGAAGCCGAGGGGAGGGGTGGAATCAGACGGACGAGGGAGGAGGAGCCCTCTTGGATTGAGAGGTAAGTTGTTAGGAGCATAAATGTAGTAGTTTGTTTTCTGTAAGGGATAGAGGTAAGTCTAGGAGATCTTCTCGAAGGGAGAGGGAGAACAGTCAGGTCCTTTTTGAAAAAGGAACGGGTTTGAGCACGGTTACCCATGGAATAGAGAAAGGTAAGCAGAAAGAACCAGCTGAGAATTGGACTAAACACCAATGTCGAAGCTACTGCATGCAGGAAGGACGGGCCAGGAAAACACGAATAAATAAAATAAACACGTCTAGGAGAAACGCGGGGCCACAACTCAGCAAAAGTGTTTAAAAACATTGCTTAAAGCGATAGAAAAGAGCAGAAGAAGAAAGGATAGCAGCCATTAACAGAAAGCATATCTGTGTGTTAAAAAACACAGGCAGAAAAGGATTAAAAATCAGCTTCATAACAGCAACAAGTCTAAAGCTAAACAGTACGCGCTGATCTGGAACGAAATAGCAATTTCAAAAGGAATAAAAAGAGTAAAATAATCCACCGCCTCTTAACAGAGAAGCCCAAAATCAAGAGAAGCCGGTAAACAGCTGCTAAGCAGAAGGGATCAAGGTCCGATAATACCCACTACAGCAAACATCTGCTTCCCCAAGGCTGTTGTCTGTCTACTTCGTTGTCCACCGTCGCTGTCTGCCATCACCCACTTTATCCCTAATGGTACAATATTTAGCCCAAGAAAACTTTACGTGCACTTTTCAAGCTAGAGATGAAAATGAGTACTTTGATAAATTTTTTTTGATGGAGATGAACTTCCACAATACTTTGTTGGCTTTGCCTTTGCAAAGGGAAGACAACATGTTGAGGTTGTGAAAAAAAAGTCAATGCTAGATGTACTCCGGAAGGAGTTGGGCACAGGCCATTTTGCCCGGTAAGGATTTTCGAATTTTTTGGGCGAGGCTCGGAAGGGCCGACCCTAAAAAAAACAGAAAAAGTGGAATTGGGCATAATGGCCTGTGCCCGCGGTGCCTTCCATTGCGTAATGGATACTTTGAGTTTCTCCACATGTCCTTTATGAAGCATAATCAGCACTTTGACTTTTTTTTATCCAATCAAAAATGGCCACGTGGCAACGCAGGCTGGAAAGCGCACCATTTTTTTTTAAAAAGAAAACAGATGACTAAGGTGCTCAAAAAATGGACAGAATAGTCACCAAGTATCCATTAGGTGTGCTTTAAAATCATGTGGTGTTTGGACCTTGTCTATAACTTGCAAGGCAACTTTAATATACATTTCTAGCATGAGTCATTTTTTTATCATGCATGACTTTGACTAGTGAATGGTGGGCAAACATATGATATTAGCAGTTAAATTTCAAGAGAAAAGGTTTATGAAGCTTCAGGGTTGAGTAATATTGTAAACCAACGTACTTTTGCGATCATAAAGTTTTTTATGTCATTTAGTTAGAGCTAATAATTGCTCTTTTCATGCATCAACAAAAAATTAGACAAAGTTTTGCTCTAGATTGCATGCAAGTTGGCTAGGTTTTGTACAAAGACAACTCTATTCATGAGAACACCATTCTTTCTCAGGATTGACAATAAATAGGATATTCATGTCATATGACTTATCTTTCATATGCTTTAAATTACATAAAATCAATGCACCAAAATAGTTCTGTTGGCAATCACACTTCTTGTACAAGCTATCTTCTCATTGCATCCAATAGGAGCTCTCGCTTGCTTGAAGTATCGAAAAAATTTACAAAGGATCAAAAAATTGTTACAATGACTCGGAAAAATCTCGGATTTTTCGAGTCGATTCCATATCGAAAATTTTGATTTTTTTTTTAGTATCGAAAAATCTCGGATTTTTTGAGTTGAGACAATATTGAAAAATTCTGAAAAATACAATATTGAAAAATTTCAAAATATGGAAAAATTACAAGGGATCGAAAAATGGCAAGTATCGAAAAATTTATAAATGATCGAAAAAGTATTTTTCAAGCCCTTGCTTTAAAATTCGAGTCTATATATAATTTTTGTATTTTTCAAGAGTAAGTATCAAATCGATGGTTGTCTAAAAAAACTTGGGTAGGAATATACATGGAAAAAACACATGGGAAAAGTAACTCTAATCATTATACACGGAGGATGGATCAGAGAAAAAATAGAAGAAAAAGAATAATAACCCTGAAGTCCATCTTAAATAGGATCTATTGTAAAGGTGTCTTCATAGTATCTGTGAAGGATTTCAGATCATTCAAGATCCAATCCATGTCGTTGATCTTTGGTTACAATAAGGAGCAAACCAACAATCCTGCCAATGTAGAAAAATCAGCATCTACATACAAAATGAGATGCAAACTCTAAGAGATACTGATCAAACATGAACCAAAACATAAAATATGTTTGTTGTCCGTACAATTACAGTACCCTACTGTATTTCACACGTGTGGAACCAAAAAGAGCAAAATATGATCATTCTACACATAGAATTGCAAGATAACATCATGAGAGTGCACCAATGAGTAGTAGAACCCAAAGAGAACCATGTATAATGATGAAATGAGAGAGAGAAGAGAGAAGATATGTCTCTCCACGAGTTACATCCTTTTATAGAGTGTCCAAACCCTACTTGGCCACTTGGCTTTCCCTCCAAAATGTAAACCCTACTATTTTTGGGTCTAGATTCAATGTACCCAAAGTTCAAATTTGAATCTCTCTCAAACTCAACTACCAACTTTCCCACACTTTCAAAAAGTGTTTATTGAATGTATTTTAAACTAATATAACTTCAAAAAGTTGATCTCTAAGTCTAAAATGAGTTTTGGCCTCATATTGACAATTTACCAAAATATGACTAAACTAGACTAAACTAGACTAAACTAGTTGAAATCTCTCACAGTATCGCTGTAGTCGGCTACCATTGACTAATGTGTCAAGGGGTATGCCTTCTAGCATCTCTAATTACACGACACCATTCGTAAAAAATTTCTGGACAACGTACGGACCTTGGCTACGGAATTTCAATTTCCCTAGATGGACTTTGGAAGATGTGTAAAGTAAAACTTTATCACCATCGTGAATATCCTTAGTTCGAAGATGACGATCATGCCAAGCCTTCTGTCGTCGTTTGTGAACTAACTGTGCATGGTAGGATATAAGTCGTGTTTCACACTGTTTTGTCAGCGTGAAAAGTCGATTTTGAACTTGGTGTTGATAAGCATTATCGTTACACAAGTCAGTGGCATAAGCTAAAGTGACGCGTAGGGAAGGAATTAAAAATCTTACTGGCATAACAGCCTCTTGGCCATATACTAGCTCAAATAGTGTTTTCCAATCCGTGGCGCGCTTTGGCATTGTGCGATATGCCCAAATAACAGAGAATAACTTCATTTCTCAGTCTGATCAATTGGTTTCTACAATCTTGGTTAAGACTTTACAAATCGTTTTTTTTTTGTAGATTCAACTAGTCCATTGCATCTAGGATAGTACGAGTACTCTTTCGATGTATAACGAAGTATGAGTCAGTAAACTATTGATTATTTTATTAAGGAAATGAGAATCTCGATTACTGACAAGCTCTATTGGACAACCAAATTGAGTGATGATGTTTTTATAGAGGAAGCGTGCTATAGACTTTGCGTCTACTTTTTGTGTTGCTCTAGCCTCTATCCATTTTAGTGGCAATCAAGATGTATCGTGATTGTGTGCCATGGGCTGTTGGGCTACTGGTCCAACAAAATCAATACCCCATTTGCGAAATGCTTCGTTTTCAAGTATTCGAGTAAGGATATTGTGGTTGGCTTTTTTGGTATTCTTTGTGTGTTGGCAAACATCGCAAACTTTTATATAAACACAAGTGTCTTTGAAAAGGGATGGCCACCAAAATCTAGCCAAAAGAATGGCCCTAGCAGTAGCATCGGAGGAGAAATGGCCTCCCCCAATACCTTTAAGTGTCAAGGCAATAATCTATCGGACTTCAAGATTTTTTTGTTTTCGTATCAAAGGTTTGATTGGCTGTTTCAGCTTTTCAGGCATTTGGAATTGCTTATCAGTCAATCGTACATCAACCTATCTATTTTTTAGCATGCGGGATATTTGTGGATTGGTAGTAAGAGGCATGCATTGAATTTTTTTGTGTTTTTTTCCGAACTAAGTCTTCTTCAATGGTGTTCAAGAATTCATCATTGTGTACGTCCCATTGATAGACTTTTAATTTTGGTCGGTATACATGAGTGTTCACTGGTCGGTTATACACGAGTGTTCACTGGTTGTGGATGTTGCACACAAGCCAATGGTGACAGGAGTTTAATCTCTGTCAGTATACGATGCTTTCCTAAACACTCGGGATCCAACAAGTGAATAAGCTGGTCATCATTGGCTGGTTCCATGAATAAGCTGGTCCCATTGATAGACTTTTAATTTTGGTCGGTATATATGAGTGTTCACTGGTCGGTATACACGAGTGCTCACTGGTTGTGGATGTTGCACACAAGCCAATGGTGATGGGAGTTTAATCTCTGTCAGTATACGATGCTTTCCTAAATGCTCGGGATCCAACAAGTGAATAAGTTGGTCATCAGACAACTCATGTTCTCCCACGGTAAGAATGCCATTCTCACTGGTGGATACTTCAATAATAAAAGCGTCTTTAGGTATCCACTCAATAGGGAGTGCATCTATCACGTACAAGGGCAGGATGGGAGTGTTGATATCCATGGAGTGGTAACATTGACTGGTTCCTCTTCCTGAACTTCTTGTTCACAAAGACTGGTGTTGACATAATCAATGGTTGCTAAGGCATGTCCCCAATTGATGATATCGGTACTCTGCACGTAATGACCCTTTATGGTGGAATTGATACTATCGGCATCATCATAGGTAGTTGAAGACCAATCATCTTCAACTCGTGCAGGCTTTATCTTCCCTATGGCATCGACAAAGATTCTCATGTCTTTGTTCCTAAAAACTATTTTGTTTTTCTTCCAATCTTGAATCACTCCGGTCATTTCTAACAAGGCATTCCAAGAAGGAATTGATAGGCGTGCGGTTCATCAGGAAAATCTAGTACTACACACTCTAAATCAAACTGACAATTTTGATCAACAAATTGCCATTCGTTGGTTAGCCATTCGTAACTTGTACTTAAGCTTTTCCAATGTGGAAATTTCCCATGTCTTGGCTAAGGACATGGCGATAATATTCATGCCAGACCCACTATCGAGAATGGCTTGCACGGATAAGATTTGTAGTGCACTGGTAAATTGATGTTGTTACCTTTAGCAACACCTATATGAAGTAAGCTCATGTCAACATGATGAACCATTTCAACGTTTTCTTGTCGTCTCAACTCATCTGGTACATCAGGCTGCTAGGAGATTTGCAATATGGCATCTCGCAGGGGTTTGGAAAATTTCACGGTCGTGTAGAAGGGCATGGTGATTTGAGCTTGTAAGAGATCAGAAAGAACCTCTATTCCTCGTGGTGGTTGCCTCGGCGTAGGTAACTGGGCAGATGGCAGAGTAGAAATCCTATCTTCAGCTCTATCAAACTCTTCTCGAAACTCATGGTATTGCCTTTGAGCTTCTACAGGGTCAGGGTACGATTGGGAAATCATGGAAGTATTAGCAAGAGGGTGTGGTTGTGCTGGGTTCTTGGTCTGATCTAAGGCCTTATGTTGTGCACGTGTGACGACAAGCAATGGCTCTTCAGATACCCTACGTGTTGGAACTGTCTTTTTGGTTTAGTTAGGGCAATCTTTATCGCAATGCCTTCTGATACAATCAGCACATTCGGCTACAAAGACATATCGAAGTCGACATTCACTTTGAAAGTGAGTGGTTTCTCCGCATACAAAATGTCTCTTCTAAAGTGCTGAAGGGAAAATGGCATAACCTTTTTGGTGGACTTGTGTAGGTTGCTCCTCTGAATAATATTGGTCATTGGAATAAGAGACAGATGCCTCATCTACGTATGTGATAGGAGGACCTTCATCATAAGTAGGTTCATAGGTTGGGGTGTCATAGGAGGTATTCTGCACTACATTGGCCTGTACGTGAGGTCGGTTCTGTTGGTTTGGTCTGTTGGGTGGAGCAGATTTTCTTGGACCTGGAAGTGCTAAGCGTTGTTGTTGTGGAAGCGGGTGTTGTCTAGGCAATTCCTGGACTTGGATTGGACTCATGTAACGTGGGTTATATGGCGCTTGTGGTTGTCCTTGGGGTGCATATTGATGTGGTCGAGAGTATTGCATGTTGATGGGTTGTACCTACAACTTGATGTGGTATGAGTAGTCGTATCACACAATATACAGTGCTGCGTTTTGTAAAGTCGATGTGCATCGACACCTCGGGGCAGGGCATGTGTTTTTAAATCTTGTCATATCCCTGCCAATGCAAACAATTCGTTCAATCATACCAATAAGGCAAACATATGTCAATCACCGGGCACCATAGTTCCAATACAAGTGACTTAAAACAATACATAATTACCATGCTTTTCCACTCTTAGTCATAAAGCATTTATATAAAAAGTTTATCACTTTCATACATTTTTAACAAAAATACCAAAACTATCGCAAGGATGTTCAAATGAAGAAGAATAATGCAAAAGGCCTCTCAAATTTTTACATGATGTGTGCTTTGAAATCATTATGCCTCCCTCAACATCAAAGATGTGCCTTAATTTTGTATTTTAATTGCATAAAAAAAAAATGACAAAGCCCGTTAACCGTTAGTTTGATCTCAAATTTAACTAGTCAATTTCATAGATAACATAAATTTGTCACTTGGTATAAAATTTTTAAATTATTTGTATAAAACAATTTAAAATTGGAGCAAGTTAAAATTTAAACGAAAAAAAATAGGCTATGTTAAATAATGAAGGTGATTGATAAAATATCTCGAGAGTCTTTGCTTTATAAAGGCCATTCAATTTGTTAAAGAAAAAACAAAAATTGCATTTGAAAAATAGAAGGATTAAAAAATTCATGTTAATGCTCAAACCCACATACTAGTGACACCTCAACTTTTACAAATATTCAAGCTACTGTCGCCTCACATAGGAGTGACACCTCAACTTTTAACAAATATTCAAGCTAGTGTGGCGGCAAAGCTAAAAGTTATATTAGAGTTAAAATATTCAAAGCTAAAAATAAGAACAAAGTTAAATATTGAAATTAAACACACAATCCCCTTAAAATAGAGCACCTTAACGAAGGAAGGACAGGGCAGTTCACGCCTTGAAATTCCAGGTGGCAGGGGTGGTCACCAGCCTTTATCTTAAGGGCACTAGATTTCCACCGTCGGATACTTGAACGAGAGCTTCCAGATTCTGACGCGTCTTTAAAGAACGAGCATTAGGACATAGATTGCCAGAACGAACGCAGGCGGGGAGAGGGTTGTAGCTCGCCATTGACGTATTCCCTGCGTATGAAAGATGGAGCCAGTTTCGTGAGCTATGGCGGAGGATATATAATACATACCATTCATCCCCTCATCTCCTCTCCTCTTCTACTTTGCTTTATTTTTTGTGAGTAATTTTGTGGCATGTGGCTGTGACAGTGCTTTGGAGTAAGATTATGTAACTCATCGAGCGAATTTCTAATCTAATTCCCTTGCTGGGCGTTATAATATCATCTGGGATTTACTTCATTAATTGGATCCTTGTATTCTTGATTTTTGGGGCTGTTAATTGGTTTCGATGATGTTTTCTTTTTGTCTGTTTCATCGCAATTTGCTTTTTCATCTACCATCCACGATCCAGGATTTGCCTGAGTTTTGTTTCAATCCCCAACTGTTTATTGTGTAGTCATACTTTCCTGTGCTTTGTCTTCATATGTTATTATTAGATATAGATATCGGTCTTTCATAAGTTAGATCCTATCATTATGCCCTTTGTCATATAATAGGAGCGTTTTCCTAATTAACTTGCTCTTTTTAATTGTTCTTCTTGCAGGTTGCATTTCGTACTACTGCTTTTATGCATGTATAGTATTCTATCGTGTAATTGCTTGATGAGATTTTCTAAAATCTTTGGAAACTCGAAGCTCGTTTTCTAGCTCCGAGTGCTTCTCTTTTCTGAGCCCTTGGAATTCAGACTTGTCTCACTCAGCTAACTCCCGTGAACTGGCACTAGTTTGCAATCGCAGTTATCGCTCCCTAGATCTCATGAATTCTTTTTTTCGTGATTTTGCAAGGGTTTTGGCCAAAACCAGAGCATGAAAATATAGGAAAAACCTTTCATCCTCTCGTTTCTTGAGCCTTCAACCACATTACGATAGGGAGTCATAGTCGTTGGCAGATGAAGCAGGTATTTCACTGTCTAGTTCTGTTCCTTGGCATTGTTTGGAGTTTAAGGATCAGCGATTATGGCATTTATTCCGCTTTGGTGCCTTCTTTCGCATTTATCAGCGCTCTTCTGGGATACCGGGACGTCTAATGAAGCAGCCCTATAATTTGGCAACCTGAAAGACGTAAGCATCCGTAACGAGCGTGTTGACGTGAGGACACCGTGTCTCTACCACACTGTCAATCTTCGCATTCTCGTTCATGGCTAGTCATGCATTTGCGACAGAAATATGTCCCTTGAAGGAGTATGCCTTCACAATGTTGAAAGCTGATCCGTGTTGCTCCTGTTGCTCTATCCACACATAATTTTCTTGGCCTCAGATACTCAATACAATCTGGAGACGGATTCTTTTGTTTTATTCAAAGGAATGCTTGGTGTAGTTTATTACGTCAAACTTATCTCGAAAGCAAACTAATCACAAACAGTAAGATACGAGTGAGAATTGGTTGACTTTAAGATGCAAATTGGGAAGAGTAGGGATGAAGGGGGAGCAGATAATGAGAGCGCCATATGTCAGACGGTGCCTGGAGTTCCATGGTGGGGTGGAGGGACAACTCAGTCCTCTCACACGGCTAACTCAATGTATGAGCAGCAAATGAATGGAGTTCACGGTGGTGGAAGACCAGCTGGGCCAGTAACTTTCTTGCAGCATCCTCCAGGGCAATTATTGAGTCTATCCAACCCAGATGGTGAGATATTTTGGTGGATCATGGTAAATATGACCGTATTTTTCACAGGCGTGTGTATATTGTGCCTCTAAAACGAAGATGAAAACAGACACAAAGTACGTGTAAACATATTACTACCGATTTCGTGAACTAGCTCTGTGTGTGTGTGTGTGTGTGAGTGAGTGAGAGAGAGAGAGAGAGAGAGAGAGAGAGGGAGAGAGAGTGTCTGGAGGTGCATTTGCTCTCACCTACAAGGCGGACCAAACCAAGATGCTGAGCATCAATTTTGAGAAGAATGAGACCTACATGTTTCCAATTTCTGTGGGAATTGTAAACTTTGTCTTACACCTAGTGAAGGTAGCGCTATGATGAGTTGCTTAGTGGGTGGCGAGACTGGCGAGCCAATAATTCTCCAAATTTAGAGGATTTGAGCTGTTGGCAGTGGAAAAAATGAGTGCAAAAACTGAAACTAAGGGAGGTTAGAAGGAACTAATAAGAAGATGAAAAACAAAAGCTGTTCTCGAACAATCTGTAGAAAAACATTAAAATTGAGACTATCTCGCTAGTGGGCAAGTCGACTAAGAGATAGAAAAGGCTGGTCAATGCAATAATTTGAAACCATTCTTTGGAATTTATAAATTCACTGTAGAAGTGTCCACAGTAGAATAAAATATCAATACTCTGTGGAAATTTGAACTTCATTTATTACTCAGAATGTGAAGAATGACAGCTATACTCCTAACTTGACTTACATCCAAAAGTCCTAACTTGCGCTTTTTGATTTCGTTTGTACTAATGAGTAGCATGCAAATTGGTAGTCAATTTTTGCATCTATTGAATCCTTCTCAATTGAAGCAAGGATGTCTGCTGCAAGCTACTAATCACTTTGAGTGTGGTGTAGCCTTTTTCTTTGACCACGTGTTTTGAGTACACAAAAATCAAGATGTTTCTTTTGCAGTACATACTCATTGGCAGCAGAGTCATTGTTTTTGGAAGCATTCTATTCTAAGTGGACTATTTATGGTACTGTAGGCTATGGCAAATCTGCATCAAATGATCAGCAACCTGCAACAACTGTCCCACCACCTCCTGGGGAGTACATAATGCCTCACACTTTGGAACTTGGCCATATGATGGTAAGCATTCTTTTTTGGAGAATAGTAGCTAATAATAGATGGTCTATTGCTTTTGCTATTCAATAGCATAGCTAGATAATGGATCCTAATATACAGACTAGTTTCTCTTGATCTTTAGTGATGGCCTATGCATAAGTAGCATTCTGAGTAAATTTGGTTGCTTACGGATAGTCTCGGCGGAGAAAATTGTACAGGATTGCAGATCAACCAAAACAAGTTGGGCATTCGTTCAGTAAAAATATTAAAAAAGAAACTAAGTAGCGGCATTCACATGCTGTGAAACTAGTTCTTTTGAGTTGACAATTTAACCGGCGATATCAAGTCTCACGTACGCATGTTTATGTGTTGAATTTTTATTTTGGCCTCTTGTCTAAGAACACATCCATACAAGATCATGCATAAAGTAGTAGAACAGAATAGCTAGTTTCTACTTGATTATCAATCTCAAATTAAGATATCATTGACAATCAAGAGTAGGCTAGGTTGCACAATCTCCTAAATGAGCACTGCTACAACATTCTCCCTCTAAGAAGCTCCACTCCAATCCGTACAATCACCAACTACCAAAATGAGAGGAGAGAAAGACTGTTCATACTAACTAGAGGTGATACAGGGTTGAGAATGCTACCAGAAATAAGGGGCCTTCCAAACAACTCTCCTAACATCAAATTGTCTTAGTGGTCACACATGATGAAATGACTTACAAATGGAGTCTATAAAACCACGTAATTTCAGCGATCTATATGAGTCAATGAGACATCAAGTACAATAGTAAATTGCATGTCCATAAGTCTCTTCTACTAACTAAAACATTGTCTTCAATTGGAAAACTTGTAAAGCTAAATCAATATGTTGAAGAAATGCACCTCTGAAGAATAAGCTGCAAATTATTGACAACGAATAAAAAAAGCCCAGAAGTGCATTTGCTGAATAAGTGGCTACCGAATGTTGATGTCAAAGAAAGGATCATAAAGTTGCTTATGTTGCACAAATGTAGTTATGAGAAGAAATCTCAATAAGTGGATAATGAAGAGGACATCGCAAAAATATAGGTGAAGAAATGTTGCAGAATGAAAGTGTTTTGCTACAAAATGAAGAGGAAGCCACAGATTTGGAAGTGCCATAGAATTTCTACCGAATGGCAATGTGAAGCGGATTTATTTCTCGAGGATAATCTTCCAAGCTATGCTGATTGACCAAGAATGCCACATGAAAATAACAATGAAACCCTTGTGGCTTTAACCAGCCATTGCAAAACTTTGTGTGATGTTGGCCAAATTTCAAAAGACATACACTCCAACATAGGCATATACACCAAGAATATGACACCCTAAGATTATTTTCATATATTTATTTGTCATCAGATATTCACTAAATTAGGCACACACAATATGAATTAGTTTGCCATGTAAGAATGTAGTGTTTATATGTGTAGTCCAGCTCACTACCATGCGCAATTAGCAACAAATGTTTCCAAATGTCAAATCTAGACATTTGCAATCATGTTTGCTTGTTTGCTAGAAGAGGGGAAGGGGGAGGGTATGTTTAGAAATGTTGCTCTAAAAAATCCTATAGAGACCCTGCAGGAGCAAAATAGATCAAAACTGAAAACTTCAAACTATAGATCACATTGCAATTTGTATGTCGTCCTTTGGATTCTAGAGTTTACTAATGTTATGTGAAATTGGAATTTGGATTGATCATTTGATTGGATTCTTGAACATGGAATATGCAATCTGAAATTGAATCAGTATAAATCCCAATGGATAATGTATGTATCTCATTCCAAGTTCTAGAATCAAAATCAAATCAATGATTACACACATATAACTATATTAAGTACTCTAGTGACTAGTTTGTCAAGTTCTAAGTTCTAAATCAAAACTAGATCTAGATTCTTGCCTTTGTATCATGGATCCATTCAAGGTTACCAGCTGATTTGAATCGGGCCGATTCGTCCGGTTCGAACTGATTCGAATCAGCTAGGCCGGTTGGAATTGGAAAACGGTTCAAACCGGAAAAAAAAAAGAATAATTTCTTTTAACGTTTGTTTTGGTTTTTTATAGTTTCTAAGCCTTTCTTATAAAAATAGTTTTTAATGCTATTTAAAACGCTCTATATACTACTACCGGTAACTATTGTGTTCATGACATGTGCATCGATTTGTCTACATGTTTGTGCATTGAGCAATTTGAGCTGCGAACAAAAACTTATGCAATTGGCAAACATATGAATGATGTATTCTGAAAAATGTCAAAGTCCGACTTCATGAATCATTAGCGGACCAAAAGTGATAAAAGTTCAAATCTATGTTACTTCAGAACGGTTTTCTGGATCCCAATATTCTGGAACACAACATTCCAGAACGCTGCATTCCGGAACACAACGTTCCAGAACGCTACATTCTGGAACTCTGGAATGCTGTCCAAAAGAGTATTAAGTGATGGTTTGTTGTAAACAAAATCCAATCATCAAAAGTCTTCAAAACCAAAAAGCGAGGCCTTCATAGCCCTGTTGCCACAGTGCCATGATTAATATTAGGGCTGAAAGAAGAGCTTCAGAAGGTGTAAACACTGAAAGTTCTTGTATCAATCATCATAAAAGAGGTATTTATCATAATTTCAGCCAAAGGTAGTTCATGTGCACACAAGTTCAGTGCTCAATAGCAGCAAGGCAATTTGATGATTGTAGACCAAGGAAAACCCCTTGAACCTTGGCTAACAAGGTAATTTTGAAAGTTTCAACTTTGCTATAAAATTATTGATTGATATCAAGGGAAGATGCAAACTCCTGTAGACATTCAAAAGAATGATATAGGTCATGCACATAACAAAGACTGATAAAAATCATTCTAACATCTGAGGCTCAAAAGGGTTAAAACTAATGTGCTAGAAGACATTGGAACTGTCAATTGCATAAATGCAGGACTGTTCTGCTTGCGTGTGCGAGCGGAACTGGTCAGCGTTCAACCTTGTTCACACGAACAGGCGGAACCGTCTGACGACGGAGCGGTGCAATGACTTGGTGTACTACAACACCAACACCAGGGTGGTTCGACGCATCACGGAGAGCATGAGGCCAGGAGGCGCACGCGCCCTACTGCTGTAGGTATATTTTGTTGCTCTGTCGTTTTGCTTTCGTATTGGTTGAAGACATTTAGTTTAATGCCCTCAAGGTTGCTTCGGCTATTCTCACAAATGCTTGACTTGTGCAGGTCAATCTCGATGAGTGCCTGGTTGCAGCGACAGATCATGGCAGAGCCAAAGGTTGATCTAGACGATGCCGCTCGACGATCTCATCAACCGAGACACAGTAGTGTGTAGGTCTTGTGGTTTTCTGTAGTGAATGACACAGTTTTGCATAGATAACTAGTAAGCTATTGAAGTTCATCGGGGGGGAAACTGATCTCATCATATAAGACATAGTAGTGTGTAGGTCTTCTGGTTTCCTGTCTTGAGAGCTTGTCACTCTTCTGGTGAGCATTGATTTAACCCAGAGACTTCTGGTCCTGAGAGCTTGTCACTCTTCTGGTGAGCGTTCACCTCTCCCAAATCCTCTAGTGAGCATTGATTTCTTCCAGAGACTTTTGGTCCTGAGAGCTTGTCACTCTTCTGGTGAGCGTTCGCCTCTCCCAAATCTTTCTGGTGAGCGTTCACCTCTCCCAAATCCTTTGGTGAGCGTTCACCTCTCCCAAATCCTCTGGTGAGCATTCACTTCTTTGAGACAGTCACTGATGCCCCCTAATCCCCAAATCAGTAATATGTTTGCCATACAAACCATCATCTTCACTCAAAACCACTCTAGATCTTTCTTTGCCGCTTTTTTGGAGCTTAGTTCCCAATGAAGGTTCATAATAATTTACGAACTGCTCATTACTCGTCGTTGTTTGGTAATATCTCAGTTATGGGAGGCATAGGCAGTGTTTAGGTCTGTTGCAAATTTTTTTGGTACCGTTTTCCTATTTTTTACCAGGTGGGTGCCTCTGATAATTAATTCCGGGGAAAAAACAGGGGCCATAAATTGCTTTTATTTTGCTTTTGGGATGGGGGACAGCGTGGGCAGGTGCCTGTATTTTCTTTTTTTTTTTGAAAAAAAAAAAATTTCAAAAAATCGGACGCGTCCGGACGCGGACGCACCCCTGACACGTCCGCATCCGGACACGGACGCGCGTCCGCGTCCACCGTCCGCTTCCTTAGCGTTGAGACACACATGTGATGGGACATGGCCCATGGGTATTGGGTCCTTGAGAAGGGACTGGTTGGACTGACTCCTCAGTAGGAAAGAGTCGACCGGTCAACTGAACACAAGTTGTATGCTCACTGGGACGTTTAGTCTAGTTGATGAGTGACGTGTGGTGATGGTCCTCCTATCTAACTTGCCTTGAGACAGGATGCTGCTAAGTTGCAATTGTCGGCTTTCCATGGTTTGCCATGTGTCGACGTGAGGAAGGGTGAGGGCTTAGGGGTGCTTGAGGAGGGTGGATTTGTGAGCCTAGGGTCTGACACCCTTATTTGGCTATGGTTGGGAGGAGACTGAGCAGCCAGCAGAACACAAGTCTCATTGGGACGTTTAGTCCAGTTGATGAGTGACATGTGGTGATGGTCCTCCGTATCTAGCTTGCCTTGAGACAGGATGCTGCTAAGTTGCAATTGTCGGCTTTCCATGGTTTGCCATGTGTCGACGTGAGGAAGGGTGAGGGCTTAGGGGTGCTTGAGGAGGGTGGATATGTGAGCCTAGGGTCTGACACTTCTATCACTTTCTATTTGGCTATGGTTGGGAGGAGACTAAGCAGCCAGCTTCTATGCTTTGGGGAACTCATGCTTTGTATAGGTTTATGGACAGTAATCATGCTTTGTACATGTTTAGTGAAAGTATAAATTTGAGAGTTGGTTGAGTTTTTGTAAAAGCCATTCCATGTGATGAAGTCTTGAAGTTAAGGTAGAAAGGAATCTAACAGTATTGCCAAGTGGCAAGTGTCGACTATGCATGGAGTTTGCCATCTGTCGACAATAGGATGTGCCAGGGTTAAGGGGTGTTTGAGGATTGTGTATAAGTGAGCCTACAGAGAGGCATTCCGGATCAAAGGTTGTGTGGAGACAAGGTGTCATGCCCATGACTGATCTCGAATAGCTTATCTCGCTAGAGGTCAGTAGGTCTACCTCGACCCATAAGTTAATTATGATTATGAGGGGTTTGGGGCCCTCATGTGCATATGGTCCTCTACCAAAGTAAAAAAAATCTCAAACGCTTTGCCATAAAGTACTCAATAAATTCGTGCTTTTTGATACCAATGTAACCCCATCCAAGGATGCACTAGCCAAGCAAGCCATAACAAAGCAACACAAAGCGAATCGGATGGTGGCCAAACGAACCCAACCAAACCTAGATCTTACGGATCTAAGCTATGGATCAATCACTCACAAGAAATAGAGGGGTCATACCAGCAACACATAGCTACTAGCACCACAATCAAGCATACACTAGTGAGAGCCCAATGGGTATCCTTATACCCTCCAAGGCCCATGCACCACTAATTTTAATTGTAGTATTGGGTGTTCTGAGAATTATACTAGATGATATTTAGTAGTGAGAAACACTCTTAGCTTTAGCAAAAGTTAACCAAATAATAGAAGAAATTCTATGAGCTTTTATAGTCGAAGATTAAGTTATGGAATAATTTCTTTCTCTTCTTTGAGAATTGAAAGTCATGTAGTGGATGTTTAGATTGGTGGTCATCTCATGCCCTCACGATTGTGTATGAATGACCCCAAAATTCTTAAAGCAGTTTGTATGTAAGATGCTTTGTGAAGTTACAAGATCCATGCATGACCCAACATATGATATATGGCATACTTAGCTTATTGCTAAAATACATAGGGTAAAGAGAGAAAAGTGCTAACTGTTTTCAGAAGGATAGTGAGTCTTTGAAATCATACAAGAATTTGCTATTGATCTTGACAATGAAACCTCAGCTATCCTATGGATACGGATGATAAAATTCAAAAGTGTGATGCTTCTATGTAATGGATTTCGAGAAATCAAAATTTTTTGTTGAGGAGTCTTCTTATCCATTACCCCATCTTTGGGGAGAAAGACACTTGAGGGAGGAGATTGTTACACCTCGGATCATTATTACATTGATATGTTTCTAATATTGGCAACTAGTAAAGCTTTTGCCTATATTTGGTAGCATGGAATTGAAATGCAATGATTTTTCTATGCTATTAAGTGTAGGCATCAACTGTAGATTATCTGACATGTAAGAGTGTACTTTACTTGCATGTGATTGGCCAACTCATCCATGGGGTGACTGTAATACTCAATGTGGTCAATGGATAAACTACATGGATGAACGAATGTAATATTCATCTCAATGAAAACCTCTAGGAGTTGGAATTTACTAACCACCTTGGCAGACAAATGTACTGTCTACCTACTAGGATAGTTGATGTGTCAATGGGATTGATAATTGTTGGGCACTTGGTGGGTCCCGCGACTCAACACTATGTAGTTAGGGCTAATAAGCGTGAGGGCACTGGCATCCTACATGTATAAGCCCAACCTAGTGAGCACTGTTAGTTAAGTTGTATAACTTGCAGATTAGGGAATAAAAAGACTTGGGGCATTAGTTTAGAATAAAATAATGTTAAGGCCCCACAGTCAAGTTAGCTAAATTTCTAAGTCTAAAGGGATGTATCATGTGAGAGCCCTTCTCACTCAAAAAGAAATCACAAGAATCATGTGAAGGGCACTCTTGTCAAACTAGAATGACTAGATTTTAATTGAGGGACTCGGATTAGAATCCTTGCCATTTAGAAGTAGCCAATTAGAGTGAAGGAGGCTTACCTCTCAAATCTATTAAAGGGACCCATTTTCTTTGTATTGTATAATCTCTATTAAAACTCTATCAGATTCTACTACTCCTTCTGCTCCTATCCTATCTCTTCCTACTGCTTATTCTCCTACGCATGCCTATGAACAATACATCATTTCCTGTCTCGAACAATATAAAATGGAGTTCCAAGTCATACAGAAGGAGATGTTGCAGCTCAAAACGAAGGTTGAATTCCTGTTGGAAAGAGGATTTCAAGGGCTTTTTGGTGGTGTCTTGGTATGTGACATGAGTGAAGATAAGATTGAAAATGTTATATTTAGGTAGATAGCCATCAGAATAACTTCGTGCATGTTGCTCTTGCAAACCAGGGCACGTTTGCCAAAAACAAGTACAGGTTGGGGCCCGGGGGTAGGAGAGTTGGCCAAACCATCCCATGTTCGATCCCATAGTCTGTCTCTCCCTCTCATCTTTCAGTGAGAAGGCTAGAAAAGAATGTGTTGGAGGGAAGGATGAGATTGTCCCTAATCTCTTGCGCTTTGTTGGTGGAGAAACTCAATTGTTGTTAGACAATAAGCTCAAATTGCTGGAGATTTGGCCTATTGCCAACAACAATTCAGAAAGGCAAAGCTAGTCTGTGCCACCTCCAATGCACTCTTATAGAATGCCTCTCCTAACCTAGTGTGGGTTTGCATGGTAGCTGTAACTAAGATTCATCGTTTATGCGGCATGCATGCATACCAGGCAGTAGGTATGTGGGACAGCCTTGCCCAATTAGTGACATGCATATTATTTAGGAGTCATATGCAGTCCTATAGCAGTTGACTGGGACTCCACCTCCATTTTGGTTCAGGTGGAGACTTAGCACTTATTAATGATAGGAGGGCATTGGTGGTAAGCTTCATGTCTTCTCTTCCTTTTTCCTTCCATTCTTAATGAACTTTAGTTACTCGTTGTATGTTGTACAATTGCAGGAATTGTAGCAAAAGAATTCCCTTCCTCTTCCTGACATAGTTCTCGAATGCAGATGTGGAAGATGATGATTTGATGGATCAGGTTTTTTGGGTTTCCGGGTGTTATTTTTATGCACATTTGGTTTCTTATTGTGATTTTCACAATAAGGTAGTTATGATGACAATTGTGCTAAAAGCACACATTAGCAGCTAAAATGATTTCACCTAAAAACTGTATACTTTGTCCAACCAAGCGAATAAGCTTGGTAAGGTGGTTGTGGCATACTTTCACAAAAGGTCATCTCACAAAGACCAGTAATCCCTGTTGCAGCGCGATTCCTGAATCGCGATTCAGAATCGAGATTCCGATTCGTGATTCGGGATTTTCCCATAATCGTGTAGAATCGATTTTTTTTTTTTTTTTTGAAATTTTTTTAGGCAATATGGGTATCAGATGAAAGCTCTGATCGAGGGGATTATGATTGTGTAGTTTGCCGACTGTTTCGGGTGCAAAACACCAAAAAGTGTGTTTTCACTCGGGAGTTGGAAGGCCAAATCATGAAGAGGCCTTACTGTCGGGGCCGGGGTCTACCGGCAGCCCCCGGATCCCGAACCCCCCGTTTCTCGGGGGGCTACCGCCCCCCGAACCCCCCGTTTCCCGCGGGGCTACTGTCCCCCAAACCCCCTAGAGCTTCTTGCTATATAGACACTGTAGATAAAAATGCCACCGCCCCCCTGTAGATAAAAATGGGGTCCAAATGTGCGCCGAGAAGGGCCCAATATTTATGCCCCCAACTGTATGTACATTGCACTCACATCTCCAGTGAACCAATTAAAAAATTGATCATCATCCATTCAGTTGATAGTCCAAACTGTAGCATTAACATTTACTGAAAACCAGAGCAAATGACAACCAGATAGCTACTGAAAATAAGATCTGTTTGTGCCTCATCTACTGCACTTCTGAGAGGCAAAACGCTGGTTTGACCATTGATCCCCTAAAACAATTTCAGCAATAAGCTATTTTTCCATTTTTTTTTTTTTTTTTTTTTTTTTGCGATTCTGGGTCGCGAATCGCGATTCGCAAAATCGCGACCCGCGAATCGCAGACCCAGCGAATCGAGATTCGCTGCAACTATGATTTGAGTTACACACTACCCAAACCACCTAGCAAGAACATATGTGAAGACCACATGGTAAGCGAACAAAGGTCATTAGAAAGCTTTGAATTGCTTCTAACACTAACCATCACATGTTGAAAGATAATCTAGCAAGGCTAGATATAGTCCCTAAATAATTTATTGGCATCATGCAAACTGTATCTTGTGATGATTCAACTTGAATTTGAAAAGCGATGGGGGTCACAAGTACTTGGTCGTGATATTTCAAAAATTACTTGGATATGCAAACTGGTTTTCCAACAATACTTTTTTCAAGTAGTGTGTATGATGTATGGTCTAATTTTGTGCTTTTTGTGGCAACTTGATGCACATATATGAAGTGTAAGATGCAATCAAAGAGCAGATGGGAATATTCTCCCATTCAAAGTAGGGTTTGGAGTATAATCATCTTGATAGAACAACAGTATAACACGCCCTTACATATGTTTTTCCACTCCAGAAATGTTGATAATTTCTCATTGAGATAAATCATGACGATGAAGAGTAAACATTCACAATATGTGGAGTATTTCACTTTGCAAATTCCTTGCAGCAACCTGGCCTTTGAATTGAACTTTTTAGTGGCAACAACTATAGCACTTAAGGGATGCACCTTGTGCTAAATTTAGGCTTCTCATGTCTCAGAACAACAATGTATCCTTCATATTCTCGCATAAACCAATGAAAGGAAATTTATGAAAGGAATTTGGATCCATTTGAAAAATTCAATCTCTTGGAAATACTTCAAGTACTCAAAGTCTTAAGGAACTTAAGATTTTTGCAATGTTCTGCCTTGCAAAAAAGTTTGAGATGCTCAACCAAGTACATGTTGTTGGCTGCACTGCTTGCTTTGTTCCGAGCTTCTTAACCATTATTTTTCACTCTGGTGTTCCTACAACAAATCAACCAATCAACTATGTCATGCTTCAAACAAACACTTTGACAGGAATGCTAGTTAAGTCTACTTTCCATTCAGTCCTCTGACGCTTGTGTTGTTTACTACATTCTTTAATAGCAGGTTCAGGCAGTTTATCCTTTTGCAGATCCGTATTTTGGCGATATTATGGCAGCATATGGTTCTCAAACCATTGTAAGTTTCTATCTCTGTTAAGTGGTTACAGTCCGTATGCAAATTTTTTCTTCCTGTGATTTGAATTTAAGAATGTGCACATATGAAGGAGCAGCAGAACTTGGCTGCAATTCTATATTTTGAACAGGTTAATTTAAGATTGAAATAATCTATGCTGTGATGCCATTTCTTCCAGGCTAGGATATTTTGAATTACTTAGAGAGTTACACAAATTAGATACTCTTTTACTTGACTCTGCTTAAAAAACTTAAATGACTTGAGCTTGCTTTTACCTTTGCTAAGTTTTGAGAGGAAAATGATGAATGCATCAAAAACCATTTTTGCTTGTGAGGCTTTCCTCAGACTTCAGGCATTTGGAATAATCGGATTTGAAAGCTCATGTGCAGTAAACTTACAGTAAATTATGGAGGACTGATTGAACCTCAGGTTAACCCACACACGCTTGGAATCCAGCAAGCTCGTGTGCCTTTGCCATCTGAAATGATGGAAGACGAGCCTGTATACGTAAATGCAAAACAGTACCATGGTATTCTCCGACGAAGGCAAATACGAGCCAAAGCAGAAACTGAGAAAAGGCTGCTAAAGAGCAGGAAGGTAAGATTATCTGAAACATCATCTTTTGTTTGTTTCACATGTCACTACAAATCAGATTAGAACTGCAGTTGACTATATAGGTAATATTATTTGCTCTACTTGATTGTTTCTAGTTTGATGATGGTGAATTTTTCTACCACTAGTTTAAGTAAATCTGCTCCACATTTCTTTTCTTTAGATTTTATATTGGATTTACAGTAAGCTTGATGCAGTTTTTTTTATGTAAGGTACCATTGGAATGGTGTGCTTCAAGTTGAAGCATCATAGAAGAATGTTGTTGAGCTGAAAGTTATTATGCATCATGAAATATGTCGTTTATCGAAACTGTCCATGAATCTTTTTGCATGTGATGATTTACTGTACATTATTTTCCAAAGACCTTACATCCCAGTCTGTGACAGGCCTGGACAAGGGATGAAGTTGAAAGGTCTGGTCACATTGATTTCTAGCAACAGTGCTTATCATGAAATTGAAATACATAGAGAACCAACCCACAATATTGAAATGTTAATCATGCCCTTCGATTATCGGGCTAACCTTGAAATGTTAGTCCATAATCAATGAATAGGCCAATTTCTATAAGTTCTTGCATTTTGTCCATTGCATACTTCTTAGCAGAAAAGTAACAAGACATAGATATGCTAGACATTTCCTTTCTAGTACTGTCATGTATATATATTTGCCATCTAGTCAATATTGTGTAAAAGACCTTGTTTGGCCCAAAAGGATCTCTTAACCTTGTGGGTCACTATCGCTTGGACTTTGAATCCCTTTTACCTATTAGGCTTCTTCCTACTAGCATGAATATGGATGCTAAAAAGGCAATGCAAGCATAGGGTGAGTATTATGAGGGACTGTATATGGCTAAGTCACTGGCCTGTGGAGACAATTGTAAGTTGCAATGTAAATATCAGTTGTTGTGACTAATTCCGAGATGGCTAAGGGGACATTGGGCCTCATGAAAGTTTGCTGGACTGAACTCCTAAAAAGTAAGGAGGGTTGACCAGTCAACAAGACACGTGTCATATGCTCACGGGGACACTTGGTCCAGTGCATGAGTGACATTTTTCAGACAATCAATGGACTGGTCAACAAGATGTGTGTCATATGCTCATTGGGACATTTGGTCCAATGTATGAGTGATACTTGTCAGATAGTCTACCTACTAGCTTGCCTATGTGTCGCGGTACTCCCAAGAGCAAGTGCCAACTGTGCATGGATTGAGGGGATATAGTTTGAGCCTTGCCAAGCATTCCCTATCTTATTCCTATGCAGCTATGGTTGAGAGGAGACTTGCAGCAGAGCTCTCAAATTTGCTTGTTGATATTGCTTGATTGTTACCCTGAAAAATTCTGTTTTAAGCTCGCTGGAGGCCTGCAGAAGTTTGCTAGTCTTGTTTGCTGTCTGGCACACTCTCTTCAGTTGGCTGCTGCCACCCCTTCCCTGATTTCACTGTCCTACTGTGAATAGTTGGAGCCCTACAGCTGAGCGCTATCCTGCAACCAGTCGCTGCCATTGTTGGGATTTAGATTTTTGTTTTTTTTTGCAAAAGTTTGACACTTTTACAACCTGCCTTCTAATATAGCAATTTGCAGAGACTATCCTACATCAAGTGCAAACTTGCAGGAGGGTGATTTTGAAATTCTAGACCTGTTAAAGGATGATAGATTCTATTTTTTTGGTTTAGATTTGGCTATTTGTTGTTTTTCTTATAATCAAGAATATGTTTCAACATGGAGAAGCTGGTCAAGACTCACAGAGATTAGATGCAGTATGTTCCAAGTTGGATGCCATGGAGCTTTTACAACAAGTTCTACATCAATTGAACACTAATAAATCTCCACAGGAACCAGAATGGATCGGTGGTACACTATGGAAGCAGAGAGAACATTGTCGGGCCATGAAGCTTAGTTGGGGTTTCGAAAGAGGAAGCTACTTACTATCAAGGATCTAAAACCTCCAAAGTTCAGTGGAGCAGTGTCTATGAGGACCACAGATGCCGTTGAGAACTGGTTGCAAAAATGGGACAAAGCATTCTAGATGTGTGGCATAGACGATGAAACTGAGATGATCTCTAATTGCATATTCCTCGGGAAGTTCCTATGTTCTTACAAGTGTTTCACTTTGGGGAGGGACTTCGGGATAGTATTCGTCCTTTTGTTAGAAAGGAACGGTCTCATGATCTACGGGGAGCTGTACGGATGGCTTTGTATTATGAAGATGGAAAAAAAGGCCCAGATCTTGTTGTGCTAGTGGCTATTGGTAGCCAACAACCTTGGGGACAAATTCGCCATGTCCATTCTTTTATTCGTTATTATGCATAAGCAGGCCTAAGGGCCCTTTTTATTCATATACTGGCCTTGGGCCCTATTTGGTCATATTTTTAGGACTTGGTCACATTGATTTGAAGTGGGGGTCCTCCTATTGGGAAGGCGCACTATTTTCCCTCCGAATCCTATTCCCTCCCTTTTTTGAATCCTCTCATCATCAATTTTCTCCGTCATTTTTTTTGCAGATTGGTGGTGGCTGTCCAGCGCCCTACTACCCATCACTTTCATCGATTTTTTCGGCAAATTTTCATTGTTTTTGTAGATTTGGTAGCTGCTGTCCAGCGCCCTACTACCTCATCATTTCGATACTTTTCGTCACCAATTTGCTATCCATTTTTTATATTGATTGGAGGCTGTCCAGCGCCCTACATCACCATTATTTTCAGCTATTTTACTCATCATTTTTCAGATTCTGTAGCTGCTGCCCAGCGCCCTACTACCGTCTCATTTTCAGCAGTTCTCTTCACTTGCTGTCCGTTTCAGCTATTGATTGGAGGTTGATCGGCGCCTTACTTCAGCACCTTTTCCAGCCTATTTTTTTTCAGCATATTGTGGATCTTGGTAGTTGTTGCCCAGCACCCTATTATCTCACCATTCTCGACGGATTTTTCCATCGACTTGCTGCTCATTTTGCTGATTATTTGTCAGTTGTCTAGCGCCCTCTTTCAACACTTTTTTTCAACTTATTTGGCGCGAGTTGAGGAGTCGGATTGGTGGCTGGTTGGCGCATCTATTCTGTCATATCTTCAGCTTTTACCTCTCTTTGTTGGCACTACTGATTGGACGACAGATCAGCGCCCACCCAGGTATTGCTTGCACCCATTTGCACTTCCTTTTTTGCACCTACTTGCTGTCTTTTTGCTCACATACTGCTCTTTTCCAGCCCCCTATTTTCCTCTCATATTTGTCATTTTGCTGCCTCACACCCTCCTCCTTCCTTTTTCCATTTTGTTAGAGCCCTTCTACTTATTGGCCTTGCACATTTGCTGTCCATTATTCTACTTTCTCAGCCCCTTATTTTTTGATTATTATCCATCTTGATTGGCTGTTTTTGTGCCATTTTTGGTGATTTTGGAAGTTAGACTAAGTTGGGGTGACGACAAACGTCCTCTCCCTCAGGTTTTGTCTCTTCCTTAGTCCCTATGGCAACTTCTTCATCAGAAGACCCACCGCAGAGCTCTTTAGATGATCGTTTTACACATATTGATGCCCACATGGATTATCTTGAGAGTCGTATTGATCGTGTTCTTTCTAGCCTTGAGACTATCCCACCACAAAGGGGATACCACCCCCTCTAGACATTCTTCATCGTCCTGGTAAAGCACCTTTATTTCCTATTTTGAGTACGCCTGCTCCTGCTCCATCTCCATCTTCAGGAGGTGCTTTTGGTAGTACGTTTGGTCTCCCTTCATATAGTGCTAGTCCTTATGGGTCTCCTTTCAGGTCTTTTGTACCACCACTTGGATTTCCCTCCACACCACCAGGATTTCCTTCTCCTACTTTTTCAGGTAATCTTGAGCCCCATTTTGCTCGTGATTTTTGTGATCGCATCCAGCTTACTAATTCTGGTTCGTCTGACGGGAATATCTTGGAAAATTGGTTCTCTAAATTAGAGACCTATTTTCTTATGTATCCCAAGACTGAGACCCAGAAAGTGCAGTTGGTTGTATTACATTTAGATGGTCGAGCTCAGACTTGGTGGTGTGTCTATCGCTCTGAGCCTACTCGTGAGGGGTTACATATATGGCCTACTTTTCGTCATGATCTTCATATGGCTATGATTGACCCACAGTGATTCGTTCGCCAACGTGATCTGTACGTAGTCTTCGCCATACTAGTGATTTGATTGCTTATATTGATCAGTTTACTGAGCTTTCCTACCTTTTTATTGATCTTCATCCTACAGAGCTTATTTCACGTTTTATTGCCGGTCTTAGAGGCTCCTTACGATATGATGTCTCATCTTTTCGGCCTCCTACTCTCTCAGATGCTATCTCCTTGGCTACTACCTTGCAGCATAAGTATCCTGAGTTATCCACTTCTTCTTGTTTTTCTCGTTCTCATTCCACTGCTTCTCCTACTTTGGCTTCTTCTACTACCGTTCCTCCTCGCCCTCCTACACTCGTCCTGCCTTTGTTCGACGTTATTTAGCCGCAGAGTTAGCTGAGATTCAGCAGAAGCGCCTCTCTTGTGGCCAAAATCACTTGTCTTCCTTAGAAGCACATTTTTATTTGCCCTCAAAATTGTTCTATTACAAAGTTATGTTTAAATCAAAAGCAAGATAATGTAGAGATCATAGAATGGGAAACCTGTCATACACATCACAATACAAATGACAGTAGGTTTCCTTGAGAGTCCTCCTTCCAAGGAACTTTGCCACATTGGGTTCTTCTACAGAGAAGCGTGCAATCACAAAAACTATCGAGTTAATAAAGAATGGGCTACTTATAGCCTCTTGGAGTCTCCACCAGTGTTGGCTGGATATTAAGTTTTTGTGATACCTGCCGTGTCAAGGTATATGAAAATTTTGAAGTTTTACAACCGGCAGTTAAGGGTATTTAGTAAATAATACCTAAGAGTTGCTAAGCTACGCCTTTTTGGAAAAGTACAAAAACCCTTTAGAAAATGGGCTCTTCTAGAGCCTCTGAGCCTGACTAGAAGGTAACCTAGTTATGACGAAATGGGTCCTATTATTGATTGACTAAGTGACCCAAATTAGAACCAAAGTCATTGAAATGGTATTGTATGGTTCACATGTCCCTAGGCAACAACAAAACTTAGATGACGCCAAGATGCATCCTTAGAAGTTTAAGTTTGAGTGAATTTGTAATTAATAAACTAACCAGTAGCCACCGTGCCTATATTGAGCATCCCACCATGTGATGATGATGTGCATTTGTGTGGTTGAAGCTTTCAACAAGAGGGTTTTGATATAATTCATAATTTTGTTGGATTGTTCCTTCCTTTAGTTTTTTGTGTTGGAAACTTTCTTTTTGGTACGTGAAGCTCAACCAGGTTCAATCTTTGCAATTTTAAGTTTATGGTGGCAGTGATATGTTTGTATATGCTAGAATGAACAACAAAGTCACATTTTTCTTGTTGATACTTCAGGCCCTTGAGTATGTATGGTGTCTATTTCATAAATTTTAGCTATTTTATATTGTGGTACATAACATTTATGTAAATGATATTCCATGTGCCAAGTTCCTCTATGAACTTGTGCAAGTGCACCTTATGCTGATATTTCAAAGAGAGTTTCAATTGGGTTTGGATACTGTCAGAGGAATCCCAGATAACTCATAAAATCTTCCTTAATCTATTTGAAATCTTTGTGGGACTTTGTTGATTAATTGAAAGACTTTTTGCAGCCTTATTTACACGAGTCACGACATCAACATGCTCTGAGAAGAGCCAGGGGTTGTGGTGGTCGATTTCTCAACACAAAAGCTACAGAAGATCCACACGAACAAAATTCTGGCAATAGGACAGACTTTTGCACTTCATCCTTTGATTCAATCAGCAACAAAGGTATATTGCAGGTTTATTCAGGCCAACAACTATCACAGAGTCCTGGATGCATAAATCAAATCCGAACTAATGCAGTGAATGCTTGTCCTGAAACAGCTTCTAAATCATTCGATTGAATGGATTTGGGACAAAAATGACATCAGAGTCAAATTCATCATTCATCCACAATTCTGACATAGCCTATTAGACATATGGTGAAAGAGAATCATTTCATAGTTTTACTCTGAAATGCAATCTAGCAGACTGCCTTTGCTACTCAATAAAAGTTCATAATAAGCACACCTTGTTTTCACCGGTGGTTGAAAATACTTTACAGTATTCTCAAGGGCCCAATATGTTTACCTATGAAGCACACGTCTATACCCTTCTGTGTGCGAAGTCGGAAGTTGCATATATGACTTGTTTATTCATGCTTGATTATGATTTTGGCATTGAGCACTTTCTATTGTGATGGAAACTTGCTATGAAGAAATATAACAAGTTTATTACAATTATCTAAATTTGAATATACTGACATTGGAGTCTGACGTTTAAAGATGCAGTTTAGTCTTTTAGAAATATCTTGTATAGTATCCAAGTGTTAATAAAAGTTGAACCATTGAGAGTTCTCTTACATGAACTGTATAAGGTACTTCATTGCAAGCTCAATACAAGTAGTGATTCTGTGATCTATCTCTTTTTTTTATCCCACACACAAATTATTGTCTTGTGGTCATGGATACCCAACCTCCATTAATTCTCCATTTATTTGTTGATTTCTTCATGAGTTGGTCTTGCCAGACATGAGCTGATTAGTTTCTTGTTCTTTGGACCATTTGAATTTTGAACATATGTCTGCCTTGTATCTGATGTAAATTTAATCACACCCTTAGATATTATCATACTTTTCAAATGAGGTGCAGTCATGTTTCCAGAAGCAAAACACAGTTTTATGTCCTGATCTGCGTCTTTTTGCAATATCTGGCAACAAACTTCTTATGGACGGTAAAGTGCATGGTAACGTCCTCAGAATCTATTTGTCAACTGCAGTAACTCATTGTTTGATGTTTCTAGCCGAACGTTCTGCAGGAGACCTGTTTCGTCTGTTTAAAGCCAATTTGAGGTCTTTCGGAATGGCAAGGGCATACTGTAGTTTTAGGTTGCAGCAGTATCCTATCCTTCTCTGCAAGAGAGTATTTTCTGAAGTTGAAGAATAGCTCCTCTCAGAGAGAAAAGGATGTCTTTGGTCACATTCTCCATTAGAATCAGCACGCAAAGCTACTAACTCAGGGTAAGAAGCGAATGCTTGAAACGTGGATATGTGAATGTTGGAAAATCATCCAAACATCTAAAAAAACCATTTCCAGATTCAAAGAGGGTTATGCAACACTTCTTTGCCACTTTTTGGGTTCTAGAGCATGAGCCATTCCTTCCATGGTCCCCCTTGCCCATCTCAAGGACTATATATGCTGGTCATTCTGGCGTACATTACTTGCAAAATGCCTAGGCCCATGTTTGTTGATTCCACTTTGCTGAAAAATGCGGGTGCTGTTGAAAAGTTCGGTAAGTGTTGTTGGTTGTTGGGAGAAATACTATCAGCTCTCTGGCATATATGGCAGGACCTTTTAACATAGCAAAATTTTAACATGCAGTGCCACCCACCTTATTCATGCATTTTCCACTTTCTTGCTTGCTTGTTATATGTGGCTCTCATTGTATTTTTTTTTTTGCACGTGGTAGGCTCGTATTTGGTGTGTTAACTGACCAAAACGTGACTCGAAACCAGCCAAAATGATGTCTGAAGGACTGCCTCTCCCAGAATTTTTTTTCCTTTCTAACTATGACCCCTGATCACCATTCATCCACTACAACTCAGAACTACAGTGCCACAATTGGGTTGGTAGGCATTCCCATTTTCAACTGGCCTAGTTCAAGATTGGATCTTTGATGGTGGCAAAGTTGCCTTTGGAAGCATGTTCTTGTATAGGCATTACTCATATGATCCAGGATACAAAGAAGTATTGGAGCATACATTAGTAGGTCTAAATCTCGCTCTTAGTACTAACATTACATGGTTTGACCAATTTGGAAGGTTCAAGTCTAGGATCAAACATCTAGAGCATAGGAAATCCATGAAATGGTAAAGTGTATGATGAGCAACAGTACTCAACACGTGTAACATTGGCACTTTAAAATAGGGAGAAAACTTTTAAAGGCAAACTTAAAAAAGGAAGATTGCATTTATTTCCAATGTAGTGCCCACAATAAGTTTTCCACAACTAATGACGCTACAACTCTATCTCAAGCAAACTTCCATTTGTAGAAGCACCAACAACTATTGATTACTTGCAAATAGTCTCTAAAGCATTTGTGTCCAAGTGAGAACATGAAAGATAACAAAGGCAAAAGGTCATTACAAATGATACTATGTTTGTCGATGTGGCATAATACTTTTTCAAGTGGCAACAATCAAACCCCATACAATCTTAGGGACTCAAATTGCACTTTGAAGGCAAATCCTTTTGCCTATCTATAATATCCCAAGAGGTGGCTTCTCCAAAATGACCAATAAGTTTGTTATTTAAAATAATCATTGACTACAAGCATGAAACTATAAAGAGGGGCCTACTTGAGTTTGTAAACCATGTTCTCTCTTCATTTCAAATACAAGCAGTTGAGTCTCTTATGAAATGGATTATGAATGTCCTTGCTCTCTATCTCTTTTCCTCATTCTCTCATGCTTTTGTTGTATTTTCTAATTGTTAGATCTGAATGTTATTGGGATTGTATATTCTTATGTTTTTTGTGAGAGAGAAAGGGAGAGAGAGATGAAGCAAGTATCTATCTTATTGTGGGTTGTAGTGTTAATTCGTAGTGTTAATGGATCTTAGAGTTAATTGTGGATCATCCATGCATGCTGGATTTTGATTTATGCTATCGCTCTCATGGTATCGAACCTCCGCGTGACAACTAACTTCATCTCCTTGATGCTTGTGTGCTTGGATCTTGGGTTGAGGATATGATAGAAAACAAAGCCACTACAATTTTGGCACCGTTGTCAGGGAGCTATGCCAATTTCTCATATTGCGCATGTTTGGATGGATGTTAGCTTGCAATAGGCATTTTGTTTTGGCATGAATAGGGTTAAAATTGCATTTTAGGATTAGATTAAGAGTAATTTTGCTTGATTTGAGTGGATCTTTTTGTTTGAAATATAGTCTAATTGTTGAACAGGGAAAGCAATTCAGATCACAATTCTTAAGATCCATTTGGATTTGAGAAATCAGGAAAAACAACAAAAATTGGTCATTTCTACCATATGTGAACAAAAAGGAGGCAAAAATTGTCATCAGAGTTGATAACTTTTTACCCTCTTACATGAAAACTTCAACTCTCACCCAGTCAACCTTCGCCTGAACTATTTTTAGGTTCTGATCTACTAGATCTAGCCTCTGTCACATTTTGGAACCATTTTGTTATATTTTGATAATGATTCTAAAAAATCATCATTATAGTGACGATCGCTTTTAATTTTCCAAAAATAAAAAATCTGATTATTTTCAAGTGATAGAGAATTTACGGATCTGATCTGAGATAGGATTTTGTTTGAAAGATCTAGATCCAATTTCATTATCCGATTGACGTAATTTGGAATTATGGCTGAAGGAGAACCAATGAACCCACCACCAATTTATGTTAGAAGGTCTCCTCGTTTAGATATACCAGAGTACAATGGGTTATTTGATCCCATCGGATTTCTCCAGATCTTTTCTGAATCATGTAGGCTTTATGTCAAAGTCTTTCCACAAGATAAACTTTATTCCCTACGGCCTTAGTTGGAGCTGCTCAGGATTGGTTTTATAACCAAGAAGAAGCAAAATGCACAGATTGGGAAGTGGTTAAAGCCGCTCTCATTACAAGATTCAAGCCTAGGAAATTTATGGAAGATACCTTTCTCCTTTTAAGTAAAATTAAAAAGGGAAAGAGAGAAGCAGTACAAGATTGAACGGGTTAAACACCTCAGATCTGAGTGTGATCTTGATCTAATCAATGACAATGCTTTGATTATGTGGTTTTTAGCAGGTCTACCTAACGGATTAGACGCGAGCTAAAACACCATAATGAATACGCTACGATACAAAGCACTATGGACAATGCAATTCGTGAAGAGGATGAAGATTCTGACGACGAACCAAATGTTGGAATGTTGTCTTATATAGCAGGGCAAACCACGACAACATCCACCACCATTGCATCAACAAATATCAATGCTACTGCAGAGAAGATGATCGACGAGTTCGAGAAACTTAGTCAAAAGCAGCAAATGCTAGAAAAAATGCAATCTCAGTTCGACGAAAAGTTGAAAGCCTTGGAATAATTTCATGGCAAAGCAAACAAAGAACCTGAAAAGTTGCAAAGACTTTTCCTAGTTGGAAAAATGTCTGGTGTTCAATTTGTGTGGGCAATCACTCTATGAATGAATGTCCAACGTTGAAACAACGAATGACGAATACTATTTGTCATACTGTGTAACTCTACGGATCATGAAACAGCTTTTGCTCATTTGATCCTCGGATTATCCAGCAAAGGTATGCTAAGCTTCAATATGGAAAACCTACTTATTCAAAAGGTCCTGATGGAAAGCCTTTCAATTTTTCCCTTGGATTTTCAGAACGACTAGCTCTGTCAGCTCCAACGGGACAAAGTGCTCCTCTTGCTAATCTAATAGAACTAGAACCTTATCATGGTAATGAGCAATGGAACTATAGCAATGACCATGATAGTGGTCCTTCATAGTAGTATGCTATCTATGCTTCCACGCAACAACAAGCAGCTAGACAATGGACCAAAGCGCCACTTGGATGTTTTGCATGCGGAGAGAATCACAGAGTTGTTGAATGTCCAAACAAAGGGAAGTTTATACCATTCTGTAGAGAATGTGGTTATGGACACTGTTATATGGAATGTCCTACAAGACCCAAACCACCACCAGTTACTGCTCCAATGAATATGATTATAATCAAGAAAAAGACCAGCAGTTCAACATGAACCAACTGTACCTTTGATGGTTGTTACTAGAGCTCAGAAACAGAAAGAAATTCTAGTTGATCCAGTACCTGCTGAATCTGCACCAACTACAAATATACCTACCACATCAAGGGTGTATCCGAATCTCAAAGCAGAAAAGAAAAGATATCAAGATATGAGACAATGGATTAAACAGTTACAAGAAGAAGAAGCCCAAGAAGCCGCTAAAGCAGCAACCGAAGTCCATTCCCCTTCTCTGCCACAAGCAGATCCAAGAACATATGTTAATACACTATCAGTTGCACCATCATGAAGAACCCTTCAATGTTAGATTTCTTATGCTCAGCCTTAAACAAATCGTTCAAGTAATGATCATCCTGAAAATCGAAGGCCGACTATATGTTTTTGGAGCTTCACAATTTTCCTTTAAGATTTTTTTGCCTGAAACATTTTTAGGCATCTTCGCCTTTTCCACACATTCGCGAAAAATGTGACACAATGGCCAAGTGGCCAAAATGCCTTAGAAACCATTCTTAAGGCACCTTTGCTTTTTCCACCTTCTTCGTCTTTTTCGTGCCTTCGCGAAAAATGCAACACACTGGCCAGAATGACTTAGAAACCATTTCTGGACAAAGTGGCCAGAATGCCTTAGAAATCATTTTTAAAGCACCTTCAGCTTTTTCGGCTTTTTCGCTGCCTTTTAAGTCTAAGGCACCTTCGCCTTTTTGCTGCCTTTAGTCTAAGGCACCTTCGCCATCTTCGCTGCCTTCAGTCTAAGGCACCTTTGACTTTTCATCCTTTTCGCTGCCTTCAGTCTAAGGGCGACTTCGTGATATACATACCTTAAGTCTAAGGGCACCTTCAGGATTTGCATACCTTCAATCTAAAGTGCACCTTTGGGTTTTTCTCGTTTTTGCTACATTGGCAAATCGACGTCGCCAATTTAACATCAACCCTAAAAATAGTTGGAGAAACAAATATCCTGGACGGTTACCAACTTTTGTAGAGATGCAAAACTGGAGTAAATGGCATTTAAGGCATGAGATATTTTTCCTTGCCACTTGTAAATATACATTCTAGCTGAACAAGCTATGTAAGTGTTAATTGAATTTCTCTTTCAATCAGAGTTTTCTGTAGAAAGTGTTATCACGCTTAGCAAGCTGAAGTTACTACTTCAAGCTACTGTACTCACCTTTGATATTAATCAGAGTGCAATTTTTGTCTCACTACTGCGTCGTTCATTTGCGCATTTTGTATGAATTCTTCTACTTGAATAATTTTGCTGCTAACTGTTGCGTTTCCATTCCTACACGACACGTTCTAGTCCTTGAGCTTCCGCTGTGCTCAAGCGACCATCGTTTTTATGACATGGTATCAGAGCAGACATTTCAGTAATCTGCATTTCTACTGCAGATTATCAGTCTTGTTTCTATCAAGATATCTTTCTAGCAAACGTGCAGCCAACAATATTCCGATAGTCGTTGTTTCTACCAACGATCTCGTTCAACCAGAATGGATCCATAATCTAGTTCATCTCTCATTGACAAACTCGATGGAGATAACTACCATCTCTGGAAATTCAAGATGAAGGTTATACTTCTAGCCAAAGAACTGTGAGACATCGTTGATGGCACAGAACTCAAACCAGAAGGTGATGCAGCCGTCATCACCAAGTGGAGACTGTGAGATGGCAAAGCATTTGCCATGATCACCCTCAACATCAAGGATACTCAGATTAGCCACATACCAAATGCTCAGATTTCTAAGGATGCATGGGACATCCTAGCAACTCAGTACGACATTAGAGACGTTACTTCCAAGCTTCATCTGAGGAAGAAATTTTGCACCCTCAGAATGTCTGATGTAGATAGTGTTTTGAGCCACCTCAACACCTTCAAAAATCTTATGGAGCAGATGACTGCAACTGGCTCAGTCATAGAAGATTCTGATACACTCATGACTCTATTATCGAGTCTACCTGAAGCCTACAAAAATTGGGTAATGGCAATTTCTACCCAGGAGCACCTCACTCTATCAAGAGTAATTTCCTACTCCTACAAGAGGAGATAAGAAGATCGGCATCATCCTTAGGCTCAGGATCGGATCTTCAAGCTTTGTATTCAAAAAATCAGAAGTTTAGATCCAAGAGATCTACAAAGCCAGGCTCTACTAACAAGAAGAGCAACATGCACTCTGGACCAAATTCCGGTTCAGGATCAAATTCAAGATTTTCATCATTCCAACCAGCACAGAAACTTTTCTACAGATACTATAAGAGGACTGGCCACGAAATCAAGGACTGTCGAACTTTGAAGTACAACAACAAAAAGAAGAAGTAGTACCAACAACAAGCACATAGTGCTCACTCAAGCAGTACCAACAACAAGCACATAGTGCTCACTCAAATCAAGGACTGCCGAACTTTGAAGTACAACAACGAAAAGAAGAAGCAGTACCAACAAGAAGAAGAAGAAGATGAAGTAGCTTTCATGACCAGAATTGGAGAACAACAGGATATTGATTCCTGGTATCTAGATTCTGGAGCAACTCAACACATGACTCACCATCGTGACTGGCTCAAAGACTACAAGTCATTCACCCACTCTTGAGTTGTGCAACTTGGAGACAACTCATCACATTCAATCGAAGGTGAAGGAACAATCATAGTTGAATTCAAAAGAGGTGAAGTCAAGTTGCTGTCCAATGTTCTCCACGTTCCAAATCTGACCAAAAATCTGCTCTCAGTTAACAGAATCACCGATTCTGGTCGGAGGGTCGAATTTGATACAGAAGGTTGCACAATTCTTGACAAATCCTGGAAGGTTCTAGCCTATGGAAGAAGAAGCGGCTATCTATACAAACTCAACCATTGCTATTCTTTTAACAGTCAAGCTCTTCACGCGGCCACTTCTGAATCAACTAATATGATGTGGCATTTCAGACTTGGCCATCTTAACTTCAACAGTATTCAGCAAATGTCAGCTCATAGTCTAGTACAAGATCTGCCTTACGTGTTGGCTCAATCCAAAGATTGAGTGTATCCACTGCCACAAGAAAGGTCATGCAGCCGTGGATTGTCGCCTGAACCCAAGGAACAAATCAGCATAGAATAGACAGGAGAACAGTAACAGTTCGTCCTATGTCAAAGAGCCAGAGAGCTCAAAAATGGGCAAAGAGAGATCGAACAGAAATTGTTTGACCGCCTACATTTGTGCAGATGTGTGTGCAGCGTCAACACCTGACACACATGAGGTGATCCTAGATTCAAGAGCTACCTCACACTTCATGACATCAAGACGAATTATGTCTGATTTTTGAAGTGCTGATCCATCAAGATTCATTGTTCTTGGAGGTGGATCCAAACATCAAGTGAACGGTATTGGTTCAATGTGTGGCTCAACATGAATGACAGAGATAGACGACTCGAAGACGTTCTGTTTGTGCCTACACTACAACAGGACTTGCTTTCTGTGGCAAGAATAGCTGATGCAGGGATGCGTTTGATGTTTTCTGACAAAGCATGCAATGTTGTTGATGCCAGTACCAGTACCTTGATCACTCAAGGTAGAAGAAAAGGTAATCTATGTCACCTGAAGGTACACCTGCCTGCGGATCAAGTGCATTAGACTCATGATGATTCACCATACACTTTGTGGCGCAAGAGGCTATGCCATATGAGCTCAATGGCACTTTACCAAACAAGCCATCATGGAGCAATAACAGGGGTCAGCATCTCGAATGCGAACAATTCAACCACCTGTGATGCATGTCTGAAGGGTAAGATGTCTCGCACTTCATTTCTCCTACAGAACGACTAAGATTCTGGAGTTAGTAGGGGGCTCAAAAGATTACATAACCTTCATTGGTATTTATAGTAAATCTGCCATAGTGTATTTTATTCAGAATAAATCAGAAGCACTTGATAAATTCATAGAGTATGTGAATTGGGCAGAGAGATGCACTGGCAACAAAGAGGAGCAGATCAGGCCAGATCGAGGTGGCGAATACATTTCGAATTGCTTCACTGACTTCTATAATGATCATGACATCATTCATAGAAGGACTGCAACTTACACACCACAGCACAACGGTGTTGCAGAGAGGAAGAATAGGACCCTAATGGAAGCTGCCAGATGCGTGATGGCCTACTCGAAAGCTCCAAGAGTATTGTGGGCTGAAGTAGTAGCTACAATTGCTTATATCCAGAACAAGACAAGAAAGTTTGGTGTCCCTCACACGACACCACACGAATTATGGTGGGGTAGAAAGCCCAACCTGTCTCACATCAGAATCTTTGGTTGTGCAGCTTATGCACATATCCCTGATAAGCTTCGAAAGAAGATTGATGAGAAAGCTGAACATGGATTTCTAGTAGGATATGACAACAATTTGTCATACTACAGAGTCTACATGCCATACACGAACACTGTGAAGACAGTGAGAGATGTCAGATTTGATGAGAGCAAGACAATGGCCAATGATGATCTTGTCAGCTATGAGGTTCTCGAAAGACAGTACTATGATCTCCACCAGCGATAGAGGGAGCTAAAGACGAACACGAAAACAAAGATTTTTTATTCGCTTCGCATTCGAGTGACGAATCAGAAGATGAAAGATTCAAGAGATAGCCTTCTGCTACAGGACCTGTAAACCAGGATGGTTCCGGACCTAGCAGAGCAGACAAAGGCAAAGGCATTGTTGTCCCAGGAGGATCTCCTAGAAGGTCAACAAGACAATGAAGAGCGCCAGCAAGATATGTGCCAAGCAGCTCTACTTCCACATCAGAAGAGTTCTATGGATTCAGTGGCAAACCACAGACATTCGAGGAGGCAATTGAATGTCCAGAGAAGGACAAATGGATCCAAGCCATGAACGAGGAGATGATCCATGAGGAAGAACCAGGTATGGACGTTGGAGCCATTACCAGATAAGCGAAAGGCTATGAAATGCAAATGGGTTTACAAGCTCAAGTATGGACCAGATGGAGATGTTTCGAGATATAAGGCAAGACTGGTAGCGAAGGGATTCTCTCAAAGATATGGTATTCAAATTGAAAGGGGCTATGAGGGACGCAAGTTGTACCTTCATCAGTCCAGATACACCCAAAAAATCTTAGAGGATTTCGGGATATTGAATAGCAAAGGAGCAAATACTCCAATGCTCGCAGGAACAGTGCTAATGAACAAAAATTGTTTGAGGACTGAGGCAGAGAGAGATTTGATGCATCTCACACCTTACAAAAAACTGATAGAGTCGCTGATGTACCTTGCTGACAACACACACCCTGACATTGCCTATGCAGTGTTTAGGATGAGCCAATTCTGCACGAATCCTAGCTCGACACATTGGAAGACTGCAAAACAAATTTTGCAACATCTTCAATTAACAAAGGATTATGGTTTGTATTATTGTTGTCATGCAAGTTTTCAGATGCTTTCCTATGGTGATGCTAGTTGGGCATCCCTCAAAGACGACTGTGAAAGTGTCTCAAGAGGATGCACCATTGCGTCAGGAGCGGCAATTCTCTGGGTCAGCAAGAAGCAGACCATTGTGGCCCAATCATCCTGCGAAGCAGAGTATGTTACAGCAGCAAAGATGGCCAACGAGATAATTTGGGTCAAACAGTTCCTGGACGAATTGGGCAAAACAAGCAACGAACCTCTGGTTTTGTAGATGGACAACACATCTGCAATACATCTGACGAAAGACCTTGTGTTTCACTCAAGGACGAATGTTGGGGGTATTCCCGACGAATTGTAAATAAATAATATTGGCCAATAAAATGTGTTGTGAGGGCATGTCATCCTACGTGTATAAGCCCATGGCCCAATGAGCATGCAAGTTAAGTTGTAAATAAAATAATAGACTTGGGTCCCTTTGTAATTAAAATAAAACTTGGGGCCCAAACTCAATTTTAAACTTAGAGTTTACTTTTTAGAGTTGGGTCCAATTTTGGACTCACATGAATCTTGTGATTTCCAATGTACTTTTTGTGGACCCTTGGATCAAGTTGGGTCCAAGATGAATGGATAGGATCAAGGGGAGGTGTGAGAGGGTAGAGGAGGCCTTGAACAACCTCTAAGTGTTTGAAACCCAAACCAACCAGCCAAAAAACCCCCAAAAAAAAACACACCAATCTGCATTTTGGAGGAAAAAAGGGCCTCGTTCAATATAGTCCCTGACCATTTTTCTTTTTCCCATCTTGACCTTGCTGAGCAGGAGAAACGGGTCTTCCAAGAACTTGCTTGGTTTAAAGCGCATGATGAGAGCCGCCTTAATTGCTTCCCAAGTAAATTTTTCTTCCTTTGATAGGTTGAAAAACCAATCTTGAGCCACCGCTAATAGGGACGTGGGAAACAACATCAACTCTTCTGCAGGTGTCCGTTCGCCGTAGATTTCACAACCTGGCTCATAGATTTGGAGGAAGCGGATGGGATCTGATGATCCATGGTATTTTGGTATCTCCATTCGAGGTGCTCTCTGGACTACTTGCAAGGGAGCGACAGGTACGAGTTGGCCCATTGGATCCATTGGCGCTGGTTCTAGTTCTGCCTCTTGTTGCGCAGCTGCTAATCTGGGAAGGTGTGGTGCTTGATTTGTTGTCCTTCTTGCTACTGATTGTCCAGATCTCAGATTCATCCGATGGTGGAGTCCAAGGTAGTTGGATCTTGCTTATATAGTGGGATGCAGTCTGGATATGAAGGATCTAATCAATCTGATTGGCCGGAAGTAGGTTTTAGGCCTTGTACGGTGGTTTTTCCTTAATAACTTTTTACTCCATGTACTAATTGACTTGAGATTTTGACAGTAGCTGGATCTAGTGCAGATCTTTCAACTGATCTAGTCTACAAAGGTTCTTTTGTGCGAGGGTTGGCTGTGTGAGGGTTCTTTAGCTGTTTTGCAAGTAAAAATCTTTGATATCTCTCAAATCTTTGGAAAGTAATCACAATAGCTGAATCTGGGTCATATTTGACTTTGGAATTCACTGCGAGAGTTAACTCTTGCACAAAGTGAAAATTTCACTATATGCAAGGGTTCAAAACCACTATTTTGGATTGATCTTCACCAAATCTCCATACTAACTCTCACAGGCTTCATCATTGATGGAAATAGACATTCTGAATTGATTGAAATGGTCTGCGAGAGTTCTTGCTAGAAGGATTTGCAGGATCTTCACTTTTTAGTGATTTTTTAGCACTTAAACCCAATTTTCTGCTCACTGGAATCAAACTAATTCTCGCAGGCACTTCTGTGTCGTGATCTCACTGAGATGGAATTTCAAAATTCTTTGCAAGAGTTCTTGACAACTAGAACTGAAAATTTTGTATCTACGAGGGTTCTCTGATACTTTTCCATCTTTTTTCATTGGGAACTCTCGCACAGGCACTTAGACATCAAACTACTCTCGCAAGCTTCTCTGTATCCTGGTCTCACTGAGATGGAACTTCAGAGGGCTCTGTGAAAATTCGGGTAGAGGCTTGGATTTTTTCAATTTTTGAAATTTTTATGATTTTTGTAATCTACTTGGAACTAACTCTCGCAGGCTTCTATGCAGGTCTAGGACAGTATCCCAAAGTTGTTGCCAGTCATGCAAGAGTTAACTCTCACTAGCTTTGAAGATGTTAAAATCTGACGTGTCAAACATCTACAATCCGAGTGCAGTGCAGTTCTAACTCCCGATCATGCAGTGATCATGTGGTTCCTAGCCGGACTACCACGGAGCATTAGAAGATAACGGAAACGACGGGAGCAGTATGCTACTCTGCAAGAAGCTATGGAGGATGCCATCAAGGAAGAGGATGAGGGATCTGACGACGAATATCCATCCACCCATACTCCTACTCCCTCAATAGCATCATCATCATCAAGCACATCCACTCTATCCACAGAATTGTTGTTGGATCAAATGACAAAATTACACAAACAGCAGATTGAGCAACTTACGGCGTAGTTTGATCAGAAACTGAAAGCCTTACAAGGAGTTGTAGCAACAATGACACAACTATCGGAAACAAACCAGCTATAGTATCCCCGATTGAGAATGTATGGTGTTCAGTATGCACACAAAGTCATACAGCAAATGAATGTCCAGTCCTAAAGCAAAATCTAAGACTGACACGTAGATTTTGCCATTTGTGCAATGCAACATCGCACGATACAACATTTTGCCCGTTTAACCCCCAGATTGTTCAACAGAAGAGGAGTCCTTATCAGACTTCTTATCCATATCATCAAGAGGCACCAAACACAACATCGAGGTATGGCGCACCGAATCAGCAACAACGTATGGCCTTGCCTACAACACCAGGGTCAGCCAATCAACAAGTGGCCCATGTAAACCTGACAGCAACGGAACTACAGATGCAAATACCACCCCAACCTGAGTAGCAGCAATGGTATGGACCGGATGAACCATTTATGGATCCTGCCATAAATGAATATTTTGTGGCCTATGCAGCTCAAATTTAGCATCAAGTCGAAAGAAATTACGAGTGCTACGGGTGTGGTGAAGGACACAGAATTGCGGAATGTCCTTACAAAGGACAATATACATCCTTTTGTCGAGAATTTGTTATGGACACTGCTTCAAGAATTGTCCATTGAGACCTGGAACCAGTGCCCCACTAAACTTCATTGCAATACAATAGCCAGCAGTTCCAGCGGGGATGCCACTAGAAGGGAAACATTTCCATGCTCCTGTGTTAGCCGTTACGCGAGCACAGAAGAGAAAGGAAGTGGCTCCCTCACCAGCACCATCGGTCACCGATGACCAACCCTCAACTTCAGCGCCATATTCAAATGTGAGGGAAGAGAGAAGACAGTACCAAAAAATACGACACTGGGTACAGAAAGCACAAGCGGAGGAAAAAGAGCGAGAAAGGGACAATCCTATGGAACCTCTAGCTGACGGCGAACGAGAACCGCAAACGGGCTCACTATTGCGCACTGATCAGAACGATCAGTTGCATCGTCATGAACCACCTTTTCACATGGTGGAGCTCAAGGAACCATGCACTGAAAGGCTCACAATCTTACTAACGAGCCGTGTTAGTTTACCTCTCGGGGAATTACTGCGGATTGTGCCACAAGATAAAAGCCCAAAATGGACGAGGAGCCAATAGTGCCTGAGCCCATATATTGTACGGGTTATGAAGAAACAAGTAAAGTTCTTCACATCGGGACAGCGTGGGAAAGTGAGGAACACAACGTCACCCTGCCAATCAAAACAAGAGATACGAGGATGAGGCAACAATACTAGATGGAGGATTAGGTGTCAATTTGATCTCCACTACTTTATATGAAAAGTGGGGTTTACAGAGGTTGAAGCCAGCAAGATTTGTCATCAAGTTAGTGGATCAATCATGTGTAAAACCAAGGGTGTGGTTGTCGATATCCCTGTAAAAATAGCAGGCATGCAATTTGTGATTGCTTTTGTAGCTATGGATATACCTAAATCTCCAACTGCATATCGTGTTTTACTAGGAAGACCATGGTTGAGAACTGCGCAAGTAGTACACAACTGGGATACGAGAAAACTCATCTTTGAGAACAGAGAGCAAACTGTAAAGGTTGATCCAACCACATGGGCAGTGAATCCTATTGCACCCAAAGATGACGGATCATCCACGATAGATCACAGGATTGATCGCCCAAGGCCAGCCAAGGGTGGTCACTATGATTCAGAGACGGATGTCGTGAGATGGACGGATTGACTGTCGAATATGTCAATATGAATCAGATCTTGAACCCAACACATCTTCACCCAAGTGTTATACTATGGACACACCAATCACATTGGGGTGAATATGATAAACTTAGCATGGCTGTCAGCGGAACCTATTGAGAACCCAGTGGACGATGATTTAGTTCCTTGGCAACATTCTCTAACTTATAATAAGGAGATTGAGCTGACTGATGAGTAGGTCCTACAGCACATGGACCCAGATCGTTACGGAATCAAGAAAGTACCAGCCCAACCATCGCAAAAGTCTGCTATGGCAAAGGTCTCAAGGATAGATCCACCAAGGGCACCTGCGAACAAGAAGAATCAGTTGAAGCAATGCTACAACCAGGTGATCCGATGGAGTGATCTACCCGAAGAGGCTATAGCTATAGTGGATGTTGATATTCGCAACCACAAGGAGAATTTCACACCAGTTTCGATGAAAGACAACAAGGATGAATCCACCAATATGACAAAAAAGAGCAAAAAGAAGGTGTTGGATTCCTTGAAGTCAATCAAGATGGACTTAGATACAGCGTCATCTTCTACTCAGATGATGGAGAACCAAAAATGACCAATCGGGCTAAAATGAATATGCTGAAAGAGGAATCTTGACGAGCACAAGTTCATGAGATGCTTGAAACCTTCAAGAATTATACCTTGGATGACGTGGTAATTATGATGCCGCAAGCCCCGCAAGAACCTGATCAAAATTAGACACTAGTAAAACAAGTCTTTGAGGGACCTACGCGAACACAGCCAATGAACCTTGTCGAGCCAGGTGAAGAAGAAAAGATAGTACATGTGAGAGAGCAGTTAATGCCCACACAATTCAAGAGACTACGATCATTGTTGGTGGGGTATAAAGACTGTTTTGCCTGGAATTATAGTGATCTAAAGGGTATTCCACCAACAGTAGTCCAACACACCATACCCTTGGTGGATGGAGTAGTCCCCAAGCTGAGTTGTTACTATTGCTGCAATCCGAACTACGGTCGAGATCTGACTGAAACGCTCCGATTGAGATTCGAGAGAAATTTTTCGGTTGAGATCTGACTGAAACGCTCCAGTCGAGATTTAATTGAACGCTTCGGTTGAGATGCGAACAAGTGCTCCGGTTGAGATTTGGGCGGAGTGCTCCATTCAAAACCTCATTATGAAGGAATGGATCTGTTTGATGCAAGTGAAGAACTTCAAAGGAAAAATATGATTGTGGCTCAGAGTAGAAGTTCTTATGAAAAGGTGTATCTCCAGAAATGTGTGTATGCCTGAGATACCAGTCGGACAGAGATGAGGTGCCTAAAGTGTGAGAATCATTGCCTATGGTGTAGCCTATCATTTGTTGATCTAGAACATCCATGACCCATGAGTATGTAAAGAAAAAGAAAAATGCATAGAAAGTACATAAGTAATGGTTTGAAGTATAAACAAGGAACTAGGTGAACAACAGGCATGCAAAACGAGAAGTACAAGCAAGGAAATAAGAGAATATAAAAAAATAAAAATAAAATAAAATAAAATAAAAATAAATAAATAAATGTATAATATCTACTAGGGAAAAGATGTTAAATTGGGTCAACAAAGAACAACTCTTCGTAATACCACCTTAGACGACCACCGTTTACGATAGCGTTGAGGAGTATCTCGTCAAGTGTTTGCAACTGGACTGCACCATTAGAAAATTTTTTATTAATAACATATGGTCCCTCACTTCTGAATTTCAATTTGTCGGGGTGCTTCTTGGACGAAAAAAAAAAACACCTGGTCACCTAAATGTAGATCTTTATTTCGGAAGTGACGGTCATGTCAGGCCTTTGGCGTCGTTTATTAACCAGTTGTGCATGGTAAGATATAAGTCTTGTCTCACATAACTGGGTTAACGTAAATAGCCTGGTTTTGAGTTGTTGTTCAATTGCAGCTTTTTCACAAAGATCTGTTGAAAAAGCTTCCATGACTCGTAATGATGCGACTAAGAATTCTACTGGCATTACTGCCTCTTGACCATATACTAAGTGGAAAGGGGTAACCCACACAGTGGCTTTCTTCGGGGTGGTACGGTAAGCCCAAACAGCTGAGAAAAGTTTTATTTCCCAATCAGAATGACTGGTTTCAACTATCTTGGTCAAAATTTTACATATCATCTTGTTAGTTGATTCAGCCTGGCCATTAAAACTAGGGTAGTACGGTGTACTTTTTCTGTGAACAACAAGGTAATGGCATAGGAGGTTATCAATGACAGCATTTAAGAAATGCGTGTCGCGATCACTAACTAACTCAATGGGACAGCCAAAACGTGTAATAATGTTTTCATAAAGAAAACATGCGACTGTTTTTGCGTTGGCGTCCTTCGTTGCTCGAGCCTCCAGCCACTTAGTGATGTAATCTGTGGCTATGAGGATGTAAGGAGCTTGAGTATGTTTTGCTGCTGGGCTTATTGGTCCAACATAGTCAATTCCCCACTTATGGAAGGCTTCGCCTTCTATAATGGGAGTCAACAGTGTGAAGTCTGCTTTGGTAGTTTTCTTGGCTTGTTGACAGACATCACATGCTTTAATGACAACAAACGTGTCCTTAAACAAAGATGGCCACCACAGTCCTGCTCGAAGGATAATCTTCGCTGTGGCTTCAACAGAAAAGTAGCCACCTCCAATGCCCTCATGAGCCTGAGATATGATAGGTCGTATCTTAGATTCATAAGCACATCGGCGAATGATACCGTCAATGCCCCTTTTGTAAAGTTGTCCCACAATTAACTAAAAGGGCGCTGCTTTTAGCAAAAAATTTATTTTTGCCGCCGTACTCAGGCCTTCTTTGAGTCTGCCTGTGGTGAGGAACTGGGTGATCTCCTTAGCCTATAAGGGTGTAGCATCGATCTGAAAAAGGCATGCATCAGGGAGATTATCGTTGACTGGTGCAGTTGCTTTTTCAGCACTTGGTAGTATGGAAAAGTGGTCCGCCATGAAATGTTGGGTCCCTTTCCGAACGACTACATGGAAATTAAATTTCTCTAAAATCAACAGCCATCGAGCAATACATCCCGTTTTACAGGATTTATTAGCGATATATAGAAGGGCTTGATGGTCTATGTAAAACGCAAAGGTCTGGCCTAATAAATAATGTCTTAGTTGTTGCACAACATAGACCATCGCCAATGCCTCTCTCTTGGTGGTTGTATAGTTTACTTCAGCATGCACCAATTGCCTGCTCAAGAAAAGTATTGGGAAGTCTTTGTCATACTCGTCCGGTTGCGCAAGAAGACCTCCAATGGCATACTTACTTGCGTCAGTATGCACATGGAACTCTTTCATGTAATCTGGTGAGCGGAGTATGGGAGCCGTGGTGAGGGCTGTTTTCAACTCCTCAAAGGCCTTACTTCGTTCTTCAGTCCAGCGAGGATCTACCACAACTAAATAAATGAGGCGTGCCTTGCCGGCATAGTTGATTATAAATATGTGATAATAATTTGTATGACCGAGGAAGACATATACTTCCTTCACTGTTGTAGGTAAGGGCATTTCCACCATAACCTTGATTTTTGATAGGTCGGTAGAAATACCGTCCTTTGAAATTATATGCTCGAGTACGACCCCATGGGTGACCCATATTTGGCATTTATCAGGGTTTAGTGAGATTCCAAATCTACGACAACGAACGAAGATTTTTTCCAGGGCGTCAAGGTGTGTAGCTGCGGAGGAATGTACACCTAGATCGTCGAGATAAATCTCCACGATTCGATGTAACAGATCTTGAAAGGCCAGTTGCATGACCCTTTGGAACGTTGAAGGGGCGTTGCATAAGCCAAAAGGCATAACGTTATAAGCATAAACCCCGTTCTTTATTGCAAAGGCCGTTTTATGTTTATCTTCAGGGGGTATTAAGGAAATACCTGTTGAATCCATCTAAGAAGCTGAAAGCTTCAGCTCCTGCCATTTCCTCTAGGATTTGAGTCATTAAAGACAAGGAAAAATGGTCTTTCTTCGTAACCGCATTAAGGTTTTTGAGATCGACACAGATACGAAGCTTGCCATTTTTCTTGGGTACAACCACAATGGATGAGACCTAATCAGTATGTTGAACTTCATAAATGAAACCAACATCCAACAATTTCTTAATATCTTCGTCGATCCTCTCACGATAGACAGGGTTAGATCGATAGAGTTTAGTCCGAATAGGCTTAGCATTGTCTTCTAAAGGAATCCTATGGACGACTAATTCAAGTGGAATTCCTTTCATTTCTGTATAATCCCATGCAAATACATCCCTATATTTACGAAGTAATGTTTCCAGATCCGCAAGTTGAGTTGATGACAAATGTGCACCAACATGAACTATTCGATCTATCCCCTCGTCAGGATCTTTAAGGTTTAGTGGAATGTCTTAGCAGGTCCTTCAAAGGAGTTGGAATTTGGTGTAGGTTCCCGATGTGGCTGTGGTATCTGGATAACAACGTCATCCAGTGTAAAGTCTTTGAACTTCTGTGGAAAATCAAAAGGTGGGTCCACAAAATTTTCTGGGACTTTGGGAATCATCTGAGTTGATTCACTACCGAACGTGGAAGCTTTGTCGGATTGTTTGGTTTTTGTCCCTTTTGACAAGGGCTTGATCAATTGTTTAAGCTTCTCACGCATCTGTTTTTGATGCTCGGTTAATTTTGTATCAATAACTTAAGTTGTTTGTAACCGAGGTTTTTGTGGTTTTTGAGTGGGCGGTGTTGGTGCCACACTTATCATATCGTCGTCGATTGTATCCCAGACTTCATCGGGATACACATCCCATATATATACTTTGGGTTTGGGCTTGTATGTTTGTGTGTTGGGTACCTTGGATGTCAGTTGGACGTGAGCCAACAGTCCTGGTGTGGTTATCTCCTTAGGAATTGTTTTTGGCGGATAAGGTTGTGCATCTAGATATAGGAGTACATGTTCATCCGTCATGTCTACATCATTCATGAAAAGAATACCTTCTTCCGAAACATGGGCGGTAGAGACACTAGGTTCTCCTAAGCACCACGCTATAGGAATCGGGTCAATCATCATAAGTAGGATGATGGGTGTGTCAATGTCTGTAGAGGATGGGAGAATATCCACATCTGCTGCAGTAGTTTCAATACAATCGATTGAAATCAGTACAGTCCACAGTGGCTAGTACGTGACCCCAATTGATTATGTCCGTGGATCTCATATAGTGACCTTTTGGTTGGATCGGGACGCTATCTGATCCGTCATATGTTGTGGATGACCAATCATCGTATACCTTGGCAGGCTTGACATGGCCTGCTGAGTCAACCGTGACTCGTTTATCGTGGTTACCAAAGGTAATTTTGCTATGCTTCCAATCTTGGACAACACCTGCCATCTGGAGCCGGGGTGTACCAAGAAGGAGTTTATATGTATTGTTATCTTCTGGTAAATCTAAGGTGACACAATCTAGCACAAATTTGACACCTGCTATGCGAACTTTTATATTTGATAAATGACCAGCAGGGTCAATAACTCGTTGATTAGCCATATGAAGTTTATATCGTGGTTGATCGAGGGTATGGAAGCCCCATGACTTTGCTAATGACAAAGCCATGATATTAACGTCGGATCCGCTATCTAGGATAGCGGATACTGCGGGATAGTCTTTATAGGACAAAGGTAGGGTGATGCTAGTCCCCTTAGCAACACCTATATTCAATAGATTCATAGGAATCTAGGGAATTTCAGGAATCTCTTCTGTTTTCCGCTGTTCATAAGGAATAGTAGGTAGCTGAAAATTTCGATGGATAACGTTGAAGCCTAGTGAAGGATTTTATTGCGGTATGAAACGACATGGTGAGTTGAGCTTGCAGGAGGTCAGAAAATACTTCATGTCCCTGTAGGAATTGCTCCTTTTTGGGGATATGATGTGAAAACAGACTTTCTGTATGTTCTTCCTCTCGCAAAAACTCATCTCGAAACTCATTGTATTGTCGTTGTTCCACCTTCGGTTCTGGGTAATCTTTTGGTAATGTGGAAGCCGTCAAGTGGCTTCTTTGGGGGTCAGCTGATTTGACATTATTTTGCTGTTGTGGCTTTCCATCATATCTAATACTCATAGGTGTAGTGAAGGCTTGCAAAGTAATAGCAACGATGGTCAGATGTATTATAGAGGTAGCGATGTTAATAATCACATCTCTCAACTCTCTTTTGGAAATCAGCAATAATCCTTCAGTATTTTGGAAGTCAATGTTCAATCCCTCAACGACTATAATGTGATTGAATGGTTAGATGGCTCCTCATCTAGCAACGATGGTAGGCCAGCTCTCCAAATATCTTGCAAGGAAAACTGGGTTCTAACTCACAGAGCAAAGATAATTAAGCACCCCATAGCCAAGATATCTCAAGATTCCAACAGAGACAGTAAGTCAATGGCTCTTCAAAGTTCATTTTGAGTTTTGATTTTCAATATAAATGCCATCATACCGAGCACGCTTCACTAGCTTTCTCTAGCTGATATCTCATTTTACATGTATCAAGCAAGGATGGATTACCCTTTATGGCTCGATAGGGAGCAGCTCTCCAAATATCTTGCAAGGAAAACTGGGTTCTAACTCACAGAGCAAAGAGTCAATGGCTCTTCAAAGTTCATTTTGAGTTTTGATTTTCAACAGAAATGCCATCATACTGAGCACGCTTGACTAGCTTTCTCTAGCTGATATCTCATTTTACATGTATCAGACAACGATGGATTATCCTTTATGGCTCTATAGGGAGTAGCAACAAGATAGCCATACTGGATCAATTAGTGAGAAAAAGTGGTAGCTCTGCATCTTTCATGATGGAGCTGGTTATGATCTTCATTCAAACCTCAAGAGCTCTCAGTCTCACACTATTTCACAAAGAACATAACATTAAATCTAAACCCTAAAATTTACAAAGAACATAATATTAAATCAAACTCTTATATCTATATTTTCTTGCTCTCTCTCATGTCTCCTGCTTCGTGGACGACGACGACTATGAGAACTCGAGGCCTGGTGAGACGACTCGACCGGTGCTTCTTCGTAGACCGAAAGCACAAAATTCAGGTGGAAGCCATGGATTTCGTTTTCTAAGTGAGAAGCAGCTAAAAGGGACAATAAAGAGCCAACAAAGAACTGCTGCTTAGTATTATCCTTAATAGCTTGTTTGAGCTCACCAGAAACAGTCTTAAACCAATTATATGGTTCAAGAGCGGCTTTGGCCAACTTGGTGTGGGACTCCACTATCCTATGGAGGATATGTGATGTGGTGCAGTCTTTCCTGAGGTTGCCAACCATCAGGAAGTTGTTTAGTAGCTGGGCAGCAGCGTGGATTGAAGGCTCAGTGATGGCTTCCAAAAGGTATCTGTCATTGGTCCAGTGCAGATCATTAGTGAGGTCAATGTAGGGCTTGATGGCATGTCTGGCCTGCTTGTGATTGGGTGAGGCCTGCGTACTGGATGCTATACCTATGGCTGCAAGGGTGGCCTCAGTGACACACACCTTGTGAGTGGCTCCCTGGAAAGTGATATAAAATTTGGATTTATCTTCCTTCCACGTACTGAAGGCAAGAGTGATGAAATCCATATTGATTCGACCAGAAAAGGCTCTCTCATATATACCCATTGTAGTGAGCAGAGGCTATGCAAGGTTCATCCACTGAGTGACCATGCTTGTTCTAGGAAGGATCATGATGTCCGTTGCAGATGAGACATCACGATGGACATTATAGCGCAGAGACTGGGAAGTATCGGTAGAAGACATGATGAGCAAAAACGAAATGTAAGACGCGGGAAAGTATATCAGAAAGCAAGTCAGGAAGTATGGAAGACTTTGGTCGCAGAAAAAATTTACAAGAGCTTTGCTAGCACAAGTGAGGAATGAATCGAATTCAGCCAACTTATAGGTGAATTTGGTGGGTCCATTACACTGAATACTAGTTTGGCTGATCAGTTTTGAACAAAAATTTACAGGCATGTACAATATTGTAAAAATAGGCTATAAAAATCTCAGCGGAGGTTTCTGGGGATCTGAGCCTATCAGGCGAACATTTTTCAGGGTTGGCGAAGGATGAACCTTCGCCTAGGAGGGTCCTTCGCCCAAGTACTGTCATAATTGTATTTTTTCAAAATCTGAACCTATGGACAACCTAATTTTGACATTTGAAGATCATCTAGTAGGTCGGTGAAGGTTCATAATGAGGTTAAGATGCTCGGCGAAGGTTCTGATGGATTCAACAAAATGCGTGATTTCCGACACAAAGCTCCGACAGATTCAAAAAAATTTCATAATCCGTCGAAATCCCACATAATAATACGTCGGAATCCGACACAAAAAAAAAATTGCAAGAAAAAAAAAAATTTGCCAGAATTTTTTTTTTTACAAACATCGAATTTCGACGGCCAATAAAAATGTCGGATCCGAGATCCCATTTCGGAGACTGCAACTTTTTAAATGGATGATGTTGGATGACATCACCTGTTCGTGTAAAAAAAAAAAAAGCACAAAGCGGACATCGGATTCCGACGGATAATACAGATGTCGGAATCCGATGTCCGTGATCGAATTCTCAAAGCCGCGTCATTTTTCTAGGGTTTTCTTATTTTTTATTCTTGCAGGAGATTGTTGAAGATCGGCTTTTGGCGCTTCTTCTCAACTCTATCAGTTCCATTTGTCTCATTCCAAGTATGATTGTTTTGTTTTGTTATGTGCAACTAAGACTTTTTTCTTTGTAACTTTTTCTTGTACACTATCTTCCTTATATTGTATATTTTGTGTCGTTAAACACAAATATGTGTCTTAGTAATTTATGATCATGAGCGAATGAGAGAGGAAGAGAAGGATGTGTGTGAGAGACACGAGAGAGAGCAAGAAAATATAGATAGAAGAGTCTGATTTAATATTATGTCCTTTGTGAATTTTAGGATTTAGATTTAATGTTATGTTCTTTGTGAAATAGTGTGAGATTGAGAGCTCTTGAGGTTTGAATGAAGATCATAACCAGCTCCATCATGAAAGATGTAGAGCTACCACTTTTTCTCACTAATTGATCCAGTATGGCTATCTTGTTGCTACACCCTATCGAGCCATAAAGGTAATCCATCGTTGCCTGATACATGTAAAATGAGATATCAACTAGAGAAAGCTAGTGAAGTGTGTTCGGTATGATGGCATTTCTGTTGAAAATAAAAACTCAAAATGAACTTTGAAGAGCCATTGACTCACTACCTCTGTTGGAAGCTTGAGATATCTTGGCTATGGGACACTTAATTATCTTTGCTCTGTGAGTTAGAACCCAGTTTTCCTTGCAAGATATTTGAAGAGCTGGCCTACCATCGTTGCTAGATGAGTGAGCCATCTAACCATTCAATCACATTATAGTCATTGAGGGATTGAACATTGACTTCCAAAATACTGAAAGATTATTGCTATTTTTCAAAAGAGAATTGAAAGATGTGATTATTAACATCACTACCTCTATAATACATCTGACCATCGTTGTTACTACTTTGCAAGCCTTCACTACGCCTATGAGTATTAGATATGAAGGAAAGTCATCACTAAGCTGGTTGTCAGATCAAAAACTCAGCTAATTGAGCCTTCACGACCATGAAAAGGGAGCTTGCAACTGTTGTCTAAAGCTGATCTATCAACGACCATTGAGAACTCACTGATTTATTGTCAATGGGAGAGCCCTCATGGCTGTTCTATTTGAGAGCAGTTCTGTCCTAGCAAAGGACAGAAGCAAAGTGACAAACATAGTAGAATCAATTGAAACATTCATGAATAGAAAATTCTTCGCTTTTCGGCTACATGCATATGCACTCAGAAATAGGTATGACTTCATCTATTTTCAGTTCATTTCATCTATGTCATTTTTTGTATGCACTTCCAATTCCTGTTGATTGAAATATGTTTGGTTTTTGCCACGATTTTCTTTTTGCCACGTGGACGTCAAATTCCGACGGTCCGGCCACGTGCACGTCACAATCCGACGTCCACGTGCACGTCACAATCCGACGTCCACGTGGCAGAAAAAAGAAAAGTGAATATTTTTTTTCAAGTTTTTTTTTTCACGTGGACGTCGGATTCCGACGTCCGCGCAACATGAAAAAAAAAACAAAAAAAGGAGAATTTTTTTTTTTCGTTTTTTTTCCACGTGGACGTCGGCCGGCCGTCGGAATCCGATGTCCACGTGGCATGTTCTCCGGTTCATTTTTATCGGCCGGTTGCCGATTTTGGGCTTGGCGTCGGATTCCGATGAATTTTGAATGCGACGGATTCCGACGAATTTTAAATGCGACGGATTCCGACGACGTTATAGCGACGCATTTTTCGACGCCCGCTTCGATTCAAAAAAAAAATTCAAACGCGATTTCACGTCGAAAATCTCGTCGAAAATCGCAGCAATTCTTGTAGTAAATGATTAAGATCGATAATAATACAACAAAAAGTAGCAAATTGTCACTGTCAGTGACTGCGAAAAGATTGCAAAACCTAAACTTTCTTCATTGCATTATCAAAAAGTTAAGAGAGCACGACATCAAAAGTCTCTTCTTATTTCTCTTGCTATTGCACTAGTGTATCTAGAATGAAGGCACAGGTGCGCATATGAATGTCCCTCATGCATGAGGGAAAAAAAAATTGAAAACCAACTACCAGAGGCAGTTATAGGACCACGTCGGTTGAAATATCTATCAGACTCACAGACACGTCTAAGTAACATAGTTCGGTTAGGGCCGGTACCCAAAAATAGTCTATCAGAAAGAAGAGCAATAGTCTATCAGAAAGAAGAGCAACCAGAGAAGACCGTATGACTAGGTCCGATTACGTGTGAGATGGGAGGTCACGCAACTTCTTCAGTTCCACCTTCAGGTACACATTCTCATTCACAAGCTTAGCCACCTCATATGAGCTATGGCGACGTTTGAGGCGTTCTTCCTCCAGTCTTCTGGTAAGTCCTTCCATAGAAACAGTTTGCTGGTTGATAATCTTCGTAAGTTGAGTGGCTTGGGCTGCAACGGAAGTATAGGCCACATGATAGTAAGGAACCTCAACTACTAACTGGTAAGATTCATCTTTTGCTATCGCCAAATGTCCCTCTACTCCCAACAATCGGTCACGTAAGTCAACATTTTCGATCTTCAATAGTGATAAGCCTTGTCTCACTGGCAGTCAGGCTACTTTTTAGCATCTCTACTTCAATAGTCTCCCGTGTCTTACCAGCTAGAGATTTTAGCAACTGAGCCTTCAACAAAGGGGTTCGCTCGATCCAGTCATCAACCCAATTTACATCCACACACTTAGCTACCAGCCATTGCTCAACATCAACGCGGACACCATCACAGGGGTCTGCAAGGGTATCCCACGTGGTGTAGTGTCACCGTGGTCATATAGCACATGGCGGCCACCTGAGGGGGTAGTCGACAATGATTGATCTCTATCTAACTTAGTTCTTTCCTTATCAAACGGCTGATCCACAGGTCTTATAGGGGTGGAGAAACGCGTATGTTGGAGTGTTGCCTGCAACAGCTGAAGCAATCCTTCACACATGTCTACTAACATCTTGGTAAAACCTGGGTTGTCTGAATCATCAATTGTAGCAGCCCTATCAATTGTTTATATATCAATAGTTACAGACTTAAAGACAACGTGACAGCCAGGGGTATCAGACATTTCACTGGGAAAATCAACATGAGCAAGGTTAGAATCAGGAATCGGAGCTTCCACAGACTTGTTAGTGGAGACAGCCTCATTTTCTTGAGCATCGTCATCCACGTTCACAACATTGTCTGCAATTTTTGTCAGCATGTCTTCTTTAAGTGGCAGAGCTGCTTGCTCCAACTCATGCACATGAGTTATCACATCAAAGTATTGATCAGTCCCATCATCAGACTCAAAATTTGGTTCAATGACTTTACGTTTGACCTTTGATCTCGACTGAGTAGGCAACTTTCTTTTAGCCATCACCTTCATCCTGGACCCTGGTCCTACGCGGCTGGTCCAAATCTTACAGATTTGCAACAACTTTGTGTACATCATTAGCATCCACATCATTAGCTTCAAAATATATAACAACAATCGGACCAGCGCCTACTAACTGAAAAACAAGTCTATTGAGCCACATAACAAGCATTTTATTTAATGGTAATGCGAACTCAAGTCTCTTGCTTTTGCCAGACACGAAACGATTTATGTCACGTCTGCTGATCCACTCATCTGTCCTTTTTGCCCAATTCAGGATTAGCTCCTTTATAAACCTTAATAATTCCTTGCACTAAAGCTCCGCTCAAGAATTTAGGACGAACCCTCTAGGTGAGAACTTCAGCCACCCAAGTCAGAAATTTCATCAAGTCAGGATCTTGGTATTTCTCAAGAGCAAAGTCTGATTCAGGGGCGTCATCCAAACGTTTCTTCACAAAATCACCCCAAGCAAGAAGCTTCAACGATTCATACACCCACACAGCAGAGAGCATTTTAGTTCTCCCATCAGAGGTCTGCATCAACCAGTAGGTTCCACACAATCCTTGGTGAGAGATTCCAACACCTGAGGGATCACTACGCAACAAAGGCTAGGAGCCCTGCTGATTTGAGCTTCTTTCATCCCTTGCCAGACACATAGTCGGAGAACCTGCTTGGATCTCGTTTGGCTATGGAGTCATCTCCTTCCCCGCTTATGCACGAAAGAACGCTACAACGATGACTAAGACACACCACTATGGCACATTGCTCTGATATTCATCATCCGTCATCAAGGGCTTGATTGACGATAACCGAGGATGATGTACTGACGTTACAACATCTTTGAATAAGCGTCGTTTGAAATCTTCACTCATGTGAGAGAAAATCTCTGCAAGTGCGGAATTCTCGGCTCCTCGAGGTATGTGAAAAGGCACTTCCCTTAGTAATGAGATTGCCTTTAACAAATCACTTGGCCATTTAGAGGCAAGAGCCCAAGAATTATCAACTCGATTTGATGATAAAGCAACCGGCACGTGACCTTATTAGATAACTCTCAATCTAAAAAATCACTGAAAAAGAGAACATTTTTCCTTCCAACAACATGCCTATGACTCGATCTAAAAGAAATCCTAGTCTGTTTTCCAAAGATGCAGCTATGACAAACAGGGAGGTCGACTTTGTTGATTGGATAGTCAAGATCAAGTGCTAGAGATTGTCTGGACATGTTCAACACAAATGTATGATTCAAGTGTCCTAATCTGTAATGCCAAAGTAATGCTTTATTGACAAGAACAGAGGTTTTCAAGGCTTGACTAGTGTAAGGATAACAATGTGCCAGTCTATATAAGTATCTTTGCCTCTTGCTGAGTGCAAGGATCTTATTTGTTCTATCGATAATTCGGCATTGATGAGAGGCTCAAACTCTACTCTATGATCTAAATAAGTAATTCTACTTACTGAAAATAGATTTATTGAGAGTTTAGGTACATACAAAACATTTGCTAGTAGTTTGAATTGATCATGCTAGAACATCAATCTTATAGTGCCTTCACCTTCAATACTGTGTGTACTACCATCCCAAGATGAATGAATTTCTCCTATCCACTAAATAACTAATGAGAATATTGAGTTTGTCATTGTCGACTGCTTCATAACAAATGCATAGGTCCATAGTAGCTCAAATGTTTTTGAAAACTCTGATAATACCAGGATTAGTCATAAACTGACTTAAGGAACTGACTGCAAAAGCTACGTCTAGTCTGGTACAAATCATCGGGTACATAAGAGATTTTATTATCCAATGATAAGGATACTCACGCATCTGCTCCTTCTCTTCGATCGTCTGAGGACATTGGTCCTTCGACAATTTGAGTCCTAGGTCCATCGGTGAGTGAGCTAATTTGTAATTCATCAGATTATATCTGATTAAACTATTGTGAATGTATCTTTGTTGATTAATGTAAATTACCTTCTATTTTTTGTTTCTTAGGATTTGAATACCTAGACAGTAATGAGCTTTGTCCAGATCAGTCATGTCGAATTATGAAGATAGCATTGACTTAGCTTCTTTTATTAGATCGATATTGTTGCTAAAATACAGTGTGTCATCCACATATAAAGTAATAATAATAAAAGAATGTTGCACTGACTTGAAGTAGACATCAGAATCTGAAGTGCTTCGTTTATAGCCGTGATCGATAAGAAAAGTGTTGATCCTTTGAAACCATGCTCTAGCAGATTGCTTCAAGCAATAAAGTGCTTTGTGGAGTTTACATAATGTAGTGGGTTTCTTTCCTTGCCTAACCTGAATCCAAGATCTAGTCAATCTAGCATCAAAGGGACGAAGTTAGTTGTCACGCATAGATTCGTTCCGATGAGAGCGATAGCACAGTTCAGTTTACATTATGAATGAAGGATTCACATCTAACTTTAACATCCAGTAATCCTAACCATTATCACTACACATCCATTAACACTACGATCCATTAACATTACGAATCACAACACTTTTCTCTCTCTCTCTCTCTCTCTCTCTCTCTCTCTCTCTCTCTCTCTCTCTCTCTCTCTCTCTCTCTCTCTCTCTCTCTCTCTCTCTTTCTCTCTCATAAGAAGTATAATAACATGCAATCCCAATAACAATCAGATCCAACAATTAGCAAAATCCAAAGAAAGCATGAGAGATGGAGAAGGAAAGAAGAAGAACAAGAACATTCATCAATCCATTCTGAAGAAAACCAATCTGCTTTATTGAAATGAGGAAATGAACGAGCAACTCGAGTTGGTCCCTTCTTATAGTAGAGTGGAGGACCTTAGCCTCTGAATCCTATTGGTCCATTCTTGCTTCTCTTTTCATTCAAATTAAAAAAAGTGGGGGAACCATCAAAATTGGAGGGAAATCCAACTTTATTCACTAACTTGACATTTAGGCCCTGTGACAGTAAAAGTCCCGCAAAAAGGCCTAAAATCCTTTTATTGACTTGTAACTAATCAAATAACTATGTGATCATCGGGTTGGACTTACATACGTAGGGTGCCAAATCCCTCTCACTTATTAATTAGGGTTAGGATTGCCTTGGGATCCGCAAACCCTCCAACAATATCCCTCACCAAAGCTGGTGGCAGTCCCACGACACCTGCAATATGCAGTTATTGGGGACTTTTATTGGCTTCGCACCAGATCTTTATTAAATGGTACTGCACCTTCTCCATAAAGTCGAGGCGTGGAGTATTAAAATCCAAATTGTGTGGCAGGAAACAACGGTGGGCTCCAGCAATCCACTTGGAGGTTGTCCATGATGTGAAGTGTGATTCCCAAGAGCCTCCCATCATTGCTGCACGAAAGTATAAACGAGCAACATGCAGTTGATCTTTGATTTGCTCTGAGGCCATTGGCTTATTTGGATCAAATGCTAGAGGAGGGAGACAATCGTCCCATCTGGTTGGCACTGACGCCAACAAAGTTAGATCTTTTGCAAACATTGTCGATTGTCGCAACGTTGGATCTGGAGAGTGGACATATTTTGTCTGATAGGCTTGTAAGGTGCGGTGGAAATCCACTGAGATTGTCCAGTTGGCCAATTGGGCGTATGGATGGTGATTTTGTCCATAGCCAATTCCAAATCTTTCCATTTATTCCTTCGCGGCATTGGCACATAATAAGGGTCGACCTGCAACTGGCGAGGGCTGGCAACGTAACTCCTAATTGATTCCGGAGTTTTCTCAAAAACAGTGATTCTCCATGCCGGCTGCTCTTCCAATGCATGTATTTTGTCCAACTCTTTGCCGACCTCTATCTCGGAGGTCTTAAACTTCAAAATCCATCCACCACGCGAGGACTCATGCGGATGTTGCTTTAAGAAGGTCTGGATCTGGTCGTCGACACTGATGGGCCTTCTGAATAGAGGTGTGGTTCTTGATGAGAATGGACCTGGTTGAACTACCGGTAAGATAGGCGGTTGTTCTGCTATATCTGGAGCTCCCCCCTGGTCCATGCTCGAATCTACCCCTGTATCCATTGGTATAGCTTCGTGGCATGGAGGGGAGAATTGCAGCATGACCGGTACGGGAATTTGTGGTTTGACTTCCAACACTTGAGTGGCTGCTTTTTCATAGGCAATGATGGTCTCCTTAGCCTTTGCCAACTCGGTTGAAGCTGCTCCTTTGAACCTGTCAAAGCGGCCTTGGAATCCCTGAAGGGCCACTTTGTATGTCTCCACTTTCTTGAACATATACGCAATCTCCATCGGTGTGACCGGATGATCTGGTATTTGCGTTTGAAGATACACATCACGCTCAAGGGTGGTCACATCCAATTCATCTTGAAGCCGCGTGCGATCCTGTTCGACCATTTGTAATTGACCCTTCAGCAACTGCACCTGTTGCTTTGCATCCTGCACGACCTTATCCACCTGATCTTGTGCAGGTGTCAGGGCGTTTTGTAGGGAGCTGATGTATTCTTCCAAGTGATCAGCTGTTGCTGGGCCAGCTTCTTTTCGGCTTCAGCCTTGTCTTCATGTTGTTTGTAATCAGAACATATCCATAAAAAATTGCGTGTTTGGTGAAGTGGCTTCGGTGTGCGGGGGTGAGGTGGCTGGGCAGCTGTGATGGGAATGGTAGGCCCAATGGTCATAGACTGGCCTTGTATGGAAGCAAAGGCAAGGGAAGCATCAGAGGCTAGGGGAATGGGAAGTTCAGTGCAAACAGAAATATGGGGTGGAAGCGCAGCTGACGAGGTATGCCTAGTGCGACGTCGTGACGCGGAAGGCGAGTCAGGAATGACAATCTCGCTGCGTGGACGAGGACGACTATGAGAACTCGAGGCCTGGTGAGACGACTCGATTGGTGCTTCTTCGTAGACCAAAAGCACAAAATCTAGGTGGAAGCCATGGATTCTGTTTTCTAAGTGAGAAGCAGCTAAAAGGGACAATAAAGAGCCAGCAGTGAACTGTTGCTTAGTATTACCCTTAATAGCTCGTTTGAGCTCACCGGAAACAGTCTTGAACCAATTATATGGTTCAAGAGGGGCTTTGGCCAACTGTGTGGGACTCCACTATCCTATGGAGGATATGTGACGTGATGCCAACATCAGGAAGTTGTTTAGTAGCTGGGCAGCAGTGTGGATTGAAGGCTTAGTGATGGCTTCCAGAAGGTATCTGTCATTGGTCCAGTGCAGATCATTAGTGAGGTCAATGTAGGGCTTGATGGCCTGTTTGGCCTGCTTGTGATTGGGTGAGGCCTGTGTACTAGATGCTATGCCTATGGCTGCAAGGGCGGCTCAGTGACGTGCACCTTGTGAGTGGCTCCCTGGAAAGTGATATAAAATTTGGATTTCTCTCCCTTCCACATACTGGAGGCAAGAGTGAAATCCATATTGATTCGACCAGAAAAGGCTCTTTCATGTATACCCATTGTAGTGAGCAAAGGCTCCGCAAGGGTCATCCACTGAGTGACCATGCTTGTGCTAGGAAGGACCACGATGTCCGTTGTAGATGGGACATCACAATGGATAGTATAGCGTGGAGATTGGGAAGTATCGATAGAAGACATGATGAGCAAAAAAGAAATATAAGACGTGGGAAAGTAGATCAGAAAGCAATTCAGGAAGTATGGAAGGCTTTGGTTGTGGGAAAAATTCGCAAGAGCTTCGCTAGCACAAGTGAGAAATGAATCGAATTCAGCCAACTTATAGGTGAATTTGGTGAGTCCATTACACTAAATACTATTTTGCTGATCAGTTTTGAACAAAAATTTGCAGGCATGTACAATACTGTAAAAATAGGCTATAAAAATCCTGGCGAAGGTTTCTGGGGATCTGAACTTATCAGGCAAACTTTTTTCAGGGCTGACGAAGGATGAACCTTCGCCTAGGAGGGTCCTTCGCCCAAGTACTGTCATAATTGCATTTTTTCAAAATCTGGACCTATGGACAACCTAATTTTGACATTTTAAGATCATCTAACAGGTCGACAAAGGTTCATAATGAAGTTAAGATGCTCGGTGAAGGTTCCCAAAATGGCATATTACTAATCATTTGCCTAGCTTAAAAAATGGATTTTCCCTCGACAGGAACCTTCGCCCACCTCAAATTAGATAAATCTAGAGTGGATGTACAGTCTTAGAGCTCAGCGAAGATTTTTGGTACTGTATAGGCCAAATCTAACCAAAACAGTGATTTTTTAAGTCATTTTCCATCAAAAAATACCGTGCTTCCTTTTTTCCATGCTGATGACTTTCTGACTTTTGCTCATCAGTTTTTGCTTGTTTTTTTTTTTAACTGTCTTTTTCCAAAAAACTCAACAATTTAAATATTGAAAACAAAAAATTGAAAACAAATAAAATTAAAAACTAAAAAACCATTGAGATCAAGCTTGCTGAACTGGTGGAGGAGGCTGCCAAAACTTGTGTAATCGGCTGCCATTCACCGGAGTATCAAATCGTTTTCCATCCAAGTGCTCAAGGATTATGGCACCATAGTTCAGGATTTCCTTCACTTTATATGGGCCTTCACCAGTAAATTTCAACTTTCCCTTGATCAGCTTGGTTTTGTACATCAATGTAAGATCTCCTACTTTCAGATCTTTTTCGTGCAAGCGACGATCGTGCCATGCCTTGCGGCGGGCTTTCTCTGCTGCTAATGCATGAAGTGCCATCAATCGGGTTTCACATAATTTGTGCAATGCTTCATGACGGAGTTGTAAAGACTTATCATCATTTAATCGTTCTGTTGTCGCTATGCGTAAAGATGGGATTAAAAATTCGATCGGCATGACAACATCTTGACCATACACAGTTGAAAAGGTGTTTGATTTGTACTATTTTTGTAAGTAGTTCTGAATTCCCATAATGCTGCATATAGTTTATGTTTCCAATCCGACCAACTTGCTTCAACTGTCTTTGTCATAATGGTGCAAAGAATCTTATTGAAAGATTCTCTCTGGGATAGTAAGGAGTACTAAATCTGTGTATAACGAAAAAATCTTCTAGTAAACACTTTATTGTTTGATTAACAAAGTGTGTACCTGGGTCACTGACAATCTCGATCGGACATCCAAATCTGATTCTAATATTTTCATATAGAAACTTGGCCGTAGATTTTGCATTAGCAACTTTGACAGCTTTGGCTTCAACCCACTTAGTCATATAATCAGTTGCGATGATAATGTATCCGGCCTGAGATCCTTGCACGGCTGAGTGAATAGATCCAACATAATCCAGTCCCCATTTTTCAAACGGTGCTTGCGATAAAACCGGATGCAAGGGTTCATAGTTCTGGCGAATAGGCCGTCATGCTCGCTGACAAACATCACATGTTTGAATAAATTTTTTTGTGTCCTTACGAAGCGTAGGCCACCAACAACCTGATTGCAAAAGTTTGCGAACAGTAATATCTGTAGAGAAGTGTCCTCCACCCATGTCATCATGTGAAAACATGATTAAGTCTGGTACTTCATGCGGTAAAACACATCTTTGCAAAATATTATCTGATCCACGACGATACAATTGTCCTGCAATTAATTGATAAGGTTGAGCCTTATGAATCAATTGTCTCTTCTGTACTTTTGTCAATGAGTCATTCGGTTGTCCTAGCATCAAGTACTCAACATTATCTGCTGCCCACTCAGGTATTGCATAGAACAACGCAACATCTGGCAGTTCATCATCTACTTCAGTGTTAATTGGAGCGGATTCAATTCGAAAAACGTGATCGGCTAGATAATGTTGCTTCCCCTTTTGAACCACAATTCGAAATTCAAATTCAGTCAATAACAATAACCATCTTGCAATACGTCCAATATTGCACGTCTTGTTTACCAAGTAAAGTAATGGTTGATGATCCGTATAAAATCAAAGTGCGTCTCCATGAGGTAGTGACGAAATTTCCGAACAGAAAAAATCATGGCTAATGCCTCACGTTCTGTTGTTGAATAATTCTTTTCTGGATCTGTAAGCTGTCTGCTTGCAAATCATATAGGATAATCCTTCTTATAGTCACCTGGCTGCGTCAGAACTGATCCAATGGCGTATTCTGAGACATCCGTATGAACATGGAATTCTATCGTTCAATATGGAGAACGCAGTATTGGTGCCAAAATTAATATATTTTTTAGTTTTTCAAAGGCTTCTAACGCCTCTATCTTAACCTGGTTGTAACCACTAAATCCATCCAGGAAACTATAAGCTTACGCTCCAACAATGCAATCCAAAATGCTTTAAGTAAAAGGTAACGGAAAGTGATCCTTCCATGTCACTTTGTTCAATGCTTGATGTGCTTTAGGTAACATGATAACCACATCATCCAGTGTATAACGTTTAAAATGTTCGGGCGTATCATGCTGGACCACATTCTGCTTGTTCTTTTTCAAAAGGACTTGTCTTGTATCTTCGCTTAGCCTTCTTAGCAGGAATTGATCGTGGAGGTGGTGACTTCTGAGAAGAGAAACTTTTCTTCAAAGGTGAAGACTTCCTAGACAATTATGTCTTACTAGAATTCTGACTTGTAGAATCATCCTCGACTTTTCCTTTGCCTTTATCCAGTAAGGGTGGCACTTCCTTTGAATCAATCTTTTGAGGGGGATTTTCCCATTTTAGGACCGTATGATAATGTTGCTTAGCTTGTTTCTTCGTCATCGATCCTGTGATCCTACCTTCCTTCAATATAACTGCTTTGGATGATTTTACTCTTGGTTTATCAGGAACATTATGCACTCCAAATCTAGTCGGATCCATATGATTTAGAATCTGCTCATCCATAAGTTCTGCATTGCCATCATAAGTCAAGGCATGACTCACAAGAATGAGTTCATCTTCAATCGAATTTGGTATAGGTTCTACATTCAGCAGATTTAGTGGAAACGTAATTGGTGTATCCAAAGTTCGATCTAATACAGAAATTTCGCTCAAATCTGATTGATTATCTTGTTGACACATATATCCTGCTGTACAATCAATCGTTGCAAGAGCTTCATTCCAATTGACAGCATCCGTTTGAGAATCGTAATGAACTCCCAAATTTTTCTCTGGTTGATGACAAGTGTGATCCGATGTTGACAAATCGTCATCCTCTTTTTGAACCACTGGTTTGATAGTCCAAGTTGTAGGATCAACTTTAATTGCACGTTCACGATTTTCAAAAGTGATTTTTTCGGTACCTCAGTTATGAATTACTTGTGCAACTCGTAACTATGGATGTCCCAATAGAACTCGATAGACATTTGGCGCTTCTGGTAAGTCCATCACTATGAAAGTAATGACGAACTATACTCCCGCAATTCTGACAGGTATATCTTCAACCATTCCTCGTGGACGAACTGTCGTTTGATCAGCTAGCTTAATAGCAAAAGTAACAGGCTTGATCATTGTAAGGCCCCATTTTGCACATAGCTTTGTAGAAATCAGATTAACTCCTGAATCGCCATCTATCACGGTTGCTTATTTAGGAAATTGTCTATGCTATATCGGCAGAGTGATATTTTTTGTTCACTTTCCCAAGTGGCTCCAACATGGAGTACTTCATTAGATTATTCAAATCCAGCACAAAAAAGTGGCTCCTAATGGACTTCTGGTCCGACTTGAGCTAACTTTTGCGCTAAGAATTCTTTTGCTTTTGGCACCAACTTCAGGAACTCTCCCAATGAATCTTGTAAACTCCACACATGTAGATATAAACTATTTTTTCTGGATATGTCATTGATCAATCTATCATGTATAGCATTTTGATCCACAAGTGTAAACACTAATTTATCATCAAAAGAATAGAAACAAAGTAGTTGTGCATGAAAGTCTGCCAACGAGCAGAACACAACAAAAGAGCAGAGCATCAGTCCGCCAAAGATCATAAATTGCTAAGAAAGGTTATGAAGTCTTATTTCATTGAAGAACTCTGTAAGCCTCGACAGAAATGGACTCGTTTGCAAGAGAAATATGATTTGCATTCAGGCTTATAGATCACTTATCTATGACATGTAGAATTTGGCCTAAAATAGGTAGGCATAGAATTAAAAAGATCGAGCAATTACCAAATGCAACAATAGATTCGATTAAGTATAAGTTTGATTGTGTGCATAAGATTAGTAACACCCAAACTATAGAACCTTGGATCGTTTATAAAATAAAAGACCTTGATGTTTTTGATCATTTCCACATTTCAATTTCTTCCACTTGAATTACTTTGGCTGTTTTTTATTCCAATTCTTTTTCAAGGTGTACACAAGATTCTTTTTACATCATCTTTTGCCTTGTCAATATTGGAACTATGTCAACACATTATTGTATAGTCGTGGTACTTCTGTACACTTTGAAAAAGAAGTGGAATAAAAAACAACCAACATTATTTGAGTGGAAGGAATTGAAACATGGAAATGATTAAAAACATCAAGGTCTTCAATTTTATGAATGGTCCAAGGTTCTCTAGTTTGGGTGTTACTAATCTTATGCACACAATCGAACTTATACTTAATTGATTTTATTGCTGTAGTTGGTAGTCGTTCGATCTTTTTATTTTAAGCCTAGCTATTTCAAGTCAACTTCTACATTTCATAAATAAGTGGTCTAAAAGCTCTGAATTCAAATCATATTTCTTTTGCAAACGAGCCCATTTCTCTCGAGGCTTACATAGTTCTTCAACGAAATAATACTTCATAGCCTTTCTTAGCAATCTATGATTTTTAATTTGTGTGTAGATTCGCTTCAATGACACTGCTTTGTTAATATTTTGTGATGAATTTGTTACCTCTTCTGAGTTGAAAGAATAAATAGATCCATCAAGAAGAGAATCCAACAAAATTGCCATGTTTTTTTTTTTCAACCCTTGCACATGTCACAAAAGATGACATGTTATAAAAAGAACAAAATATCAATTTCTTTTTTTCAACCCTTGCACATGTCACAAAAGATGACATGTTATAAAAAGAACCAAATATCAAATTTTTTTTCACACAATGTCTAATATGAACTTGCAAATATAAATGTACAATGTCCAACAGATTTATCCAACCAAAAAAAAACCTGACAGAGCCATTATTTCGATAGCAATGTTTGTAATTTCTTCACGACCATTTCTTAACTTTCCTATTCTTCACATTTCATAACCTTTTTTCCATTCTTTCCAGTTCTCGTCTTGCAAAAGAATCCAATTATATGCCCTTTTGGATCACTCTTTCAAGCCAATTATATGCTTAACTATTTCAAGCCAACTTCTATATTATATAGATAAATGGTCTAGAAACTCCGAATTCAAATCGTATTGCTCTTGCAAATGAGCCCACTTTTCTCGAGGTTTACAAAGTTCTCTGAGGCTTATTGAGTTATTGTTTCAAAGGTATACAGAAGCATATTGGCCATGTGCAAATAGTAGTTGGGTTCTTTAAATTCATTGGGAAAGAAGATGGGTCGTCAACATCAGAGAATTTTGACATTCTATTATTTATGTTTGTATCTAAATAAATTGACTATCAGTCCCAAAGATATGATGAAAAGAAAGCTTGAAATACATGTCTGATGAACTACTGAGTCTGAGTCCACCCAAGAAAACAAAAATAACTCTAGCACATCGGAGAAAGCACTTCGACGCTATCAAGTTCTTTCCAGCATTCCATACTATAGTACAGTCATGATCTCAAGTGGAGTTGTTCATCTAAGGATCACATGTGATGGATTATGGAATCATGTGATTGATATATTAATAGGTTCGAATAAATTCTTCTTTTGTACAATGTAAAATATTAGTGAAATTTACATATACTTTGTGAGCTCATTTTTATACATAAGTGTCATTTTTTTTTTCATGCAATTGATTCGTATTATATTCTGGATGGTTTTACATACGAAATTTTGGGGAGGTCATGTCTTCTGAAAAAAAAAATACTAGATTTCTTTGGTCGACTTGTTCAAGAAGGAAAAAAATTTCTAAAAACGTTTTATAATGAGATTCTAACTTATAGTCCACATTTAAAAAATTGCAGAAGCTCAAAAATTTTAAGTTCAAACAACAATGATAATCAAGATGAAGATATCGTAGAAAAAATTGGCTTGTCGAAGGAAGCAACTTTAGAGCTTATGCAAGATATGCAAGTTGAAAAAGATGGCTTTGATGATGATGACGAGGTGCAAGAACTTACCAATGATGTAGAAAAAACAAATGTGGATGAAAACGAAGTTGATGAGCATCTTGGGGGTACTTTAATACAATTTAGAATAGTTTTTTTCAAATGTATGTTTAAGTGCTCATAAATAACTCGAGTCTTAAGCCAATCTTAATTTTTACCTGCTTCTAGTTAACGAGTTCTAATCATTTCTGTAAAAGCATTGTATAGTCATATTTACAATGGGTTGTACAATGCATACATTGCATTTACGTTGAGGTTATGCATAGACTATATACAGGGTTTGAATTTAATTCAAACATGAATTCATATATTTTAAGGTCATTTGCATATACCAAGCGTATTATGTTTATGCATTTGCAAAATAAGAGTTGAAAAGTCGAGTTGACATGCATAAATATTTGCATAATGCAACATAATTTGAAACGAAGCTTGCTATGCTATGAAATTGCAGTTGAAACATAATATACATTTTCTTTAGTTTCAACCAATGCATAATATATTCAGTTTTGTATAGGTTTGTGCACATTTTATGCATAATCACATCTAAGATTTAGCTTCAACCTAAATCGATCCTACCATGCATAGTCATTTGCATGATTTCTCAATTAAAATCAAGTTTACTATGCTTTGTGTTATACCATGTCAATTGTGCATATGCATAGTCATTTTGAAAGATAATATTATACATTGTACAAAATCATTTGAAATGAAATATTATGCATATGCAAGTAGTTAAAGAGTGCATGTATTTGCATAGTTGACTAACAAAAGCCCATTTGGTAGCTTTGCTATGCTACGAAATTTATGCTTATTGATTTGCATATTTTCATAGCCTAGAATGCCATGAATCACATGCATAGTCATTTGAAACTAGCCTTTATGATGTACATATATCAAAGATTTTAGTATACTAGAAAGCATAGGGGCATATAGTTTCACCAAACATTAGGATTATTTGTGCGTATATTATGTTGAAAGTTTTAGCTTTTATTTGAATCAAGTTTGAGTTGGAAAGAATCTTAAATCAACATAAACTCAAACCCGTTTCAAGTTGAAGCTAAACATTAAATGTAATATACCAAATTCATGCTATGAAAAGTTTGACAAAAAAATTGGTTTGATTTTTATTTGACTTATTGTGGAATACACTAATCTTAAAGTTATGTTTTTTAGTTATCAATTTAGTCATTAATGATTATGTACGTTAAAAGTATATAAATTGAAAGTTGTCTTTGACTTAGTACAAGATCTGAAACTCAATATATGATTTTTTGCTTTGATTAAATATCTTCTAGTGAATATTTTATTATCTATTTTAGTTGTAACTTTATAACTAGTTTTTTTTTTCTTTCAAAATGTTCACTTAATGGTTATAATTAAGTATTTACACTTTGAACTAGATTCTAGATGTGCTAAGCTTCACCTTTGTTGTAAACAAAAGTGACTAAATATTTATTTGTAATGAAGTTAAGTGGGTCGTGCTTGTTCAATTTGCATTTTATGATAAACTATTATTTGCTTCGGAAATGTTTTGGATTCACAAGTAGCAAGTATTGGTGTTGGTTTCAAAAGGCTGACTTACATGAATTGTTTTTGTTTGTCCTCACACGTGTGAAAAGTACACATAGGATGCCTGGTAAACGACACGTTCGAGCTTTTTTTAAGCTATTGACTTATCTATGGAATAAATGTTGTGGACTGTTACCGAATCAATACATTGTTGGTTGATGATGCCTCTTACAAAGGTTGCATGGATTCACCTGACAATGGTATTTTTGTTTATCCGCTTGATGGCTATTTAGAGGAGGATTTTTTGATTAAAGCTTTATGGCCATGTCTATTAAGTCTCAAAGATGTTCCAAACATAACCATGGTATATTGAAAGAAATCGATTGGGACAAGAGTCATTGGAAAACACTTGTGATTACAAAGATTTGATCCAACATAGTGATTATTTATTTTCACTTTACAATTTATCGTTTTCTCCATTGATGGTATCCACGACGAGGAGTGTAATTTTAGAAAGTGCATCTATGAAGAATGTTGAAAAAATAGATTTTGTGACTATTTAACATATATAAATAAATATATATATATCATAACAAAAAAAATAAATAGAGGGGTACTTTTTTAACTTTTATCTTTTGGATTTTTATTCATCAAACATGACTTCAACCTTGGGCAAGAAAGACATGAGATTGTTTTTAAAAGCTTTGGTGTAATAGTTCTGTTTAGCTTCCTTTCATAGTCTAGATCAGAAATACTATGACTTGTGGTCTTGGTAATGCTTACATATGTATCACTCTTTAGAAATCTGCACAAACTGAATATGCCCTTTTGTGGCCATTACACTCGTCCTTTGTAATAGTCGTGGTGGTTATTGGACAATTGAAAAAAAGTATAACGACCACTAAGGAAAACCTGTAAGATGAGGATAGGAAAACACAAGAGAGACTATGGAGCAAAACTGCCCAACTAATCCTAGATCCCTCCTGGAGATGTCTCCTGGATCTAGCCCCCAAGCCATGCCATATGATAGCAAGAGGAGAAGAGCTCTACAAGTAATCTAGAGTAGGATCCTGTGCATGACCACATGCAATCCCCATGCAGGTCAACTATAAATAGATCACAACTCTTCATGCATATCTCCTGTCTATAACAGTCACATGTACATGCACTACTCCATATGTCTCAATTAGAGTGTCTGGGTCCTCTCAAGGTCATACAGGCCTCAATGTGGAATTAAATCTAGGCGTGACCAATAATCTCGAACACTGGAGGGCCGGTCTACCATATTAGGACTATTCTATGTCCTTAGCTGAATATGGCCGTAACATTCTGCCTCCCTTAAATAGGTTTGTCCTCAGAACGTAAAAAAGAAACATGAAACTATTCCTTAAGCTTTCAAATCTTACCCATGAACCATTATTCTTAGTCTAATCTTTCCACCTGAATAAATATTCAAAGATGCAACAATTTTTCAGTTGCTTGCCTACTCACGAATACTAACTCAAATTCCAAAAGATACACTAAGCTATAAATTTTCCAAATGGATTGATCTTATTCAAAAGAAGAGTTCATCACCTTCATGTAATTCGAATTACATGAAACACTGGGTGATTTACCTTATTTCAGAAATCAAATTCAAAAGTTGAAGAAATTCCATTTCAAAGAATGCTTCTTGGTACAAATATTCTTAGAATATCCAAATATTCTAAAATACCACAATTCAGTCATCTAATATCTCTAGGAGATCCATCAAGTCTCAGACTATTATAACTCAAACCAGAGTATTGCAATTACTCTAATGAGTTAACAGCCCCATTTCTAGCATCATATGCAAGAAATAAGCAATTATCCGAATCTTAATAGATTTATGTGTCTCCTACAAATTTGGAGATATAGACTGAACTTTGCACACAAGCACTTATAGACTACAATCTGTAAGGTAAGCAAATTTCTCATAAGTAAGCAATTACTTAATGGAAATTCCTGTGAGATCCACACAATCTCAAGTATGTGCCAAAGTAAAGAAATTTAGAGTTCAACCAATAGATCTAAATCCTTGACTCGCCAAATTGACCAAGAATTACTCATTATCATAAAAATCCTCACATTTTCTTATAATCTTCTAATGACCTTTAAGTATCTATTTATGATTCAACAATCATAAACATTTAGGACCTTATGATTCGTCAATCATAATTACAGGATTCCAAAACCATACTTAATCATTAAAAAAATATCGGAGTATATGCACAACATCCAACTCAGAAAATATAAGAATCATTTTGAAATTTTTTCCAAAAGGAAAATCAATGGATTTCAAAAATATTCTTCCAAACCGATTCTTAATCAAATTATGAGTTCCAAATTCTACAATCAGCCAAGTAATTAAAGACCATTTTATGCACATGCCTTTAACAAGATAAACTTTATACAATCACCTAGAACAATATCTAGAGTTTGCAAAGTCCTGCTAAATTCCAACTAAATTCAGTTTATCATTCTTGGAACCATTAGGAACCGATATCCAATTGAGCTCACAAGGATACTATCACTAATGAATCAAATTTATTTCTCAACTGAGAAATACTCATCCAAGAACTCAGTATCCTATGCACACAATTTTTTGATGAATCCAAATGACTCATAAATTATGTGTCTTACAAGCAATACCCACAAAACAAACAGTTTCCAGTGAATTTTCTTCAGACTGTCCGTTTTACCAATGAACTTCCACAAGAGTAACCAAACTACTCAAGTTAATTGCCCACGATTTAAAAATCTTAAATGTCTAGGTGCAGATCTTAATTGTATTGTACAACACCACATTTAGATCCGTATCCATATTACTTTTAAGTTACCTTATAGATCTATTAGAACAGATCTGTTAACTCTGCAAGTAATTGTCAAACACAATACTTGATCATATGTCTATGTTCAACGACTACGTTAATTGCACCAGATAACCTCAGTAACCAAGAATACATAGTAGATCCAAACAAGATTAATTGTGCACATATGAGAATAATCTCACTATGACCCAGTACATAAACATATATGTCCTTATCTGGCAGATTCCTCCAAAATCTCCATGCAAACAATAAGTGAAAATATATTATTTTTTCTATTATACACCCCTTTGCATGCAATGTACAAATATGAACATTATGAATATGAATCGATAGTACGAGTTTCCAATCTGGATCTTTTCGGTCTATTGATAATCTTATACTCCTTGTCATGTCTTTTGCTATCTTCATGCAATACAAACAACGGTGCTTTGAATTAACTCCTGTTGAAAATTAAACCCACAATTGTCTCCTTGGTAAATGACTAATTTCTATTTCATGATTCTTTCTGCATGTTTATTGATCATTGATCTAGGGTCAGGTGAAACCAACTTTGGTTCTACGTATGCTCATCTGATACCTGCAGGAATCACAAACTTAGACAACCAATTTATTTGAAGAACGTCTACAACGGGCTTCCGACTGATCTCCAGCAAAGGGTAGCCAATCCTATCATAATTTCAAGTTTGAATGTTAAGTTCAATAACTTGCAGTCATTGAAGACTTGGCCATCTTCAAGAACTTCCACGAAATTCATAGCATTCAAAACAAGTCTGCAAAATACTCTAAATGTCGCGACAGTCTGTAGTTTAAACTATTTTGTCACAGTTCAAAGTTCAACCATTTTAGGGCACCTTCTACTTTTTCGCAAAAGGGCGAAGAGAGAGAAAGTTCTCAAAAGTCATCTACTTCAAGACTTGAACTGTTTTAGGGCACCTTCGATTTTTTTGCAAAATCTCGAAGAGAGAGAAAATGCCGAAGGTCGTCTATCTTTCAACGAGGAACGTTCCCAACCACTTTCCAAATCTGCGAAGTGAGAGAAAGTCACTTCCCTTATAAAGCGAAGTGAGAGAATTTGCAATGCCCTCGTTCACGTCAGTATTTCCTATGGGTTGACAGTGTAGTTGTCACAGAAGCCATATACTTCCAAGTACAACGTCTTATCTAATTAGGTGACAATCATTTATTGTAATTAATACACGGATGAAATTTATAAATAGATCATCCAAGCACAAATTGTTGGTTGCTCCGTCCACGAGACGCATTATTTGAGCCTCCCAATTACACCGTCAATTTTGGCTGTGATTGCTATTTGTATTGTGCTTGAGTGTAACATAACAGCAGCATGTTTTTATTTGTGTACAACGTAGATGAATGCTTGTTGTGATTCACTTTCAGTGTTGTTTGATTGCGCTTGTATATTCACTCTGATCAAAACACGGACGTCTACGACTCTTCGGTTTCTGATCAGACGATGGCTGTCTTTGACGCCTGAAGAACTCGTGATATTATGCTTCTCTTCCATTTATTTCAGAACTATACTTCACATTGAATCTGATTTCAATAATACCACACACAAACTATCTATGATCTCTTCGATGGACTATACTCTTGTTTTAGAGTATGAATCAATTTTTAAGATCCCGTTGGGCAATTAGAACACATAAAGCTGTGATTATCTTTTAGCATAAGCTGTCTATTAGACTGTTTTTGCACCTAGCAGCCGATTAGAATGGGAGACCCTTGCCCCATCAGATTGGTATTAGAGCATAGTTCAAATAAACCGAGAGATTAAGTTTGTTCTATTTTGTATATTGTTATCATGTCTCATATAGGTAGCTCTTCATCTTCATCACTCAGTGAAGCTAGAGTCATTGACAAGTTCAATGGTTCTAGTTTCTACATCTGCAAGTTAAAACTTAGAATGATGTTGATCGATAGAGATCTTTGGGATGTAGTAGAAGGTGTAGATCTGAAACCAGAAAATGGTGATCAAGCAAAGGCCTGGAGGATCAAAGATAAGAAGGCCTTAGCATGTATCACACTCAATCTGGCCGACTCCCAAATATCTCACGTTACCACGTGCAAAACCTCTAAGGAAGTACTGGAGTTGTTATCAAGTCTCTATGAGACTCATGATGTAACCACGAGATTACATCTTAGAAGGAAGTTCTTTACTCTTAGCATGTCTGAGTCTATTGCCATCACTTCTCAAATCAACAACTTCAAGTCCTTGTTAGATCAGTTGTCAATTGTAGGATGTTCTATTCAAGATGATGATGTCGTTATGACCTTGTTTTCTTCTCTTCCAAAGTTGTATGAATGCTTTGTGGTGATGATCTCCACACAACCCGACCTCACTCTTCAAAAGGTGATCGGTCATCTTTTTCAAGAAGAAATGTGGAGAAAGACTAGCAACCTGTCCATCAAAGACAAATCCATAACTCTACACACCAAGAAGAAAGACTATTCCAAGGGCAAGAATCAAGTGCAGCAGCTCACACTCAAGGTGAGCATGGTGGATCGTGCAAGAAGCTTTTCTGCAGATATTGCAAAAGAGCTAATCATGACATCAAGGAGTGTCACATCAGGATCTACAATGAGGCAAAGAAACAACAACAATAGCTACAACTAGACTCCTCCAACGCGGCCAAATTCAAAGAGCAAGACACACACTTGTTAATGGCTTACAACAGCAATGAAGACTGTGATAGCTGGTACCTAGACAACGGCGCTACCCAACACATGACCTCTCGCAATGAATGGTTTACGGAGTACACAGCTTACAACAGAGACCAATTTATCTACCTCGGAGATTCTAGAACCATATGCGTGGAAGGAGAAGGAGCAGTGAAGATCAACTTCAACAACGATCTGTCCATTTGCGTTTCTAATGTCCTTCATGTTTCTCAATTGTCAAAGAACCTGTTATCAGTCTCTACGATAACTGATGAGGGCTACATTGTTACTTTCTCATCTGAGCAGTGTACAATACTCGAGGAAGATACTGCTCTGACTACATGCACTAGAGTCGGAAATCTTTATGTACTCTCTAATTCAGTTGCACTAGTATCTCTAATGAAAATGTAAACGACAGTGTTGTTCCGTGGCATAGTCGATTTGGACACGTGAATACAAAATCACTTTCTTATATGCATTATAATAATTGAGTTGATGGACTGAATTTCCCTTCTTCATTAGATAGGAAATATTTCTTTTGTGAATTATGCATCTATGGGAAGCACTCTAGAAGCAAGTTTCCAAAATCACATTCCATCAAAACAAAGCATGTATTGGATCTTGTACATAGCGATCTCTGTGGTCCAATGCCAACTCCATGCTTAGGAGATGCATCTATTTTATCACTTTCATAGATGATTATTCTAGATGGTCTACAGTCATGTTCATTAAGCACAAATTTGAAGCCTTTGAATGCTTCAAGAGATTCAAGGCCATGGCCGAGATGCAAACATCTAGGAAAGTGAAGGCACTCAGAACTGATGGTGACGACGAATACATCTCCAACGAGATGTACGACTACCTGGCTGAACATGACATTAAAAGACAGTTCACTACTTCCTATTCACCTCAACAGAACAAGATTGCAGAAATAAAGAATCGAACTCTTCTCAACTCAGCCAGAATCGAACACCTACCTGCGAAGTTCTGGGTAGAAGCTACTGCCACAGCCTGTTACGTGCAGAATAGATCCAGCACCAAAGCCGTCTAGATTTTTCAATCAAAAAAACTATCTCAGATCAGATTTGCTAGATCTATTCCACTTTCCAAAAATCTGATTGCTATATCATGAAAAAGATTTTGAAGTTCAATCAACCGATACTTCTCAAAAATGAAAAATTTCTCAAAATCAGAATATATCATATTTGATCCAAATTTTGACAGAGACTTGATTTGGAAAATCAGAACCTAAAAATAGGACTGGTGAAGATTCACTAGGCGAAGATTGGCTCGATGAAGGTTCAACAATGCTATTTCGAAAAAAAACTCTCTGATCAACTTTTCTGATAGTTTCTTGCCCCGAACTCTCAGATGAAAGATCTGACATAAACAAAACTATGTAAAATTGGACAAAGGTTTTCGACACAAGAAAATACAGTTTCTGAAGTTTGGCGAGGGTAAAAATCAAGATTTTCTATGATCTGGACAAGAAGAATCTTCGTCGAACTCAAAAATAATATTTACTATAAATAGAATGTTTTGGAAACTCGACAAAGGTTTTGGCGAAGGATCAAGAGTAATACTGGTATTTTTGCAAAAAAGTGACTTTTTTTGGCAAAAAATATGGCAATATGACAACTGATCCTCTGTAAACCCTTCTATTTTTGGTATTATTCTTTGTCGACCTGGCGATAGATAGATCTGAATCACACCTATGCACAGTGAATCGGACGAAGGTTCTTTTTCTGTATTTTTAGGGTTTTGGTGATTTTTTGGTTTTTTTTTTGCGGTTTTTCTGATGTTTCAGAAAATCTGCTAGGAATTAATCTTCGCCCTTCAAACTAAAGGTTCTATGATCAAAACCGAAGGTGGCTGCAACTTGGCAAAGGTTTCCTAAAAGAGGGTAAAAAGTTATAAGCTCTGATGACATTTTTTGCCTCCTTTTGACCAAAATCTAGCAGATTTGACCGATTTTTGTTATTTTCTTTGATATCTCAGATCCAAATAGATCTTAAGATTGGTGATTTGAATAGCTTTCTCTGTTTTACAATCAGATTAGATTTCAAACAAGCAAGTCCACTCAAATCAAGCAAAAAATCAATCCCAAAGTAACCCTAAATGCAGATCTAATACTATTCATGCCACGACAAGATGCTAATGCAAGCTAACCATCCAACAAACATGCTGCAAACTAAAAAATTTCGATCTGGTCTGCTTGTCGACTCCCTCTTAGGCTGAGCTTTCTTCTTCGACTGGTCTCTGTTGCTGTAGAGAGCTTTATCAAACCCGTTCTTGTCGTTGTAGTGCTCTCTGGCTTCGACTTCTTCCTTGATGTCAATGACCACTCTGTCGAAGGTCATAGCAGGATCTTTGGCTAGTAAGGTCCGGGTTGTCTAGAACGATCTTGGTAAGGAACGTAGCAGGTAGCTGAGCTACTTCTCTTGTGAGACTGCATGCTCTGTTTCAACGTTGTGTAGCAGTAGGAACATGTTCTTCATCTTCCTTATGAAGCTGGTGAGATCTTTGTCGTCCCATCTTAGATAGGTAAGCTGATCCTCTAGATGCATTATCTGATTCGTGACTTGGTCTAAAATCTGGTGATGAATGTATCCCACATCTTTCTGGCATTAGAGATTGATGCGAGGTCAAGGATAATGTTGTCTTCGATGGATGAGGAGATGACATGTATTGCTTTGTCGTTTTTCTCTTTCCATTCTCGAAGTTTTGCCTATGTTGGCTGGCATCTCTTCGGTGCCATCCACCCATGGCCATAGTGCTTCTCCTCTCAGAATGAGTGAAGTCTTTACCTTCCATGCCAGGAAGTTCGATCCGTTTGCTTCAAGTACTGTGCATATCTTTGATTGGATGCTGTGAATAGAAGCCATGGTTGATAAACTTGTTGGCTGTGATAGAGTTTAACCGCTCTGAGAACTTTCAGGTGATTAACCTGGCAGCTTTGATGCCACTGTTGGGGGTGATTATGTTTTTCGATTGCTTTGCGTCCTCTGATGGGATAGTCGAACAATCTGGACTCACCGATGTAGAGATCAGATGGAGCCGATCTGTCGGACGAAGCTACTGCTTCAAACTGCGATCGATCATCCTTCGCATCACAACATTCAGAGATTGCACACATTGAGCAGAAAACTGTAACTCGTCTGTATTATAAAAAATGGAGTATACATCAATAATTTCATTTGAGCGTTGTATGTTTCCTAGATCAGCGCATCGGCGTAAGAGAGGTGTTCTCTCTTATTAATGAACTAGCTATTGCTAGAACTATCTTACTTCCTTGATACGCACGCATAACCTCACTGAGTGTTGCGTTCAGGATTGCATATTCTACTCTTGTCTATTCAATACATATATCATATTGGATTAGATTACAAGATTTGATTAGCTAAGTTTAAGCTAAAACAGTCGTTAACTAAATCTTTGTTAACGTTGCATGGCGGCGGTGGAGCATGACAATTTGAATCTTTACGCCCGACGAGATTTTTATCATCTTGAGAATTATTACTACTCGAGAAACAACATGAGAAATTGAGTAGATAGAACCTATAGCTACCATCCATATGACATAAAGGCCGTAAAATCAAGAAATCAAACAGTTTTTATCACGTCCTAATCAATTTACTTGACCGAGATAGGATCATGAACTGTCAGTGCATGCATGATGTGCTAGATGCTAGCTATTAGCATGTGTTTGTTCAAAACTTACTAAATAGCAACTATAATGGATTGTTTTATTTTTGAACATTAAATGCTTTTTTTACCAATGAAGATCTATCAACATGCATCAATGATAGGTTGACAATGTCCAATCATGCACATTTTGCATCATGTCTTCGCATGAATTTTAAATGACACAAATGCATGATAACTTAGCCCTTAACCAAAGTCCAAGCCTTAAAAATTTAAACCACCATGGCATATAGCCTTTAACATTGACTTTATTCCAATATTTACATGTGAGACTAGTCAATGAGATGATTGGGAGGACTTCAAGCTGGCATTTTATTTTAAGCTAGCGCTTTAAGGGCTGAACGAACCCATAAAAAACATTGTATATATATGCATAAAACGTAGTATATAGGAGAGATGCGTAGACGCACAATAGCTATGCAGTTTTTCAGATTGTCTATGTCTTGTATTATTTTTGCAGATTGTTAATACAAGAAGAATATTAGTCTTGCACCGTGTCGCTTGTGGTTCATCTTGTTGCATGTTTTATTAGGAATAATGTATTAGCTTCTGGTCTTTGCTGCTCATCTCTGACATTGGATAATTTATATCCATTTTTTAAAAAAAAAAATTGAAGGATAGTCAAGATAATGTCCACTGGCAGAAGGTTTTTCAGCAATAGGTTTCAATTACTCGAGCTCCATACACTATTTGAGTGCAACTATATCAACTTTTCAACAACATCTATTGCAAATTCTGTTTTGCTCCATCAAACGATTATCTCATCGATTTGACAAAGAGAAAAACATAGAGTATGAGCTGTTGAGCTTTCTTTCTTTTGTTTCATTCTAAGACCCAACAAACAAATTTCATGATTGTGAGATCGTACTCAATTCTAAGAAAGACACATTGATCAAATAAAGACAGTCTGAACAAAGTGGCATCTCTGATTATTTTGAAAGGTTTTCCTTAGGATGGCTTTAGCAAACCACTAATTCAATTTCTTGCATATGCTCTGTCAAGTCAACTTATCTACTTTGCTTTAAGAAGATACATCTATGAGCAAAGCTAGCAACTCTACTGACGCTATTGAAAATATACACCGAAATCTATAACCAGAAGATGTAGATGTTCGCAGCTCATTAAGTCACGTCTTAGAAATTATTCAACATAGCTTCGATAAAATCTCTCACTTGAATATGATTCTGAAACTAATGACATACATCAATTAGTATGACTGTAGACCTGGCGTCTCTCAACACGAAATAAAAACTTGTGAAAAGTTCGACAGAAAATTGAGATGTTCCGGTATACCATTAGCTTCGAATTTCCTGAGGCGGTGCTTCTTCAGGCATGATAACAGGTGATGCAGCAAAAGTTTCGGTTTCTGATTGTTCACTTGAACACGATTGAACAACTATGATTGTGAAGTATAAATCAGCAAGGACTATTATTTCATGAAGATGGCTCTTAATTCGAAGCATTTGGAGGTCGTTTTGAGGATCAAGCTCACGGACAGCACTTCGTGCCATTGCTGCCAAACCAGGAAGTTGCGCAGCATACTTGGCCGAAATATCTTCCTATATTCAAATATCATATCCTCGTCACATCATAGGCGTCTGGATGCTGGAATTTGCTATTTTTCAGAAGTGCATATCCAGATCAAATCACAAACAAGTCTATGCAATATATTTTTTTCCTGAACGCAACGGAACGGATGCAGTACGACTTTCTATACCACTGCTAGACTGCGTGCACAATGAAGTATCGATACGTATGACCATCTTTAAAGTTTAGAGCAGCACTTGACTCATACATTGCAAGCCTTAAAGTCAAAAATTTCATAGCCTAGAAGGACTTGTTTTGAGAATAATGAGGCCTACTGAGACTAGAGTAATAATATTCACGCTGTGGCATGTGCTTTCCTCTAAAAGTTGCCTAGCAGTTCAAATGGTCCTCATTACTGGAAGGTATGACTTTTGAAACATTACGTACATTGGATATCGTTGAGCGAACAACATTGCCCTCGACGTCCAGAACGATGGTGCCCACCACATCCTGATGCAAGAATGAAATCGACCATCAATAAGGCAATCTTTTATGGTAAAAGCATTTACCACCAAAGGAGTATCTAGGTGGTTCTGGTTACAAAGCCAACTATAATTCTTGAAAATGATAAACTTTATAGGCTCCTCGTGCACTGTTAAGGGATATGACACACACACACACACACACACACACACACATCGATGTACCTCAAAACTACTAATTCTTTGTAAGGTTGTCTCCACTTCTGTTTGACCCTGAAATCAGTCACACAAATTATTTAGTTGAATAGAGTAGCCTTTTGAGTTCTTCATAACATAGTACGCCGAGTGCCCATCAATTATAAGGAAAATAACATTCAATTTATCTACCATGTTTATTCTCACCATGATGTTGAGTAAATATTTGCCCTGATAAAGCGTCAGTTATATCGGGTTAAGCGTGCAGACACCGGCACAAGAGAGAGGAATTGAGAGAGAATGTAGGCTGTTGTGAAGAAAGTGGGATTCCCGTTTTTTAGTTGGGCTCCGTGTGCCCTAACTTACAATAACCTGCATCTGTCCGGTACCATCGTTGGGAGGGCCGGTTGGCACCTGGCTGTCATTTCCGAAAGAACGTTCTAGACTCTTCCAGAGAACGAGATCAACGAGCTGAAGCGTCTTGCTACAAAATAATCATCTTGTGCATTTCCTGCCCCCTCACATGTATTTTGTTTACTCTGCTCATCGCTGGTAGATAGATAGAGAAGAACCAGTGTTCGGAAACTGTTTTGAGGTTTCCCTCAAAATCCCATATCTTAAGGAGTATTTCGGCTACTATCATGGGATATGCTTCTACTTGCCGATTTTTTAAATATATCACGTAATAAATCTTGCAAAATTTTGTAGTTGTTGGTTTTTGAGAAAAGATGCCGGTTCCATTCTTTAAGAATGCCCGCTTTCCTGAACATTGGAGAAGAACTCTCCTCTCGCTGGTGGCTCCCACAATCCACAGGCGAGCCAACAAGAAGTGTTCCCACCCTCCACGAAAATGCACATGAGAGAGAGGGGGAGAGATTTTGATGCATTGCATTTTGTAGGTGGAGAATGAATGCCTCTAAATATGTATGAATCTGTGATTTGAATCGTGAATGCAATCTAAGATTTCTTAGAACCGAGACCTGAATTTTTGTTTGAATAATGCTGCTGTTTTTGGGAGTGAATAGGTCAAAACTGGGGCTAGGGCTGTTAGGTTAGGGTTACATTTTTAGGGTTTATGGGAGTGGGTCCCTTATTCAAAACCATATATAGAACATCTAACTTTCTTTGCAAATAAATGATCTATAGAATGAACGTAATTGTCTGACGTTGAATGTTGAATGCTTCTTTTGATGATCCGCTTTTGAGTATCAATGAATTTGCGTGTTTCTGTAAAACGAATTGTTTAAATCCTTATGATTTCAAAGTTAGGATCAAGTAGAGTTTAATATCTATTTTAAGCATTGCACCAAGAGAAACGGATCATTTCTTCCTGTTTCTCCAACATGTATCTCATATTTAATTTAACAAAATTCGATGTCTCAAATAGCACTTAAAGAATAGTGTCGCTCCAAGAGCTCAATTTGCTAGCGAAACTAGCAGGTTGTTTCTTCAAATTCTATGTATTGTTGACAGATTACAATTTCTCAAAATTCGATGAAGAATTGCTTTCTTAAATGGCTATTTGGAGATTACATATTACAACTCGAGGGATTCATTCACCAAGGCAAGGAAGATAAAATCTTGTTTTATAAAGCAAAGCTTGGGGAAATATCTACAAATTTTGGGAGTTTTCTATCTTCTTCTTTTTTAATAGTCATGATTAAAGATCAGATTAAGAAAATGTAAACTCGATGTACAAATATCAAACTCTACATTGCAATATTTTCTAGTAATCAACCATTATCACGTCTTAATACTTTGATCCTAGTATTAAATTGATTTTCAACTAGAGCTTTGAACCTCACAAATGATCAAACACCATACTCTTCATAGGAAAAAGATAGATCCAAGCATATCTTGAATGATCATCTATGAATGATACACACATTTTTGCACCTCCATTAGATAGATACATGAGAGAAGCTATGCACATTCAAATGTATAATCTCTAAAGGAGTGGAAGATCTTGTGGTACATCTTGGGAAAGGCTGCTTGTGAGTCTTTGAGAGACTTCAAGCCTCACATAAGTTACCACACTTTGACAAATTCATGGGGAGGCCAAGAGCTAGCTCATTTGCGCACACTATCTCCATTGACTTGAAGTTAGGATGGCCTAACCTCTTGTGCCATAGCTCAACTTGAGTGTCCTTCTTTTCCATATTCACACTCGATAGCAACATAAGCGTCCAATTTAAACAATCTTCCATGTTTAAATCCTTTGCTATGCATATATCATTCTTCAAAATGGAACAAACACCATGCTTGAAGTTGACATCCAAGTTGACCAACACTTAGCAAATTTTGGTGATTGATGGTAGATAAAGAACATTATCTAGATCCCTTGTTTTAGAAGATCCTAGACACAAAGGAATTGTTCCAACACCATTTATTCTACACTCTTGATCCCTTGCATTAAAGATAGACTTTTTAGCACCATTGAAAGAGAGCTGAGTGGAGAAATAGTCCTTTTGGTATATCTTGTAGGAGCTAGCCCCACTATCAATCCACCATTCTTGAGTTGCTCTTGCTTGTTGGTGAGCATGTATATGCCATGCATCCGAGTGCTACAAGAAGCAGAACGCACAAGAGAAGAGCAAACAAGAAAACCTTGCACATGAAGAGGAGGAGGATGAAGGAGACTTTAAGCACTTGATCTTCATGTTGAATTGACTCTCCACGGCATTCTTGAACTTGAGAAAGACATCAAATATGAAATCCTCACTCTTCAGAAGATAAGTTTAACAATATCTACTAAAGTCATCAATGCAAACATCTTTGCTCCTCCATTACTCAAAGAACTAGTACAATGCACATCCAAATGTACTAAATAAAAGGCATCTTAGATCTTGAACTAGATCTAGAATAAGACAACCTTTGTGACTTTGACATTGAACAAAGCTCAACAACTTGCTTCTTTGCCTTCAAACCACCATGTTTAGAACCAACAAATCCATCAAGTTTGTAGAGCTCACCTTGTCTCTTGCCTTGAGCAATCAAGACTCCATTCCTTTTGATCAAGCAAGAATCACCAACAAATTCCACTTTGAGCCCTTTGTCAACCATTTGACATACACTAAGCGCATTCTTAATAATGGAAGATATGAACAAAACATTCTTGAAGCTTACATTCCTATTTGTAGATGAGAGAAAAATAGGAATAGTACCAATGCCCTTGATAACAACTTTACCATCATTGGCCATGTTGTTTGCCTTCTTCTCTCCTTCATAAGGCACCAAAGAATTAAAGTACTCTTTGTGACATGTCATATGAAACATTTCTCCACCATGAATTCACCATGGATCAATATCTCCATCATTGGTTAGTCAACAATAAGACATCAAAAAAGAATCACTTGAAATTTTGCTCATCAACACCATCCTCATCAAAAGTGAAATTGCCTTGCTTCTCATCTTGATCTCTCTTTTTCTTGAAGCATTTACTAGCAAAATGTCCTTTGACTCCACAATAGAAACATTTTAGCTTAGATCTATCTTTCTTCTTGCCAACAAAAGTAGAAGCCTCACCTTGATCTTGCCCTTTAGACCACTTGCCTTTGCCTTTGCCCTTGAACTTGCCCTTTGAGAACATAGTCTCCTCCTCTCCAACTTGAGAAATGGAAGTAGATCCTCCTCTTGATAGAAGCCTAAACTCCTCAATCACCAAGATCTCTTGCAAATCCACCATACTTGGAAAAGTCTTTTGAGCAGAAAATTTTTAAACAAGATTAGCATAATCATCCAACAAGCCATTAAGAACAACTTGAAAAAGTTCTACTTCCTCAATGCTTTCATCAATACATGCTAACTCATCATTGAATGACTTAACCCTCAAAACAAAAGCATGATCACTTTCATCCTTCTTATTCATACATTGCAAGATTTGCCTCCAAAGGTTTAGTACCCTTGATGTAGACTTGGACTCATAAAGCTTCAATAAAACTTTCCAAGCCTCACTAGATGAAGTACACTTACCAACTTCTTTGAGAAGTTCATTTGTAACATTCATCTTGATCACATGAAGAGATTTCTTTCCCCTCACATCATACCTCAATTGTTCTTGCGATGCCAAAGGTATTTCCTCCACACCTACAACAATATCCATCAACTCCTTCATCTCAAGGAGAGACTCCATTCTCACATTCCAAGTAGAATAGTTGCTTGAGGTAAGCCTATCATTGCTTTCCAACATGAAGCCTCCATTTGTAGCCATGTTGCAATGACTTGATCTTCTCTTTCAACCTGTTCCAATGCACAAATCACTCTTGAATGTCAACAAATGAACTCAAGAAGGAATCACAAAATATGGAACCTCTCTTGCACCAAACCTAGCAAATCCAACACATATAATGGAAGGTACTTGATCAACAAATGATCAACCTAGAATCTTATGAACTTTTGCACTTTCTAAGATTGAAATACACTCTTGAAAAGTCCAGCAACTTAAAAAACAAGAGATTTAATTAAAAAATTAGGGTTTCCAAAAAAGTACAAAAAATTGAATCATTAACTTTCTACATGCAAAAGCTAGAAACTTGTTATAGAATCTTGAAGAATGCAATAAGACCTTTCTAATGCAATTAAAGTCACCACATTCCACTGTGTGAATTCGGCCTACTTCAAGTATTTTTTTTCCTATATTGAGTTTTGATTTACAAAAAATCAATTCTACACATTAAATAGTGTTTAATTTTGAGTAGAAATCACAAAAAATGCTCTAGAATTGGTGACTTCTCCAAATTCCTTGCTAAATATGACTAATCTTTTAGTAACAGGCAACAATAGCTCTAATACCATGTGAAAAAAATCAGATCACTAAGATCTAATTAAGCCCTTTGATCTTTGGTTACAAAAGATAGCACATTTAGCATCATTAACAATGTAGAAATCTAACATCTACTACACATAGAAGATGGAAACTCAATAAGATCTTGACAAAATAGCATAGGTATAATAAATTATTGTTGCTATTTGTACAATGGCTGTACCACAACACATTTCACACTTGTGGAAGTCACAAAAGCATTCTACACACACAAATTCAAGATATGACCAAAACAATGCAAAAATGGACATGGAAACCCAAAGAGATGACTTCCATAAGGGAATGAGATAAGAAAGAGAGAGATGAGCTCTTACCATGCTTGTACACTATATATAGTAGGTCCTTGACCTATTTGGATGTGCTTGCCTAAGCTTATCAACATTTGGAAGGTTCTAGATCTATTCCAAACCCTAGATGTAAATGGACTAGATTCAATGCACCTAAACCAACCAATAACAATAGGTCTATATGCGACCTTATCAACTTGCCTAACATGCTAAAAATAGTAAATCAACTATTCTTAGGCCTTATTAACAATGTAAATTTTATCTTTAAAAAATGTAGATTTGTTGATTTTCAGTCTGCTTTTGTTTTTTCCTTTTGTTAAATATTTCTGACGATTTGGAGGCTATGGTCTCTACTTCTGAAGCAGCTTCTTCAGGTGGTACAAAGTCTGAAAAGTCAAATATTGTAGATATAGATACTTTTTTTATTGATACGAGTGTTAATTTAGTTGATTGTTCTGATTTTGATCTTGCTCAAAATAGGGCTACTTTTATAGGCCCTAGAACACCCACTACCCTTTCTTCTTCTGATAAATCTTTGATTACTTTGCCTACTTATAATATAGATAATAATTCTTTTTTGACAATATCGGATCTTTTTGACTTCACTTGAAGATGAGACTCTTTGCATTTTGAGCAAAGAGCTTGATGAATTTTCGAATATAATTGATTTTGATGTTGATGATCTTCTCTCTGGTGTTGACGATGTACATAATGATAAGTTTTATTCAAGGAAAGATTGTTTGAAAATGGTTGTGGAGGAAATGCCCAACAAAGAAGATGATCTACCTTCTGAGGAGGAGTTTCTTAGAATCCAAAGTCAACTTGGTTTTCCACAGCCGACTGTCTATTCACCAACAATATTGACATCGAAAGGTGGACAAAATATTGATGGAGAGACAATAATCAGAGAAGACAAAGCCGAATGCGTAAGTTTTTGTCTCTTATCAAGTACTAGTAGATTTGTTATGTCAGATTATATATTGGAGCTTACTTTGTCTTTTATCATTTCAGGAAACAATTTTCCTTGATGATTTCGCAATTCGTCGAGGAGGGCATAGATCTTCTGCTGGAGAATTTTCAAAAGATCATGCATTGGGGCACTATCTGAAGTCCTTCAAGAATAATGAGATAAGTGTTGTCCATTCAAATTTTCATCAACATGGTGAAACTATGATTATGGCAATCAAGGCACTGTTTCATTTTCTTGGAGGACATAATTTCAATAAGGTGCATAAAATAATTTTTGTAAAGAAAACTATTGCGGTTAAAATTTTAGGATATGGACTAGTGAATTCCATGTTCAGATCATCTCATTTTGCAGTGTATGCTGCTTACGTTGATTTGAGTAAGCATGAAAACTATGAGCTATTGGATCCATACGAACGAAGAAAATTCTTGCATGATTCTAAGTTGCAACTTTGATTGGAAAAAATATCGGAAGCAGATTAGATACTGCTGAATTATACTTTTTAAATATTTTTATTTAAAATACAAAATTTTATTGTGTGTCTATAGCTTACTGGCTTGTATAAATTTGCATGCTTTTTAAAATTTTTTATAATCCTTCAATTTTGTATTATGACGAATTTGGATTCTTCTGTAACACCATTGGAAAAGTTGCAGTATATAGCTGTTTTTTGTGCTAGTCCCGCCATGTTGTGTACTTTTATGAAATGCTGCTCTTGCTTGCCAATGAGATTTTTTCATTCCTTGCAATGACCATATGCTAAGACTTCCACTATTTCTTGCAAAGAATGTCGAATGATGTCGTAATATGTGCTGCATGTCATAAAAACATAATCTAAATCAGTACCAAAAGTATCATATTTGTCTATCATAGTGTAAAATCAAAATCTTACCATATAATGTGTTATATGATCAACACCCCATGCACTTTGAACTGCATCCACGAATTCATTGGTTGTTTTCTGTATCATTTGAACATCAGTATTTGAAAATTTATCTTTTCTCGAGTATTTCACCATGTTGTCTAACTTTTTCCAAACTTCTACTTTGTGTATACAAGTAGAACCTTCTTATTCGAAATCTTGAGTTGTTGCAATAATTTCTCTCCAAACCGTGTATTGAATCTTAGATTGTTTTCCAGAATAATTTGATAAAAATCTTTGAGCTCTAGATTCTCCAATGCTCGGCTTGCATGGAATATTTCCTGTTTTACCTGATAGCTTGTTATCTTTTTTTATTTTAACGTGGCCTTTATGTAAGCCTGCTGATCTCCTGCTAATTGACATTCAATGTTGAAAGTGCCAATTCCAGGAATATTGATTGGAACTCCCTCCATGTGATTTTTTATGGTGGCAAGATATGATGTTCTATTAAATATCCATGAGAGAATGTTATGATCTTCTTTCAGCACCTATAAGAGAATACAAAAATGTGATTAGCCTCATAATATTAACACAGAGAAGATTTTAGATATGAAATCCATATTCAAGTGATTATCCCTATTTATTATCCGAATGAACTGCTATACCTGAAATGCTACCAACCACCAGATATCATTTTCTGATTGAATACTGAAATTGAGGCCTTCTGAGTCTTCTGAATTTGAAAGTGCTCCATTCATGATTGTGAGACTGACTCTTTCCATTTTTTGTCTTTTTATAATTTCAGACTCATCTACCTTGAGAACAACTATCAACTTGTTATTGACATTCTCATTTGTAATACCGTAAAAATTTATGATCAATGTTAATAACTGATTAATATCAATAAATAAATCGTTGGAATTGTTATATGCTAGACTTTCTCCTTTCGAGCAATACACTTCATTGATATGAGATGGATTACCAACTATTGTCTGCATACCATGGTTTAACATGTCTTTTTTTTTTAAAGATGAAATGGTCGTGGAATTGGAAACTTTTTAATATTTACCTGTGCAAATGCCTCCTTTATCATCTTAAATATTGTTGCATCTGCTTCCCTACTGATGCTAGAAAAGTCACATGCCCCCTTAAGCAATGTAGTGTCTAATATTTTTCCAACTTCATCCATAATGCTATCAGTAACTGAAGTCTTAATCTTTTTCATTTTGTTATTATTTAACATTGATTTCATAAATTTAGAAGTCAAGATAGAGCCTAGTGAGTTTCCGAATGAAATCTCATCGGCAAATGGTCTTCAACAACCAATGTTGATCTGCATTGCAAACATAATGTTCATGAAAATGTCAGTAGAAATTAGGACACTCATAGTATTCACAGCAGTATATAATAAGTAAATCAACAGAAAGTTGAAATGAATAAATAACAAAATTAGTGATTATGAATGAATCAAAAAGTTCAAGCAATATTCAATACCAAATAAGCTATAACTTACTTGAATGCACGATTTCGTCTTTTTCTATGACCTCGTCTGGATGATAGATCACATATATCCTTGTTTACCAGTCTTTTTCTCTTGTTTCTTCGGACCTTTCTGTTGAGCACATCCATATCTTTAACAAGAGACAAATATGAGATACGCATGGATTGAAATGCAATTTTTATCTCATCATTACTAGTTGTATAATGATGCAAAGAAGATTTTAACCTTTGGATCTCCTCCTTGAGCATCTCATCTTCATCCAAACAAGTTTTCATCTTTGTAGATTTTTCTTCGCACTCCTTTGATATTTTTCTTGATTCCTCTTCCAATTAATGTATTCTTTGCATTGAATGTGCATTCCCATAGAGCATCAAATTCTCACAGTAACCCAAAAGGCCATTTCTACCATGACACATATAGATTATTAACTAACTCACCGAATGAAAATCTGGATGTCGCAATGAACATGGATCAATAGGATACAATGTTCCTGATGACCATAAATCTACATGTTTTAGCTTTTCATGATTCATCTTGAATATTTTTACTGCTAACTGTTGCGTTTCCGTTCCTACACGCCTACGCTCAAGCTTCCGCTGCCAGTCATCCCCACGTTTTACGGCATCATGTTCATTAGGTCTACTCAAAATTTGGGAGATAAATTACAATGGTAGCTATAGCAAATGGTAGACCTACATGGTAGGTGGTAAGAGCAAGTGAAATGCATGCTCATAGTTTAAAAATGCACATGGGGGAGTTAATTTATAAGAATGGGTGGTGTGCTCCAAAGAAAGCATGACATAAAAAATGGATGGGTGATGGGTTCCTTACGAAGAGGCCCTTTATTTATACACCTTTTTGATTTCAAGGTGCATTATTTGGTTTTGATGAGAGAGAGAGAGATATCGATATCGATCGATCTATATCCCTGCCCAACTAGTGCCCACAAAGGGCTTTTGCGCACATGGAACGTATCTGAGTCAATTCTTGGCACTCTAGTTCCTTGTTGTGGCTGTCCAGCCAGGAATACTTTTTGCATAATGAGGTTTTGACACTGGTTTTTTGCCGAGCAGCACAAAATGGCTTAAAATGTGTGTTAGTTCTTGACGCTTCAATTCCTGTTCGTGGCCATGGACTGCTTTTTTTCTGAGTCAAAACTCGCTGGATGAGGCAAATGCACAGCCGGCTCGCAAATGCACAGCCGGAACTGGCTTAAGAGAAGCTCATGTGGACACGCTAGAAAGAGAGGGCCCCTCAAGGTGCACTAGTTGGTTTTGACGAGAGAGAAAGAGAGAGGGAGGGGCAGAGACAGAAAGAGAGGGGCAGCGAGGAAGAATGAAGCTCTCGTCCTCGTTTCCTTCTGTCGCCCTCTCATCAGCTTCCCAAGAAGTAATTTCTTCGAGATCTGATTTGTATCCCGTCGTTGGTGCATTGGTAGGCGGCGTTGTTTCTGGATTTTGTGACTCTCGGCAGCAGCAGGTTTCGTGTCCTCTTTCACAAAAGGTCCGTCTCTGTCCTGCTGCTTGCATTTCAGGATCTAACTCTTTTTCATCGCTTTGGAATCGGAGACGTTTTCCGATGTCTACGCCTTCCCCTCCAGGTGAGTGTCTCTCTATTGTTTCTCACTTCTTTGTCGCTTTTCGGACCTCGTCTTACTAGTCTGATCACTCCTTGCATTTCCCCTATGTGACGTGCTTTGTTTGTATGGCCAAACCCTAGTCCTGCACAGCGTTATTTTCTAGTTTTATGAGACCCAATTATTCATAGATGAAGTTCCATGGTTGCTGTTTGGATTTTTTTGGAATTTCCACTAAGTAGCCACGGGACCGCTGCTGCAGCTTCTCTTACAGCTTCTGCCGCTACAGATAGTGACGTTTTGTCAATAAAGTTGCGGACGTTCAGGCTGCCAGAGCTGAGCGCCAGTGAATTGGAAGAACTGAGAACACGGCCACGCATTGACTTCTCCTCAATTTTGGATTCTGTAAGTATATGCACTGCAACCGATTTCTATCCAGAAGCACTTTTTTTAGAGAACTGACTTCTGCAACTGCAATGTCATTCATAGCAGTCCTTTGTGAGAAAACAATAGGAAATTATGGTGATTGGGATGTTAGCTAGAATGGTCTCTGAAGTCAACCATGTGTTCATTCACAGTGTGGCCAATGCTGGTAAAAATGGTTTTCGTTATTATATAAAAAAGCTTTCCACCTCTAATAAAAACTTTTTCCTGAAACATACTTAAATAAATTGTTCAGCTAATTTCAATTGTATTCCTTCATAGCATAGAGCCAAGCAGGCATTTCGCACACGTAACCAACACCAAGGCAAAGTCCTGAATGGTCTTGACAACATAGCTTTTCTTGTACAGCCTTGCAAAGGCTGAAGGGTCACAGGGGCGTAGCGTCCCCCTATAGATGACCATATGGTAAACGCTTAAGAAGATACGGCTCTTTTCCACTGGACCAAGACATGATAACTGAACCCAACATGGTAGTCAACACCATGGTGCCAAAGTATGTTATATTGATATGTCATGAAGTACAATAAACTGACTCATGACTGATCTTGGGGCCACTAACATGAATTGGACGTGTCGTCAAACGGTTTTAGCAACTTTTGCAAGCTAAGTGTTTGGATGAATCGGGTAAATGAAGGAGATGAAAAAACATGAAATGAGTGTATGAATGTGAGTTTGAACTTTAGTTCTAGTCTTTAGGAGTGTTCAAAGTTAGGAGATATAGTTAGTGGTCACTAGAGTTAAAAGTTAGGAGAGAGAATAAGAGAGGAGGTATTAGGCAATAAAGGTGTGAATTTACTGTTAGGGAATTGTTAGGGACCCAATTACCTGGGGTCCCAAACCCAACTTGAAGCTGAACATCGACTGGGCCCGTTGACTTGACCAATGACTCGTGGATCTGCATGGTCGCCACGTGTCGTAATCTAGGATGTGCACTTGGCTTGGAGACTCCTACCTTGGAGGTATACAAGGGAGGAGGTCTCATCAACCATTCATTCTATCTACCTAGGAGAAGGTCGATGGTGAGCGCTTGTGCACAACCAGGATGAGTGCTAGCTTGAGGTGGGAGATGGCTGATGGCTCTGGCAGTGGTATGGACGCTGTCAGGGTTGGAGGCCGGTTCTCGCTTGTTACAGGTCACAGAGGGTGGATCTGGATCGGCGGATCCTACGGCAGGGTGGATCGTGTGATTCCTTATGGGTAACCGGCACCTTGCGGTGTGCGGTGTAGAGACCGCATCCCGTAGATAGGTTTTCTCGATCCAGGTGAGGCAATCGGTAAGATTTGTGAATTACTGATTTGTTACTGTCGATTCAAGCCTGTATTGGCTTCCATCTTATTTTCCTCAGTTGCTGCTTTTTTGAAAGCTTTGTAAGAAAAAATAATACCTTTCCCTGCGGCTGCGCGCGTAGGCAACGCGCTAGCCGTGCGGACAGGATGCGCGCTAGCCGCTGACCGCATGGACAGGCAGTGCGCGGGGGAGCCCTAGGTGCATGAACAGGTAGTCCTCGGGGGTGCACAAGAGGCAGCCTGCGGGTTGTGTGCTAGAAGCAGGTGGCGGTGATGATCCATCCCACCGCTGGTCCTGCATCAGTGGGCAGGAGGGAGGTGGGGCCACATGGGCCCTGTGGGTGGAGCCAGCATGCAGGTGCGCTGCCAGCTGGGCACCCTAGGTGGCCCACAAATCTTGAGGTGGCTACCGGCAGGACTGTCGTGTGGCAGGGAAGTGGCAAAGACTGCCTATTCCATGTGAAAGCTTTGCCGGTGGTGGATTGCCACCCAACACCTCTCTCTCTCTCTCTCTCTCTCTCTTATTAGCTGCCATTCTAGATGGCAGCCATGGACAATACCACCTTGAATGTGTGTAGCTTCCAAGCTTGAGAGAGTGAGTGTTTTCTTCTTCTTGTTTGAGTGCTTTCACAGTTGGAAATATGGATCCTACCCCTTCCACTCAGCCTACTTCTCCTCCTGCTGAAGCTATGGCACCTGCTTTTACCTTGAAGCTATGGCACCTGCTTTTACCTTGAAGCTGTCGGCTATCAACAATCTACAACAACAGATTGTGGATATGCAGGCAAGACATGCAAAAGATCAACAAGAGTTAAGGGAGCTGACACAGTTAAGGCAACTACTGCACCAGCCCTTGTTTACTCCTGAGATTTTCATTGGGGAAAAGAAAGATAGAGCCCCTGAAGTGGTCACTTCATGGATTGATCAATGGAATTTGCACTTTTTCATGCACGATTCTTTCGACGAAAATAAGATCAACCTGACTATCATGTACTTGTGAGGCAAAGCTTTACCTGGTGGCAGGACTTGAGGGGTAAGCCTGAAGCTCCAAGGTTATGGGAAGACTTTTGCAAGGCCTTCAAGGCGGCCTTCCTTCCTATACTGGATGACTTCAACTTCTATCGGCAGTACGCGACGATTCCGATGGGGAACCGGCCCCTTGATCAGTACTTGCAAGAATTCCAAGAGGTATATTCTCGTTTTGCTACTAGAATAGATCTTCTGTTGCTCAAGTTGCATTTTATTCTAGGATTGCCTAGAGACTATCAACTAGAGGTTAGGAGGAACCAGCCTCTTACCCTCGATGATGCGGTTTGCTTCGCCCGTATATACGATGATACTCGTATAGTGGCTAGCCCTGAGCCTGCGTTTTTTTTCACCTGAAGCAAAGGGTGAGAAACCATTCTTTTCAAAGAAAGGAAAAGATAAGGCAAAATAAATGTCTGCCGGTCCAAGTAATTCGAAGACGCTCCGTGTTTCAATTGTATGAAACGAGGTCATGTAGTGAAGGAATGCCCAAAGAAACGACGACAAGCTAAAGGGGCATTGTTTAAGACGCCAGGTAACTCTAGCATTTCAAGTATTGATCTTTCCTTTGCTGGTAATTTTGTGTGTGAGCATTATTGTTTTAACATGGTAGTTTTTGGCCCACACGACCTCATTCAGATGAAAGGGGTTGTCAGTGGCCAAGCCATGACAATTTTATTTGACGATGGTTCTACACACAATTTTATTAGCTTTAGCTTGTTGCAGAAGCTAAAGGTGGAAACAAGGCAAAGTGACCACCGATATGTTGTGAAGCTGGCAACGGGAGCGGAAAACGAAGTATGGGACCGGATGTTCCCCCATCTGAGAGCTAGGATGTGGCTGGTGAGTTGACTGGTACATATCCTGGTGTAGCAGGACCATCTCTCGTAGCATAAGTGCGACACAGTGAGAGTCCTCATATCCCATCAATGCTCTGACTGTAGTAGGCATGTCACGGAATAAATAGTGATATCTCCCTCTAATCTCATAATATATGGGGCATCTGAAGATGAAATGCTCCTCGGACTCTATCTCCCGTAGGGGACACAGTCTCTCCTCTCGTGGTGTACCCTGGAATCTGCCTGTCTCAATAGCCAACTGATGTGAGGAGACTCTGAAGTATCCCAAAGTGAAACGGAGACCGTGTGATAGTCCAGAGGACAAATAGCGAGGTAAAACTGGAAGACCAGTGGCATCTTGCTCTAGAAAGTGAGTCCGGTAGTGGTCAGGCTTAACCCCCAGCTGGTGACGCCAAGTACGGTCGAGATATGCTCTGTATAAAAAACGTCTAATGTACTGGTGTGTACCCAAAGGGAGATCAGTGATAGTGATACCAAATGCTTCGATGAGGAAGTGTGATGCCTGAGAGAACCATGATAGCCAGTATCCCTGAGTCTGAAGGTGATGAGGACATGAGTGCAATCCGCGTATACCTCTGCTTGGTATCAGGAAGTGCTTGAGCTCTCTGGATGTACGTGATAAGCTGGAAGGCAGCCTTAATCTGAATAGGGGGGGTGGCAAACTCCGCAAGGATGATCTCATGGGGAACTGAGGGCTTCGCTCGGATCATGCGAGCCAACGTGGTGGTCTGTAAGCGTGAAATGCTGGACCAATGTGAAGATGATAGTCTTGTACACCATACCTATGCAGCATACAAGGCTGAAGGGGTGACGATGGTGTCAAACAGTCTGCACTTACTCGGGGCATCCCGAATAGACTTACGGAGGGGGAGAGAGAGAGAGAGAGAGAGAGAGAGAGAGAGAGAGAGAGAGAGAGAGAGAGAGAGAGAGGAGGGGGGGGGGCTCCGTTTGAATTAGGATGTGCTCAGCATGGGGCAGGATGCATACATCCTCCTCCCCATGCAAGCATGTAAAAACATTTAGTTAGTTTTTTTAAAAAAGTGCATGTGTAGGAGGATGCACCCATGCCACCATGGGTGCATCCTCCTACCCCATACACATGCGCACAAATAGTGTTATATATATATATATATATATATATATAGATAGATAGATAGATATTTAGATATATTTTTGGAATGATCTTGGTACTATCAACCAATGGGATCATAGAGAATTGAACCTGGGTGGGTGAGCCAAACTCAAGAACGATACACCAACTCACCACGTGCAGGAAGATTTGTATGTACAGAATGGAATGTTCTAAACCAAAAGTTTTGGAATGGGGCAAGTATGTTTTTGAAATGGTATTCTAGATGTTCTTACTTATGTATGATCAAACTCTAGGCTTTGATTTATTATTGGCATATGACTTATGGATCCCTATTTGTATAGTAACGGTCATGCTTTGTGTGTCTTGATCCATTGTTGTCTTGGTTGCTATTGTAGTTGTGGGATGAATGAATTGCGCATTATTTTTTATTTAGTATCGACAACCCTTTGATTTCAATGTTTAGTGTTGTAATTGTTGCGACCTATGTCTTCTATCTCATGTTTGTGACAAATGGATTGGCATGAAATGTGACAGGTGAGACCTATTGTGGATGATGTTAGAAAGCGTGGGGATACTGCCGTCAATGAGTACGTTTCTCATTACATTGTTGTTTTGCTCCAATTTCATTTGATGCATGTTTCATGTAGTACATGATTGGAATACCATTTCAAAATCTTATTAAGCATTTTCATAGCTATGCAGTCTATAGATCAACTATGCATACATGGCCACAGTCTGAGATTGAAGTGTATTGCTGTGGAGTAATCAAAATTCTATATGTTGTATTTTGAAAATATCATCTTTATGATGTATATGTACTTTTTAAGATGCTTAGTGGAAAGAACTTCAACTAAATATTCATTTCATGTTTGTAGATACACGAATCGGTTTGATGGCGTTAGGATGGAGAATATCGTTGAAGAAGTAATCAATATACCATATCCACAGGTGATTCTTTTGGCATATTTTGCAAATAATATATGCAAGTTTTTGCTTGTCCTTATTTGTCTATGAGGAAGTAGGGCCTTAATCTAATTAGCTTTGCTGTTTATCGCATAATAAAGTTTGCCCTCCCCCTCTATACAAGTACAGAAACATAGTACATTGCTTGTATGGAAGTTCATATGGAGCTATGTTTGTGTATGTGACCTGCATTATTCTTGGGAGATGAGGAAGTCATTAGGGATGTCGTAGTAGTTTTTTTGAGCTCTATATGATGGAGTTGATTCTTTAGGAGATTTTGGGTGGACTTCAATAGTTGAAGATTGCGTATCTCTTTTGCTATTTCAGGTGCTATGATCTATCCTGTTGGATTTCAAAGCTCAGGCTCAATCATTCGGTAATGAGCATCCTGAAAACTTGTATATACTTATTCGTGAAAAAATACAAAAAAGGAAGGCTTGAATTTCTTAGTAGAAGATCGAAAAATTCAGGATCGAATTTTTCCGACCCAACGTTAAGCTTGGCAAAGAGAGATTTTCCGACCCTGGATCGGATCGGATCGGGTCTAACTTTTCCGACCCAAGTTCAAGTTTGAATTTTCCGAGTCATTTTATATTTTCCGATACAGTGTTAATTTTCGATACTGTCAAATCCGACCCACGTCGCGACGTTGACAGTCCGCCTACCTCTGTACATACACTTACTGTAAAATGGCGGCTACCTACTGCAGGAGGGATGTAGTTAATTAAGTAGATTAATGTCGTTCCCAAGGAGCAAAAGCAAAATCTTCTAATAAAACCTGCTTTTTGTGAATCTCCTCAGTTTTTTGTTGACTGTTACCCATAAAAGGGTTCATATGCCTATATAAAAACCCATCAAAAGTATCAAGATACTCGTTTTTGAGAAATAAGGCCGGTTCCATTCTTACACTTTGTCCGTTTTCTTGAGCACTATTTCAAACTTATATTTGATGACGTGGCGTTCCCATGTTCCCACGTTCCCAAGTTCTTGAAAACGTTCCCGTTCCTAGGGGTCACGTTGCCATTTCGTTCCAGTTCCCTGGCAACTATGATTCCAATGGTTGAAGATTGCTTACCTCTCCTACTATACTGGGTTATATTTTAGACAAGATTGATACATCTTCTGTATCATATTGTTGAACATAAAATTCTCATTTGAAATCTTCATCCAATTTGTGGGCAAATTGGTTTGTGCCGTTTTGTTTCTATCAATGTTGCATTTTGCCTAATAGCTATGCTATTTAGTTAGATTTAAGCAAGTTAAAACTATGAAGCATAGTTTTGGGAAACGTTTCCCACCCGGGAAATGAGAAACGGGATATTGGAAACGGGGAAACGATACACATCATGTGACATAATCTAGAGTCTAGATAATAGATGCAGCGTGTGTCTGAAACGCGGTTCAGAATGGCGGTTCGAAACGCGGTTCAGAAACGCGTTTCGAAAATTTTCCAGAAAATTTCAGAAACGTTTTTTTTTTTAATTTTATTTTTTTGGTTTTTTTTTGGGCAATATGGGTATCAGATGAAAGCTCTAATTAAGAGCATTATTACTGTGTAGTTTGCCGAATGTTTAGGGTGCAGGATGGCCTAGTTTAGGTGCATTAAAATTTAACTCCCCGGTTTACGCTATTGCTCCTTTTAATATAAAAAATTAATAAAAAAACATAATGCCCCGAAATTCTCCCTCTCTCTCTCTCATTATCTCTCTCAAATCCAACAAACTAAACAATAATGCTAAATCATGCTGAACAAAAACCATGCTGAACAAAAACCATGCTGAATCATTCTGAACCATACTACATCATACTGAACCTTACTGAAACATTTTTCAAACATATGGAATCATTTTTCAACCATATGGAATCGTTTTTCAACCATACTCTCTCTCTCTCTCTCTCACACACACACACACACACACACACACACACACACAAAGAATAGAATCATGACACTGGTGTGATTTTTTATATTCTGGTTTTTTTTTTTAAAAAACGATTCTGGGCAGCGAAACTGAGAATTGCGTTTCGCTGCAACTTCAGACTAGATACTATAGAAAATTCTTGTAGCAGAAGTTTTGAGAAGAAACATAGCTTGCTGTCCAGCGATCCTGTTTTCTGAGAAAGAGTGTTTCTAGTCAAAATCATGATTGTTTCCAGCTCGAGTCTGAAAAAAAGTTTGTGGCGGACCCCCCAGCAGGATTCCAACCTACTCCAATACTTTCTCGCAGCATTCTCGGTCATTTTTTAAGTGTTAAACAAACGTTTCCCAACAAAAGGTGTTCTGGGAAACTCATTTTTTAAGTGTTAAACAAACGTTTCCCAACAAAAGGTGTTCTGGGAAAAGCACGTTTCCTATTAGGGAAACGCGTTTCTTTGATGGGAAAACGACCGTTTCCCAGGGGTGTTTCCCATGTTCAGGGAAACGAGATATGCTGGGAAACCGGCCGGGAAACGCGTTTCCCCAATACTATGCTATGAAGTGTTGCTTCTCCTTATTTCCCTGTAAGGAGGTAGCACCTTCTTTTGATTACCTTTCTTTATGCCCTTTGCTTTTTGTTGTGGGCATATAAGCATAATGCTTATAGGGCTTATTTAAAATTATTGGCCCATGACCTATTTTTACTTGGCAGAACTGGTGGTTATTCCTATTCAGAGGCCTTTTTTTGCCTTCCATTTTACATATTAAGAAGAAAAGATTGTGAAGGAGGTATCGGCACGTCTTTGCCTGGGATTTCACTGATCTAAAGGGAATATAACATATTTTATAAACTATATATGTTATATATATATCATAGTTGCCCGTTCCGGAACCCCAAAAAATTAAAAAAAAAATTGTAAATATTTAACGAAGGATTCGTTCCAACCCCGGTTTCAGCAGATGACAGGTTTAGTAGATTATGGGTTCAGAGCTTCAAGCATTCACGATCTCGAAGAGGGGGCACACTTGCTTAAAATGGCCAAAAGAGGTGCTGGAAAAGAGGATCAGGCCACGCTAGGGCACAGAAATTGGTGGCGAAATTTCTGTGACTATCATCTCCTTCATTCAAGGTTCATTTAAATGTCCAAATTCATTTCCTAACATGGTTTGCCACATCATATCTCCCTAATCAGAAACACTTTCTTGTCTGGAAACAAGCTCAGTGTGCTGACAGAAGAACGTTAAGAGCTGCAATTTGTTGAGAACTCAAGGACATTATTATGCCAAGGTAAAAGGTTAAGGGTTATTTTGGAATGAATGTCATCAACAAACAGACGGAAGATTTACTTGTTTTTCTTGTAGTTAATGATGGAATCAACAGAGATATGAAAAACCAAGGCCCAACCAGCTGTGGTGAGCAGTAAGTTCAGTCAACAGCATCATTTCGTGAATTCATGAAGGGGATGATAGTCACAGGAAGCCACCAATCGAAATTTCTGTAAAGTACAAATGCTCATCTGTGCACCACCTGTTTTTAATCAAGAAAAAGCTTTCCGACCCAGTACGTTCCGATCCAAAATGGTCGGAACGGGTTTCTAAGGTATATATATATATTATTATAAACTATACAGACATGAGGGTCCGGGCCGGACATTCCTTGTCCGCGTCCACGTCCGTCCGACCCCCGGATGCAGGGTCGGACGTGTCAAATTATTTTTTTTTCTAACTAAATAACTCTAAAAACAATGAAAAAACATTTAAAAAAAAAATGGACACGTCGGGACCCCCGGACGCACCCCCGGGTCTATATTTTTTAAATTGTTTTTTTTTCAAGTCTAGAAAAATTTAAAAAAATTTAAAAAAATAAATAAAAACTGGATGCGGACGCGGACGCAAACGCGCGTCTGGGTCCTGCTTCCTTAGATATGTTATATATGTTTATAAACCTTAGTTGCCCGTTCCGGAACGGAATGTGTTCTGGAACGCGTTTCGTTTCGGAAACTGGCCAATTTTTTTTCAAAAAAAAATGTATTTTTTTAACTAACGATACTGAGTAGACTTCAACCTATAAAACATTACGCTGGATCCGATTGATTGACAACAATCCAGATATGCGCGATGATTGCACACTATGCCATCACCTGACATATGGTTTTCAGGATGATCTTGACAACCATCAAGGGACAGATATGCGCAATGGTTTTCAAGAAGAATTCTCGTTTCAGGATGATTCAGGAATAGATATGCGTGATGGTTCAGGGATAGATATGCGCGGTGGTTTTCATGAAGATTCAAGAATAGATATGCACGATGGTTCAGGGCAGACATGCGCGTCCGGGCCAGACGCGGGCAATCCGCGTCCGGCGTCCGGTCCCGGACGTGTCCATAATTTTTAAATTTTTTTTTTTTAAGTCTAAAAAAATCAAAAAAATCAAAAAAATTAAAAAAAAATAACCGAATGCGTCCATATTTTATTTTTTTTAATTTTTTTTAACTCTAAAAAAATAAAAAAAATCAAAAAAATTAAAAAAAAAAAAACCGAATGCGTCCATATTTTATTTTTTTTTGATTTTTTAAGTCTAAAAAAATCAAAAATAAAAGAATAAAAAAACCGGACGCGTCCGGGGACACGGACTGACCCCTGGCGCGTCCGCGTCTGGACCGGACGCGCGTTCGCGTCCGGGTCCCGCTTCCTTAGGTTCAGGGATAGATATGCGCGATGGTTTTCAGGAAGATTCAGGAATGATTCTAACTAGATACACAGATACAATAAGATTCTCACAGAAACTCTACGCATTTCTCACATATCAAGATGCGTCCCTCAAAAAGAAGGAAGATGCTGCCAGCAGGTGCCTTAATATCTATTTTCTTTTATATTCAAGAAAAAAAAAACATCCCGACCCAGTACATTCCGGAATGTACAAAACGGAATGTTCTGACCCTTTTTGCTCGGAACGGGCTTCTAAGTTATAAACTATAAACATATCTTTATAAATATATATGTTTTATATAGACTATCTATATAAATAGTTTATATAGTTTAAATATGATATATATCATAGGTCCCGCAGTACCGGGTACCGCGGGTCTCGATACCTCGAGACCATACTGGTGCTGCGGTACCACAATATATATATATATATATATATATATATATATATATATATATACCAGACATGAGGGTCCGGGCCGAAGTGCCCGCGTCCGACGCCCGGACCCAGACGCGTCCGACCCCTGAACGCGGGGTCGGACGCGTCCTTTTTTTTTTTAATTTTTTATTTTTAAGGGCTGGACGCGGCCGGGCCCTGGACACGTTTTTTTAAAAAAAAAAAAGAAGCAAAAACCCGCGGGCCCTGCAAACAGTCCGCAGAACCCGAGAGCAGGAAGAGAGCGGAAGAGGGCGGAAGAGGGAGAGTGTGGGAGAGCATAGAGAGAGAGAGAGAGAGAGAGAGAGAGAGAGAGAGAGAGAGAGAGAGAGACATGGTGTTTGTGTGTGTGTGTGAGAGAGAAAATTGTGTGTGTGTGTGAAAATTGTGTGTTGATTTGTGTGCATTCAGTTGTGTGTGGTGATCTATGTGAGAGAGAGAGAGAGGAAGAGACAGAGAGTGCGAGGGACGGAGAGAGAGAGGATTTGTGTGTGTGCACAGTGTGTGTGAGTTTAGGATTTAGGTGTAAGGGTGCTTGGGTTTGGGGTTTAGGGTTTAGGGTGAGAGAGAGCTTGGGTTTCCGTGCTTGTGTGCGTGTGTGTGTGTGTGAGAGAGAGAGAGAGAGAGAGAGAGAGAGAGAGAGAGAGAGAGAGAGATGGCTGCTTGTCACATTTGGGATGAGGTGGAGGTGATGCCCGACAAAAAGTGGCGTTGCCCTTTTTGTCGAAAGCAGTTCACAGGGAACGCCTCTCGGGTTCGAGCACATCTGGGGGGGTTGTGAGTCCGACCCACGGGGGGACGCTACGGGATCGGCATTTGTATGGTCATCCCCACTGCGGAGAGGGCTCGCATTATGGAGACATATTCTGAGACAGCTGTTGAGCTCGGCGAGCCGTCCACAGGTGCCGCGAACTCTATTTCTACTGGTGCACCCACTGCCACCGCCCCTGCCACTGGTACACCCACCGCCCCCACCGTCGCATCTGCCCCCGCCACCGCCGTTGCATCCGCACCCGCCCCCCCCCCGCCACCGCCTCCGCCTCTGCCTCCGCCAGTACTCCCCATGGATCCACAACCTACACTGCTGCACCTACGCCTCTGCCATCACCGTCAGATCTGCACGGCCCGTCCACATCCTCCGCTTCCGCACATGCACCTATGCCACCACCTCCAGATCCGCATCGTCCATCCGCATCCTCCCAGCCATCCACATCCCGAGGCCCCAGACAGATGTCCATGCCGGGATCTTTCAGAGAGGGGCAACACAGAGAGGCCAACAGGACCATAGCACAAATGTTCTATGACCTGAACCTCCCCTTTATCATGGCATCATCCCGCATCTTTCGAGAGGCTATCTTGAAAGTTGCAGTCTGCGGGCCCGGCTACACACCACCCACAGCCGACGCACTACGAGGCCCTTTACTCCAGGACCGGGTTGCATCAGTCAGAGAGAGACTGGCCGCACTGCACGAGGCTTGGGATAGATACGGCTGTTCCATCATGGCTGATGGGTGGACTGATCGTCGCAGACGCCCACTCATCAACGTGATTGTTTCCAGTTGTTACGGTTCCATGTTTTTGCGCAGCATCGACGCTTCCGAGGCAGGGAGAGTGCATTCGGCCGAGTACATTTACGGCATCATTCGCGCGGTGATAGAGGAGGTCAGGCCACAACGCGTTGTCCAGGTATAATATTCTTTCATTAGTTGCTTGCTCATTTGCTGCTTGATGTTGATACAATAGTTCTGTGTAGTTTTCGATTGATTGCAATGTGTTTTAGAGCTGTGAATTGATCGTGTGAACGTATCGCAAAAGGTTGTGACGGACAATGCGTCCAACTACCGTGGTATGGGGGAGCTTCTTATGGCAGACTACCCCTCCATTGTCTGGACTCCATGTGTCGCACACTCACTGGACCTCCTCCTGCATTCCATCGGGCGCCTGCCTTGGAGCAGTGACATTCTCACGAGGGCACTTGCGGTTGTGGACTTCGTCACACGCAAGCACCGCATGACGGCCCTTTTCCGCACATTCAGCAGGTAAGCTGCCACTTATTTTTTGACTCGTTCAAGATGCTCCTTTTTTTTTTGCTCGTTTCATGTGTGCCTCTCATTCCGTTTGTCAATGCAGGCTCGACTTGAAGAAGCCCACTCAAACCCGCTTCGCCTACCAGTTCATCATGCTTGAGCGGCTACACAAGCTCAAGGGTGAATTGCGACACATGGCTACTTCGGTCACCGCCATGGACCTGTCCACGACCCCAGAGGGCTTGGCCTTCCACGAGAGGTTGCCAATTAATGCAGGACTGTTCTGCTTGCGTGTGCGAGCGGAACTGGTAAGCGTTCAGCCTTGTTCACACGAACAGGCGGAACCGTCTGACGACGGAGCGGTGCAATGACCTGGTGTACTGCAACACCAACACCAGAGTGGTTTGACGCATCACGGAGAGCATGAGGGCAGGAGGCGCACGCGCCCTACTCCTGCAGGTATATGTCGTTGCTCTGTCTTTTTGCTTTCGCATTGGTTTGAGACATTCAGTTTAATGCCCTCACGGTTGCTTCGGCTATTCTCACGAATGATTGACTTGTGTAGGTCAATCCCGATGAGTGCCTGGTTGCAGCGGCAGATCATTAGCCAAAGCCAGAGGTTGATCCAGACGATGCCGCTGGGCGTGCTCTGCGGGGTGAGCCCGACGATGATGCCGATGCCGATGAGACCACCACCCTCCCTGCTGACGTTCCATTGCCCTCCTTTGATGATGAGCCCACATATGATTCAGACGAGACGGTCGACCTAGCAGGGGATGGTCCACGTGCCCCACCCAGTACCCCCGCATCACGCCCCCTTTCAGATGATGGCTGGTCAGAGTTTGCGAGGGAGACAGAGGCTGTTGCCCAGAGACAGATAGTGCAGAGACGATTAGAGCATCACAGGCAGACAGTTCTTCCCAGAGACCCCCCTGTGGCAGAGGGAGACCCCCAGGCAAGAGTGTACCACAGAGGGTTCCTTCCGGCAGACCCAGAGGCAGGCCAGCCAAGAGGGGACGCACTGATGAGTTTTCTAGTCGTCTCTTGGCAAGCGTTGGCCCAGACTTAGGGGAGTCCCAGATGCCTTTAGACTCCTAGCCAAACTTTGTATTTGACACCCCTGTAGATGCATCTGGCACGCAGAGGTATGATTTTTTTAGCACGGACTTGTAGATACTGATACACACTTTAGCATCATGTACAGTGGCTTCAAATAAGATGTATATATTTTTTTACAGTATATTTGTGTCATGGCTAATTTATCGTGGTTGCTTACAAATGGTTAGCTCTGTGAAATTTGAATGGTTAGTCAAAAATGGTTTGCACCGTGCAAGATGAGAGAGAGAGAGAGAGAGAGAGAGAGAGAGAGAGAGAGAGAGAGACCAGCACATCTGCATCTCATTCATAACATATGCATCATGTTCAACCATTTAACATAATATGGTAAACCCAACACTCCAACAAATGGCAGAGTTAACATAACACCCTAAACCCTAACAAATCATCCTAAACCCACAACCCCACAGCCATAACCATCAAAACAAGCCACAAGCATAATCATCATAACCACATCCATAAACATCATCAACCCCACCCACGTCCTCATTGTGTCGTAGGCATTGCACCACAGGTGTGTGCAAATTCAACATCAAAGCTGCACTTGTGCAGCCGTAGAATGTATTAATGGTCCAGGAATACAGTCTACTCGTTCGTGGAGCGGGTACATACCCAAGGGACCGAGCCTGGCCCGATTCGGGCATCGTCCGGTCAAAATGCTCGTTCGACGGGTTGGAAACGCAATTAGGTCAGTTGAAATGGACTAGTTTTGCAGCTATCCGTCCGACGGTTCCGTTTCTCCAAACGGGATCCGTTTCACGTGTCGTCCGTTTCGGCCAGCGGACAACCTCGATAGGAACCTGTGGGAGCAGACGGGTCGAGGACCAAACGGACGACAGGCCCAGTACGTCCTTCAGAAGTTTAGGGTCAAAACAGGGCTACGGGGACACTTTGCCGGGATGGGACCTGAAAACATACAGAATTGAGAAAATGGTCCAAGAATACAATCAAACGATTCGTGGCCCCGATACGATCTCAAGGGGCTGAGCTTGGTTGATTCGGATGTCGTCCGGTCAAAATGGCCGTTCGACGGGACAGAAACGCAATCAGGTCACGTGAAATGGACTAGTTTTGCAGGTCTCTGTCCGACGGCCTGGTTTCCCCAAACAGGCTTCGTTTCGGGTGCCGTCCGTTTCGGCCAACCGACCGGTTCACCAGAAACCCGTGGGAGCAGACAAGACGAGGAACGAACGGACGGCCTGTAGTGAATGAAACAGTTTTGCATGAGTAATTAGTAAGCCGTAGAAGTTCAACTAGGGGGCAACCGATCACATCATACAAGACACAGTACTGTGCAGAACGTGGGGACAGAGGTAGCTGTACCTCTTGCAAGATGGTCGGTCACGTGGTTCCCTGCTGTAGTGAATGGCATAGTTCTCCTGACCATTCACTCTTCTAGTGTCCATTAACTTCTGGAGTTCAAAATTGTGAACAACAGCTTTTCCACAGTTGTTTTCATCAAGCCATAGAATTGAGGACGCATACCACACAAGCCCATCAAAACGTGCAAAAGTGTGGACCTATCGTATGCTTTGGGGCCAACAACTAGCAAACAAACGGCGAAAAGAAGGACATCAAATACACTGTTGAGCAAGACTCTTTTGATGATGAAGAGTACGAGCCTTCAGATAGCCAGGAAGAAAGTTCGATCTCTTCCATAACTGTCGAGTGCGACAGACGTACTGAAGCTGCTTGGTCACCGACGGGGATGGTGTAAGTGAAAGCCAATTAGAGCGGGTTTTCCAATCTGTACAGAGTTTAGGGTTCAATTATGTTGGCTTTATACTGTTTTATGATTTAGGTTTTGGCTTCACTGCCCGTTTCCTGAACTCGGACACCCAACGAAGCAGTATATACCAGGCAATGTTCACTACCCTTCCATCTGGACATTTGGCCAGGAAGCCTTGCAAGAAAGCAATGGTCAACAATGTCTTTCCAGTGCATGCTGACGAAAAGAGTGGTTGCGTCGCCCTTACGTACTCCCGGATTTTACCACGCCATTAATTGCTCCGTTTTCGACTCCACGTCAAACGTTTTTTGGTGAGCTTTCAGAGACAGCACCCAGTGGTTTCTGATCAGTGGATTAGAAATCACTGGGTGCTATCTCTGTCGGCTCACCAAGACGTTTCACGTGGAGTCAAAAACAGAGCAATTGGTGATGTGGCAAGATTCAGAAACACGTACTGGCGTCAAAACCACTTCGACCATCTCCATGCACTGGAAAGACATTGTTGACCATTGCTTTCTTACAAAGCGTCGTGGCCAAACATCCAGATGAAAGGGTATTGATCATTGTCTGATCTATGCTGCTTCCTTGGGTGTCTGAGTTCAGGAAATGGCTATTGAAGCCTATAAAATTTCCTTTCAAACTGTATCCTTATTGCAAAACATGCTTTAACTGGCTTTCACTCACACCTTCCCTGTCATATACCAAGCAACTTCAATACTTATGGCACACTTCAGGCTTATGGAAGGGCTGGAACTTTCTCCCTGGCTAACTGAAGGCCTGTTGTTAGGGACCCAACCCCCTTGGGTCCCAAACTCAGACGATGACTGGGCCTGTAGACTTGACCGGTGACTCGTGAACCTGCATGGTTGCCACATGTCATGATCCAGGAGTGCACATGGCTTGGAGTCTCTCTCCTTGGAGGTATACAAGGGGAGGAGGACTCATTTGCCATCCATTCTATCTACCTAGGAGGAGGTGGATGGAGAGCATGTGCACGGCCAGGATGTATTGCTAGCGTGAGGCAGGAGATGGCTGAGAGCCTAGGCGGTGGTATGGGACGCCGTCTGGGGTGGAGGTCGGATCCAGCTTGATAAGGTCACAGGCCAGGGCACGGTGGGTGGACCCGGATTAGGTTCTATGGCGGGGTGGAACGTGAATCCTTCGGTCTCTTGTGGTTAACTGGCACCTGGAGGATTGCAGTAAGTAAGATTGTAACATATGGTATCAGAGCCACTGCATGCTGAAAGCAGGTGCGTTGATCCGTAGAGTTTCTCTTGTAAGTTTTGGCGCTTTTGACGGATTTCAAATCGGATTTAAAATGCATTTTTTATGCATTTTTCAGGGTATTTTTCCTTCCGCTGTTTTTTATAAATTTTGAAGTAAAAAAAAGTTAAAAAAAAAAACGGTTGGGGGCCTAACAAAGACCTGCCACGTGGCACTGTCCAACGTAGGACAGGTGGCGGTCTTTCCTGTTGCAATTCCGCTCAAGATCTGTGGATTTCTAGTCGCGATTGGGCCTCCTCGCAAATAACTTAACTTGGAAATCTACCATCGCTGTTTGCTCAGCGGGGGTTGCCAGAAAGTAGTTGGCAAATCTGCCACGTGGCACTTTTCAGGCCAGGAGAGGTGGCAGCTGGTAGCGCCCTGCTGTAGCGATGCTTCTCAGATCCTTAGTTGGCAAAATTAAGGCCCTCCTTGGAAAATTAAACAAGTTTTCTTCTTCCTGTCCCTGTCTGCCAGCGATGGACAGAAGGAAGAAAAATAAGTTATAGTAAGGGGGGAGGGGGCTGTAGGCCACCTGGCAGATTGCTAGGAGAAGGCCAGAAGGCTGAGGTGGAGGCTAGGTGGCAAGGCAAGGCCACTTGGCAGATGGTAGGATGGCATGAAGAGGGAGGTATGCCTCTTCCATGCATCTGTTTAGTGTGAAAAGAGGTGGAGGTGGTGGTGCATCCTTCTCTTTGCTTTCTTTTATTCCTCTTGGCAGCCATGGAGAATACCATTTGGTTTGTGAAGAGACAGCAAGAGTAGCCTTGTATCTACCTTCCTTGAGTAGCTTTTGATTCTCTTCTTTCATCTCTTCTTAATTCACCTCTCTTCTCTTTGTAAAAATGGAGCCTACTCTTACTACACAACCTATGTCCCCTGTTCATGAGGCTACAATATTTGCCTCTGTCTTAGACCCTGATGCTTTGATGCTGGCTATTAACAGTCTACAACAACAGATTGTGGATATGCAAGCAAAGCACAGTCGGGATTAGCAGGATCTCAAGGAATTGACGCAGCTAAGGCAATTGGTGCATCAACCCTTGTTCACTCCTGAAGTTTTTGTTGGGGAAAAGAAGGATAGAACCCCGGAGGTGGTCTTGCAATGGCTGGATCGATGGAATTCGCACTTTTCCATGCACGATCCATCCGAGGACAACAAGATCAATCTCGCCGTCATGTATCTGCGAGGTAAAGCATTTACCTGGTGGCAAGATATAAGGGGTAAGCCGGAAGTTCCTAGGAATTTGGAGGATTTTTGTAAGGCCTTCAAGGCGGCCTTCCTTCCTATTCTTGATGATTTTGAATTTTACCGTCAGTATGCAACGATCCATATGGGGAACCGGCCCCTGGATCAGTACTTGCAAGAATTTCAAGAGGTCTATTCTAGTTGCAACTCGTTTTGCAACTAGAATAGATCCTTTGCTAGTAAAGTTGCATTTCATACTGGGGTTGCCAAGAGACTACCAGCTAGAGGTCAGGAGGAACCAGCCTCTTATCCTCGAGGATGCTGTTCGCTTCGCCAGAATCTACGATGATACTTGCACGATGGCCAAGCCTGAGACTGGTGTCTTACCCGACGTAAAGGGTAAGAGGCCTTTCTTTCCAAAGAAATCGAAAGATAAGGCAAAGGAAGGAGCTTCAGGTTCAGGGAAATCGAAGAAAAGATCTACCTTGGACCAGGAAACCTTCATGAAAGCCAGGAGCGACAATCTGTGCTTTAATTGCATGGAACCAGGTCATGTCGCGAAGGAATGTCCAAAGAAACGGAAAGCTAAAGGGGCATCTTCTAAGATGCCAGGTAACTCTAGCATATCTAGTGTTGATCTTTCCTTTGCTGGTAATTCTGTGTGTGAGCATTGTTGTTTTAATATGGTTGTTTTTGGCCCTCATGACCTCATTCGGATGAAGGGGGTTGTGGGTGGTCAAGCTGTAACTGTTTTATTTGACGATGGTTCCACACATAATTTTATTAACGCTAATCTGTTGCAGAAGCTAAAGGTGGAAACAAGGCAAAGTGACCACCGATACACAGTGAAGTTGGAGCAGAAAGCCAAGTTTGGGACCGGATAGTCCCACGTCTACCAATAGAGATTCAAGCCTATAAGGATAAATTAGACTTTCATATTATGAATCTAGATAGGGTAGATGTTATACTTGGCAAAGAGTGGTTCTATGAGAGGAACGAGTCTATGAAGAAAAACTATGTAACACACAGTTTGTCGTTCTTACATAACGGCTCACTCATAGAATTGAATGGAAATGTTGATATTTCTACTCCATATATGCTTTCTGCTTTGGAAACTGTTAAATGTATGGATATTGTGGATTGCAGTTCTTATTTATGTTGGTTAAAAGATTTTACTTACCATGAAGAACGTAGTTTGCAATTTTACAATCTCCAAATGGAATTAATGTCTAATAACCTAAAACAAGAAAACTCGCCAGAAGGTGAAATTTTTAGGAAACTTAGACAAGAATTTAACGATGTATTTCCTGAGCAGGCTTCCTGAGGGTCTTCTCCCCTCTAGGGGTGTTGACCATGGTATTAAACTTATTCCTGGTAGTTCTCCTATATCACTGTATCCATATAGGATGAGTACTACTGAAGAGGATGAGGTTTATAGGCAACTGCAAAATTACCTTAAGATGGGCCATGTTAGGCCTAGTAAATCTCCCTGGGGGGCACCTGTGCTCCTTGTTGATAAAAAAGACGGAGGTACTCGTCTTTGTGTGGACTTTTAAAAGTTGAATAAGTTAACGATTAAAAACCGTTATCCTTTGCCGCGAATGGATGAACTGGATTGCATGGTGCAAAGAACTTCACCAAAATCGATTTGAGATCAGGGTATCATCAGATTCGCATAAAGACTGAGGATATTGAAAAAACCGGGTTTAGAACTAGGTACGGCCATTATGAGTTTCTGGTTTTACCTTTTGGCTTGACAAATGCTCCAGCGACTTTCCAGCAGATGATGAACGATCTTCTTCGTCCATATCTGGGAAAGTTCGTAATAGTCTACTTAGATGATATTCTCATCTATAGTAAGACCTTGGAGGAGCATGAGGAGCATCTCAGGACTGTCTTAAAGTTACTTAGACAGGAGAAGCTTTTTGCCAAGGAATCCAAATGTGTATTCTTCCAGAAAAGGTTGTTATACCTTGGTCACATTATTTCGGACCATGGGTTGGAAATTGACCCAAATAAAGTCTGACAAGTACGTGAATGGCCTATCCCTAAAACCATCCGGGAGGTTAAGTCCTTTTTGGGCTTTACGGGGTTTTTTCATAGATTCATCTTGAACTATGCATTAATTGCATTGGCCTTGACGAATGTCCTCAGAGGGGCTAAAAGAGTTAGCCGGCACAGTAAGTTCAGTCCTCCAGTTACTTGGACTGAAGAGTTGAATCAGAGTTTTGAGAACCTCAAATACTGTGTAACTACAGCGCCTATTCTACACATAGTGGATCCTAACAAGCCATATGTACTTGAAACGAATGCCAATGACTATGCTCTAGGCGTAGTCCTATATCAAGATGGTAGACCGGTAGCTTTTGAAAGCAAGAAGTTGGACCCTGCTCAAAGGCGGTATTCCACCTATGACAAGGAACTTTTTGCTATCATTAATGCCCTGAAAGTTTGGAGACATTACTTGTATGGCTCCCAGTTTACTATAGTTACTGACCATCAAGCGTTAAAGTATATTAACGATGCGGTCGACCTTAGGGGTCGTAAGGCCAGATGGTTAGAGATGCTCCAAGAATTTCATTATGACATTGAGTACCGGAAGGGTACCTCTAATAGTGTTGCGGATGCCTTAAGCCGGATTGGAGAGGTTAATCAGTTAAGGTTTTCTGAGATCCAATCTGAGATTTGTGTAAGACCGATAGGTACTTCGGTCGTATTTGGCTAGACGTCCTGGCAGGTTCTTCTAGATCTAGTGATGAGCTTGGAATGCAGGATTCCAAGATTTCTCCTCAGGAGAGACTATTCCATTAAGAATGGGTTACTTTTCCGGAATGGAAAAGTTTGTGTGCCAGAAAATGATGATATAAGGGCCCAAATCCTGCATGAATGTCATGACAGCCCGTGTCCAGGGCACCCTGGCGCTCAAAGGATGCTTGACTTAGTAAAAAGGAACTTTTACTGGCCAAATTTAAAAAGTCAAGTGGAGGCATATGTTCGCAAGTGTGCGCAATGCCAAGTTAATAAAGCTGAAAGACTTAAGGCAGCTGGTTTGTTAATGCCCTTGGAAATTCCCGAAAGAAAGTGGGAAAGCATTTCCATGGACTTTGTGGTTGGACTACCTCGGACGGGGAAGCAAAATGATGCCATTTGGGTAATAGTTGACAGGTTAACTAAAATGGCGCAGTTCGTACCAACCAAGCAAACTGTCAAAGCTTCTGAACTTGCGCAACTTTTCGTGGAAAAGTTGTTCAGGTTGTTTGGTTTGCCGAATGACATTGTTAGTGATCGAGATCCAAAGTTCACTGGCAAATTCTGGCAAGCGGTCTTTGAGAAATTAGAGACCACTCTAAGTTTGGGGTCATCAGATCATCCTGAATCGGATGGTCAGACAGAGAGGACAAACCAGTCTATGGAAGATATGCTTCGGCCATATGTTTCCAAAAGACAGTCAATGATTGAGTTTGCGTATAATAGCGCAAAGCACTCTGCAACGGGTTTTAGTCCATTTTCTCTAATGTATGGTTTCCAGCCTAGGGCTCCCATTTCAGTGGGCCTCAAAGGCCTCAAGGTTAAAGTAGTAGCTATGCCGTGCCCTGCACAGGGGGTATGGACGATGTGAGGGAACTCTCTCTCTAGCAGGACACCCATCTGAACGCAGTTGGTGGCATTGTCCGTCACCACCATAACATGCTGGGGGCCTATGGACAGGATGGAAGATCTATTGACGTCGTGCATGAAATCTGCAGATATGACTCTCCCCCCTCTACTGCAATCCACGGCTCTCAAAAATTGTGTACCCATGCAGCTGGAGACCAAGATGTTGAGGATCGGCCTCCTCCTGACATCAGTCCAGCCATTGGACATGATGCTGCATCCATATGTGGCCTAGTGGCGGCGTAGAGGCTCCATCTCTCTGGACAAGGACTCGACCCTATCTCTCAACATGTGTGTACGGACAACCTCTGAACCAGGGACTCTCCAGCTAGGGCTGACAGACTGTGCAAGGCGGAATGCCCTTCTGAAGGGCTCAGAATCGGTGATGGCAAAAGGTAGGTTCAGCTCGTAAATCAAACTAGCCACGACCTGCGTGGCCTCTCTGTCCATGTGCGGCTGATGCGCGCCGTGAATGGTCTGCTGCACAAGGGCTCTACCTGGTGGGCGACGGGTGGTGGACCTTCAGCACGGTGCACCAACCGTGACAAGAATGGACGATGACGCGACAGGCTGGGCACTAGTGGATGCATCGGCTGTAGACGTGGAATGGGGAGAGTGGGATGCCCTGGCAGGGATGGGTGCAGCAGCATAAGTGGGGTGCACTGGTGGAGGGGCAAGATCTGGCATGGGATACAAAAACTGGTGGCTAGGGAGATCATCCGGATGGGAAGGGAAAGAAGAAGGGATCTCATCCACATCCTCGAAGGCCTCATCAGTAGCATCCTGGGCCTGCTCGGGTGGCGAAGAATCCATGAGAAAATCGTAAACTGGGGGCGTGCGAGCAACAGGACGTGGTGGTGGAACGACAGTGGCAACTGGCGGACGTGATGGGACAGGATCCACCGGAATGGGTGCAGATGGGGGTGCGTGTTGCGGAACTGTCTGAGGGGGATGAGGGGCAATGGGACGGGACGAGGATGCACTCCCTCTCCTCGTGCGTGCCAGCCAAGTAGGCAGCAACTCTGGGTCAGCCACATAAGGAGTGGTGCAAAACCGGAGAACAACCTCTGAAATGGTGTTCTCCCCCGCCACAAGACATGGCCCGTAGGTGTCCAGTAGTCGCTGCCTGTCGGGGACGGACATGCTGCCACAAGGGGCAGCATTTAAGGTGCCACCATTTTTGGCGCGTGCACCGAGCAGGTGGCCTTTAAGGCGAGTGAGGGACGCAGCAAATTCGACGAGGCAGTATCGGCAACGCACAATCTTCTGACCGGTCTTGTTGCTCTTGTCGGCAACCCGCCTGACAAAGTCTACCTCGTCCCATAGACCGGAAAGGTCGGATTGCACCATTGTGATGGAGAAAACTAGGGAAAAAATGCAGATGAAGCTAAAGTTGGAAGGATGGATTGCTGGAAAAAAAACAGCAGGGTTCACTGTTGGAGAGACGCTAAAAATGGGCGAAGGCAGGGCGAAGCAAGTCAGATGTAGGGCAGGGCGTTGCGTGGGTGAAGGGCGACGCAAGGGATCGAAGGCAGACAGGCAAAACAGCAGCGATGGCAGGGCGGAGGAGGGCGCAAAAAAAATTTCAGATGGAATGCGAGGGGGGCGGGTAGGTTTAGGTAAAAAAAATTTAAAAAAATATTAAATATTAAATAATATAATATATTGTGGTACCGCGGTACCAACGTGGTACCGCGGGACCTATGATATATATATATATTTATTTATTTAATATTTAATTTTTTTAAACCTATTTCCCCCACCGCACACTCCGCCGCAAAAAACGTGCCTATGACAACTCCGAAGGAAACCGTCTTGTGAACCTCCTTCACAGCTCCTCCTTTGGTGCCTTTTGGCGTGAGTTTATCCCTCGTGCCCCTCCCCCTCTTCTAGACGATTTACATATTTGGACCGACTATGCTACCCAGCTTTACACTATACCCACTGATACGTCCATCTCCATCTCTCCTCGACCTTCAGACTTCACCTTCTTCACCCCTGACTTGGTTCGGGCAACAATCAAAAAGCTGAAAACCCACCGCACCAGAGACATTGAAGATCTTGAGTCTAAGCTACTGATTCACCCCCCTGATACCCTTGCCCCTACATTATCCACTCTCCTTAACCATGTTGTTGTTGAGGGCTTCCCATCCTCTTGGTGCACCAACATCATACATCCTATCCATAAAAACGGTGACCCCATGGTACTTGGTAATTACCGCACTATTATGATTGGACATGTCCTCGCGAAGATATATGGCGTCATCCTCCAATCTGCAGTTAGCTCAGAAGCAGAGTCCAGGAGATTACATGCTTTGGGTCAGGCAGGGTTCCGCGCTCATTATTCCACTACAAATCACTATTCACACTCCGCACCATCATTGAGGAAGCTAGACACAGGAAAGAAAAGGTTTACTGTTGCTTTGTGGATTTCAAGAAAGTCTTTGATTCTGTTCCACGCTCTTTACTTATCCAGAGACTCCGAGACCTAGGTTTCTCTACAAATATTATTCTAGCCGTCATGGCTCTCTATGAGAGAGATTTGGGTTGCTTTCGTCATGGTAGTGGCATTTCTGAACAGATTTGGAGTACTATTGGGGTTAAGCAGGGATGCTCTCTCTCACCAGTTCTCTTTGGATTATATATTGACGAGCTAGAGCAGGTCATCTCTCAGTGTGGTGGGGACGAGTGTCGGTTGGGAGACGTTTTGATTGCCATCCTTCTCTATGCGGATGATGTGGTACTAGTCTCTCGTACCAGAGAGGGATTACAGAGACAGTTGGACTGTTTACACACTTTTTGTACTCAGTGGGGTTTAGGGGTGAACCTCGCGAAGACCAAAGCTATGGTCTTCAATACCTCTCGGGCCTTCATGCAGCACCAGGAGCTTACCTTCGATGGATAGTCCCTAGAGGTGGTTTCTTCAAACACTTACCTGGGCGTGCTCTTCTCTGGTCCTACCTTCAGTATGAGACAGGCGGCTACTTCTAGACTTGGGAAGGGCCACTCTTCCCTAGTCTAGCTGGAGAGATTCTGCTTCTGCAAGTCTATTCGTGATGCTCCGAGTAAGTGCAGACTGTTTCATACCATCGTCACCCCCTCAGCCTTGTATGCCACAAAGATATGGTGCACAGGATTATCATCTTCACACTGGTCCAGCATTTCACGCTTACAGACCACCATGTTGGCTCGCATGATCCGAGCGAAGCCCTCGGTTCCCCATGAGATCATCCTTGCGGAGTTTGCCACGCCCCCTATTCAGATTGAGGCTGCCTTCCAGCTTATCACGTACATCCAGCGAGCTCAGGCACTTCCTGATACCGAGCAGAGATATACTCGGATTGCACTCATGTCCTCTCATCACCTTCAGACTCAGGGATACCGGTTATCATGGTTCTCTCAAGCATCACACTTCCTCATCGAAGCATTTGGTATCACTATCACTGATCTCCCTTTGGGTACACACCGGTACATTAGACGTTTTTTATACAGAGCATATCTCGACCGTACCTGGCGTCACCAGCTGGGGGTTAAGCCGGACTACTACCGGACCCACTTTCTAGTGCAGGATGCCACTGGTCTTCCAGTTTTACCTCGCTATTTGTCTTCTGGACTATCACACGGTCTTCGTTTCACTTTGGGACAGTTCAGAGTCTCCTCAGATCAGTTGGCTATTGAGACAGGCAGATTCCAGGGTACACCACGAGAGGAGAGACTATGCCTGCTGTGTCCCCTACATGAGATAGAGTCCGAGGAGCATTTCATCTTCAGATGCCCCATATATTATGAGATTAGAGGGAGATATCATTGTTTATTCCGTGACATGCCTACTACACTTAGAGCACTGATGGGATATGAGGACTCTCGCTGTGTTGCACTTATGCTACGAGAGATGGTCTTGCTGCGCCAGGATATGTACCAGACAGCTCACCAGCCACATCCTAGCTCTCAGGCTTAGATTACGTCTTTCTTCACCAGGAGACGGACACGGCCCGACGACGATGACGACGGCATACCACCTCACCGATGTCAGAGACAGTGTATCACTCTTAGTCATGCAGCAGTTCACACTTCTCGCCTTGTTACGAGAGTGCACAGTTTTCACCCTCCTAGACGACGTCAGCGACGGCCCATACCTCCTGATACTGCTCGTATTACGTCTTTTTTCAGTATCTGATACTACTCTACTCTACTCTACTCATGGCAGCTACTCTTGCTCCCACTTATGGACAGTTGGCAGTTTGTAGTTTACAGCTATATTACTCATTTTTCTTTTATGCATAGTTTTTTCTTGGAGACGTTCATATACGCTCCCATGGTTTTCACATACTTGACATATACTCCTTTTGGTCTTATATGCCTTTTGGCATGGAAAATACATTAATAAAGCTTTCTTTCTTTCTCTCTCTCTCTCTCTCTCTCGCTCTCTCGCTCTCTCTTCACTACCCTCGCTGCCCTCGCTGCTGGCTGCGCCCTGCCTTTGCTGCTGCCCGCGCCCTGTGACTGATTTCGATCAGTTGCCTTCTGCCCCTGCTTCCGCCCTGCTGCTGCCTTATCTTCAACACCCGCCCACGTTCCGTTTCCACAAGATCACAGCCCGTTTTCAGCATTCCTTTCCCGTGTCGTTGCTGATTTTTTCCCAGCTTTCTGCTTCCTATCAAATTCACAATAGTTTCTGATTTTTTTTGCTAGTTTCCTCCATCATAATGGTGCAATCCGACCTTGCCGATCTATGGGAGAGGTGTACGTTGTCAGGAGGGTTGCCGACAAGTCCAACAAGACCGGTGCAAAGGTCGTGTGTTGCCGATATTGCCTGGTCGAGTTCACTGCGACCCTCACTCGCCTCAAAGGCCACCTGCTCGGTGCACGTGCCAAAAATGGTGCCTTTATAAATGCTGCCCCTTGTGCTAGGATGTCCGTCCCGGTCAGGCAGCGACTACTGGACACCTACGGGCCACGTCTTGTGGCGGGGGAGAATAGCATTTCGGAGGGTGTTCTCAGGTTCTGCACGGCTCCTTACGTGGCTGACCTCGAGTTGTTGCCTGCTTGGCTGGCACGCACAAGGAGAGAGCTCATTTCTTTCAGAACGGTGAACGTTTTACTCGAATAACTTTCAATGGTCTAATTCAATAGGAACCTCTAAGATGAGAATTGCTTATGAGAAACCAAAGGGTACAAGAAAATCTTCCAACTATCTAGTATTACAAGCTATCTAGTATTACAAGCTTTTAAGATGCAGATATGTTGTTGTTGATGGCAACTAGCCCAATTCACAGCCAGAAAATGGAAGTGTTTTGACGGCATTAACTGGGCGCCGAAGAGCCCATAGACTCGTCGACTTGGTCAGGTGCATTAATCTCTTGATTTGCCTCCTGGTTAGCCCGACGAATTCGCACCCTTTCCCTGACCATGGCCAGCTGCTCCACAATGTAGTTAATTCCCCGCCGCTGTGTTTCCTCACCCTCGCCAGCGGGGGTAGGGGGCTGCAGCTCCAAGTGTCTCTGTTGAATCTCTCGCATCCTCTCTTCAAACTCTGCGCGAAGCTTCTCATTCCTTTCATTGTGCCTTCGGACCTCTTCTGTTAGCTTCGTCGTCTGCACACAAAGCAGCCCGTCAAGCTATATACCATGATGGAAATAACCTTTAAAAAACACATAACAAGCCTAAATTGCATGCGAACGGATGCAGGGCAAATACTCATGTCAGGTGGTCTGCGCCCTGCCACCTCGACCAACTGTCTCTCACAGCACACTGGCTCTCGCACAGGCTCTCGCTAGCTCTCACAGGCTCTCACAGCCTCTCTCACAACCTCTGAAAATGCCTCTCAGAAGGGCTCTCACAATGCGTCTCACAATGGCACTCACATTGCCTATTTATCCCCACAAGCTGTTTGCCCATGTGCAACTACTGATAATCCCGTGTGCTCCTGTTCCTGCCCCCATGTGCTGCTCTCCCATGTACTGCTCTCCCATCGGCCCCATGGTCTGCTCCCCCATAATGCCCATATGCTGCTATACCTGCCCCTTTGTGCCCTTTGCTCGCCTCAACAAAATGGATCTAGTGCTTTCCCCTTTTTTTTGCATTTTGTTTTGGCTTTTTTTGGGCACTAGAAAACATTTATATTAGAAAAAATATAAATCATATATGGTGCCGCTCTGGTACTGCATTTTCCAGGGCGGCACCATACTGGCGGTACCACCATTATGGTACCGGCGGTACCACATGGAACTATGGTTTATATATATGTATTTTTATATATATTAAAAAAAAAAAAGCGTTTTGAGATCACGTTTCGGGATAAAATTCCGGGACGCATTCCAGAACGGCATGGCAGCTATGATATTATATATATATATATATATGTGTGTGTGTGTGTGTGTGTGTGTGTGTGTGTGTGTGTCAAACATGAGGGTCCGGGGCGGACGCAGCCTTTTGGCGTCCGCGTCCGACCCTCGAACGCGGGGTCGGACACGTCCTATTTTTTTTTCAAATTTTTTTCTGGACGTGTCCAGGCCCCAGACGCGTTATTTAAATTAAAAAAAAAAAAACCCGAAGGGCGCGCGCGGGCAGCGGAATAGTCCGCAGAAGCCCGAGAGACAACAAGAGAGGAGAGAAAGAGGGCGGGAGAGAGAGCTATGGTGAGTGAGGGAGAGAGAGAGTGTGTGCATTTGGGTGGGTTATGGTGTGTGTGTGTGTGTGTGTGTGTGTTTGTGTGTGTGTGGTGATTTGTGTGTGTGTGTGTGTGTGTGTGTGAGAGAGAGAGAGAGAGAGAGAGAGAGAGAGAGAGAGAGAGAGAGAGAGAGAGAGAGGATTTGTGTGTGTGTGAGCGTGTACGAGACATGGTGTGTGTGTGAGTTTAAGGTTTAGGGTCTGCGTGCTTGGGTTTGGGGTTTAGGAGGAGAGAGAGAGAGAGAGAGAGAGAGAGAGAGAGAGAGAGAGAGAGAGAGAGATGGATGGACGCTGGTCCCATTTGGGATGAGGTGGAGTTGATGCCTGACAAAAAGTGGCACGCCTCTCGGGTTCGAGTACATTTGGGGGGATTGCGAGTCCGACCCACGGGGGGACGCTACGGGATCGGCATTTGTATGGTCATTCCCTCTGCAGAGAGGGCTCGCATTCTCGAGGCATATGCTGAGGCCGGCGAGCCGTCCACAGATGCCGCGGACTTTGTTTCCACTGGTGCACCCATTGCCACCGCCACTGCCACCGCCGCATCCCGCCACCGTCCCCAACCCCGCCGCATCCTCAATTCCATAGCTTGGTGAAAACAACTGTAACAAAACAGTTGTTCACAATTTTAAACTCCAGAAGTGAATGGACACCAGAAGAGTGAATGGTCAGCAGAACTGTGCCATTCACTATAGGGAACCACAAGACCGATCATCCCATTCTGTTCTGCTGCAGCAGTGACAGAATTATGCCGATACGAATCCAATTATGCCGATACAAATCAAATCAACTTGGCAAAGTTAGTGAGTCAGCAGACCATGACCACCCACATCAGAATATTGGTGTAGGCAAATGTAGAACTGAACGGAGACCTCTCTTGTGATACATGTTGTGACTTTGAAACTTTTCATGGAACCTGATAAAAGAGATCCAGATCCAAAGCTGCTTTGTTCCTGAATATTCCTGCCACAGTTCACTTTTCCTAGATAGAGCTTTTGCAAGAAGGTTATCCACACTCTTCTGATATACAATATCCTACTGAAAGTCCTACAAGAACTCTAGCTACCTCTATTAGCACAGAGCAATCTTTGCTTGGCTCTTTGGAAAGCTCGGTCAAAATGGCCCGTCGACGGGAGACAAACGCAATTAGGTCTAGCGAAATGGACTACTTTTGTAGCTTCTCGTCTGACGGCCCCGTTCATCCAAATGGGGTCCGTTTCAGGTGCCGTCTGTTTCGGCTAGAGGACAACCTCGATAGGAACTAGCGGGAACAGACAGGACGAGGAACGGACCGACGATCAATCCGCAACTTCCGTCTGAAGTTCGACGTTGAACCGGGCTTTAGGGACACTTCATCCGGTCGGGACCTGAAAACTTGGAGATGTTTCGGAGCCCCCGTGTGGGATCGAGCCTGGCTCGATTCGGGTATCGTTCGGTCAAAATGGCCCTTCCACGGGATAGAAACGCAATTAGGTCAAGCGAAATGGACTAGTTTTGCAAATTTCCGTCCAACAGCCCCGTTTCTCCAAACGGGATCCGTTTCAGGTGCCGTCTGTTTCGGCCAGTGGACAACCTCGATAGGAACATGTGGGAACAGACAGGACGAGGAACGGACGGACCGCCGGCCCAAAACGTCCGTCGGAAGTTCGACGTTAAACAAGGCTTCAGGGACACTTTGTCCGGTCGGGACCTGAAAACTGGGAGATGTTTCGGAGCCCCGTGTTGGTACGCAAAATTTCGACAACGTGTTGTAGTGTGTTGAAGTTGTACCATAAGTAATTAGTAAGCTGTTGAAGTTCATCCACCTTAAAACCAATCTCATCAACCAAGACATAGTAGTGTGTAGGTCTTGTGGTTCCCTGTAGTAAATGGCACAGTTTTGCATAAGTAATTACTAAGTTGTTGAAGTTCATCTGGGGGAAAAACCGATCTCATCGTATAAGACATAGTAGTGTGTAGGTCTTTTGGTTCCCCGTCTTGAGAGCTAGTCAATCTCCTGGTGAGCATTGATTTCCCCCAGAGACTTGTGGTCCTGAGAGCTTGTCACTCTTTTGGTGAGCATTCACTTCTTTGAGACAGTCACTGACTCCAAACCTCTTTCAGATCTTTCTTGGCCGCTTTTTTCTCTTTTTTTTTGAGTTTAGTTCATAATAATTTATGGACTGCTCATTAGTCATCGTTGTTTGTTAATATCTCAGTTATGGGAGTCATGGGCAGTGGTTAGGTTTGTTGCAAAATTTTTTGGGTACCTTTTTCCTATTTTTTAACAGTAGGGGGCAGGTATGTGCCAGACACCCCCTGATAATTAATCCCGGGGGGGAGGGGAGGGGGGGGGGGGGGTAGGGGGAGGAAAATTGTTTTTATTTCATTTTGGGCATGTGGGAGCGAGCGGGGAGGGGCCTGTATTTTTTTTTTTTCAAAAAAAAAAATTTGCGAAAGGGTGGACGCGTCGGGGGGTGGACGCACCCCTGGCGCGTCCGCGTCCAGGGTCCGCTTCCTTAGACGTGTGTGTTTATTTATTTATTTAGATTTCTGAAAGTTTTTTTGAGTTATGTTGGGCTTAAAGCTTTGGGATTTTTTCCCAGTTTTTTGGTCTTTTTTTTGAGATTTTCAGTGTCAACAAAACAAAAAGCGATCCAGACTGTGTTCCAGTACGTTGTTGCAGCAGAACCTGTTCCGCTGCAACTATGATTATTATGCACCACTATGTTGAAGATGTACCTGGGTGAAGGCACTCTGCTGGGCTGACACTAACACTGAGGGACAAAAGCTAGGGGAGCAGAGTAGATACTTCAATAGTCCTAGCCATTAACTATAGATGTATGTAAAGTTAAAATTTTTTTTTTTACTTGGGTTCTTTCAGGTAGGTTGAAGCATCGTAGATCTCCATACTGTATAGAGTATGGATCATGTACCAGCGTGACCAAGATGGCCCTCCTTCTAATGTACGAGTTTTAGAAGTCTCAAGAAAAAGAGCTGATCTTTTCATGTTTCTATATGCAGCATTGCTAGTGAAAGTTGTCGTCATGCATGTTTGATGATAAAACTTATCATAAAAGAATGTTCACTATCAAATAGCTGGAGTTTTACATGGACTGTTGCAATCAAGAGGCATCCCATTTATCTGTAACTAACTTCTAGCCTGAACATCTCAGCTTGATTCAGATGTACAAGCAGCGTTCGATGTGGCATACAGGAATATTTTCACCTTCCATGCTGCTCAGAAAAATATTCAGCAGATTGAAGTAGAGACAATGCCAGTAGGTGCTGCACTATTCCATGATCCATGCGTAACATTTAGTTCTAGATTCTGTTGGTGGTAGCATGTTCATATGAATGAATAATGTGGTTCTCTTCTTTGTGGAAACTATGAGCAGGGAGTAAAGTGCAAAAGAGTAGCCAGGAGCATACAAGCAGTGGGACTATATGTCCCAGGTGGCACTGCTGTCCTTCCATCCACTGCCCTTATGCTGGCCATTGTAAGTGCTTGCCCTTCAAAGAATCGGATAGTAGTAGTTCTTGTTTGGATTAGAAGTTTGATCCATGTGAATCTATTTTATCCTTTGGCATCCTGTGATGCAGCCGGCTGGGATTGCTGGTTGCAAGGTTGTGGTTCTTGCAACTCCTCCACGAAAAGATGGCTCAATCTGTCCTGTGAGTGTATTTCAAGACCTAGTATGAAGTCAACTTATCAAATGGCCTCTAGAGTCTAGTTTTTAACTACCTTCTCTACTTTATGATTGTTTTCCCCTTTTCACATGCTGGCTTGGGATGTGGCTTTTGAAGTAGTGCAATGTGTTTGTTGTCCGTGCTCATAGATGCTTTTCTGAGTCTTGTTTTGGTTGCATTGTAGGAGGTTCTATACTGTGCGAAGAGAGCTGGTGTCACTCACATCTTAAAAGCTGGTGGAGCTCAGGTATGGCATGCATTCTCCTTGTATTCTTGGGACTACAACAGTAGTTGTGTATCTGCTGTGCAGTAATCACATTTGTCGAGAAGATACATCAAGCCAGGATATATTGTAAAAAACATTATGTCGTCTTGATTATTTCCAATTCAATTCGCTTATTTTTACGATGATTTACCTAGGCCCTGGAAACGTCATTGTTGGAATCGTATATGTACCATACTGCTAATCTCCTCTTTGGCTGCAGGCTGTTTCAGCAATGGCTTGGGGGACTCAATCATGTCCAAAGGTATTATTTCGAAGAGAATCTGAAAAAAATTATCTATTCTGAAGTAGGACATAGAAACACCAGTTGCTGATTATGAAGATTTTAGCACCGAAGAAGTGCACATTACTTAAGCTCCTGCATTTGCTGGTTTTGTAGGTGGATAAGATTTTGGGTCCAGGAAATCAATATGTAACAGCTGCTAAGATGCTACTGCAGGTGGTTACTTTTTGAACTCTAATTTATATTTTTTTAAGCTTTTAACGACCGTTTCATGTTTGCATGGTAAAAAGATGTGTGCTCAATGTTCTTCCAACTATTGGTTCGATGCTGCTTTTCTGATGAAAGTAGCAGTAGATTGGGAGGATACAGAACTCTTAAAAGTTTACCACTGTCTTTCAAAGTGGCAGCTAACAACGGTATTAGAGCAGTTTGAGGCCTTGGGCTTGGGTGACTGCTTTGCAGGTGTGCTTGGCCATTTGGCAGACAATCTGGAAGAACTCAAGGCGAGTTTTATGGTGGTGGGGAAGATTGTTATGGCAACACACTTGGGTATCTTGTCAGTTCTGATACCACCGTGGGGCATGCTAATTGTTCACCCCAAGACCGTTGTGGAGTTAGAACCATAGAGCATTGCACATATAATCAACCATCCACATGTAGACCACAATCTTGTAGTCAACCCTAAGCCTGGGAGATAGCATTGACAGTGCCAACCAATCCACTAAGCCATAGCTATGGTGTCCCATACAACCATAGCCCACCCCAGAGGAGAGATGCCTCGTGCAGATTACTAAGATCTCTTATGAGTTCGAGCTCCAACTTTGAATGATCCAATGGTAATACCTCATGTATAGCCACAATCCAAGGCCAAATGTCCTGGCCAACTAGTGTGTAGCTGCTCCCACATGTCCAATCTGGGTGTCCCTAACCCACCTTGGTTCACCACTCTAGTTATAGCCAACTATGAACGACCCCAAGTGCTAAGCAGTAGTCATAGTCCACCTGAATAGCTGCTGTTTTTGTTTTTCCTATCATTGATTCATGGCCACTTTTCGTTTTTTTGTTTGACTGCAGAACAGTGAAGCAATGATTTCGATCGATATGCCTGCAGGCCCATCAGAGGTCTTAGTAATTGCTGATAAACATGCTGAACCATCACATGTAGCTTCGGATCTACTATCTCAGGTTTTCATTTTGCCATGTGTTGATGGCGTTACTAGAAAGTTCTAGATACATGAAACACCTAGTAATTTTAACTGGCTGTATTTAGCTGTTCCTTTGAGTTTTGTTTAAGGTGCCTTCCAGCTCTTCACGTTCCAGACTTTGAAAGCCTTTGGTATTGTCCTTTTTTTTCATGTCATGAAAAAACACTCTGATCTAGATGAGTACCCCAAAATGCAGCAACAGAAATTTGTTCAAGCAAATAAGCAACTGTGGACTTCCCTGAGTGGGTATGCAGGCAGAGCATGGACCTGACAGTCAAGTTGTACTGGTTGCTGTTGGGGATGAAGTCAATATGGATGCCATTAAAACTGAGGTGGATAAGCAATGTAGAGCTCTTCCAAGAGGAGACATTGCCGCAAAAGCTCTTGCACACAGTTATGCAATGATTGTTAACGAAATGGCTCAGGTTTTTCATGATAATCTTCTATGGCCATCTGGTTTTAAACATATTTTTTATTATAACTTTGCTCATCATCATTCCTCTTGAATGTCATGAAAGGCTTGATCTTCCAATTTTAAGCAATCAGTAGCAATGCCTGTCATTCAAGGCTTTAAGTTGATGATTATAAGCGCTGGATCAATTTTCTGCAAAGTAATTGTGTTTAATTGCACATACTTGTGGAGAGGATTAAAGTTTATTGTGCATACCTGTGCATCCAGGCATGCAAATTTTCCAACTTTTATGCACCGGAGCACTTGATTGTTAATGTCGAAAATGCAGAGATGTGGTTGGATCATCTTGACAACGCAGGTTTGTAAGAGACATAGCCTTTTAGCTTGATGTGTTGCATTGTATATGTACGCACCATTTATTTTGTGGTTTGTCATTTTTGTTACTGCAAAATCAATCTGAAGTTAGCTGGGAGTTATGCAACTTTCTCATCACTTTTCAGAATCTTATGGTTGTTAGGTTCAATTTTTCTTGGAAGATGGACACCTGAGAGCGTCGGAGACTATGCAAGTGGCACAAATCACGTTCTACCAACCTATGGTTATGCTAGAATGTTTGGTGGAGTGTCAGTTGACTCCTTTTTAAAGTACATGACTGTACAGTGTTTGACAAAGGAAGGGCTGAAAGCATTAGGACCATCTGTTGTTAGAATGGCAGAAGTTGAGGGGCTTCATGCCCATAAGCAGGCAGTTTCAGTTCGGCTTTCTGATTCGTAGTGATGTGCATTATTTACTGTGACCTATCCACATTGTTGAGCTGGCAATGAGTATTTTATGGACTAGCTGTAATAGTACTTTAGATCCCATGATTGATAAGGTGAAGTGTGGCCTATTATGAGCACTTGGAATTTTATCCTGAAGTGTATTGGACCAGATTATGTAACTGTGTCTTCAAAACTACGGTGGCCATTTTTGATGAAATTCATAACAATGAACTCTCATTCTAAGATGCAGTTCGTTTCACGGCTAGGCAAATTGCTGTAGCAACAAAAGTTGAATTTTGAAGGGCGTCTTTTCCATGCCAAAAGGCGTATAAGATGAACAAGTACATCAGATAGGATGGCACCAAGACGGAGCAATGCCGTCAAACAACATAACTAAGACCAAACTAACTAGGAAGAGAATAATGTCCAAGGTTATATGGAACGAAGACCATTTACAGATTCAACTGGCATCTCTTCAATGCTCTAACTCTCAACCTAACTCTGAACAATCTCAGATATCTCATCAGTAGCAGCAGGTTTAATATCTACAAATCGAATGATACCATCCCTGTAGATCATCCGCTTTCCATTTGTTAGAGCCTCCTGTTTTGCCTTTTTCCATTGAACCTGAATGAAAGTAAGGTCTTCATCCAGGTAAATCGTGGTACCCCGCAGTGTAGATCTCTTCCCTAGCACTTCATGACGACCAGTAGCAGATGCAAAGCGTATGACAAGAGTGCTTGGATCCTTCTTAGGCCGCCATGCAGTATCCATATCTTTGTGGTGGTGTTGGAGACTCTCTTCAAGAAACTTTTTAGCTTCACCAACGACATCTTGGGAGTTCGTAATACCTCTGACTTGGACATTAAGAACCTTTTGCTCTTGCAAAGGGCTCTTGGTGAACGTAGTTGAGATAAATGAAGGTGGAGGTGGTAGAGCAGCAGTATTAGGACTTTTAATCACATCTGCCCAAGATCGGACATCGGTTTGATGTTGTTCCACTTGACTTTTAAGCTGTTGGATCTTAGCTGAAGAAGTCGAATGAGAGGAAGTTTCGGTTTGTATCATCGATAGACGAATCCAATTTTTGAAGATGAGATTGCACAGCATGGATCATAGCTTCAGGAAAAAAAAGTTTTTCTCGATGGCTGTTGAGAGAGAGAGAGAGAGAGAGAGAGAGAGAGAGAGAGAGAGAGAGAGAGAGAGAGAGAGAGAGAGAGAGAGCTTTACTAACGTCTTTTCCATGCCAAAAGGCATATAAGACGAACCGGTACATCACATAAGATGGAAACCATATAGATTAATGCAGTCAGCAACAGGACTAAAAACGAATCTAACCAAGAAGAGATTTTATAACCAGGATTATATGGTATCAGTGTTTCATGACCGGTTCGAATCGGGCGGTTCAACAGATTCGAACCGGCCAGGTGAGGTTCGAATTGGCCGATTTGAATATTTGGGGCCATTTTGAATCTTTTACTCTTAGTCGATTCGAACAGGTTTTCGATTCGATTCGAATCGGAACCGCGATTCCTTGTTCGAATCGCCGATTCGTGAAACATTCTATGATATGTAGACCATTTACTAATTGGACATCTCTTTATTTCTCTTACTCTGATTCTATCTCAAAATTCAAACTCTCATCAACCATAGGCTTACGATCCACAAATCTAATATTACCATCTCGATAAATAAGCGGCTTTCAGTTGATTGAGCTTTTTGTCATGCCTTATATTATGGCATTGGGATGAATGTAAGATCTTCATCCAAGTAGATTTTGGAATCCCGCAATTTAGATCTCTTCCCCAAACCTTCATGTCGATGAGACATTGAGGTGAAGCGGATGACGAGAGTCTCCGAGACCTTAGGCCGCAAAGCAGTTTCCATACCTATGCTATGGTGTTACAGATTCTCACCCAAAAACTTTTTAGTTTCTTCAACAACATTTTTGGATTTCAGAATACCTTTAACATGAACATCAAGAGCTTTTGTGCTCTCGCAAACGACTCTTAGTGAAAGTGGTTGAGCTAAATGAAGGTGAAGGCCGTTACGTCCATGTCTAGTATGTGGGATTTGGAATAATTTTTGACATGGATAGCCGGTTTCTCCAGTGTATATGGTTATTAGTTATGCCTCGTCATTCCGGGCTTGGCTAGTAAAATAATTAATAATCATATGAGGGCTTAGACCTATAATTGGACATAGGAGCACTTGCATGATGTTTGACTGCTATAATGCAAGAATAAGAGGTCAATTGCTTATTCAAGTTGCATGGGGATCCTAAGAGAAATATTCTCTCCTCATGAGAGATAATATATACTAGTGGAAACTCGCCCATCTACCTATTGGATTTTCTGATCCTTGAAGCCAAGAGCCCCTCCTCTCTTGCATTCATTCACTATGGCATGGGGGTGATGTGGTTAGGGTATTGGTTGGGCATTTTCTCTTTTGGTTGGGTGGTTTTGCTCCACAGGTGTCCTTTTGGTTGCATGCAACAGGATCTAATCGGATCTTCACTAGGCGATCTTTACAATGGTATCAGAGCAAGGCTTTGCATCTATCAGAAGGTGGAGTTGCTTCTTGTTTTTTCCCAACTTTTTGGTATATTCTCCTTGTTTTACTTCCAGGTGCTGGAATTCACCTCCAAGTGAGTGACTTCTCTGATTTTGGTTTGATTTTGGCCTATTGATCATGAATATGGATTTTCTCCATAGATTTTGATGGAAATCAATGGATTTTTGACGGTTTGTTGTAATTTTTCACCTAGAATTCAAGATTTCTGCTTGGAATTTATCATTGCTACTGATCTAGTACGTTTTCTTGCTGTTTTACAGTCATTATTGATTGGATCTAACGATTGCATGTTAGTTGAAAAGTCAAAAGGGTGTTTAGATAGTGATTTTTAGCCAAAAATTGGAGTTTTTGGGCTAGAAATGAGCTATAAGAACCATAATTAACTGAAATCAGAATTTTTAGTGCTTGCATGTAATTGATTTACATGGATTTGGGTTTGATTGCACTTAATTGTGGATTTGATCTACAAAATTTGGTCTTTTTGACTAATTTTTGGGTTTTTCATAAAATTCATGGCCAATACTTTTGCTGTCCTAAGGCTGTCATGAAATTTGGTTAGGATTAGACACCATTAAGGGTCTCAAAAAGTCAAAAAATAGTATATTTTTGAGCATGTATAACATTCTTTCCCGTTAAATCTATTTCTCTTTTACTTGAAACCTCTATTGTTTAGAAATTTCTTAAATACGAGACAATTGGATTGAGATTCACATAACACCTTCCAGTGTAGAACTATGTTCTGAAGGACTGATTATAGTTATATGAAATTGTATTTCCATACAATGGTGAATGTGGCTCAGAATGTATTGATGTTTCAATTAATCCAGTGGAGTTTAGACTTCCTAGACCCAAATAATTATCTCTATTTGATAGTTGATTATTGAGAAGTAATATCTCTATCATTCGGGATAAGATATTTTATGATTTGGAGAAAGTCCGGTTTGTAATAGTATTGGATATTCATTACTGACTTTTTTTGGATCTTTAATATCTTATAGGTTGTCTCTTGAAAATTTTTTAATCGAAATTATGGAATTTCTTTTAGAAGGGGGAGAAGAAAAGGTAGGAATAAGACTTTCAAGGGATCAACTAGTTGCATAGATTTCTTTTGAGGAATCCAGTATGTGTGCAAAGGTTAAACTATCCAGTTGAAATAGAGGAACTCCTTAGGGATTGTTTTGAATAATTTGGAACTAGAGGAGTTTTGGGGGTATTGAGTTGTGAGATATTAATGATTATGGATATTGGTGGTAATGATTTAATTTAGGTTCCGTTGATTGGTTTTACCAAGTACCATTTTGTTGTGGATTGGATCAGATGGAATAAAGTTTTAATCTTAACCTTATCTCCAAAGATGTCTGTTTAGGTCAATCTAATCTTGATTTGAATACTAAGATTTGTGGTAGGTTGATTGGTTGTAAAAATTTTGTTAGTAAAAGTATGATGGTTGGAAAATTTGTGATGTGGAATTATTTCACTTCAGAGATTTCCCAGATATGTTATTTACTCATGAGAAATAGAGTTCTTTTGTAGCTGAGTGGCAAGATTCTCAGTGAGTTATGTGAGTAACATATGCAGATTATGGATATATTTGTCAGATTGTAGCCTATGTTTATGTTTAGGAACATAGTTGGATATGTTGGTTGCGTACGTCCTAATCTTGTGGATTACTATGTGTTTCCTATGTACTGAGTTTATGTCGTATACTTAAACTAGTCAGTGTGCATAAACATATGAACAAGTAATGTGTGGAACAGATACTTGCAGGTTAATGGTTCTTTCTATGGAAAGAATACTTTATTAACTTAGTGTTGGTTTAGAAGAAGATCTATATGTGGTATTATTCTGGAATAAGTTTCAGAATATACGAATTCGGCATCTAGACATTTGAGATTTTTGAATCATTTACAATTGAGTTGAGTAATTGGATTACTCATGATTAGAAGTTAATTGGTTGAATAAGCAATGTGAAGAGAATTAACCAAGACTGTTTATTTTGATCGATATAACTTATAAGACACATGATTTGTCAGTCTTCAGAATTCACTTATGAGAGTTGTGTGCATAGAATATAGGAGATTCTTGATATAGAATATTTTTTGAATGAGGAATATATTTTAAGTTATTGATTATATCCAAGTGAGCTCATATTGGATGACAGAGCTTAACTAATAATAAGGATAACCACTGAATTCAGATGGAATTCAGCAGAACTTGGTAATCTCTAGATGTTTTTCTAGGTGATTGTATGAAGTTTATGTGGTTAAGACGAATATTAAAATGGTCTTTAATCACTTGGTTGATTGTAGGTTTTGGAACTCATAATCTGGTTTAGAATTGGGTTGGAAAAACATTCGTGGAATCCAATAATTTTTCTTGGAGAAAAGATTTCAGAATGATTATTATATTTCCTGAATGGTATGTTATACATATACTCCAGTATTTTAGTGATTAAGTATGGTTTTGGAATCTTGTAAATTATGATTGTTGGATCATAAGATTCTAAATGTTTATAATTGACGAATCATAAATTGATACTTAATGGTCATCAAAAGATTATAAAGAAATGTGATGATTCTTAAAATAATGAGTAATTCTGAATCTGTTGGAAGAGTCAAGGATTTAGATCATTTATTTGGGAATCTAATTTTGTTTACTCTAGTGACATACTTGAGATTGTGTGGATCTCACAGGCATTTTCATTAAATAATTGTTTATTTATGAGGAATTTGCTTACCTTAGAAAATAAAATTCTACTACAGATTGTAATCAAGCAATGCTTATGTACTGCTTTCAGCCTAAATTTCAGGTTTATTAGAAGACAGTTAAATCTATCAAGATTGTATGGTTGTTATTTTCTTGCATATGATGCTAGAAATAGAGCACTTAACTCAAGAGAATACTCAGAACTGAGTTAAGAGTCATTTTTATCTTGATGGATCTCCTAGAGATTTTGGTAGGATGAATTGTACCAAGAAGCATTTATGACAGGTCTACAAGAAATTGTGGATAGTCTTGGACTATAATTGTTTGTTTCTTTAACTTTTGAATATTGATTTTCAATGTAAGATGACATTTCACTCAGTGATTTATGTAAATTGAGGTTACATGAAGGTGACGTTATTAGATTGGAAAAAATCAGGTCCAATAGAAAAATTTATCTCTTAGTGTACTTCTAAAGGCAGATATAGTACTTCAGTGCAAAGATAGATAATTGGAGAATTATTTCATCTCTAAGTACTTATTTGATTATTGAAGTCAGACTAAGGATAATGGTAAAAGTAAAAGTTGAAGGATTGGTTTGTTAGCTTTGAACTTGATCTTCATGATTAGTCACTGCTCAACCAATATATCATGTAAATTTAGTTTCTATGATGATGACAGTTGGATGCATTGAATATTTTACCCATTTGGGTTCTGAGGACAGAACTTGTTTAAGGGGTGAAGAATGTTACGTCCATGTCCAGTATGTGGGATTCGAAATAATTCCTGACATGGATAGCCGGTTTTTCCAGTATATATGGTTATTAGTTATGCCTCGTCATTCCGGGCTTGGCCAGTAAAGTAATTAATAATCATATGAGGGGCCCAGACCTATAATTGGACATAGGAGCACTTGCATGGTGTTTGACTGCTATAATGCAAGAATAAAAGGTCAATTGCTTATTTAGGTTGCATGGGGATCCTAAGAGAAATATTCTCTCCTCATAGGAGAGAATATATACTAGTGGAAACTCGCCCATCTACCTATTGGATTTTATGATCCTTGAAGCCAAGAGCCCTTCCTCTCTTGCATTCATTCACTATTTCTGGGGGTGATGTGGTTAGGGTATTGACTAGCCATTTCCTGTTGGTTGGGTGGTTTTGCTCCATAGGTGCCCTTTTGGTTGCATGCAACAAGATCTAGTTGGATCTTCACTAGGTGATCTTTACGAAGACGCTTCAGTTTTGATAACTACAACTTCTTTCTTGAGTTCTTTGATGGACGTCTCGGGCTTCTGGAGGTGCGATTGCACAACTTGAAGCAGAGAATCATGGAAGGCAAGCCTTTTTCTGTGATTGTTAAGATATCCTAATATACGAAGTTGTTCTTTACGAAGAAGACTGACCATGGTGGATGGGACAAAGGTGCTTCTGGAGTGTCCAGAGTCAAAGGAAGAGCTATAGTAGGGTTGCTATTAGCAAGAATAGGGATTTGATGGAGAGATAGGAACTACAACATGCATAGAAACTGAAGCAATGCTAGAATCTAGATGGTTGAGACGTAGTTGGAGGTGCAAAAGCCATTAATTTGAGGTTGAAGCGATGGAGTCGAGAGAAGATGGAGCACTACTAGTTACATAGGTATGTAATAGTTGGAGCTGCTAGAGATTTGGCATGAGAGTGGGATTACTTCCACAGACCCATCCTTGAAGTAGTCCACAGACCCATCCATGAAGTAGTCCACATGTTGCACCCCCTGTGGCGCATCGGCAAACAATGGGATGACTAGGAGCGAGGATGGGTTGAGTATACAGAGCGAGTTTATCCAAGACTAAGTATTCTAGAGTGCTTCAATAATTCATGTCTGACAATTCATGCTTTTATGCACATTGACATGTGAAATGGTTCTTTTGCCAGCAGGTCAGTGCCTCAGCAACCTCGAGGCAGACTTGTTGAAGTTCGAGCGATTCATGGGGCATTTTGCACAAGACCAGTGCACGAGGAGGGAGGACCAGCTGCGTCATGTAACATGGTGGGGTTGTCAGGGCCACTCCACGCCAAATCTTCAATGTTTGGTGAAGAGAGTGCTGTCACACGACTGTTCAGCTTCCGCCAGTGTATGTTTCCAACAATGCATGGATGCTACGACGTTACGCGACCTCCAGAGAGTTGTTGGAGATTAGTTTATGTTTTATCTGGTTTTGATATGTATTGGCTTTGGTCGTTGTTATTAATATGTATCTTGTTAACTCAACAATGAAATTTTCGTGCTGCACAGACATATGGATGTCGAGGCTCGTTCTGCACGACACCACTGATAGGTGAAAAAAAAAATATGGCCAAGACTTTCAACAAATTGACAAGTGAACAAAGTTACCCCTATCTACAAAGAAGGAGATAAGGCTAGATGCAAAGAGATACCTGATAAGGCTAGCAGCCTTCTAGCTAGATCACTTTGATAAATCAAGAAAATGTAAGAATAGGCAAAGAAACCACGTTCTAGGAAAACCAAGGATATCACAATTTCCAACATTGGAGTTTGCACTCAAAAGGTGAAGCTTTTTTTATGAAAGGAGCCGGTATGGTCATAAACAATTAATAGCTTTTGCTTAAAAAGGCTAATTCCAATGAGGAAATCTCGGTTGTGCAACCAGTTTTTATGAAGAATAACAGCATATTGCTTCAATAGCCTTAGAGCCACCTCAATCTAACATGCAAATTTTTGTCAAGCCTTTTGTCAAATACTTTCTCACCGATAGTCAAACATACATCAATTCGCTTGTTATTCGCGTATGCAATGGCTCATGATCTGAAAATCCATATTGTGGATGAGAAGACTGCTTTCTTGCATGCAGAATTGGAAGAAGACTTATTCATGGATCAACCACTTGGTTATGTAAACCAAGAATATCCAGAATATGGATGTCACATGAATAAAAGTTATGGTCTGAAACAAGCAGCTACACAATGGTATAGAAAGAAGGACGAAGCACTATGTTCCTTAGGCTTCGAACCTCTATTCGCTGAATCAAATGTCTATATCAAGCATGTCCAAAATGAAATAATCATTCTAGCTATTTATATTGATGACACACTTATCTTCTCAAGAAGAGATAAGTTAATTTCAGATGTCAAAAGAGACATTTCTGAAATATTTGAGATCGTTGACCTAGGAGAAGCTAAAATCTATCTAGGCTTGTAGATCCAAAGAGACTTTGAAGGTGGTAAGTTGTATCTTCACCAACAAAAGTACACTCAAAAGATCATTGAAACTTCAACATGCTCAAAAACTATTCATTAAAAAAGGACCTTATATCGCTCTCTGACCATTTTACTCAGTATCTCTTTGATGTATATGTGTCGAACATATTTGATAAAAAAAAACTACTTTAACTAATAATATGCTTGCTACCACCATGATTACATAGCATCTATTTTTGAGTTGAATTATATTTTCTCTTCTCTGTGTTCGTTCTTTTCTGCCATGCACAGTATATCTCATGTAAGGATCAACAATTTTATTGATGAAAAACAACGTTCATCAGCCAACACCTTGTTCCTTGTTGCATCCTACAACCCAAACATTCTCGTAGAATTTTAGCTGTTGATTCTGTTTCTCTTTTTTTCAAGGATGTCATAATTATACTCCCGTCTAATATTATGTCTCATGTTGTATCAGATAAGTTGGGATTTATGTGTTCTAGCTCCATCCCTTCTCTGAGCTCTGTTTTCAGCTACATCTTTTGCTAAATCCAAAGTGTGCTCAGATTCTGGATCCAAGAATGTACTTTTGCCTTTTTCTGCAGTTGCACGTTAAGGACTCCATAAAACAAACTTGCTCAGCTTCTATTTTTTTATCACAACAAAATTCTACAAAAAATTCAAATTGTGCTTGGATGCTGTCAGCAAATAGCTGCTTTGTTCACCAATATAGATTGCAGATTCACTATTGCCTATTTCTGATGAAGTCCACCCCAAAAAAAACACACAAATATATGTTCCCTTGAAAAATTTTAAATTGTCCTGATATTCTATTTCTCTCATCTTGGTTTTTTTTTTTTCCTTTTTCTTTGTGTTTGCTACAAAATTGCTCAATACCTACATGTCGATTCCATACTTCTGTGAAAATCCTTTAGCTACCAACTCTGCTTTGTATCTGATGTTCTCTCCATCAGAGAATCCACAAAATTCGATGGCTGTATTAAAAACATCATGACCATACCTTTTTGGTGGTTTTCGTTGTCTGTCAGATCTTTTCACAGGTGGTTTTGAGTTCGATTCTGCAGGTTTTGAGTTTGATTCTGATTCAAGTTTTTCTGCAAGAATTCGAACTGGCGATTTGAGTCTGTCATGCACTTGATCTTGATCTCCCTCTGAATCTGGTAACTCTTTTTCATTTTCTGCTTGTTTTTCTTCTGTCGTTGTTGGTAGCTCATAATAGTTTTGGAGAATTTCATAGCCGACTAGATCAATGTCTGTTATGTATTTCGACTCATCAAATTTGACATCTCGAACGACTTTTATCTTGCCATTTTCTGGTACATAGACGCGATAATATGACGAATGTAACTTGAATCCTACCAGAAAACCTTGTTCTGTTTTTTCATCAAGTTTCTTTCTCAGCTTATTTGGTATGTGCATATACACTGCACATCCAAATGTCCGAACATTTGCAAGATTTGGCTTTGACTTCCACCATATCTCATGAGGAGTTTTATCTGGTATTCGAGATTTCAAAATACGATTCTGAAGATAATTCGATATAGCCACTACTTCTGCCCACAACTGTTTTGGTACTTTTGCATGAGCTATCATACACCTTGCAGTTTCCATAAGTGTACGATGTCTTCATTCAGCTATTGCATTGTGCTGAGGTGTGTATGATGCAGTCTTTGTATGTATAATACCTCAATCAGTACAGTAAGCCTTAAATTCGTTGGAAATGTACTCACCTCCACGATCTGTGCGAATTTGTTTCAGCTTATTCCATGTTTGCTTCTCAGCCCAATTCGTATACTCAACACGTTTCTCGAAAGTTTCAAATTTGCTGAAGTCATCAATAAACGTAATGAAGTATTTTGCATCACCCAACAACAATACTCCGAATGATCCACAAATATCTGAATGCACAATTTCCAATACCTTAGTTGCTTTATAAACATCCTTATTGAAAGGTGTTCTAGTCATCTTGACTTTAAGACAAGATTTGTAGGTAGTTCGAATATCTCTACTTTTGATTTCGACTCCTTGAATTCTCTGACTTTTGTTGGCTTGGTACAAGGCTTCCATGTTCATGTGACATAGCCTCTTGTGCCATAGTACATCTGTTGATTCCTGAGTTTGATTGACTTGTTCGATACTTGTTCGAATGTTCAGGTGATACAAATTTTCTTCTCTGTTGCCTTTAGCAACTAGGTTATCAGAATTTTTTTTGAACAGTTTACAAGAGTGCTTTGTGAAGGTTACTGACATGCCTGTATCGACTATCTTAGCTACGGATAGAAGATCTTTGTCAAGAACAGGGACATAGAGAACTTCCTCCAGTTTCTTGTCACCCTGATTCGTGTCTAGCCGTAGTACACCAGTTCCATAGTACACCAGTTCCATCAACTCCAAGTATAGTGAATCTCGAATAGTTCGTCTTCTTGTACTCAGACAAAATTTGTTTCGAGAAAACAAAATGTGAGGTGGCTCCCGAATCAAGTACTACTCAAATTGAATTAGACAAAGAACATAGATCAACACTAACATAAGCTGCTGAGTTCCTTGTTGTCTTGTCTTCTGCTGCTCTGGAGCATTCTGGTTTGTCTTCAACATAGTTTGAATCTGAAAATTCACTTTGATTTCGCTCCTTTTTGTTTCTGGGATAACAGTCTACTGCTGCATGACCCCGTTTATGACAATGAATGCATTCAATCTTTGAATTTAACCATCACTTTTCTTCTGTGTAACTTGATCTTCTACATCTGTTGCAGATCTTCTTATCACCAGAATTCTTCTGTTGTTTACCAGATTGTTGTTCATTTGTCTTAGACCCATTATTCTTAGACGACTCTCTCTTAAACTTAGACTTCTTAGAAGATTTATTCTTCTGAGTAGCACTACATGCAAATTCATGCAGTGCGTTGGCGTGGGAGAAACACAGTTCTCTCACGAGTAATAGTCTCGCTTTACTAGCGGCCGGTTGGATCTAAAGATCCTAGACAGAATTGTCTTCGCACGCAGGTGAACATATGTTCTATAATTTGGTCTTGATTGCTTACTAGCAAACTGCTACACTATATGTGTGCTCTGTCATCTAGTGTCAAGTATCATCCAGCAAGATTAGAGTGATTAAGCATCTATAACTAATCTAAAAATTACAAGAGTGGCAAATTAGCCACGACCTAAAGTGTATCTGCTGACGTCATGCCATCATATCAGACATCTGTACTTCTGAGTACTTGCATGATTTCGCTGGTACTCTTTGGAGCGTGAAGGGCAGGAGAAGTTTTCACGACGTTGGTTTCGTTTCCACCGTTGGTTTCCTTTCCATCGTTGGTTTTCGTTTCCATCGTTGGTTTCGTTTCCGTTGTCTGCCTTTTTCTCGTACTGGACCGCAAAAGATTCTTGTTCGTGAATCTTTTGTGTTCGCGAACCGTTCGTTTTTGTCTCCTTTGACTTTTGTGTTCGCGAACCGTTCGTCTTCGTGTTTTGCATCAGGCGGAAGATTGAAAGCTAGCAAGGCTTTGTAGCTAGAAATGTTTTGTTTCTTCAGCTCTCTCTCAAAGCATGATAGCTTACGATCCTGAGACTGCTCCTCTATCTCTCAAGGAGTCCTTTGTCTAGGGCTTTGGTGAAGATGTCAGCAACCATGTCTTCCGTTCCAATGAAGGTGGTCTGCAGTATCTTCTTTTCAATTAGATCCCTGATCAAATGGTACTTGATCGCAATGTGTTTCATTCTCGAATGGAACACGGGATCCTTCATCAGATGTATTGCAGAGGTGTTGTCCATCTGCAAGACCAGAGGCTCATTTCTTGTTTCGCCCAATTCGTCCAGGAACAGCCTTAGCCAGATTATCTCGTTGGCCATCCTTGCTGCTGCAACATATTCTGCCTCGCAAGACGACTGGGCCACGATGGTCTGCTTCTTGCTAACCCAGAGGACTGCTGCTCCTGATGCGATGGTGCATCCTCCTGAGACTCTTTTACAGTCGTCCTTGAGGGATGCCCAGCTAGCATCACTGTAGGAAAGCATTCTGAAACCTGCATTACGACAATAGCACAATCCATAATCCCTCGTTAATTGAAGATATTGCAAAATTCGTTTTGCAATCTTCCAATGTGTCGAGCCTGGATTCGTGCAAAATTGGCTATTCTTGAATACTGCATAAGCAATATCAGGACTTGTGTTGTCTGCAAGGTACATCAGTGATCCTATCAGCTTCTTGTAAGGTGTGAGCTGCATCTGTTCTCTCTCTTTCTCAGTCTTCGGACAGTCATCATTTGTCAGCACCATCCCTGCGAGCATTGGAGTGTTCTCCCTCATTGTCTCTTTCAATTTGTAAGCCTGGGTAACACCTAGCTTCTCCCAGATCCACAATCTTGGAATGTTTCAAGATGTTTGTCTTCACTTTAGCGAAAGCACATACCTCTGAAGTCCCATCACATTCGTGATTTAATCTCGAAGGGAGAGCTCAGTTCAATAGCATCCTATAAATGAGTAAAGGTATTATATTTAGAATGAAAGATAATAATACAATCTCAATCTCAAACTCTGTTGAATTTACTGTAGTCATCAATGAAGGTTATATAATATTTTGAACCTCCTACTGAGATCACATTGAATGGTCCGTAGATGTCAGAATGCACTAACTCCAGAATCTTGGTCGTTTTGTAGGAGTCTTTGATGAATGGAGTGCGTGACATCTTGCCTTTCAAACATGCATCATAGGTGGTCGAACTGGTTGCATTCGAGATGCTGACCCCTGTTATCGCTCCATGATGGCTTGCTTGGTAAAGTGTCATTGAGTTCATGTGGCAGAGTCTTCTGTGCCACAGAGTGTCTGGCGAGTCATCATGAGTCTGATGCATCTAATCTGTGGGTAGGCATACCTTCAGATGATATAGGTTTCTTTTCCTTCTGCCTTGAGCGATCAGTGTACTGGTACTAGCGTCAATCACGCTACATGTGTCGTCAGAAAACGTCACGCACATCTCTGCATCTGCTATTCTTGCTACAGAAAGCAAGTCTTGTTGCAGAGTAGTACAAATAGAACGTCTTTGAGTCGCCTGTCTCTGCCGTTGGTGTTGAGCCATAGTGAACCAATACCGTTCACTTGATGTCTAGATCCATCTCCAAGAACTATGAATCTTGAAAGATTTGCACTTCTGAAATTAGACATTATTCGTCTTGATGTCACGAAGTGTGAGGTGGCTCATGAGTCTAGAATCACCTCATGTGTGTTAGATGTTGACGCTGCACATACGTCTTCACAAATATAGGCGGTCGAACAGTTTTTGTTCGTTCTTTCTTTGCCCATCTTTGAGCTCTTGGGCTCTTCAACATAGGATAAACTGTTGTTGTTCTCTTGTTTGTTCTACGCTGATTTGTTTCTTGGGTTCTGACGGCAATCCACGGCTGCATGACCCTTCTTGTGGCAATAAATACACTCAATCTTGGGATTGAGCCAGCATGTATCTATTGTATGCCCGTCTCTTCTGCATCTCATGCAAGTCTTCTTGTCTGCACCTTGTTGATTCGACCTCTCTTTGCTCTTCCAGTTGCTTTTGCTTGTTCCTCTGCTTGTTGATCACGATCCTGACTCTGATTCGACTCCCTCTTAGGCTTAAATTGTTTCTTGGATTTTTCTTTGTTGTCGTAGAGGGCCTGGTCAGAACCATCCTTATTGTTGAATTTCACACGTGTGGATTGTCCACTACATGTACTTGTGATCTCCTAAGGTGTGTAGATGCACCAAGATCAAGACTAGATTGAGATTCAAGATCTATCTTTGATTCTATGGCAAAAACACACTACTACATGCATTCAATCCCTTCCAACTCACACTCACACGTGTGGGAAGTATTCAAAAAATAATCTAAGTAAAAACAAGCTGCTCTCCTCGGGTAGAGAGAGAAAAAGCATCATGAGCTCTCGTGTAGAGAGAGAAAGCTAGAAATCCAATAACTCACAAAATCCATAAAATCACCAGATCAATTAGCTTCAAAATGAGGAGTACAATGATACTAGTAGATCCACGAGCTATCACTATGCTCAACTATGATTGGACCATACTTTGTCACATCTTGATCCTATTGGACCATTGATCCATGCACCTCTTAGTTCTATTGGACTATATTCAAGCACACCTCAATTTCCTATTGGACCTCACAAGGTTCCGCCTCTAAATCCTATTGGACCTCTTGAAATTCACAAAACAAAAGCTTTACACTTGTCTACACTCTAATTGGCACGTGTTTAGCCTCTTACTCTATTTTGGCTCAATAGTGACATTACAAGTGGAAATGCATAATTTGCCATCTATGCCAAATTTATTACTATCAACATCCTACACCTAGATGCTTGATGTAAAAAACATAAGACCCCTATATCTAACATAGATAATCTTTTTCAATTCTTCACACTCCTCCTAAAAACTTATCTATGAAGATTTGAGCATTGATCTTGATATAACTCCAAGATTAGATCTATGCTTGATGAAAGCACTTTTGCTCAAAGGCTTGGTGAGTAGATCGGCAATACAAGAGGACGAGTTGACATGCTCCAAATAGATTTCTCCTCCAATAAGCTTTTCTCTCAAAAATGGTGTGCCACTTCTATGTGCTTGCTTCTTGCATGAAATATGAGATTATTGGCAAGAGCTTGGGCCGAGATGTTATCACACTTGATCATTGGTAGATCATCCTCCTTGATGCACTTTAGCTCCATTAATAACCTCTTGATCCAAAGCACTTCTTTGGTAGTTGTAGTGAGTGCTTTGTACTCGGCCTCACATGAAGAGAGAGAGATATAGTATCTTGCTTTTTGGAAAGCCAAGATATTAGATTGCCTCCAAGAAAGATAGTGTATGCACTAATAGACTTTCGATCCATCTTGTCACTTGCAAAGTCCGAATCCGAGTAGCCAATAATGGATAGACCTTCACTTTTATAGAGTAGACCATAATCACAAGATGAAGATACATATCTTAGAATCCTCTTGGCCATCTTCCAATGATGGATCTTAGGATCTTGCATAAATTGACTCAATTTGTGCACACAAAAACTTAGATCGGGCCTAGTAATAGTAAGCCAAATCAAGGAGCCTACAAGACTCCTAAAAAGTGTGATGTCCTCAAAGGATCTTTCATCACCTTTATTAGGATCTTTTACAATTTGCTCCATTGGAGTATCTATGCTCTTAGAATTTTCCATATGGAATTTTTTTAACATTGAGTGAGCATATCTAGATTGGCATATAAAGACATGATTTTCATAAAAATCAATTTCTAGGCCTAGGATGTAATGCATCTCTCCTAGATCTTGCATTTTAAACTCACATCCAAGTGCTAGCTTGGTTTCATCAACTTGCTTGATACAACTTCTACAAAGAATAATGTCATCAACATAAATTAGAAGAATGACAATATCGCTATCAACAAACTTTAGATACATGGAAGGATCATAGTCACTAAGAGTAAATCCTAGTGAGATAAGAAAAGAATTAAGTCTTGAATACCATGATCTTGGTGCTTGCTTGAGTCCATAAAGACTTTTGAAGAGCAAGCACACTTTGGACTCATCCTTGATGAATCCTTGAGGTTGTTCCATATAGATCTCCTCCTCAATATAACCATTTAGAAAAACATTGGATGCATCTAATTGGAACACCTTCCACTTGAAAAAACAAGCAAGAGAAATAGGAATTCTTATTGCCACCATCTTTGCAACGGGTGCAAAGGTCTCCTCATAATCAAGACCATGGATTTGAGCAAATCCTTTGGAACATAATCTTGAGGTATGTGTTTTGTCTTTGAATGGAAGACAAGATCCTGGGACAAATAGATGGCACTCTTAGAGTCCATCAACATTGTGTTTGCCTAAATCAACCCTAGAGCATCACCAGAATTGATGGTCGTGGCAGCGACAGCAGCAGGAGGACTTGATAGTACTGTTCTTGGTTGGCGTGGAATTGGACACTAGAAGAGAAGTAGGAGTGGTATCAATAGAAAAAATGGGGATGGAGACAGAAACAGATGTGCTTGTTGGATGGAGGATCCACAAGCTCCCAAGTATTGTTGGTGATCAATGCATCATACTCTTGCTTCATGGCATCATACCACTCCTTGGTATTGAGTGCCTCTTGTACATTCTTTGGCTCTTCATGAGAGACATAAAAAACATAATTAGTGGAATCAAGATCCACTTGTTTGCCTTTGTCAACATATGAGAGCCTCTTAGGCTCGGATCTATCTCTCATGGATCTTCTTGGTGAAAAAATCCGAGGAGAGTCTTCTTTAAATCTCGACCCCATCACATCATGATTGTCTTCAAAATCAATAATTGATGATGCATCCATAGATTTCTTGATCTCGGCTGTTGATCTTCATGAAAGACAACATATCTACTTTCAAAAACTTGAGAAGTAGAGAGTATAAAGACTCTATAGGCCTTCTTGGTGGATGAGTATCCAACCATGATCCCTTTGCATGCACTAGGATCTTCCTTCTTCCTTGTTTCCAAGGGAATATGGACAAAGCATAAGCATCCAAAAACTCTAAGGTGTTCAACCTTAGGCTTCTTCAAAAAAAAGATTTCATATGGTGACTTTCCTCCAAGAGCTATATGTGGGAGCCTATTGCAAAGATAATTTGCACAATTAATGGCTTCTCCCCAAAAATCTTTGGGCAAAGATGCCTCAATTCTCATAGATTTTGCACATGCACATAGAGATCTATTCTTTCTCTCGGCCACTCCATTTTGAGATGGAGAGTAGGCCCAAGAGAACTCTCTTTTAATGCCTACAAGCTCACAAAAATCTTGAAATTTATTGGAGAATATTCACCACCTCCATCACTTCTAACAGCTTTAATCTTGAATGAGAATTGCTTCTCTACATAAGCTTTGAGAATAATGAAATGATCAAACACCATAGATTTAGAAGCAAGAAGATATATCCAAGTGAATCTTGTGTAATCATCAATGAAAGTAACAAAACAAGTGGCTCCTCCCTTGCTTGTAGTTGATGAGAAATGAACATCCGAGTGGATTAACTCCAAAGGATGCTTGCTTTTGATAGAAGATCTTGTAAATGGCTTTTTGTGAGATTTAGCAATAGCACAAGCCTCACAAGGCTTGATCTTCTTGGAGAGTGACTTTGGCAAGCCAATAGCTTTGGCTTCTTTGATCATAGAGAGCATGGATTTGTAGTTGGGATGTCCCAACCTCCTATGCCATAATTCCTCCATAGAGAGCTTGTTCACAAGAGCAACATTACAAGCATTCACATACTCATTTGGATCTAGTTTATAGATGCCACCAAATCTAGATCCTAATGCAAGTATCTCATCATTCTTCTTGATAGTGCAAGTATCAACATTGAATTTTACATCAAGGCCATTATCAAGCAATTGGCCAACACTAATAAGATTCTTGGTAAGCTTAGGTACATAAAGAACTTTAGAGGATGCAAGCTTCAAGGGAATGTTCCCTATGCCTTCAATAGGACATTCAAAATCATTTACAGTGTATATTGATTTCTTGACTCCATCATAAAGTGCAATAGAAGAGAAAGAGTCCTTGGAGCTACACATATGTGAAGAGGCTCCGCTATCAATATACCATAGGCCGTCCTTCTTGAAAGGAGTAGATGAGAAACTAGAGACCATAAGAGATCCCTCTCCATCACTTGCAATAGTGTTTTGGGACGGTTTCGTCCACTGCACTCCCTTATTGTGTTCTTAATGCTCATACTCTATTGGAGGTCTTGGGGGACGTTTTATTGGAGAACCAACATGATCTCCCTCAATTCATGCATAAATCTTTTTAGTAAAAAGTTCACGAAATCAGAAAGCAAGTGTAATGGAAAAGAGGTAGAGAAAAAAACAAAAGTGTTTGAGGTTTTTGGTATATTGATGATATATCGGCAGATTAGACAAGTATTTAATGAAAGCGTGTCCTTTCTTTTGAAGGTACAAACTCAACAATAAAGTATCTAGTCCTAAAAAACAAAAATAAATAGATAAATGAAAATAAATAAAATACACAAATGCTTCGTTCAGTTCGCAAAAGTTCAGCTCGATATATAATTATGATTATTGAACTGCGAAAATAAATAATATACACAATCTATGAAACAATGTATATGATGTTTGGTAGCGAAGACTGTCGCTTTTTTTGTTAAAACAAATGAGCGAAAAATGATATGAGTGAAAAATGTGAAGGTTCATTGTGTCGCACTTTTTGCTTTTCAAAATGGTAAATCGAACAACGTAACAAATTCCAAAATAGTGTCGCATTTTTCGCAAACTACCATGGAAATTATAAACGTGAAGATGTCAGATTTTTCGCATATTTTCAATATGATGTCGACATGGAAACATGATGGAAACGAAGGAACGTAACAAAATGATATGCAACATACTAGCGAAATATGTTTTTTCGCAAATTTCCCAAAAGTAAAGAATGGAACGAAAGTATTGGGTTTTTCGCGAACTATAAATAACAATCTGGATGATATGTGAAATGTCTGGATGAAGTATTTTTTTTTCGTTGCAACATATGGGCAAAAAATGCAAAGGTTCAAGTGTTGCAAATTTTGCTTTCCCAAAATGGTGAATTTACTAACATAGCATATCCTAGAATGGTGTCGCAGTTTTTGAAAGAGAATATAGTAACTTATTCATGAAACGAAGGTCAGGTTTTTTTAGGTATTTCTCATATACTAGAAACCACATGAAATGATGGTAAAAATACATATGCACAGCGTCGGCATATTCGCAAAAATGGAGCGGAAAGTATTAATGTAGCGAAGTGGACGCCTTTTTTGCATATGTTTTGAAGGTGAAGGATTGACCAAAAGTGTCGGTTTTTTTTTAAAAACTGGAAATAACAAATTGGATGAAATGTGATCAGTGTCACAATTTTTGCATAGTTCGCAAATTTCACAAAAAACGAACTTGCCATATTCATCAGAAATTAGTCATAGTAGCGCTTCACTCTTGAGCCATTTACTCGAGTATCAAGTAAATGTCCTTCAAGATCGGCTAACTGAAGTGATCCATTGTTAAAAACTTCTATGACTTTGTAAGGTCCCATCCATCTGGTATGTAATTTCCCAGGAAACAACATGTGTCTGTTATCATACAGAAGCACGTAGTCCCCTCGTTTCATTTTATTTTTTTAATAGATTGATCGAAAATTTCTTTATTTTTATTCTGAACTTGTTCAGTCTTGATTAATGAAAGCCGACGATCCTCCTCCAGTTGCGTCAAAGCTATCATCCGCTCTCGAAGACTATCGTGTTCATCCATTCGCTCTTCATTACTAATGTGAAATGTCGGAACTTCAAATTCTATTGGTAATATGGGATGCATTCCATACACAAGATAGTATGGAGTCTGCCTAGTTGTGATCTTTTCGGCAGTTCTATATGCCCATAAGATAGATGGTAACTTCTGATCCGATTATATGTAGTGGTTTGGCAATGTGTAATGGAGAAATATCACAACATAGCCTTGATGGTCTGATTAAGAAATGGGTTTCCCTGTCACTAACGAGTTCTAAGGGACATCCATAACGTGTGATAATGTTTTGGAATAGAAACTTTGCTACAGTCTTAGCATCGTTTATAACTATGGCTTCGGCCTCTACCATCCTGGTAGCATAGTCCGTAGCAACAAGAATGTAACGTTGACGAGTTTTACGAGTGATCGGTCTGATAGGCCCTACAAAATCTATCCCCCACTTCTCAAAAGGTGCTAAGGAAATTATTGGAGTAAGTGGCCAATGTGTCACGAAGCTGGGTTTCCCCATCCTCTGACATGCATCACATTTTTGAATGAATAATTTAACATCTCTATAGACGGTAGGCCACCAATACTTATCATTAAAGATCTTTTTTGCAGTATTTTTAAGAGCATAGTGGCCCCCCGAATCTTCCTCATGTAATGCACTTATTACAGTGGTCATCTCAGTGGCTTCTAAACATCGACGAAGATTATCGTCGGCTTCTAATTTATACAATACTTTATTTATAATCATATAAGGTCCTACTTTTGAAAGAAAAACCGTTTTTTGCTGTCTATTAAAATGATCAAGATAAATCCGGTCTTGTAAAAAGTTAATAACGTCCATATAGATTGATGTTTTCGATTGAATACGCATTATATGCTCGTCCGGAAATTCATAAAAACTGGGATCAAACTGATTTTTCGTTTGGAGGCGGGATATACAATCAGCATTTTGATGATCCTTGCCTCTTCTTGATTCTACTCAACAGACTTTTTAAATAAGCTTGTTAAAGGAGTTACTACTATGGCATAATCCTTAACTATCCTACGATAATATCCTACGTGTCCTAGAAATCCTCTAAGCTCTCATAAATTGGTTGGTTCTAATAACTCTAAAATCATTTTTACTTTTCCGATGTTGGCTTGAATGTCATCCTTCGAAATTTTATGTCCTAACAAGATGCTTCCCTCATCCCTAAATAACACTTGGCCGGATGCAATTTAAGAGATGTCTCTTGACATCTCCTCAATGTCTTCTCTAATGTGTCTAAATGATCTTTAGTTGATGAATAGACACATAAGTCGTCCATGAAAATTTCTAAAAACTTCCGTAAATTTTTTTGAAAAATGTTCATCATCATATGTTGGAATGTGGCAGGTGCATTGCAAAGACCAAAGGGCATTCGCATATATGCGTACGTCCCCCAATCAATGGTAAAAGTGGTCTTGGATCTATCTTCCTCCTTAATGAAAACTTGATTATAACCTGAGAATCTGTCTAAAAAACTATAACGTTCATGACCAGCTACCTGGTCAAGAATAGTATCTGTATAAGGCAGAGGATGATAATCCTTTGTTTTGACAACATTTACTTTCTTAAAATCTTGGCAAACTCTAATCTTGCCCATCTTCTTCTTAGGTATTATAACTATTGGTGACACCCACTCACTACTTAGAACATGATATATAATATCCGCTCTAAGACATCTATCTAATTCGTCTTTAACTAACAAGGAGTACTTTGGATTTAATCTATATTGGCGCTGCCTAACAGGTATTGTTCGCTGAATAAGATCTATTCTATGTTCTCCCCATTTAACTAGTATTCTTGTTAAATCATCCATCGACCAAGCAAATACGTTTGGATATTTCTTAAGTAATATATACTCTTCACGTTCCTGGTTTGATTGGTGTTTATATAAATTCAAAATAGTACATTTATTAATTTCTATTTCTACATAATCTGTCTTATCTACCATACCTTTGGTCAGGCTTGCTCTGGTTCCAGCCAGAATTTCCCTCAACTCGGATGATATCGAAATTTTCTCATCCTTTCAATCTCATAGCATTCTATAAAATTGATTCGAAATTCAGTAGGTCCGGCTATCTCCTCACCCCATCTCAAAAGGTGACTCCCTATTGGACTGTCTGTGAGTGTTTGGAAAAAATATTTGTTTGGTAGACCAATTTATAATAGCATTTGCCTGATATAGCCATGGCCTTCCAAATAATATTGAATATGGTGGTGTATCTACTGGGTTTATGACAAAGAAATTCGTAACGAAATTATGATTGTACTTATCAATCATTAAGAGTTATTGATTGCTTAATCCAAAGATCTATCAAGTTCTAGGTGTTAGATCTTGATCTAGATGCTTTATACTATGATTTAAGCAAGAGCAATGGATCAAATGATTAAAAACTTGGATGAGTGGCCTCACACGTGTGGAGGATAGTACTTGTACGGCCCGTTTACAGACAGTAAAGTACTCAAGCTTATAAATGCATTTCAATCACAAAAACACAAGACAAATGTGGAAAATGCAAGCAAGACTAGAAATTGCCAATGTCACGTCAACTTCTCATTGATTTGGTTGATCCCTTTATAGATCAAGTAAATCCACGAGCTGTGTACTATCTAGCAAGCTTTCACATGTGTGAAGAGTTCCTAGTCATCCATATCCACCAATGGGAGCCATATGTGCTCATTTCACAAAGTTGACTATTCTCTTTGGCTAGAAAACAAAAAGCTAGTTTTCCACATTTATAGGTATATTTCTTATAGAATAGGATCTAATGGAATCTTCCTATCTTATCATCTAGAAGCTTATCCACATGTGTGAATGGTATCTTGACATGTGTGAGTAATAACTCATTCACATGGAAGTCCAATCTATTTACATAAAGTTTGACCAATTTGACCAATTTCAAGATTCTACTCAAAAGTCAATTTCTCACTAGTGTAGATCTAGCTAAAATCAATCTAACTTTATAAAAGTGACTTATGTACATTCTTTCACACGTGGGAACAGACTCTACACGTGTGAGATCCTATCAAGATCAATTATCTTAAGATCTACAAAGTACATCAAGTTGGTGTTAGAAACCAATGATAAACTTGTTACTGGTTATGATTTATTGTTGACAGCTGTTACCAACTGTAAGTAGCTGTAGGCTAGTATATAGTCAACTACTAGTTTTCTCTCTCTATATATTCAGGATTTATTGTACTCTCTTTCAGTTAGTGTAGTAGTGTGATGGTGTGTTCTTCCTCTTTCTCTTGGTGATTGCTTATTGATTGATAGTGCTCATCAGATTATTGACATGGTATCAGAGCCAAATAGTCCAGCGTGTCTGATCAGTGGATACAGCTTGTCATAGGTGTGCAAAAAGTACAAAAAGGACTAAGAGTGGATCCTAATCTGATCCTCAAGAGGGATTGGTTGTCAGATTACTTGATCTATCAATCTACTTGAGATTAAGATCAATCTAGATCAATTCTAGACACAAAATCCTAACAAGAACAATCATTAATTGAAGGTAGGTGTACTTTCTTGTTTTCCACGTGTGAAACCATGTCTTAGTATGGACTCCAACCTGAAAATCCAGTACACATTGATAGAACCTCAAAAAAATCAAAACAAATGTAGACAAATGGAGAGAATCACTCAAAATTGCTTCCAAAACCAAGATTGGTGTCTCACAATGATTATGGCCAAATGTGGCTCTATATATACAATAAGTGGAAGCTCGTGGTACTGATCACCTCTCTGATCCCACATGTGTGATGGTGCTTTGTCATATGATGATTCATCATGCAAAATTGACACTTGGACAAAACCTCCTATTTTGAGCACTTTTGGTCCATTTTCCTTTTATATGGAGATCTAATTGGAAATCTTCTAGAAGTCAAAATTTGCCTAATTCAGCTTATTCCACATGTGTGAGCTGTCCTCTACACATGGGATATGACACCTAACCAAAGGATGTGGCTCATGCAATCAATAGATTGATGCCATGTGTCATATGTCTAGAAAACTAGTTTTTGGCCATTTTAGCCACTAGAACTTGAATTAAATCATATGTACAACATATATGATTATGGTACATGACAAGTACACTAGTTTCACACGCGGGAACAGGATCCACACATGTGTGTTTATCTATATACAAGATTTTTGGCCTCTACCAAGCTTATTTTTGCATTTTTCACAACAGGCTCCGCAATAAAGTGACAAAGTCCTTCACAGGAGGTGAAAGCTTGGAGAGGCAAAAGTTGAAAGAAATCCTTCCTTGGTGCATTTTACAGGTTTTTGGAGCTCAGAATCATCAGTGGGAAACAAAGACACAGTCCCGGAGGCATTAGAAAGGCCAGGGTAGCATCAGACAGATTGAAAATCTGTTGAGTGGGGAGATTTCTACAATATTTTCCAATTTTTTGTGGAAAGTGCAAGTTTTCAAGAAGTTTCAATCAAAAACTTGCTCAATAAACTTGTGGGAACATTTTGTGCTATCAAAAGTTTAGCAATACTGCTACTGGTAGTTTGGAACTGTTTATAATTCATTTGGTGGAGATTTGATCCATTTTTTGCAATTTTTGTGCATTTTTGCTTGAAGTAGCCTTATAACAGAATATCAAAGTTTTTTAAGCTTCATTTTCAGTAATGATGACTTTTGAATGTGGCTAGACTCAAGTACAAGTCGATTCAGTGTGGATTTCTGCTCAAAATCGCATTTTTTGGTGAAGATTTGGCTTAGAAACGATGATTTTTGCTTAGAAATAGGCTTTCTACTCTGACTTAGTCTCTGCACTGCTCACCAGAAGGCTCTAATACGGCTCGAAACGCGGCAAGAGGCCCCGAAACGCCAGTTCCATGACTCAAAATGCCAATTTTATGATCCGAAACGCCGCTACACTAGTCCGAAACGCCAAGGCAGTGACCCGAAACGCCTGTCTCCTGTCCCGAAACGCGCGACCAACAGCCCGAAACGTCTATATTGCCTCCAAGTCCATGCACTAAATGCCTCTAAAACTTAGTGTATTGGAGGGTCTTCAAGCCGCTGAAGACTGAACGCTCGCCAGTAGTTGTCTGCCGGTGTCAATGAGAAAAAGTCAGATCAATCTGGACTGTCCATGAATCCCAGATCAACGGCTCAGATCAATTGAAGAATCTCCTTTTCAAATTTTATTTCAGATTGAAGGGTCCCACAGGTGCCCCTAGTATTTGGGACTGGCCCATTCTTTCTAAGGGCTCTGTCCACTGTGGTTTTTTGCATATAAGCAGAAAATAGCGTGATGTTTTGACCTAGCTGGAGAGACTGTTTTTGAGATCTGATTAGACAGGAGCTATGTTGGTACAAAGGGCTACGCGCTGATATAAAAATCTCTGAAATCGTGCAAGACGGAGGAAATTTCCAAAAATGGCAGTTTGGCAATAATTGCCATTTTTCAGGCTTAAGGACAGTTGTGAGCCATTCTAAGGCCAAAATCTTCAATTTGGCATAACTTTCAATCCATAGCTTGGATTGGAAAGTGGTCACAGATGTCATTTGTCAATTTTGTAGCAAATTTTTCATTTTTGCAATCATTTTTGCAATCCAGAGTCATCTAGCTACAGTTATGGCAATGCTAAGTGAAAGCATTTTCAATGAGTCAAGCAAATTGGAAGGAGCCGGCAACTATGCAGTTTGGAAATTCAAACTGAAGAACATTCTAATGGAAAAGGAGCTATAGGAGATCGTGATAGGTGAGGAGACAAGGCCAGTGATTGAAGAAGATCAGCAGGCATTTGATAGGAGGAAACAGAAAGCACAGAATGTCATCAACTTGTCAGTTAGAGATGCTATCATTCCCTACATTTCGGATTCCGAAGGACCGAAAGAAGCATGGGATACGTTGAAGGCATTGTTTGAGACCACAAACACATCTCGAGTGCTATTCCTGAAGATAAAGCTGCACACATTACGGATGGATGATGGTGCAACTATTGCTGATCACCTATTGAAGGTAAAGGAGATCCGTGATCAACTAACTGCCGTTGGAGAGCGAGTACAGGATCGCGAGATCGTTCAATTGACATTGAATAGCTTGTCACATCAGATGTTTGTAACAAGCATTGCCACATGGGAGAATCTTCCAACCTATGAAGAGCTAGGTGGATTACTTTTGTAGGAAGAGCAACGTCAAGAGAACTTGAATCATCATAACAGGAGCTATGACCAAGCTCTTGCAGTTAGAGGACGAGGTGGAAGATTTGGCCGTGGAAGGTATCAATTGAGAGGAGGAAACTCAAGCCGAGGATCATTTCAACAATTTTATGAGCAAGCCAATGATAGTCCGAATCGAGGCAATTGGAATCAAGGCCGAGGTCAAGGATGTGGCTATTCCAGGCAAAATAAACCTGAAAATTGTAGGTACTGCAACAAACCTGGCCATTGGGAGCGTGAATGCTTCAAGAAACAGGAGGAGATAGCACAAAGAAAAGGCAAATGGCAAATGGGCAATTATGCTGATCAACATCAATTTGATGATGATTATTACGAAGACAACTATGCTGATGAACATCAATACGATGATGATCAATATGAAAATGACACAGGTGAAAGCTCAAACTTGTTCACTATGGCTCTCATGACAAGTGACAAAGCCAAGGATACCTGGTACATTGACAGTGGAGCGTCCAAGCACATGACTTCGAGAAAGGAGTGGTTTTCAGAATTCAACAAAATCTACAATGGCGATGAAGTTGGACAAGTTGATGGCCTATTGCTATCTGTGAAAGGATTTGGAGTGTACCAGTGAAGCTAGCCAACGGGATGATAAAGCGAATAAGCAATGTGCAATATGTACTTGGTTTGGCTAATAATCTACTATCAGTTGGGACAATGGCTGATCAACAACTCAAGGTTGAGTTTGATAGCGACAAATGTCTCGTCAAGGACATCAAGAATCACTACAAAGTGATTGCTACAAGAGCTAGAGTCAACGAGAATCGACTCTACAAATTGAATGCGAGATCTTTTACTCAAGCTATGGTAAGCACCGTTGATAGTCGAAGTGATCTTTGGCATCAACAATTTGGTCATATCAGTGCTGTAAGTTTACAGATTCTAAAAAGAGGTAATCTAGTTATTGGATTGCCTGGTATTTCTTTTGAAGGAAAAATCTATGAAGGTTTCATTTTGGGAAAACAACATAGAGAGAGGTTTCCCAAAAGTGGAGCAAGGAGAGCCAGTGGCATCCTAGATCTTGTCCATAGTGATCTATGTGGACCAATGCAAACTAGATCTCTTAGTAGATGCTATTACTTTATTACCTTTATTGATGATTATAGCATATGCATTTGGATTTATTTCATAAGCAAGAAATCAGATGCTTTTGCTAAGTTCAGGGAATTCAAGGCATTAGTTGAAAAGCAAACAGGATGTTACATCAAGACTTTGAGATCTGATGGAGGTGGTGAGTACTTTTCCACATAATTTATTGATTTTTGCAAAGATCAAGGGATCAAGAGGCAAACTACAACACCTCATTCACCGCAGCAAAATGGAGCTGCAGAGCGAAAGAATAAATCCATTGCTGAGATGGCCAGGGCAATGTTCAAAAGCAAGGGCCAAACACCTTTTGGACAGAAGCTTGCAGCACAGCTACGCACATCCTGAATCGGTGTCCTACGAAATCTGTGGAAGGTAAGACACTCATGAAGCTTTTACTGGAAAGAAACCTAATATTTCTCATTTGAGAGTACTTGGTTGTGAGGTTTATGCTCATATTCCTGATGAGAAACGAATAAAATTGGATGCAAAAGTTGTCAAGTGTATTTTTCTTGGATATGATGAGAAGGCCAAGGCATACAAGATGTATGATACAAATGCACAGAAGCTTGTGATTTTTAGGGATGCTACATTTGACGATATGAGTCAAGGTGAACAATCTGAAGAAATCACTGAACTGTTTGATGAGGGAGCAAAAGTACAAGTCAAGAAGGAAGTGGATCTTGATGTAGAAGATCCAATGGAAAAAGTCAAGTTCGATGCTGAAATTCCCAAGAGAGTACCTAAGTGGTACTTATCAGTTACAAGTGAGGGTAAGAAGGGAAATACTCCAGAATCTAGCAAACAAGGAGAAGGTCAAGCAGAAATAGAAAACCTCTTGCAAGGTTAGAGATGAATCTAGCCCTAATGGGTTCCATGCTCAAGGCTCAGAAACCAAAAATATTTCATGAAACAAAGGAACACAAGGAGTGGCGTGCAGCTATGGAAACAAAAATGGAGACCATATCAAAAAATAGGACGCGGAACTTGGTTGAGCTACCTGTGGTAAGACGCCTATCACTTGCAAATGGATTTATAAGATCAAATACATAACGGATGGGCAACTCAACAAGTACAAAACACAGTTGGTGTCAAGAGGATTTGAGTAGTAGAAAGGTATTGATTCTAAGATGGTAACTATACGTTCTATCATTGCTATTTCTACTTTCTATGGTTGGAAGATCCAGCAAATGGATGTTAAATCTACTTTTCTTAATGGAGTGCGGATGAAGAGGTGTAGTTAGTACAACCTCAAGGATTTGTTGAGCCAGGTAGAGAGCATCTTGTGTGTCAGCTCAACAAAGCTATCTATGGACTGAAGCAAGCACCACGGGCATGGTACTCTTGCATTGATGAACACTTCAAGCAAAGCAGAATGGTAAAGAGTACATTCTAAGGCAAGATTCAAATATAGTGTTCATTGTTTTGTACGTGGACAAGAAGTAATGAGAGCTTAATTGATGAAATCGAATCAGATCTTTCCAATGCTTTTGATATGAGCGATCTAGGATTGATGCACTATTGTCTTGGCATTGAAGTATGGCAAAAGGAAGAGGTTGTCTTTCTTACACAAAGCAAGTATGCACAAGATTTGCTTTATAAGTTCAATATGCAGGATTGTAAGCCTTTGAGTACACTGATGGATGTCAACATGAAGCTTACTACATATGATGAATCTGAGAAAGTAGATGCTTACCTGTACAGGCAGCTGGTGGGTAGTTTGATCTATTTGACACACACAAGGCCTGATATTTCTTATGTTGTTGGTGTTGTTAGTCAATTTATGCAAAATCCTAGTCAAGCACACTGGAAGTCTGCTAAACATATTCTCAGGTACATTCGAGGGACTTTGGAATTTGGTTTGAAGTATGATCAGTCTGAAGCGCCAATGTTGGTAGGTTACACAGATGCTGATTGGGCAGGTAATATTGATGATAGAAGATCTAACAGTGGTCATACAATCAGTTATGGTACAACTGCAGTTTCATGGAGCAGCAAAAAGCAACCTACATTAGTCTTATCTTCGACGGAAGCTGAATATCGTGCACTCCGCAATGCTACACAGGAAGCGGTATGTCTACAAAGAATGCTTGTTGATTAGGTCAACCACAGGTGGATGCGACTACTATTTCTTGCGACAACCAAAGCTGCATTCACCTTGCTAAAAATACAGTTCTACATGTTCGAACTAAGCACATTGAAATACATTATCACTTTGCTTGAGAGAAAATACTTGACGGAGCCGTTGATTTTGTTTTTTGTGAATCTGAAGATCAAATGGTAGATATTTTTACTAAGCCATTAGATAGATATAAATAAAAGTTTTGTAATTTATTAAGAATAGAAGAATCAATTTTATCATTGAGAGAGAGTGTTAGAAACCAATGATAAACTTGTTACTGGTTATGATTTACTGTTAACAGCTGTTACCAACTGTAAGTAACTGTAGGCTAGTATATAGTCAACTACTAGTTTTCTCTCTCTATATATATTCAGGGTTTATTGTACTCTCTTTCAGTTAGTGTAGTAGTGTGATGGTGTGTTCTTCCTCTTTCTCTTGGTGATTGCTTATGGTGATTGATTGATAGTGCTCATCAGATTATTGACAGTTGGAAGTAATATTTCTAACACTCTTCCTCACTTCTAACTTGGCAAGTCTAATGTACATCTATCTACAACTCAAAGAGCATCTCTTAACTTGAAAAATGAATCTTTAGCCAAAGGTTTGGTTAAGATATCGGCTATGCACTCGGATGATGGCACATGATGAAGTTGAACCTCCTTGGATTGCAACTTCTCTCTCACAAAGTGATGAGCTATCTCAATATGCTTTGTTCTAGCATGGAAGATCGGATTGGTAGCAATTTGTTGAGAAGCTTGATTGTCACAAAAGATGCAAGGGATCTCCTCGGCCTTTAGCACTTGAAGCTTCACCAAAAGTCTTCTTAGCCATAGGAGTTCTTTGGTTGTTGAATTCAATGCCTTGTACTCGGCTTCACAAGAGGAAAGAGAAATTGTATCTTGCTTTTTGGAAAGCCAAGATATCACTCTTCCACAAAGAAAAGTGACAAATACACTTATGGATCTTCTATTCATCTTGTCTCCTACAAAATTTGAATCCAAAAATGCCCTCAAGTATGCCAAAAAATCTAGTAGAAGAGACATATCTAAGCACTCTCTTGGCACTTTTCCAATGATGCATCAAAGGACCTTGCATATATTGACTTAACTTGCTTACACTATGACTCAAATCTAGTCTAGTGATTGTCAAATAGATTAAGGAGCATATTAGCTTCCTAAAGAGTGTGATGTCCTCAAAGGATGCTTCATCACAATCATTAGTAACTTTACAAACTTGCTCCATAGGGGTGTCAATCCCTGTACAATATTTCATGCCAAACCTTTCAAGAATGGAAGTAGCATACTTTGATTGACTTATAAAAGTAAAATCACTACCTCTAGTAACTTCTATTCCAAGTATAAACTTAAGAAGTCCTAGATCTACGATCTTGAATTCACTAGACAAAGAAACTTTAACATTTCTTATGCCTTCACCATCATTTCCTGTCAATATGATATCATCAACATAAAGTACTAGAATGATGATCTTTCCATCATTACATTTGATGTACAAAGAAGGCTCATAAGAGCTAATCACAAAGACAAGAGAGTAGAAAAAATCATGCAACCTAGAGTACCAAGCTCTAGGTGCTTGCTTCAAGCCATATAGGCTCTTCCTTAAGTGGCAAACCTTGTCCTCCTCACCATCCTTGATGAAGCCCTCGGGTTGCAACATGTATATTTCCTCCTCCAAGTAGCCATTCAAGAAAGCATTGGTCACATCCATTTAATAGAGATTCCACTTGAACAAAATAGCAATACAAATGATCAATCTAATGGGTACAAGCTTTGCTACAGGAGCAAATATTTCTTCATAATCTATGCCTTTAGTTTGAAGAAACCCCTTAGCAACCAATCTAGCTTTGTACTTATAGATCAATCTTGATTGTACTTTAATCTATAGATCCACTTACATGCAAGTGGCTTCTTTCCATATGAAAGGTGTACAAGATTCCAAGTTTGATTATCTATCAAAGCAACTCTACTTGCATTGCATCTCTCCAAACTTGTGATCTATTTGCATCTTCATAACATGATGGCTCTTCAAGCATTGTGGTTAGAAAAGATTAAGAGGTAGGAGTTGTGTCTTTCCTTTGCTTCCCTTTCTCAAAATATGTGAGCCTTGAAGGCTCCGCCTTGCTCCTTGTGGATCTTCTCGGCTCCTTTGGAACTTGATTTTGATCTTCCAAAAGATCATTTTCAAGAGGCTTCTCCTCGGGTGTTGCAAGATCTTCATCACCTAAAAGATTAGATGCATTTGGAGACAACTTGTGTTGGAGGACTTGCGATTCCAAGGCAACCATAATCCTAGTTAATAAGTGAGAGGAATTTGGCACCCTACGTGTTTAAGTCCAACCCGATGATCACATAGTTATTTGATTAGTTACAAGTTCATAAAAGGACTTTAGGCCTTTTTGTGGGACTTTTAATGTCGCAGGGCCTAAATGTCAAGTTAGTGAATAAAGTTGGGTTTCTCCACTCTTTTTTAAATTTGAATAATTAGGGAGACAGAAATGGACCAATAGGATTCAGAGTCCAGGGTCCTCCTCTCTACTGTAAGAAGGGACCAACTCGAATTCCTACACATGTTCATTTTCTCATTTCAATAAAGCAGATTGGTTCTCTTGTGAAATGGATCGATGAATGTCCTTGATCTCTATTACTTTTCCTCCATCTCTCATGCTTATTTGGATTTTGCTAATTGTTGGATCTGATTGTTATTGAAATTGCATGTTATTATACTTTTTGTGAGAGAGAAAGGGGGAGAGAGAAAGAGTAAGTTATCTTTGTTGTGGATGTAGTGTTAGTGGATGTAGTGTTAATGCTTAGGGTTAATGGATGTTAGAGTTAGATTTGGATCTTCCATTCATGCTGAAATCTGAACTATATTATCGCTCTCATGGGAATGAATCTACGCGTGACAACTAACTTCATCTCTTTGATGCTAGATTGATTAGATCTTGGATTGAGATTAGGCAGGAAAGAAATCCACTACAATTTTGGCGCCTTTGTCGGGGAGCTATGCCATTTTTTTAGTTTGCAGCATGTTTGTTGGATGGTTAGCTTGCATTAGGCATCTTGTCGTTGTATGATTAGTGTTAGATCTGCATTTAGGATTAGTTTGGGTGTGATTTTGCTTGATTTGAGTGGAATCTATTTGATTGTAGAATAGGGAAAGTTATTCAGATCACCAATCTTAAGATCCATTTGGATCTGAGATATCAGAAAAAACAACAAAAATTGGTCAAATCTGTCAGATTTTGGTCAAAAGGAGGCAAAAATTGTCATTGCCCTCTTTCAGGAAACCTTCGCCGAGTTGCAGAAACCTTCAGTTTTGATCACAGAACCTTCAGTTTGAAGGGCGAACAATCCTTCCTAGCAGATTTCTAAAAACATTAGAAAGCTATCAAAAAACACCAAAAAATCACCAAAATTCTAAAAATACAGAAAAAGAACCTTCGTTCGATTCATTGTGCATAGGTGTGATTCAGATCTATCTACTGCCAGGTCGACAAAGAATAATACCAAAAATAGAAGGGTTTTCAGAGAATCAATTGTCATATTGCCATATTTTTGCCAAAAAAGTCATTTTTTTGCAAAAATACCAATATTACTCTTGATCCTTCGCCAAAATCTTCACCGAGTTTCCAAAATATTCTATTTATAGTAAAATACTATTTTTGAGTTCGACGAACATTCTTCCTGTCCAGATCATAAAAAATCTTGATTTTTACCCTCGCCAACAATATAAACTATATTTTCTTGTGTCATAAACCTTCGCCGGGTTTAATATGGCTTTATTTGTGTCAAATTTTGTATCTGAGGGTTCGACGAAGGTTATTCCCTAGAAATTGTCAAAAAAGTTGATCAGAGAATTTTTTTTTTTTTCAAAATAGCACTGTTGGACCTTCGCCGAGCCAATCTTCGCCTAGTGAACCTTCACCAGTACTATTTTTAGGTTCTAACTTTCCAGATCAAGTCTTTGTCAAAATTTGGATCAAATCTGATACAGTTTGATTTGGATTTTGAGAAATTTTTTATTTTTTAGAAGTATTGATTGATTGAATTTTGAAATCTTTTTCACGATATAGAAATCAGATTCTTGAAAAGTGGAATAGATCTAGCAGATCTGATTTGGAGATAGTTTTGGTTGAAAAATCTAGATCCAATCTCATTGTCTGCTTGATTTGAATTTGTGAGGATGTCTACCCCTGGAGGTGCTCCTCAGGAAGTCAATCCAATCATTGTTAGAAGAGCACCACTTTTGGATCTACCCAAATACAATGGATTAACAGATCCAGTTAGATTTCTTCAAATCTATGCTGAATCCTGTGAAGTCTATGGCGAAATTTTCCCTCAAGATAAACTTAAGCTTTTTCTTATGGCCTTAACAGGCCCAGCACAAGATTGGTACTATAATCAAGATGAAACTGAGCGTACAGATTGGGAGGTTGTAAAACGAGCCCTTATCACACGATTCAAACCTCAAAAGTTTATGGAAGACCCTTTCCTACTTTTAAGTAAAATTAAAATAGGAAAGTGAGAAATGATTCGAGATTACATTGAACGAGTGAAACACCTCAAATCTGAGTGTGAACTTGAGATGATTAATGAAAATGCCATGTTATGTGGTTTTTGTCAAGTTTACCTAAATGAATCAAACGTGAGTTGAAATGCCATAATGAGTATGCACTCTTGCAAAATGCTATGGATGATGCAATTCGGGAGGAGGATGAAGATCCAGATGATGAGCCGAATATCAGTATGTTGCCTTATATAGTAGGGTAGACTACTACGACATCTACCACTACTGCATCAACAAATGTCAACGCTACTACAGAAATGATGCTCAATGAGTTCGAGAAACTCGGGAAGAACCAGCAGAAACAGATGGAAAAGTTGCAGTCGCAATTTGATGAGAAGATCAAAGCATTGGAAAATTTCCATGGAAAAGCGAACAAGGAACCTAAAATGTTTGCGAAGACTTTTTCTACCAGAAAAAATATCTAGTGTTCTATTTGTATAGGAAGTCACACAGTGAATGAGTGTCCTCAATTGAAAAAACGAATGGAAATCAGTGTATGCCATTTGTGTAATTTGCCTGACCATGAGACTGCTTTTTGCAACTTCAATGCTCGATTAATTCAGTAGCGGTATGCCCAAATGGGATATCGAGAACCACAGTATGGAGGAAATCCAGCAACTAGACCTCGACAATCTGCTCTTGGATACCCGGAACGTTTAGCCTTACCTGCCCCACCAAAGCACTCCACTCCTCCTGCCAATTTGATGGAACCAGAACTGTACAGAAGTGTCGAGCAATGGAACTATGGTAATGATCAAGAAGGTGGATCTTCAGAACAGTATGCTATTTATGCTGCCACGCAAGAACAGGCTTTTAGAAATTGGACCAGAGCACCACTCGGATGCTTTGCATGTGGAGAAAATCACAGAGTTGCAGAATGTTCAAATAAAGAAAAATTTGTACCATTATGTCGTGACTGTGGTTATGGGCATTGCTATAAAGACTGTCTAGCAAGACCGAAGCCACCACTAGCTACAACTCCTATGAATTTGATAACAATCAAGCATATACCAGTAGCTTAGAATAAATCAAGTGTACCCTTGATGGTGTTCACCAGAGCACAGAAGCAGAAAGAACTACTAGCGGATCCAGTACCTGCTGATTCTATACCATTACATCTGGAGTCTATCCAAATCTTCATTTAGAAAAAAAGAGATATCAGGATATAAGGCAGTGGATTATAAACCTGCAAGAAGAAGAGGAGCTTGAAGCTACCAAAGCAACAACCGAAATTCGTTCTTCACCATTGCAACCACCAAGAAATTCACGTACATATATGAATGATCAGTTGCATCATCATGAAGAACCCTTCAAGATGACTGAACCGGAAGCACCACAAACAAAACTGCTTATGAATATTTTATCTAGCAAGATCAATATTTCATTGGGAGAGTTCCTAAGTTGGTCCGAAAAGCAAAAGAAGTCTTAGTGCAAAAGTTAGCTCAAGCAGAACCAGAAGTCCATCAAGAGCCACTTTTTTGTGCTAGATTTGAAGAATCTAATGAAGTACTCCATGTCGGAGCCGCTTGGAAAAGTGAACAAAAAAATATCACTCTACCGATACAGCATAGACAATTTCCTAAGGAAATAGCTGTGATAGATGGCAGTTCAGGATTAACCTGATTTCTACAAAGCTATGTGCAAAATGGGGCCTTACAAAGATCAAGCCTACGACTTTTGCTATTAAGCTAGCTGATCAAACGACAGTTCGTCCACGAGGAATAGTTGAAGATATACCTGTCAGAATTGTGGGAGTACCATTTGTCATTACTTTCGTAGTAATGGATTTACCAGAAGCACCAAATGTCTACCGAGTCCTATTAGAACATCTAACATCCATGGTTACGAGTTGCGCAAGTAATTCATAACTGGGGTACCAAAAAACTCACTTTTGAAAATTGTGAACGTGCAGTCAAAGTTGATCCTGCAACTTGGACTATCAAACCAATGGTTCAAAAAGAGGATGATGATTCATCAACAACGGATCATACTTGTGACCGACCAGAGAAAAATTTGGGAGTCCATTAAGATTCTCAAACGGATACTGCCAACTAGAATGAAGCTCTTGCAACGATTGATTGTACAGCAGGATATATGTGTCAACAAGATAATCAGTCAGATTTGAGCCAAATTTCATTATTGGATCAAACCTTGGATACACCAATCACTTTTACATTGAATGTGCTGAATGTAGCTTGGATATCAATGGAACCTATACCAGATCCGATTGAAGATGACCTCATTCCTGTGAGTCATGCCTTGACTTATGATGACAATGCAGAACTTATGGATGAGCAGATTCTCAATCATATCAATCTGACCAGATTTGGAGTGCATAATGTTCCTGATGAACCAACAATAAAACCGGCCAAAGCAGTATATTGAAGGAAGACATAATCACATGGTCAATGACGAAGAAACAAGCCAAGCAACATTATAATACGGTCCTGAAATAGAAAAATCTTCCTCAAAAGATTGATTCAGCAAATGTGCCACCCTTATTGGATAAAGGCAAAAGAAAAGTCGAGGATGATTCTACAAGTCAAAATTCTAGCAAGATATCGTCATCTCGAAAGTCATCACCTCCACGATCAATTCCTGCTAAGAAAGCTAAGCGAAGATCCAAGACAAATCCTTTTAAGAAGGACCAAGCAGATGTGGTCCAACATGATATGCCTAAACATTTTAAACGTTATACATTGGATGATGTGGTTATCATGTTACCTGAAGCACATCATGAACCTGAAGGACACGTGTCAGACTCAAAAGATGTTTGTGATGGCCCAGCTAGGACACAACCAATGAATCTTGCTGAGCCAAGAGAACCACAAAAGATTGTACAAGTTGGGTCACAACTTAATCCTGAACAGTATCAAGCACTCAGCTTGTTACTTATTAAGTATTAAGATCGCTTTGTATGGACTTATTGAGATCCAAAGGGTATCCCAAGGTCAGTTATTGAACATACCATACCTTTAGTATCTGATGCAGTTCCAAAGGTTACAAAATTCTATCGCTGTAATCCTAATGTTGCGGACCTGATAAAGAAAGAACTTCAGAGATGTCTTGATGCTGATTTCATTTATGAGATCGATCATACCGAATGGATCTCACCGATTGTCATTGTTCCTAAGAAGAATGAGAAATTGAGAATATGTGTGAATCTCAAGGCTTTGAACAAAGTGACGTGGAAGGATCACTTTCCGTTACCTTTTACTGAAAGCATTTTGGATCGCCTTGCTGGAGCGGAAGCTTATAGTTTCCTGGATGGATTTAGTGGTTACAACAAGTTAAGATTGCACTTGCCGATCGCCACAAAACAACTTTTGCAACATAATGGGGCACCTATGCTTACAAAGTAATGTTGTTTGGACTCTGTAATGCACCAAGTTCGTTCCAAAGAGTAATGCAATTTGCTTTTATAGATTATCTATAGAAATTCCTTGAAATATACTTGGATGACTTGGGGGTCCATAGTACAGATACAGACCACCTGGATCGATCGGAGAAAGTATTTGAAAGATGTCGCAAATATCAAATTTCTCTAAATCCAAAAAAATGCCAAATATGGGTTTCCAATGGAGTTGTGCTTGGGCATGTGATATCGAGACATGGTATTGCCACAGATTATTCTAATATCAAGATTATTGTGGAATTGCCATCCCCAACAACGATTCGTGGAGTTTATGTGTTTATGGGTCATGCAAACTACTATCGAATATTTATTATCTTCTTTGCGGATTTAGCAAAACCTATATACAAACTGACTATTGTTCCTATTTGGACAGTAGAGGCGTTGGAAGCCTTTGAAAAACTAAAAAAAGCATTAACTTCAGCACCAATATTGCGTTCTCTAGATTGGATGATTGAATGTTCACACGGATGCCTCAAAGTACGCCATTGGATCAGTTTTGACGTAGCCAGGTGATTATAAGAAAAACTATCCTATACGATTTGCAAGCAGACAGCTTACAGATCCGAAGAAGAATTATTCAACAACAGAACATGAAGGGTTGGCCATGATTTTTTTTTGTTCGAAAATTTTTTCACTACCTCATTTTATACGGATCACCAACCGTTACTTTATTTGGTAAACAAGACATGCAATACTGGACGTATTGCAAGATGGTTACTATTATTGACTAAATTTGACTTTCGAATTGTGGTTCGAAAGGGCAAGCAACATTATCTATCTGGTCACGTTTCGCGAATTGAATCTGCACCAGTTAATACTGAAGTGGATGATAAATTACCAGATGCTGCATTGGTCTATGTAGAAGCAGTACCTGAATGGGCAGCGGATATTGTTGAGTACCTGATGCTAGGACAACCGAATGACTCTTTGACAAAAGTACAGAAGAGACAATTGATTCATAAGGCTCAACCTTATCAATTGATTGCAGGACAATTGTATCGTCGTGGATCAGACAATATTCTATGTAGATATGTTTTACCGCACGAAATCCCAGATTTAGTCATGTTTTCACATGATGGCATGGGCGGAGGACACTTCTCTACAGATAGAACTGATCATCCAAACTAGTATCCAGTGTAATGGACCCTCCAAATTCACCTATAAGTTGGCTGAATTCGATTCATTCCTCACTTGTGCTAGCGAAGCTCTTGCAAATTTTTCCCGTGATCAAAGCCTTCCAAACTTTCTAAACTGTTTTCTGATATAGTTCATCATGTCTTCCACAGATACATCCCAATTTCCTCGTTATACTATCCATCGTGATGTCCCATCTGCAACAAATATCATGATACTTCCTAGCACAAGCATGGTCACTCAGTGGATGACCCTTGCGGAGCCTCTGCTTACTGCAATGGGTATTCATGAGAGAGTCTTTTCTGGGAGAATCAACATGGATTTCATTGCTCTTGCCTTCAGTACGTGGAAGGAAGAGAAATCCAAGTTTTATATCACCTTTCAGGGAGCCACACACAAGGTGCGCATGACTGAGTCCGCCCTTGCTGCCATAGGTATAACGTCTGGTACCCAAGCCTCACCCAACCATAAACAGGCCAAACAAGCTATTAAGCCTTACATTGACCTAACAAATGATCTGCATTGGACCAACGACAGCTATCTCCTCGATGCCATTACTGAGCCTGCCATACACGCTGATGCCCAGCTCCTCAATAACTTTCTGATGGTTGGCAACCTCAGGAAAGACCGCATCACTTCTCAGATCCTACATAGGATAGTTGAGTCCTATTCCAAGATAGCCAAGGCCTCTCTTAAACCATATAACTGGTTCAAGACTGTTTCAGGTGAGCTCAAATGAACTATTAAGAGTAATACCAAGAGGTGAGGTAGCCTGGGGCAGTTGTGATGGAAACGGTAGCCCCAATAGTCACAGACTATACTTGAGTGGAAGCAGAGGCAAGGGAAGCATCAGAGGCGGGGATAATAGGAAGTTCAGTGCGAGTAGCAGCAGGGACAAGAAGTGCAGCTAACGATGTATGCCTAGTACGACGTCGTGATGCGAAAGGCGAGTCAGGAATGACGATCTCACTACATGGATGACGTCGACTATGTGAACTGGAGGCCTGGTGGGATGACTTGGCCAGTTCTTCTTCATAAACCAAAAGCACAGAATCCAGGTGGAAGCCATGGATTTTGTTTTCAAGGTGGGAGGCCACTAGAAGAGACAACAAAGAACTAGAAGCGAACTGTTGCACACCGAAGCTATTTCACCAAACACACAATACTTTATGGATATGTTTGATGATTCTGACTCCCTTGGGGCCTCCGAAGTTTTTGAAATGCCCCAAAGCCCTGCACCCTTTGAACTTCAATCCCCTAGAAGAGAATTTGAACAAATCCATGATACTATTGTTGGTGTTGAAGATTCATGCCAGCAACCTCAAGATGAAGCCGCCCCAGCCACACTTCAGGTCGAACAAGCTGTGAAATTACCGAAGCAGTTCGACGCCACAGTGCCTGAGGGTTTTTAAGAGAAAGATGTTTTTGAAGAAGAAGAATTATCGGCATCTGTCTCATGCCAACCAAGGACAGTACCATCAGGTCCTACTATTGTTGCCGCCTCCACGATAGTAGATTCTGGTAATGCTCTCGGTTTGGTCTCAAGCCTTGCGCAAGTGATCCAGTCTATGCTTGACAAGAAAAAAAAATGGAGTAGAGAATTTTGGGATCTGAAAATACTCTTATCAGCTAGAAGATTGTTCAGTTGGATCGAGAATTGAAGATTGCCAAGCAGCACGAAGAAAAATCTGATGTTGAAAAGAAGATGGCACAACAACAAGCTGATTGCCTCAAAGGATACGTCAACTCCTGTAGAATGCCCTGACAACCGCACAAGATCAGGTGGACAAGGCAGTGTAGGATACAAAGCAACAAGTGTAGCTCCTACAAGGTCAACTGCAGATGGCGGAGCAGGATCGCACACTTCTCCAAGATGAATTGGATGTGACAACCCTTGAGTGTGATGCGTATCTTTAGATGCAAATATCAGATCATCCGGTAACTTCGACGGAGCTCGCGTATTTGTTCAAAAAAGTGGAAACTTACAAAGTGGCCCTTCAAGGATTCCAAAGCCGCTTTGACAGGTTCAAAGGAGTAGCTTCAACTGAGTTGGCAAAGGCAAAAGCAACTATCAGTGACTATGAAAAAGCAGCCACTCAGGTGTTGGAAGTCGGACCACAAATCCCAGTTTTGGTCATGCACAATTCTCCCCTTTGCACCAAACTGCAATACCAATGGATACAAGGATGGATTCGGGTATGGACTAGGGGAGAGCTCTAGATGTGAAAGAACAACACCCAATTCCACAGGCAATGCAACCAGGTCCATCTTCATCAAGGACCACACCGTTATTCGGAAGGCCCATCAGCGTCGAGGACCAGATTCAGAGTTTTCTAGCGCAACATCCACATGAGTCCTCGCGTGGTGGTTGGGTCCTTAAGTTCAAGACCTCAGAGATAGAGGCTGACAAAGAAGTGGACAAAATACCCGCATTGGGAGAGCAGCTGGCATGGAGAGTTACCATTTTTGAGAAAACTCCGAAATCTATTAGGAGTTATGTAGCCAGCCCTCGCCAATTGCGGGTAGATCCGTATTATGTACCAATGCCGCAAAGAAATAAATGGAAGGAGTTGGGATTGGCTATAGACAAAATCACAATCCATACGTCCAATTGGCCAATCATCCATCAGCCATACATATGGACGATATCAGTGTATTTCCACCGGGCATTACAAGCGTACCAGCGGGAGTATATCCACTCTCCTGATCCGACAGTGCAACAATCAACGATGGTTGCAAAAGATTTAACTTTGTTGACATCAGTGGCAACCAAATGGGATGATTGCCTTCCTCCTCTAGCATTCGATCCAAATAAGCCAATGGCCTCAGAGAATATCAAGGATCAGCTGCCGGTTGCTCGTCTATATTTTTGTGTAGCAATGATGGGAGGCTCCTGGGAATCTCGCTTCACGTCATGGACAACCTCAAAGTGGATTGCAGGAGCTCATCGTTGTTTTTTGCCACATAATTTGAATTTTAATACTATCCGACTCGACTTTATGGAGAAGGTGCAGTACTATTTAATAAAGATTTGTCACGAAGCCAATAAAAGTTCCCAATAACTGCATCTTGCAAGTGTCGTGGGACCGCCACCAGTTTTGGTGGGGGATACTGTTGGAGGGTTTGCGAATCCCAAGGCAATCCTAACCCTAGTTAATAAGTAAGAGGAATTTGGCACCCTGCGTGTGTAAGTCCAACCCGATGATCACATAGTTATTTGATTAGTTACAAGTCAATAAAAGGACCTTAGGCCTTTTTGCGGGACTTTTAATGTTGCAGGGCCTAAATGTCAAGTTAGTAAATAAATTTGAGTTTCCCTCCAATTTGGATGTTTCTCACTCTTTTTTAAATTTGAATAATTAGGGAGGCAGAAATGGACCAATAGGATTCAGAGGCCAGGGTCCTCCTCTCTACTATAAGAACGGACCAACTCGAGTTCCTGCACATGTTCATTTCCTCATTTCAATAAAGCAAATTGGTTCTCTTGTGAAATGGATTGATGAATGTCCTTGCTCTATTAATTTTCCTCCATCTCTCATGCATATTTAGATTTTGCTAATTGTTGGATCTGATTGTTATTGGGATTGCATGTTATTATACTTTTTGTGAGAGAGAAAAGGAGAGAGAGAAAGAGTAGGCTATCTTTGTTGTGGATCTAGTGTTAGTGGATGTAGTGTTAATGCTTAGGGTTAATGGATGTTAGAGTTAGATTTGGATCTTCCATTCATGCTGAAATCTGAATTATACTATCGCTCTCATGGGAACGAATCTACACGTGACAACTAACTTTGTCTCTTTGATGCTAGATTGATTAGATCTTGGATTGAGGTTAGGCAGAAAAGAAACCCACTACAACTTGTAACTTTTAGATTCATCAAATAAGACATCCTTGCTAACTTTTACTTTGCTAGAAATAGGATCTAATATCCTATATCCTTTGCTATTTTCACTATAGCCTACAAATATTTCTTTGAAGGAAGTTGCATCTTCTTTCCTTCTAGTTTCTAGAGGAATGTGGACATAATATATACATCCAAACAGTTTAAAATCTTTTACATTGGGCTTATTGCCAAACAAAGCTTGAAATGGTGAGATCCCACCAATAGCACTACTAGGAAGCCTATTACATAAGTAATTAGCACAAGTTATGGCCTCCCAACAAAAAGAGATGGGTATTTTCTCTCGGCCACCCCATTTTGTTGGGGTATAGGGACAAGTGAGCTCTCTCTTTATGCCATTGATCTCACAAAAGTCTCTCATCTTGTTGGAGATATACTCTCCTCCATTATCACATCTTAGAACTTTAATGCAAGAACTAAGTTGCTTTTCCACTAGAGACTTAAACTTTACAAAAGCTTCATATACAAGGCTTTTCCTAGGCAATAATTCAATCCAAGTGTATCTAGTACAATCATCTATAAAAGTCACATACATTAAAACACCTCCATTACTTTCATGAGAAAAAGCATGTACATTCAAATGGATAAGATCCAAAGGTGAGGTAGATCTTGTTAAAGATCTCTTGTGTGACTTTGCAAGGCCACATGCCTCACACACTTTGTCACACTTCTTGAAAGCTTTTGGTAGGCCAAGAGCTAGCTCTTTTGATGCCATGGATTCTATTGATTGACAATTAGGATGGCCCAATCTTTTGTGCCAATGCTCCACTTGAGTCAACTCCTCCCTAACCATATTCACACTTTCAATAGCCACATTAGCATCCAACTTAAAGTGCCTTCCTTTCTTAATGCCACTAGCTATGCAATTATCACTTTTCAAGACGGAACACACTCCATTCTTGAAATGTACATCTAGTCCATTGTCCATTAATTGACCAACACTAAGCAAGTTTTTTGTAATGGATGGAACATACAAAACATTATCAAGATCTATTCTCTTAGATGATCCTAAGCATAATGGAATAGATCCTATGCCATCTATCTTACATTCTTGATCACTAACAGTGTAGGTTGACTTCTTAGAATCATTACAAGAAAGTAGAGTAGAAAAATAATGCTTGTTGAATGACATGTGGGAACTAGCCCCACTATCAATCCACCATGTCTCTTGGTGTAGATGCTACCATCAAGGATGTGTTGAAGCCATCCTCTTCATCCTCCCCTTGTGCAAGATTGCCTTGATCTTCACTCCCTTGTGCATTCTTCTTCTTATAACATTCAGAAGCAAAGTGTCCTTTCTTCCCACAAAAGAAACACTTTAGCTTGGCTTTGTTCTTTTGCTTCCCTTTGAAGGTAGATCCTCCATCATTTGCCTCGGCCTCCCTGCCTTGGATCTTCTTGAAAGGATGAGTCTTCTTTTTTCCTTTGGATGTGAAGTTTGCTTTCTCATCACCATTATGTAGTGACAAGGACCCCATTCTTGTTTTGAGGTGTAGAAGCCTACTCTCCTCGGCCACAAGAACATTATGCAATTTATCAATTGATGGAAGTTGGTTTTGAATAGCAAAAGATTGAACTAGATTAGAGAACTCATCTCCTAATCCATTCAAAATTACTTGTACTAGTTCATTGTCTTGGATGTTCTCTCCTATAGATCCCAATTCTTTGTTCAAAGATTTTATCCTTAGGACATATTCTTGTCCATTTTCTCCACTTCCCCTCGTGCTTTGCAAGAATATAGTTTCTTAGCATAAGCACTCTTGAAGTGTTATTGGATTCATAAATGTTCTTTAGTGAATCCCAAGCCTCTTTTGATGAGGTACAAGAAGCCACCTCCTTCAAGAGATCATTGCTTACGTTCAACTTTAAGTAATGTAGGGCTAATCTAACCCTCTTCTTGTATTTTAGTTGTTCTTGGGCAGCTTGAGGCTCTTCCTCAACTCCTAAAACAATATCAAAGAGGTCATGAACCACAAGTAGTGATTCCATCCTCACTTTCCAAATGGAATAGTTTGTGGAAGTTACTTTCTCACTAGATTCTAACATATATCCACCCATAGATGACATTGTGAATGGAAGCCTATGAGATGCACAAAGATCTCTTGATAAAGAGTGATCTAAGATAGATTTCTAGCTTTTCAAGAAGTTTTTAATCTCGGCCCAATAAATTCTAATTCAACTTGGATGATGGTATAATAGATCTACTTGAAATATCCTAGCAAATCACTCCTCCAAAAAAATGATTCTATTACAATTTTGTTTGATATTTCACACACACTTAAGATCTGAACAAATCAGCCTTATAGATCTGATCTAATGCTTCAAAATGAATTTCTTTAGTGATTCAAATCACTATTTAATCATTAGCATTCAATAGATTGAACCTAGATCTAGACAATGCACCAAAAACCTTGAATTTTGGACTAATATGCACATTTTTGGGTCAAAAACATTAAAGGAAATTAATTTGAAGGTTGGTGTACGGTTTCACATGTGTGGATTGTACTTCAGCAGCCCACAAATCGAGCTTGACCAAAAATAATGATGATACCTCTCTCCTTGAACTTGCCCTCTCAAGTACAACTCAAAAACAACAATTTGTCTATGATTTCACAAGAACTATTAATCATTTAGATCACTCTTAGACTTGGCTCTGATACCATGTCAATTTTCAAAGAAAAAGGGGGACAATTATGATTGTACTTATCAATCATTAAGAGTTATTGATTGCTTAATCCAAAGATCTATCAAGTTCTAGGTGTTAGATCTTGATCTAGATGCTTTATACTATGATTTAAGCAAGAGCAATGGATCAAATGATTAAAAACTTGGATGAGTGGCCTCACACGTGTGGAGGACAGTACCTGTACGACCTGTTTATAGAGAGTAAAGTACTCAAGCTTATAAATGCATTTCAATCACAAAAACACAAGACAAATGTGGAAAATGCAAGCAAGACTAGAAATTGCCAATGTCACGTCAACTTCTCATTGATTTGATTGATCCCTTTATAGATCAAGTAAATCCACGAGCTGTGTACTATCTAGAAAGCTTTCACACGTGTGAAGAGTGCCTAGTCATCCAGATCCACCAATGGGAGCCATATGTGCTCATTTCACAAAGTTGACTATTCTCTTTGGCTAGAAAACAAAAAACAAGGCTTCCACATTTATAGGAATATTCTCTATAAAATAAGATCTAATGGAATCTTCCTATCTTATCATCTAGAAGCTTATCCACACATGTGAATGGTATCTTGACGTGTGTGAGTAATAACTCATTCACATGGAAGTCCAATCTATTTACATAAAGTTTGACCAATTTGACCAATTTCAAGATTCTACTCAAAGGTCAATTTCACACTAGTGTAGAAGTAGCTAAAATCAATCTAACTTTATAAAAGTGACTTATGTACATTCTTTCACACGTGGGAATAGACTCCACACGTGTGAGATCCTATCAAGATCAATTATCTTAAGATCTACAAAGTACATCAAGTTGGAAGTGATATTTTTAACAACTCATATGTTGTTTCTTCAGTCATTATATTTACACTAGATCCAGAATCTATGGGCACACTATCTAAAATGCAGCCATTTATTACTACCTAAATCTAGGGTTGGCCTTCATCACCGTAGTTAACTAGTCCTACATTGACTACTGGTAATTTTGTTTTTCTTTTCTTTTTCCTTTGCAAAAATTGCTTAACTTCTGTCTGATAATACTGATTATCATCTAGTAACTGTTTAAAAGTTATATTGGACATTCTGGAGACAAGGTCTTCCACTATATCATATGAACGATGTCTAAGTGGTGATAGTTCTCTAGGTATCTTGCTACTTATAACTGGACCTGAGAATGTTATTTTTTTAACTTTTCTGGTTTCTTCATCTAGAAGCTTTTTAGCTTTCGAACTAATATCAACATCATAATGTTTTTCAGTAGGCCTATCAAAGTCTAATTCTTTACTATTATAAATTTCTACTGGCTGTTTTATGACTTTCGCTTTTATTGTTGCATTTTTTGTGGATTTCGCAGATTTTGTCTTCTTAGTTTTCTTCTTATCTTTAAGAGTTGAAGAATCTTTACTACTTCTAGTAGTTACTTTATTTATCTCTATATCTAAATCAGGCCATTGATGGTCTTGATCTTGTGATTCGGACTCTACTTCTATCCTTTGGACTACCATGTCAGTGTTAGTTTTAGATGGCCGAAGCTCATCTTCTCTAGGCGAGTTTACAAACCTCGATTTAGACCGCGGTTGTTGTGGCTGAGGACATTCAGCAGTGACATGCCCTTTGCCTTTACAGTTAGCACAGAGCGGCACATATTCTACTAACCTCTTGGGTTCAGGGCAATCAGGCGAATAGTGACCAGGGGCTCCGCAATTGTAGCATGAATCTCTTACTTTGGGTGGAGGAGTGGAATCTCTTGTCCCTCCTCTACGCAAAATGGTGTACTGTTGACCAGTACGTGGTTTTAATATAATGTTCTGTTGGTTAGGAGTTGCAGTACAAGCTACCTCCTCATGATTATTAACTGGACAGAGGAATAATTCCTCTTCTAAATAGTTAGTCTGTAAACTGGGACAGTTAGTCTTAGAATGATCTTCCTTCCCACAAGTGGTACACCAAACATTGGCGTTAAGCTTCACTTTTTTTCCATTTGGCTTTAATGTCAGACATCTGGACTTTTAAATCACTCATTTCTTTTGCTAATATCTCAACACTCTTCCTTAATGGATCCATCTTTTCGGATTTCTCCATTCTTTCTTTCTATCTAAATTCCTACTCTTTGATTTCATATAAGAAGATTCTTATTCTGATGAAGAAGAATAAGATGAATAATCTGAAGACTCTTCCTCATCTGCTGAATCAGATTCCGATTCAGACTCAATAGATGATTCAGATTCTTCTGTACGTTTCGATTTATGCTTTTTGCTATTTTTTCTCTCATTCTTCCGTCTTCGAGAAGTTCGAGAAGTTTCATAATTTTTGGCAGAGGCAATGACATTTTCCAAAGGAGGTCATCAATCCCTGTCGACAATAACAATGCATTTTCTTAGACAAGCTGCCCAAGAACCATTCGTGTTGCATAGGAACCAGATATTGGGCTCCTAATTTCCCTATTAATTTGTTAACTCTACGAGTATACTTTCTAAGTGATTCCTTCGGTTTTTCTCAATAGAATTAAGCCGTGCCAACAATCTAGTGGAGTATCCTATCTCCCTAAACTGCTTAAGGAATGTTTCTTTTAAAGCGTTCCAAGTATTAACCGTTTTCAGTATGAATTGACTGTACCAAATCCTAGCTTGCTTTCGTAGAAGACTTGACAAAATTCTAACTTTGTCCTTGTTTGTATGTTCTTTATTTTCTATAGTAATATATTTAAACTGGGACAAATAACTGTCCGCATCTTCAGACAATGATCCCTTAAAAAAATCGTATCTGATTTTGGTAGATGTGGATGGCGCTGTGTTCGTCACATTATCAGGTGGTGAACTAGGAGGACTAGGAGGATCAAGATCTGGACTACACTCAGATGATGGTTCTGATGAAGAAGATTTGATTTTAAACTTGACAATGTTGAAAATAGTTGAACTGTTGAACTATGCTGAAGTGTATCATTTCGAAAAAGGCCAACATTGTCGTATTTCGAGAAAAGCCGACACTTCGCATTTCAAAAAAAACCGACACTGTTAAAAATATAGTTTGACACAGTGTGTATTTCTATAGACTGTTGTGACACTTAGTGTATTTTTGTAGAGTTGTTCTAAATTCTAGTTCGTGGAAGTCTTTGAAGATGGCCAAGTCTTCAATGATCTTCAAATAATTGAACTTAACATTTGAACATGAAATATGATAGGATTGGTTACTCTTTGCTGGAGATCAGCCGGAAGCCCGTTGTAGACGTTCTTCAGATAATTTGGCTGTCTAAGTTATGATTCCTGCAGGTATCAGATGAGTAGACGTAGAACCAAAGTTGGTTTCACCTGACCCTAGATCAACGATCAATAGACGTGTAGGAAGAATCTTGAAATAGAAATTAGTCATTCACCAAGGAGACAATTGTGGACTTAATTTCAACAATCACTCACATTTATTGTTTGATTGTTATAGTTTTCTTGAAAGTTCAAAGTTAATAGCATGGAGGAATCATCTCATTTACATTCTATTTGGTTCTTCATGTTCTATTCACATCTTGACATGTAAAATTGATGTAAGAAATAGTGGACACTATTCTCTATATCAATTATGGAAGCTACTTTAAAACCTTAGAAAGGAGGTCTATACTTTGGATGGAGATCATTCTAAAGTTGGATCAAAGTTCTATGGTCAAAACTATGCTAGGAGCAAGCATATTGAGATGGCATATCAATTTGTGAGCGAGCAAGCCATGGCATAGGAGGTGGAGCTTCAACATGTTTCTTCAAGGGAATGTGCAGCTGATATCTTCACCAAAGAATTGGAAAAAGACTTGTTTATGAAGCATAGGACTTCACTTGGAGTATTTTCAAAGTCTATGCTAAAACTAGTTGAAGAGAAAGTGTGAGAGATTTCAACTAGTTAAGTCAAATTTGGTCAAATTTGTTTATTTGGCAATTGAGGCCAATTTTTATATTAGACTTAGATATTGTCATTTTAAAGTTATTTTAGTTCAAATGTATTTGAATTAACACTTTTAGAAGGTGAGGAAAATAGTAGAAGGTTGAGTTTAGTATATTCAAATTTGAATGTTGGAGACATTGAATCTAGTCCACATTATTGGTAGGGTTTTTGATAAGGAGGAAAACCAATATCATTAATAAGACATGGATATGCTATATATGGCTATATACACGTGGGAAGAGAAGCTTTTCTCTCTCTCTCTCTCTCTCTCTCTCTCTCTCTCTCTCTCTCTCTCTCTCTCTCTCTCTCTCTCTCTCTCTCTCTCTCTCTCTCTCTCTCTCTCTCTCTCTCTCTCTCTCTCTCTCTCTCTCTCTCTCTCTCTCTCTCATTTCATGCTTATACATGAGTCTCTTGGGTTCATCTATCCATTGGTGCACTATATTGGTGATATCTTGCAATCTTGTGTGTAGAATGCTCATATTATCCTACATTCGGATCCACACATGTGAAATATAGTACCATACTATTTTTGTATGAACAACAACTTCATTTCATCTTATGTTTGATGTTTGATCAAGTTCTTATTGAGTTTGTATCTCTTTCATTGAGTAGATGCTGATTTTTCTATGATGCAAATGTGTAGATTGTGTTGACTTTCATACCAAACATCAAGAGGACAAATTTGGATCTTAGTGATTCATATTTTTTCACAATGATAGTATTATAATTGCATTTTTTAGAGTTAGTTTTGGGAGATTTTCATGATTTTGTGTGGATTTCTTGCTTGTAATCACTTGAGATTGATGAGCAAGGAAAGATAGACAATACATCATTCTTAAGACCCATTTGGATTTCAAAAAAAATCAAAGAAACATAAAAAATCACTCATTTTCTATAATTTGGAGACAAGAGGGGGCAAAATCTTCATTAGACACTGATAAAGTATCTAGGAAAAAATGATTGGAAAATGACCCCCTAGGATCTGCTTGGGAAAGGAAATCGCCAATACTTGGCTATCGCCTAGAGCCGCAAGAACCAAAGCAAAAATACACCACCGGAGAAAAGGGGTGTGTTTAAGTAGTAGCGTAGGAAGTGTAGACCTACCAAAAATTTCAAATGATCTGAACATAGAAGTAACTTTGTGGCAGTTGCTTAGACTACCCCCACCAATGAGAAAGAAAGTCAAACAATGGATAGGGTCGGTTGTTCTTCAAAAGCTAAACCAACAAGGAAATTATAAGTCGGTTCCACCCAATGGTGAGCTAAATTATTATGATATCCAACATGAGATTGATAGAGATTTACCACCTATAGACCTCAAAGTAACCCCTCAGGATAGACGAGATGAGACCAATGACAAGAGGCCCCTAACACACTCAGAAAGCACACTCATACCTAGAGAGACTAGGGCGAGTACTGAAGATAACCCAAAGTGAGTTACAAACAGACCCCCCTAGAGAAGAGTGGATGGAAGAGAGTGATTGGCAGGTGAGTCTTGGGAAGTCCACTAAGTCTGAGGAGATAATACCAGCAATATTTAGCAATCAGCCAATTGAAGTTGTACCTCCAGACGAGGGCAACATAAATGGTAGCTCAAATTGGGAAGAAATAGAAGAACCAGTGTGGACCGACCCTATGAGAACTGATCCAGATTCCATGACTTTCGATAATGAACATGACCTATTCAACCATCACGTGACCATGGTGAGCATGAGTACGTTGATACACAATGGTGAGACTAAGTACCAAAACCCTACCCAAGGAACCCAAGAGATGCTAGTTGATACTCTCTATTGGGTGGATGACATGTCGGGCTATGATTCTGAAGTTGAAAATGAAGATTTCGAGTATGGATTTAAAGGTAAAGTAAGAAATACCCCAACCATGGATAGGACCAAAGGTGAGGAAATCTATGATATGGCTGGAAGAATATTCCAAGCTACATGTACGGATCTCTCATTTTTATTATGGAGTCCAGATATACATGAGAATCACATGCATCAAACGAGAGATCTGTGCTCTTTAGCCCCCAATTTTATACATCATGATAGACCTAAGGTAGAAAATGAATACCCAGATAACACGTTGATGTTGGGTAGGCAATGTGATGGAAATCCACCCTTATCCTTGATTTTACCTATGGGATAAGGGAAAATAAGGACTTTATGTTTTATTTTCATTTGTTCATTTCTCTGCTTTGTTAATCTTGCTGTTTGGTGAATTTTGTTTCCATTATGTATGTTATGAAAAAAAAAAGTTATGGAGTTTGTTGTTGTATGCACTAACCTTTGTCGAAGTGTAGGAATCAGATGATCCAGGAGTCAGAATCATTTGCACCCACCAATAATGAGCTAGATCTCCTCTAGCTCATTATTCATATTCCATGCATAGGTCTCATTTATAGTGGACATCAATGAGTGGATCACACAATTTAGATTCAATCAAAAGATCCCAACAACTTAGACTTGATATTTTCATGTAGATCCATTATGATGAAGTGTGTTATTTGAGAGACACAATGGTATTACGAGTGCAACTATAGTCTTCAATATCTGTGTAAATTCTTGATGGGTAGTGTACAATCTATTCTTCATAGATCTCCTAGTGATTCAAATTAGAAATAAAGATTAAATGATAAAATCTTCATAAGTCTAGATCTGTTAATCACATCTCGTTGAAATTGGTAGATTTGTGATGCATGTACACACATCAATCACACAATATTAGACACAGTACTGGTGACTTGCATCCATGTCATCCCACCAATAACACTGAGAAGTGCATTTGCATATCCCTCCATGCATGGGTCTGAAAAATGGGCATTCCTTTAAATCTGATGGGTGTGGAAGCATTTGCCATATAGGTCACGGGTGGGTTTTAATGCAGGTATGAAGACACCAGCTTATTTGAAGATGTTGCAGTGAAGACCAACCAGTTGCAGATGGATCCTAAGGGATCAACCAATGGCCTTTGGGAAGAGAGCGATTAAAGACACCATACAAGATCCTGGTGGTTAGCATCACCCAACAAGGGTGCTGAGCCCACTATACTTAATTCACCACCAAGAGCATTTTGAGTTCGTTCGTGTGGGGACCACACTCCTTAGTGAAGTCGCCAATGTTAGCCGATATTTTCGCACGAATCGGGCTATTTTTAGAGCGATTTTCACAATTTTGTACAAAAATTGGCATGTAAAACCCGGCTATTAATGGTAAAATCGGCACATAGTTGCCTATAGATAGGGGTCCCAACCCGTCCAAAATGTGGCTAGAGCAAATTTTGAGGCCTCAGAAATGGCCCATAGAATAGGTTACGGCCTTAGAATTGGCCCAATTATACTAGCCGACATGGCCGAGCGAATTTTCTAATGTACTCTACTACTATTTGTTAATACAAAAAATTGCCTACTATGTTTTTCAGGGAATCGGTTGCCTTGAAGAAACCCCATGTATCGCTCACCAGTAGCGATACATGGAAAAAACAGCAAAGAGAAAAATCAACTCGCAACAAATGGTCGAAAATTATGGGACAAGGTCAAGGAAACTGTGACAAAACTATAGGCAAGTCCCGGTGCAAGTCGAAGCGGCACACCGACAGACAAATTACCTCGACAACTTAAGCCATGGGCCATGGACACGCAAATGCGAAATGTGAAAATTGTCAACATTTCCTAGCTAGTTTGAGGCCTAAATTGGCTAAAATTGTAAATAGTTTTGGTTCTGGAGTTTCACACGTGTGAACCAGGCCACAATGTTTTTATTTACTGTATTTTTTTAGTATGATGAAGTGTCAAACTTCATACCCTTCAAAATGAGACCATTTTGATGTATTTTGGTCATATAAGCCATTTTTAGCTATTTTTCCTATATAGGGAATATCTAGGGTCAAGTACCTTCTAGAGAGAGGAGAGAGAGTCATCTTCCTCATCCATAAATAGTAGGGAAGTCGTGGAGAACAGGTTGGAGAAACCTTTTGTATGCTTCATTGAGATCAATAGATCATTGTCATTGTTTCTTCCTCCATTGAGAGCATTGTTGTGTGTATTGTCTTCAAGCTATTGTGTATGATCTTAGGTGCTTTCCAAAAGTGGTAGGCTGATGTATTATGGACTGTATAATGCTATTTTGGGCCGCACTTGATGTTTATGGAAGTTTCCATTTGTGATAAATGCTTTTTGATCAAGTTCTTTGCATTCTAGGTAGCATAGAATGTGTTGCCAATTCCTAGCTTATGTAGTTTGGAGTGCAAGCATTCAAGCCAATGATCTTGGAGTTTAGATCCACTTAGGATCTGTATTTTTCACATGGTATCAGAGCTGGTTGGCTTCTATTTACAGTAAGTATTCCATTTTTGGTGATATTTGGATGTTTGATCAAGTTCTAGCATGATTTTGCATTGCTTTGTTGATCAAATCTTACTAACCTTTGTTTTGTGAGTTGAACTTGTGGATCAAAAGCATATTTCAGGTCTATTGAAGATCAGAGGCTGAAAAGAAACTATTTTGGATCAGATCATAACACCTAATCATTTGTGATTGTGAGGCTTGTGCATATTCAATACTAACAATGTTCTTTTCAATCCTATTGTTGACAATCTCCATTCTTGGATGAACACTCTCCTTAAGTGGATGAAACTTCTCCTTAAGTGGATGACAAATGCTCTTTTGAGTGAGTTGTAATTCTCCTAAAGGCTGAGCAAAGCTCCCATTTGGATGAAAGATCCCCTTTTTTGGGTGAACATATTGTAAGCTCCATTGTGAAGAGCATATTGTAAAGATTGTCATCAATTTTGGCATAAATTTTGGTGTACTTTGTTGAGCATGTAAGTAACTCTCCTTATGTAATTTGATTGGAGCATTTGCTGGAAGGTGTTAACCATTATGCAAGTGTGTTTTCAGGTTCTTAACAGGTTGAGGAACATTCTCATGTGAAGTGATCTTAGATCTACATCTAAACACCAAGATTTGACAAGATAGTGAAGCTAGTCTTGTGATTCACTAAGTGTGCTCATTCATTCACCTCTAAATCTTGTATTTATCACTTGCTGGAGTTTATAAACTTTTAGAAGTGTGGTTTACATGTGGTTTTACAGGTTGGATCAATATCTTAGTGTGTTGATCATATGTTGATCAAGTTTGTTCATTACTAGGTAATCTTGGCATCCTAGTTTTGGGTATTTTCTAAGAATGCAAGTAACTCTTCACACCATAACTTGATTTGGTCACTTGCTGGAAAGTTTGAGAGCTTAAGCAAGAGTGTGTTCAGGTTGGTTTGATTTTGTAATCCATTCTTAGTGTGTGCAAAGTGTTGCATGTGTTTCAATCTTCCTTTCTATGCTTGGAAACCATCTAGGTTCAAGATAGAAGTGTTTTAGGGTCCTAAATCTTCATAGATCTCTTTATCTATCATTTGTTGAGAGAAAAGTGAGTGCTAAGTGCTTTAGGACAGAACCTAAAAGTTGAAGAAACATTAGAATCATGGCTTCCAATGGTGGGATCATGCTAGAGTCTAGTGAAAGGTTGAGTTCATCAAACTACTCTACTTGGAAAGTGAGGATGGAGTCCTTACTTGAGTTGAATGAACTCATGGACATAGTTGCAGAAATTGAAGAGAGACCTCTCACACTTCAAGAGCAACAAAGGTTTGATAAGAAGGCCAAAAGGGCTCTTCATATCATTAAAATGAATGTTACAAATGAACTTCTCAAGGAAGTTGGAAAGTGTCAAAGTGCAAGTGAGGCATGGAATGCCTTAAAGAAGCTCTTTGAATCAAAGTCCACATCTAGGGTATTGACCCTAAGGAGACAAATATTTTCTAGTAGGCAAAGAGAGGGTGAAAGTGCTCATGCATTTATCTTGAGAGTTAAGTCCCTAAGTGATGATTTAGCATGCATTGATGAGAACATAAAAGATGGTGAAATAGTCCAAGTTATGTTGAATGGTTTGCTAAATGAACATGCTAACCTTGTGCAAAGTTTTGCCATTCAAAGAGTCTTGCCAAGTGTGGTTGACTTGCAAGAAATCTTATTGGCTGAAGAACATAGGTTGCAATCAAAGCTTGATGGTGCATCCTTGCAAGGTGGAGGTGAAGAGGCTTTCTTCACAAAAGGCAAATTCAAGGGCAAAGGTAAAGGCAAAGGGAAATGGTCCAAAGGTGGTAACTTTGATCATGATGATCACTCTTCCTCTTCCTCTTCTACTAAGAACAATAAGTCAAAGTTCAAGTGCTTTTATTGTGGGATAAAAGGTCATTTTGCAAATGAATGTTATAAGAAGAAAAGAGAGCAAGGAGAGAGGCAAGGAAATCTTACAATAGATGAGGAAGAACATAACACATGTGAATCACTTGTTATGACTTCAAGTTTGTTAGCCAACATAGATGATAATGATCCTTGGTGGATTGATAGTGGAGCCTCATCTCACATGACAAGACATAAGGAATACTTTACATCCTTATTGTCTTATGAGGGAGAAGGTAACATCATCTACACTGCAAATGATGGTCAATGTGACATCAAAGGCATAGGCACTATTCCTATTTCCCTTTCAACAAATAGGAAAGCAAATCTTGAAAATGTTTTGTACATTCCTTCAATCACTAAGAATTTGCTTAGTGTAAATCAAATGATTGACAAAGGACTTGATGTGGAGTTCATTGGAGATGCATGTTTGATAAGTAAATGTGGATCCTTGATTGCTCAAGGTAGGAGGCATGGTAAACTTTTCAAGCTTGATGCATGTGTGATCTCTAATCATGAAGGATGTATGGCTAGGGAGCAATTGACAAACCAAGAAGTTTGGCACAAGAGGTTGGGCCATCCCAATTTCAAATCTTTGGAGGTAATGGCAAAGAAAGAGCTTGTTCTTGGTCTCCCTAAAAGTCTTGTTGCAAACAATAGTGTTTGTGAACATTGTGCCTTGTCCAAATCTCATAGACTTGCTTATTCTAGATCTACTTCTAGATCTAAAGAAGCTTTTCAACTTGTGCATTCTGATATTCATTCTTCTAGTACAACTAGCAATGGTGGGGCAAAGATGTATGCAACTTTCATTGATGACTTTAGTAGGTATACTTGGATCTATCTTCTTAAAAGTAAGGATGAAGTGTTTGCTGCATTTGTCAAGTTCAAGAATGAAATGGAAAACCAATTCAATACAAAGATCAAATGCTTAAGATCTGATAATGGAGGGGAATACACCTCAAATAGGTTCAAAGACTTTTGTATAGCACATGGGATTAAGAGGGAGATGTCTAGTCCTAGGACTCCACAACAGAATGGAGTGGCCGAGAGGAAGAATAGAACCCTTTGTGAATGTGCCAAGGCAATGAGACTACATGCTAATCTTGCTAAGTCTTTTTGGGGGGAAGCTTTAGCATGTGCTAACTATCTATGTAATAGATGGACAAGTGCTTCCTTGGATGGTAAAACTCCTCATGAGGTTCTTTATGGTAGAAGGCCGAGTGTCAAGCATTGTAGGATCTTTGGATGTACATGTTTTGTCAATATCACACTTGATGATAGAACTAAAGAAGATCCTTCATCAAAGAAGGGTGTGTTTGTTGGCTATAGTGAAGTAAGCAAGGCTTACAAAGTGTACATTCCTTCTACAAAGAAAGTTGTCATAAGTAGGGATGTCATCTTTCATGAAGAGAATGTTTCCAATGTTGTTGATGTTGATGTTGATGTGCCTACTAATCATCATGATGTGCAAGATGTCTTGGATGAAGATGGAGATGCCACTCCAAAGCAAACTTCAAGGAAGACTCAAAGGCAAAGGGCTAAGCCATCAAGGCTAACCTATGATGAAAAAGGAAAGCAAGTGGTGGACAACTCTAACTTTGCTTTTCTTACCTCTTTTGATGAACCAACTTGTGTAGGTGAAGCAATTCAAAAGAAGGAATGGATCCAAGCCATGGATCATGAGCATCAAGCACTCATCAAAAGCAACACATGGAGGTTGGTAAAGCTTCCAAAGGACAAGAAGGCAATTGGTTGTAAGTGGATCTTCAAGATCAAGACAAATCAAGATGGATCAATCAACAAGTACAAGGCAAGGTTGGTGGCAAAGGGGTATGCTCAAGAATATGGTATTGACTATGATGAGACCTTTGCACCCGTGGCAAAGATGGTAACTATTCGAATCCTAATCTCTCTTGCAACTCTTTATGATTGGGATATGTGGCAAATGGATGTTACTAATGCCTTCTTGAATGGTGATCTTGAAGAAGATATTTACATGGAGCAACCCGAGGGCTATGTTTCACATGATGAGCCTAATCATGTGTGCTATCTCCAAAAGAGTTTGTATGGGCTAAAGCAAGCACCAAGGAGTTGGTATGCTAAGCTCAATTCCTTCTTACTTTCTCAAAACTTTGTTATGAGTGAGTATGATCATTCTCTCTACTTTAGATTGAATGAAAATGATATCACTTTACTTTTGATCTATGTTGATGACATTATCTTAAGTGGTGGTAACAATCTAGATATAGATGAAATCAAGATGGCACTCAAAAGAGAGTTTGAAATTCAAGATCTTGGTAAACTTCATTATATCTTAGGAATAGAGATTATTAGAACTTCTAAATCTACATTCATATGTCAAGAAAAGTATGTTAACTCTATTCTAAAAAGGTTTCATATGGAAGATTGTAAAGTTGTTTCTACTCCTATGGAATCAAATGTAAAGCTAACTACAAGAAGTAATGAAAGATCCTTCAAGGACATTACTCTCTATAGAAAGCTAATAGGATCTCTTATATGGTTAACCATCACAAGACCTGATCTAAGCTTTGTGGTTGGTAAACTAAGTCAATTTATGCAAGATCCTAGTGAGGCTCATTGGAAGCTAGGAAAGAGAGTACTTAGATACATCTCGGGATCTAGAGATTTTGGCATCTTGTATGGAGGTACTACACCTAACCTTTGTGGATTTTCAGATTCAGATTTTGCAGGTGATCAAATGGATAGGAAGTCAACAAGTGCCTTTGCAATCTATCTTGGAGATGGAGTGGTCTCATGGCTATCAAAGAAGCAACCAACTATCTCTCTATCTTCCACCGAAGCCGAGTACAAGGCATTAACAACATGCACCAAGGAGATTCTTTGGATCAAGAGGATGTTATTGGATCTTCACTTGCTGGAACCAGAGAAGACTCCAATCATACTTTGTGATAACCTTTCAGCCCAAAGCTTGGCAAGCAATCCTGTTTTTCATGCAAGGAGCAAGCACATTGAGATTGCTCACCATTTTGTGAGAGATCAAGTCATTGCCAAAGAGGTGGAGCTTCAACATGTCTCTTCAAAGGAGTGTGTGGCTGATATCTTCACCAAACCATTGGGAAAGGACCTATATTTAATGCATAGATCTAATCTTGGAATGTGCTCAAAGACTATGTTGAAACTAGCATCCAATGTTGAAGAGGGAGTGTGAAAATTGTCAACATTTCCTAGCTAGTTTGAGGCCTAAATTGGCTAAAATTGTAAATAGTTTTGGTTCTGGAGTTTCACACGTGTGAACCAGGCCACAATGTTTTTATTTACTGTATTTTTTCAGTATGATGAAGTGTCAAACTTCATACCCTTCAAAATGAGACCATTTTGATGTATTTTGGTCATATAAGCCATTTTTAGCTATTTTTCCTATATAGGGAATATCTAGGGTCAAGTACCTTCTAGAGAGAGGAGAGAGAGTCATCTTCCTCATCCATAAATAGTAGGGAAGTCGTGGAGAACAGGTTGGAGAAACCTTTTGTATGCTTCATTGAGATCAATAGATCATTGTCATTGTTTCTTCCTCCATTGAGAGCATTGTTGTGTGTATTGTCTTCAAGCTATTGTGTATGATCTTAGGTGCTTTCCAAAAGTGGTAGGCTGATGTATTATGGACTGTATAATGCTATTTTGGGCCGCACTTGATGTTTATGGAAGTTTCCATTTGTGATAAATGCTTTTTGATCAAGTTCTTTGCATTCTAGGTAGCATAGAATGTGTTGCCAATTCCTAGCTTATGTAGTTTGGAGTGCAAGCATTCAAGCCAATGATCTTGGAGTTTAGATCCACTTAGGATCTGTATTTTTCACACGAAATGCAAGTGGAGGCCAAAAGTGCTTACCAGAAATGTCCTACCTAAAAGTGGTAGGAATTGACCACAAGTAGCAATGAGGACTACCCAATTAAGAAGAGTAATCAAGAGAAGTACTTACCATTTACACCACCAACAAGTGCAAAAGAGGAAAGTGGCTCACACGTGGTACCCCTGTACCCATTTTCCAAAAGGGGAAGGCTACCACTTGTGGTCAAATCACAACTAAGAGCCATGTACAAGAGATGACACCTTTCATGAAAGGCTTGAAGAATGAAGATATGGCATTATGAAGGGGAAGCTTTGGGTGACCTCTATAAAAGGGAGTGGTCTTCTTGAGATTGGGGTCCAAGAAAAAGAAAAGGATGAGGGAAAACTTTTGGTTGTGTGTCACGTGAGTTGAAGGAGGTTGGTCGTTGTTGAAGTGTGAGAGGATGAGAAGATGGGAGAGAGAACTTTTGTTTAGAGAGAATGAATGAGAAGAATTGAGAGTAAGCCATCACCCTGAAGAATCTAGAACTGTACAGATCTTGCTTTGTATGCTGCTGATTGAAGCCATTGCTTCTGAAGTGTGTTCACTTGTTGATGGTTGTTCGTTTGAATGCTTGGCCTCCTGGACAAGATAACCGGACTCTGATACCACTGATGATGCAAAGAAACATTTTTGGTTTTGTGAATGCGAAACGCACACAGAAATCCGAATGGAGTTCAGATATGATTGTTGGTCACTGCCAGCTGCATTATTCCTACAGTCCTCCTGGATGTAGACAGACACTGTTGTACTACGCTAAGAAATTAAATGCAGCATTCAACGAAATTCAAACCAAGGTGATAAATTAATTGAGCAAGTTAAATCAGACACACAAATAACAACAGACTAATTTGCATTCGAGATCAGACAAGATAAGAAAATAATCTATTGATTTTTTTGATTATTCAAGCACTGCATGCAGATTCACGCAGTGCGTTGGCGTGAGAGAAATGCAGTTCTCCCATGATCAATGTCTCGCTTACTAGCGGACTTGTGGATCCTCAGATCCTATTCAGAAATTGTCTCACACGTAGGCGGACATGTATTCTGTATTTTTTGTCTTCTTGCTTACTAACTACAAACTACTTCATGTGTATTTGATCAAGTATAATCCAGTAAGTATATAGTCGCCTCTTGTAACCTTCTAGATTAGAGTAATTAAACATCTACAACTAATCACGAAATTACAAGAGTGGCAGATTAGCCACGACATAAAGTGTATCTACTGATGCCATGCTATCAGATCAGATATCTATACTTCTGGGTGCTTGCTGGTCCTTCTTGGAGCGTGAGGGTAGAGAAGAATGTCGCGACAATTTTCGAGTCGTTTGACTTTCTCGTTGTCTGACTTTCTCCTGCAGTATCACGAAAGATTCTCTTTCACAAATCTTTTGTGTTCGTGTCTTCTTGTGGGTGTTCACAAACAATTTCGCTTCGTGTCTTTTGACTTTCATGTTCGCGAACATTTTCGTCAGGCAGGGGGCTGAAAGCTAGCAAAGCTTTGGTAATAGAAACGTTTTGTTTCTTCAGGAGTGTCTATGGGCTTGCAATCCTCCATGCCGTATCTTCGAAGTACATTAATTAAGTAGGATTGTTGGCTTATGGTGATCCTTTTGTTCACACGATCTCTGTGAATCTCCATTCCAAGTAGGTAATGGACTGGACTAAATCAGTCATCTCAAACTATGATGAGAGTAAGGACTTAGTTTCTTGCAGCAACTAATTTTAATTGCTGATGATTAGAGAATCATCAATGTATAATGCTATTATAACATAGCTTGGCCCCTTTGGTTTTAGATACACATTTGAATCTGCGGTGCAGGAGGTAAAGTCGTGCTGCAACAAGCAACGATTTATTCTATCATACTAGGCCCTTGGAGCTTGCTTCAAAGCATATAATGCCTTATGCAATTTGCATAGTACCATGATTATATGGTTCTTAGCTGGGTTGCCAAAATAAATCAGGTGTGAGCTAAAACATCAAGAGCAGTATCTGACATTGCAACATGCAATGGATGATGCAATAGGTGAAGAGGACAAAGACGTAGATGATAGCCACAGATTGGAATGTTGTCATACACAATAGGGCCGACAACCACAATCTCCACTACTATTGTTTCTATGAATATCAATGCAACTATTGAAAAAGTGATGGACAATTTGAAAAACTTGGTAAAAAAAATAAAAACAGATGCAGATGGATAAAATACAAGTTAGGTTTGAAGCCAATGAGCCAATTGCTCCAATTATGGTTGTCACAAAAGCTCAAAAGCATAAAAGAACTATTTTTGATCCATAACATGCATAATATATATCTGTTAATGATCAACCTTCCATATCGGGAGTATATCCAAATCTGCAATTTGAAAAAAAGAATTATCATAATATGCACCAATGAATTAAAGACCTTCAAGATGAAGAAGCAATTGAGAATGCCAGAGTTGTTGCAAAGAATCCTCCTATGCCAGTTGTACCAATAGAATTACTTGATCCCATACAATGATCTCATCAGAAAATAAATCTTAATACTCAATTGCATCAATGTGAGGAACCATTTAAGATGACAAAACCAGAGGTTCCACAGATAGAATTGATGGTAAATATTATTTCTAGCAAGATGGATATCACTCTAGGAGAGTTCTTGCGGTCGGTACCTCATGATAAATAAGTACTATCAGATCGATTGACTAAGATTGAGCCCAAAATCCAACGTGAACCACTATATTGTGTGGGATGCAAAGACTCAAATGAAGTACTCAATGTAGGAGTTAAGTGAGAAAGTGAACAATGAAATATCACCTTGTTGATTCATCACTGAGAATTTTGATTGAAAGGCAACTGTAATATATGGCGCGGGTCTGGAGTCAATCTGATTTCTACCAAACTGTGCGCCAAGCAAAATTGAAGGATGTAACTTTTACGATTAAATTGGCAAATCAATCAAGTGTTAGGCCTGGTGGAAGATATACCAGTTAAGATTGTTAGTGTACAATTTGTCACTACTTCTGTAGCAACGGACTTACCAGAACCACCATCAATCTAGCAAGTTTTATTGGGATGTCCTTAGTTACGAGTTTCGCAAGTAATTCTAGTCAACCATGCTTTATCTTATAATGAGAATGCAAAACTTATTGATGAGCAAATCTTACGATTATTTGAATTGGAAAACTGGTGGGAAACACCTTTTATTTACTAACTTGAATTTTAGACCTCTAAATAATTTGATTGTAGCAAATGGCCTATAAAATCACTTTTATTGCTATCTATAAATGAAATAACAATGTAATCATTTGGTTGGACTTACACAGGCAGGGTGCCAAATCCCTCACACTTTTTGTACTTGATCTAGACGTATCAGATTTATATACATAGTATGACGTACCGCCAAGCACCAATAGATTCCTTAGCATAAAGTAACTCTTGATGGAGTTTTGCCAAGACAATTTTGATATGCTCTATGCATTCCTCGAAGGTATGCTCAAAGGTTTTACTGTAGATGAGAAAACTTCATCAAATGCTTCCATTATTACAAATCATCAAATGCTTCCATTATACTAATTATAGAAATCATCTCTGATGGATGAACAAATTTATTTCCAAAAAATATAACTACTTTATTACCCTCCTTGAAAGTGTGAACATGGTTCTCAAAATCAATTGTTAGATAAAGCGATTTCCTAGATAACCAAGTCTAAAACATAAAACAGTACGTGCCAACTCTAAAACATAAAAAACAACTAATTGTCTATGATCTTGAATCATCACTAGGAGATTTGGCACTTTAACGCCCTAAGTCTCCAACTTTGGCTCTCGAAGCTAGATAAACTTTGTATTTGTGGTTGTTGGCTTCAGTTGTCAGGTTGAGTTTCTACACAAAACAAGAATTAATAAAATTATGAGGTTGAACCACTATCCAATAAAATACTAGGTTTTTTGTCCATTAGTGTGTCTCTTAAATGAAATAAATCATTAGGCAAGAAAGAAGCTTTATTGAAGGAATATTCACACTCACAATCACATAGGTCAATTTCCAAAGTTTTACCTTTTCCACTAGGGATCTCGATCATATGTGCTGCAGGTTTTTTTTTTCCTTACAAAATTTCATCAGATGTCCAGGCTTGTTGCAAATATAAAAAGATTTGTCTTTTCAGCCTTGATTCGAGACATAAACTTCTTCTTCTACTTCTTCGGTGATTCTGATGTCATTTGTTCCAATTTGTCAAAATATTTCAAAGCTCGATTTGGACCTTGCTTCTTCCCATTCTTGGCCGTCTTCTTATGACTTATTTGAGACTATATGATAGCAATGAAATCATATCAAATACAATTGAAGTAGTTTAAATTGCCTCTTGGATGCCACAACAATAGAACGATATGCTTTTACTATCCGAGGACTATCTTCAAAGTTCTGAAGTACATTCTCATTATGATAATCGACATGCAAACCTAGGGCAAATCGCCATAAAGCCAATTTTAGATCGAATGTGGAATTCGATTCCAAAGATCCATAAATTCTTGGATAAAGCCAATTTTAGATCGAATGTGGAATTCGATTCCAGAGATCCATAAATTCTTGGATGTAAGAGTCTCAACTCTTATTACCCATTTTTTCGTTTTCAAATTTTTGGTAATAGTTCATGATATCAGCAATGACGAATGTTCTTTTAAAAACTTTTGCAACTACATCCCAAGTGGTGGGTTGACCGTCAGATATCCCCACCAAGATGACACTTTGCCACGAAGAAACAAAACTACACTTTCAAAAGATTTTCTCCCGGAAACTCCATGAAGATTAAAGTAATTGCTCCATTTCATGAGCCAATCTTCCACCATTTATGGATTTTTCTCCTTCTTCTCCCTTGAGTAAGTCTTAGGCTGAAATATGAGATTTGGAGAAGACAACAATTTTCCTTGGTTAATTAAAACTTCCTTTTGTTGGTCTCTTATATTATTTTGACTGTTCATATCCTGGCGTGCAATACTCAATTGATGGCAAATGTATGAGGGTTATGCTGGATTGGCAATTTTTCCACTTATTTTGAACTATCTACATTCATGAAATAACTTAATTTAGTTAACGGATACATCTATTATTAACTTTAGTGAAAATACAATGACCAAATTAGACTGAACGTAATCTTCAGTAAGGTCATTTCACCTATTTAACTTCACAAATAACAACAAAAAAATGAAATTACAAACTTCAAAAAATAATTTAATTTGTTTTACGTAAATAAAAAATTCAGACAAAAAACTGTTAGTACTGAAGTAATTGAAATTCGATTAATTGATATCCAGTTGATTTCCACAATCATTAATTCAATGTTTCCTTGGCACACAAAGCATACAATGTCGATTACAAATGTCATTATTGGAATTTTTTTCATGTAAACTAGCCGCTTAAAATCCGTTAATCAGTTCTACAACAAAATGACTTAAAGGCACTCATGCATGAATTCTACTGCTCTACACTACTATACGGCTTCGATGCATGTCTAGAAACATTCACAACATGATCAAACAAGCAATTTCCAAGACTTACAGTACCATATTGGACAACTGACATGCATCAGAACAATTATAGAATTTTGCCAATTTTCCTTAGAAAAATGCCAATTTCAAACAATGATAACTTGAAATACAGAGCACCAAATTAGTCATTGTAAAGCACAATACAGAGAATAGAAATGTTTCCAAGAGGAATACCATGCAAAGTTGCACGAATCACCGTTCGAACCGTTCAGAGCCGGTTCGAATCGGATTAAAAAAAAAAAAGCCAAAAAAAAAAAACGGTACGGAATTATACTTCCGAATTTACATTCTTCCTCAACAATGGTCCAATTTCTTGGAACAGTCGCAAGCAATCTTCGATAGCTCTATCTTCCACTGAATCAGAGTATATCGCACCCTCTCAAGCTACAAAGGAAGCAATATGGTTGAGAAACTTACTTTCAGATATCGGTCTGAATCAATATGCTCCAACGACATTATTTTGTGATAATCAAAGTGCTATCACTTTATCAACCAATCCTAGATCTCATTCCAGGAGTAAGCACATTGAATTGAAGTATCATTTCGTCAGAAGCAAAGTTCTCAACGATTGCAATACTATAGAACGCAAGATATGATAGCTGAAATTTTTACCAGAGCATTAAGTTTGGATATACATAGAAGATTCTGTGTAGAATTAAGTTTGAAGGTCAAGGCATTCAAGGATTCAGATTAAGGGAGAGTGTTGGATTATTCTCCTTCTTACCAATCGACTAATCGGTTTTAATCTTCATCCATTGTTTTATCCGGTTCTTACAGTCTACAGTTTTACAAGTGTTTTTATGCAATCTGTAGAATTACACGGAGTTTTACCTTAGTGCCGCTTTGGTTTTTCATTTTTGGCGAAGCTGTCGCCTGTCAGGAATCTCGTGTAAAAATGCAGTGTCAATTTTCACATTTTTTCGCCTGTCAGGATTTGCAAGCAAATATGCAGTCACAGTTTTCACTTGACAAAATGTCGCACTTTTCGCTTTCTCCAAAGAGCCTCAAAAGATAAGGAAATGACTCTGGCAAAGTGTAGGGCAACCCTAAATCAGTTTTTAAGGCACTATCGTATTTTTCACAAAATCCCGATACTGTCACCTTTTGCGACAATGTCGCATGTGGCTGTTTTAGTACATTTTTGCAGAAGTGATAGTTTGGTTCATTTATGCAGACAAAACGTCTACGACCAATTTCACCGCTTATAGGCAATCAATGTTATAGGCGTAGTCATGCACTGGAAGTAGGAAGTTTCCGCTACGATTATCTAACCTATTTCTGACACTAATATGGTAGACTGGCCCTCCAATATTAGAGATTACTGGTCATTAGAGGAGGTTTGAGCTCCAAAAAGACCCTTTAAGAATTCGTGCAAGATGTAGTATATATTATTAAAATATTATAACACTAATACTTTTGACTTGCCATAACTTTTTAATCATAGAAGTATGTGACATAACATATCATTGGAAAGCCTTTGTTAAGCGCTTTCCAATGTACCAAACTCCGCTAAATTTGGACTTACCACTAAAAAGTTATGCCGTTTTTAGTGTGGAATCAAAATGTGGACTCAAAAAGTTACGTTACGTAGATTTCAAATTTGAGTGTTTTGATTGGTCCATGTGTAAGAAAAAATTGAGAAAAATTATAAAAAAAATCTTTACAAAGGGTCTTTTTTGGATTTAGTACTCCTCTAATGTAAACCTCGATTTAATTCCATGTCAAGACTAGTTTGTAACTAATAACCTTGGGAGGACCCAGACACTCTCATTGAGACATATGGAGTAGTGCATGTACGTATGTGACTAATATATGCATGAGGATTGCATGAGGACTATGACCTATTTATATTAGATTGCATGGGGAGTGCATGAATTCATGCACATGACTATACCCTCTATATATTGGGGTAGAGATTATCCTGTCAAAAAATTTTGGTTCAGGTTACCAGATGCTCTTTTCTCCTCAAGCATTCACATGGCATGGTTTGGGGGATAGATCCAAGATTGACCTAGGTTTGGATGGGTAGATCCTACATGTCTCCTGTTGTGTTTTCCTATCCTCATCTTAGGTGTTTCTCCTAGTGGTCATTACATAGGTATCATAGCCCGACTAAGATGCGGTCTTGGATGGAAAGGAGACGAGCTCTACATCGGGTTGGAAGCAGAAAGTGCTTGGATTTGCAAAATCTCAGTTGAGTGCTGATTTCTCAAGGGAAGTTGGATTTGAGTTCACTAATTCCGGAGTAAAGCATGGTTAGCAATATTGGTGGTAGAGTGCTTTTCTACATGTCAATTTTGGTAGAGATGTTCAGAATTATTGTGAATTAATTTGTAATTTCTTGTTTTTTAAGAAAACTTTCAATGGTTGTAGAATGATTATGCTTAGTTAGAGGTTTGGATTGCATACATCAGTCTATAATATTTTGAATCATAAATTTTTGTTTACGTTCATAGATAAATTAGTATGGACTGTTTGATGGAAAGTTTTTTTTTCCTTATGAGAATCCTTCAGGGAGCCTGCATGATGGGAACATAGATTGAAAGAGCACTCAGTCTAATTCTTTAATTTTGTTGAAAAGAGTGCAATGCATATATGGTTAGTGAAAGCAACCATCACCCTGTATTTACTGTTCTATGCAAATGGTTTAGAACCTGTAAAACTTGGAGAATGCATAGAGTGTTCTTTGTAGAAATAATCCAGTAGAAAGACAATCTTGCTAGGGGAGTTCTTGGTTAACCTTGCATGAAACTTTGGTGCCTGCTTCCCACTTTCCCATAAAGCTTGAAAACACGGTTTCTTTCATCCTATCGAGCTTGTCCGGACTCTGCAACCCTTAGATAGGTCTTACTTCATTTGTGAAGCCTGCTAAGATATTTTTAGGATGATAGTCAGTTGTTGTCCCAAATTGGTTGAAGAAAGACTCAATGGTTGAAAAATATGACCTGTTGCTTGCGTTCTTCTATTGTGCATCCGGTTGTAGGCTGCCTGTGGAAGATTCTTCCATCTGTCTAATGATTGCCTTCTTCACTTCCTCTATAGGCGCTTTAGTTATTGAATGGCTTGAATTGGTGATGGCAGCAAATCAGAATAAAAAAGAATGTAGCCTGAGATTCATCGTTGTCCTAGCAATGAGAAGAAATGTGGACAGTGTTGAGTTAGAAACACATGGGACCCAACTAACTAAGAAAGATAAGAAGATTGTGGAACAGTTCACCATTCGAGATGGATTACTATTTTGGAATGGGAAAGTTTGCGTACCTAGTGATGATGAGCTCAAACGTAAGATTTTGTTTGAATGTCATGACATACCCTGTGCAGGACATCCCGATATACACAAGACTCTAGACTTGGTTAAGAGGGAATTTTATTGGCCAAAGCTCAAGCCATATGTCGAGTCATACGTTAAATGCAAACCCTGTCAACTAGCAAAGGCTGAACGCCAAAAGGCTGGTGGTTTGTTGCATCCGTTAGATATCTTTTTTAAGAAATGGGAAAGCATATCTATGGATTTTGTAGTTGGACTTCCAAAGACCCAACGACAAAATGATTCTATTTGGGTTGTAGTGGATCGGTTAACTAAGTTAGCTGCATTCATACCAGTCAAGTCAACTATAAAGGCTTCTGAATTAGCCCAGATCTTTGTTGAAAGATTATTTCGGTTGTATGGTCTGCCAAGTGACATTGTTAGTGATAAAAATCCTAAGTTCACATGTCACTTTTAGTCAGCAGTATTCCATAAACTTGAAAGAGTTTAAGTTCTTCTGATCATCCTGAATCAAATGGCCAGACAGAAAGGACTAATCAAACTATGGAAGATATTTTGAGGACATATGTTTCTCACAGACAATCTCATTGGGAAGATTATCTCCCACTGATTGGAGTTTGCATATAATAGTAGAAAACATACTGCTACAAGTTATAGTCCTTTTATGCTTATGTACGATTTTCAACCTAGATCTCCAGTAAATGTTGAGACGAAGTCTGTTAAGATCCAGAAGGTTGCTGAGTTTTTACATAATAGGCAAGAGATGTTGCAAGTGGCTAAGGATAGTATCCAAAGAGCTCATGATAAAAATAAGCAGTATGCCGATCTTAAGAGATCTCCAAGAGATTTTAAAGTTGATGACTGGGTGTATCTTAGGATTCCAAAAGATTCTAAGACGTTATGCACAGAGAAGCATTATAAGTTGTCTACCCGTTATTGTGGACCTTTCAGGATTGTACGTAGAATTGGTTCTTTGGCGTATGAACTCGATCTTCAAGAAAAATCGACTACACACCCACTGCTTCATGTAAGTCATTTGAAACTAAGTTTACATGATGGTGACACAGTTGGATCGGATGAGGATTTATCCCATTTGGAAGATTTGTCTCTTAGTGTACCTTTGGAACCTGAGAAAGTGCTCAGAACCAGAGATAAACAATTGAAAAATCGTTCTATCTCTGAGTGCTTAATTCGGTGGAAGGGTCGTACTGAGGATGACAATTCTTGGGAGAGAGTTGATAGCATAAAGAAGAATTTCCCAAAGTTTAGTTTCTAAGGATAGAAACAGTTTAAGGAGGGAAAAATGTCATGTCCATGACCAGTACATAGAATTCAATATACTCCTAGCCTTGGATACGCGGTACTCCAGTGAAACTAGCTGTTAGTTATGCCACGTCATACTGGACGTGACCCGAAAGTAACTAATATCCTTGTGAGGCCCAGAACACACTAAATGCAGTTTAGACAAGGTATGAGATAGTGTATGCATGTGTAGAGTTATCAATAGCAATTCTATGACTAGTAGGTCCATGCTTAGGACTCTATTCTAGGTGAATTTATGTAAAGGGAACTTAGGGCTATGCATGGCTATGTGCCCAGGATGCTTTTGGCTCTATATATTGGGTCCAAACTCGCCCTGCTCCTCATCATGGTTGTGGATTCATTGCCAGGCTCTCACTCTACATTCATGCTACTTGTTCCTTGGCTTGGGAGTGAAGCTTCTAGAGTTTGATTGGATGCTTCTACTTGGTTGGGTGGTTTCTCCATAGTGTGTTATCCATTGTGTTTGTGATTTGTAAGCAGGATCTAAGGAGCTTCCCTTATAAATACCCTTAGTTACAACCATAGTTGTAGCAATCGCCATTCGCTACCCAGAATCGCCAGATTTTTTTTTTACTTTTCAAAAAAAAAATTGGACTTGAAATGAACATTATTAGGTTCATTTCAAGTCCAATTTTTTTTTTTTGAAACTATGGAAATTAGACCCGAAACTATTGTAATCATAATCGTCTATTTTCTCTCTCTCTCTCTTGATACCCACATTGTCTGGTTTTGATAAGGTTTTGTGCCCATGATCTCCTTAGGTCCCTTGTTGGCCCAATCACCACACCTCCATGTAATTGGTGAGCCAATAAACCTTGTGGTCTCCGTTGATTAAGTGACTATACAGGTGATATCAAAACGAGTAGCTGTTAATAACTACCCAACATTATCTACCATGCATGCTCTCCCAAACCCAACACGCTATATGAGAGCTTGAGCATGAGAGTTCTTCCATGTCTTATTTATGTTCTTGGGTTAGTGGTGCTCTAAGAGGCAACTCATACTTGTATATAGCCTAACGCAGAGGAGCCTTGGTAATCAAGATTAGTGCTCCTTTGATGAACCTTAAGAGGGCATTGCCCTCAAGGTTTTGCCCTAATCAAAACTCACCACATGTCAACCAATGTGGCAAATTTTAATTGGGCAAATCTTTTAGATGAATGTTGCAATCCATGCATCCCTATGCCTAGATGTAGTTTGGGAATTGTGCATTGTTTTAAATGCAAGGGTGCTTCATGCATGAAGTTGCAGATGAAGGAGAAACGATTTCATGAGCAGAAAAGAATACAAGAGAACAGGAAAACGATCAAACGAAGACAGAGCGTGCTTGCTTTGCCCATTCCTAGCCTTGCTCTTACCCTACAACAATAGAATTGCTACTTGCGATCATTGATTGATGCTCATCAACATCACAAAAGACGGGCTCTGGAACAAAAACTAGTGAGTAGGATTGGATCATCAAAAACATCATTTCCTTCTAGATGTGCGTCATTCAAAAGTATATTGATCATATTCCAAGAGGAATTTGTCACACTCATCCTCAAACTGAACGGTATGGACCCAACGCGATTCCCCTTAAGCAACGCATCTGTGCTCTGCAAAACAGTTGGTGTTGAGATCATGTTTCACGAATTGCAGAACATATTCAAAATAGGAATGGAGGTTTTGTAACGAAACATGTCACTTAGAATCTTGAATGGTTTACTCCAAGTGACATTGCACACCAAGCTTTCTCCTGTCTATCGATGGTTCTAGAAACCAAGCTTGAATGCCCAAATCTGCTTGATTTGAATAAGGTTCAAAACTAGAACCCAAACCTGAGAAATTGCACACCAATCGATAACAATCCTTTACAGGAATAACTGGTTGATTGAGCGCAAGTACATTTCACAGCAGGTGGATCTGAGCATAGACAAATGATCTATAAATTTTGCATCTCGAAAACATTTAATCTGGAAAAATGCTGGAGCCTTGTACTGACAGAGTTGTTGGAAGCGAATCATGGCTAAAAGTATCTGTGCTTAAAACGCAGAAAAATGACTATTATGCTTCCAAGAATTATGTAAGATCAAATGAAACCAAGCAGGAAGCTAGTTTGGAAAGAAAGATGGCGTTTACAAGAACAGGTGTGGATAAAGCCACAAATGATTTAGAAGTAAGGCGTTCCATCAGCGATTTAGTGCAGGCAACATCAAAACGAGGATCTTTACTCTCATCAACACGTGCATCAAATTCAATAGAATCAAATAGAAGGGCAACTGTCCTCACTGAACTTGATCAGAGCAGAGCGGCAGCAGGGACCTCCACTCGAGCTCGTTTCAAGTCTCCAATGTCAGGCTACCTTTCGGAATCGACAGGGTTGCAAAAAAAGGGCTATATGAAGTATGTTCGCTCTGCTCCTCCATCTCATCTTTTGCCTACCATAGGGAAAAGAGCATCTCAAGTGTCTGTGTCTGCCACACTTGAAAGTGAACTTCCCCCAAGGTGTTTGAAGGCTAGGTCTTTAACTACAAGTCCGGAGCAATATGAGCGGGACTTGTTGGACCAGAATTTGGATCATGAAACTCGAATTTTCCAAAGTTCAATGGCTTCTTCCTCATCAAAGGATCGTCCCAAACGAAAAATCAGAACACCTGCTGATATTCACCTTCATCTTCCGGACCCTGACGCAAATACAATATTCCTTCCAGAGAAGATTAATCGTAGAAATTTCAAGGGGAAAGTTATGTATTCAGTGACAGATTCTGAACACCTTCCAAAGTTGTCATCTGGTGTAGATGATATAGGTTGTGAAAGACATGATAGTCTTGTATCAATTGTTCACACACCAAGGGTGCCTGGAGATCAAGCATGGCGGAGAGATGCTATCAACATAAACGAAGATTCTTTGCCTCCTAAAGAAACACTTAGTAAGGAGGGGTTATCAATCAATGTGCCTTACTACCTTTTGAAATTGACAGGAGCTTCGAGGGAGGGTATGCGAGCCATGCCTCATCTTAAGCCACCTGTGTTGATCAATGAGATGCCAAGCAAATGCCACGGCAAGCGTAAGACAAAATCGACTAAGCTAAGAATAGTCACGGTTCCAGTCAGTGCTAAGCAGTGGCTACTGCAATCAATTGGCTTGAAAGATGAAGAGATCAATGAGTTGTTTGACCAGGTACCTAGCCTACAACATGTAGCCTTGGATTTAGACCACTTGGTAATTTGTTTTTGTATGTTCATCTTGTTTATTAAGTTCCATGGGCAACTTCAGCTTTCATTGCCTCTTGTTTGAAGTATCTTTCTTCACTTTTTCTTACAAAGCAGTGAATGTTACTGAACATATTCAGATCGAATGTGTACCACAATTTGCAGCTGAATATGTGCGAGAAATCAAAGCAGAATGGGAAGCCATGGTTGCTCGTGAGAGTAAGATTCCTCCAGAAGCTGATTTTCTTATGAAGGACCGCGCTTTACTTGGAAAAGTAAGAGAGTTGATGCTGCGGTTTGTTGAAGTTACCAAAGGAGCAGAAGTTCAGGTTGGATTGGACAATGGCGGTGTCCATCGAGGACCCCACAAGAATCTTAATAAGGATTATGAACTCTTTCAAAAAGCTACTGTAAATTCCAATGGAAAGGTGGACTGTGTAACGTCAGAAGAGAAGAAAATAGCAAACAAATCTTCACAAGAACTGGAAAGCCAGTCCATTCATCCAGAAGGAGCATCACCATTAGGTTTGGAGTCTAAAATTTCCGTGGAAGATGTTGGCAGTGCAGTCAAAAGTTTTATCTGCTCAGAATGTGGCCAGCTGAGACCAAATCTAACAGAGACTTCTCTGCAACAAAACTACTTATCTGAAGAAATAAAAAAGCCAGAGATACATGCCTCATACGAGAAACACACCTTCCCGTCTCTTATTCCAGCTGAGGACTATATCATCAACAAGTATATTGTCCAGGTATTTACATCTTCTCAATGATTCAACCAAACCTTAAGAGACATTCTATCATCTTTTCAAGTTAATCATTTATATTTAAAGTCTTTCACTAGTTCTTGTACGACACGTATAGTGTGTTCATCAGTCTGTGGTCCTGTTGTGGTTCACATTCAATCAGATAGGAAAATTTGATTGTAAGGGGGTTCTTAAGGCTTCACAAAGGCACATTGTCATGGTCTTACTACCAATTTTGAAGCTTCAAAAAACAAAAACTTAACACAGGAGGAGTTATCAATTCAATTTCAAAAGACAGTGCAGAGCTAAAGTAACCCAGGTAATGATAATATGAAACTAAATATTTTTACGTAGATGGGCACAAGAGCATAATGAATGCACATACGTTAGAGATGTGCTTATTAAACAACACTGTTACAAGAACTATAGCTATTAGGCTCTGCAACAGCAGAACTATAGCAACAGCGTTCTGGACAGTGGAACTCTATTTTGATTCATTATTTATTTGCTGAAAATTCAACAAGGCCCAGTTGAACTTAAAAAAAAAAACCCTAAAAGGCAACAGAATTTTTCTTTCATGAAACAAAAAAGAAGAAAATCCTGTTGTTTTTTAAAGAGACTGAAACAAAAAAATTTATGCACGTTTCAGGAAATCCTAATGGGATCCCAAATCGCATTCCGGTTCATGTTCCGGAACACGTTCCAGAACGAAATGTGCATTTATGAAGTGAAGTTGAAGCTGATCAAAAGAAAGATTGCATTCTTGAGGTAGTAAAGCTGACCAAGCAAGAATGGGAGTTAGCAAAGTTCAAAGAAGCTATGATGTTGTAGTAGGCTGGGATCATTTTAATTCATGCATGCAAAATTTCATAAACATCCTTGAAAAAATGGAAGAGGTCTATATACTGGTCAGAATCAAAGTTGGCAATGTCAAGCATGGGAAAGTTGAATCTGCATGGGATGCAGAATGGCAAACCATCATAAGTATAAATGGTAATGATTGAACGTGTTAATGGCATGTTGGAAGTTTAGAAGCCCATCAAAAGTCTTCAAGTGACAATCAAATAATGTGCTGGGACCATAGAACCCACGGTTCCCAGAACCGTGGGTCCTAGGAACCGTACTACTGTTCCTTGAACCGTGGTACGGTTCCTCTATTTAACTAAATAATTAATCAATTAATTGATTACCAAATTCACAGATTTCACAGATGATACAGATTTGACAGATTTCACATGATGTACAGATGATTTGACAGATGATACAGATGATTTGAGTCATTCGACAGATGATTTCACAGATGATACAGATGATTGACAGATTTCATAGATGATTTCACAGAATTCACAGATTTCACAGATTCTTTTGGCCCTTTTTTTGCATATTTTTGGGTTATTTTGGGGGGGGAAACTAGAAGCTGCGAAACAAGGCGAACTTCCTTGTAACGACACTAACCATGGCCTGAGTTGTGATATGCAAGACAAGTACCCAATACAAATTCAATATGGGCCGAACAATGCAAGGAAATGACAACCACTAAACTAGCATAAAAGATATGAAAGAAGGCTAAGAAAATATATCTCATGGATCACCGGAAGTGCTCACATATCATGGACCAGCAGATCGACAGAGTGCGCAACAAATGGTGTCCACACAATGAAGGTGTGCTCACACATCAACAACTCTCCCATCTGCCTGTAGTTTGTGGCGTTGTCTGTGACAACTTGAAGCACTTGCTTGACCCCAATCTCTTGGATAGATGAGTTCACTTCATTGTAGATGAACTCTGCAGTGATAGTTGCACCCTCATGAGTGGCATCCACTCTCGTAACAAATTTGTGACGAATGTCAATTCATCCGTCAGACAATATGGTGCCACGGTAACTGCAAAACAAATTCAATCACACATGGTTGTCAAGTAAACTCCTGGATACCATCCAAGTCATAGTTGATCGTTCATGTGGTGGTACCAAGGGAGATCAATTCTAGGAAGATCTAGTTTGATTTGGAGAAAAGTTATTTCTTCAAGTTCTTTAATCTATCCAAGGTCGTGGTTTGTCATGTGGTAGATTTTGTTCTTTCCAATAAGATTTGGAAGCTAAGGTTGTTGATGAGCCTTTGAAAATCAACAGGGAAGGTTTTTGTTTAGCCTCATAAAAACAACATGATTCATTTATTAAATCAACATGTTGTTGATTAGCTGTTGAAAATCAATAGTACAGGTTGTTGTTTAGCCTCATGAAAAACAACAGGGTTCATTTCTATGAATTGACAGGTTATTGATTAGCCTTAGAAAATCAATATGAAGTCTTCTTAAGTGAAGTAGGTTCCTTCAAGGTGGAAGTATCAGGAATCTTTGATCTCTACTTTGTTTTAGCATCATGGATGATTTTTGGTGTAGGGATGTGTTAGAAAAAGATTCAGCACAATTGTTCTATGATGGAGGTGTTTGAATCTCTTAATCGGTAGGAAGATGGACATACACTAGTTGGGATAAATAGATGTCATGTTGAGATGTTTTCTAGGTTGGAAAGTTGTTTGGGGCAAGTGACGCTATGTGTGAGATAGAGGCAGGAGATTCCATGGAGAGGATAGTATCAAGTACTTTGTGTGAGACGACATTTTGAGGAGGAAGTAGCAGATACTTTGTGTGAGGAAGTACTGCATACTTTATATCCTTCTATTGGGGTTGATCTATTACTTGCATTGAATCATTGTTGGAGTGGTTGGATGCGAATGTGAAGTGTTATCAATGTTTTTCAAGATAAACATCTAGGGGGAGTAGTTCATCTAAGTCCAGCACAAGTGGTAACTATGAGAGTACCAAGAGAATTGAAATGGATTCAATTCAAGGAATCAACACAAGTGGATCGACATTCCATGTCATACCATGGTGGATGGGGTCGGCGCACTGGTTTGTGTTAATGAGGTTTAGAGGGGAAAGCGAAAGTAGCAGCAGTGTGGAGACAGGTGGTGAGGAAGGCGGCTTGTGACTCAAGCGGTTCACTGTGTAGAAAAGAGAGATTCCTGGTAGAGTGGGATGGAGAGGGGGTGGAAGGTGTATTTGGGTGCACGGGGAAGGATGGACTGGTGTAGAGGTTGTAATGGTGGAAGGTGGCTAATAGCGAAGGATACGAATGATCAGAGAGGGTGGTAGGGGAGATATGGAATCTATGAATGAGAGGGATGGATGACGGTGACCCCATGAGGTAATCAACCACACTATGACCGCCACTGTGAGGGTGACAAGTATAGCTGCCAGAATTAGGCCAGTGAGGTAGGCCATTATAAATGGCTCATGTGCCTCACCAAACTGTAACAGGTACTCACCAGATGAAGTAATAGGTCCCGGTCCATCATCAGAAAACCTGGTGATCTCCAAGCTGTCACTATCAAGGGCATGGACTCGCATCTGATCTGTAGCATCATGGAACTCTGACTGTCGTGAAGTTGTCCGGGCATTAAAATCGCGAGTGAGGAAAATATTTTCTCGCTCTGCAAATCTGATGATGTCCACTGAAAGGTCCAAATAAGGTGAGCCAACACCCTCAACAAAGGAGGAGGACTCTGGAGGAAAATAGCAGGCAGCAATGAAGATATCCCTGTCCAAACCAATCGCTCGTCCTGTGATACGAAGCCAAATATACAGTGCATGCTCATCATGCCTGACAAACTCAAACATCTGATGGAGGGACTCTCTGTATAGACAAGCCACTCCTCCCGAACCACGGCCACTGGCTGATCTAGTCTCAGATCTGTATACTGAATCCCATCTGTATCCCGGGAAGGTGAGTAAACCGCGCACTTGGTTCTCGTGAGCCTCCATGAAAAACAATAGGTCTCGACCAGTGATAAAGTCAATCAGATCGCCTACTGTAGAAAATGAGTGGATGCCATTACAGTTCCATACCCGAATCTGACTATGGTATGGATGGGGCCCCGGGATGCTCCCAATCCCGGGGGCCCCGAATTCCTAGCTCTGGGAACTGCTAGGGGTACCAGCAACAAAACGTATCTGGCCATCTCGATATATAACCCGTCTACCAGTCTCTCGAGCCACCTGGAAGGCTTTACGCCTCTCCTCAACTATATGGTAGTGCCACGTAACTGGGCTCTACAGCGTAAAGCCTCTCTGCGGCTGTCTACGATGTGAAGCGAACGATCAATGTAGCTGCATCTCTGGTGGTCCTCCAAGCTGTATCTAGCCCATCTGTCACATGTCCTAGAGTGGTCTCGAGAAATCTCGTAGCCTCGGCAATGGCATCCTGTGTGTCCAGTATGCCACGAACCCTAATGTTATGTGCCTTTTGCTCCCTTGACCACTTTTCCGAAATGGTGGCTGAGATGACTGAGGAGATGGGAGTGCTAGGCTTGGTGCCTTTCTTCAATACTGTTGCCCATGAGAGGGTTTCTTCTTTATGTTGTTCCATCTTATTTTCAAGTTCCCGTATCATGGTGGTAGCCGATTCCGAGGCGGCAACTTGTTTGAGATGGCAGCAGCCAACGAGGAGGAGATGGCAGCGGTAGGGGTAGGAGAGCGGGAGGAGCTACGTGTGGAGCGAGGGGGGGGGGGGGGGCTGAGCCATGGAGGGGAGCCATAGCTGAGAGAGGGAGGATCAGCGAGGGTCAGGTACGGATCAGGGCGGACGAACAGGGACGGATCAGGGCCAGGACAAGAGCGGATTCAGGGCCAGGACATGAGCGGGTAGGGCCAGGGCAGATCAGGGCCAGGACAAGAGCGGCAGGACAGGAGCAGATGGGGCAAGGATAGGAGCGGGGAGAGGGGGAGAGAGAGAGAGAGAGAGAGAGAGAGAGAGCGAACGTGTTTTAGTGAAATCTATTAGTCCTTGTCTATTTTAGCATTCGATGGCCAAGAAAATGTCATTGATGGACACCATAGAATTAATGAACCGTGGGCGGTTCACCACGGTTCTGAGAACCGTACGGTTCTCAGAAATTTTAACCTGGAACCGTGGTGAACCGTACAGGTTAAAATTAATTAATTAAATAATTTTTTTTTGTCCCACCCCCAAAAATAGCCCAAAAAAATGCCAGAAAAAGCAGATTTGTAGTGAGTAGTGAATCTAACAGTGATCTTTGCAATAAGTGCGTCCTCTGGAAACAGGTCAGTGCTGTGATGTTTTTCATAGTGAATCATGCATCCAAGTATTGCCATGTTTTTCACAGCAAATCATGCAGCCATTTCCATTTTTGCAAAAATTCAGATGCGCGTCAGTTTATTGCCAACTCCAACTGAAGATGCCCGTCAGTTTACAAGCCAAAACCAAATGCGAGTCAGTTTGTTGTTCGTTGACTCCTACTTGATAAAAAAAAAAACAAAAAGCAGTACATACTAAAAAAATTTCACGTTCAGTTCTGGAATGGGCAACAATGGATCTGATGCATCATATATGATTAGTTGGCTCAATGATTCCCAAATGTGAAATGAGGGACAAAAATGAGCATTGAGGGGTTTTGGGGGGGAGATTAATTAATTAAATAATTATTTATTTATTTAGATGAACCGTACCACGGTTCAAGGAACCGTGGTACGGTTCCTTCCACGGTTCCCTCCACGGTTCCCAGGACCCACGGTTCTGGGAACCGTGGGTTCTATGATGGATACGTGCATTTCAATTTATCCCGTAATAAACGTTTTGTTCTATCTGAAAGCTTACAAATATCTTGGTTGTTTTAATTTGTCAAAATATGTAAATGTGACTTTCAAAATGAAAAGTGAAAAGCTGAGGTTTATGTGAAATTAGGGTTTTGGGGAGGAAAAAGAGCGAGAGAGAGAGAGAGAGAGAGAGAGAGAGAGAGAGAGAGAGAGAGAGAGAGAGAGAGAGAGAGAGTTGAATTGATTTGTTTGAAACTCACTTGTAGCCAACACTTTTGGGAAAATCAGAATGCAAGTCAACATATAGTCCCTTCGATAAGCGATGGTACACTGTTCTCTTTCCAGCACTTCAGGTATTAGATGACTCTTATAATACTTTTCTATTATGCTTTTTACACATAAAATATTTGGGTTATAGATTCATATACAAGGTAATCATATAATTGGTATAATAATGGAAAAGTGGAAACCCGCCAATATACATTTGGTTCAATTGTGTCACTTCATAAGATTACAAGAAATGTATGTGTATGTGCAATGTTGTACCTCTTTAACTACGATATTGAACATACATTCTCCTATGGATTCTTTTAAAAATTGTATATGACTACATATGTATGATATGTATTTGTGATACATAGTGCATTTGGCAAACATGACACATTACATTGGACAATTTAATGAAACTTTTGATCGTTAGGAAGAAGGAATTGTTAGGGAATCTTTAATAAGGACCCTCATATGCAGACATGCAAGCCTGCATGCAAATGCTAGAACTTTGGAATTAGGAGTGGAAGGGAATCATCTTGCTTTTACTCTTGCAAATACTACGAAACAAACAACTAGCGAATGAGTTATCCACCTTGTTAAGGAGACTATTGCAACGCTAGGCGTGCCTTAATTAGGTATTGGGCCGTGAGTCCAGATAATGATAGGCAACCTATCCCTAACCTTGAAGCTTTCGACAAGGTTCCATTAGGGTCTGCAACATAGTATAAATAGGAGGGAGAGACATTTGTTCATTAGCTTATGATTTGCTCTACTATTGAACTCATTGTAGGTGACTTATTATAAAGTTTTGCATGCAAGAGTTTAATGTTGGTCATGTGGGAGAGTCAACTTTGTTTGTTGCTTTCACAAAGGCACACACTAGTTAGCACACACCAAGCAAATAGTAAAGTTTAGAGAAATGAATTAGAGTGTGTGCCATATGTGAATGGATTTTTCTATAAGCTCCTTCACGAGTGATACGTATGTCCATGCCCAGGTTACATCAAAGTATGCGGTTTGAATTTAGTGTGAGGCACTAGTTCTAAGCCATGATCACCATGAGATGTTAAAGTATGTCCAGAGTTGCATTTCTCGTCAATTGAACAAGGCAGAGTGAATAAGTTCTTTGGATTTATTGCACTATAAGAGACACCGTGTGTAGATGGGAAGCCATTTCTATAGACTTATTTATTGGATAATCAAGGACCCAAGTGGGGCTCAGTAGCAGGTTGATCGAGAAGGCCTAGTTGATTGCAGTTAGAACCGAAGTAACAGTTCTATCAAAGGTTAAGTTGTCTGACCTAATATGGTGATATTGTATGAACTCTCAAAGCCCATGTTTCCAAATATAGAACCAAAGTGGGGATTAGCACATATTAGTGTTCGCCAAGTTGAGAACACGATTGTGAGTTCGGTGTGGAAAGTATCCATTGAAAGAGTTCAATCGGTTTTTGAAGACATGCTTTGGTCATATCTTTATGCTATTTGGATCATACAGGTAGAGTAGCTTCATTTGATGAAAATGGCATGTGTCCTCTAAAAAGTGTTTAACAAAGTTGAGCTATGGTTGAGGCTAGCTAGCCCAGCAACCATAAGGATTTTGTGCTTAAAACCTAGTGAAGTTGAGTTTATGCATGAGATTTGTATAGATCAAGAGAGTTTATAGGAGATATGGTCTTCCAATTAGTACTTTCGAAGTTGGACTAGTTAACATTAGAAAAGTGCACCAAGATATGTCTTAGGTATTTCAGATTGTGGTAGATAATAAACAAGTTAGTGATATTATTCCTAGTACTATTGGAGGGATGTAGAGTACAATCGATATTTTAAAAATAGAGTAGTAATTTAATCTTAAACTTGGTTAATAGAGGTGAATATCAAACTGTACATCAGGTTGGAACTAGTAGGGACTAGGGAGGTCAAGAGCATTTAATTGTCAATAGTATAGATTCGAGATTAAGGTGATTGGACATCACATTCTCCAGAGAGGATTCAACAACCTTGGGATTGGAGATGGGTGAATGAAGAATCATGTTTTTCAAGAGTACTTAATACCCAAATAGGACTAATGTTGTCATAGAATGTGTGGGATGTCAATGTATCAAGTTTGTTATTGAATGATGATTGTAGTAAAGGGGGAGTTATGTGCTGAGACTGGACCATGACCAGGGTCTGTCGGTACAAGGTTGGGGTGAAGCATGATAAAAAGGACAATTTATTTGTATGGCCAACTTTGACCTGTGGAAAACCTATGGATGGGAGGAGCTTGGGAGTGTAACACATCTAGTGAGTACATCCGATGACTTAGTTGTTGCTAACAAGGAGTGCACCAAGACATCTCCTAGGCAGTGTGGACCTTAATAGGTCACAAGTGGTTTAGGGATGTTTAGTAAATCCACAATGCTTATCAACAAAGAAGTAGAAAGAGTAGAGCACATTAGGCCATTGAACTTGCTGGAAATTGGAGAAGACATAGAAGCAATTGTGGAATCATATTCTCCAAGAGCATCTGATTTTCATTAGTAAAGGATTAGAGACAAGGATGAATTAGGAATCACATTCTCCAAGAAAATCTAATAGCCTTGTAAGTTAGATTGGAGATAGATGATCGAAGATTCACATGCTCTAGGAGTGCTTAGTACTCGGACAATACCATCAAATGTTGATGCATGGATGTGCCACTTGGGGATTTAAGGTGGAAGGGCCTAGCCCTGGACTTGATTTAGTTCTGGACCAATCGATTGCCAGAGGGGTAGTTGATTGAAGCGACAATGATGGCATGTAGTTGTAGCTAGGAAATGAGCCCAAGCAGGGTCTAGTGTGTTGCCAGCAGTGACTCAATGAGATCATTTGGCAAGTTGTAAAAAATGTGGGATCTAGAATTACCATCATGGACCTAGTTGTCAACAACGAAGTTAACCAAGGTGTAACTAGGGGCTGGTTGACAAGTTGCCAAGGTGAACAAGTAGGTCGTTGTGCCATGTTGAGGCATGGGGTTGACTGTTATTAGGCTACGCCAACCGGGAGGCATCAAATACCCGAAAGCTAGTTAAGGCCTGATCAACCTTGATGTTATTAGGTGAATCACACATCTGAATAGCAGGTAGTGCCATCTCCATATGCCGACCTATCTGTAGATATTATTCGTTACTAAGAGTGAGGACATATACCATTGGTTGGTGATTTTAATGACAAGACTGCTTGTCAGATAGTGTTTCATAATGCTATTGGATCTCTTTCGAATATAGGCTATTGACGATGAGGATAAAGGTATTACCAAGTTTTCTGCTTATGTCATGGGACCAGCCACAACTTATGGTGAGCACTTGCTTCATTTTGGGGAGGCCCATGAGTTAGCCATTTTGAATGGCTTAGGTTGTTGACCTAATTCTGCAGGTTTTACTTTCCACCCTCATAGTGGTGGCCACAATGTCATGGACCATCTTTTGGGGTCACCCTACCCTTTTTTATCCCCTTTATCTTTGACTTTCATATCTCCACCACCACTTTATTCGAGGATTCATGCATCTCTTTTCATCTTGAACATATCATATGCCGTGCCACACACCCTACCTCTATCCGTAACCAACCACCGAGATACACTTTTGATCAACTCTTCTTCCCTCTATATCAAGATTCTCTCATGGCCTTACTCCATCACTTTCCTTAGTAGTCTATTGTTGAGAGGAACATTCATTCAATAACCGGCTAGCTTGGGAGTGATGAGCTTGAAGAGAAGACTTGTAACAAGTATGTAGACCATTTTTGAGAAATTGAGAGGCATTGCTTTGCCTTTTATCGCTCAGTACTCCCATCTGATCTCAGCTTTAACTTATAGACCCATTTGCAGTCTACAACTTTCCTTCCTTCTGGTAGGTTCTCAAGTGTCCATGTTTCATTCTTATGTATTGAATCTATTTCTTCCTGCATCGCCTTCTTCCACTGTTCAGATTCCTGACTCGCCATTGCTTCTGAGTAAGATGTGGGTTCAGTAGTTATTAGGCATCGGTTGCTTTTGCAATTGTTTGCTGCAACATTCTCAATAGCCTTTTGTCTGATTCTGGCAGAGCATCTTGGCTGGGCAAGATCCTTTTGCTCTTGATGTTGTACTGGTTGTTGTGGGGCCTGCAACTCTTGTTGCTCAATTGCCTGTTGTATTTCGACTGAACTCTTGAACTGCTTGAAAACAGTAAACACATCAGACTTTTTCTTCAAGAAGTAGATGAAGGTCATGTGTGTGTAATCATCTATGAAAGTAGCAAAATACTGTGATCCAGATATAGATGGAACCTTCATAGGCCCACACAGATCGCTATGAATCAGTCCAAGAACCTCTTTGGCTCGTGCTCCTCCGAACCTGAATGGTTCACGGTGTTGTTTGCCCTTCAAACACGATTCACACAGTCTGATTTCTCTGTCGGTGACGTCCATCTCTTTTACCATTCTGCTTCTTGACATTTTATAGAGTGTGCTCATACTAGAGTGGCACATCCTCTTATGCCATAATTCGTTCTTGTCTTCTTTTTCTGAAGTCAAAAGAGCTCGATCAGCAGGATTCAGGATACTTGTATGATACAAGTTTTCCCTTCTTTCAGCTGTCACCAGAATCTGGTTAGATCCAGAGTCTTCTATTTGACATCCGCCACTATTAAAAGTGACATTCAGTCCCATGCCTGTCATCTTGGCAACTGACAGGAGATCACTCTTCATTGTCGGAATGTACATGACTCCCTCTAGATCCTTGTAACCAGAAGTAGAGTTCCAATCCCCGTGACGTGGTGTTTGTTGTTATCTCTTTAGGACCTTCTTCTTGCACGTGATGTGTGATGTGGCTCCAGAGTCTATGACAATCTTTAATTTTGAACGTGCATTAGGCACATCTTTCGCTGCCATAGCTTGCTCCTGCTCTTCCTCTTGATGGGAAGATTTTGCAGTATGGGCCTTGTCTTTGTTCTTGTTCTTGGGATTGTACCAGCAATCAAATGTTGAGTGTCTCTTCTTCTTGCAATGAATGCAGACGTTGTTGGGATTTCCCCAACAATTCTTTTTTAAGTGCCCTTTTCTTTTGCAATAATTGCATACCGCAAGTGACCTTGAGCTGCGTTCATTATTTGTTGAAGATGTGCTTGGCTTTTGCACTCTCTCTTTATTCTTTTGTCTGACAAAAGATGCAGTGTCTTGGCTGTCTTGAGAATCAGTATGATCTCTCACGATGACTTCATCTGCCATAGCTTTAATAGCATCGCTGAATGTCATATTAGGCGTCCTCATGAGTATTGACCTCAGACTGTAGTAGGATGATGGTAGAGTCCTTATAAAATGTAAGAGCTGTTGCTTTGGCAGAATAGCATGATTCTGATTTGCAGTTGCTAGTTGATTGAAGATGGCCTTCATCTTCCCAGCATGGTTGTCCAAATCATTGCCATCCCACTTCATGTTCATAAGTTGGTTGTTGAGATGCAAGATCTCTGCACTTGTCATATGCTCATGTTTGGCTTGTAGCCTTTCCTGATATTTCGTGGCTGGTTTCACAGTCCACTGTGATCATCATGATGTTTTCTGCAAGTGACAGAGTGATGAGGGCCATTGGTCTATCATTCTTCCTTCTCCATTCAGCCGGATTTTGTTGCGGTCTTACTTCTGTCCCATCTACTAGACTCTATAAGCCTTCTCCTCTGAGTAGCATCTTCATTTTGTGTTTTCAGACAGCATAGTTGTTGCCATCGAACATGCTCACAACTTTTTGTTGCAAGTTTGCTGCCATTTGATAATCTGTGTGCTTGTTACTAGTTTGCAGCGCTTTGATACCATTGAAGCGAACTGATAGTTTCGACTTCAGCTACAGCTAGCAAGGTCAAGGATGCGGACTACGAGAAAATCCGACAAATACGAAAAACCCGAAGGTTGAAAAAAAAAATGTGCTAAGTCATATTTTGGCTCATGGTTGGGTTTTCCCGAAATTGCGAAATGTGTAAAAAATCCGATAGTGTGTTCGGTTTTCAGTTTTTCAGCCTGCAAACTTGCATTCTAATTTTGATTGCAAGAACAATCTCATAAACCTATCAGAACTGCAGTACATACATAAAATGGCATTCACATTTCCATGCACAACAGAAAACCTGACAAGAATGATCTATCAACTCAAAATATTCTTTGGGAGAGTACAAAGCTTGCCGCATATCAACGTACAAGTCCTTCAGTTTTCTTTTCTATCTTTCTCACTTACTCTCTCTCTGTATTGTGCTCCTCTTGGGCGCATATATATATATATCCTCTAAAACACTTTCTTCTAAGACATTCTTGTAAACTAATGATTACGCTAAAAACTAGTTAGTTGTGGCTGTCATCTTCTGTGGGAACAGACTGTACTTGTTGTTGTTTTTATCTGCGGAAATAGGCTGCGCCACGTTGAGGCCGTTAGGGATGAAGGAAGGCGAAGTTCAGTTTTCACACATGTTTAGTTGAAAACATTTATGACCTGGATATGTAGAGAGATGAGTTAAAACTTCAAATGTAAATGTTGCATGTGTAGCATTGGAAGTAGAATTACTTAGTCTTTGGTGTAAACGTTAATGGGAGCTGCAATTTTCTTTTGCCATTCACATGCCCCACTAGTTATTATCGATTTCTTGTAGCCAGGGAAAAGAGAAGATGTACAGTTACTTGGACACTGGCTGCAACATGCAATTCAGCGAAATAGCTGTGAAAATCCAGATGGGCGTTTTAAGGATGTTGAATCAGCATTTGTGCTACATTCAATAGCATTTTTGGAGATTGTCAGGCAGGTAATATTGAATCCAGTAACAAAATTGCTTAGCTTTAATGCCTTTTGCCATGACCTACAAGTTCCATAAGCTTATTTCTATCCAAACATGCTTCTTTTCTTGTGACAAAATCTTTATTGATATGCTAGGTGGACATACACTGTGAAGAAAGAGGCAATCTTCTTTTGCATCTTTGGAGGCAGCTTCTTCGAATCTTCAACCAGGTTTTGTCTGTGGGGTAGCAACTGTGCTCATTTCTATGTGCCAAGTGTCATATTTTAAAAAATATTCAGGCTCTGTTTTCTTCTTTGAGTGCTTTATTTAACAGTGTGAGGACTTATTTGGAATTGATAAAGCCTGAGATCAAGATATGATTTAGAGCTCACAAATACTCAACTAAGCATAGCTGGAAGACATCTCCAGCACAAATTTTTTTGAAGAAATTTTTTTGCATCTATTTGGTCTTTATATTTGCATCTACAGTCTCTATAAACTGAAATAGGAATTACTCCCAAAAAATCGTTTGATTTTAACAACAATTCAATATTGAATCTTAAAATGCTACTTACAAACAAGGTGGCTGTCTTGAAAATGAAAACACGAGAAAATAAGTTGGAACAAGTTGCTTTAACAAACAAAGGACCTCTATAGGCAGTATATAAACTATTTTCACAAAAAAAGGTCAAAATCAGTATCCTAAGTTGAATCAAAGAGACTAGTGCCATACACTTGGAACTATTTTGGATAGTACTTCTATGCTGTAGTATACATTTTGCTGTCCCCTTTGGATCATTAAATTTTCAAATGATTATATTAATATTGTGACTTTTGACATTGATCTAGTTTAATTTGTAGCTGCCAATTATGACATACACTATTTCTCTGCACTGATTCTTTCCTTTTTCAAATTAACTTCCTGGTCATATTAATTTGAGAGGTTTTCTGGGTTACACAATTCTCATCCTTTATTGTGTGTGTGTGTTGTTTTTTCCTGGTTTTATGACTTATCAAGTTTCAGACTAGAAGTTCTTTACCTTTATGCAATTCAGTTATCTCAACTTACAGATTAATTGGTGCTTGAGAGGGTGGACAGTTTGAGAGCATTGTTCTTGTGGAGGAGCCTTGCTATACATTTTAGGTTATTTTTTTGAAATTCTAGTTGAAATTGTCTTCAATCTAAAGCTTTCAATCCATTTTTTATTATTTTGTGGACAATCTTGTGTGTCATATCCTTAGCATACAATTGGAGCACTCTCCTAAGCAAACAAAGCTCTTTTTGTGGGCAAAATCATATGCAGTCTTCTTTGAATAAGTTCCAATCCTACAATGTTTCACATAAGCAATCTCATGGGAAATGTACTGTCCATTGATTGAGTTTGCTTATAACAGTAATAATTATGCATTTAACAATTGAATAAAGTCTGTTTATGCTTATGTATGGATTCCAACCACGTTCGACTGCACATGAAGATGTTTTGAGTGCTCAGGAACATTATGCTGACCTGAAATGAACTCCTTGAGAATTCAATGTTGGACAACGGGTGTATTTGAGGAATCCTAAAGATTCTAATGTTTGCGTATAGGCAAACATTGTAAACTATCGACACATTAGATCTTTAGTTGATCAGCTGGATGTTTCGGCGAGTGCCTAGCGCAAATTCGATATTTTAGCAGATCAATTGTTCGACAATTGATTTGCCACACCAAAAGATTTAGACAACGATTGAACCCCCCACATAAAAAATGTCAAAGCTTTGTTTTCCAAAAAGATTTCACTTGAGTGACCAATCAAAAAATTTCCATGTTTTACTTCCAAAAAATTTTTTTGTGGGGGGATCAGTCTGTCCACAAAAAAAATTATTTCATGTGGGGAGTTCAATTGTGATTTGCCCACGAAAAAAATTTCAAAGTTTTACGTTCAAATTTGTCTTCCCAAGTGCAGACAAAAACATTTCAGCATTTTGCTTCCCAAATTTTGTGTGGGTTGAAACTCTTTGGTTTTTCAATCCAAAAAAATTTCAGGGGTAAATTAAAAACCTTGCCAACACTAACACAAAATTTTGACCTCTTTCTAGCCTGTTTATAATCTTCGTCAAACCAAGCATTCTAAGCAAAGAAAGAAGAAACCTCTAATTGTATTAAATCTTTATTGCTTTGGAAAGAATATTTACACTTTTGATAATTGACTTGTGAGAACTTTTACACTTGCTAGTGACATTGTGAAAACTTTTACACTTGCTAGTAACATTGACAAACCCATAGCTCCAACTTAGAGGGTCCTTAACATGGTTAAAATGAACCTCCTTGCGGGATACAAATCTGAATTTTCTGATCAAATTTTTAGATTGTATCATAGAAGCATTAAGCTCCAGAAGAATAGGGTGATGATTTGATTCTAGCAAAAGAGGCCCTATTTTCGTATCTCCAAATTAGCCCGATAATTCCAGTTGAGAATAAGGAATAATCCACTACACTATTATCTTATATGGATGAACAATTAGAACCATTTGAGGCTAGCCACCTATCTATGCAGGTCGTCGGAGTTTACAAGTTCATAAATGCAACCAGAATTGAGGAGTTCCTTAAAAAATGAGTTATGGATTTTTTTTTCTATTCATGGATTGTCTCTCAATAACCAAGTCCTTTGTAGGGGTCTCCTCCAAAGAGGATTGCTAAAGTCCTTTGTAGGTTAATGGATGGAGATGGAGAACAAGATACGGCGTAATGTTAAATAACAATGAAAAGAAGGAAGAATGATGCATGCATCAAAAGATTTTGAAAATTTTGCAAATTTTAGTTCAAAAATTGCCAAACTTCGTGTTTGGTTTTTTCCTATCCCATGCCGCTATTTGCTTGCCTATCTAATATGGTTTTATACATGTTGATGATTTCAAACACTTGATTAGGTGATGGTGCGAGCAGAGCCTAAACTCAATGCTACAGAAGACGAGCTAAGACGCGTGAGAAATACTTTAGAAGTTGAAAGGGAAAAGCTTGCAAGCATAATGTCAGAGCTCAAAACTAGTGAGGCTCAGTGTGTGTTGGTTAAGGAGCAGCTAAAACAAAAGGATTTAGAGACGCTCAAATTCAAGCGATGCCACTTATGTCGTGCAGAAAATATGACTCCAAGGTCTCGTGAGATGCTAATTAGAAGGTCAAAGCATAGAGCATTTTTGTATAGGGAGAGCACAGCCAAACTCGTAATCGAAGATAAAATTGACGAAGTTCCATCCATCATGGAAAAGCCACCAGACGAAAATTCAAGTACCCTTGTCTCAAATCAGGCTCTGGAGAATCATTCAGCACTGGACTCGGGACCTGCTCCTGAAAGCGACAATGTCTTGGCACAAAGTTCTGAAAGTTTTTTGTCCCAGGTTGACGCTGAAGTACAGACTGAAGACATGCAACCTGAAAGGTTACAAAGATGTAGAAGTGCTCCACCCAATCTGTTTCCAATGATCAAAGTATGTGCAGGTGAAGAGAAAATCAATTTTGATTTTGCAATTTCGTCCCAGTTGCAACCAGCTGAAATTAGTGATGAGGAAGCCAAAGCTCTAGAGAACATAGCTACTAATGAGCCTGCATTAGTACAAAAACAGACTCCTCAAGGAGGACTCTTGAAGTCTTTTGAAAATCTTGCAGTTGACACTATCGACCTACTTCAGAGGATTCCAGTCACTGAAGGTGCTTTGGCGTCAAGCATCAGAAATCTGTTAAAGCAGTATACCAGCTTGACAGGACTTCTTGTAGGTAAAAGCCAAGAGAATGAAAGGGGAGGAACATGTGAAGAAATTGAGAATGCAAGTCACGATGAGAGTCCAAATCGAGATGAGAGTGCAAGTCATGATGAAGCAATGAATGCTTCAGAGGATCCAAATTGTGAGGAGATATTGGATTCTTCACAGGATTTAAGTCGTCCCAAAAAGGGGAAGAAACCTAAAGTACGAACACAGAAGCCATCAGCAGAAACAGACCTTAAGCCTCCAAACAAAACTGGAGGGTAGGCTTTCACTCGCAGGTTAAATGTATTTCTTTATTTTTATCTTCAAACCAGATGTGTCCTTTCATCCAAGCATCTCATACTCTTTATGCAATGTTATTGTCACATTTAAGTTGTCACTACCTCTGGAAAAATCCAGTACTCATATCTGTTGATTCAAGTTTCTCTCTCTCTCTCTCTCTCTCTCTCTCTCTCTCTCTCTCTCTCTCTCTCTCTCTCTCTCTCTCTCTCTCTCTCTCTCTCTCTCTCTCTCTCTCAAAGCATATCAGACAACCCAATCTAGTATTGCAAGCTGCCTAAATACCATTTGCTAGTTTTCTCAACAGCAGTTTTATTCACAGGGTATGCATTGTCATCTATGACACAAAAGTCACATGTACCATGACTTTGTATATTTCAGGAGCGTCCAACCAAAATCTACTGTACCTCTTGGATTTTCAAAGCTGATGAAAATATACTCTCCACCTAAGAATGTAAAATTTTTCAATGCCCGACAGGTAAGAGTTCTCAAAAGTGTCGCCTGATCTTATTCTTTGAATAACCTTACACATGCAACACAAAGTGTGATGTGTTGTCAACCTGCCACAGTAGGGCATATATTCCAAATCACATTGAGAGCAAATTTTGAGGTTAGCTGGCCAAGAAGAGTATAATACAGACGTAAGAATCTGCAGAAGTCTTGGATTATTGTTTTTCTGGTCATGGAAACTTGAATGTACAATACAGAGTTATAAACCTGTAAAATTATATATTCGTCATTTTTGTCAAGTTAACACCATCATGAGTGTAAATATTCACTTTTTCACACCAAAAGCGATATAAGTATCCAAGTTGAAGGCAGTTGATTGAAATTGATGAAAAGCCAGGTACTGTAGGGCTTTGCATTTTATTGATGACATACGCATTCATGGCTGTTTTGTCCTGTAATTTGCAGTTGACGAAGTTGCTACCTTCTATCTACATGGCAAAAATTGTAGCTGATGCTGTAGATGACTCTTGCAGTAATGAGAGGCAGACTTGTTGTGAGTTTGTGTATGATTTTATGCTCAATCTATATGGACTGAAGGGTCTCAGTGAGTCAGCTATATTTGGTGTATTTAAGATAGTGAAGAATCTTATTGCAAGCAAAGACATAGAGAAACATCATAAGGCAAGTCCCTGGTACAATCTTGAAAACCTTTTTGTAAACTTGAAAATTATCTTTGGAAGCTTTTTGTGCATTTGGCAGAGAAAGGTTTCATGCTCTCAAAGTCCCATAAAAGTACAACAATCAGCTTAACAATTTCTACACACTTACCATCTTTCTTTTGCTGTTAAACTGAAGCAATGCTCACCGTTCTTATGTAAGTTGATAATATTGAGTGAATATGCACTTGCTAATCAGGAGTAACCCCATAAACTCTGAGCTGGATGCTATACTCAGAAAGGTCTGAAGACAGTATCTTATCTGTCTTGCCTGCTATGAGAATTCTTGATATGATTGTAAAGAGCGATTTATGTAATAAATTATAGTACATTGAAATTTTTCTTCTGAATTTTGGTGGCATTGCCAACTGACATCTTGAAATTTTGTGTCATCACACATCTATCAATGACTTCCTATGTATAGGTTATTCTTGAAGAGCAAAGCCATTCAATCCTATGAGTGATGGTATTTTGAACAGGCTTAGCCTTTGTATGTTGTAGAAAGGTTTATGTACATGCTTATCCAAGCCAAATTCCTTTGTGATCAACTAGATTGAAGACATATAAATGAAATGAATTCAGGTGATTCAGGAGCCTTAACTTTTTGGTGGATTAAACTAGCAAAGGACATTTTGAAATATATGTAAGTACATGATCCTTTAAATTGTGCATCGTTGAAACATTAAGGAGGCTTAATGGAGAAAAAACGTTTTTGAGTTGAAGGGAACACAAATGCTAAATGACCTCAATAGGAACTGGACTGACTGCATGCCAAGCCAACCATATCGACCAAGAATGCCATGTAGTATTAGTTGTAAGTAGTGGTGCAAGCTATTGGTAAGGCCATGATTGGTGATCAACTAGATTGAAAGACATAAATCTCATTTATTTAGGTAATTCAGGTGTCTTTCATATATGGAGGATTCAATACTCTTTTCTTTGAACATTGAAGCAAGAGATGTTCTCTAAAATGTGTAAGTACATTATTTTTAAATTATGCATCAGTTGAACATTAGGGAGGCTTAATGGAGAAATGGAGTTTTCGAGTCGAAGGGACCATGAATGCCAAGTGACCTCAAGAGGAACACGGATTTGGACTGACTGAATGCCAAGCCAACCATATTGACCGAGAATTGCATGTAGTAGTAGGCAGAAGCAGTGGTGTATAGAGATCTCAAGTTAAGTGTAAGGCCCATGAATGCCAATCATCATCATCATCAAGAATTCGCTCAAATCTATCTTAAACTATGTGGTAGAGACTAGGAATGTCATACAATAGCAACAAGACTCCATGTGTAGCGTGCGTTGGCATCAATAGAACCATGTACATAGTCATAATGATCAAGGGCATGTATAACATGATTGCTTCGAATAGCATGCACCATTGCTTGAAAGGTAAAAGTATGATTTGTAGGAACCTCATGACATACATATGGGATTTCGATCACATCAATAGCATCGTGTAATCCATCCAACTCTGTAGGTACTTATCCTAATGCCACACTAGTATGTAATGCCTTGCCAGGTGGAATACTAGCTTGAGCAAAATATCAAACGCCCTCACATAGGCATGTGTGTGCCTTATAACATGTATTAGCTCCGAGCTGCCAAATCATTTGGAGAATTTGAATGATCCTCTGTCTCATTTTCACAACCTATGTTGAATCACCCTTAATCTACGGTTCATCTGCACATGCTCATGCCTTATGACATACATGTTGATCCTCTACCTTATCTGGAATAGCACGTGGCCCATTTGCTCATGCTTTTATTTCATCTATATATGCATGTGCCTTATACCAAGTAACTTGATCCTCTATCTTATATGGAATATCAAATGGCCCATGACATGTATGTGAATCCCCTATCTCATCTGAATGAACTTTGTTCGATGATCTATCTGCACATGCCTATGTCTCATTTGCCTAACATGTGTGCTAGTACAGCTCATTTGCCTAACATGTGTGCTAGTACAGATAAAATCATAGTGTCATGAAGATTCTACCAAAAAACTATTCAATTAAATCAACAAGGATGTGAATTATCTAATCTATCTGTTCACAAAGTGAAAGCTATCAACTCTAAGCTTGATGTTGCCAACCAAACCTTTTATACATATGTTTCACACAATGGCCGTATCTCAACATAGGTCGCAAACTAGGCTTCAGCTCTTTATCATTTCATAAACCAGAATATATTAAAAATTGTACTTTAGCCTCGAAGTCATGAACTAAAGATGCCTCATGACCTCCATGATGTATCACAAAAACAATAACAGTACATTAGGAGTAGAGTGAGCATCAACAACAATCGTACTATAAGTTGTAAATGGTGTAGGCATTATGTGTGAGAAGAGCTGCTATAAAAGTTATCGCAAACCGTATAAAATAGATGACAAACTGTTGCTGGTATGATCCATCGACTCTTGTGAAGAAGCATGTTGTACAAGTGCAACTTATCATCCTATCAAGTAAATGGAATTTAAAATTACTCAAGGGAAATGATATTTCTTGGTGATAGCTATGGAAATGCAACAAATGACTATCTCTCTGTGCTATTGTAGAAAATATGAAAAAATTAAAATAAATGACAAGTAATCAAACGAGAACAATAAGCACATTACACACAAATATAAAAGATCCATAGAATTAATGAACCGTTATCGGTTCACCATGGTTCTGAGAACCGTACAGTGATTCGTACGGTTCTTAAAAAATTTGCCCACAACTGTGGTGAACCGTACTGATTAATTGATTAATTAATTTTTTTTTTTAGTTTCCCCTCCCAAAATAACCCAAAAATATGCAAAAAAAGGGCCAAAAAAATCTGTGAAATCTGTGAATTCTGTGAAATCATCTGTAAAATCTGTCAATCATCTGTATCATCTGTCAAATCATCTGTATCATCTGTCAAATCATTTGTACATTATGTGAAATCTGTGAAATCAGTGATGATTTCAGATGATTTCACATCTGTCAAATCATCTGTATCATCTGTCAAATCATCTGTACATCATGTGAAATCTGTCAAATTTGTATCTGAATTTGGTAATTAATTTAAATAGAGGAACCGTACCACGGTTCAAGGAACTGCGGTACGGTTCCTTCCACGGTTCCCAGGACCCATGGTTCTGAGAACCGTGGTGGGTTCTATGAAAAGACCTTGGAAGAGTTACAAGATAAGAAGACAATTACTAGGGTACGAGCATAATAAGAAATTGCAATTTTAGCACGAGTACTTCCATCTTTTGGGAGAAAAAGTGTGAAAATCCCTGAAATATCTTGGCTCGATGAACCTAGTACACAAGGGCTCCTTTTTTCTATTGGAATTTGTTTGCATAAGATGGCCAATAATATACAGCAAAAATCACAATAAAAAATCCATGGATGGGTGGATTCACACGTTTTACAATCTACACAATGTCAGAAAATATGAGATATATGATGATCAATGATCAGAGGTTTAACAAAGCCATAACTCTAGTGCTCAATTCTATAAGGTAGATATATCAGAGTTCAGACTACCTAATAGTTTTGTGAGTAAATAAAAAATTTCGGCAGAGTCCCTGACTCCCTAGTTTGTTATTAGCAAATCGATCGTACTTGCTACTCAGAATCAAATGAGGCATCATAGATTGCCGTGGTGATTTTGATAAGCTAGTTAAATCGATTCAATCAATAGCGTGATCAGTAGGGTGGCCATTCTTTGGGTCTTCCTATGAAATCAGACCTACAAATGCAAAAGCAGGAACTTTATAACACAAACTACGATTGCGAATCTACCACGAGGTTTCTTACCTATAGAAGCAATCGTTCCCAGTTTGCCAGCGACCTCCAGTGTCTAAAATCAACACAATCCCACACCAGCACCGAGCCAACTATTCTGCCTTGCCTCCCTTTTGCATTGATAGTGCGTTGCATGTAGTACTCTCTTTTCATTGAATTAACTACCATCTTAGAAGGTGTTGACGCAACCTAGCAAATCTCTCACAAGCTATTAACTCCACATGAAATGCTGCGACAAATCAGCAAGGGTTTTTCCAAAGTGGTTGGCAACAGTTGCATGTAGATTGAAGCTCTTTTTTCCAGCGAAGCGTACAACATTAGGTCGAAGATTCTCAAGCTGGCAGTTGCATGCAAAATTGAACACGTTTTCCGGGTCTTCCTACTTGTTCCAACGAAGCTGAAGGTTTTTTCTTTGGAAATGAGTTTGCCGAGTGTGCTTCAAAGTTTTTTCATCTTGTTTTCGAGCCGAGCTCATCAATGGTTTTTATCTAGGGAAATTGGATTTTCCTCGGGAGTCGTCATGTTGACATTCGAAGAGAATAGTTAAACGTAAATCAAAATGAAAAGAGGGAGATGAAAAGGAGGGAGAAAAACTTAGCTCTAGTGGATGAAAATCCAAGAAACCCCCTCAGCTTTGGAATAATTGTAGAAAATAACTCCTCAATGGTTGCTGGAAACTGAAAATTTCGAACTGCATGCAATGACTCCAACCTTTCGCTTCGTTGCTGCCTTTTGCTGGAATGGTTTGATCCGCATGCACAGATTTCAATTCGCTAGGCAGACCAGAACTCAGAGGAGCCTTAGTTAGGAATGCTGCTTGAAAGAGCTAATTTCCTTTGGACTTCGAAGAACCCATTGAACTCTCCGTGTCTACCAAAACATAGACAACCAGCGAGGGTAGAGAGATAGAAGTAGGAAAAACCGCAGGTGCAGTGGCCAGCAAAATAGTAGGACTGTAGTGTTGCGGAATGATGATGCTCATAATAACTTAAAACAATGAGCTCAGGACCGTAGTAATGTTGATTTGAAGGACTACTTGAGCCTAACACAACTAGGAATGAAACATGCAATATGAAATCTTGACATGCAATTGGCATGCATGTAGAAATGAAAAAACAGCAAGCAATGGATCTCAAATTTTGATCCTAGTTCAAGTCTATGTGAACTTTACTCTATGCTAAATCAATGAATCAAAATGGAAATGAATTCTACTTGCTGGCCACTCCAATCAGCAGGACCAGATCTGGAAAATCAGATCCTAATCATCCTCTCATTGGCCTCTAATCATTATTAGTGAGGGCACCCTTCTAATAGTAAACAAATGCTTTTGATTTCATCAATTTATGAAAAGTATTCAAGGAGAAAGATGGAATTTACAGATCTGAGGCAACGCCCAATCAGCAATGATTAGTGGGCTGTTTTGGCTCCAAATATGCAACCAATGATAGTAGAAGTAGTATGGCTGGTAGAACACAAAGCACAATGAAGATGGAAGAAAGTTCCAAATTCCTCTCTCACCATCTCATGGCATGGCAGTAGAGTGATTTACTCTATTAAATAGACTTTGTGAATGTACAATGGTTGGCTGCATGCACTAGATACTGTTGCATGTGGGGTCCCAGTCCATCACTAATAACATGCATGCGTCCGCATGTGTCTGCATGCGTATGCATGTGTTCGCATGGGCATTACTGGCCCTCATACCAACTGCATGGTTTGCATGCATGCCTGACTCACACTGTCCTATGCCCTCTGGTGGTTAGCTATTCCCAGATGTTGGGTCGGTATTGTTACGGTCTCGTAACACCACTCTCCAAAGGTATTTCCAAAAATGGCAATGTAAAAAAGTAAAACCAAGAACCACAAGCATGTGGGATCACTTCCAAAATTCAAAAGGATCAATAACTAGAGCAAACCTATTACAACTTTTACTCCCTATCCCGGTTGTTTACTATTTTATGCACAGATGTACTTTTTGTAGACACAAAAATGGCTAAGTCACAGCCTGTGGTGACCTTTGTAACATAAATGTAGATAAAACTGTTATTAGACGCTCTAAGCCTCTAAGTTGCATGTTGAGCTGTGTAGGGTATTGGGTCATTAATTAGGAGTGGTTGGACTAGCCTCCTAAAAAGTAGGAGAAAGTATAAAAGCAGTCCAACTGTCTCTATAATCCCTCTCTGGTATGAGAGACTAGTACCATCATCCGCACAGAGGAGAATAGCAATTAGAATGCTGCCAAGTCTACAACCGGCTCCGCCACACTGAGAAATGACCCGCCCCAACTCATCAATGTATAGTCCAAAAATAACTGGTGAAAGAGAGCATCCCTGCTTGACCCCAATAGTACTCCAAATATGTTCAGAAATACCACTGCTATGACGAAAACAGCCCAGAACTCTCTCATAGAGAGCCATGACAGCTAGAATGATATCCGTCGAGAAGCCTAGATCATGAAGTCTCTGAATGAGCAAGGAGCGTGGGACAGAATCAAAGGCTTTTCTGAAGTCTACAAAACAACAGTAAACCTTTTCTTTCCTGTATTTGGCTTCCTCAATAAGAGCTCGGAGGGTGAAGATGTGATCAGATGTGGAGTAGTGGGCTCGGAATCCTTCCTGTCCCAATGCATGCAATCTCCTGGACTCTGCCTCTGTACTAACTGCAGACTGAAGGATGGTGCCATATAACTTCGTGAGAACATGCCCAATCATGATGGTACCATAGTTACCAGGGATCATGGGGTCACCATTTTTATGGATAGGATGGATGATGTTGGTGCACCAGGAGGATGAGAAGCCCACGACAACTGCATGGTTAAGGAGAGTGGCTAGGGTGGGGGCAAGAGTGTCGGCAGCGTGGATCGGTAACTCAGACTCAAGATCCTCAATGTCTCTGGTTCGGTGAGTTTCAGCTTCCTAATGGCTGCAAGGACCAAATCAGGGGTAAAGAAGGTAAAGTCAGATGGTGTGGAGAGATAGAGATAGGTGTGTCTGTGGGTATGGTGTATAGGCTAGCAGCATAGTCGGTCCAAATACGGAGGTCATCCAAGAGAGGGGGTGGGGCACGGGGGATAAACTCACGCCAAAAGGCACCAGAGGAAGAGCTGAGGAGAAGGTCCACGAGTTGTTTTCCTTCAGAGTCATCATAGGCACGTTTTTTACGACGGAGTGTACGATTATATGATTGACGTGAGGAACGCAGGAGATGGGGGGAATGGAAACGAGCATGAGTGCCAACTTGGTGAAGGGAGTGGCATTCCACATCATACCATGGTGGACGAAAAGGGTGAGATGAATGAGGTGGTTTGATGTTATGAGGTTTAGATGGGAAGGCCAGGGAGGCAGCAATATGAAGAGAGGTGGTGAGGAAGGCAGCTTGAGATTCCAGTGAACTGTTATGGGGAAAAGAGTGGAGTAATGAGGCAACGGACTCTTGGTGCATAAAAAGAGTGGAATGTGTATGGGGGTGCACGAGGTAGTGTGGAGTGGGATGGGGATATAGGGGGGGGGGGGGGGGAAGGTGGCCAATAGCAAAGGAAAGGAACGAATGATCAGAGAGAGTAGTGGGGGAAATATGAAAACTGTGAATGAGGGGAATACAGGATGGTGACCCCATGAGGTAATCAACAACACTATGACCGCCGCTGTGAGGGTGACAAGTGTAGCTGCCAAAATCAGGCTAGTAAGATAGGCCAATATAGATGGCTAACTCATGTGCCTCACCGAACTACAATAAATGCTCACCATATGCTATAATAGGTCCTGGTCTATCCTCAAAGATCTTGGTGACTCCCATACTGTCACTGTCAAGGGCATGAACTCGAAGCTGGTCTGTAGTGTCATGAAACTCAATTTGTCATGAAGCGGTTCTGGTATTAAAATCCCCTGTGAGGAAAATATGCCTCCCGCTCTGCAAATCAGATGATATCTAGTGAGAGATCCAGGTAAGGTGATTTGATACCATCAGCAAAAGAGGAAGACTCTGGAGGAAAATAGCATGCTGCAATGAAGATGTCCCTATCCAAGCCGATATCCCGTTCAGTAATACGAATCCAGATGTAGCATGCATGCTCTTCATGTCTGATAAATGCAAGCATCTGATGAAAGGACTCTCTGTAGAGACAAGCCACCCCACCAGAACCTCGGCCACTAGCTGATCTAGTCTCAGATCTGTATACCGAATCCCATCTATAACCGGGAAAAGTGGGTAGTCCACGCTCCTGACTCTCATGAGTCTCCATGAAAAGCAGTAGGTCTCGTCCAGTAATGAAGTCAATCAGGTCACCTGCTTTGGTGGAGGATGAATGGATGCCGTCTCAAACTCCAATCTGGAGATGGTGTGGATGGGGCCCCGGGGTGCTCCCAAACCTGGGGACCCCAAAACCCTAGCGTTGGGGAGCTGCTACGGGTGCCAGCAATAAATCGTACCTGTCCATCCCAGTAGATAGCCCATCTGCTAGACGCTCAGGCCTCCTGAAAGGCCTTACGCCTCTCCTCAACCTGGATGTAAGTAAGATCATTGTCCATATATATGGTGGTGCCACGTAGCTTGGCTCTACAACGCAAAGCCTCTCTACGGCTGGCTAAGGATGTGAAGCGGATGATCAGGGTAGATGCATCTCTAGTGGTCCTTCAAGCCGTATCTAGCCCATATGTCTCATGTCCAAGGGTGGTCTCAAGAAACCTTGTAGCTTCGGTCATGGCATCCTATGTATCTGGTACCCCACGAACCCAAATGTTATGTGCTTTTTGTTCTCTTGAGTGCTCTTCCGAGATAGTAGCTGAGATGACCGAGGAGATGGGTGCTCTAGGCTTGGTGCCTTTCTTCAACACTGCTTCCCATGAAAGGTTGTTTTCTTGGTACTGTCCGATTTTGCTTTCTAATTCTCGTATCATGTTGGTAGTCGATTCCGAGTTGTAACCTGTGTAGAGTTGATCATTTGTTCGAGTGAAGCAACTTTGGATTGTAACTGATTCTTATCCTGGATCAAAGAGGTCACAATTCCTTTCAGCTGTGAGAGTTCTTGTTTCAAGAGCTGGAAATCTGCCTTTATGTGGTCGGCTTCCCAAGAAGAAAAGAGCTCAGTGGATTTGGAGGGAGTATACAGGATGTGTGCAGTAGATGAAGGAGCTGCAAGATCTTGGGAGGTAGGAAGAGGAAGGAGGCCAGTAGGAGTGGTCAGATTAATCCGAGAAGAAGAAGAAGAGGAAGAGACGGAAGAGGGAGGAGGGTGGGTGGAAGAAGAAGAAGAAGAAAGGAAGGAGGCTTTGGGGGGGATCACTTTTCCATTTGTAGCAATGTTGGGGACAACATCAACGAGTGTGGGCACATTGGTGGATCCAACGATTAGCATCTGTCAAAAGGGTGCTAACATTAGAATTAGCGAGGATAGGTCTGTCAACGAGGGGAGGCCTGTCAGCAGCGAGGGAGGATGTAGACAGGGCGGCAACATCAGGATGGGCAGGGGGGTATGGGACCAGGGCAGTAGCATCTGGCACCAGGGCGATAGCAGTAGAACCAGCGAGGGAGGGATCAACTAGGGCGATGGGAGGACCGTGAGCTTCAGCATTGAGCGATGGCGGTAGGGCGGCAGCAGTGACAGCGATGGGAGGAAGATCAACCGCGGTGGGAGATGGCGCCTTCATACGGGAAGGCATGGAGAGAGAGAGAGAGAGAGAGAGAGAGAGAGAGAGAGAAAAAACATGTCAAGTATGTGGAAACAATGGGAGCGCATAAAACGTTTCCAAAGCTGTAATAATGAAACATCTAGTACAAACTAAGATAAATGCGAAAATGAGAGTGTATGTGCATAATAATAATATGTATCCATGTCATGATGTCATCTCTATGTTGATGCTGTAGAAAGATGTAATGCGAGTTGCAACATGAGGAAGCGCTAGAGCCCACAGGCGTCGTCTATGAGCATGAGCATGTGTAGTGTGTCTTTGTACATGAGGTCTTGTGATCCTGGTAGTAAAAGTGATGGTGGGAAGTTTTTTGTCTATGATCCCTGTGAGCATGTAAGCGGCTATCATCCTCGTCATTGTTGTAATCACCATCATCCTCAGGCACTGTGTCACGTGATCTACACCTAGTAAAGAAAGAAGTAATCAATGGTTGAGGGGTAAAATGCTGAGATGTCCCGTATAGATCTCGCCACAATATGAACATCTCTCGTACCATGAGAGCAACACACCGGGGGTCCGCATAGGCTATGAGAGAGCATAGAGTGGTAGGCATGTGTCGAAACAAACAAAGAGAGAGAGAGAGAGAGATAGAGAGAGAGAGAGAGAGAGAGAGAGAGATAGAACTTTATTAATGTCCTTTGGGATACCCTAAGGTACATAGGACTAAGAAAAGGTACATGTCAATTGTGAAAACATAGGAGCTTAAAGCTCGATAATCCAAAAGAACTAATAACTGCAAACAAATGCTATATATAAGTATGAAAAATGTGCCTGGCCCAGTCAGGGTCCATCGGCCTGGTATGATACATCATGATGTCCAACAAACTGGAAGAAAGTGTGTATGGTATGATGTGATGGTACCACTGGATATGCCGCTCTCCTCTGTCGTCGGTTATGCTGTCGAAGTGTCTGCTGTCATAACCCTCTAGATTGTGCTCTGGTAGCCGGATCTCTATCTGGGTGTCAACACTGTCTTTGTTGCCGGTGTCTAGAAACATCAGGAATCTCAGCCTCTCCCTCCGAATCACTGCTCACCTTGGATCTTAGACGCTAGTGAGGTATGTACTAATGCTCAACTAGACCAAGGATGGCGTATCTATAGAAAGTCCTCATTCGCATGTCGGACATCTCCCGAATCATCAAAGATACACATCTGGGATCCTCGGAGGATATCAAAGTAGAGAGTGTGACTTGGTGCTCCCTAAACAAACAATAGTATCTCCCTCGTATCTCATAATAGGCTGGGCATCAAAGCAGGAAATGTGACTCGTCCTCGATCTCATGCATATCACACATGCTACATAGTCGGGCCTCACGTGGGGTGCCACTATACCTGCCGGTCTCAATGGTTAGTTGGTGTGAAGAGACCCAAAACTGACCCATCACTATCCGTAGTCTATGTGAGATACCCCCTCAGATAACCTGGTGCGATGGGATATCCCACTGGGTCTAGAGATAGAAAGTGTGTGCCATAAAACTCGCTCTTGTGTCCCCTGCCATGTGTGCTGAAGGTAAGATCTGAAGAGGAAGCGTCAGATATACTGATGAGTGCCCATAGGTAGGTCGATGATCTGAATACCTACTGTGAAGAATAGGCGACAAGCCTGGGAATACCATGAGAATAAATGTCCCGCTGAGTGTAGGCATCGTGAAGAGGATAAGGCAGCGACAACATAGTGTGTGTCTCCATCCTGGAAGTCATCTAGCCACTCAGTAACTGTCAAACCCATACTCCGTATCTCAGCGGCATACATAGCTGAGGGAACCACCATAGTATCGAAAAGTCGGCACTTACTTGATGCATCTCTGATGTGTGAACAGAAACAAAACCGCTCCAAGTCTGGCATAGCCCTTCCGTGCTCGCGAAGCGGCTGCCTGTCACATGCTAAATGTAGGACCGGAAAATAGAACACCTAGGTATGTGTATGAGTCAACAACCTCCAAGATATGGCCATTCCATAGAAGCTTTTGTCGCATCATGAAAGATCTGGATTTGTTGAATACCATGACCTTGGTCTTGGCTATATTCACTGACAAGCCCCACCGTGTACAAAAGGACAAAAGAGCATCTAGGTGCCTTTGTAAACCCTCTCTGGTCCTCAAGAGTAAAACGACATCATCGGCATATAATAGGACAACAATGATAAGGGCTCCTAATGTGCAGCCCTCCCCTCCATCTTGCTGTTTGACCTACTCCAGCTCATCAATGTATAGTCCAAAGAGTGTAGGTGAGAGTGGACATCCTTGCTTAACCCCAATATTACTAGAGGTGACTGATCATAATAGTACGGTAGTTGTCAACCTTCATAGGATCAACGCCTTTGTGAATAGGATGGATAACGTTGGTGGACCATGAGGAAGGGAAGCCGGAAGTGGCAGCGCGGCTAAAGAGAGTGGAGAGAAAGGGTGAGAGGATGTCAGGAGCATACTTTATAAGCTCAGCCTCCAGAACATCAATGTCCTTAGCTTTGCGAGAGTGGAGTCGTGAGATGGCATCTTCGATGAGATCAGGAGGGAAAATATCAGAGGTGTCGATGGTTGGGGAGGTAGGAAGAGGTGGTGCATTTGGGACAGTGTATAAGGACGTGGCGTATGTTATCCAGGTACTAAGATCTATGATCTGAGGTGGAGGTGAGCGCGGTATGAATTTCTTCCAAAAGGAACCTGAAGAGGAACTAAAAAGGAGATCTATCATTTTTTGGCCCTAAACAAACTCGTATTCCAATTTCTTTGTTTGGGTGGTTCTACGGTAGACATGAGAAATGGCTTTGACCAAATGCGGAAGGTGAGATCGAGCATAAACTAGGTGATGATGAAGGTGGATGCACTCGTGGTCATACCATGGGTTGTGTGGTCTATGATGGCGCTGATGCTCAGGTCGTCGGGATGAGAAAGCAATGGAGGCTGCTGTGTGAATGGTTTGGACTACAAAAAGAGATTGCTCTTTTAAAGTTTGGTCATGAGAAAAATGTATAAGTAAATCAGACAGGGATTCCCTGTAGAGTGGTGTGTTGCATGGGGTGTAGCGATATAGGGGTTTCGCAATGTGAGTTGAGATAGGAGTATGTGTGATGGGGAGGTGGCCTATCGAGAGTGATAGGTATGAGTGACCAAAGAGAGTGGTACGATGAACAAAGAGACATGAAATAGAGGAAAGGAGAGATGGTGATCCCATGAAGTAGTCAACAACATTGTGTCCTCCACTATGCGGGAAGCAAGTATAGTCACCTGAGCCTGGCAACTGAAGCATGCCATTAAAAATGGCCAATCCATGTGCTTCGCCTAACTAGAGTAACTGCTCCCCAAAAGATGTAATCGGACCATCTGCATCTGCGGACTGACGCTCGTCGAAGATTGAGATCATCCCAATCTAATGCATGTATCCGATGTGGATCATCTGCGGCACTATGAAACTCCATTTGCCTGGACCCAATCCTGGCATTGAAATCCCCGGCTAGAAGGATGTATCCTCGCTCTGCATATCTGACAATGTCCGATGAAATGTCCATTAAAGGTGACTCCTCATCTTGAGTGAATGCTGATGTCTCTGGAGGAAAGTAGCAAATGGCCATAAATATATCCTGATGAAGCGCCATCAGTCTGTGGTCCAATCTAATCCAAACATAGCAAGCATGCTCATCCGTGTACAGGAGCTCGACCCAAGGTTGAAGATGGTCTCTAAAGAGACATGCAACTCCTCCTGACCCACGGCCTGTAGAGGTCCTCATCATCGTCCTGTACGTCGATATCCAACAACCCCTCAACATCAAGAAGTCCTCTCTTAGCTCTCATGTGTTTCTGTAAATACTAGAATGTCCCCGGTATCACAAAAGACTCTGAAATCACCCGCCGTGGCTGAAGTGTGAATACCATTGCAGTTCCAAAGACCCAACCGTAACAATGCTCGCTTGAGGGCCCCCGGACCGCTCCCAAGTCCGGGAAGTCCCATTCCTTATTTCTCAAGTGGTGGTGAGTCAATGTATCTAGCCTTGCCATCCCGAAAAATCACCCTTTTATCCAATGCTTTGGCTTCACTGAAAACCCTCTTCCTTTCTGTCACTTGCATAAACGTGAGATTATCATCCATAAATTTATGTGTACCTCGTAACTTAGCCCGTAGTTTGAGGGCTGCCAATCGCTCATTCAAATTAGTAAACCGTACAATGAGTGTAGAAGGATCCCTTTTTGTTCTCCATGCTCGTTCCAAACCATTAGAGTGATGGGATAGTACGGTAGAGAGAAAGTGGGCTGCCTCGGTCATGGGAGCAGTAGTGTCCTCACTACCATGTACCCGAATGTTCATAGTTGTATATTCTCTCATCTTTTCTTCCGATATGGTGGCTGAAATAACGGTATTCAATGTCCATTCTCATTATTCTTGAAGAGTGAAGCCCAAGTTTTGGTCTCAACCTTATGTTGTTCGACCCTTGCCTCCAAATCTTGGATAGTTGTGTTGTCCGGTCCCTCTCGTTGCAAAGCCTCTTCCAAAGTGGTGATCCGGACTGCCATTGCAATCTTGAGTACTGGAGCTGTGGCAACAACCCCCTTCAAGTTGTCAAAACTATGCCAGCAAACCACAGGGTTGTTATTTTGTAACTGATCCGTTAAAGGAGCAGCTACCCTGGAATAGTTCACGAATCGTCGGTAGAACTTGCAAAAGCCTAGGAAAGACTATAACTGACGAATATCGGCCGATCTTGGCCATTTCTTGCACTCCCATCTCCAAGAGCTCTCCAAACTCTAATGGCCAGTGTGTCGAATGATCCACCCAACCGTAGGTGCCCTCCTCTTGAGTCTATCCGATTGCTATTCTGGTCCTGGGACACATGGTTGCCATTCAGGGGTGATCAGTCCCCATGATTCCATGAAATTCGCTACCCGCAATCAGTGCGTGACTTTGAGGCACCACCCCCGTCATGGACTTGTGACACTAACGATCACCCCAACTAACTGTCGGCTAGCTGCTCGTCAGAGGCATCTCTGCTGCTGACGACTAGGGTCCATACGGTCATAACTCCGCCTACTGACATCCTGTTAGGCGGTCACACCGGGTCATTGTCTGTGATGCACCGGACCCAACTGGTCCCCTGGTGTCCATCCCGGTTACTGGTCCTCGACCCCTAGTAACCAGTCGTGCCGGGACTGTGCTAGAGCACAACTGGCGTCTAACAGTTTCAACTTCTAATCTAGTAGCTAAAAATTTGTTTGTGTTAAAAAGTTAACAATGTTGATGGTCCCTGTGCATATTCAAAATTGTCGTATGCGTTACTATTCAAGTCATTTCATAAAGTGATTTGCAATAGATCTATGGTACAAATTTAGTATTTCACATACTCAAACATATTAATATTTCGTTATAAACAACAAATGTCTCTTGCTTATGTAATGAAATTATAGGACACATCTTTTTTAGTAAAGGATCATTCATTGTAACTCACGTGGTTTTCCAACAAGATACAAGCAATAAGCAATGGAACTAGATCCATGGTCAATATAGATCAACTCAAAAGGAATAAGGGCAGGCCCTCACATACATTTACTGCACCCAACAGTTACTACTCCCTTAAGTGGACCCAACTAACATTAATTGAAATATAGACAATAGTGCACATAAAAAAAACTTCAAATGGAAACTTCTTACCAAAAAGCAAGATGGCATAGTGATGAAAGTCTAGGATTGGTGCATTAACTGAAATTTAGGCCCCATTTACAGTTGTTGCACATTGGCTAGTGTCCTTAAAGGACTAACTGAATTGCAAACCCCATTGGTGGTTTGTTAAAGGCTTTTGAAACAGAAAAACAGTTTGAAGAATCTATTGCACTATTGCTTGACCCAGCAAGACAATCATGCCCCGTCTAGTAGCTGAAGGACTTTAGGAGGTCTCCATAAATCTATGAGCTTCATACTCTACACTCAATAATAGCACTTTTATTTAGCGAAATGAAACCTGTTAAGACTAACTATAGTTGAGGCCACCATCCACCTTAAGTTTCATTCGGCTAAATGAAATCTGTTGATGCTAACTACAAGTGGGGCCTTCATTTACCTTAGTCATCCCCTAATTGTTATAATGTATCAATGGCTGAAGCGTCTAAGCAAAGTTGCAAACTAATACTTATCAATGCTTGTGACTATACAACAGAAACATAATAGAACTACCTAGAGTAAATCATGCTCCGAATAAAGGGGGACAGCAAATTTTCCAGCTAGTGTGGTTTGACAATAACAACATGAGCACTGGAACCGAAGTTTAGTTGAATTCGATTACAAAGGGCTCCGATGTTGGCTTAAGCAGAATAAGCTTTCAAACTGTTGGACTATGTAAACAGTCAACAATGCTCTTACCTATGCAACAAAGAAAATTTTGAGCTTTCTATCATGAATCGTGAGACTAAGACTTGCATAACTCATACTTGCAATCTTCACTTGATAGAATTTGACTCAAAGGAGAATTAGTCCCAATAGACAAAAAAGCAGCATCAGTAACCACAATTCCACCTTAATAAGTTGAACATGGTAAGTTAACACCAAAAGCAATGATGATGACGATTTAGTTATTGATGTAGTTCTACAGAGGTCTAAAGCAAATAGAAAATTCAACATTTTCACATAAATGAAAACTTAGTATCAAGTTTTCTATGATATGTACTCTACAATAGCTACAAATTTGATCTTGACCTCTTGAATCTATTGAATTGTAGTTAAGACAAGAACACAACACATCCATAACCCTTAACATTGTGTAAAGGTCAGTGCAACTTGTGCGGGTAGTATGGTTATGAAGAGACCCGATGCTAGCTCATACGTTGTAGCACTGCACAAGTGGAACTGAAAATTTGTAAATAGGAAAACTATTAATTGACGTGTCTTGTGAAAGTGTTTTCAAGAGGCTCCGGACCCCTTCCAATAGGACTTCTTTCCTTGGTTCTTGCACTCATTGAATGTGTAGCCGAATCAAGTCCAAATGTGATACTTTGGGTTCTAGAGGTCCAAATGTAATGAAAGAGGCTCATGGATAATAAAGGCATTTCATTGACAACATTGACAATACGATTCTTTGCATTTTTGTCATGCATATCCATGTAGTTTGATATCTTGCTGTATACAAGTCCTGTTCAAAAAATAATCTTAATATCGATAGTATCAATAAAGAAATCAAGAAATGACTTAAGCAAAAGCTCAGTGTGGTGATTAGGTGATGTTTTAGTTGCTATCACAAAGAGACCATGATGTTGACAGTTTTTCAGCTACAAGTAAGTATTGCAACTATGGATCCATGTTTCATCTGATGGTAAATTTTATGGGTAGAAAACTCCATGACCTTTTGATGGATTAGAATGATGCCTACTATGTGGAATAGATGTAGCTCTGCATTAGTTAATGGACAAGGTGTTGTTAGCGTTCATCTTTGAAAGATGTTAGCTTTTGGGTGCAGATTCGACTGTTCAGCCGTTTTGTGGCAATGGATCAGGACCGTTTTTACCCTGAACCAGGTCTATATCTCTATTTAAAGCTTCTCCAAAAGGCCTCAAGCAAAGTTGGAGCTTTGCTTCCATCAGACCAAGACGATGGAGTTGTTTTTATGAATCCTTCTCATACAACTTTCATCAGTGATGAGCCAAACCTGGTTGCTTATTTTGGAACCCAAGCTGCTGCAATCTCATTCATCGAGAAAGTTATTGCTAAACATGCATTCACTGAGCGGGCATCACCAGAAGTAAGTCCACTGGGTGATTAGTTGATAGCAGTTCTTCATAAACATGTTAATTTCCAAGATTTTAGAGTAGATTGGTTGAAGGTTCGTAGGAGATTGCAATATAATTGATAAATAATAATTTTATAAACACATTGAATCCAGCTCAATGTTCATGATGAGATTTGACGTTTTCCAAGGTTTTAACCAGGGTCCCGCTTGCATGAAAACCTTTAATTGGCTACAAAACATTCACATTTATATTCAAGGTTCCGTTTTTAAAACCTTCTTTCATACTTTTATTTCAGTAATGACTCAAAATTTAAAATTAAGTATTATTAAATGTCACATATAGAATAATTCTTCTCCATTTCTTAATTTTACGAGTCATTCTTATTCCAATTATTCACAATCAGGAACATCCCGCCTTCTCTTTTGAAAATTTTGAACTTGCAGATACGTAAGCTGGTCAAAGAAAGTGAAGTGCGGAAACTTGACTGGGATTTGCTGATGGAAGCAATACTTGAGGTTCACCCTGATAAATTGGTAAGGCCTTACTGAAATCTGCAAATGTTCTTTCTTTTTTATACATATTTGTTGAGAGGATTGAAAAGAAGGTACAAGTATATGTTGGTGTCACAAGATATCCTCCCCACATTTTCAATATCTGAATTCTAGAAATCCGTTCCTAGAAAAACAGGCTGGAACGCCGTGTAAGGTTCTCCACGGTTCTCAGAACCGTACGGTTCACAGAAAATTTAAGGGGGAATCATGGTGAACCGTATAATTAATTAATTAATTATAATTTTTTTTTAGATTCCCACCCCAAAAAATATGCAAAAAAAAGGCCAAAAGATCTGTGAAATCATTTGAATCTGTGAATCTGTGAAATCATTTGAATCTGTCTGTGAAATCATTTGTAAAATCTGAAGACCATTTTGTGAAATCTGTGAAATGAGGACCAAAAATGCCTCTCTGGTACGGTTCAACCCACGGTTCTGAGAACCGTGGGTTCTATGATCAGTACGTACTATAAATTTGTTATTCAATGGCACGTTTTGGAATGCATTCCGTTCTAGGACGGGCAACTATGATCTGAATTATGGACACCAGGAATCCAGAAATCTTGCTCTTGTTAGCTCTTTACAGATGCCAGTTGACTTCCATCAGTCAACTTATAGTTGAAAAGATGCTTGATAAAAAAGTTTGAAGAGATAACTATGGAATATTGAACGACTAAATGAAAATTCCTATGATACATTTTAAGCATTTATTTATTTATTTACCTTTTATCTTCCTTCTCATGTGAACAAGTGGAATAGAATTCCCTGTACATTGGACTATAGCATGTGAGTTAACTACAGGTAATAGAGGTACATGTGAAACATAATAAAGTCAATGGTACTATTTAGGCACCCCATTTTATACTCAATGTAGTAGCAAATTAACGTCCTACTACCAAGGGCTAAGAGTTGATTGCATTGATTGACTTCTTGTTCTATTGAAGTACACAAGACTCACTTTTGGAAAAGCTAAAATGTTGAAAAGCTTTAGGCAAGGTTCTTAAACCACTCAACTATTTGTGCTGGATTTATCTATGGTTAGCACGAAGGAATGTAACTGGATCTCATTCAGGACTTTGAATCTTTGACCTGTTTCAAAGCATTGAAACTTTGTTGCTGAACTTTTGTCCATTCTTTCCGTTATTTTTCTTTAACATATTGGTCAATGGTGTAGCTACTTGTGAATAATTCTTCACACCTTTACGATAAAACACAACTAATCCAGGAAAGCCTCTTGATGCTATCAAGTTTGAAGGTATAGGCCAAGCAAGAAGAACAATTGCTTTTTTAGGACTTGGTTTTATCCCATTTGCGACAAGCAAGGCAAAGAAATCCGGAGTCGGAGCCCCCCTGTTACGAGCTCGTAACCAGTGCCGAACCCTAGAGAACACAGATAGGTCAGATACCACAGTCAGGGTCGTGTCCAGCGTACATGACCAACAGGGCAAGACAGTGTGAGTAGTGTGCCCCAGCACGGTCCATAGCCATGGCGGGCCTAACACAGCCTAGGGACCCTGTCAGCAGGATAGGGCCCCCAGTTGGGTCCCGACGTGCAGTCGGCCACGTCAGTGCCACGTGGCCGACACTTGGCAGTAGCATGCTACCAGTCCTCACACTGGGCTAGGAGGGGCTTACTCTATATCAGGGAGTAGGCAAGGTTGGGTGGATCAGTTAGTGTTTGCCCTACTGTGGTGTTAGGATTTATTACACTGGTATCAGAGCCATCTCCATCTTTGGGAGCTAAGTAGCAGCAGTAGAAAAAGTTAGAAAGGTGTACAGATACTTGGAGATTTTCAGAAATCAGAAGAGCAGGGCCAGCGCTGTAGGGACAGCTTCCTACTGACCAAGAGTCTGTAGGAAAGTTTGCTTTCTAGATAGAAATTAGTCCAAATTTCTAGAGCAGGTCCAGCGCTGCAAATTCAGTCTTCATCTCTGATTTTTGCCATCAGATTCAGGGAGTTAGAGGGGATTTTTGAGGAGAAAGGGTGGTGCTGATCCATCGCTGAGGGATCAGAAATCTACCTCTGAAATTTCAGAGAAATCCAAGGAAATTTGAAGGGTTTTCAAACAAATTTTCTTAGTAGGGCCAGCGCTGGACAGGGAGGTGAAAAATTGGTTTTTCATCACTGTTTTTGAGGATTTTTCAGTAGTTTGAACATCAAACTAGATTGCCACAGACCAGCGACCTACTGCCTGAGTTCAGATCAGAGATTCAAGCAAAGATTGGGCCTCAAATTTCAGAAAATTGGGCCAGACAGAGGGCTGTCCAGCCAGCGAGGGCAGAGATACAAAAAATTCCGGATTTTTTGTTGAAAAATTCCGGTTTTTACTCAGTTTGTTGGAGCCCCACAACTAAAATCAGATCAGTCAGCTACTCAACTCAAGAACCAGGAAATTTGTCACCGTTTTGAAGCTTCAAACTGGCATTTTCCGGGACAGCAGGTCTGAAATCTTGGGGAAAAGAGCTGAAAGGGTTCCTCTTCGTAATTTCTTTGGAAGTACAGTCCTCAGAAACAGCTAAGTCATCTTTCCTTTCCCTTGTACAGTTGTAAATTAGTCTTTTAGACTTTTTTCCTTCAGAAGTTAAGGTAGCTCTCTTTCAGTTCTGAAGATGACCACTCCTCAGGGACCTGATCAACCCCAGGAGAGAGGCTTCGACGAACTTGAAACAGAAGCCTTGGCTTACAAAAAAGGGAAGGAACCCATGGAAGTGGAAGAACAGGAACAGTTCGCCGAAGAACTCGACGAACTGGTTACCAAGGAGCAGTTTTTCCAATTGGTAACAGAAGTGGATGAACTGAAGTTGGCATTAGCCAATTTCAAGTCCAGTGTGGACGACTCGTTCGCTGAACTCAAAAACTTGATTTTGAGTTCCGCGAAAGGAAGCCTTCCCTCCACTTCTCAGTTATCCCCTTCTCCACTTCCATCAGTTTCGGGTGAGACTTTACGGTCTCACCCCAGTGTTTTTAAAGACTTAAAACCTCCTACTTTTAATGGGGAAGAGAAGGATAGAAATGCAGATATTCTACAAACCTTCCTCAGCAAATGGAAGAACATTCATGCTCTTAAACAGACCCCTGACCATTTGCAAGCTATTGAGGCCAGTCTTTCCTTAGGGCCTATGGCCTATAAGTGGTGGTTAAATCTCCAGGAGACTGGGCAGACTCCCCGGCTTTCCTAAGAGAATTTCTACCAGAAAATGAACTGGATAGAGCCTGGGAAGCCTGGGAAAGAACAGTAATGGATAAATCCCTCATCCAATATATCTCGCAGTATCGAGAAGCAATTTTAAAGATTAAAAATATGGATGACTATCAGAAAATTAGGGGATTTGTCCGTGGCCTCAAACATGAATATAAAGTAGAGGTCCAGAGAAACTCGCCTACTACCCTTGAGCAAGCTCTCAGATATGCTCAAATCTATGATGATTCAGTGGGTAGAAAGAGAGCGAGACAACAACCACTTTCTGAGCAGCCTCCTCAGAAAGACTTTCAATTTAAAAAGAAATTTTTAAAAAGAAAGAAGGAAGATAAATTTAAAAGTGAAGCTCCTCAGAAACGCCCTTCACTCATACAGCCCTTAAAACCAGATGATTTTGAGAAAGCCAAACAAGAACGTTTGTGCTTTGTGTGTATGGGCAAGGGACACACAGTCAGACAGTGTCCCAAGGGACCTTTCACTAAAAAAGATAAGAAAGATAAAAAACAAGTTCATCTTGTTCAGACTGTATGTTTCCCCAGTGACTCGGCAGCTTCCGAGATCAAAGTGTATCATGAAGATCATGAACACTGTTGCCAGCTGACCTATGCAATGCTAGCGAGACCTTTCAGCTTTGGGCCGCATGACCTAGTATGTATGCATGGGAAAGTTGGTAACCGGTCAGTAAGAGTTATGGTTGATGATGGGGCAACCCATAATTTCATCAACTACACCCTGGTTAAAAAGCTTAAACTACCAAAAGTACCTACTCAGCATAGGTACATAGTTTCATTAGCTAAGGGTGAAGATAAAAAAATATGGGAAACTATGGTAAGTAAGTTAAATCTTGGTATTCAGGGGTACCAAGATGAAATAAACTTTCAGATAATGCACCTGGATCGAACAGATATTGTTCTCGGGAGAGATTGGCTCTACAGTTTAGGACCTTCCCTCCACAGAAACTATCAGGAGAACACCCTCAGCTTTCAGCATAAAGGCCGAGAGATCTAGTTGCATGGGGAGCATGATGTTCCCAACAGTCCTATGGTCTGTAGTTCAGAGCTCTGTCAGCTAATCGGAGACGAAGACCATCAGGTATTCTTATGTGACTTTCAGTTTATTCCTGAAGTTTCTATTTCCAGTTCTATTCAGCAGAAAATCAGTAAATTAGAAACTTTATTGTCTAAATTTAAAGATGTTTTTCCTGAAGATTTTCCACATGGTTTACCACCTAGCAGAGAGGAGATCATGTAATAAACCTAGTACCAGGTACAGCACCTGTTTCTAAACCTCCGTACCGGGTCAGCCGAACAGAGGATGAAGAAATAACTAGGCAGTTAACAGATTATCTTGGGAAAGGCCAAATTCAGACCAGTAGTTCACCATGGGCCTCACCAGTCCTATTGGTGAAAAAGAAAGAGGGGTCTATGTGTCTTTGCGTAGATTACAGAGCCCTCAATAAAGTCACAATTAAGAATAAATACCCTATGCCTCGGGCAGACGAGTTTTTTGACCAACTCGACGGGGCTAAGTTTTTCAGCAAAATAGACCTCAGATCGAGATATCATCAAGTCCGTATAAAATCGGAAGATGTCTCAAAAACAGCTTTTAGGACTCGTCACGGTCATTATGAGTTTAAGGTGATGCCATTTGGGCTCACAAATGCTACAGTTACCTTTATGACCTTGATGAACAGTGTCCTCAGACCATACTTGGGTAAGTTTGTAGTCGTATTTTTAGATGACATCCTCGTTTACAGCTAAACGAGGAAGGAGCATCTAAAACACCTCAGAAAGGTGTTTCGACTGCTCAGAAAGCATAAGCTCTATGCTAAACAATCCAAGTGTGAATTCTTCGTTGAAGAAGTAGCATATTTGGGTCACATTATCTCTTCAGATGGGATTAAGGTGGACCCAAATAGGGTTAAAGCCATACTCAGTTGGCTGAGACCTCAGAATATTTTGGAACTTTAGATCTTTCTTGGTCTGGCGGGATATTACAGACGATTTGTCAAGGAATATGCTCAGATAGCAGTTCCTATGACAAATCTCCTTAAGGGGAAGGGAAAGGAGTTCATTTGGGAGTCCGCACAGCAGGAGAGCTTTGATGCTCTTAAAACAGCCTTAGCTACAGCACCAGTTTTAAAAGTCGTCGACCCCAATCAGCCATTTGTGGTCGAAACAGAAGCTAGCGACTTCGCAGTAGGTGTTGTGCTAACCTAGGGTGGACGACCAGTTGCGTTCGAGAGTAAAAAACTCGAGCCAGCTCAGACTAGGTACAGTGCCTATGAAAAGGAACTCTTTTCTATAGTCCATGCCCTTAAGACTTGGAGGCATTATTTGTATGGTGCCAACTTTGAGGTCCTGACAGACCATGAGAGTCTCAGATACCTTTGCAATCAACCTGAGCTTAGAGGTCGGAAAGCTCGTTGGGCAGAGTTGATGCAAGAGTTTGACATGTCTATCAGATATAGACGTGGAAAATTCAATATAGTGGCAGATGCCCTTAGCAGAATGCCTATGATAAACGAGCTGAGTTTCACTCAGATTCGTAATGAGTTACTCGAGTCCTTGAGAGGGAAATGCCAGCATGATGCATTCTTCTCTACTATTTGGACCTCAGTCCAGAACAGACAGTTACAGACTCCAGAACCAGTTCCCGGGGCTGGTGCCAGTTCATCCAAGAATACGGCAGCTTCCGTTGAGGATGATGATGAGTCCGAGTATACGTCGTCAGAGGACGTTGAGCCTGTATTACCCAAGCAAACCCCAGTGGTTGAGGGTCAGTTGACTCAAGGATTCAAATGGAAACAATATTCCATTCAGGATGAGTACTTGCTCTATAGAGATAGAATATGTGTCCCCAATTCAGAGGATTATAGGCAGCAGGTCCTATATGAATGTCATGACAATCCTAGCGCGGGACACCCAGGCATACAGAAGACCTATGAGCTTCTTCGTAGGCAATTTTTCTGGCCCAGTATGAAAAAGGACGTCCACCAGTATGTAACCAGTTGCCAGAAATGTCAAGTAAATAAAGCAGAGCGTTTAAAGGCAGGAGGGTTGTTGCATCCCTTAGAAATACCAGCTGGTAAATGGGAGAGTATCTCCATGGATTTTATAGTAGGCCTGCCTAAAACCCAAAAGGGTAATGACGCTATATGGGTCACAATTGACCGTCTGACCAAAATGGCTCATTTTATTCCGACCAAAACAATCGTTAGAGCTCCAGAGTTAGCGAGCTTGTTTGTAGACGGGCTATTTAAATTGTACGGTCTACCTTCCGGCGTAGTCAACGACCGGGACAGTAAGTTTACTGGAAATTTTTGGAGGGCAGTATTCCATCATCTCCATACTAAACTTAATATGAGTACCACCGACCATCCACAGACGGACGGTCAAACAGAAAGGGTAAATCAAGTGCTAGAGGATATGCTTCGTGCATACGTCAGCAAGAAGCAGACTAATTGGGAGGAGTATCTCTCGATATTAGAGTCTGCTTACAACAGTACCAAACATTCAGCTAGGGGATACAGCCCATTTATGCTGATGTACGGTTTTCAGCCACGCTCACCCACAGTTGTAGGGTTTAAACAAGAAAAAGTTGAAGCAGCTAGAAACTTTTTAGAGAACCTAAACCAGATGATAGAACATGCTAAGCGTAGCATTAGGCAGTCCCAGGATCGAGCCAGGCATTATGCAGATCCACACAGACGGGATGTGCAGTTCTCCACTTGAGAGTCCCAGTTGACTCTAAAACCCTCAAATCAGGAGTGTGTGCTAAGTTGTCTCCAAGGTATTGTGGTCCCTTTACCATCAGTAGGAGACTAGGCGAGGTCACCTATGAACTAGAACTCCCACACAGCAGTAAGGTTTTTCCAGTCTTCATGTAAGTCAGTTACGAAAAGCCTTAACCAGGTCAGATAATCTGGTAGGGGACAGTGTTCTAGTTCTCCCATTGGATCCTCAACAACCTCCACATGAACCAGAGGAGATTCTTGATAGTAGAGAGACGCAGACTCGTCATACTCTATACCGAGAATATTGGGTTAAGTGGAATGATCAGCCTGTTGAGAATGCCACTTGGGAAAGAGGCAGCGTCCTTCGCAAGATTTTTCCAGACTTTGTCTTAGAGGACCAAGACGGTTCTTAAGGGGGAGGGAGTGTTACGAGCTCGTAACCAGTGCCGAACCCTAGAGAACACAGATAGGTCAGATACCATAGTCAGGTTCGTGTCCAACGTACATGACCAACAGGGCAAGACAGTGTGAGTAGTGTGCCCCAGCACGGTCCATAGCCATGGCGGGCCTAACACAGCCTAGGGACCCTGTCAGCAGGATAGGGCCCCCAGTTGGGTCCCGACGTGCAGTCGGCCACGTCAGTACCACGTGGCCGACACTTGGCAGTAGCATGCTACCAGTCCTCACACTGGGCTAGGAGGGGCTTACTCTATATCAGGGAGTAGGCAAGGTTGGGTGGATCAGTTAGTGTTTGCCCTACTGTGGTGTTAGGATTTATTACACCCCCGCCCCCTGTCGAGGTGGATTTGGATGAGCAGATTGGAATGAACTTCACACGATGACTCATCATGGTCAAGGAAAGGGCGGGCTAACCAGGAGGCAGAGCGAGAGCGACAGAACAATGCACCTGACCAGGGCGAGGAGTCAGTGGAGGATTCGTAGGAATGCTTAGAATAGATAAGGTCCAGCCGTATGTGGCGGACTATTGTTATGTAGTTTTCGATAGTAAACGAGGTGGCATTTAGTGTCTAACATAGTATAAAGAACAGCCCCAGCCGTATATGGCGGGATACGTGATGTTATATTGATACATCTCTTGAATTAATATACAGTGTGCTTTTTGTGCAACGCGCACATGGTGTAATGCAATGTAATGTATGTGTTTATGAAATGCTATCAGGGGGAGTCAAAAGTAGCATTTGCTCTTTTGATAATGGTTTGGAGTGCAAGTTTGCTATGACATCAATGATCAGCTTGTAGGTGCATTTATGTGAAGTGCATCCACTATCAATCTCCGTACGTCCAACACTGGATATAATGTATAAAATGGTCTGAATACAATGTTCGACCATGTGGCCGCCACACATGGAACATGATATCAAACTACTAAAAATAAAATAACAAAGTCACAATCAATGCTCTGGCTCTGACTCAGACGAATGCTCAGGAGACAACTCAGGGCCCCGAGCTGACTCTCGTAGCCGATATCTATGCCTGTCTAGAACTGGCATGGGCTATGTATCCGAGGAGGAGGACTCGTCATCCACATCCTCCCAATTTGCCTCCGCATCAGCCCCCAAGCAAGCCAAACCAACTAGACCTACTCCAGCTGAATGTGATAGTGCACTTCTAGCTGCACTTGGAGCCCTGCGAGGTCGCCCTTTCTTCACTGGCTGTTTCTGTGCTTTGCCTTTCTTGTTCGGTGCACCCTTGGGCCTTCCTGGTTTCTTGCGGACGAGGGGAGCTGTCAATGCCTCATCAACCCCATGCAAATCACCTGGCTGGCTAGGCTAGGCCCAGGCTGAGGCCGACTGGGATAGGGAAGCCAAAGAGGGGTATCCCTGTGCAGTTGAGAGAGGAGGATGAGCCTGTGGAGTGTTGTAATAGATCCTAACACCACAGTAGGGCAAACACTAACTGATCCACCCAACCTTGCCTACTCCCTGATATAGAGTAAGCCCCTCCTAGCCCAGTGTGAGGACTGGTAGCATGCAACTGCCAAGTGTCGGCCATGTGGCACTGACGTGGCCGACTGCACGTCGGGACCCAACTGGGGGCCCTATCCTGCTGACAGGGTCCCTAGGCTGTGTTAGGCCCGCCATAGCTATGGACCGTGCTGGGGCACACTACTCACACTGTCTTGCCCTGTTGGTCATGTACGCTGGACACGACCCTGACTGTGGTATCTGACCTATCTGTGTTCTCTAGGGTTTGGCACTGGTTACGAGCTCGTAACACTCCCTCCCCCTTAAGAACCGTCTTGGTCCTCTAAGACAAAGTCTGGAAAAATCTTGCGAAGGACACTGCCTCTTTCCCAAGTGGCATTTTCAACAGGCTGATCATTCCACTTAACCAGATATTCTCGGTATAGAGTATGACGAGTCTGCGTCTCTCTACTATCAAGAATTTCCTCTGGTTCATGTGGAGGTTGTTGAGGATCCAATGGGAGAACTAGAACACTGTCCCCTACCAGATTATCTGATCTGGTTAAGGCTTTTCGTAACTGACTTACATGAAAAACTGGAAAAACCTTACTGCTGTGTGGGAGTTCTAGTTCATAGGTGACCTCGCCTAGTCTCCTACTGATGGTAAAGGGACCACAATACCTTGGAGACAACTTAGCACACACTCCTGATTTGAGGGTTTTAGAGTCAACTGGGACTCTCAAGTAGACTTTCTCACCAGTGGAGAACTGCACATCCCGTCTGTGTGGATCTGCATAATGCCTGGCTCGATCCTGGGATTGTCTAATGCTACGCTTAGCATGTTCTATCATCTGGTTTAGGTCTTGTAAAAAGTTTCTGGCTGCTTCAACTTTTTCTTGTTTAAACCCTACAGCTGTGGGTGAGCGTGGCTGAAAACCGTACATCAGCATAAATGGGCTGTATCCCGTAGCTGAATGTTTGGTACTGTTGTAAGCAAACTCTAATATCGAGAGATACTCCTCCCAATTAGTCTGCCTCTTGCTGACGTATGCACGAAGCATATCCTCCAGCACTTGATTTACCCTTTCTGTTTGACCGTCCGTCTGTGGATGGTCGGTGGTACTCATATTAAGTTTAGTATGGAGATGATGGAATACTGCCTTCCAAAAATTTCCAGTAAACTTACTGTCCCGGTCGCTGACTATGCCGGAAGGTAGACCGTACAATTTAAATAGCCCGTCTACAAACAACCTCGCTAACTCTGGAGCTCTAACGGTTGTTTTGGTCGGAATAAAATGAGCCATTTTGGTCAGACGGTCAACTGTGACCCATATAGCGTCATTACCCTTTTGGGTTTTAGGCAGGCCTACTATAAAATCCATGGAGATACTCTCCCATTTACCAGCTGGTATTTCTAAGGGATGCAACAACCCTCCTGCCTTTAAACGCTCTGCTTTATTTACTTGACATTTCTGGCAACTGGTTACATACTGGTGGACGTCCTTTTTCATACTGGGCCAGAAAAATTGCCTACGAAGAAGCTCATAGGTCTTCTGTATGCCTGGGTGTCCCGCGCTAGGATTGTCATGACATTCATATAGGACCTGCTGCCTATAATCCTCTGAATTGGGGACACATACTCTATCTCTATAGAGCAAGTACTCATCCTGAATGGAATACTGTTTCCATTTGAATCCTTGAGTCAACTGACCCTCAACCACTGGGGTTTGCTTGGGTAATACAGGCTCAGAATCCTCAACGTCATCTGACGACGTATACTCGGACTCATTATCATCCTCAACGGAAGCTGCCGTATTCTTGGATGAACTGGCACCAGCCCCGGGAACTGGTTCTGGAGTCTGTAACTGTCTGTTCTGGACTGAGTTCCATATAATAGAGAAGAATGCATCATGCTGGCATTTCCCTCTCAAGGACTCGAGTAACTCATTACGAATCTGAGTAAAACTCAGCTCGTTTATCATAGGCATTCTGCTAAGGGCATCTGCTACTGTATTGAATTTTCCACGCCTATATCTGATAGACATGTCAAACTCTTGCATCAACTCTGCCCAACGAGCTTTCCGACCTCTAAGCTCAGGTTGATTGCAAAGGTATCTGAGACTCTCATGGTCTGTCAGGACCTCAAAGTTGGCACCATACAAATAATGCCTCCAAGTCTTAAGGGCATGGACTATAGAAAAGAGTTCCTTTTCATAGGCACTATACCTAGTCTGTGCTGGCTCGAGTTTTTTACTCTCGAAGGCAACTGGTCGTCCACCCTGAGTTAGCACAGCACCTACTGCAAAGTCGCTAGCATCTGTTTCGACCACAAATGGCTGATTGGGGTCGACGACCTTTAAAACTGGTGCTGTAGCTAAGGCTGTTTTGAGAGCATCAAAGCTCTCTTGTTGTGCGGACTCCCAAATGAACTCCTTTCCCTTCCCCTTAAGGAGATTTGTCATAGGGACTGCTATCTGAGCATATTCCTTGACAAATCGTCTGTAATATCCCGCCAGACCAGATTTGAAGTTCCAAAATATTCTGAGGTCTCAGCCAACTGAGTATGGCTTTAACCTTATTTGGGTCCATCTTAATCCCATCTGAAGAGATAATGTGACCCAAATATGCTACTTCTTCAACGAAGAATTCACACTTGGATTGTTTAGCATAAAGCTTATGCTTTCTGAGCAGTCGAAACACCTTTCTGAGGTGTTTTAGATGCTCCTTCCTGGTTTTGCTGTAAACGAGGATGTCATCTAAAAATACGACTACAAATTTACCCAAGTATGGTCTGAGGACACTGTTCATCAAGGTCATAAAGGTAGCTGGAGCATTTGTGAGCCCAAATGGCATCATCTTAAACTCATAATGACCGTGACGAGTCCTAAAAGCTGTTTTCGAGACATCTTCCGATTTTATACGGACTTGATGATATCCCGATCTGAGGTCTATTTTGCTGAAAAACTTAGCCCCGTCGAGTTGATCAAACAACTCGTCTGCCCGAGGCATAGGGTATTTATTCTTAATTGTGACTTTATTGAGGGCTCTGTAATCTACGCAAAGACGCATAGACCCCTCCTTCTTTTTCACCAATAGGACTGGTGAGGCCCATGGTGAACTACTGGTCTGAATTTGGCCTTTCCCAAGATAGTCTGTTAACTGCCTAGTTATTTCTTCATCCTCTGTTCGGCTGACCCGATACGGAGGTTTAGAAACAGGTGCTGTACCTGGTACTAGGTTTATTACATGATCTACCTCTCTGCTAGGTGGTAAACCATGTGGCAAATCTTCAGGAAAAACATCTTTAAATTTAGACAATAAAGTTTCTAATTTACTGATTTTCTGCTGAATAGAACTGGAAATAGAAACTTCAGGAATAAACTGAAAGTCACATAAGAATACCTGATGGTCTTCGTCTCCGATTAGCTGACAGAGCTCTGAACTGCAGACCATAGGGCTGTTGGGAACATCATGCTCCCCATGCAACTGGATCTCTCGGCCTTTATACTGAAAGCTGAGGGTGTTCTCCTGACAGTTTCTGTGGAGGGAAGGTCCTAAACTGTAGGGCCAATCTCTCCCGAGAACAATGTCTGTTCGATCCAGGTGCATTATCTGAAAGTTTATTTGATCTTGGTACCCCTGAATACCAAGATTTAACTTACTTACCATAGTTTCCCATATTTTTTTATCTTCACCCTTAGCTAATGAAACTATGTACCTATGCTGACTAGGTACTTCTGGTAGTTTAAGCTTTTTAACCAGGGTGTGGTTGATTAAGTTATGGGTTGCCCCATCATCAACCATGACTCTTACTGACTGGTTACCAACTTTCCCATGCATACGTACTAGGTCATGCGGCCCAAAGCTGAAGGGTCTCGCTAGCATTGCAGAGGTCAGCTGGCAACAGTGTTCATGATCTTCATGATACACTTTGATCTCGGAAGCTGCCGAGTCACTGGGGAAACATACAGTCTGAACAAGATGAACTTGTTTTTTATCTTTCTTATCTTTTTTAGTGAAAGGCCCCTTGGGACACTGTCTGACTGTGTGTCCCTTGCCCATACACACAAAGCACAAACGTTCTTGTTTGGCTTTCTCAAAATCATCTGGTTTTAAGGGCTGTATGAGTGAAGGGCGTTTCTGAGGAGCTTCACCTTTAAATTTATCTTCTTTCTTTCTTTTTAAAAATTTCTTTTTAAATTGAAAGTCTTTCTGAGGAAGCTGCTCAGAAAGTGGTTGCTGTCTCGCTCTCTTCCTACCCACTGAATCATCATAGATTTGAGCATATCTGAGAGCTTGCTCAAGGGTAGTAGGCGAGTTTCTCTGGACCTCTACTTTATATTCATCTTTGAGGCCACGGACAAATCCCCTGATTTTTTGATAGTCATCCATATTTTTAATCTTTAAAATTGCCTCTCGATACTGCGAGATATATTGGATGAGGGACTTGTCCATTACTGTTCTTTCCCAGGCTTCCCAGGCTCTATCAAGTTCATTCTCTGGTAGAAATTCTCTTAGGAAAGCTTCTTCAAAAGCTTTCCATGACCGGGGAGTCTGCCCAGTCTCCTGGAGATTTAACCACCACTTATAGGCCATAGGCCCTAAAGAAAGACTGGCCTCAATTGCTTGCAAATGGTCAGGGGTCTGTTTAAGAGCATGAATGTTCTTCCATTTGCTGAGGAAGGTTTGTAGAATATCTGCATTTCTATCCTTCTCTTCCCCATTAAAAGTAGGAGGCTTTAAATCTTTAAAAACACTGGGGTGAGACCGTAAAGTCTCACCCGAAACTGATGGAAGTGGAGAAGGGGATAACTGAGAAGTGGAGGGAAGGCTTCCTTTCGCGGAACTCAAAATCAAGTTTTTGAGTTCAGCGAACGAGTCGTCCACACTGGACTTGAAATTGGCTAATGCCAGCTTCAGTTCATCCACCTCTGTTACCAATTGGAGGAACTGCTCCTTGGTAACCAGTTCGTCGAGTTCTTCGGCGAACTGTTCCTGTTCTTCTACTTCCATAGGTTCCTTCCCTTTTCTGTAAGCCAAGGCTTCTGTTTCAAGTTCGTCGAAGCCTCTCTCCTGGGGTTGATCAGGTCCCTGAGGAGTGGTCATCTTCGAAACTGAAAGAGAGCTACCTTAACTTCTGAAGGAAAAAAGTCTAAAAGACTAATTTACAACTGTACAAGGGAAAGGAAAGATGACTTAGCTGTTTCTGAGGACCGTACTTCCAAAGAAAGAATGAAGAGGAACCCTTTCAGCTCTTTTCCCCCAGATTTCAGACCTGCTGTTCCGAAAAATGCCAGTTTGAGGCTTCAAAACGGTACTAAATTTCCCGGTTTTTTGAGGATAGTAACTCGCTGGTCTGATTGCAATCCAACTTGTCCACAAAAAGGCAAATCTGAAGTCCAAAAACCCTTCTGAGTTCTGAAATTTCAGAAGTCTCCTACTCGCTGATCTGGTAGGAATCCTCTTGCTCCAAATCTCTGACGTTGGGGCCCAAAAACTTGTTGAAAAACCAGATTTTCAGAAGCACTGGCAGCGCTGGCCCTGCTCCTCTTTTTTGGCTTCCAACTCGCTGAGAACCTGTTACGAGCTCGTAACCAGTGCCGAACCCTAGAGAACACAGATAGGTCAGATACCACAGTCAGGGTCGTGTCCAGCGTACATGACCAACAGGGCAAGACAGTGTGAGTAGTGTGCCCCAGCACGGTCCATAGCCATGGCGGGCCTAACACAGCCTAGGGACCCTGTCAGCAGGATAGGGCCCCCAGTTGGGTCCCGACGTGCAGTCGGCCACGTCAGTGCCACGTGGCCGACACTTGGCAGTAGCATGCTACCAGTCCTCACACTGGGCTAGGAGGGGCTTACTCTATATCAGGGAGTAGGCAAGGTTGGGTGGATCAGTTAGTGTTTGCCCTACTGTGGTGTTAGGATCTATTACACTGGTATCAGAGCCATCTCCATCCTAGGGAGTTTAGGAGCAACAGTAGAGAAAGCTATCAGAAGATAGGAAAGATCTGGGAGATTCTCAGAAAAGAATGGAGGAGGAAAATCGCTGTAGGATCAGCTTTCTAATCCTCCAATTTGCTGGATTTCTCAGTAGTTTGGAAGCATATCTTTTACAATAGCTTCAGCGCTGAAAAATCAGTTTCCCTCTCTGATTTTCGAGTGTAGATCACTATGATCTGAGCGGAAATTCAAGAGGAAGGGAAGAGCAGGTCCATCGCTGTATAGTCAGCCCTCAAATCTGAGTTTCGTATGAAGTTCTGAGTAGATTAGAAGGAGTTCTGATCTGAAATATTGTAGCAGGGCCAGCGCTGGACAGTAGGGTAGAAATCTCAGAATTTAACCCTGTTTTTCAGAAGTTTTTCAGGAGTCTGAGTTTCAGACTTGCTTGCTACAGACCAGCGACCTACAGGCTGAAAGTAAATCAGAGAATCAAGGTGATTTCAGAGCTGTAAATTGGACAAATCGGGCCAGACAGGTTGCTGACCAACCAGCGAGGGCAGGGACTTCAAAAATTCCGGATTTCTTTTTGTAAACTTCCGGTTTTTACTCGGTTTGTTGGAGCCCCACACCTCAAATCAGATCAGTCAGCTACTCAACTCAAGAACCGGGAAATTTGGCACCGTTTTGAAGCTTCAAACTGGCATTTTCCGGGACAGCAGGTCTGAAATCTTGGGGAAAAGAGCTGAAAGGGTTCCTCTTCATAATCTCTTTGGAAGTACAGTCCTCAGAAACAGCTAAGTCATCTTTCCTTTCCCTTGTACAGTTGTAAATTAGTCTTTTAGACTTTTTTCCTTCAGAAGTTAAGGTAGCTCTCTTTCAGTTTCGAAGATGACCACTCCTCAGGGACCTGATCAACCCCAGGAGAGAGGCTTCGACGAACTTGAAACAGAAGCCTTGGCTTACAGAAAAGGGAAGGAACCCATGGAAGTAGAAGAACAGGAACAGTTCGCCGAAGAACTCGACGAACTGGTTACCAAGGAGCAGTTCCTCCAATTGGTAACAGAAGTGGATGAACTGAAGCTGGCATTAGCCAATTTCAAGTCCAGTGTGGACGACTCGTTCGCTGAACTCAAAAACTTGATTTTGAGCTCCGCGAAAGGAAGCCTTCCCTCCACTTCTCAGTTATCCCCTTCTCCACTTCCATCAGTTTCGGGTGAGACTTTACGGTCTCACCCCAGTGTTTTTAAAGGTTTAAAGCCTCCTACTTTTAATGGGGAAGAGAAGGATAGAAATGCAGATATTCTACAAACCTTCCTCAGCAAATGGAAGAACATTCATGCTCTTAAACAGACCCCTGACCATTTGCAAGCAATTGAGGCCAGTCTTTCTTTAGGGCCTATGGCCTATAAGTGGTGGTTAAATCTCCAGGAGACTGGGCAGACTCCTCGGTCATGGAAAGCTTTTGAAGAAGCTTTCCTAAGAGAATTTCTACCAGAGAATGAACTTGATAGAGCCTGGGAAGCCTGGGAAAGAACAGTAATGGACAAGTCCCTCATCCAATATATCTCGCAGTATCGAGAGGCAATTTTAAAGATTAAAAATATGGATGACTATCAAAAAATCAGGGGATTTGTCCGTGGCCTCAAAGATGAATATAAAGTAGAGGTCCAGAGAAACTCGCCTACTACCCTTGAGCAAGCTCTCAGATATGCTCAAATCTATGATGATTCAGTGGGTAGGAAGAGAGCGAGACAGCAACCACTTTCTGAGCAGCTTCCTCAGAAAGACTTTCAATTTAAAAAGAAATTTTTAAAAAGAAAGAAAGAAGATAAATTTAAAGGTGAAGATCCTCAGAAACGCCCTTCACACATACAGCCCTTAAAACCAGATGATTCTGAGAAAGCCAAACAAGAACGTTTGTGCTTTGTGTGTATGGGCAAGGGACACACAGTCAGACAGTGTCCCAAGGGGCCTTTCACTAAAAAAGATAAAAAACAAGTTCATCTTGTTCAGACTGTATGTTTCCCCAGTGACTCGGCAGCTTTCGAGATCAAAGTGTATCATGAAGATCATGAACACTGTTGCCAGCTGACCTCTGCAATGCTAGCGAGACCCTTCAGCTTTGGGCCGCATGACCTAGTACGTATGCATGGGAAAGTTGGTAACCAGTCAGTAAGAGTCATGGTTGATGATGGGGCAACCCATAATTTCATCAACCACACCCTGGTTAAAAAGCTTAAACTACCAGAAGTACCTAGTCAGCATAGGTACATAGTTTCATTAGCTAAGGGTGAAGATAAAAAAATATGGGAAACTATGGTAAGTAAGTTAAATCTTGGTATTCAGGGGTACCAAGATCAAATAAACTTTCAGATAATGCACCTGGATCGAACAGACATTGTTCTCGGGAGAGATTGGCTCTACAGTTTAGGACCTTCCCTCCACAGAAACTGTCAGGAGAACACCCTCAGCTTTCAGTATAAAGGCCGAGAGATCCAGTTGCATGGGGAGCATGATGTTCCCAACAGCCCTATGGTCTGCAGTTCAGAGCTCTGTCAGCTAATCGGAGACGAAGACCATCAGGTATTCTTATGTGACTTTCAGTTTATTCCTGAAGTTTCTATTTCCAGTTCTATTCAGCAGAAAATCAGTAAATTAGAAACTTTATTGTCTAAATTTAAAGATGTTTTTCCTGAAGATTTGCCACATGGTTTACCACCTAGCAGAGAGGTAGATCATGTAATAAACCTAGTACCAGGTACAGCACCTGTTTCTAAACCTCCGTATCGGGTCAGCCGAACAGAGGATGAAGAAATAACTAGGCAGTTAACAGACTATCTTGGGAAAGGCCAAATTCAGACCAGTAGTTCACCATGGGCCTCACCAGTCCTATTGGTGAAAAAGAAAGAGGGGTCTATGCGTCTTTGCGTAGATTACAGAGCCCTCAATAAAGTCACAATTAAGAATAAATACCCTATGCCTCGGGCAGACGAGTTGTTTGATCAACTCGACGGGGCTAAGTTTTTCAGTAAAATAGACCTTAGATCGGGATATCATCAAGTCCGTATAAAATCGGAAGATGTCTCGAAAACAGCTTTTAGGACTCGTCACGGTCATTATGAGTTTAAGGTAATGCCATTTGGGCTCACAAATGCTCCAGCTACCTTTATGACCTTGATGAACAGTGTCCTCAGACCATACTTGGGTAAGTTTGTGGTCGTATTTTTAGATGACATCCTCGTCTACAGCAAAACGAGGAAGGAGCATCTAAAACACCTCAGAAAGGTGTTTCGACTGCTCAGAAAGCATAAGCTTTATGCTAAACAATCCAAGTGTGAATTCTTCGTTGAAGAAGTAGCATATTTGGGTCACATTATCTCTTCAGATGGGATTAAGATGGACCCAAATAAGGTTAAAGCCATACTCAGTTGGCTGAGACCTCAGAATATTTTGGAACTTCAAATCTTTCTTGGTCTCGCGGGATATTACAGACGATTTCTCAAGGAATATGCTCAGATAGCAGTCCCTATGACAAATCTTCTTAAGGGGAAGGGAAAGGAGTTCATTTGGGAGTCTGCACAACAGGAGAGCTTTGATGCTCTCAAAACAGCCTTAGCTACAGCACCAGTCTTAAAAGTCGTCGACCCCAATCAGCCATTTGTGGTCGAAACAGATGCTAGCGACTTTGCAGTAGGCGCTGTGCTAACTCAGCGGTGGACGACCAGTTGCGTTCGAGAGTAAAAAACTCGAGCCAGCTCAGACTAGGTACAGTGCCTATGAAAAGGAACTCTTTTCTATAGTCCATGCCCTTAAGACTTGGAGGCATTATTTGTATGGTGCCAACTTTGAGGTCCTGACAGACCATGAGAGTCTCAGATACCTTTGCAATCAACCTGAGCTTAGAGGTCGGAAAGCTCGTTGGGCAGAGTTGATGCAAGAGTTTGACATGTCTATCAGATATAGGCGTGGAAAATTCAATACAGTAGCAGATGCCCTTAGCAGAATGCCTATGATAAACGAGCTGAGTTTTACTCAGATTCGTAATGAGTTACTCGAGTCCTTGAGAGGGAAATGCCAGCATGATGCATTCTTCTCTATTATCTGGAACTCAGTCCAGAACAGACAGTTACAGACTCCAGAACCAGTTCCCGGGGCTGGTGCCAGTTCATCCAAGAATATGGCAGCTTCCGTTGAGGATGATGATGAGTCCGAGTATACGTCGTCAGATGACGTTGAGGATTCTGAGCCTGTATTACCCAAGCAAACCCCAGTGGTTGAGGGTCAGTTGACTCAAGGATTCAAATGGAAACAGTATTCCATTCAGGATGAGTACTTGCTCTATAGAGATAGAGTATGTGTCCCCAATTCAGAGGATTATAGGCAGCAGGTCCTATATGAATGTCATGACAATCCTAGCGCGGGACACCCAGGCATACAGAAGACCTATGAGCTTCTTCGTAGGCAATTTTTCTGGCCCAGTATGAAAAAGGACGTCCACCAGTATGTAACCAGTTGCCAGAAATGTCAAGTAAATAAAGCAGAGCGTTTAAAGGCAGGAGGGTTGTTGCATCCCTTAGAAATACCAGCTGGTAAATGGGAGAGTATCTCCATGGATTTTATAGTAGGCCTGCCTAAAACCCAAAAGGGTAATGACGCTATATGGGTCACAGTTGACCGTTTGACCAAAATGGCTCATTTTATTCCGACCAAAACAACCGTTAGAGCTCCAGAGTTAGCGAGGTTGTTTGTAGACGGGCTATTTAAATTGTACGGTCTACCTTCCGGCATAGTCAGCGACCGGGACAGTAAGTTTACTGGAAATTTTTGGAAGGCAGTATTCCATCATCTCCATACTAAACTTAATATGAGTACCACTGACCATCCACAGACGGACGGTCAAACAGAAAGGGTAAATCAAGTGCTGGAGGATATGCTTCGTGCATACGTCAGCAAGAGGCAGACTAATTGGGAGGAGTATCTCTCAATATTAGAGTTTGCTTACAACAGTACCAAACATTCAGCTACGGGATACAGCCCATTTATGCTGATGTACGGTTTTCAGCCACGCTCACCCACAGCTGTAGGGTTTAAACAAGAAAAAGTTGAAGCAGCCAGAAACTTTTTAGAAGACCTAAACCAGATGATAGAACATGCTAAGCGTAGCATTAGACAATCCCAGGATCGAGCCAGGCATTATGCAGATCCACACAGACGGGATGTGCAGTTCTCCACTGGTGAGAAAGTCTACTTGAGCGTTCCAGTTGACTCTAAAACCCTCAAATCAGGAGTGTGTGCTAAGTTGTCTCCAAGGTATTGTGGTCCCTTTACCATCAGTAGGAGACTAGGCGAGGTCACCTATGAACTAGAACTCCCACACAGCAGTAAGGTTTTTCCAGTTTTTCATGTAAGTCAGTTACGAAAAGCCTTAACCAGATCAGATAATCTGGTAGGGGACAGTGTTCTAGTTCTCCCATTGGATCCTCAACAACCTCCACATGAACCAGAGGAAATTCTTGATAGTAGAGAGACGCAGACTCGTCATACTCTATACCGAGAATATCTGGTTAAGTGGAATGATCAGCCTGTTGAGAATGCCACTTGGGAAAGAGGCAGCGTCCTTCGCAAGATTTTTCCAGACTTTGTCTTAGAGGACCAAGACGGTTCTTAAGGGGGAGGGAGTGTTACGAGCTCGTAACCAGTGCCGAACCCTAGAGAACACAGATAGGTCAGATACCACAGTCAGGGTCGTGTCCAGCGTACATGACCAACAGGGCAAGACAGTGTGAGTAGTGTGCCCCAGCACGGTCCATAGCCATGGCGGGCCTAACACAGCCTAGGGACCCTGTCAGCAGGATAGGGCCCCCAGTTGGGTCCCGACGTGCAGTCGGCCACGTCAGTGCCACGTGGCCGACACTTGGCAGTAGCATGCTACCAGTCCTCACACTGGGCTAGGAGGGGCTTACTCTATATCAGGGAGTAGGCAAGGTTGGGTGGATCAGTTAGTGTTTGCCCTACTGTGGTGTTAGGATCTATTACAGAACCAGTGACTTTTTCCCTGGAAATCGGATGTAGGACTCTGACTGTACAGCGATGGAGGTGCTGGCTTCTTCCTACTCTAATTTCGCTGGGAAAACTATAGAGAATCCTCTGAACTCAGTGAGAAACAGCTGTTTTTTCAGCGAGTTACCTACACTTGGAATCTAACTCCTTGCTACTGTGATTTCTCAGTGGAAATCAGAAGTTTGAAGGCTGCTCCTACAGCGATCCTCCTCCTCTATTCCTCTCTGAGAATCTGAGAAACACTTCCTATCTTCTGATAGCTTTCTCTACTGCTGTCCTAAACTCCCTAGGATGGAGATGGCTCTGATACCAGTGTAATAGATCCTAACACCACAGTAGGGCAAACACTAACTGATCCACCCAACCTTGCCTACTCCCTGATATAGAGTAAGCCCCTCCTAGCCCAGTGTGAGGACTGGTAGCATGGAACTGCCAAGTGTCGGCCATGTGGCACTGACGTGGCCGACTGCACGTCGGGACCCAACTGGGGGCCCTATCCTGCTGACAGGGTCCCTAGGCTGTGTTAGGCCCGCCATAGCTATGGACCATGCTGGGGCACACTACTCATACTGTCTTGCCCTGTTGGTCATGTACGCTGGACACGACCCTGACTGTGGTATCTGACCTATCTATGTTCTCTAGGGTTTGGCACTGGTTACGAGCTCGTAACAAGTGTGCCCCCTTGGGGCTGCTGCAGGTGGAGGAACTGGCTGTGGAGGGGCCGTCCCTACAGGAGGCAAGTATAGAGGCGATAGTACTGAAAGGGGCGCTGTGGTGGCCGGTACTGGTACATCCTGGGTGTTGCCAAAGGAGGAGCCAGTGGAGTGGGTGCTGCCAAAGGAGGAGGATGTGAAGTGGGTGTTGCCATTGGAGGAGCCACTGTGGATGTGGGCGCTACAAGAGAAAACCTGGGCACGAATGGTGGCTTGCCATGGAAACCTGGTGCTGCAGAAGTGGATGGCGATGGAGCGGCTGCAGGCCTCAATGGCATTGGTGGCATTGGAGGTGTTGTGAGGCGCATGTAAACCCTCTGAGGAACCAGAGGAGCTGCAGGCACCTCATGTAGTTGCTTTGGCTGAGACTCTATGTAGGGCATGCTGGCAAGAGACGATGGGGGTGCCCTGACACTCGACATCTGCTGGGCCTCTGAATCCAACGTGGCAATCAAGTCGTCTAGCTAGGCATCCGAATACAAATGCTCTGGGCTTTGGGACTCATCATGTGCACCATCCTCTGGATCAACCAGTGCCTCATCCCGTGCCTCATCCTGTGCACCATGTGGACCCTGCATGGCCTCCCAATTGGTACAATCGAAGTCATCTTGTGTATCCTCTGGTGTGCTGTCAAAGTAACGCCCATGACTCTGTACCGCGCACGCATCCAAGCAGCTGCAGGACCGGCATGTAAATCACTCTGCCCTCTATCAAGAGCCTCCTCCATCATATCGAATAGGTAGGTATGCCACTGGCCCCCCCTGTGTGCCCTGCTTGTCTCCCGGTATAACCTGTGCCATGTGCCCCACCTCTGCCACATGATGATACACCTGTGACCCCTGCCCGTGGCGTGTGCCCAACTCCTGTATCATATGCCTCATCCCACTCTGGTTTAGCGAACACAACCCGAATGGGCTCATCCTCATCCTGCTCATCCTCTGACACTGGCTCATCTGCCTCATACAATCGAGGCTCTCTGTGATCAAGCCCAAGCTCTCTCTCTCTCTCTCTCATCTCGGCAAGCTCCCTCTCTCTCTCTCTCTCTCTCTCTCTCTCTCTCTCTCTCTCTCTCTACCATCAACTGTGTGCCCAAGTCATCTACAGGCATGGGATGGGTGTTGTTCGTAGGCAAGTCAACCTGGTGCTCCAAATCATATATCTTCGTCTGCAAGGTTGATATTTAGCATGTTAGAGAAACAACTTGCAAGAAATGAAACCACTGTATTAGTGAGACGTCAACCAACATGCTATGGGAGAATAGTCTATCACCTGCAATGTGCTCGTAATGGTCGACAGTCTTCTAGCAAGACGTGCATTGGTGCTATAGAACACCAACCGCTCTAGCTGACTCACTGACAGCCTGTTTCTTCTCCTTGTGTGAATGAGGGCCCATGTGCTCCAATTTCGCTCACACACGGAGGCAGCGCAATTGTAATAGATCCTAACACCACAGTAGGGCAAACACTAACTGATCCACCCAACCTTGCCTACTCCCTGATATAAAGTAAGCCCCTCCTAGCCCAGTGTGAGGACTGGTAGCATGCAATTGCCAAGTGTCGGCCACGTGTCACTGACGTGGCCGACTGCACATCGAGACCCAACTGGGGGCCCTATCCTGCTGACAGGGTCCCTAGGCTGTGTTAGGCCCGCCATGGCTATGGACCGTGCTGGGGCACACTACTCACACTGTCTTGCCCTGTTGGTCGTGTACGCTGGACACGACCTTGACTGTGGTATCTGACCTATCTGTGTTCTCTAGGGTTCGGCACTAGTTACGAGCTCGTAACACTCCCTCCCCCTTAAGAACCGTCTTGGTCCTCTAAGACAAAGTCTGGAAAGATCTTGCGAAGGACGCTGCCTCTTTCCCAAGTGGCATTCTCAATAGGCTGATCATTCCACTTAACCAGATGTTCTCGGTATAGAGTATGACGAGTCTGCGTCTCTCTACTATCAAGAATCTCCTCTGGTTCATGTGGAGGTTGCTGAGGATCCAATGGGAGAACTAGAACACTATTCCCTACCAGATTTTCTGATCTAGCTAAGGCTTTTCGTAACTCACTTACATGAAAGACTGGAAAAACCTTACTGCTGTGTGGGAGTTCTGTTCATAGGTGACCTCGCCTAGTCTCCTACTGATGGTAAAGGGACCACAATACCTTGGAGACAACTTAGCACACACTCCTGATTTGAGGGTTTTAGAGTCGACTGGGACTCTCAAGTAGACTTTCTCACCAGTGGAGAATTGCACATCCCGTCTGTGTGGATCTGCATAATGCCTGGCTCGATCCTGGGACTGCCTAATGCTACGCTTAGCATGTTCTATCATCTGGTTTAGGTCCTCTAAAAAGTTTCTGGCTGCTTCAACTTTTTCTTGTTCAAACCCTACAGCTGTGGGTGAGCGTGGCTGAAAACCATACATCAGCATAAATGGGCTGTATCCCGTAGCTGAATGTTTGGAACTGTTGTAAGCAAACTCTAATATTGAGAGATACTCCTCCCAATTAGTCTGCTTCTTGCTGACGTATGCACAAAGCATATCCTCCAGCACCTGATTTACCCTCTTTGTTTGACCGTCCGTCTGTGGATGGTCGGTGGTACTCATATTAAGTTTAGTATGGAGATGATGGAATACTGCCCTCCAAAAATTTCCAGTAAACTTACTGTCCCGGTCGCTGACTATGCCGGAAGGTAGACCGTACAATTTAAATAGCCCGTCTACAAACAACCTCGCTAACTCTGGAGCTCTAACGGTTGTTTTGGTCGGAATAAAATGAGCCATTTTGGTCAAACGGTCAACTGTGACCCATATAGCGTCATTACCCTTTTGGGTTTTAGGCAGGCCTACTATAAAATCCATGGAGATACTCTCCCATTTACCAGCTGGTATTTCTAAGGGCTGCAACAACCCTCCTGCCTTTAACCGCTCTACTTTGTTTACTTGACATTTCTGGCAACTGGTTACATACTAGTGGACGTCCTTTTTCATACTGGGCCAGAAAAATTGCCTACTAAGAAGCTCATAGGTCTTCTGTATGCCTGGGTGTCCCACACTAGGATTGTCATGACATTCATATAGGACCTGCTGCCTATAATCCTCTGAATTGGGGACACATACTCTATCTCTATAGAGCAAGTACTCATCCTGAATGGAATACTGTTTCCATTTGAATCCTTGCCGTATTCTTGGATGAACTGGCACCAGCCCCGGGAACTGGTTTTGGAGTCTGTAACTGTCTGCTCTGGACTGAGTTCCAGATAGTAGAGAAGAATGCATCATGCTGGCATTTCCCTCTCACGAACTCGAGTAACTCATTACGAATCTGAGTAAAACTCAGCTCGTTTATCATAGGCATTCTGCTAAGGGCATCTGCTACTGTATTGAATTTTCCTCGTCTATATCTGATAGACATGTCAAACTCTTGCATCAACTCTGCCCAACGAGCTTTCCGACCTCTAAGCTCAGGTTGATTGCAAAGGTATCTGAGACTCTCATGGTAGGTCAGGACCTCAAAGTTGGCACCATACAAATAATGCCTCCAAGTCTTAAGGGCATGGACATTGAAGCCTTTAGGGAAAGCGTGCAATCAAATTGAAGTACATTTTGAAAAGCTCAACTGTTCATCAAGGTCATAAAGCTAGCTGGAGCATTTGTGAGCCCAAATGGCATCACCTTAAACTCATAATGACTGTGACGAGTCCTAAAAGCTGTTTTTGAGACATCTTCCGATTTTATACGGACTTGATGATATCCCGATCTGAGGTCTATTTCACTAAAAAATTTAGCCCCGTCGAGTTGATCAAACAACTCGTCTGCCCGAGGCATAGGATACTTATTCTTAATTGTGACTTTATTGAGGGCTCTGTAATCTACGCAAAGACGCATAGACCCCTCTTTCTTTTTCACCAATAGGACTGGTGAGCCCCAAGGTGAACTACTGGTCTGAATTTGGCCTTTCCCAAGATAATCTGTTAATTGCCTAGTTATTTCTTCATCCTCTGTTCGGCTGACCCGATACGAAGGTTTAGAAACAGGTGCTGTACCTGGTACTAGGTTTATTACATGATCTACCTCTCTGTTGGGATGTGGCAAATCTTCAGGAAAAACATCTTTAAATTTAGACAATAAATTTTCTAATTTACTGATTTTCTGCTGTATAGAACTGGAAATAGAAACTTCAGGAATAAACTGAAAGTCACATAAGAATACCTGATGGTCTTCGTCTCCGATTAGCTGACAGAGCTCTGAACTATAGACCATAGGACTGTTGGGAACATCATGCTCCCCATGCAACTGGATCTCTCGGCCTTTATGCTGAAAGCTGAGGGTGTTCTCCTGATAGTTTCTGTGGAGGGAAGGTCCTAAACTGTAGAGCCAATCTCGCCCGAGAACAATATATGTTCGATCCAGGTGCATTATCTGAAAGTTTATTTCATCTTGGTACCCCTGAATACCAAGATTTAACTTACTTACCATAGTTTCCCATATATTTTTATCTTCACCCTTAGCTAATGAAACTATGTACCTATGCTGAGTAGGTACTTCTGGTAGTTTAAGCTTTTTAACCAGGGTGTAGTTGATGAAATTATGGGTTGCCCCATCATCAACCATAACTCTTACTGACCGGTTACCAACTTTCCCATGCATACGTACTAGGTCATGCAGCACAAAGCTGAAGGGTCTCACTAGCATTGCAGAGGTCAGCTAGCAACAACGTTCATGATCTTCATGATACACTTTGATCTCGGAAGCTGCCGAGTCACTGGGGAAACATACAGTCTGAACAAGATAAACTTGTTTCTTATCTTTTTTAGTGAAAGGCCCCTTGGGACACTGTCTGACTGTGTGTCCCTTGCCCATACACACAAAGCACAAACGTTCTTGTTTTGGCTTTCTCAAAATCATCTGGTTTATGGGTTGTATGAGTGAAGGGCGTTACTGAGGAGCTTCACTTTTAAATTTATCTTGATTCTTTCTTTTTTAAAATTTCTTTCTAAATTGAAAGTCTTTCTGAGGAGGCTGCTCAGAAAGTGGTTGTTGTCTCGCTCTCTTCCTACCCACTAAATCATCATAGATTTGAGCATATCTGAGAGCTTGCTCAAGGGTAGTAGGCGAGTTTCTTTGGACCTCTACTTTATATTCATCTTTGAGGCCACGGACAAATCCCCTGATTTTCTGATAATCATCCATATTTTTAATTTTTAAAATTGCTTCTCGATACTGCGAGATATATTGGATGAGGGAATTGTCCATTACTGTTCTTTCCCAGGCTTCCCAGGCTCTATCAAGTTCATTCAAGACACTGAGGTGAGACTGTAAAGGTGAGACCGTAAAGTCTCACCCGAAACTGATGGAAGTGGAGAAGGGGACAACTGAGAAGTGGAGGGAAGGCTTCCTTTCGCGGAACTCAAAATCAAGCTCTTGAGTTCAGCGAATGAGTCATCCACGCTGGACTTGAAATTGGCTAATGCCAACTTCAATTCATCCACTTCTGTTACCAACTGGAGAAACTGCTCCTTGGTAACCAGTTCGTCGAGTTCTTCGGCGAACTGTTCCTGTTCTTCCATTTCCATAGGTTCTTTCCCTTTACTATAAGCCAAGGCTTCTGTTTCAAGTTCGTCGAAGCCTCTCTCCGGGGGTTGATCAGGTCCCTAAGGAGTGGTCATCTTCGGAACTGAAAAAGAGGTACCTTAAGTTTTGATGAAAAAAAGTCACAAAGACTAATTTACAACTGTACAACGGAAGGAAAGAAAACTTAGCTCTTTCTGAGAACTGTACTTCCACAGAGAGAATCAAGAAAAGCCCTTTCAGCTCTTCTTCAACTGCTTTCAGTCCTGTGGTTCTGAGAAATCCGAATAGAGGTTGGAAAAAGTGCAAAAAGATCTGAAACTTTTGCTATCCCCCCTCGCTGGTCTGACAGCATCTCTATTTGTCCACAAAAAGGCAAATCTGAAGTCCAGAAACACTTCTGAGTTCTGAAATTTCAGAAGCCCCCTGCTCGCTGATCTGGTAAGAATTCTCTTGCTCCAAATCTCTAACGTTGGGGCCCAAAAACTTGTCCAAAATCTGGATTTTCAGAAGCACTGGCAGCGCTGACCCTGCTCTTCCTTTTTGGCTTCAAACTCGCTGAGAACTACTAAGTTTTCACCTGGAAATCAGCTGCAAGTCTCTGAATGTACAACGATGGAGGTGCTGGCTTCTTCCTACTCTAATTCCGCTGGAAAAACTGTAGAGAACCCTCGGTTTTCTGTGAAGAACAACTGCTTTTCCAGCGAGCTACCTACACATGGAATCTATCTCCTTACTACTATGATTTCTCAGTGAAAATCAGAAATTTGAAGGCTGCTCCTACAACGATTCTCCTCCCCTAATCTTTCCTGAGAAACTGATAGATCTTTCTTATCCTCTGATAGCTTTCTCTACTACTGCTACTAAGCTCCCAAAGATGGAGATGGCTCTGATACTAGTGTAATAGATCCTAACACCACAGTAGGGCAAACACTAACTGATCCACCCAACTTTGCCTATTCCCTGATATAGAGTAAGCCCCTCCTAGCCCAGTGTGAGGACTGGTAGCATGCAACTGCCAAGTGTCGGCCACGTGTCACTGACGTGGCCGACTGCACGTCGAAACCCAACTGGGGGCCCTATCCTGTTGACAGGGTCCCTAGACTGTGTTAGGCCCGCCATGGCTATGGGCCGTGCTGGGGCACACTACTCACACTGTCTTGCCCTGTTGGTCGTGTACGCTGGACACGACCCTGACTGTGGTATCTGACCTATCTGTGTTCTCTAGGGTTCGGCACTGGTTACGAGCTCGTAACAACAATCCTGTGGTACGTGCAATGAAATGGTTCAGCACATGTGCACGGGTGGAATGTCAAGCAAACGCACTAAGGGAGGATGAAATAAAACTGCATACCTGTGAAAGGACCCGTAGTGCAAGACGCTGTATGGAGGGACAGGTGCTACCGAACATGGTCCACCAGGTAATGGGGAGCTGCCTCCTCTCTAGATCCTGAGCAGCCGGGTGATCGAAGGTGCCCATGCCGAAACAAAATGCAGCTAGCTCCTCCATGATTCTGATAGGATCCAAACCAATCGGCCTACCCTATGGATGTACTCAAGCCAATCCGTCTCGAGCTCCCTGTCTGCGATCTGTGTTGGAGAGAGGAAGAGGGGATGCAGTATGTGTGCAACGCTGTGGATACTCTGGTGGAACTAGTTCCACTGCGTCTCCCAGATGAACTTCAGTTCGGTCATCTTGGGCATGTGGTTTAGGGTTCAGGCACTTGATCGAAGCAAACTACGGGAAAACGTAACATCGACAGAAAAACAAACTAGCAATCACTGAAAAGATAAAGACCCATTACATTAATATACTGCTTACCTCTCTGGCTGCAAGATGGGCAACTGCAGGAACTGTCCAATCCGGTCCATGAGCTCATACACCAGTCCTGACAGTGTGGACCCCTCGCTGTCAACCATGCGGAGCACAATGTAGAGTGGTCGAAGGAGTCCTGACAATGTCTGCGCATCCCTCCAGAACTGGTCTCCCCTCATCGTGGAAGAAAAGTGCTCTCCATCCTCTGTGCGCTGAAACGTACTGGCACGCCAAAGATCACTGGCAACCATCAGGAGAAGCTGTGCCTTGCACCTGATCAGATAGTTGATGACCACCAAGTCGAAAGCAAAGCGTGTGGGGGCTGGCTGACGGAGGTCTAAATGGCTGAACACCCGGAACATGGCAAGAACACGCCTCTTCCTGGTGACAAAAGTCACCAGGAAGAGGGCCCCACGGACGATGGCTCTAACCCAGAGAAGTGCACCTATGTCCCCCATCAGAAGGTCTATGTCGTGCGCTGCACAGGGGGTATGAACGATGTGAGGGAACTCGGCCTCTAGCAGGACACCCATCTGAACGCAGTTGGTGGCATTGTCCATCACCACCGTAATGACATGCTGGGGGCCTATGGACAGGATGGAAGACCTGATGACATCAAACATGAACTTTGCATATATGACTCTCCGCCCCCTACTGCAATCCACGGCCCTCAAAAACTGTGTGCCCATGCAGCTGGAGACCAAGATGTTGAGGATCGGCCTCCTCCTGACATCGGACATGATGCTGCAACCGTATGTGGCCCAGTGGCGGCGTAGAGGCTCCATCTCTCTAGACAAGGACTCGACCCTATCTCTCAACATGTGTGTGTGCAGACAACCTCTGAACCTGGGACTCTCTAGCTAGGGCTGACAGACTGTGCAAGGCGGAAGACCCTTCTGAAGGGCTCAAAGTCGGTGATGGCAAATGGAAGGTTCAACTCATAAATCAAACTGGCCACGACCTGTGTGGCCTCTCTGTCCATGTGCGGCTGATGCTCGTCGCGCATGGTCTGCTGCCTAAGAACTCTCCCTGCTGGGCGACGGGTAGTGGACCTCTAGCATGGTGCACCAACCGTGACGGGAATGGATGATGACACGACAGGCTGGGCACTAGTGGATGCATCGGCTGTAGACGTGGAATGGGGAGAATAGGATGCACTGGCAGGGATGGGTGTAGCAGCATAAGTGGGAGGCACTGGAGGGGCAACATCTGGCATGGGATACGAAAGCTGCTGGCTAGGGACGTCATTCGGATGGGAAGGGAGGGAGGAAGGGATCTCCTCAACATCCTCGAAGGCCTCATCACTAGCATCCTGGGCCTGCTCAAGTGGCGGAGAGTCCATGAGAAAGTCGTAAACTGGGGGGCTGCGAGCAACAGGACGTGGTGGTGGAACGGCAGTGGACGTAAGGGGATGGGTTCCACTGGAATGGGTGCAGATGGGGGGTGCGTGTGGTGGAACTGTCTGAGGGGGATGAGGGGCAGTGGGACTGGACGAGGATGCACTCCCTCTCCTCATGCGTGCCAGCCAAGCAGGCAGCAAGTCGGGGTCAGCCACGTAAGGAGCGGTGCAAAACCGGAGAACACCCTCCGAAATGGTGTTCTCCCCCGCCACAAGACGTGGCCCGTAGGTGTCCAGAAGTCACATCCTGACGGGGATGGACATGTTGCCACAAGGGGCAGCATTTATGGTGCCACCATTTTTAGCGCGTGCACCGAGCAGGTGGCCTTTAAGGTGAGTGAGGGTGGCAACAAACTCGACCAGGCAATATCGGCAGCGCGCGACCTTTGCACCGGTCTTGTTGGACTTGTCGGCAACCCGTCTGACAACGTCCACCTCGTCCCAGATATCGGCAAGTTTGGAATGCACCATTTCGATAGAAGGAACTGGGGAAAAAAGGCAGAGATGATCGTCAATGCAATAGGAGGCGGAAGGCTGGAAAAACCACAACAACGGCAGAAACACCAGTAGCAAGGCAACAGATTGTACGCAAAGGAGGGCACAGATAGCAGGGAGGGGGCGCGATGGGCAGGGAGAGAGACGAAGTGAGGGGGAGGGAAAATCAGGTTTAAAAAAAGATATTAAATAATAAAAATATTATTATATTATGGTGCCGCTGTACCAGGAACCGCGGTTCCCAGTAACGCGGCTTCCATGCGAGGCGCTCTGCCCTCTCTCCGAGCTTTGTTCGTTTTCAGAAGGTCGAGAGAAACGTTTGTGTATTTCTCTTTGCTAGTTAACCCAGAGAGTACTACGAAGGCTTTTCACACTTTTGGTTCGACACTACTGATGATAATATTGGAGTATATATATAAGTTTTTAAATGTGTTTGCAAATTTTTTAAAACTTATATAGCATAGAACCCACGGTTCTTGGAACCGTGGGTGAACCGTACCACGGTTCATGAACCGTGGTACGATTTTTGTAAAAAATTAATTAATTAATTAGTTATTTTTTTTGACCCTTTTCCCCCCAAAACTCCTCCCACGGATTTTCGGCCCTCATTTCACTGTTTTTGGGCTGTTTTTGGGGGTGGGAAGTAAAAAGAAAATGCCATTAATTAATTAATCAATTAAATGCTATGGTGGTTTAATTAAATTCTCTCAAAGTTCCAGGTGCCGTGGTACGGCACTGGTGCCGTACAGGTGCCGTGGAACTTTAGTCCCACGAGACCTTTTATTTATTTATTTATTTTTAGTGAAAAAATGATAAAAGTAAATAAATAAATAAACCCAGGTGCTGTACCACAGCATGTGTGCCATGTTATGGCACCTGGTACGATACTTGGACCCCACGGCACCTATGCGGTGGGGTACTTTGAATTCTCTAAGCAATTCTGGTTTTTTTTGGCTTTTTTTTGGGCTATTTTTGGGGCTGGGAACTAAAAAATTAATTAATTAATTATTACCACGGTTCTTGGAACCAGGCTTAGTACGGTTCACTGTACCGTGGTGAACCATCCACGGTTCATGGGAACTATGTTATATAGATACTTATCATAGTGGCACGTGGTACCGCCATTATGGTACCGCGGTACCATAATGGCGGTACCGCGGTTATGGTGCCGCCCTTAGACCAGCGGTACCAGGGCGGCACCACAAAAATAATATTTTTTATCATTTAAAAAAAAAAAAAAAAACCCTTTTAACAGGCTAAAACTAGGTAAAAACTAAGATGTTACTGTACAGGGGGACTGTACTGGGGGCACTGTGGGAGAGCGGACCCAATCGGAGTGCGACATGTGGGGGAGCAATACATGGGGCAGGTACAGTAGCACATGGGCACTGTGGAGGAGCAGACCATGGACCCAATCGGAGTGCAACATGTGGGGGAGCAATACATCCGGACAGGTACACCGTCACATGGGCACTGTGGAGGAGCAGACCATGGACCCAATCGCAGTGCAGCATGTGGGGGATCAGCACATGGGGCAGGTACAGTAGCACATGGGCACTGTGGAGGAGCAGACCATGGACCCAATCGGAGTGCAGCATGTGGGGGAGCAATACATCCGGACAGGTACACTGTCACATGGGCACAGTGGAGGAGCAGACCATGGACCCAATCGCAGTGCAGCATGTGGGGGATCAGCACAAGGGGCAGGTACAGTAGCACATGGGATCATCAACAAAAGCAAATTGGGAAACAGGCTGTGGGGTTAAATAGGCACTCACGAGACAGTGAGAGAGCCAGTGAGAGGGGGTGAGAGGCATTGTGAGAAGCTGTGAGGGAGAGCCAGTGGGAGGCTGTGAGAGAGAGGCATTGTGAGAGGCTGTGTGACAGACCGAGTGAGAGGCTGTGAGAGGGGGGCTCTGAGAGAGCCAGTGAGAGCCATTGAGAGGCTGTGAGAGGCTGTGAGGGTCATTTTGAGCAACAGGGTGTCGTGAGATGGCGGAGGGCGAAGCCAGGAGGAAGCTCGAGGAAGATGTCCGAAGGCACAACGAAAGGCATCGGAAGCAAGAGGCAGACATTGTAGAGATGCTGCGAGAGACTCGGCAGAGACACCCAGAGCTGCAGATCCCCGCCCCCGCTGTTGAGCTGGATTTGGATGAGCAGATTGGAATGAACTTCACACGACGGCAACTCATCATGGTCAGGGAAAGGGCTGCCCGCCGTCGGGCTGACCAGGAGGCAACACGGGCTAACCGGGAGGCAGAGCGAGAGCGTCAGAACAATGCACCTGATGAGGGCGAGGAGCCAGTGGAGGATCCATAGGAATGTTTAGCATAGATGGGGTCTAGCCGTATGTGGCTGACTGTTGTTATGTAATGTTCATCAGTAGATGAGGCAGTATTTAGTGTCTAGCATGGTGTAAAGAACAGCCCCAGCCGTATGCGGCGGGAATACGTATTGTAATTTTGATACATCTGATGAATTAATGTACGGTGTGTTTTTTGTGCATTGCGTGCCTTGTGTATTGCAATCTGATGTATGTGATTATGAAATGCTATCAGGGGGGTTGTATTTCTATGTTCTGCATATGCTCTCAAACTCAATACTGAAAACTAATTGAAAACACGCACACACCATTTGAAGTAAAACTGCAAGTAGAACATCACAATTACAAATTGACAAATACACATTGTGCAGTGAATAGAATACGTCCAACACTAAATATAATATGAAAAATGGTCTGAATACAGTGTTCGACCATCTGGCCGCCAAACATGGAACATGATATCAAACTGCTAAAAATAAAATGACGGAGCTACAATCAATGCTCTGCGTCAAACTCAGATGAATGCTCCAGAGACAACTCAGGGCCCTGAGCTGACTCTCGCAACTGATATCTATGTCTGTCTGGTACTAGCATGGGCTGTGTATCCGAGGGGGAAGAATCGTCATCCTCATCCTCCCAATCTGCCTCCACATCAGCCCCCAAGCAGGCTAAACCAACAACACCTGCTGCAGCTGGCTGTAATACTGCACCTCTACCAACAACTGGAGCCCTGCGAGGTCGTCCTCTCTTCCCTGGCAGTTTCTGTGCCCTACCTTTCTTGTTCGGTGCACCCTTGGGCCTTCCTGGCCTCTTGCGGACGAGGGGAGCTGTCAATGCCTCATCACCCCCATGCAGATCACCTGGCTGACTAGGCTGGGCCCAAGCTGCGGCCGGCTGGGATAGAGTAGCTAAAGATGGGTGTCCATGTGCAGCTGATAGTGGAGGATAGGTCCGAGGAGTGTGTGCCCGTGGGCCTGCTGCTGGTGGAGGAACTAGATGTGGAGGGGCCGTCCCTGTAGGAGGCAAGTACAGCGGCGATAAGTACTGAAAGGGGCACTGTGGTGGACGGTACTGGTACATCCTGGGTGCTGCCAAAGGGGGAGGATGTGCTGTGGGTGCTGCCAAAGGAGGAGCCGGTGCCGTGGGTGCTGCCAATGGAGGAGGATGTGTTGTGGGTGCTGCCACTGGAGGAGCGTCTGTAGATGTGGGTGCTGCAAGAGAAGATCTGGGCACAGATGGTGGCCTGCCATGGAGACCTGCTGCTGCAAAAGTGGATGGCGATGAAGGGGCTGCAGGCCTCAACGGTATCGGTGGCACTGGAGTTGTTGTGCGGCGCACATACACCCTCTGAGGAACTGGAGGAACTGCAGGCACCTCGTGTAGCTGCTCTGGCTGAGACTCTATGTAGGGCATGCTGGCTAGAGAGGATGGGGGTGCCCTGACGCTCGGCATCTGCTGGGCCTCTGAATCCAAGTCTGCAATCAAGTCGTCCAGCTGGGCATCCGAATACAAATGCTCTGGGCTCTGGGACTCATCATGAGCACCATCCTCTGGAACATCCCGTGCCTCATCCTGTGCACCATGCGGACCCTGCATGGCCTCCCAATCGGTACAATCAAAGTCATCTGGTGACTCCTCTGGTGTGCTGTCATAGAAATGCCTATGGCTCTGTGATGCACGCATCCAAGCTGCTGCTGAAGGTAAACCCAAATCACTCTGCCCCCTATCAAGAGCCTCCTCCATCATATCAACATAAGAAGGTATGCCACTGGCCCCCCCTGTGTGCCCTGCCCGTCTCCCGGTATAATCTGTGGCATGTGCCCCACCTCTACCACGTGATGCACCTGTGACCCCTGCTCTAGGCGTGTGCCCAACACCTGTATCATATGCCTCATCCCGCTCGGATCTGGCGAACACAACCCGAATGGGCTCATCCTCATCCTGATCATCCTCTGACACTGGATCATCTGCCTCGTACAATGGAGGCTCTCTGTGCTCAAGCCCAAGTTCTCTCTCTCTCATCTCGGCAAGCTCCCTCTCTCTCTCTGCCATCAACTGTGTGCCCAGGTCATCTGCAGGCATGGGATGGATGTTGTCCGTAGGCAGGTCAACCTGGCGCTCCAAATCAGATATCTTCGTCTGCAAGGTTTAAAATTGGCATGTCAGGGAAACAACTCTATCAAGAAATGAAACCAACATACCAGGAGTCAACCAACATGCTATGAAAGGTTAGCTTATCACCTGCAATGCGCTCGTAATGGTCGGAAGTCTCCTGGCGAGACGTGCGTTGGTGCTACAGAATACCAACCGCTCCAACTGACTCACTGACAACCGGTTTCTTCTCCTCGTGTGAATGAGTGCCCATGTGCTCCAATTACGCTCACACACGGAGGCAGCACAGTCCTGTGGTACGTGCATTGAAATACTTCAGCACATTGTCCTCAACGAAACACAACAATGGAGGATAAAATGAGATGCATACCTGAGAAAGGACACGCAGTGCAAGACGCTGTATAGATGGGTATGTGCTACCGAACATGGTCCACCAGGTAATGGGTAGCTGCCTCCTCTCTGGATCCTGAGCAGCCGGTAGCTGAATGTGCCCATGCCGAAACGAAATGCAGCGAGCTCCTCCATGAGCCTGATAGGATCCAAACCTATGTGTGGACCCACCCTGTGAATGTACTGAAGCCAATCGGCCTCGAGCTCCCTGTCTGCGATCTGTGTCGGAGAGAGGAAGAGGGGATGCAGCATGTGTGCAACGCTGTGGATACTCCTGTGGAAGTAGTTCCACCGCGTCTCCCAGATGAACTTCAGCTCTGTCATCCTGCAGGTGAGAGGCATGTGGTGTAGGGCATTACGAAAAAACTTAACATTGACAGAAAAACAAACTAGCAATTACTAAAAAGATAAAGGCCAATTACATTACTATACCGCTTACCTCTCTGGCTGCAAGATGGGCAGCTGCAGGAACTGTCCAATCCGGTCCATGAGCTCATATACCAGTCCAAGTGTCGACCCCTCGCTGTCAGCCATGCGGAGCACAATGTAAAGTGTCGTGTGTGCCAGCCAAGTAGGCAGCAACTCGGGGTCAACCACGTAAGGAGCGGTGCAAAACCGAAGAACACCCTCCGAAATGGTGTTCTCCCCTGCCACAAGACTTGGCCCGTAGGTATCCAAAAGTCGCTGCCTGACGGGAACGGACATGCTGCCACAGGGGGCAGCATTCAGTGTGCCACCGTCTCTCGCGTGTGCGCCGAGTAGGTGACCTTTAAGGCAAGTGAGGGTGGCAACGAACTCGGTCAGGCAATATCGACAGCGCACTATCCTTGCACCGGACTTGTTAGACTTGTCGGGAACCCGCCTAACAATGTCCACCTCGTCCCACAGATCGGCAAGGTTTGGAATGCACCATCTCTGTAGAAAGGACTGCGGAAAGAAGGCAGAGATCTCTATGGGTGCGATAGGAGTCGGAAGGCTTGAAAAAACCACAATAAAGGCCGAAATAGCAATAGCAGGGGAGGACGCGATCAGTGCAATGCGAAGACAGTCGGGAGGGCGCGGACAGTAGGGTGATGGGCATACAACAAAGAGGGCGCGGACAGCAGGGAGGGCGCACAGTAGGGCGACGGGCAGGGAGAGAGATGAAGCGAGGTGGGGGGGATTAGGTTAAAAAAATATATAGTAATATATTAAATATTAAAAAATATTAAATATTAAAAAATATTATATATTAAAAAATAGTATATATTGTGGTACCGCGGATCAGTATGGATCCGCGGATCCTGGTACCGTTGGATCTATGATACTTATATATAGACACTTATATATATATATATATATATATATATATATATATATATATACTTCAAGTATATAAGTAATTGGAAATGATGTAATACTGAAAAATACCAGGATTAAGATGGATAAAGCTCCATAAGACCATCGACATTTGATGCTTGTGCGTAAAATGAGAATTTGAATATGAGCTTCAATCCTGAACAAATAGCTAGACAAATCAACTAGAGATGACAAGTTGACCACTACAGAGAAAATTGTTTTATATAATGGTCTGTAACATTGCTGAAAGTATAATCATTATATATTGCAACGATCTTCAAAGACCCCTTGGAGTATTCCGAATTTGTTTTGGTAGATTTGATCACTCGATGCTACAATTAGCATGCAGGTTTAATAAAATGCAGATTTGCACTCTATCTGAGGGCAACTAAAAGGCAAATCAATATTATTATTGTGTTGTTTTCAGGAAACAATTGAAGTTCAACGCAAGAAGATTAATCAAGAAATGATGCCAGTGCCAAAGGAAAAGGTAAAGCAACAAGTTTCACCCTTTTAACAAGCATACTTTTTCCTTAGCTTGTGTTTAAATTAGAGAACTATTGGTAGCCATGAAAACTGCTTGAAGCATTCAAGTGATGAAGGCAGGGTGTAATTCCTCATTCATAGTGAACTTGATGAGATAAAGAGAAATGTTTTTTTGTACATTTCATTCTCAATTCTGAATTGAGTTCTACCAAATGATACTTGCAGCATATCTGAAGAGATGGTTGACATGTCTAGAATGAAAGCTACCAAAAACCTAGTGTTCATGATTGGATGAGTTTTGGATTAATCCTGCAGGATATATGCCCCATTTCCACTGTTCAGATATCACCCATTCCAAGATTTCAATTGACAAGTGCATCTGTCAAAAGAATGTTTCCATTCTAAAGTTAGTAGTGTGGCAAAAGTTGCAAAGCACTGATTTGAGGGCATTATTGCAAATGCTAAACTAGTTTTGGCATCCTTTCAGGAAGAAGAATTGGAAAATCTCTTCACTGCAGGGGACGCAAACCAGGATGGAGTCCTAACATTCTCTGAGTTCCGCGAGATTATTGGTAGTGCAGATCCATCTATTTCTGCTCAAAATGCTTTACGGATGTTTAGAGAGACTTTACTTGTGATGTCAGATGGAGGAGATAGCATCAGTCCTACTGCATTTGCAAGAATTGCTCACAGTCATGGCATCTCAGCTTCACATGACGTTGTCTTCAATCTTCTTGGGAAAACTTGGTTACAGGTAAGAATTGCTCATATAAAACAAAATAAATCAGAAAAGAGAAATATGTGAAAACACATAATATATATACTTTGAACAGTAGTTTTGATTAAAAGGCTTTTGTTACCTTGGATGTCAAACACACCAAGTACTTATTGTGGCCTACTCTTTTCAAAGCATCTAAGCATTGATATGCTTATCAGCAGTGTAATGTGTTTGTTGTCATTATGATATTCTATCTTCATAATGTTTACAGGTGCAAGGAGATATCAATGAAGAAAAGGTGAAAGAGAATCCAAAAGAATTTGATAGAATCAAGTCAACCTTATCAGCTTTGATGGAGGAGCGATCAAATGAAAATTTGGCAGTACAAACTTTTCGGATGTTTGTGCTTCAATTTTGTGGTGGAGATGAAGAAGAAGATGATGACGATGAGGAAGAAGCAGAAACTGAACCTGTACCTGAAACATCTACTTCTGATGTTGTTACAGATTTGGGCTAATGGCTGGGAACAACTTCATCACATTTACAGGCCACTGAAAGAACTAAAGATTTACTTTGATTAAGATGTGGCGGAACCACCATAAGCAATCTACTTGGAGAAACTCATATTCACAACTGATTAAGCTGAACTTATAGGAAGGAGAGAAGCCATTACAACTCTTCACAATGGCAGTGCAATATTTGATGTCAGATAGCTTATTTCTGAGTGTGTCAAATTCAACCTCTAAAAGAAATTGGTGTGTTCTCACTAGTTGGCTACTACCTCAGCTATACCTTGCAAAGAATAAAAGATGCAGTTCATGAACCCTGAGAATACGGATCTGCCTAAGTTCCAAGTCATTCTGGAAAATTTTCAGTGAAGCCTCAGAAAGCTCAAATTTTAGTGATCTCTCTCTCTCTCTCTCTCTCTCTCTCTCTCTCTCTCTCTCAAACATCAAAGAGAGGAAGTGCTTGTGGCTTTGTAGTGAGCTTTGTAAGTCTCTTCTGATTCGTACTCTACAGGCAAATACTACTGACATAGAAAATTAGAAAATTATGAACATCATGTCAGTGGTGAACAAAGAAGTCTCTCTGAAGTACAAATTGCTCATTTTCACAATAATGCGAAAACCTGTATCTTAATTATTGCCTCCTTTTACCAAACTGCTTTTCATTCTAAAAGAAGGAGCTACGACCTTTCTTTTAAACGCCTGAACTCTTCATCTTCAATGACCTTGTTGATTCCACTTACTTCCATATTCCTTCTCCATGTCCGCATCCATTCTAATTCCGTTTCCAAGCATCCTTTATCCTGTAAACAAAGGCAAGTGTCATCCAAGGTAAAAAAGCTGACACCAGCTCCAGCTACATCACATACACCACCACTCCCAATGGTACTGACAGAGGAAGTGCTTAGCTATAACTGACATTGGTTGATATCAAATCTGATGTTACATTTTGTTCATTCCATACAAAAAGTACACATAAAATTTTCTCTAAATCTCGAGATATTTTTACTCACAGGGCCATACGACACTTATTTTGACCAAGTAACAGCTACAAAATTTCCATTATAAGTGCTCTGGGTTTTAGTCACAGACTTGTTTGTCCTGAAACAATGCCTTTTTTGGTAGCAGCTTTCTTAAATTGTTGTGATCTGGCCAAGCACAACTATGCATTGCATGCAATTTTCTGAAACAGTTGCTCTGGAGCTTGCAATACAACATTCCCATTTGAAGCATCCACATAGAAAAGAACAAAACATTTCACTGTAATTGACAGACGTTGACTCTTATAACATGAGGAACAAATTACAATGAGGGATATTCCTTGGTAAGTGTTTTAAGCTACTGGAGTGTGAAATCCTTTCAATATTAGTAAATCTATCTGATGTCATCAACTCTTCCTACAAAGTAGGACCTCAATGGCACAGTATCTTGAAGCTCCCTCCTACAAATCCTTATTACTATCCAGTAGCGAGGCAAGAACCGACCTGGTGGCATTTTTGACAGAACTCAGAGGTTTTTGGGATCGAGCATTACTCCCAATCGCCCTTGATATCAATAAACCCTTGTGTGATCCTTTGACCAGAACAAGATTGTCAGGCAGACTGCTTGATTATGATGCATGTGCTTCAGCTTGACACCGTAAAAAATTCTCAGATGCTCTTTTTGCATGTTATATATTGAGAATAGTAGCATGACCAGTAATTTGAGAAGGAATATAAGGATTTGATTACTTCAAGATTGGTGATGCAAATGCCAATCTTGTTTTTTTTTAAGTGGGAGTGTTGAAGATAATACAATAAGCATAATTTAGTATTAAGAAAATCGCTCAAAGTGGAATTTGTTGGTGATTCTTGCTTGATCAAAAGGAATGGAGTCTTGATTGCTTAAGGCAAGAGACAAGGTGAGCTCTATAAAATTGATGGATTTGTTGGTTCTAACCATGGTGGTTTGAAGGCAAAGAAACAACTTGGTGAGCTTTGTTCAATGTCAAAGTCACAAAGGTTGTCTGATTCTAGATCTAGCTCAATCTAAGATGCCTTTTCATTTAGTACATTTGGATGTGCATTGTACTAGTTCTTTGAGTAATGGAGGAGCAAAGATGTTTGTGACTTGCATTGATGACTTTAGTAGATATTGTTGGACTTATCTTCTAAAGAGTGAGGATTTCATATTTGATGTCTTTCTCAAGTTCAAGAATGTTGTGGAGAGTCAATTCAACATAAAGATCAAGTGCTTAAAGTTGGCAAATGAAGACCTATCAACAAAGTTCAAAGAGGTTTGTGTGGCACATGGGATCAAGAGAGAGCTTTCAAACTCAAAGGTTCTACATAGTGTGGAAGAGAGGAAGATCAATCTTTTTGAAAGAGCTAAATCCATGACGGTGAATGCAAATCTTCCTAAGTCATTTTGGGGTGAAGCTTTGATGTGTGCTAACTTTGTTTGCAATAGGTACTCAAATGAAGACTTGGATGGTAAGAGCCATTTGAAGTTCTTTTTGGTAGGAAGCCAAGGATAGATCATTTGAAGATCTTTGGTAATATGTCAACTCATCTTTTGGATTCTTGAAGGAAATCTTTGTTGGCTATAGTGAAGTGAGGAAAGCTTATAGGGTTTACATTCCTAAGTCAAAGAAAGTTCACATTTCTAAGGATGTTGTCTTTGAAGAGGAGAATGTGAAAGCTTGATGTTGTTGATATTGATCAATCTAACATTTTTGGTGATGATGAAGATGGTTCTTTGGATGGTGATGGTTGTTGAAATTTCCATAATTCACACGTGTGGGGAATGTCCACAAGAGTGACTGATCCTGATTAAGCTTTGTGATTGGCACAGTACCCTGATTCTAGATTGTTCAACAAGATCTAGTTCAAAAGATATGGCTAATTCACAATCTAGCATGCTAATCAATAGACTATGATACCAATGAATCAAAGAATGATTAAAAGTACAAGATTACAGTGTTTTAGAATTAGCTTCAACACGAGTTACAGAGAGAAAGCTAGAGAGATAACAAGAAAAACAATTTAGATCCAACCAAGCATGAGATAGCTACAAAACTTTGGTTCTTCATTACTTTGTGAATGAGAATGATATGTACATATATAGGAGAGCCAAAATTCATGGTACTCCTTGCATTCAATGCACATCCTACACCTATTCAAGTGCAAACAACTATTAACTTGACACCTAACTGCTAGCATGCACAGGTTGCACCTAACTTCTACCTACTTTCTCCAAATGGCAATTTCTCAACTAGCCATGTACAAATCTACATGCATGTGTCCATTAGAGTGATTGCATGCTTTGCATGTCACTATGGAAACTTAGGACATTATGCTTTTATTGTGGCTCGACTTTCTACAAGGTCATAATTGACCAATTCCATGTGAATCTCTCTATGCATGTCAAACTAGACATTGTCAACGATAAGTTCTCTTTGATAGAAATCTTTTCCAAATGCCTTTGAGAAATATTCCACCAAGCTGCTACTATGCCAATGTACCTCCTGCATGTCTGATGTCAATCCTGGGTATGCAAAGTCCACATGCATGAAGTTGGCTGCAAGAAAAACTGAAAAAACCGAGGCTTCCATGCCTCATCATGACCACAAAGATCATAAAGATCAAGATTGTACCATGAGCAATATTCAATATTAAGCATACTAGCTTCACTAGTCCAAAAAATATGACCTGTATCCAAAATGGATCTAATCTTGAAACCATACTCAAACTTGATCAAATTAAGGCTAAATACTTTCTTGAGGGTGTAAGTGTCCTCAGTGGATGCTTCACTTAATCTCACAAGAAGTTTACAATATGCCTCAATACATGAAAAAACTCCTTTTTTCAAACTATGAGTACTAAACTCATACTTGCTCTTACTCAATTTAAGAGCATACAAATGATGGTACAACATCTTGCTTTCTAGATGTTTTGGAAACATAATCAAGTCACAAAAGACAAGAAGTAATTCCAAACTAAAGACTTCATTCAAAAATAGAATAGTCTTACTTGATCTTTGAGATAAGCAAATCTCAATTAAGCAAGATACATCATTAATCAAAGAAAAAGAACAATAGGTGAGTAAAACAAAATGAATACCACCTTTACTTATCTTTTCTTTTCCATGAAATAAGATCAACAAGGACTCGGCCTTGTACAATGATGAAGATCTCCTTGGACATGCATGTTGAGGATACTCCTCCTCAAACCTTGACCTCATCACAACTTGATTACTTGCCATCGTAATGACTTGTGATGCACTATGAGACACTGTGCTCTCGGCCACTTCCAAGATAGAAAATAGATCTTCAAAATCAAGAACTTCTCCATGCTCAAACACCTTTGAGAGTGTAAAGGCTATGTAGCCTTCCTTGGAGGATAAGCATCCAACCATGATCCACAGACTAGGATCACCATCCTTCTTTCTTTCCAAGAAACCACATACAAAGCAATAGTCTTCAAGAACACTGAGGTATACAACCTTAGGCTTGTGAAAAATGCAAAAATAAGCTTGGTAGAGGCCAAAAATCATGTATATAGGATGATTACACATGTGTGGAGCCTGTTCCCACGTGTGAAAATAGTGTACTTGTCATGTACCATAATCATATAGACATATGACACATGGCATCAATCTATTGCTTGCATGAGCCATATCCTTTGGTTAGGTGTCACATCCCATGTGTAGAGGACAGCTCACATGTGTGGAATAAGCTGAAGTAGACGAATTTTGACTTCTAGAAGATTTTTAAGTAGATCTCCATATAGAAGAAAAATGGACCAAAAGTGCTCAAAATAAAAGGTTTTGTCCAAGTGTCAGTTTTGCATGATGAATCATCATATGACAAAGCACCTTCACACATGTGGGATCAAAGGGATGATCAGTACCACGAGCTCTCACTTATTGTATATATAGAGCCACATTTGGCCATAATCAGAGTGAGACACCAATCTTGGTTTTGGAAGCAATTTTGAGTGATTCTCTCCATTTGTCCACATTTATTTTGATTGTTTTGAGGTTCTATCAATGTGTACTTGATTTTCAGGTTGGATTACGTACTCAGACAGTGTTTCACACGTGTGAAACCATAAAGTACACTTACCTTCAATTAATGATTGTTCTTGTTAGGATTTTGTGTCTAGAATTGATCTAGATTGATCTTAATCTGAAGTAGATTGATAGATCAAGTAATCTGACAACCAATCTCTCTTGAGGATCAGATTAGGATCCACTCTTGGTCCTTTTTGTACTTTTTCCACATGGTATCAGAGCCAAGTACAAGAGGTTTTGTTGAAATTGATAGGGTTAATCCAAATCAAAGCCAAAATTAGCAGTTTTTTGGAAACTAGTCAAATTTTGGGTAGCGAGTTGGATTTGATAGATATTCTCAAACGTTTTGGCCCAGAACTTGTTGTGGACTGTAGGAACCCTTTTCACATGTGTGAGTCCGTACATCTCCGGTTTTGGCTTAGAAAATTCAAAAATTTGTACAATTTGACTCACACACCCAATTTGAGAGATTTTTAGTGCAAAATCAAGCATTTTCTATAGAGAATCTAATCCCTTGATTAGTTCTTGGATTAGATCAGCCAAGAAATTAAATTTGAAGCTTGAATTAGGTGCATTAATTGATTATCTCTAATTTTTTGAGTGCATGTTGAAGTTGAGAGAGATTTTGCTAAAAATCATAGATTAAGGAGTGATATGCAAGGTGAGAGGTTGAAATCCATTGTACCATCACTCTAGATTTGTTCAAGAGTGATAGGGTATTTGCTAGAAAACATCTTTGGATCTGTCCTTCCAAGTGAAACCTTTGAGAGTTTCTAGTGCATATAGAGCATCTATGCAAATCTTTTGTAGAATTTGACATAGATTGGCTTAAATTGAGAGTTCTAGAAAAGAGATTGAGATCCAAGTCACATTGTTCAACCCTACTCAATTTGTTTGAGTGATTGTAAGGTCTGAAAAGAGTCATTAAGGTGTCTATGGCAAATGTGTAGAGAGAATTCCAATTTTCTAAGAGTTCCTTCCTTTGTAGAGGGCAAGATCTAGAAGCTCATTATGTGTTGTTATTGGTGGAGAGTTTGTCTCTTTCTAGGTGATCAAATATTTCTAAGTGGCATTAGCTCTTTGAAGCACAATATCTTATTGAGAAAAATCACCACTTTTGATTTTGAATTTCATTCCAAGTCTTAAGAGGTAGAGTAATTGGTGGAATCCAATAGGGGTGATTGAATCAATTTATTGAGCAAAAATTGACATAGTATGTATGAAACTCAAATTAGTTCTATTCAAACATTCTTTGTGAGAGTGTGAGGGTCAATTTGAGATCCCATTGGATGTCTAGAATGAGGAGGAGTCCATATTAGAGTATTCATGCATGGTTGAGATCTTTGTGAATCTCTAATTGTCTAATTTCTTAAGCTTTGTGAAAAATTGGTGGTATATTTGTCAAATCAGATCAAATTCATTCTAAATCTCAAGTGTGAGATTATTTGGGTCAAGAGTGAGTCCAAAAGAAGTGATTAAGTTTGATTTTCATGTATTTGAAACAAAACCCATCTTTTGTTCAAGAATCTCAAGTGTTGAAAGAACTAGTCAAGTGAAAAGGAAAATCTAGGTGTCAAATCTTTTTCATATCCATTTCAACTTTCAAAAGAAAGAGTCATTGGTATTTGATGAGTCCAATAGGAGATTGGATCTGATTTCTTTAGTGATTTGATTCAAAGATTGTGTGCTTTTGTCTTAGTGATCAAAGCAAAGTTTCCAAGTGACTACTCATTACTGTGAAGATTGATTCTTAGGTTTGTGAGCTAGATCTTTTCTAGATCCTTCTAGATTGTTGAAGATGTTCAAATCTAGTCTCTTGAAAGTCACAAATTACATTTGTAGAATCATATCACATGTTTTTATTCACATGGCATCAATAGGTGGCATCCTATTGAAGGAAAGAAAGGAACCTGAGTGCAACCATTGTGGCAACGGAGGATATTTTTTCTCAAGATGCTACAAAAAGAAGACCAGTCCATCCAAGGAGAACCAAAGCAAGGGGGTCGAGGTGAAGGATGGAGCTTTAAGTTCAAAATGCAAATACAAGAAGGACAAGTCCAAGGAAAGGTATTTCCTTTGTGGAAAGGTGAATGAGGCTTGGAGTCTCACAAGGACTTGCAAGATTTGTCTTCAAGAGTCCATCACAACACATGTCAAATCTTTTGAAATTTTTCATTTGGAAGTGCATTGTTTGGTTCAAGATGCAAAGATAGATGTCACTTTCATGAAAGCAACTTGGATTTATTTTATGTCCTTGGAAAGTATTTTGCTCGGAACTTTGGACAAGTTCAAACTTATTGTTATTATTTAAGAGAAATCAATCAAGAATAAAGAGCAATCACAAAATGAAAATAGTTTGATCTATGCTTTTATGTCAACTTATGAAGAGCCATTTTGCTTTGAAGAGATTTTTGTATCTCAAAGGTGGATTAAGGCAATGCTAGTTGAGTGTGATGCCTTAAGAGATAGCAAAATATTTTTTCCTTGTAAGCTTACATTAGCCCCCTTGCTTTGGTTCTCCTTGGATGGTCTGGTCTTCTTTTTGTAGCATCTTGAGAGAAAATATCCTCCCTTTCCACAAAGGTTGCACTCAGGATCCTTTCTTTTCTTTCAATAGGATGCCACCGATTGATGCCATGTGAATAAAAACCTGTGATATGATTCTACAAATGTAATTTGTGACTTTCAAGAGACTAGATTTGAACATCTTCAACAATCTAGAAGGATCTACAAAAGATATAGCTCACAAACCTAAGAATCAATCTTCACAGTAATGAGTAGTCACTTGGAAACTTTGCTTTGATCACTAAGACAAAAGCACACAATCTTTGAATCAAATCACTAAAGAAATCAGATCCAATCTCCTATTGGACTCATCAAATACCAATGACTCTTTCTTTTGAAAGTTGAAATGGATATGAAAAAGATTTGACACCTAGATTTTCCTTTTCACTTGACTAGTTCTCTCAACACTTGAGATTCTTGAACAAAAGATGGGTTTTGTTTCAAATACATGAAAATCAAACTTAATCACTTCTTTTGGACTCACTCTTGACCCAAATAATCTCACACTTGAGATTTAGAATGAATTTGATTTGATTTGACAACAAACTATACAACCAATTTTTCACAAAGCTTAAAAAACTAGACAACTAGAGATTCACAAAGATCTCAACCAAGCATGAATACTCAAATATGGACTCCTCCTCATTCTAGACATCCAATGGGATCTCAAATTAACCCTCACACTCTCACAAAGAAAGTTTGAATAGAACTAATTTGAGTTTCATACATACTATGTCAATTTTTGCTCAATAAATTGATTCAATCACCCCTATTGGATTCCACCAATTACTCTACCTCTTGAGACTTGGAATGAAATTCAAAATCAAAAGTGGTGATTTTTCTCAAAAAGATATTGTGCTTCAAAGAGCTAATGCCACTTAGAAATATTTGATCACCTAGGAAGAGACAAACTCTCCACCAATAACAACACATAATGAGCTTCTAGATCTTGCCCTCTACAAAGGAAGGAGCTCTTAGAAAATTGGAACTCTCTCTACACATTTGCCATAGACACCTTAATGAATCTTTTCAAACCTTACAATCACTCAAACAAATTGAGTAAGGTTGAACAATGTGACTTGGATCTCAATCTCTTTTCTAGAACTCTCAATTTAAGCCAATCTATGTCAAATTCTACAAAAGATTTGCATAGATGCTCTATATGCACTAGAAACTCTCAAAGGTTTCACTTGGAGGACAGATCCAAAGATGTTTTCTAGCAAATTGATGCTTATAAACTTGACCCTATCACTCTTGAACAAATTTAGAGTGATGGTACAATGGATTTCAACCTCTCACCTTGCATATCACTTTTAGCAAAATCTCTCTCAACTTCAACATGCACTCAAAAATTCAGAGATAATCAATTAATGCACCTAATTCAAGTTTCAGATTTAATTTCTTGGCTGATCTAATCCAAGAACTAATCAAGAGATTAGATTCTCTATAGAAAATGCTTGATTTTGCACCAAAAATCTCTCAAATTGGGTGTGTGAGTCAAATTGTACAAATTTTTGAATTTCCTAAGCCAAAACCAGAGATGTACAGACTCACACGTGTGAAAAGGGTTCCTACAGCCCACACCAAGTTCTGGTCCAAAAATTTTGAGAATATCTATCAAATCCAACTCGCTACCCAAAATTTGACTAGTTTCCAAAAAACTGCTAATTTTGGCTTTGATTTGGATTAACCCTATCAATTTCAACAAAACCTCTTGAAATTGGCTCTGATACCATGTGGAAAATGTACAAAAAGGACCAAGAGTGGATCCTAATTTGATCCTCAACAGGGATTGTTTGTCAGATTACTTGATCTATCAATCTACTTCATATTAAGATCAATCTAGATCAATTCTAGACACAAAATCCTAACAAGAACAATCATTAATTGAAGGTAAGTGTACTTTATAGTTTCACACGTGTGAAACACTGTCTGAGTACGGAATCCAACCTGAAAATCAAGTACACATTGATAGAACCTCAAAACAATTAAAACAAATGTAGACAAATGGAGAGAATCACTCAAAATTGCTTCCAAAACCAAGACTGGTGTCTCACTCTGATTATGGCCAAATGTGGCTCTATATATACAATAAGTGGGAGCTTGTGGTACTGATCATCCCTTTGATCCCATATGTGTGAAGGTGCTTTTTCATACGATGATTCATCATGCAAAACTAGTTTTTGGCCTTTTTAGCCACTAGAACTTGAATTAAATCATATGTACAACCTATATGATTATGGTACATGACAAGTACACTATTTTCACATGTGGGAACAGGCTCCACACATGTGTAATCATCCTATATACATGATTTTTGGCCTCTACCAAGCTTATTTTTGCATTTTTCACACTCCTCAATAATCTAGCTTGGTAGATCTAGCTTGATGGAAAACATGATGATCTTGAATTTGACTCCATGGGCTGAATTGGTCTTTGCTGGTTCAAAAGGTGTGAAGATCAGCCAACGAGCTTGATGTTGATCTGAAATCACCATATCCATGATAGTGATTCTTTGATGTTGACATCTTTGATGAGCTTGAGAGCTTTGCACCATCCTAGCACCTCCAAAATTGATTCCTTCCCATTTTCATGTAGATGCTTGACCTTGAGGCTTGCTCCTTCTTCATGTGCATGCTCCTCCATGAGAAAATAAAGATTTCTTCTTGACTTATTAGGATCACAAAGATCTAACATCATGTTACCATGATCTAGAGAATTAGACTTATCCAAATTGGCAAGACTATGCATGCTATGATAACAAAGTGTTTGCATCATATCTTCATGCTTGTTTACCATGCTAATCTCAGATCTAATGAGGCTAAATACTTCATTATGGAGATAAGTGTCTTTAGAAGATGATTCACTTACTCTCATAACGAGTTTACAATTTGCCTCAATACAAATTCTCAAACTATGAGTGAACAAATCACTTTTGCTCTTACATGACTCAAGAGCATACATTTGATAAAATAACCATTTGCTTTCTAATTGATTTAAAATCAATTTCAACCTTTTAAGAACATCATCTACGTTCTCAAGAGAGACTTCATACTCAACTAGTATGGCTTTACTCCAATTTGGAGATGCAATGATCTCACTAAAGCAAATTGATTTATCAAATGACATAAGAGAAGTAAGTATGAGATGTATACCACATGAGATATGCTCCTCTTTTCCTTGAAATGTGAGCCACATGGAATCAACCATATTTCTTGAGTTTCTTTTTGGAATCACAACTTGAGAAGGTCTCTCCTCCTCAATCCTTGGCACACTTGAACTTTGAGATGATTCTTTAAAATCCTCTTCATGGTGCTCCTTGTTGATTGAAATCCGAGACCTCCATGTCTCATAATGATCACAACAACTATGACCACACAATATGCACTTCCTATTACTTATGCTAGAAACATAAGTCCAAAAATCACCACAACTTGGCATGATTTTTCTAATATTGAAATCAAAAGGCATTTCCATCTCAATAAGGCTAACTACTTGCTTATGGATATAAGTGTCCAGTTTGGATGCTTCACTTATTCTCATAAGAAGTTTACAACTTGCCTTTAAGATTGAAAACTTACAATTTTCATCTTTATAAATGAACACATCATTCATGATCTTATTGAAACCAAAAGATCTTACATTATGAAGATATTTCCATTCCCTTGACTTCATCTTCTTAATCTTTAGTTTCTTGTGTAGGATGCTCAAAACCATGAATTCAGAACAAAGTAAAATTGATTCAAATCAAAATGTTGTCACTCGGATTTTGGACCTATCCTAATCCTCTATAAGAGCTTATAACTCTTGCTAGAACCTTCAGATTGATTTGGTTTTGATTTTTATGGAAAGTACAGATCATAAGCTTTCCATCAAGCTATAACACTGCTATCTTTGGATATATCAACAAGGAAAACAAAGGGACTGAAAATCTCTGATTTTCACACGTGCAGAATTTCAGAATTCCGTACTACCTCAATTCAGGTCTGAAAATTCAGTTCAGGTCCGATTTGATCCAATTACACTTCAGAGAAATGTTAGAATAGGTGAAAAACTGCTTTTTTGCTTGTTTATCTCTCAATTTCTTGTACTATTAGGGAAATTAGCATGCAAAGCTTAATGAGGCTCTGATACCATGTTAAAATTTCCAGAATTCACACGTGTGGGAAATGTCCACAAGAGTGACTGATCTTGATTAAGCTTTGTGATTGGCACAGTACCCTGATTCTAGATTGTTCAACAAGATCTAGTTTAGAAGATATGGCTAATTCACAATCTAGCATGCTAATCAATAGACTATGATAGCAATGAATCAAAGAATGATTAAAAGTACAAGATTACAATGTTTTAGCATTAGCTTCAACACGAGTTAGAGAGAGAAAGCTAGAGAGATAACAAGAAAAACAGTTTAGATCCAACCAAGCATGAGATAGCTACAAAACTTTGGTTCTTCATTACTTTGTGAATGAGAATGATATGTACATATATAGGAGAGCCAAAGTTCATGGTACTCCTTGCATTCAATGCACATCCTACACCTATTCAAGTGCAAACAACTATTAACTTGACACCTAACTGCTAGCATGCACAGGTTGCACCTAACTTCTACCTACTTTCTCCAAATGGCAATTTCTCAACTAGCCATGTACAAATCTACATGCATGTGTCCATTAGAGTGATTGCATGCTTTGCATGTCACTATGGAAACTTAGGACATTATGCATTTATTGTGGCTTGAGTTTCTACAAGGTTATAATTGACCAATTCCATGTGAATCTCTATATGCATGTCAAACTAGACATTGTCAACATTATTGCATATCATACTAGACCAACTAGACTTTATGCATGTCACTGGAATTTGATCTACCCAACCCAAACTCGCCCTATTCTACAAGGATATGTGCTCAATTCACATACCTTGGATATGTACAAAATATTTACATGGGTAGGATCTCCCAAACATTAACAATAGATGATAGATATGTTTTACAATTTTTAACAATGGCGGAGATGCATCTCCAAGTCAAAATCTAAGAAGCTCCTCAAGGGAAAGAAAATAGCCATCTAGGCTTATATATCATGAGAAGGGTTGAAGGTACAAACTTTGCTTTACTCACATGTTTTAGTTCATCTTCTTATCTAGATGATGCTATGCAAGTGGATGGTAGTTTTCATGGAATGGATGCAACTAGTGGATCCTGAAAAAAAAATTTGTTCAATGGCTTTGATGGTCAAGATCAAGAGGTTGATCTCAAAGGGCTTCAACTACACAAAAGAAAAGGTGGCAATTTGGAGCTAGTCAAGGGCATCAAAGGGAAGTCAAATGGCCAAGATACTTTGGATATGTTTTTGCAGGTTATTGAAGAATCAAGTAAGGTCAAGGGAACATCAAAGAAGTGCTGTTCAAGTTTACTTTACTTGTTCTATCTCATGTTTGAGCAATAAAAAATGAATATGTGCAAATTGTCAAGATATGGTGAAACTAGATACATTGTTTTGCATCATTTTGATGTTGGAGTTGTACTAGCATTCTTGGATGGTTTTTCTGATGGAAATGAAGCTAAGGGAGGATCATTATATCACTCATGCATGGTCAAGTCATCAAGTGTTGATTATATCTTATGGCAAGATGGAGATGCAGGCTCATTCATGATTTTTCATGGTGGAAACATATTAAGAAAGGACAAAGATGGAGGATACATGCAAGCATTGGTTGATACTCACATTTATTCTTTGGTTACTATTTTTTTTCAGAGAGTTCAAAGTTGGAAACATGGAGAATCATCAAAGTTTCTTTCTTTGTGGAAAATTCATCTCTTGAGTTTCTATGTCCATCTCATGTGTTTCTCTCTTGATATTTGTACATTTTACATTCAGTATGCAATGAGGGTGATAGAGTGTTGGTGCGTGTTCTTCCTCCGCCTTCTTGTGGTGAATGCTTGATGTTGCTTATCTGATTATTGACATGGTATCAGAGTTGTGATAGTCATGTGTGCCTGATCAGTGGATATAGCTTGCCACAGGCTCCGCAATGAAGTGAGAAAGTCCTTCATAGGAGGTGAAAGCTTGTAGAGACAAAAATGGCTGGAAGGAATCCTTCCTGGGTGTATTTTACAGGTTTCAGAGCTCAAAATCATCAGTGGTGAATGAAGATACATTCCCGAAGGCATCAGAAAGGCCAGGGTAGCATCAAACAGATTGAAAATCTGTTAGAAATGCACAAAGATCTAATCATAAGCACTTCAATATGACTTAGTACTGTCCCTGTATGTACAAAAATAGTACAGTAATGTACTTCACAAGTGCGAAAGCTAGATCAACCATAAAATCAATATTCCACACATAAAAACTCAAGATATCAAGGGATGGACAGAGAAACTCAAGAGATGAATTCTCCAAAACGAAAAAAACTTTGATGATTATTTCTCCATGTAGGTACAACTATTTAAAGCTTCCAAAATGTCATTTGTCCACTTGCCCCAAACTTGACCTAATTTGGAAACTTCTAGATACTTCATCAAAAACCTAGAAATTCTACTCTAGATGCAATGTATCAAAATTAGCCAAATAGAATGGGTCCAAATCCGACCTCATCCACTTATCTACTTGCCAAAAATAGTACAAACACTATTTAGGCCTTTATTGACAAATATGATACTATCTCTAAGTTGAAAGTTCATTTTTGCCTCCAAAAATGCCAATAAACCAACAAACTAGTTGACAATTTTTCACAAATTATGGCTCTAGTATGATGAGAGTTGTTACAAAAAGATCAAGTGTAGAAAAAAAATTTAAACCACTACTCAAAAAATAGGAGATAGTAGATTAGCATGATCCTAGCCACCCATGCTAACAGAATATTCCTTAGTCCTATTGCTTTGTGTTGGAGGTTTTCAAATTCTATTAAGTTTTTTAAATCCTTGAAACTTTGTAGAAACAAAGTTCTTGACTCTTTGTTGTGGGTATTTCCTGTACAATAATAAATTAGTGGGTCCCAACACTAAAACTATTGTTGGCCAAGCCTTACCAAGTGGGCCCCGCCACAGTACAATAGAGCAATAAGTGCGAAGCACTGGCGTCCTACGTGTATAAGCCCAGCCACCAATGAGCACAAGTAATTAGATAGTTTAGTTTGTTTTCTAGTGACTTGGGCCTTAGGTGCAAATAAATTAAAATAAATTAAAGATCCAAAGTCTAAGTTACAAGGTTGAGTTAAAGTCAAATGGTGGTAGGTGGGGTGTGTTTCTTGGTGCACCACTAGATCTTTTGTGTTTCTTTGGAAGGGCTAGGATTGCAATCCTTGCCATTTCAAGTAGCCAATAGAATGAATGGGGCAAGGGCCTCCTCAAGAATAAAAGGGCACCATTTGTACTCTTTTTACATTCTCAATCTAAGGAGGAAGCTCTGTTGTTTTCTCCACTCATCTAGTCTCTTTTCTCTCTCTCTCTCTCTCTCTCTCTCTCTCTCTCTCTCTCTCTCTCTCTCTCTCTCTCTCTCTCTCTCTCTCTCTCTCTCTCTCTCTCTCTCTCTCTCTCTCTCTCTCTCTCTCTCTCTCTCTCTCTCTCTCTCTCTCTCTCTCTACATTGGGATTGAATAGTTTTGGGTAGATGCTCGAGCCCCCAAAGCCTATCTCAACCTAGGCATAGATAGGATCATTCGCAAGATTTACTTCAGATCTAGCTACTATGAAAATCTTAGGTCAATCAGAGCTAGGATCAGAGAGATATCAAGAAAAAACCAAGAAAAGGGGCTAAAATCACACTATTAGCCAACTAAAACTGATCAGATCTTGTCAAGATCAAGATGATCAGTACTTAGAAAAATCAGTGCCACCCATACCATCCATCCTTAATTTTTCTCGTCCATCTCCATTCCATCTCCCATCCCCTCTCTCCTTTGTTAAATCCATTTCTATTTTACTACTTTTCCATCTGTACTGATCAATCTCCTTACTTATTCTTCTCTTCTTCTTCTTCGCATTAAAAAAAAAAAGAACATCTTCACCATTGCACCATCATTGAAGCAATCCACCAACCAGCTACTTTGTGACAGTCTAGTACTGAGCTATGGAGACCGCCATTGCAGGATTATCTAAACTAAAAAAGTTTCTTGATGTGACAATCCAAGACTACACCTATCGGATCTTCCATCGATTCCTGAACAAATCATCATGGCAAAATACTATGCTGGACTATCCAAAAAGATTAGATATGTTATGACAAAATTAGCATCCTATGCGTCACTTGCACAACTTTGTAAGGATGCTACCATGATGGAGATCTCACATGGGATGAAGGATTCTCCCTATCACTCTGATGAATTATCAGATGGGGAATCAGAGGAACAAGAGTCAACAACGAACGATGATCCAACAAGAATGGAATCCTATGCAAGGCAACTAAGTGTAGCAAAGTCAAGCAGGTCGAGTGTACCGGAAGACAAAGAACCTTGCACTTCAAGTTTAGGCTATCCTCAAGCTTATGCTCGCACGGTCAACTAAAAAAACTCTAAATGTGATTGCCATGTTTAGAAGGATAGCTCTAAATGTACATGCTATGGTAGACATTTCATCTTCGCACAACAATGTTCTTGTTTTTTTAGTTGCATCTTTTCTTGCATTTGGACTTGGTTCTGGGTGTGTAGATTATCATATACTTTAATAATGTTGAATTTCACACGTTTGGAATGCCATTTTGATCTCCTAAGATGTGGTGATTGCACACAGATCACACATAGATTGAAAAACAAGATCTATTCCATCAATCTATGACAAGAGCACTAAAAATCATGCATAAATCAATCACACAAGTACACTCACATGTGTGGAGACCTGAGTATGAAAAAATTAAGTATGGAAATGCCTTCCTCTTGGGTAGAGAGAGAATCAACCATCCAAAACTCGAGTAGAGAGAGAAGATCAGGATTTGCCAAAATAGTTTAGAAATCTCATAACTCCATAGAACTTGATTAAAAATGAACCAAGTCACATATAAGTAGTAATATAGGGTGAAGGGGAGTGAAACATGATTGGAACCCTTCTTTTACTCCTCTAAATCCTATTGGTTGAGTAACATATGAGCCCTCAATCTTGGTTGGACCATTTTGATAGATTCTAGCATTTTGATTGGTCACTAACTCTCATGCCAACACATAGGGATGAGTCAATCACCAAATCTAAACTCGACAAATGTAAGTAGCCTAACCTAAATCGAGCTACATCACATTCTACTTTTGGCCAAATCAAGCCTTTACATGTGTACTTGCCTATTTTGCCTCTTTTGCCAAAAATGGCCCTATCACCTACTTACACATGGATAGATGTCTCTAGAACTTCAAGTACCCATAACTCAACATGACTAAGCTACTTTTGACTATTTTGCACACGTGGGAACATGATCCACACGTGTGAGATTTACTCTCATACAAGAAAATACAAAGTATCCAAGCTAGATTTTGCCAAATTTTCACAAAAAACTAATCACATGTTAATTGCAGCCATGTTCTCACTTGAAAACAAGTCAAGAATCATGTAATAAAGATTTTAATACATCAAAAACACTTTGATTGATCAAGTTATTCTTTATTCTATCAAAGAGCACTTGGAGATATGCATTTCATTCATGTTAGAATGCAAATTTTAACTTATATGTGAATAGGTCAAAATCAATTATATAAAAAATAACTTTGCTCACATTAACTAGTCTCTAATTCCAAAGTTCAAACAACATTCTTTAGGTTAAACATGTGATATTCTTGAACCAAATTTTATATATTTGGCATTATCATGATACAATAATACTCAAATGAATTGTTCGTGAGGAATAGAAGTTATATCTTAGGAGTGCTCCAAAGTTGCTCATCTACACCAATGAGTAGTATATATTAAAAAATTAACCATTGAATGTTTAAATTATCTTGCTATAACCAGTGAGTGTCACAAAAAATGATGAAAGTTAAGCACAGTGCAATCAAAAGTTACTAATTCCAATTTTGTTTGGGATTGGAGTAAGTTTGATCATAACATTGAATCAAGAATGACTATATTAAATCAATCTAACCTTAGTTTGAGTACTAGGAATAGTGAGAGTTGATTGTTTAAATAAAAAAAACTATTTGGTTAGAGATAAGTTGGGTTGGAAAACTCGTCAAGGTGGATATATTCTCCATCTCAAAGATTTTCTAGATATGTTATTTACTCACGAGGAATAGAATTATGTGGTAGTTGAGTTACAAGATTCTTAGTGAGATATGTGAGTAACATGTGTAGATTTAGGAGGAATCTATCATATATAGATATGTTTATGTACAAAATCATATTGAGATTATTCTCATATGTGCACAAATTAATCTTGTTGAATCTACTATGTATTTCTAGTTACTGGGTTTATCTGGTGCACTTAAACCCATCAATGAACATAGACATGTGAATGAGTATTGTTTGAGAACGACTACTTGCAAGTTAATGAGTTTTTATGATGAAAAATCAACTTATTTACTTAAGAATGATTTAGACAAGGATTTGAATGTGGTGTTATACTAGTGGCCTATGCCTATAGATTTTGAGATCTTTGAATCATCAATAATCAAGTTGAGTAGCTGAATTGCTCTTGAATAACCCAACAACATCTCACTCTATCAAGAGTCATCTCGATGCTACTTCAAGAGGAGATCAGAAAAAATGGATCCTCCTCCTCAAGATCGATCCTCAAGCTCTATCTCAAAGAAAAATCAGAAGTTTAGATCCAAGAGATCTACAAAGTCAAAGTATCCTGACAAGAAGAGCAACATGCAACCTGGATCAAATGTAGGACTAAATTTTGATACTTCATCATTCTAGCCAAGACAAAAACTATTATGTAAATAATATAAGAGGACTGGTCACCTTATCAAGAACTGTAGGACATTGAAATACAACAATGAAAAGAAGAAGCAGTTCCAACAACAACAAGCAAATGCTGCCACTACCAGTCACTCGACCCAGCCACAAGAGGAAAATGAAGCAACCTTCATGACCAAAGTTGGAGAACTGCAGGATATCGATTCCTGGTATTTGGACTCGGGAGCAACACAACACATGACTCACCATTGTGACTGGTTCCAAGACTACAAGTCATTCACCCATTCTAGAGTTGTACAATTAGGAGACAACTCATCTCATACTATCGAGGGTGAAGGAACTGTCAGGATCAAATTTTAGAAAGGTGATATAAAATTTATGTCCAATGTTATCCACATTCCAAATCTTGCCGAAAATCTGCTTTCAATAAGCAGAATCACTGATTCTGGTCATAGGATCGAATTCGATAGAGAGGGCTGCACTATTCTTGACAAATCTAGGAAAGTCTTAGCTTTCGGTAGGAGATATAATTATCTTTACAAACTAAGCCATTGTTATTCCACAAATAGTCAAGCTCTTCATACTTCAACTTCTGAATCAACTGATGTTGTGGCATTTCAGACTAGGCCACTTAAACTTCAAAAGTATTCAACAAATGTAAAATCTGAATTTAGTGCAAATCGACTTCTCTTTGTGAAAGTTGTATTATCAGCAAACATGCCAGAAGTCCATTCAGTTCTGATTCAGTCCATTCATCTAAAGGTTTGCTAGATCTTGTATAGTGACATTTGTGGCCCTATGCAGACTGCTTCCACATGGGGAGCCATTTACTTTCTAACTTTTAATGATGATTTTTCTTGAAGATATGTTACCTACTTTCTAAAGAACAAATCTGAGAGGGAGAATTTATCTCCATCAAATTCAAGGAGTTCTGCAAGGCGAATGGAATACACTAGCAATTTACCAACTAGCTATTCACCTCAGTCCAATGGTATAGCTGGCTGGTGCAACTCCACTACAACATTTCGACTTGGCAGAGCCTGCATTTTTACAGATTGCACGCTACAAGGCAGGAATCGTGCCGGTTCAGTTTAGAAGGTAAATTTGCATACCCAATTCGCAAATCCAGCAACCTCATGGATTGCTATTTCAGGTCTCTTTTGATTAAGGAGTTAGTACTTTTGATGCAGGTGCAAACTGTCTATATACACTAGAATTTCCTGATTTTTTGAATGTGTTTGATGCAAAACTTTACAAAGTAGAAGGCCGATTTCTATAAAGATTGGACGGTGTTTGATATGCTCCTTTTTTCAGTATGATTATTTCAGGTTAACATGGTACGCAATCAATCGCTGGGGTTATATCCTCCTGCGCCAGTTCTAGTGTGTGAATCATTTAAAGACATAAAGCTCGGTGATATGTTTGGGAAATACTATAGGAGCAAACATCTTGGAGCTCAGAAAAAGCGAAAGTGTTACCACAATAGACAATTCTCTGTCAAGATAGACGTATCTGGACCTCCTCGCAACACGATCTCTTCAACTGTTTTGTTCTCGGTAGTGATACCTCCTTGCAACATGATCTCTTCAGGTGATGCAAGCTTCTGTCTCAGCAAAAGATACAGGTTGTGGTCTGTCTCAGCAGCAAGACAGAGGAGGTGCTTTTGATCGTTATCACCTTATCACCTGCATCATGATGGGGTCACAATGATGACATATTGATTCATGTGGACTTCATGTGCATGTCCAACGTCCAATAGTAATAAAATATGTTTTGCAAAACTGGGAAATAGCTTTTGTCCCCATATTAACGTGATGCGAACACGTCATCACGTGGTGAAATGTGGTAAAATTGTCACAGTGTCCCTGCCCAACAAGGGCAAGGCCAAAAAGAAGAAGAGAAGAAGAGAAGAGAACCAAGTTTTTCCTTTCACAAGGTTTGGGCCTTGGCTAAGGGCTCAATTACCCAACATCTAAGACATCCAAGTCATGCAATCACGTAAATTATCAAAGGACATTTGTTGAATAGAAAATATTTTTGGGAACTTCTATTCGTGAGTTGGTGTGGCAAATGAGTGTTTTGCATGCGCCACACTTTGCTTTAGTTGACATGGAAGAAAGAGTTTCTGCATTCTTAAATTATTCGCTTTGAGTGGATTGAGATAGGTCAAGTCTTGGGTTTTCTTACTGTCATGCACTATTTTTGCTCAGTGGTTGTTATTGTTCTACTCATGCACTCCACTAGCTTTATAGAAGGTAACTTTTTGGTTTTCATTTTTAAATAAAATGCATAAACACAAGCAAAAGCAAAAGAATAGACGGTGATGGCAATGGTCCAACCTACACCTACTTCTTCATCTTAATTTGAGAAGTGAATGCCTCTTGCGATCGCCACGAGCATAAGCATGGTGGTGAACTGGATTCGCAATTGGATTCCATGAGTATTGGATTGTTATCTCAACAATAGGTGCGAGAAGGAAAGGATGAAGAATCTAAAGAGTGGTTGAGTGGGTTTATAAGCGTGGTATGTAATTGTTTCCCCCTCAAAAAATGCTTGAAAATTTCAAATCAGCTAGATGTAGTCATTGTTCATCCATCTGCCATGGTTATTCAAGGATTTTTTTGCAAATTCTATTCAGTTCAATAAACTCCCACTTTTGAATGTATAGCCGAACTTCTAAATGAGTGTATGTATATCTGCTTGTTGCAGTTTAGCTTGTGGATTTTCTTAAATCGCTTGATTTGTTGCTATTTGTTTATTTTCAAGAAACAAACATCTAGATCGAATTGAAGTTAGATCTGTCTTATCGTGACTCTTCCAAAGTGATGACATGAATGCAAAGGCTCATGGTTGATAACTTTATGAAGATTTTCACTTATGTGTTGTCTCAACAACATGATAGTTTTTAGGGAATGGTTGGAAATAAGGACAACATTAGGAGATTTCAAATTGATTGAGATTTGTGATGACTTTTTACATGCCAATCCATTGATTGTGCCAAGACTTGCATTGAAAAAAACATTGCAATCATGGGATAATTGGAAAATGATGTAACACTTTATTCCTTGTATGTCATATCTATAACGTGAGGAATTACATGTTGGACATTAAAGCTTCTTGAATGCTCACCTTGACATAAAACACGATCTTCTGGACATGCATGTCAGTTCGAAAGTCGTTTTTGCAATAAGCTAAAAAATAATAATTTGTGTTAGAAAAAGAAAAAAACAAGCATGTGATAAGTAATAATATAACTACGTCGTTTACACATTAGATACTGTTACATCCATGTCTAGTATAGAGAAATCAAAATAATCCTTGATGCAGATCTTTGGTACTCTTGTACACGAATGTATTTAATCATGCCTCGTTATTCCAAATTTGCCCATAAATGTAACTAATAACCTTGTGAGGACCCCCAGTCACACAACTAATGACATACGGAGCTATTGTATGAATTAGGACGATTAGTGGCATGATGTAGAGTATCAATAGTAATGATTTCATGAATAGGAATGTAGTAGGCTTGCATGGGCACATGCACAGGCACTACGAAAGCTATACCTTCCTATAGAAACTTGCCCTACTATCATTCTCTCTCTCTCTCTCTCTCTCTCTCTCTCTCTCTCTCTCTCTCTCTCTCTCTCTCTCTCTCTCTCTCTCTCTCTCTCTCTCTCTCTCTCTCTCTCTCTCTCTCTCTCTCTCTCTCTCTCTCTCTCTCTCTCTCTCTCTCTCTCTCTCAATGCATAACTTAGGTATTAGTTCCCAAGACTGCATAATCCTAATTAAAAAAATAATTAATTGGATTTGCTAAGAAGATTTTGAATTTGTACCTCAAGTTTAATCTTCAATCAAAATACAATGTCTCATGAAGTATTGCTCCGAGACTATTATTGTTCCAATCTATCGCAAAACTTGTGAAGTGTAATTTGGAAATTCTCATTCTTTTTTATAAATTGGTTCGTCGGATTGCGACAAATACACATCCATCGGATTCTGATAAATTTCATTTATCAGATAGACATTCGACAACCGTCAATCCATTTTCACAAGCTCTTTCATGTATAAGCCCAACTTAATGAACACAAGTAGAAAGTTATGATTCCTAGGAATAAGCGACTAGGGGCTTAAAACTCTAAAATGACATTAGAGGCCCTAAGTCATGTTGCCAATAAAAAGCTAAAAGGGCCCAAACTAGAACTCCCATGATACATGTGAGTTCCCCTTGTGCTTTCTTAGCACCATTAGATTTAGTTTGTGTTAACTTAAATGATTGGAATTAAAATCCTTGCCGTTTTAGTGTAGCCAATCAGAGTGAAGGAGGCTCACTCTAAAATCTATAAAAGAGGGCCATTTCCTTTGTATTGTATCTTCATTCTTCTTCTAATAAAACTCCGCCGATTCCATCTCTCTCTCTCTCTCTCTCTCTCTCTCTCTCTCTCTCTCTCTCTCTCTCTCTCTCTCTCTCTCTCTCTCTCTCTCTCTCTCTCTCTCTCTCTCTCTCTCTCTCTCTCTCTCTCTCTCTCTCTCTCTCTCTCTCTCTCTCTCTCTCTCTCTCTCTCTCTCTCTCTCCCTTGTGCGATGCAGGTTGAGGCGAGGTTGCCGCTCCTAGTGACGACACAACAATAGCGTCGTTGTCGGGAAGCGCCATCACTCATCTCGCCGCATAGCACTTCGCTCCTTTCTCTCACTACACACACGACACAACAATAGCGTCGTTGTCGGGAAGCGCCATCACTCATCTCGCTGCATAGCACTTCGCTCCTTTCTCTCACTCTCTTCTTCTCTAACCCCTTCATTCCTCAAAAAAAAATCAGATTTTGTGGTTGTTAGTGTTAGTGGGGAGTAGAGTGGAGTGCGGTTAGGAGGTAATTCTACATTTTTTTGTGATTTTTTGCTTGATTGTACTATGGAGAGAGATTTTGAGGTGGGAAGTATTAGATCCAAGCACCCGATCCCTTCCATAAACCCAAAAGCCCCATAAAAATCAAAAGAACTCACTCTTTTGGCAATCTGTCCGGAAAAAAAAAAAACAAAAAAACACATAACAGATCTGATAACTTTCTGCTCTATCTAAACCAGCCTTCACCCACCTGGCAGTACCTTCTGCCACATCAATAGTTTTACTTTAGGCGAAGGTTAGTTCCCAGCCAGTTTGTCAAAAAACAGCCAAAAAAAATGAAAAATCCCTTGTAAAAAATGTCCAGAATCGAATCTCACAATAGCCCAAAACATCCCAGACAACCTTCGCCCAGGTTCATTTTCAACATTAGAGCCATTTTGGAGGTCGACGAAGGTTAGTTTTAAGTGTACGGTCTCTGGCGAAGGTTCAAAGATACCAAAAATAGATGCCATAGAATAGGATGCATGTGTAGAGAGAGGAACTTGGCAATGAAATCACATAACTAGAATGGGAGTAGGGCGAGTTCCTACAGGAGGATATAGCCCATGCTTTACCTTTGCATGTGCCCATGCAAGCATACAATATTTCCATACATACAAGTTATTATATTTGATACCCTACACCATGCCAATAGTCATTTTAACCCATGCAATAGCTCCACTTGTCATTAGATGTGTGAGTCCTCACAAGATTGTTAATTACATTTCTGGCCTAGTTTGGAATAATGAGGCGTTACCAATAATCTCGAGTACTAGAGTCCCAGATATCCGAGTCTAGGATTATGCCAAATACTATATATAGGATGTGGATGTAACATACTAAATATTGAAGATGAAGCCATGGAGAGAGAGAGAGAGAGAGAGAGAGAGAGAGAGAGAGAGAGAGAGAGAGAGAGAGAGAGAGAGAGAGAGAGAGAGAGAGAGAGAGAGAGCATATGCTAAATTAAAGTAGCCGCACCAAACAAATTCAAAAGGAAACTTTTAGAAGTCATATAAGACTAAAAGAAAGAATAGCCCACAAAAGCTGGAAAATATAGAGAAGAGAACACCTCATCTTGTGGACTTTTTTGGAGGTGTGCGTAAATTTCATAAACGGTGTGATTCATAGCACTTCAAATTAAATGTAAACTAAATGCATGCCACATGGGAGTAAGTTAAACGAATAGGCCATAGAAAAACATTCAACCATAGAGTAGAATGCTTTGTCGATTCTTTTTGTTTGGAAAAGGAAATTGATGTGGCCATTATGTTGGGTTCAATGGACCATAAAACATTGCTTAAGCCTAACAACCTCACTATTGTCAAAATTTCATGAGCATTTTGCACGACAAGGCCCAATCAGTCATCACAACAGATACCCCAAAAGTATCATAACTATGTAAATCAAGTACTAAGCAAAAACTACAAGCAAAACATAAAAGAATAGTCATAGCTAGCCAAATCCTGAAGTAGAGGGAACATCTATAATGACATCTGTAGTAGAGGAGAGAACTAAAGCCATGAGGGCTCGATCCTGCTCTGCCAATAATGGTGTATGATAAAAGACATCAATTGGCTCCCAAGTGGCCTCCTCACTGAGGACGACCATCCCACTATACTAAAAACTGAACCTGCCTATGACGTCGACTATACTGAAGGCGAACCTGATGGATGGCAGCTGGAAAAAAAGGAAATAGCTCTGGCTCTATAGGAAATGTGAGATCACGAAGAGCATCATCCTTAATGGCAGCTCGTAAAAGGCTAACATGAAAGATATCACAGGCTCGTGTAGAATCAAGCAACTGTAAGCGGTACGTAACAGGGCTGAGGCGATCCAAGATATAGTAAGGTCCATAATAGCATGGTGCAAGCTTCTCAGTAGAAGCATGACCCTGCACAAAGTGATGACGTGCAAAGCGTAATCGGAGGTAAACCATATAACCAACTTGAAACTCAACATGACGGCGATGACAATCAACAAAAGTCTGATAGTGTTGCTAAACCTGTTGTAAGTGAGTAGCCGACACTTGGCAGTTGCATGCTACCAGTCCTCACACTGGGCTAGGAGGGGCTTACCCCTGGCAAAAGTGGCGTATACCCATGAGCCAATAAGAAAGGTGAAACTCCAATGTTGGTACTAACAGAGCTATTATAGCTATACTCTGCCAAACATAATGCTAATCTTAATCCTTCCCGGAAGGAGAAACAAAATGTCGAAGGTAATCCTCAAGGATCCGATTAAGGACCTCAGTCTGCCCATCAGTAGTAGAATGATATGCAGTGTCCATCAGAAGCTGTACATCCAAAATACGCATAAGCTCTGTCCAGAATGTAGATGTAAACTTACTATCCCGATCATATAGGATAGTACGTGGCATACCATGCAGGTGAAATATCTCTGATAGAAAAAGACGTGCGCACTGCTCAGCTATAATAGTATTGTGGACCGGTATAAAGTGTGTCTGTTTCGAGAACCGATCCACCATCACCATACAAGAGTCATGAACACGGCGGGTATGAGGAAGACCAAGGATAAAGTCCATAGAAATATGTGTCCATTGGCGATGAGGAATGGGCCAACTCTGGGGCAAACCAGCGGACTTAGCACGAGAATATTTATTACAAACACAAAAAGGACAATCACGAATAAGATGGGCTAGCTCAGACTTCATGGATGGCCAATAGAAATGGTCCTTAAGATGTGCATAAGACTTCTGAAAACCAAAATGGCCACCAATAGGGGAAGCATGAGCATCAGACAACAACTGAGGACGAATGGAAAGAGAACGTGTAATACATAAAGCACCATAGTGGTATAAACGATCATCAACAACAATATAAACCTGGAACTTCCGAGAGGACGAAAGGGGATGAGTATGATAAACATTAGAAAAGTCAGAACAAGACAAACATGCGGTCGGTGAATCATCAGACCAAGAAGGAACTGAAGCAACAATACTATGTAACAATGCAGGAAGATGAGATAAAGCATTAGCTGCCATGTTTGCCTTGACTGGACAATACAAAATATCAAAATGAAAAGACTGTAAAAATTGTAACCAACGATATTGACGATCACTAAGATCACGCTGAGAAAAAAAATAATGGAGAGACTGATGATCAGTAATAATATCAAAGGGAAAACGATACAAATAATGGCATCATTTCTTAAGAGCATCGATGACAACAAGTAGCTCTTTTTCATGTACAGAGTAACATTGCTCATAAGAGCACAAACGACGAGACTCATAAGCAACAACACAGTCGGACTAACATAGAAGAGTGACTAAACCAATAGCACTAGCATCAATCTCAACAATAAAACATTGATCAAACTGGGGAGACACATAACAATAGCAAAAACAATGGCATGGCGTAAAGTATCAAAAGCAGTTTGACACTCAGAAGTCCAAACAAAGGTATGAGACTTCTTTAGTAACGAATGAAGCGGAGCGGCCACAGTGGCAAAATACTTAATAGGACGACGAAGATGGGTGGCCATACCTAAAACATACAAACAAAATGAACATCGGTTGGGACAGGTCAATTCTCAATAGCCTAAACTTTCCGAGGATCAAGACGAATTTGTCCACCACACATAAGAAAACCCAAAAATTTGATTTCAGCCAAGGCAAAAGAACATTTGGACAATTTGGCAAACAGTTGATGATTAATAAGTAATTCAAACACAGATGATAGGTGTTTTACATGGTCAGACAAAGAAGTACTAAAAACAAGAATGTCATCAAAATAAACTAAGACACAAACACCTAAAAGAGGACGTATAATATTATTCATAGCATTCTGAAATGTCGGTGGACCATTTTGAACACCAAATGGAAGAACACGAAATTCATACACATCCAAATGAGTACGAAATGCAATCTTATGCTCATCAGAAGGACGCATCCTAATTTGGTAGTATCCAGAACGTAGGTCAATTTCGGAAAATATGGAAGAAGTGCCAAGCTGATCAAAAAGGTCATCCATGTGAGGTATAGGATACTGATTATGGATAGTCAGCTTGTTTAAGACACGATAGTCAATGCAAAGGTGTTTGGTTCCATCTTTTTTGGCAACAAGGAGGACATGAACACCAAAAGGACTATGGCTAGAAACAATGAGGCCCTGACGTAAAAGGGAAGCAATTTGGAATTGAACCTCATCACGTTCATCTTTAGACATACGATATGGAGCATGAGAAGGTGGGGTAGCACCAGGAATAAGATCAATATGGTGGATGACTTCTCATAATGGTGGCAAAGACGTAGGTTCTGAATAGACCACAGAATACCGATGCAATAAGTCAGAAATCACTTGAGAAAGAGGACCCATGAATGGAGCAGGAGGAGCAGCAATTGATGTACTCTGAACGATAAAAAGAGCTGCACCCTCAGCCTTTGGCAGGCTATGCATAAACTGCTTTCCGGTAACCAACTGATAGGTTGGAAATTAAGCCCACAGTTGTCTCCTTGGTTAATGACTAATTTCTATTTCATGATTCTTCTTGCACATTTATTAATCATTGATCTAGGGTTAGGTGAAACCAACTTTGGTTCTACGTCTGCTCATCCGATACCTGCAGGAATCACAACCTTAGACAGTCAATTTATTTGAAAAATGTCTACAACGGGCTTCTAGCTAATCTCCATCAAAGGGTAACCAATCCTATCATAATTTCAAGTTCCAATGTTAAGTTCAATTATTTGAAGTCATTGAAGACTTAGTCATTTTCAAGGACTTCCACAAACTAGCATTTAGAACAAGTTTGCAGAAATAAATTAATTTTGCGAGAGTCTGCAAAAATACTCTTAAGTGTCACGACAGTTTTAGAAATGAACTATGTTTTCCACAGTGTCGCCTTTTCGCATTTTTTTGAAATGCGAAACTAGCATAGTTCAACAGTTTTAGACTATTTTGCAACAGTTCAAAAGTTTAACTGTTTTTAACACCTTCGGCCTTTTTCGCACTTTCCCAAAAAATGCGAAGAGAGAGAATGTTAGCGGATTCCAGAGAATCCCCAGATGCCGAGCCAAGCTGAAGACACAGAGTATCTCTCACCCATAACTGAGGAGGTCTCAGAAGGAGGTGAGCAGAAGAAGCTAAGAGTCGAGCATGAGAGCCGAGGATTACTGGCTAGGATTACAGTTATTTTCAATGTCAGCCTACATGGTGTATCCCAGAGAAGGAACAACCATGTAGGACTTTCAGTAATGTTCCTAGGCAATGTAAATAAGTGTAGACCCCCTTAAATAATTTAGAGTGAGCCACCTTTTGATGGTGACCTCTAGTGGAAGGGCTATTTTCACTTGTAGTTTCTAAATTAGTAGAATTACCACTTAGGCTCCACATGGGTAGCCCTCTTGCTTATTTGAGGGCCCCCCTCTCTTGTGAGGGAGCTTTTATTGTATTGTCATCTCTCTTGATTGAATAAAGAAGATCCTCCATGAGTTCTTGGCAATTGAGAAGCTCCTTGTTCATGGCTATCTTCTTGAGTGAAATTCCTATGAACATGTTTTTTCTTTCTTACAAGAACATGTTTCGCTTTGCACACATTTTTCACTTCCATCTCGATCGACGCCTTCACCTGCCTTCTCAACCAAAGCCATCAAGTCACTTATCGACAGACGCCTTCACCTGCCTTCTCAACCAAAGCCATCTAGACACTTCTCAACCAAAGCCATCCAGTCACTTCTCGACCGAAGCCATCCAGTCTCATCTCAACTGATGCATTCCACTCCCATCTCGACCGACGACCTTCCATCCAATCTCGACCGACACACACCCATCACATCTCGACCGAGCCGAAGCCACCCTTATCCCTGTCTCAAATCTCAACCGATGTATTTTTTTCAGAATACTATTTTTTTTCAGTTTTTCACCATGTCTTCCAACCAAAATTCCAGTTTCGACGACTCGGATGCAAATAAGATCGACATCCAGATGTACAACCTGGATATTGCCGAGATGCAGACCTGGTACCAACAGGCACAACCCTGTTTCAAAGTGATTGAGTTCCAAATTTTAGTCATGGCTGGATATTGTTTAGAGATGGTGAACTCTTGCAACTTTGCCGCAACGCGAAAGTCAACGAGCCTGACTCGAAGGTCGAACGATTTGTGAAAGTCAGCATGCTTCCAGGACAAACGAAGGATGAACGATTCGCGCATCATAAACATACCTCCAGGACTGCAAAAATCCCAAAGCGATGCAAAACGAAAATACACAAAAGAAACGAAAGAAACGAAAGGAAACAAAACAAACGAAGGAAAATCTTTTGCGCTACCAACTGGCAGCTCAACGAGCTTGGAGTCTAAAACTTCACGCCCAACTGAAACAAGTAGAAACGATGGAGAGTAACTGATTAGTTGATTAGCGTTAACTAGTCTTGTAATTCTCTGTTTTAACTATCTTGTAAACTCCACATAGTGGAGATATAAATGATTCTTCTGGATCACAATAAAAGAGAGAAGACTATAATACTGTAAGATACAGTGAGACATAGAGAGTAGAGCAGAAAAAGAAAAAGACTAGAAACGAAAGAGCTATGCATGAAAGTCTGCCAACGAGCAGAACACAGTGAAAGAGTTGAGCATCAGGCCACCAAAGAGCGCGACACTGACGATATCGCTTTAAAAAAATCAAACTGATCATTGATTGCTCTATTTTCGTGCATTTCCTTGTCTTACGCTATCTTGATTGCTAGAATAGAATCTGTTCTGTGATGTGTAGTCGCGTGTCTAGGTTCCTGTGAAGCTTTCGCACAAAAGAAAATCTAAAAAGGAAACAAAATCGTTTGCAACAACAAAGCGAAAACAGTTTCGTGACATGGTATCAAAGCTTACATGTTATCACTATTGATATCTAAGCAGTGATTTTCTAGACAACACAATATGGCTACAACAGTCCAGACAAGAGTAGCAATTAGTCTTGATGGCGCAAATTACAAAATCTAGAAAATTAAAATCAAAACACTTCTGAAGGGCCAAGGCATCTGGTTGGTGACCGAACTCTTAGAGGTGCAGCCTCCAATGGGAGATCCGAGGAGAGCTGAATGGATAAGAAAAGATGAGCGTGCAATGGCGATCATCGTTTCGTCCATAAACGAAGATCTACTCATGCAGATTGAAGACTGCAAAAGCAGCCATGCAACATGGGAAAGATTAAAACAGAAGTATGAAGTGAGGACTGCAGCTTCAGTCATGCATCTTCACAATCAACTGCAATCCATACGATGGGATGACAATCAGTTAGATCAGCACGTTGAAAAGATCAGAACGATCTTTGCTCAATTCGCTGCTTTAGAACAGGAGCACCAGGTCCCAGCACCACAGCAGCTGATGTACTTCATGAAATCTCTACTGACGTCCTATCAGCCGTTGAGAATGCTCATACTGAGTCTACCAGATATGACATTCAACAAAGCAGTCAGTCTTGTTGCTGATGAGAGACTGAGGAGGGATGAAGGAGAGGGAAGCAGTGATCAAGAAAAGGCCCTCTTCATGAAAGGAAAGAAGAAGAACAATAACAAACCAAGATTCGAGAAGACGAAGTCCTCGAATCAACAATCTTCTTCTTGTGATCACTGTCACAAACCAGGCCATACGGCCAACAAATGCTGATTCAATCCAGCAATATTTTGCATGCACTACAAGAAGATGGGGCACTCTGCATACGATTGTAGATTCAACCCAAAAAGAAAGAACAAAGCTGAAAAGGCAAATGTTGCAGAGTCATCCAAGGATGCAGATAGAGGTGACGAAACCTTCATGATACTTGATGAAGCTTCAACGAGCTACACTGAACAAGACTATGATGTAGTCATTGATTCAGGAGCAACATCACACATCACCTGCAACAAGAAGATCTTGATCGACTTCACAGAGCTCAAAAATAACAGAGCAGTGATTCTAGGTAATGGGAGCAGACACGATGTCAAAGGCATCGGCACTCTACAGCTGCGGACACTGTCAGGACAATCAGAGCTGCCAGGAGCACTCTACGTGCCTTCACTTAGAAAATATCTGCTATCAGTCTCCAAGATGGTAGATCTTGGTATTCGAGTTTTGTTCGACGACAACACATGCCGCATGATTGAGAAAAATACAAACAAGTTGCTAACGGTCGGATGTAGAGAAGGAAACCTCTACCAGGCCAAGATAATCAGCAACTCTAATAGCATATTAAATGCATCAGAAAATGAAGATCAGCTCTGGCATAGGAGAATATATCATTTAAACATGCGGCAAAGAATTTTTAAGATTCTGCCAAGAAAAAGGAGATAGAACACCAGTTCACTCCTGCATACACACCAATGATACAATGGTGTCGCAGAAAGAAAAAACAGAACGCTGGTCGAAGGAGCCAGATGCATGATGGCACAGGCTCGATTGCCAAGTCAATTCTGGACTGAGGCAATAGCTGCAATAGTACACCTACAAAACAGATCCACAACGACAACGTTGAAAGATAAGACACCATGCAAAATGTGAACAGGTAGAAAGCCTGATCTATCATATGTACGTGTTTTCAGATGTGTAGCATACAAGCACATTTCCAAAGAAAAAAAAAACAAGCTCAATGACAAATCAGAGCAAACGATCATGGTCGGGTACTCGAATGGAACACAAGTGTACAGACTCTACGATCCAACCACGAAAAAGGCTGTTTCGAACAGAGATGTGAAGTTCGATGAGTCCACATTCCCTGGACTGAAAGATGAAAGGGGCCATGAGATCTTCACACTGCTGCCAATTCAAGAGGGAGATCGAGGACAGACATTAAATCAGAATGTAGAGCCACAGACTCCAGAGCAGCAGGAAGCATAAGATCAACCCCACGAACAAGAGACATTCGAGCAGCGATGAAAATAACCTAGAAGGTCAACCAGACAAAGAAGACTTCCAGACCGTTACCCTGACAATCTTCAGTGGAACGAAGACACGCAGTTCGAGTACCGCAGCTTTACTGAAGAGCCAACAACATATCAAGAAGCTATCCAGAGTCCAGAGGGAGAATTCTGGAGGCAGGCAATGTCAGAGGAGATCGAGTCGATGAGGCGAAACGAGGCATGGACATTAGAGCCATTGCCAGAAAACAGAAAACCATCACTACCCTGAAAAGCGAGCTGGTCCTCCTCCAAACTGTGCTGAATGTTGCTGAAGCAAAGAGATGAAAGCCCTCAACAAATAAAAATTAGCAAGGAAAATGGGCGCCCAATCAGAAAATCAGATTTGAAATTCAGCAATTAAGAAAGTGCTATGATACCAAGTTACAAGCTAAGATTCACTAGCTATGCTAGAAAGCAAGACTTAAGCTAGAAAGCAGGAAGAGAGAATGCTTAAGGAGGCTAAAGAGGAGCAATTATCATAAACTGAATAAAGGAATACAATGATGCCCTACATGTACCCTTTCCCTGAATCAAATAGAGGATTCAAAAAAGGGAGAGAAAAAGGATTTGGAGAGAAAATAGTGCGCCCTCCCAATAGGAGGACTCCCACTCCAATTCAACGTGACCAAGTCCTAAAAACATGACCAAATAGGGCCCAAGGCCAATATATGAATAAAAAGGGTCCCTTAGGCCTACTTATGCATGAATAAAAAAATGAACGCGATGTAACGAGCCAAGTCCATAACTGGAGTACCTTATGCGCTGCGGGGTATCACACCATATGTCCTTGGATGACCCTTCCCAACTTCAAAGGTCACTACAAATACATTTCCCCCACGGGGCCATACTTTCTGAAGTAAAATATGAGAGGAGTCTTGGCCTTGCTTGAAAATTATTCGAAGGCGAAATGTCTTTCTATTAATAATCATAATGTGCTTGTGCTGCATTCTTATTATGCCATGCCAGCCAGCCAGCCGGCCTAGCCGCCACTGGACAAGCCTACCAAACACAACAAATGTTACACCGAGCTTCTCCTCCGTAATTATGTTATAGCCGTCGATATTTCATACCCAGCCTTTCGGATGTTTCCACGTTTCATCAACGAAAGCTCACACACCGATAGGTGTGACTTCTGACACGTGCCTGACATCCATGTGGGTGAGCAAGAAAGCGGCCGTGTCCGAATGCACGACTACATCGTGAGCACTCCGGACCATTTTGCTGTCGGTACATTCTCCTTCCGGTATTCTTCAGCCAGTCAGTCAAATTTGACTCCCATAATAAATTTCTACTAAAAATATAAAAAAAAGAGGAGGAGGAGGAGGAGGAAGAAGAAGGTTAGACGATGTAGTAGCTTGGTTAGGGTTGCTTTCTGGATGACGATGACGATGACGATGAAGTATGTCCGATCCACCTTTTGATGGTAGACGATGGCGATGGCGATGGCGATGGCGGAAGGAGTCGCGAGCGTTGGGCGTCGACGATAATTGAGCCGGTACATTAAATTGGAGTTGTTGTGGCTGTGGCAGCCGTAGTCAATCAATCAATTCATCGCCGCGCTTCATAATAAAGTGATTCGCCCAGTTGCAGGCAGGGCAGCAATATCGTCTCGTGACTTTGAGGATGGAATCATCGTCGCATGATCCTCTTACGACTTTCCTACCTCCTACTAGATCGTACTCGCAATCCCTTTTATGTATACCTTCGTTTGTTTGATTTATCACCACCACCTTCCTTATTTCCCCTCTTTCTCATGGCTCTCATCAACGAAAATTTTCCAGTTTGATCGATGGCAAGATCTAGCGCTTTTTGTAATTCTTTATTTCTCTGTTTCTCTGTAGCTCACTGTAAAATGAATCTTAAAGGCTCCATTTTTGTGTTTGTTGCTCTTTTTCTCTGGCATCATGCTGTGGCTGCTCAATGCCCGGCTTGTGGCAATACCACTGTTCCTTACCCTCTCAGCACATCACCCTCTTGTGGTCAGCCGGGATACTCAATCTCCTGCAGTCCATCAAATCAGCTGGAGCTGAAGGCTGTGTCTGGATCGTACCCAATTTTGAGTATAAATCCGCAGTCACGGTCACTGGTGATAGCTCCAGGGTCCTTGGCGAAACAGAGCTGTGCCACCACTGATCTTCCCAATAGAGGGTTGGTACTCAACAGCAGCCATGTCTTCAACGTTAGCAGCAGCAACACAGTCATGCTCCTCAATTGCTCTCAGGTTCTGCTCCTCTCGCCTCTCAATTGCTCATCCAACAGCGTTTGCCATCAGTACCTGCAAAGTGCACCGCAGGCGAAGGCTTGTGGTAATTCTCTATGCTGCTCGTTCCGGGCAGGAGGGTCGAGCACCTCCTATATGCTCAAGGTGTCTGACATCAACGCTTGCACTGCCTACGTGAGTGTGGTAAATTTGGACCCTTCCGTTTCCCCCAGCGGATGGAACTATGGCGTTGAGCTGGATTGGATGGCCCCAATGGAGCCGCTGTGCCCGAGTAACCAGTCTTGTGGAGGCAACTCTACTTGCTCCCAAGATCGCAACAAAGTATCGAGATGTCTCTGTAATGCAGGATTTCGGTGGGACTCATTCTCGGGAACCTGTTTAGCAGGTCAATCTTCTGCATCATCCGCTCCGATCCATACTTTTGGGATAATTAGAGTCTGGGTTTCATGGCATGTCTGAAGTTGGAAAATCTGGTTTTTGCAGGTGCCGTTTGCGGGAGCAATGGTAGCGGGGATGGATGCCCAGGCAGCCGCAGCCACACCCGTTTGATTGCAGGTATGAGATATCTTCTACGCAAGCCCTTTGAACAATTCTTTCCATAGGTGTTATTTGCCTCCCATCCAGCTCTGCTCCGTTCTTTGCTGTTCCGTTTACCATCTTCCTCGTTTCATTCCAGATTGATTTCTCATAGCTCTAGTTTCGCGTATCCTCTTACTTGTTGGCTCGGAGGCTGGTTTTATTTTTATGCCTGCAACTCTAGATCCTTTTCAGCTTGTTCTCGGAGCTGCAATTTGTGGCATAAGACAATTCAGCCCTTGTTAGGTACTCAAATCTCTGTAGCAACTTCTAATGATCGTTTTGCAACTGTACAGGCCTTACATCCGGCCTTGGGGCAGCGCTTCTCTTAATCATAATTTTAGCACTTATCTACCGCAAGCGTCAAGCAGCGAAGCAAGCGAAGATCAATCGAGCCAAGCACATGGCCGAGCTGATGTCCGCCCACGGGGGAGGCAAGACAGCCAAGATTTTCACACCGCGAGAGATGAAGCGAGCTACCAATAGCTTCTCCAGAGCTAGGGTGCTGGGCAGCGGTGGCTTTGGGGAGGTATTTAAAGGCATCCTAGACGATGGCACATTGGTGGCGATCAAGGCTGCGAAGCTGGGCAACATACAGGGCCGTGATCATGTGATCAACGAGGTTTGCATCCTCTCGCAGGTTAACCATCGCAATCTGGTCAGACTTTTGGGCGTCTGCGTGGAGATGGAAGAGCCGCTGCTGGTCTACGAGTTCATTTCCAACGGCACACTATTCGATTATCTGAAGAAAAGCGGAGGAAAGGGGAGCCTCCTGGACTGGAAATCCCGCATCCGCATTGCCCATCAAACTGCAGAAGGGTTGGCATACCTCCACTCCGCAGCCTACCCGCCCATCTACCACCGAGACGTCAAGTCCAGCAACATCCTCCTCGATGAAAATATGAATGCCAAGGTGTCAGATTTTGGTCTCTCCCGATTGGCTAAGCCAGATCTGACGCATGTGTCAACGTGTGCTCAGGGAACATTGGGCTATCTAGATCCAGAATACTATCGCAACTATCAGCTGACAGACAAGAGTGATGTGTACAGCTTTGGGGTGGTGCTACTGGAGATCATTACTTCGCAGAGGGCAATTGATTTCTCAAGAGCTCAGGATGAGGTGAATCTTGCCATCTATGTGATGACCAAATCTGAGAGTGGGCATGCTTTGGAAGTGGTGGATCCGGAGTTACTGGCGTCTGCTTCCAGTGTGGTAAAAGATAGCATTTTGGCTGCCACTCTGCTTGCCTTGAGCTGTCTCCAGGAGAGTAGGACAGATCGACCCACAATGAAGGAGGTTGCAGAAGAGCTGCAGTATATTGCCTCCATAGAAGATGTAGAAGTTTCTGAGCATTATGAGGACAAGCTTGCAAGATGAATGCCTCAGAAATGGGTGACTGATTTATTTGCACCTAAATGTACAATAGTAAGGTTCGTATACTGTTATTTTAGCTTCCCTAACACTCTATGTATTCTTTGAATTTGGAGCTGAAGATGACAGTGAGGCATCCAAATGACACAGGCTCTTTGAAGCACCAGGTTGAAAGGTAGAAGTTGTGTACCAACACAGTTAGTAACAATCCAATTTCTTTGTAAGAAGAATATCCTGGCAGTTTTCTTGGATCATCACAGTGTGGTCTGTACCCGCATATGGATGTTATCCTTTACCTGCATCTACCTTTCTTGATCACTGCTCGAATCTCAGATTTGTTTCGGGGTTGAAACTTGCAGCTGAAGATGAAACTTCACACTTCTGGAAGGTTTCTCCTTGGTCGTCTGCGGAAACACAGCAGCTCTGTACAGTAACTTAATCCAAAAAATTGTAGACAATACCATGTGCACGTTCTTGGCTCCTAAAAGGGTCCTTTCTATCATCTCTGGTGAGCTCCATGATGTGGGCAGTTGTCCATCTTTGCGCTTGTTAAATGCTCAATACCTATAGGCTGTTCTGCTGGGAGAAATGTTCTCATTTTAAGCAACAGGCAACATCCTTCCATCAACTCCAGATAATATAATTCATGTTAGTTCATGATTTTGGACGCATTGCAATCTTCTCTCTATCTTTCGGAACTAATTGCCATTCTCATTGCACGATCAGTCTGAAAAATTAGATCATCAAAGTGTACCTGCACCCTTAAATGTGCTAAAATTATAGAGTTGACCTCCTATTCAATCATGCATCACTAAAGCGCTTCAAGGAGTTATAAAATGAATAGCTTCATTTGCACAATCATTCTTCCCATACATAGTGAGTTGGTGTATCTTGAGTAGGGCCAGCCAAGACTGCTTGATAATCAGGAAGAAGCATTTGTGCAGTGAGATCTTTTGACACATGGTGAGTTGTAGTATGTTTGAGTTGGGGCTCGCCCATCTAGGTGGTTAGATAATCTTAGATTGTGTGTGATCCCTTGGGTTGATAATACCAATAAGCATTTCCCCAATCATTTAGGCCGATCTCGAATTCGGCATCTTTTAGTCCTCGTACTATAGTTATTATTATGGGCATCAATGTAGGAATGTGTTACATCTAGGAGAGAAAAATATGTTAATATCAATCCTTGATTTGTTCACCTTGTAGATACACTTCTCTAGATGATTATTCAAGACAATAAGGATCTTATACATAACAAGAAATTTGTCATAAGACTGAAGCACAAGGTATGTTGTGTGATGCATTGGCAAGTCTTGGTAACGCCGTTCCAACTAGAAAGTAGCTAAAGAGTGGACATTGTTGTGAGTGCACTATGGACCTCAAGGACATTAAAATCGTAGGTTGTGTATGATTCAAATAGCAACTCATTTGATAGTGAGATAGTACTTGGTTGATAGTTAACAAGTTTAGTTATAACACATAGGACATAGGTAGCACTGTTATGTAGAATGAATATTCATCACTTTATTGGATTTTGAAGTGCTCCAATCGTCGAATGAGGTAAGGGACTACGCAGTTCATGTGCCCAAGATCACCTAAGAGCTCAAGATGCTCTAGCAGTAGGTGGATCTATCTAATGTCAACCTAATTGTTATGATTTTATGTGAATAATTTTATGGTTTTGTCAAAAGATTGATGTCCCTTTTATTTCTTGGATTTCCAAATGTTCTTTGGTTGATTAGTTTGTGATGGTTTTTGTATATCTATCACTTATGGGGGGCGCATCATGTGTTGAGTTGTGTTTTGTTTTGTTTGTAACAACTATATGACATTAAATCCAACTAAATAGTACTTCAAATTAAGAAAGTATGGTCTCCTCTCTTCTCAAGGGCGTCTAGATTAGTACATTAAAATAATCTGACACTTCGTAAATCTTGAATGAAAATAGACATCTAGGACAATTGCATGACGACATACAATGTGTCATAAGAGGGTTTTGTCGAATGATACTAAGCATGTAACTTGTATTGAAACTAAGAATGAAATAGAGCAAGAAATAAATAAGCTTGGGCATGAAGAAGAGTGAAGTAAGCCAATTGTGCACTAAATAATGCAAATCGTTTAGGCCAAGTACTTGGTTGACAGACTAGGTGTGTATTAGTAAACAATATGAGATAACTAAATATAATGATCAAAATTTTGAGAGTTGCTCCTTGTTTTGACCCTTAGCTTTAGCTTTGACCTTTAGCATGGGATTGTCTCTTACTAGCATGGCTACTTTTATGGTCAATGTCCTCTCATCCACATATTCAAGAATATTGTCTCCCCCATTTAAATTTTAAGTTGTCTCCCTTAACCTCATTGTGTGGTTGAGGGAATGTTGGGGGTAAAACACAATCAAATCTTTAAGCCCCAGGGCTAAGCATGGCATACCAATCTTTTGCTTGTGAACACACCTTATTGAAAATCTAGTAGCCACCTTTGCTCCAAAGCATTAGCTCTAGTGGTATCATACTTGTTTATAGAATTGGAATTGATATAGGAAACATGTTCTTAGGTTTAGGCCATTTGAGCAACTTAATTCCTTTCCCCCCCCACCCCCCACCCCCCTCCATTTTTATTTCATAGGACTTCAATAACATAGCTTTTGCTCTTTTTTATCCTCCTTTGTAATATTGAATTGAGATTTTAACTTATATTCTATTCATTATTTGACTTACTAGTTATATAGTATTTAACCTATTAGCAAGATTCAGTTCTCTTGAGTAGCTTCATCTATAGATAACAACAACTAACCAATGGAATTGTTGAAAATGTCATTTGTATTTTTTTTAATTTGGAGAAGTCTATCATCTAAATCTAGTAATTTTAATAAGCTACATTATAAAAAAAAACAATTTCAAAGACTTCCTATTGGGCCATGCAAATCACAAAAGACAAAAAAAAAAAAAAAAGGTTAAAAGTTTTCTTACAAAAGGAGTCCGAACTTTCTCTAACAACAATCGAGTTTTCTTTTCCATGGACTTTTCAACATCCTATCATACAATACTTTGTTCAATTGTATTTCTGCCACAAAAGGTTTATGGGGATTGTCTTTAACAACTATGCTAGACAAGTTTTAATCATTTAATCTGATTCTAGCAGTTTAAAAACCATCGACTCTCTTGGTGTCATAGCCAATCTATGTTTGTCTATTGTCTAAATTCATCATGTTTATTGTGGGTCATGTGTTCACACTCACTTTGGGTATTGTTATCCATCCAGTATTATTTCTACCTATGGGCAATATCTAGTGCGTATTATTGAATAACATCCACATTAAAAGTAGAGATATGTCTTTGATTGATTTATGTATCTTGTATCTCATCACTTTTTGAACCTAAACCCAATTCTTGTGGAGTTCTAACCATTCACATTGATCAAGATATTGCATCTAGTTGAAACATATACACCCATGTATTGTTTTACACTAACAAGTAGCACTAAGTGTTGTATTTGATTGATAACATAATTATATAATTTAGAATCTTTCAAAGCTGAGGATGTGATGATGGAGAGAATTCCAATAAGGGACAAGTTAACTTAAGAGTTTGATGGTATTGAACGAATTGGGAGTGACACTTTTGACTCTATTTGGCAACTTGTTTAGTTATTAGATCGTCTACTATATTTTTACTCTACTAGAAGAATTCTAATCTATCTCAAAACCTACGCCCATATGGAGAGGTTGACACATTTGCATCACATTCTCAACCTGTCTTCCATGGGCATTTTGCCAATCACATAAGACGAGGCCCATATTTGGCTTATCTGGTCTCTTTTCTCAATGTCTAAGGCCCCAGTCTGATGACTCTCCCTTTGTCTTTTCTCAGTCTTTTCATTTTGAAGGTGGGTTCTAAATTGTTCAAGAAGCTAGCCACTCTTCTTATCTTCAGAACTCTAGGAGAATAAAAATTGCAAAAGTTAAGTGCACTTATGCTCACACTTATGCTCAGTTGATTAACATAACTCGCAATCATTAAACCAACTCCTCGTAGCAAGAACTTAAGTTTAGCATGGCTAAAGTAGGGGAAGCAAAAAATCACTTGAAATACTTATAAAGCATCATGCTTAGCATAGACGATTCCTTCAAATCAACGATTAATCAATTACAAACTATAACATATGCTTACCATATCTCTAAACAAAATAAAAAATCTTTGAAGCTCCTCATCTTTGGAGCTGTTTGGTACAACCTCTGACACTCAACCCAATTCTAACGATTATTTTAACCATCGCTTCTTGCACTTTCATAAAACGTTTGTCTGAAAAAAAAATAATGATGTTAGATTCACTAAATTTAAATATGATATACAATAGAAACATATGAAAATAAAATCACCTTTGAAATTTCTTTCACATCTCTACAAGGCGAGCAGTCCGTCGGTAACTCTTGATAGCATGCTCACAACATCATCTTGGAAAGGAATGCCTTGCATATTTTTCCACTTAGATATTCCCATATCTTGAGCGATAGGAGCAAGTGCTGGATGAGTTGCTTTTTTCTTAGCAGAGGATGCCCCTTTTTAAAATTTGTCATTTTATTTCAAACTTCTCCCATTTGTCAAAAAATTTGTCAACAACATCCCAAATCTGAAAAAAAAAAATTAGTATAAGTAATAGATATTATATGTTAGAAATATTCTACTAAATGAAAGAAAAATAGAACTCTTGAAATTACCTATCCAGTACGGAAGGCCACCTGAAAAAAATTATCATATTTTGTCAAAAAGGAAACTGGATTTTTTTCGTTGAAGGAAAGCCAATCTTCTACGCATAGAGGCACTTTAATTGAATATTTGTTTTGTCACATTCCTTGTGAAGTTTGATGAACTCTTTGTGAAAAAATTGCACTCTTTGTATGACTGTCAGTTTTAGCCTATAATCTTAATAAATATTATGATCCCAAGCAAGAAGCTTGGCCTCCTCAACAGTCAGGCCGACAAAAATTATCGCACTAACTTTTCTAAAATATTGTATGTGCGGATATTCAAGTGAAAGCTCTTTTCTAGCTTGTAAACTATGGATTTCGCCAAAAAAAAAAAATCTACAAATCTATTAATTTTATAGCAAAATCGCTATTGTGGAATAGTCAGTAGAGTGAACAAGAATAATACAAAGAATAACTATAACCTAGGTGTGATCTTTAAAATTTAATCTAGTGAGAGGTTAAATTTTACAAATTATTCCATATGGAAGGTGAGAATGGAGTCATTATTGGTACTCCAAGATCTCCTTGATATTGTCCTTAAAGAAGGGGACGAGGCTCTTGGAGAACAAGAGTTGTCAAATACAAGAAAAAGTCAAGACTAGCAATTCATTGCATCAAAATAAATGTTAGTAATGACCTCTTGAAGGAGGTAGCCTCTTGTACATCGGCCAAGGAAACTTAGGATTTTGTCAAAGCTTTATATGGATCCAAAAACACTTCAAGAGTGCTTATGCTAAGAAACCAAGTCTTGCAAAGCATGAGGAGAAGTGATGAAAGTGCACAAGATATGTGCTAAGGATCAAGTCTCTCAACAAAGAACTTGCTTCTATTGGAGACATAATGAGCTAGTACAAGTGATCCTCAATGGCTTAGGAGAGGAGTTCTCCCAATTGATTCAAATCTTTGCCATCCAGGAAGTCTTACCTTCTATTGACAAGCCACATAGTGTGCTTGTGGCCGAGGAGTCTAGGATCCTACATGTCAAGAGTAGGATGAGTTCCATATCCTTGCATGATGAAGATGAAAAATCCAACTTCTCATTCAAAGGCAAAAAGAAGACCAAATGATCCAAGAAGGATCAAGCAAAGTAGGCCAAGGAGGAGGATCAACCAACAAGCTCAAAGGCAAAGGGCAAGATAGATAAGTCCAAGCTTCAGTATTTCTTTTGTGGAAAGAAGGGGCACTTTGCATCCGAATTCTTGAAGAGGCAAAATGCACAAGAGGAGAGCAACCAAGGAAACCTTGCACATGAAGAGGATTAGGATGAATAAGAATCATCCTTGATGGCATCTACATCCTCACCAACAAGCAAGAGAAACTCAAGGAGTCATGGTGGATTGATAGTGGGGCTAGCTCACATGACATTTGAAAAGGACTATTTCTCAACTCTACTTTATTTTAATGGTGCTAAAATATCCATATTTACATCAAGTGATGAAGAATTTGGAATAGATGGTGTTGGAAACATCCCTTTGTGTCTAGGATCTTCTAGAAGAATGGATCTATGTTGTGGGTATTCCGTGTATATAAATAAAATAGCTGAAAGTAGTAGAAATAAGTTGTGAGGGCCGTGGCTTCCTATGTGAGCACTTGTAAATAATGTATTTTGAATAAACTAGACTTTGGGCCATGTAATTAAAATAATGTTAAAAGGCCAAAGTTTACGCTAACTTAAGTTTGCTAAGTTTTGTAATTAGTCAAAAGTCAAAGTGGTGGTAGGTGGGGTGTGCTTCCTTGTGCACCATAGATTAGTTTGTGTTTCTTTTGAAGGGTTAGGATTTCAATCCTACCTTCTTGCAAGTAGCCAATAGGAAGCAAGGGGCAAGGGCCACCCCAAAGATAAAAAGGCACCTCTTGTACACCATTTTACATGCTAATTGAGAGGAGGGTCACGGTTGGTGCCTTGGTATCTTCATCAAGTTCAGCATGTTGAAGAACTTCTGATGCTTGATCCTAGGAAGCGCTTTGGTGAAGATGTCTACGACCATTTTTGTTGTGGAGTAGTATTGAAGGATCACTTGCCCTGAGAAAACTTTCTCCCGAATGAGATGATACTGGATTTCTATGTGCTTGGATTTGCCATGAAATCTGGGATTCAGTGATAGTGAAATACAGCTCATGTTGTCACATGGAATGATGGTAGCATTAAACTGAGTGTGATGTAAGTCGTGAAGTAGTAACTTGATCCATATAGCTTAGTTTGAAGCTTGACATGCTGCGATGTACTATGCCTCGGTCGAAGAAAGCGCAACTGATTTTTGCTTCCTTGAGTTCCACAAAATCGGTGAGTCTATTTCCGGTAATGTGAATTCCTAGCATAGAATGAACAGCTTCTAAATTAGTCATGTCAAACTCCTTTGACAGATCACTCTTAGTAGTGTGCCTATATGCTTTGAATAAACATTATAGTCAGCTGAATTGTTTGCAAATCCCATTTGAATGAGATAAGAGTTGATTCTATCGAACCATGCCCTTGCGGCATGTTTCAGACCATAGATTGCTTTGTGTAGCTTGCACACTTTGTGCTCTTGGCGATTGACTTTGAATCCTTCTGGTTGGAAGGTGTACAGCTCCTCTTTGACATTTCTATTGAGAAATGTTGTCTTGACATCCATTTGGTGCATTTCGAGGTCTTCCGCAGTTGCTAACACAATCAGAGTTTTGATTGACTGCATTTGGATGAAAGGATTGAAAATTTCTTGATAATCCACTCCTTGGACTTGAGTGAATCATTTAGCCACCAGCCGTGCTTTCCATTTTGCAATGGAACCATCAGAGTTGATCTTCTTCTTGAAGATCCACTTGCTGTCGATAACTCTCTTGTGAGTGGGGAAGTCGACTAGTGTCCATGTCTGATTTGTCAAAAGTGAGTTTTACTTACTTTCCATAGCTTCTTGCCACTTCACAACATCCTTGGAGCTAATTGCTTCGGCTAAGCTCTCTGGTTTTTTCTGATGAAGTCCAGAATGATTGAGGTGCATACCTCTCAAATGGCTCCAGATCTGCTTGAGCTAGGTTGGTTTGCTGGTTTGGTCTGGTCTAGTCTGATGACAAGTATTCTCAGCTGCTCGGCTTCTGTAGTTGTAGCTGCAGGTTTATGCAGAAGGAACATCAACATTGGAAGAATCCATGCTACTACGTAAAATAGGTTGAAATGACATAGCATCGTTTATCAATGCTTGTTTGAAATCATAGTATGTATATTCTTGAAATATTACATCCCTAGAGACAAATACTACATTGGTGGATGGATCATAAACTTTATAAGCTTTATGTTCATCAGGATAGCCAATGAAAATACATTTATTTGTCCTATGATCCAGCTTCTTCCTATGCTGTTTAGAAATGTGAACAAGACAATACAACCCATTAGAGGAGTTCTGAATCCAAAAAAGACCCTTTGTAAAGATTCTTTTTATATTTTCTCTCAATTTTTTCTTACACATGGACCAATCAAAACACTCAAATTTGAAATCTACGTAATGTAACTTTTTGAGTCCACATTTTGATTCCACACTAAAAATAGCATAACTTTTTAGTGGTATGTCCAAATTTAGCGAAGTTTAGTGCATTGGAAAGCGCTCAACAATGGCTTTCCAATGATATGTTACATGATATACTTTTGAGCTACAATTACAAAGTTATGGTAGGTCAAAAGTATCAGTGTTATAATATTTTAATAATATAAACTACATCTTGCACGAATTCTTAAAGGGTATTTTTGGAGCTCAAAACTCCCCTGGCTTTGGTGCTGGATCTGTTCAGCACGTAACAGGTTGTGGCAGTAGCTTCTGCCCAGAATTTCGCATGTAGGTGTGCTTGATGTAGCATGGATCTGGCTGAGTTGAAAAGAGTTCGATTCTTCCTTTCTGGAATCTCGTTCTGTTGAGGTGAATAGGAAGTGGTGAACTGTCTTCTAATACCATGTTTAGCCATGTAGTCGGACATCTCGTTAGAGATGTATTCACTGCCACCATCAGTTCGGACTTTTGTAGACGTTTGTGTCTCAGCCATGGCCTTGAATCTCTTGAAGCATTCAAAGGCTTCAGATTTGTGCTTAATGAACATGATTGTAGACCTTCTAGGATAATCATTTATGAAAGTGATGAAAAAGATCGCATCTCCTAATGACGGAGTTGGCATTGGACCACAGAGATCGCTATGTACAAGATCTAATACATGCTTTGTTTTGATGGAATGTGAGTTTGGAAACTTGCTTCTAGAGTGCTTCCCATAGATGCATGATTCACAAAAAAAAGATTTCCTATCTAATGAAGAAGGGAAATTCAGTCCATCAACTAAATAATTACAACTCATATAAGAAAGTGATCTTGTATTCACATGTCCAAATCGACTATGCCACATAATAGCACTGTCGTTTACATTTTCATTAGAGATACTAGCTAATGCAACTGAATTAGAGAGTACGTAAAGATTTTTGACTCTAGTGCATGTAGTCAGAGTAGTATCTTCCTCGAGTATTGTACATTGCTCAGATGATAAAGTAACAGCGTAGCCCTCATCAGTTATCTTAGAGACTGATAACAGGTTCTTTGACAACTAAGGAATATGAAGGACGTTAGGAACACAAATGGAAAGATCATTGTTGAAGCTGATCTTCACTGCTCCTTTGCCTTCCACGCGTATGGTGCTCGAATCTCCGAGACAGATAAATTGGTCTCTGCTATAAGTTGTGTATGTTGTAAACCATTTCTTGCGAGAGGTCATGTGTTGAGTAGCGGCGCTGTCCAGGTACCAGCTATCACAGTCTTCGTTGCTGCTGTTGTAAGCCATTAACAAATGTGTATCTGACTCCTTAAATTCTGTCGTGTTGGAGGAGTCTGGCTGCTGTTTCTTTGCCTCATTGTAGATGCGAATGCGACACTCCTCGATGTCATGATTGGCTCTCTTGCAATATCTACAGAAAAGCTTCTTGCGTGATCCACCATGCTCACCTTGAGTGTGAGGCTTTTGTTGTTGCTGCTACACTTGATTCTTTCCCTTGGAATAGTCTTTCTTCTTGGTGTATAGAGCCATGGATTTGTCTTTGATAGACAGACTGCTAGTCTTTCTCCACATTTCTTCTTGAAGAAGATGACCGATCACCTTTTGAAGAGTGAGGTTGGGGTGTGTGGAGATCATCACCACAAAGTGCTCATAGGACTTTGGAAGAGAAGAAAACAAGGTCATGACGACATCATCATCTTGAATAGAACATCCTACAGCCGATAATTGATCTAACAGGGACTTGAAGTTGTTGATGTGAGAAGTGATGGCATGCTAAGAGTAAAGAACTTCCTTCTAGAATATAATCTCATGGTTACATCGTGAGTCTCATAGAGACTTGATAACAAGTCCAGTGCTTCCTTAGAGGTTTTGCACGTGGTAACGTGAGATATTTGGGAGTCGGCCAGATTGAGTGTGATACATGCTAAGTCCTTCTAATCTTTATCCTCCAGTCTTTGCTTGATCACCATCTTCTGGTTTCAGGTTTGCACCTTCTACTACGTCGCAAAGATCTCTATCTATCAACATCATTCTAAGTTTTAACTTCTAGATGTAGAAGTTAGAACCATTGAGCTTGTCAATGACTCTAGCTCTACCGAGTGATGAAGATGAAGAGCTACCAATATGAGACATCATAACAGACTACAAATAGAACAAACTTAATCTCTCGGTTTATTTGAGCTATGCTCTGATACCAATCTGATGGGGCAAGGGAGATAGGAAGAATAAGAACGGAGAAGAGAGCAGGAATATTGTGAAACAGCTCTCCCGTTCTAATCAGTTGCTAAATGCAAAAACAATCTAATAGACAGCTTATGCTAAATGTAATCACAGCTTTAAGTGTTCTAATTGCCCAACATGATCTTAACAATTAATTCATACTCTAAAATAAGAGTACAATTCACTGAAGAGATTAGAGATGGTTTGTATATGGTACTACTGAAATCAGATTCAACGTGAAGTATAGTTCTGAAATAAATGGTAGAGTAGTATGATATCACGAGCTCCTCAGGCATCGAAGAAAGCCATCGTCTGATCAGAAACTGAGGAGTCGTAGACATCCGTGTTTTGATCAAAGTGAGTAAACAAGCACGATCAAACAACAATGAAAGTGCATTCAATCACAACAAGCATTCATCTACGTTGTACATAGATAAAAACGTGTTGCTGCTATATTACACTGAAGCACAATACAAGTAGCAATTAAAACCACGACGTAATTGGGAGGCTCAAATAATGCGTCCCATGGATGGAGCAACCTGTAATCTGTGCTCAGATGATCTATTTATAGACTTCATCCGTGTATTAATTACATTGAATGCTTGTCACCTAATTAAGAGAGCCGTTGTACTTGGAAGTATATGGCTTTTGTGACAATTGTACACGGTATTTACGGTCAATAATTCAACATCGGTGATGTGAACGAGGACGTCGCTGGAACATTCCTCATCTATTTTAGACGACCTTCAGGATTTTTCTCTCTCACATTTTTTGCAAAAAGCCCAAGGTGCCCTAAAAAACGAAGATGTCTTGAAAACAGTTTAACTTATGAAAGTAGATGACCTTCGGGAATTTCTCTCTCTTCGCATTTTTCGAAAAAATGCAAAAAAGCCGAAGGTGTTGAAAATAGTTTAACTTTTGAACTATGCAAGTGTCGCATTTCAGGGAAATGCAAAAAAGGCCGAAGCTGTTGAAAACATAGTGTATTTGTACAGACTTTTGAAAAAGTAATGTGTTTCTGCAGACTTGTTCTAAATGCAAGTTTTGTGAAAACTATCTATTTCGTCCTATGCTGCATGCTGATATGAACCTACAACACTAAACTGGGCTCCAAATAGTTCGATACTCATAGCGAAACATGCGTCCGAACCAGAAAGCTAAACATAGTGCTGGGATTCTAGGTCCGTCAAGCTTGGATCGCACGAGTCCCCATTCGCAGAGCTCTGGTGCTCATAATTAGCTATAGCTAGCCAGTAAAAAATGGTCAAAACTTCAGATGAGAGGTGTCCACAGGTTCGTGGGCTCGACATGGAACCAGAAGACCATTTGCAGCTCAATTTCGATGCCATTTTTTTTTTTTCGAAAATGCCCTTTCTGTCGGGGGGAATGCTACTAAATGGACTAGTTTTCAGCATCCTCGAGAACTAGTCCAGTGTCAACGAATGGAGTCCATTTTGCAGGAAGTTTGTTCCGCTGCATGCCGAACGAACCTATAGGACTAAACCAAACTCCAAACGGTTCAATACTCACAACGAACTTGTTGGAATTGATCATTACTTGCATTCAAATTTAACAAAATATTATGTAAACGTGCATTATCTTCTTTTGTTTGTAATAATGCGGTCTCTTTTTCTCTATAGTCAGCAAGCAAACCATTTAACATACATTCTAAACTCTGTATTTTCTGAACCGAGTTTGCAACACCATAAGTCGTCGTACCCAGTAAATTGTTTTCACTGTCACACAAAAACTTTATTGATTGTGTGATGGATTGGAATTGTGGAGCTTGCATCGAGCTTGGATCCAATGGATACAAACTTCCGTGAATCCACAAATCGTAATTCTTCCTTTGGTTGATTTTGTGAGCGATCATATCAAGTGGAGAAACTATGGATTCTTTCACTACTCCTCTTTTAGCTATCGGAGCATTCTCAGCAGGGAGAACAATGTGTAGATGAAATTGAGACATCTCCGCAAACATCAGCTGACAGACTAGAAAGAAAATAGACACTATTCTTCATCCATGGCGTACCTGAGATTCTATGTTTATTCTCTCGCTAGTTAAAACGAGGGACACAATCTCATTTTCAAATTTGAAAAAGTTAGTTAATGAGTGTCATAGGTTCTTGAAGTTGTAGTTGCATGCATCATAATTGTGTATGTTAACTACACATTACTAGTAAGGTTAAGCTAAACTGGACCTGAAAGTCCGTCGGAGTTTTAAAATCTGGCGTTTTTTTTTGTCCTACGTGGAATTTCTTAGATGAACCTTTTGATGTTTGTAATTCCTCTAATGCAAGTTGGATGTGTTGCAAGAGAGCCAATACCTATTCAAGAGGTTTGGCATAAAAGGATGGGACACCTCAACTTCAAGTCATTGGAGGTAATGGCTAGAAAGAAGGTTGTGATAGGTCTTCCAAGTTCCTTAAGTGGTATCAATCATGTTTGTGAGTCTTGTGCTTTGTCTACTTCACATAGACTAACTTATACTAGATTTACAAAGCCTTTTCAACTTGTACATTCGGATATTCATGGAATTAATTTCTTGTGCAATAGGTGGCCAAGTGCTATTTTGGATGGAAGGACACCTTTTGAGATGCTATTCAAGAGGAGGCCGAGTGTCAACTTTCTAAGAACTTTTGGATGCACATGTTGTGTCAACATTACAATTGATAATAGGACCAAGGAGGATCCATCTTCAAGAAAAGGTATCTTTGGTGGATATAGTGAGGTGAGTAAAGCCTAGAAGGTTTACATTCCTTCTACTAACAAAGTGATTGTTGGTAGAGATGTTATTTTTGATGAGGGCAACATTCCAAAAGTGTTTTCAAGTACTATTGATGGTGATGTGGATGGATCTAGCATTCTTGATACTAATATATAAGATCCTACTTTATATGGTGATGATAATGGACCTTCATCAAGTCAAAAGCCAAGGAGAACATCAAGGGAAAGACAAGTATCTTCAAGGCTCACATATGATGAAAATGGTAAGCAAGTAGTTTCTGGAAATTATGTTGCTTTCCTAACCTCTTTTGATGAACCTACAAGTGTTGATGAAGCAAGGAAGGAAGAGGAGTGGATCCAAGCAATGGATCTTGAATATCAAGCTCTTATGAAGAATGGAACATGAAGATTGGTGGAGTTACCCAAGGACAAGAAAGCTATTGGATGTTTTCATGACCTTACAACAAGTAATGAATATGGAAAACAAAGTTTTTTCAATGATTTTGATGGTCAATTTGATGATCAAGAGGTTGATCTCAAAGGGCTTCAACAACATGAAAGGAGAGATGACAATTTGGAGCTAGTCAAGAGCATCAAAGGAGAGTCAATCGGCAAAGATGTTAGAAATCTATTTTTGTAGGTAATTGAAGACTCAAGTAAGGTCAAAGGAGCAGCAATGAAGTGTTGTCAAGTTTACTTTACTTTTTCTATCTCATGTTTGAGCAATTTCATGTGGATGTGTGCAAATTGTCAAGATTTGGTAAAACTAGCTACATTGGTGAGCATCATTTTGATGTTGGATTTGTATTAGCATTCTTTGCTAGTTTTGTTGATGGAAATGAAGCCATTGGAGGTTTATTATATCACTCATTCATGATCAATTCATCAAGTGATGATGACATCTTGTGGCAAGATGGAGATGGAGGCTCATTCATGGAGTGTCATGGTGGATACATGACAACAAAGGACAAAAAAGAGAGGATACAAAAAAGCAAATGGTTATCACTCACATTTGTTGTTTGTTTGCTGTATTTTTCCAAAGAGTTCAAAGTTGATAGCATGAAGGAATCATCTCATTTACATTCTATGTGATTCTTCATGTCATATTGAGGTGCAATATCATTTTGTGAGGGAGCAAGTCATTGCAAAGGAGGTGGAGCTTCAACATGTGTCCTCAAGGGAATGTGTAGCTGATATCTTCACCAAGGCGTTGGGAAAGGACTTATTCATGAAGCATAGGACTTCAATTGGAGTGTTATCAAAGTCTATGCTAAAACTAGTTGAAGAGGGAGTTTGAAAGATTCAACTAGGTTGATCATATTTGCCACATTTCTATATTTGGCAAATTGAGGCCAACTTTATATTAGAATTAGAGTTTGACTTTTCAAAGTTAATTAGTCTAAATTTCATTTCAATAAGAACTTTTCTAAAGTGTGTGGGGGGTGGAATACAAGGCCCAAGGGGCATTTCAATGGAGCCCAAAAGTATCAAGGAAAGAAGTACCTTACAGGGAAGTAGCCTATGGAAATAATGATTTTACATAATTATTGGCCCAAGCATGGCATCCTATGAGTATAAGCCTATCTTGAAGAGCCATCAGTAGACAAGTTGCATTAGGCCCCAAGTATGGCACCCTGCATGCATAAGTCCAACTTGTGGTGCCATTAGTCACTAGGGGGCAAGGAATCAATTTTTGCAAGTCTCAAGGTTTAAACTTAGACTTAAAAAAGTATGCAAAAGTCAATGTCAAGATTTTAAAAAAGAACTTGCATTCTATATTGAGACTTGAAATTCCTAGTCCTATAAGTAAGTGTGGAAAGGACACTCCAAAAGCTTCTATAAAGAGAATCCCTTTCTATGTAATTTCTATCCTTAATGTATGAGAGCTAAGTGCTGCCATTTTTGGTCCACTTGTGCTAATTTTGGTGTTTGGCTAAATTTAGTCTGACTTTGTGTAATATGCATATTTTCTTATGTTCTTGCTTTTAGCCCCATTTTAGCATAAGTGCTTTCCCTTTGAGTGTTTCTATTTTTAGTTAAGCTTGTAGAGTGTGGTTAAAGAGAGTAGATTGGATGTTAGAGTGAGAGTGGGTGGAAGAGTGTGTGTGTGAGTGTGTTGGAAGAAAATGTGGGAGAGAAGTGAGAGAGATAGAGTTAATGGTTATTTTATTTTGGTGATGTTTTTGTTGGAATGCTATTTGTTTGCAAGTAGAAGTAGATGTTAACACTCTTGGTTTTGCAAGCATCTTCATAGCTCCTAGGTTCTAGTCCGCTTGCCGTGCTACAAACGACTTAGGAGGAGAAGGTGGAAAGCCTTTTACTTCTTGACAACATTGGCGTCATTGCTGGGGAGCCAAATGCTTGCTAACTTTTGTTGTTTTCCATTTTTTTCTACCTGCTTTGTTGTAGGGACTGGTCACTAGTTTTTAGTGGTTACTTTGCAAAAACAATTTATGACTGATATGTTTGTGGTTTGTGTGTTTTGAGCATATGTATGTGAGGAACTACCATGAAACTATCATCCCCCCACAAAACAGTGCAAAAAACAGCCTTCAAACTAAGTTTTAAACCATCATGAATCTGCCTCCCCAAATCTGACTATGACAACTTGTCACAAAACTGCCAAGCAAAGTCTTGAATCCCCAACTGATGTTTGGAGGCCTAAATCTTGTGAACTTGACTCGCCCTCCTAACTATAAGATAAAACAGATCTTAAACTACCATCTATTAGAGGGGCAAGCTAGATCAGTAAGATCTGACGATTTTACTAAGAAAAAATTCCCTGGACCAATTTTGGATTCCTAGAGCTTGAAATATGCTCATCTTGGCTCACCTAGCTCAAATTAGAGATACAATTACTTGCTGAAGACTGTATCAAAAGGGTGAGCCAAGAGCTTGCACTATTCTCGAGATATCTGCCCTCAAAAATTTTGAGAAACTTGTCTCTACAGCCTCAGTAAAAACCCACCTTGGCTCGCCTCCTTCATCATTCATAGATCTCATTGAGCCCAGTACACTATCTAGAGGGCAAACCAAGATCCCAAGTACTCATCATTCTACATTGGAAAGTGTGAAAATCCTAATTTTTGCACTTTTTGGGATCTCCAATCTGATAGACTTTTTGTGAGTGTCATATCTCATTGTTCCCTCAAGGTCTTGGTTTGCCTATTTGCAGGTTGCATTCTCCCCTCAAGAAGAGCTTACCTTGAGTTAGGAGAGCCAAGACACCCACAAGATTGGCCAGAAACAGAGAGAATCTTAAATTTACTATTTTTGGCCTACAGGCTTCAGTTCTAGAGATTTTGACTTGCCTCTCTTAGATTCTAGAGATCTAATACATATCTTGATATCCCCAGAAGGGCAAGCCATACCTCCCAAAGGATACTTAGATTTGGACTTTTTTCGCTCCCAGCTTCCTACAATCCCAAAATCACCCTAGGACTCCAAAATTTGATATCTTGATTCCCCCCTTGGTTATAACCTACATCCATCCACCCTTTATCACTGGCCAAAGAGGAGATCCAAAAATCTCAACCCATATCCAACCATCACACTTTTTGTTTTCACCAAGCTACATTCCCAAAATTGCCTTCCCATTTTGGGAACCCAAATTTGCAAGACTTTTTGTGAATCCCAAATCCGGTAGACTTTTTGTGAATCTCCAAACTAGTAGACTTTTTGTGAATCCCAAACTTGCAATCCTCAATTTATCAAATTTCCATATTCACGTTCATCATCCCCGTCTTACATTCCCAGATATAAGATCCAATTCCCACATCATAATCCCCATTTTGTGAGTTCCCTAGTTGAATCCCAAATCCACGCCCCCAGATTTCATTCCCCAATCCCATCTTCCAAAGCTTACATTCCTACACTCCCAATCCCAGAGTTTGAAATCTTGGATCCCCAAACTGAAAAAAGCTTGTTACATCCCCAAACAAGATATGTCCAAGCTACGGACCTAGACAAGATCTTTTATTTGGATGCAACTAAGATCAGGTCGAAAGACTAGATCTAGGACCTCGAGAGAAGAAGAAAGTTCACTTGGAGATTAGGTACCATCAACTAGCCATCCCCAACCCCTGAATCTCCAAGAGCAGTTCGACATGGCTGCCAATAATCCAAATCTCAAGAGAATCTAGTACCACCTGAGAAAATAGGAGCCATTCCGCAAAATCGACAAGCTCCTAGACTCGATCTGCCACGATACGATGGTACTACCGACCCAGCACACTATTCTCAAATTTATGAGGAAGCATGTGAAGTCTATGGAGACACAACTCCAGAAGAAAAACTACCACTCTTTAGTATGACCCTCACTGATGCCGCTCGCGAGTGGTATTTCAACCTTGAGCATCACGAACAAAACGAGTGGAAATCACTCAATGACTCATTCGTTAAGAGATTCAAATCATGTAGATTCCTTGAAAGCCCATTTTTGTTGCTTAGTAAGATCAAAATGAGAAAGGACTGAGGGTACGTGATTACATCGAACGACTCAAATGTCTTAAGACTGAATGCCCTGCTCACTTAGCACCTGATTAGGCCGTGCTCATGTGGTTCATGCTGGCTTCCCGAAATCTATCAAACATGAACTTAGACCTCGAGAATCCTATGCTACCTTACGTGATGCTATGGATGATGCCATCCACGAAGAAGACGAAGGCTCTGATGAAGAATACAAACACCAATGTTTGCTTGCCATTGTTGCTGACCAAAGCCATAGATCCCAAGGTGAAGGATCCTCTTCTGATGTTGCCACACGATTGTTGTTACAACAACTTGAAAACATGAATAAAACCCACCAAGCACAGATGGATAAGTATCCAAATACTTTGAACATAAGTTGAAAAATACCACACCACAATGGCCTATTGTCAACCAATTTTTCAAGCATGATAATGTTTGGTGTCCCACATGCCGACAAAATCACACGGCGAACGAATGTCCACATGGGACTGGCGGTTACCATTTAGCAGCGGGGGAGTGTGGGGGCTGGAATACAAGGCCTAAGGGGCATTTCAATGGAGCCCATAGGTATCAAAGGAAAGAAGTACCTTACAAGGAAGTAGCCTATGGAAATAATGATTTTATGTAATTATTGGCCCAAGCATGGCATCCTATGAGCATAAGCCCATCTTGAAGAGTCGTCAGTAGACAAGTTGCGTTAGGCCCCAAGTATGACACCCTGCATGCATAAGTCCAACTTGTGGTGCCATTAGTCACTAGGGAACAAGGAACCAATTTTTGCAAGTCTCCAGGTTTAAACTTAGACATAAAAAAGTATGCAAAAGTCAATGTCAAGATTCTAAAAAAGAACTCTATATTGGGACTTGAAATTCCTAATCCTATAAGTAAATGTGGAAAGGACACTCCACAAGCTTCTAAAAAGAGAAGTCCTTTCTATGTAATTTCTGTCCTTAATGTATGAGAGCTAAAGTGCTGCCATTTTGGGTCCACTTGTGCTAATTTTGGTGTTTGGCTAAATTTAGTGTGACTTTGTATAGTATGCATATCTGCTTAAGTTCTTGGTGTTTTAGCCCCAATTTAGCGTAAGTGCTTTCTCTTTGAGTGTTTCTATTTTAAGTTAAGCTTGTAGAGTGTGGTTAAAGAGAGTAGATTGGATGTTAGAGTGAGAGTGGGTGGAAGAGTGTGTGTGTGAGTGTGTTGGAAGAAAATGTGGGAGAGAAGTGAGAGATATAGAGTTAATGGTTATTTTTTTTTGGTGATGTTTTTGTTGGAATGCTATTTGTTTGCAAGTAGAAGTAGATGTTAACACTCTTGGTTTTGCAAGCATCTTCACGGCTCCTAGGTTCTAGTCCGCTTCTCGTGCTACAAACGACTTAGGAGGAGAAGGTGGAAAGCCTTTTACTTCTTGACAACAAAGTGTGGGAAAGTTGGTAGTCGAGTTTGAGTAGATTCAAATTTGAATGTTGGGTACATTGAATCTAATCCCAAAACTAGTAGGGTTTACATTTTGGAGGGAAAGCCAAGTGGCCAAATAGGGTCTCTCTCTCTCTCTCTCTCTCTCTCTCTCTCTCTCTCTCTCTCTCTCTCTCTCTCTCTCTCTCTCTCTCTCTCTCTCTCTCTCTCTCTCTCTCTCTCTCTCTCTCTCTCTCTCTCTCTGTTAAGGCTAATTCCTTCTAAAGGAAGTGGCTTGGTGTCGTGTTTGTGTAAGACAATGGCGAGTTGGGTCCGATCCAACTAGGAGCCTTGGAGATGGCTTCCAACATTAAACTGGCATTCTAGAAACTCGTACAAAGCTTGCAAAAAACACCAAGAAATCTTAAACACTTTCACACATCATTACATCATTACCAAACTACTATCATGCAGACTGGAGTTGGAAGAGAAGAGGAAGAAGAGAGGAGAATGGAGAGAGAGAGGGAGTGGAGAAAGAAGAGTAGAAGGAGATGGGGAGAGAGGGGGAAGAGCCTAAAGAGGAGAATGATACAAGAAAAGGATAAAAAGGAGAGAGAGAGAGAGAGAGAGAGAGAGAGAGAGAGAGAGAGAGAGAGAGAGAGAGAGAGAGAGAGAGAGAGAGAGAGAGAGAGAGAGAGAGAGAGAGAGAGAGAGAGAGAGAGAGAGAGAGAGAGAGAGAGAGAGAACACAAATGGATAGAGTTTTATTACTAATTAGAATGATGCAAATACAAGAAAAATGCTAGGCTTTAAATAGGAGTGAGAGTGGAAGCTCCTCATCACCCATTAGCTACTAAAGTTCCATCAGGTTCACAATCTTGACCGTCCGAATCACTTTGTGTTTCTTGGGGACAAGTTGTGTTTCCTAACTTAGGAACTTGCAAAAGCTAAGTTTAAAGGGTAAAGACTGCTAAAAATACATCTGATTTTGCTCAAATAGTTGTAGAGCATCTGTCTAGACTTTACAAACTACCAAGTGACATTGTAAACGATCGTGATCCAAGGTTTACTAGTCACTTTTGGTCGGTTGTATTCACTAAACTAGAGACGAACATGAGCTTTAGTTCTTCTGACCATTCGTCAGACATAAAGAACAAATCAGGTGAGCGAGAAAATGCTTCGAGCATATTTTATGTCGGCAATCTCATTGGGAAGTGTATCTGACCTTGATTGAGTTGCCTATGCTAGGGTATCACGTTCTCTTATTGAGTGTAGGACAAGAATATAATAAGTCATGATTCTCTAATCATAGTTTAGATTCTAGTTATACTTAATTGTTTAAGAGAAGGATTACCTGTGTGATCAAAAGATCAGATGATATCTATATTTTGATTGCAATCTCCTCGGATAGGAAGTTATCCTTGATGGAGATTAAGTTATAGTAAGCATTTGGCCACCGGTTCTAGCCGTGCGTGCTTATATATAGTTTTAAGCCCATATCACTCATTTTCGTAGAGACTCATATGATCAGGTTTTAGAAGGTAGCAGATTTCCTATATGATATGCAGGAAATGCTACGGATAGCACGTGAGAATGTCTAGTATACCCAAGATAGGGACTGACAGTATGCTAATCTGAAATAATTGCCTTGAGAGTTTCAAATGGGGGTTTGGGTGTTTTGAAGAATCCCGAAGGATTCTAGTGTAATGCGTACTAGCAAGCATTACAAATTGTCTCCTAGATACAGAGGACCGTATCGGATTTGAAAAAAGATCAGATCCTTAGCTTACCAATTGGACCTCCCAGAAGGAACTCCAGTGCATCCGAGTTTTTCAAATAAGCTAAGTCATGTGAGTCTACGTGAAAAGGTGTATCTTGGTTCTGCAGACCAATTGGACCTGTTGGATAGATCATCGGGTGTGTCTCGACTTGAACCCGGAAGGATCTTGGATACAAAAACCAAACGATTGAGAAATTGTACCAAGTATCTGGTTCGATGGAAGAGTCGCACAAACAATGATAATTCCTGGTAATAGGAAGGAAGCTTAAGGAGGAGTTTCCCCAGTTTCAAGTTCTCAGGACAGAACTTGAATAAGGGGGGAAGAATGTCATGTCCGCGACTAGTTTCGGGTAGCATGTCCATGCTAGAGGTCAATAGACCAACAATCCGTAAGTTAGTTATGACTATAAGGGAATTGGGGCCCTTATGTGTATAAGGTCATAATTAATGGTTGTAGGTCTAAACTCATGATGGTGGATTTATATGGGTCTATCAGTGAGTCATTGGAAAACTAGATGACGTGGCCCAGATAGGCTGTAGAGGTGTCCAATGAGGTGTCACAATGCATTACTAGTGGTGCATGGGCCTTAGAGGGTATAAGCATTGTTAGCCGATATTTTCGCATGAAAAATCGGGCTACTTTTAGAACAATTTTCACAATTTTGGAAAAACGGCATGTAAAACCCGGATATTAATAGTAAAATCGGCACAAAGTTGCCTATAGTTAGGGGTCCCAGCCCACCCAAATGTGGCTAAAGAGAATTTTGAGGTTTTAGAATGGGCCCATAAAATATTTTACGGCCTTAGAATTGGCCCGCTTATGCGAATTGTAATAGCTGACGACGCCATGCAAATTTTCAAATGTACTGTGACTTTTTACTAATATAAAGTCGAAGTATTGTGTTTCAGGTTGTTACTCAGTAGGAAGAGGGGGTCAGTCTCCACAATTGTGGAATGGCGAGACAAAAATTCCAAAAGCAAGCAAAAAAGGTCCACAAAGTGTGACAACAAACAAGGGCCAATATCAAGAAAAGGGAAAGATGGCTTTAGACCACATGACCAAGTGGCTAAGGGCTAAGGAAAATAGCCATGAGGCATTCTAATAGCCACATGGGGAAAAAGGCCAAATCAACAATTAATGCCAAAGGGGGCCTAACTCCATAAGTTGAGCAACAATTGATGGGGCAAGGGAGATAGGAAGAACAAGAACGGAGAAGAGAGCAGGAATATTGCAAAACAGCTCTCCCATTCTAATCGGCTGCTAGGTGCAAAAATAGTCTAATAGACAGCTTATGCTAATGATAATCACAGCTTTATGCCTTCTGATTGTCCAAAAGGATCTTAAAAATTAATTCATACTCTCAAAAATGAAAGTGTAGTCCACCGAAGTGATTATAAATGGTTTGTGTGTGTGGTATTACTGAAAATCAGATTCAATGTGAAGTATGGTTCTGACACAAATGGAACAACAATATGATATTGTGAGTTTCTCAGGCGTCAAAGACAGCCATCATCTGATCAGAAACTGAGGAGTCGTAGACGTCCGTGTTCTAATCAGAGTGAGTAAACAAGCACGATCAAATAGCAATGAAAGTGCATTCAATCACAACAAGCATTCATCTACGTTGTACACAAATAAAAACGTGCTGCTGCTATATTACATTGAAGCACAATACAAATAGCAATTACAACTAAAATTGACGGCGTAATTGGGAGGCTCGAATAATACGTCTCATGGATGGAGCAACCAATACTCTGTGCTTGGATGATCTATTTATAGATTTCATCCGTGTATGAATTATAGTGAATGTTTGTCACCTAACTAGGAAAGCCATCGTACTTGGAAGTATATGGCTTTTGTTACAACTATACACATTATATATATGGTCAACAAATCAGTATCATTGACGTGGACGAGGACGTCGCAAAATCTCTCACTTCGCATTTTACGTGAAGTGGTTTTCTCTCACTTCGCAAATTACAGGAAGTGGCTAAGAACGTTCCTCGTTCATTTTAGACGACCTTTGGCATGTTTTTCCTCTCTCTCTCTCTCTCTCTCTCTCTCTCTCTCTCTCTCTCTCTCTTCGGGTTTTTGCGAAAAAGCCAAAGGTCTCCTAAATAAGTTTAAGACGCCCTTAGAAAGTTGAAGGTGCCCATAAAAAAAGTGAAGATCCTTTAACAATTCAACTCTTTCACTCTTTTCGAGAAAGCCGAAGGTGCCCTTAAAAAGTTGGCGAAGGTGTCTTTAACAGTTTAACTCTTAAAAATAGAGGACCTTCTGGAATTTTCTCTGTCTTTGCATTTTTTGGAAAAATGCGAAAAAAAAGGGGCGAAGGTGTTGAAAATAGTTTTTAGTTGAACTGTGAACAAGTTGACTTCTTAAAAAATAATGGAACGGAAGTGTTGCAGTTTTCGAGAAGTGCAAAAAATGCAAACTGCGACACTTAGTGTTTTTTTGCAGGCTGTTAAAAAATGATGTGAATCTGTAGACTTGTTCTAAATGTAAGTTTTTGTGGAAGTCCTTGAAGATGGCCAAGTCTTCAATGAATTCAAGTTATTAAACTTAACATCTGAACTTAAAATTTTGATGGGATTGGTTACCCTTTGATGGAGATCAGCCGGAAGTCCGTTGTAGATGTCCTTCAAATAAATTGGTTGTCTAAGTTATGATTCCAAGGAGGCAACTGTGGGCTTAATTTCCTATAGTCCCTCTTAAGGTCACGGTTGGTGCCTTGGTATCTTTTCCAAGTTCAGCATGTTGAAAAACGTCTGGTGCTTGATCCTGGGAAGCACTTTGGTGAAGATATCTACGGCCATTTCTATTGTGGAGCAGTATTTTGTTATACTGAGCTATTTTTGTTAAAAAAAATATATTCTTTTTGCAAAAATAACAATGTCACTCTTGAACCTTCGCCAATTTGTCTGAGATTTCCAAATTAGTTATTCATCATTTTGAGTTCAATGAAGTTTAGTTGGATTATCCAAAAAGTCTATTTTAGTCCGCGCCAAACTGCAAAAAGTTATTGTTCATTAAAAAAAAACTTCGCCAGTTTTACCCTAGCATCATCATTATCAGATATACCTATTGTCAATCAGACAAAGGTTAGTTTTTCAGATTTGTCAAAAACAACCAGATAAGTGATTTTTTTATTCCAAAGGGGCATGAGATCTTCACACTACTGCCAATTCAAGAGGGAGATCAAGAGCAAACATCAAATCAAAATGTTGAGCCCCATACCCCAGAGCAGTAGGAAGCTGAAGATCAACCCGACGAAGAAGAAACATTCGAGTAGCGACGAATCAAACCCAGAAGGTCGACAAGACAAAGAAGACCTCCAGAATGATACACTGACAACCTTCAATGGAGCGAAGAAACAGAGTTCGAATACTGAAGCTTCACTGAAGAACCATCAACATATCAAGAAGCTATCCAGAGTCCAAAAGGTGAATTGTGGAAGTAGGCAATGTCAGAGGAAATCGAATCAATGAGGCAAAACGAGGCATGGACACTAGAGCCACTCCTCGAAAGATTGATTCTCTCATGATATGTGATCTGTAGTCGCTTGCTTAGGATCCCCGACATCTCTTAAAGGATGAGGAAATTCAGGAGAAGCTTGAGGGAAGTTTCTTGAACACTTCTCGCTAGAGTTCACATTGTTTAGGGTTTAGGGTTCTTGAAGCATGAAGTACTCATCAACTCGACTAAGGGTGTAGGCACCACCCTCCCTCATCCAATGATCCATGACTTAAAATTTCATCAACCATCATGATTATGTTTGGAGGAATCGCCATTGTTAGATGAGGGCGGCCCCCTGCCTGCACCATAACTGTAGACGAGGAATACACTCATCCTATTTCTTTGAGGTGTGCCCTTCTATTTATGAAGTGCAGTCGTTTGCGGAAAAGAATCATTATGGCTTAAGGTCATAAAGATGTTGAAGGGCTCAATACAAGTGTTCATAAAGTTGAATCCTAATACATGGCATAAAAAAGAGGCATTCCTTATTCATGTGAATTCATGGATGGTCTTGAGTGTGTGTGTGTGTGTGTGTGTGTGTGTGTGTGTGTGTGAGAGAGAGAGAGAGAGAGAGAGAGAGAGAGAGAGAGAGAGAGAGAGAGAGAGAGAGAATGAATGAATGAATGGGTGGAGAGAGAGAGAGAGAGATGAGATAAAAGACACGTCATATGTGGTTCGCATTTTTTTAAAGAGAAAAGGTGGAGTGGGTGATCACCCACCGATGTCGCTTATTGGCACTTATTGGCCCGGGAGGGGGAGTAACGCCCGCTCCCGTGCCTATGCCACACGTGGATAGGGTGCCTGAGCCATCAAAATTCTCTTTGTGAGACCGCTCTCGCGGTTTGCAGTTCTGAGCACCCTGCCCTGGCGTCGGGCAGCGTTTGTGGCGCGGGGCAGGGCACAGACTGGCGCCACACGAGCAGGCAAGCAGGCGGGCGCAGGCGCAAGGTGGCGCTAGGCAGGGCCAGGTGGCGCCGGGCAGCTGGAGCACGAATTTTCCCCGAGTACCGTGCGTGACTGGCGTGCACACATGGGAGTATTGAACAATTTCTGTAATATATACAGAAGCTGCTTAGTCCATAGGAAACTTATGGGACAAAGCTGAGCTTTGCAGGAAGGTGTGCAGTTGGCTGGCTGGGGCAAATGGTGGGGGCGGGGTGAGGACACGTGGCTGTAATGCATTGGGGCGGGCGTCATCGTATCCGTCCCGATAAGAGACGAGGGATCACCCACTAGTGAGAGACATAAAGAGAAAAAGAAACAACTCATAGATGATCTCATTCTTTTAGACCTAGAAAGTGTGGAGTGGGTCATAGGTGGTGCCCACATAGACCTTTTCACTTGGTCATCTCATCTTAAAAATGGCTCATGGCAAGGTCTGAGTTTCTCATGGCAAGGTCTGAGTTTCGCCATCTTTTATGGCAAATTTCCTCCTAGTGAAAAAGTCACTAAAAAGCCATTCCCCCTTGAATTACAAAATTGTAATACAATGTAAACTGTAGGTGCATAGTGCATAGATAGAGATATCCTTTGCAAACAAAAGGACATTATTGTGCTGGGTACTTTGTGCTGGGATACAGGGATGGAGTCAGAGCGCAGCCTCATGCACGATGGATGATGAATGGAACTACCTGATTACATTCTGGAATCTGCACACACTGATATGTACTTTATAACTCCGCTGTGCGTGTTTGAGATAATGCAAGCTTTGCAAAGAAATTAGAATGTGTGAAAATGTTAAAGTCAGACTTCAGAGTTCAGACTTTAGTGGTCGTGCTGCGTGCAGCACCATCTTTGCTTGTACTGGAACTGCCTGTCCGACTTTTGACATGAAAGAAAATTTCATCATTGACACCTTTCTTGCAGCATAGATGCATGAATCCTGATGCTTTGATAGACCATCAGCCTTCAAAGTCCAGAGTCCTTAGTACTCCTTGCATGTATGGAATTTCGAGTCTCGATCCTGCGGTATTCCTAGATTGGAGGCGGGCATCAAAGTTTTACGAAGGTAGATACCAATCGTTGGCTCCATATAAATAGATTCCCACTGTAGAATAATTCTGCCTCGATTGATTGGACCTTTAAGACGGCGAGAGTCAGATATTATCTAAATCAAGCTATGCGAATCGGGATCGTTTGCACCGTCAGGACTCAGGAGTCAGAAGAGGGGCTAATTGTCCCTAACTCCTTGTATCACGCTTCAGCAGACAATACAGATGCTTTGAGATATTGATCCTCCATTATATTGTTTTGTCGCCTAAGTTTCCGATTGCAGCTTTTTCATCACGTGAATTCTAATTTCTGGATGCACCTCGCAGCTGGCTGTACAGTTGAGAGAAGACAGCCCTTTCATCTAGGACCATAAATAGATTCACTATATTTTCTTATCCTACTTCATGAAACAACCGAACCTTCCTTTGTGCTGCTGGGTTTCAAAACTCACTTCTTCGCCATTTTAAGAGACTATAGCATTCAAAATATAACAATTCAAGATTATTGCCAAGCTAAAATCTTTCAAAAACCAAATATTGTATGCAAAAAGTTAAAGGGATGAAATCAAGTTAGCTAGGCTACAAAATTTTAGTTTTTTAGCTTTGTACCCATAGAGGTAAGCTATTGTTATGATCTGCTCCTGCTCAGTGTCTTTTTTAAGGTGAGCTTGAGTATTGAAATAGTTTGCAATCTTTGTATTTTATTGATTTTTTAACAAATTTGAAAGGCATGATTATGGCTTGAAGATTTTAGTGATATATCAATCATGTTGTATAAAACAAGAATTTTGAAAACTTATAAGATCCTATATTCCCTCATACATTGACTATGCTTTATGGGCAGCTCAGTACTATGAAATAGGTTTAAGGTGGAGTTTGTGTGTTAGTATTACCATAGCCTTTAGCCAAGAGTTGCTAGGCATGTTATTATCTTAGTTATCCATTCATTATGCAAGTTTATTTGGTCTCATGTTCGAGCCTCCCCTTGAAAACCAAGAATCATTATGCAAATTTTGGAGACAACTAAACATAAATGCAATGCATATAGGATTATCAAAAAATTTGCAATACCATCAATACTTTTAAGTACCAAACTATTTGCATTTTGTGTGATGAGGTACCACAATCCAATATCAATCACAATCATCTTTCTATTTTAATTTAAATAAAATAATGATATTAATTTTTGTTACAAAAATTTACCTCATCTTTTAATCATGATTTAACCTGTAAGACTAAGTATACACACTCGATCATTGTTGGATCATTGTAGCAACATCCTAACCAAGATAATCCATCTTGTTAATTTGAACTAGTTCTTTAGGCAACTTGGTCATATATGGTCAATAGAAACCAACAAATGTAGGTGCTACAAGTTGTCTTGCAAAAGTGTCTCACTTTTTAAATATTGTGAACTATGATATAGACATTTTAGAGAGTTCCTATTGGGCCATGTAGATGGCAAAACCCAAGTACAAAAATTTAAAGTGTCTATACTTAAGAGGCCTTTTTCTTTTATTTTCAAGGGTTTCCAAATTTTCATTGTTGATCCCTTTCTTTTTTTATTATCAGGCTATAGTTTTTTGTGATCCCTACCAGATAGATCTCTCTCTCTCTCTCTCTCTCTCTCTCTCTCTCTCTCTCTCTCTCTCTCTCTCTCTCTCTCTCTCTCTCTCTCTCTCTCTCTCTCTCTCTCTCTCTCTCTCTCTCTCTCTCTCTCTCTCATGGGCTCTGTTACATACATATACTACTTCATTCGCTTCACCAGTTTGTGTGGTATGCAAGTGTCTCGTACTAACTGTGTTTCCTAAGGTGGCTAAAAAATGCCTTACTATGTTGGAAGACCCCACAAAACTGAAAAAGTTTTTTTTTTTAAAATGGTGGGAAGGTTGTGAATCCTTCGATGACCAGGATTTGTGCACATCTATTCTTCACTCTTCATGTTCTCTCTCTCTCTCTCTCTCTCTCTCTCTCTCTCTCTCTCTCTCTCTCTCTCTCTCTCTCTCTCTCTCTCTCTCTCTCTCTCTCTCTCTCTCTCTCTCTCTCCACCCCTGTTGGATTTATCTCCTCTACTCTCCTAAATCCCATTTTAATCTGCCTCCATTCATGCTGCATTTTTTACAAGGATGACTTGAAGAATGATAGCTTGCTGATAATGAAGGATGTATGTTAAGCTTTATGGTGAAGAATGAATGCTCACAATTTGTTGTGATTACCTTTGTGTAGTAGCAAGCTCTAGCTTGCAAATTGTGATTGGATACTCTTACAGTCAAGCACTGTCCAAAGGAACAAAAGTGGGCACTTTTACAGGATTTTATTAAAAAGAAGGAAATCCTTAGCATGGTTGAAAAAATTTATATGGACCTCTCAAACTATGCTGAACAAATTGCTGCTGAAGAAAAGTTCTGTAATACGCATATTCGGAAAGTATTTGTCTGCTTGGAAAAAGAAAATGGTGACTTTTCTGTTGATACCCATGTCCCTACCACTGCAACTACTTCACCTCAGCCTTTGATCTTTACCGAAGGCCTTGATGAAGAAAGTGCTTCCCAATTAGAGTCTTGATGAAGAAAGTGCTTCCCAATTAGAGTTTTTCTCACAAGAAATTTGTGAAGTGGGAAATCAATCTTTTCGTTTAGTTTTCTTTTGCGGAAGCTTTCAAGATCCTAGGCATGCCACTACAGATCACAAAACATAAAACATTCTAGCAATCAAGATGACGAAAAACAGTGATGTGAATTCACCAGGAACTGATGGTTTTTGAATTATATTGCTTGTAAGACGCATGATTAGTGAATCATTTCGGTTCATCAGTTAAAATTGTGTGCATTGGATATATAGTATTCTTGGGAAGAGTATTCCTTAGTTAAGAAAGGGACTCAACTCATTAGTTGATTGTATCCCAGAGAGCTCAATTGGATAACGAATTATAATGATCCGAGAATAATAACTGAATTGATATTCAGCAGGACTTTGGATATCTAGATTTGATTCTAGATTAGTAATCTAAAGTTTTTTGTAGTTGAAGATGATTGTCATCTTGGTATGCGATCAGTCTTTAATTACCAGTGGTTTCTAGATCTTGAATCTTGCACTTCAGTAAAGAATCATTTTTTGGAAGTATTCCTAAATCCAGTATTTTCTTAATAGAAAGATTTTGGAATGACTCTTACTTTTCCTGAGTTATGTGGACATATACTCCAGTATCCTATAAATGATTATGGTTTTCGGATTCCGAAATTTTTTTGATTGACGAATCATATGAATCTGAATATTTATGATTGACGGATCATAAATAGATACTTATTTGTTGCTAGAGGATTATAAGAAATAGTGATGATTCTTAAGTGTGATGTTTAATTCTTGATCTATTAGTATAAGTATGTATAGCTTTCAAGATGTTCATTACTAAATGGATTTGGACCTAAGCATACAAATCCAACAAGACCACAAGATTGAGTTAATTTTAGGTAGTCACCCTATCTCTAGACAACCATATTGGTTTTCTCAGATGAAGAGATAGAGATTACTAATCAAACTGAAAATTATCTTAAGATGTCACATTCAGCCTAGTAAGTCACCATGGGGTGCTCCTGTTCTTCTAAAAGAAAGGTGGAGGCTTCCGGATGTGTATTGACTCAAGGGATTGAATAGGATAACTATTAAGAATAAATATCCATTACCCTGAATGGATGATTTGGTAGATCGATTAGGTGGAGCTAAGTACTTCACAAAAATAGATCTCAAAACCGGATATTATCAGAGTAGGTTTCATCTGAATGATGTGCAAAAGACTGGTTTTCGGACGAGATTCGGTCATTGTGAATTCCTTGTGCTTTCTTTTGGGTTGATGAATGCACCTGCTACATTTCAACAGATGATAAACGATATTTTTCATCCATATCTAGGTCAGTGTGTTGTTGTATTGTTATATGATATTCTCATCTTCATTAAAACTCTTAAGGAGCATCTGAATCATCTTAAAACTATCTTGAGAATTCTCATAAGAGAGAAATTATATGCCAAGGAATCTAAATGTGAGTTCTTTAAGCATTAATAGTGTATCTCGGTCATAAGATCACCTCGGATGGGTTGAAGATAGACGAGAGCAAGGTCAAGACAGTGCTTGAGTGGCCGATACCAAAGACAATTAAAGAAGTTAAATCTTTTCTAGGTTTGTAGGGGAAAATTTTGACTAGGGATTGGTCTAGCCAAAACGCCTTAGTGAGGGAAGGACCCACATTGTCCTTACGCGAATAATCCGAGTCTCTGACCGCTTCCAATCCTGGGGGCCTCACTGATCACCCCGTACTCCTGGGTCAATGAGAGTTTTCCAAGCTCTCAGAGATATGACCAGCGGGACATTGTCTTTATCTCAGTGCTCACACAAATCCAAGGGCGGCTAGCATGTTGTTGATTCACAATGAATAGACAGCCCCTGTGCTATCCAACGATGATGTTCCCACATGTAAATAGTGGTTAGGATGAGGAATCCATGAGTGTTTATTTATCTCTACGGAAATGTCTCCAATACGAACCTCTCAAACTGTGGTGTCAAATGCTATAATATCTATGTTGACGAACCCTAAAACACATAAAACCAAACAGAATCTGCGTGGACCAAAGTGTACTCCGTTCATAACATAGTTCTTTGAGTGTTCCTATGACTGTCGAGACCTTTTGCTAACTTTAAGTGTAGAGGTTGACTCTTCTAAAGTTGGGGTTTAACCTTCTGAAGTTTGGGTAATACGTCTGAGAATAGTAGTTAAATCTTCATCAGTAGGAGTTGGCGGGGGAGGCCAACGGGGTATCACTAATTCCGTATATCGGATGGTTGTTAGGCCTACACATACCCAGTTCAGATTTTCTACTAGCTCATACATGCTTAAAGTACTTTCGTCTGTTGACTCGAAACAATCAATCACCTGGGATGAAAAAACGCTGGACATAAGAGCTATAGAAGTAGTAATAGGTTGCTCCTTGCCGCACTACCTGACAGAAGTCTCCTGGTAGGGGAAGGTCTCTTAATGCCGTACTTGTCATGGAAAGTCTATTGGGGTCAATGCTTGCTCAACTGGTTACAATTGTAAGGTCCGTGTGGTCACTAGTATCCATTGCTAGTTTATTTTGATATATAGTGTGGCCCTTATCCAAAATCCCTCGTTATCAAGTTCAAGTGCTAAGTCTCCAGTTCGAAGACCACGTACTGTAGTATCGAGCCTTATTATGGTCATGTAGAGTCCGGTGAAGCGAAGTATAGGACACGCCATGGTCAGTGCTCATTAGTCATGCCCTCACTATATGATGTTATGTAGTGGCGCTGTTCTAGTGGCAAAGACTCCCTCTCAGTTTGGGTGAGTCATTTGAGATTATCAATAACTCTAGAAGGTGTGGGTCTTGCTCTAATTCAGTCTCATATTTATCATAGATTTTATTGAACTTTTAGAACATTCCACTCTCTCCAATCCGTCCTCTCTACATTCAATAATTCCCTTGATGATTTATATAGCACCTTACCCTTTATGTTGAACACTCACATGCTTGGATATCCTTGTGGAGTAGGTATGGATCTGATTATAACTTGTCACTATTGTTCTACAAAAGATGCTTCTAGAAAATGTACATTCCTTTCATCTAGATCTTATGTATCATGACTCGGTTTTGCTGACAAGAGACAGTGCAAAGGTTGACGACCCATTCAAGGTTTTGATAAATCCTCTCCTTAAAACCACTAATGATAGCGTCTGTTGTTATGTCTTTCGCTGATGCTTATCTATAGTCATATCTCCCTCGGAATTCAACCACATCATATTATAATGGTATTTCAAATATAGTCAGCCTAAGGTGAGCTTTTAAAATATCACAGTGTAGGGCTCTTAGGATGGTATTATATGCTGACACTCTGATGGTTGTATACAAACATTCCTATGTGATTATGGCATGATTTTTCATGTGCTTGAGGAAAGTGCTTTTCTCAAAGTGTGTTCCTAACACTGTTAACCCCTTTCAAGTAAACCCAAAAAAAAGCAACCCTCCCATCTACGTTCGTTACCACAGAAATAGGCTATGATCATTCTACCGTTACATCTCTTTTCTCCCAAAGTCTTCTAATTTTAGGCGTTCAGACTAAGGAAGTCTAGTACTCTTAGTTGGAACAGTGGTGTATCTTACTTTTGAAGATTTTCATTTTTCATTTTTTGGTTTTTTTTTTTTCGTTTGTCCAAATGGCTTTATATGCACTAATGTGCTCGTGCTAATGCGTGGACCCGGGTTCCAGGCGCTCGTGAGTCATATAGTGCCCGTATATTCCGACGACAAACTATGGATCGTGTTCTAAATGAGGAATAAAGAACCAATTTAGTGCTGATTCCTAGACCAAAGAGGATATTCCGCCTCTTTGGGTCTCAATTAGTCCTCCCTCTATATTCCAAGATATCGGGACGTAATAACCATTATAAGACTTTTTTTCACACACGACACGCACATGCTATTTACCATTACTCAAAATTCACAACTTCAACAGTGAACTTTATAGACACTCTCACTCTTTTTAAGACCATGAGAAAACCGGTTACACTTACTGACAAAAAACCAAGAATATTGTGTACAACTCTTTCTTAAAAAAAAACATTATATACTACATAATGAGACCTTGAATCACTCACTTTGATAGCATCATGAAAGGACCATATTCCGTCAACTCTTTATCACACAAGAAAAGCTTTAACATTTGACACATACTATTGTGTACATAGACTATGAGAAACACAACTTCAAAGCAACTACACCACTTGCGTAAAGAGTTCGACTAAGTATTGAGATACAAACAACTATGAACCAACCATATACCACATTTAGAAGATATTATATTCATTAAATGGCACAAAAACAGTGTTGAGAAAAGTGTGTACCTCTGCTGGAAGATTGTGCTCAGTGGGGAAGGGAGGCTCAGCGAACCTTCATTCAAGCTTGTGTGCCTGCCGCTTGCTTGTCAAGTAATGGCCTAGTAACCTCTTAGCAAGAACTTTGTGGTACTTTGTCTTCAAAGACAGCCCCTTTTTTTTTTTTTTTAAACACTTGGTTAAAGATTGGCTTTCTCTCCAATCTATCATGCTGGCCCGTTGACACGGAGGAATGGACGTGTTGGAGAGAGAGCGCTTGCCTAGGCTCTTTCGGGCTCGTTAATGGTTGTTTGATCAAAGAAAGGATGAGGCCCCACCTTTAATTTTGGCCTCCCTTTTGCATTTAAGCTCCCTTTGATATTCCCCATGTGGCTATTAGGAGGCCCCATGGCTAATTTCCCTAGCCTTTGGTCCTTGGTCATGGAGTCATGTTCTCTTTCCCCATTGGCCCTTCTGTTGGTCTTAGAATTTTGTTGGCCCTTTGTGCTTTGGATGTTGTCAAATTTTTCCTTTAGCTTGAAAACACAGTAACTGAGCCCCCTTCCCACACTGAGCAACAACCTGAAAACACAGTAGTTCGATTTTTATATTAGTATTGAAAATCACAGTACATTGCAAAATTTTGGTGTAGTAGCCGAAACTATACTATAGGCCGATTTTTTAAAGGCCGTCAAAAATTTTAAAGGCCAACTCTAAGACCGTAATTTCTCTAGCCACATTACGGACGGGTTGAGACCCCTATCTATTGGTGATTTTCAGCCATTTTTACATTGAAATTTTGCGGCTTTTACAAGCCGATTTCTATACTATAGCAAAATTAAGCTCCAATATTAGCCCGATTTTTGGTGTCAGAAATGCAGCTAACAAGGTTTTACTATTTTCTTTTGTAAGTCAATTGAAGATTATGCAAAGGTAGCAATGCCTCTAAATAATCTGACTAAAGACAGAGTTCATAAGAAAAAGAAGAGAGGTCAAACTAGTCCGCCTATCGAATGGAATGAAAAACTGAATCAATATTTTGAGAAACTCAAACAAATGGTTGCTTCAGCTCCTGTTTTACATATCGTGAATTCAAATCTACCTTACATTGTATGAATTGACGCAAGTGATTCGATGATAGGAGTGGTTCTTTTGCAAAATGACAGGTCGATAGTGTTTGAAAGCAAGAGACTGACCGGACCTCAATTGCGTTATACAACTCAAGATGAGGGGTCGTAAAGCTCATTGGGTTGAGCTTATGTAGCAATTTGATCATGAGATCCGATATGTCAAAGGCAACTCTAACCAAGTTGCGGACGCTCTTAGGGGGATTGGTGAATTAAACGAACTTTCATTCACCCAGATTTCCACTGATCTATATCTTTCATTGAGAGGAAAGTGTGCATCAGATTCTCATTTTGGTTGCATTTGAGGAATACTCACAGGGATCTCAGGTTTCTAAGAAAGATAAGAAGATAATGGAATAGTTCTCTATCCGAGGTGAGTTGCTATTTCGGAATGGGAAAGTTTGTGTACCAGTGGATGATGAGATAAAGGAGAAAATTCTTTATAAATGTCATGATGTACCCTGTGTAGGTCATCCAGGTATACACGAGACTTTGGACTTGGTCAAAAGAGAGTTTTATTGGCCAAAACTCAAGCCATTTGTCGAGTCTTACGTGGTTAAATGTAAACTTTGTCAGTTAGCCAAAGCGGAACACTCAAAGACTGGAGGGTTCTTACATCCCTTCGATATCCCTCAGAATCGACGGGAAAGCTTATCTATGGATTTTGTAGTTGGACTTCCAAAGACCCAACGTCAGAACGATTCTATTTGGGCTGTAGTGGACAAATTAACTAAGTTAGCTGCCTTGGCCGGTACTATAATTAATAATCTTATCAGGGCCCATGTACTCCAATTGGACCTATGGAGCTTGTGCATGGTGTTTGACGGCTTTTGTGCAAGAATAGGAGGTTAATTGCTTTTGATACGAATGGAGGCATCCTAGAGAAAACATTCTATAGTTCTTGGAGAGTACATAACGGAACTCACTCATCTCCTCATTGTCTTTTCTGATTTCAGGAGCCAAGATCTCCTCCTCTCTTGTATTCATTCACCTTGGCTTGGGGGTAAAGTGGTTAAGGTATTGACTAGCCGTTTCCTGTTGGTTGGACAGTTTTGCTCCACAAGTGTCCTTTTGGTTGCATGTAACAAGATTTGAGAAGATCTTCACTTGGCAATCGTTATACATAGGTCATTCCCAATCTACCAATGGAACTCCCTATCATATGATTGCTTGTATCATGAGGTGTGGTTGTAGCTATGGATTGAAGACAACTAAGCTTGAGAAAGGTGATTCTCAATTATAGCTCAAAACCATACTGACATTGCCTTCCTCACCCCCAAATGCCTTTCTCACTCCCAAAAAGAAAAAAAAATTGTGGGTCAATGTTCCTCCATTCCCTTTTCATGAAAACTATGATTCAAAGAGATTTCATCTTCAATGGCACTGTGACAAATATTATGTTTCTAGCACATTTGGCTTATTGCTATATCTAAGATATATCAGCCAATATTGCCATGATGTGCTAGAAAACTTAGTTTTTTGCCTTTGTGAGAAGCATTGGGATCCCACCCAAGCCTCCTAGACACTTGCCAAATGAGCAAGGACTCTCTGAAAAGATTGAGACTAAAACATTCTTAAACATCTCTGTGTGTGGCTCATTTTGAACATGGGATTGCCATAGACCTTAACATTACTTCTCACAAATTTCTTAGCTTCCAAAAGTGTTGGTATAAAACGCTATGTTTTTAAACCTCTACAAACAAGTTTTAAATTTTGGCTTGAGAAAAATGAAAACTTGAACCTTGCCTTTAATTTAAAAAAATTGAAAAGCTAGATCGAGATTTCTTCCAAGTTAGCAGAGGATGCTATTGTCTACATTCTAGAAAGCTCTAATCTACAAGAGATGGATGGTGAACTCTTGGCAGCATCTGATTACTTAGCATAAACTTCAGCTAAACTAGATAATGACATGGAATGTGAATCACTTTGAATCGACTTTCTGCAACTAAAAGAATGACAGTATTTTGACAGTAGGACATGTGAGGATAAATTTTTTGTTCCAGATAAGTTTTTTTGTGGAACCTTTGAGAAAACTCATGCATGAACTTGACCTCATACATCTAGTCAATCACCTTGTTACAATGCTCAACAAGCAGATTCACTGCAAATTCAATATGCTAACAAGATGTGACAGGAGAAGGAATATTCAGATGAAGAGAAGTTCTGCAAGTAGATATAATGAATATCCTGTGCTTCATAAGGTCTCACGAAAGTTGTCTTGCTAATGAAGAATCTATATGAATTTGTTTATGTCCTTGCTTGCTGTAAAAATCTGATCATTTTGCATAAAGTGCTTTGTGATTGCATGCTGCCAAGTCAATGGAAGTGCAAACAGCATTTAGAAAACAAATTTTTCCTGAAGTGTTACATGCGCTAATGGGTTATTTCTTCAAACCCATAAAATCAAGCAATATTTCCTCAATTACATCTCTGAAAACCATGCATTCAGTAATTATAGCTACGTCTGCAAGCTCCTGCCTGAAATTTCTCCAATCTTTGTCAGTGCCACTCATCTCTATGTCTACAACCCTATCTACTGCCTCTAATCTTAGGTTTTGCCATTCCGACATATGCTTGCATATCTGATCAAGAATGTGCTCTCCCCGTAACTTGGCATCCAGATGTGATCGATGTCCTTGTCCATGACTGAACACTTCATCAGACAAGCTCAAGTCCAAAGCCTCATTGACACAATCAAATAGCAGTCGGTAATGTGTCCTGACGTTTCTACATCTCTGGTATAGTCTCAGTGCATATGCTGCATCTTTAGGAGGATTGCAATCCGATGTCTTGATTGCTCCATGGATATGTTGTTGGTTCTCTAATCTTTGAAACAACTCTGGATTGTTCATCAGACCGCGTGAGGAACATTGCAAAGGCCATTTCTTATTCTCCAGTTGGAAGCCTAAAGCAATCAATACTCTTTTCACATAATGCTTCATATCATAATGTCCAACCATCTTCTCTGCATTCTCAGTATGCTGAACAAGGCAAATAGAACAGCAATCGGACTCAGAAGTAGCTAAATCAGCTTCCATGATCTGCTCGTAATGTATTGCATCTGTTTTACGAATGTCATCACATTTATCCTCTTTAGGGAACTCTGAGGTTGAAAGAGCAGATGAAGCTTCTATGAGTTCTATCCTCTTCATGTGACTCTCATGGAGCTGTTGTTGGGAATCTGAGTACAGAACCGAAGAAAACAGACAAGTATTTAGTAAGTCATTCTAGTTACACACACTGGCACATACAATGCTCAAAACACAGTACTCTAACTTGAGCTAGACTCATAGTTGCAGAAGAACAATATCTGCGACAACAGCGTTTCAGACATTGGAATACAGTCAGAAAGGTTTTTATTTCTTGTTTTATAGTATGTGTGTGTGTGTGTGTGTGTACTATAACATCTATAATTATGTATGTTATTAATATTCATAATTCTATGTTATCTATAATATAGCTATCTATGGTTTCTTTGGATCAGGGTTCCCCGGATCAGGTTTTTCTGTTGAACCTTCCAAATAGTGAATTCCGGTTGGCAACTTTGCAAGCTGTCATGTACTCCAGTTTCTAGAGAGACAAAAACATAAGAAATAGTAGTAGCCAGTTCTGAAAAGTAATGGCAATCCCCAAGAAAAGTTAAATGGAAGCCTTTTCCAAACTGTATAGTAAAGGACAACCAATGCTAAGCATTGCAGATTGGAATGCCCCTTTCAGACGGATATGGTTCACTTAAGTGCTTTGACACATGATTTGTACAATTTCCTGGCCAAAATATGACCGAACATGATCCTAACAACGCATAGTATTTGGCAAAACAACGGCCTGTATAATGCATAGTATTTGACAAAAATAGGGTCCTACAGTGCACAAAAAATCTGGAAAAATCGCCACTAAATTCCCGATGTCAAAACCTCTAATTTGAGACTAGCTCTTCAACGTAAATTTGGACTAGCTCACCGCCCAAGCCACAAACGGCATAAGGATCTCATCAATTTGATTTTATGGCCAAAGCTAGATGAATCCAACCAGAAAGGGCATATGAAACAGTCTAATGTGCTAATAGATCTCTGGATAAGCTTTCAAGATCATCAACTCTCACCAATTTAAAATCAGTAGATTGAACACAAGAACAGTCTACTGTATCATTGATCATTTGTTTTCTGATTCCCCATAGTGAGTCCCTAATATCATACTCAAGTGTAGCTTATAGAAAACAGCTGCTTCCTAGCTTTATTTCCTATAGATAGTTTTCCCTGCCATCTTTCTAACTTTTAAGAGCTACTGTATCCTCAAGACTGACTAAGGTTCACTCATCCAATGTAGAGATTCAAGACTTACAAAAAAAGGGTATAACACGAATAGACAAAATCAAAATTCTGTAAGGAGGTTCATAAGACTTTGAATGAAAGTCCCATTGAGAATGGTTTTGTAAGAAGTGTGGCCTCTTTGATCCCTGTGATAGCAAAATTTCGACATCAAGAACAGAGATAAGTGATTGAGAACTGGTAGGTGCAAGGAAAGAGTGCATAGATGCAAAGAATAAGTTCTGCTCTGCAAGATAAATACATATATTTGACTTGGTATAAATGCAAAAGTGTTCTTTTTATACTAAGACCCATAGGTGTAGCCACACACATGATAAAAAGCCCATACATCAGAGCCTTACATGAAGAATGATATAACTTCAAGAGCATTTCTCAAACAACCAGTAAAACTCCATCAAGAAACATAATGTAATTGGTACCTAGTAAAATGGCAATTGCTTTTCTTGTCAAGGGTAGAGAATAGAGTTGCTCTAACTGAAATACGGACCGTAATATAGAAAATTCTGTGATTTTTGATCTGCAACTCTCCGATCAGTTCGTGACAAGTAGCACATTTTCAAAGCAGTGGATTGTGACTTACCCAAGACACAAGGCGATAGCTGGTTACAGCCAAGTTATCTTGTTCCAACTTTATTAGCTTAAACATGGTCTATTACAGCATATAGTATGCAAACTTCCAATCCCTTAACTGTGCTTTAATTGCTTCTACCAGTAATATGAGTAACATGCTACAAAGTTGTCATGGACTTCGTATACCAACAATTGTACTGGAGCTTTTTAACACCTGAAGGTCCAATCAGTATGGATGAATAGTGTATAACTATCTCAATATGCACCTTTATATACATGCGTGGCAACAAAGATACCTGGAGTATGAACTTTGTTCAGTTCACTCACCAAGCATGACCAACTCCAAAAATCAAGCAGAAAACTCTGATGTTCCTTGATTTCATTCGTAAATTTGAAGTATATGAACCTACACTACAGAGAAAATCTGCGCCAATGACTATGAACACATAATATTGGACTTTTCAAGATATATAAGCAGAATCAGTCGGGGGTAAGGAACATAATAAATTCAAGTGGTCAAGACACTGGCAGAAGTAATTACATTCAAGCAGTTGGGTATTTTGTTGGACAACAACCATTACAGGTCCTCTTATTAATCGAGAGATTGAAATTTCATTAAATAAAAGTCTACTCTACTATGTTGTAAATATGGAATCAGTTGCATTTCAAAAGGTCTAAGAATCAACTAACCTTTTTGAAGCCTCAATAGCAGCTTCTTTTGGAAATATGAATCTATTACTGAAACAGGACTAGGCTGTTCACTGTCCTCCGTGCAAGTCGAATCTGACAGAGTTTCACATATATCTGCTGGGTCTACTGACGTTCTTTGCTGTTGAGCTTTACCTGATGGAGGGCTTGAAAAGTCTTCATGTAATGTAAACTGTACTGTGCAACAATTTATTAGCCAAACGTTAAAGCCAAGCAGAACGATTCAGAAGGGTAAAAACGGGTTCCAGATTTCACCATCACTCTAGCATACAGACTCTGCAGGAATGGCTACGTTTAAATTAATCCAAAAGCATCTTGACCTATAGAGGTGAATATCTTTATCTACTACACCAAGGGGTGAAGGTAGCCAGAGAAACAGTATATCAAATCCCTCAAGAAAATAATAGTCATGCAATTGACACTAGTCAAGGCAACACTATGTAGTTTGCTTTAAGATTCTGCAAAAGTTGGTGATTGCACAAGACATGAAATGTGCCACTTTCTATGCAGATTTACATATCTAAAAAAAACTATGCATAAAATCAAAACCCAAACTTACTCTCAAGTTATTGCATGGTAAACTGCTACTATAATCACCCTCCCACCAACAGCCATCTTGCTTTTCTGAAAAATTCAGTGCTTTTGAGGAGAATCCATTAATGCCCTCATTCTGAGGACCACCATCAATCATGCATCTGAAGGGTCCTGCTCTCTTAGCTACATCTGTGATTGGATTGCTGACAAATAAGGCTGGATCTCTGTTTTCCATTGCTGTAGAAAAACCCAGCGCTCCTTGATTTTCAACCTGAACATCCGGAATATGATGCAGCACTGTCTTCAGTTGCAAATCATTCACAGCACTTTCAGTGTACTTGTCTGGTAGTTTTTCAATCTCTTTAAATTCCGTGGACAACCTTCGCGAATTAGCTTTTAGCACATCTTTCAGAAGAGGGGTGGGGCACCTGTGTGCCTCTCTAACAACTTTGATCTTGTACTCCTGCAGTACAAGCCCCAATGTAGAATTCTCTACCATGTACTTATGATGGATGCAGTCACATCTTTCTGTACTTACTCCACTTAAACATGGACACTCATGAGAAACTGACTCAGGTTCTTTCACCTCAGAATCAAATTGACCCATGGTTTTCACTCTAGCTGCAGTAATGTAACTATCCCTTCCACAAGCCTTGACTTCAAGTGTACCAGAAGAGTTGTCTGCTCTGAGGTTGCAGGCCACATTCTCTGTAGTTGATTGATGTGTCTTTCTGGACAGCTTTTGGGATTGAGAATTTGAAGTGTCATTCAACTTTGACTGCTTGTCTGTGTGTGCTAACCCATTGTTAGAACGAGATTCAAAAATATTTGAAAGAGTTTGCAACTTCTTTCCTCTATTACCAATCTGAGGAGCTCTATGGAAAGTTCTGTTTGGGATTGCATCATGATTAAGTTTTGGTTGCTTCAAAAACTTATTCTGCTCTTGTTTCAACCTGTTGTGTACCTCCTCATGAAACTCGAACACTATGTTTTCACCCCAAGACCCAGCAGGTATCGGTGTAATTGAGCAAGATTGAGTTGAGTCCTCTAAAATTGTTGAAGGATCTACAGATTTTTTAGAAGTCACATCTGCACTCTTAAAGGGTCTACTCTTCTTATGGATAATTGCTTTTTTTTGCTTCAACCTCACACCCTGTGCATGATTAGTTCCCATTGCATGGGGTCCTTCCTGCATTGAATCTTTCTTTTCAAGATCTAAAAGCTGTAAAGGTCTACTGGATCTACATGGCTGCTGCTCAGATTTGAGGGCAGGATCCTTCATGCTCCAGATGGATTTGGCTGGCTCTGAAGAAATCAATTTTGGTTTCTTCAAGGTACCTTTAGTAGCCATTTTCAGGTAAACACAGGAATTTTTTGAAAGTTGGGATAGCATAACATCCTTTTGCAAGATCTCAGCTGAGCGTGATTCCTTCTGGTGCAAAATTGCCCATGGTGCAGGCAACTGTGCACTACTCTTGACAGTTGAATCGGCATTCCTGCTGTCAAACTGTAAAGGTAAAGGTACTGCAGCCGGCACTTCCATATCTACACTGTCTACATCATCATTGCTGGAAACACCACTGAGCAGTTGGGCCTCAAATCCTTGCCTGCTCCATTCACGTGCATTTCTACCCTTCAAGAGATTGTCTGATTCATGTTCCACTTTTGCATCCAGCTTCAGCTTCTTCTTGTAACATGTTGTGTTTGTAGTCTTATTGCTGTCTACTATACATTTAGGTGACCCTATAACAGTAGGCAAGGAAGCAGCTGATTCACAGTTGCCACACCAAGGTTCTTTATTGAAAAGAGTACCTTGGCTCTCTTCAAATCGCTTTTCATCTGCACCAATATCTTCTACTTGATTCCCTGGTTCTTTAGAAAAACTCGGTTCCAAAATAGAGAGATCATAATCAGCTATTTCCAGTTGAATTTCAAGGTTATCACTGCCCTTAACCCCTTTTTTTCCTACATTGTAGCTCTTACTTTCCAGACTAGGGCTCCAATCTTCTTTTGTTAATATGAGCGATGTAGAAGCTAATCTGTCGCCATAGAATCTCCCATCTGGACCTTTAACTGTACCTTCAGAATTTGGATTGCCATTTTGATTTGGCTTCTTCAAATGAGATATCAATGGCCATTGATGGCCTGACTGTGGTAAAACGCATGGGAAAGACAAAATTTTACCCCAAGGAGACAACAGCTCTGAACACATCAAAAGTTTTGAGTTATCTCCTAGTTCTAGGTAATTCTTGTATGTCTGTGCATCAGTGTTCCTATTCAAATCTCCCTGGATAAACTGCTTCTCACCCAGTCTTTTCATAGTTGCTACTTGGAGAGCAGATTCACAAACTTCCTCGGGAGTTTCACCATTGCATGATTCTACTGTGCTATGACAATCTTCCATAAGCTCTTCAGAGGAAGTTGAATCTTGCATTGCATCTATAGGTGCTTGTTCCTGTGCATCAGTACTGTTGTGTGACTGGAACCGGACATAGCCATCTCCCAAGGTCTCTGTGGCCGGTAGAGACTCAAGGCCCATGAGACGAGCAATTACTCCTGGAGTTCGCTTACCACCAGCACCCTCCGGTAATTGATATACCTTGGAGACAGTGGAGTCAAAGTTTTCAGAAACTTCCTCTGGGTTAGAAACCCCCCCACAGTTTTCTTCTGTGATCTGCAAGCATGCATCATATCAAACATCACTGTGCCAATTCATGTAAGATATCAGAAAACCTTAGAAAGGCTGATGCTAGGAGATTAGGATATGCGGACCTCAACTAACAGTTGGCCACTATAATAAGAAAGTTAGGGCTAAGCTTACTCCGAGAGTAATGGCAACTCGAGAACAATCAAGGTTAAAAACTTTCAGATTTACAATCTACAAGCATGATAAGCGTTTGTCAATCAACAATAAGTATGGCTGACTTAAATTTATCAGTCATTGCAAACCCTCATTAGGCAGAAAGCTTTCACAAGGAGTATGGCTGACTTAAATTTATCAATCATTACAAAACCTCATCAAGCAGAAAACTTTAGACACAAAGATGTGGGATGAAGTGCACTACTTCTAGGTAGGATGCAGACCTAACAGCTTAGACATGATTTGTGCTGAATAGCATAGCCTGAAAGGGAACTGTGCACATCTACCATCAGGATGCTTGACTAATCCTAAATTGCCCAACATAACTCACATGATCGAAGTATTAGAAGTACTAAAACCAAATCACCACCCATGTGTAGTACCCAAATAATTAACACCTCTGGTCCTACAGAATACTGAAAGAAGCAGAAATCATTCAAATGCGAAGGACAAAGCTAAAAGGCACGAGTGGGAGGAGCTTCTTCTTCTAGACTTATCCTATTTTGGATTTAGATGCTCTAAACATTATGTGAAAAGAAAGGGAATGCGAACGAGGAACAGGAACAGGAACAGGAATGGGAACACCACATTATGATAGTGACATGAAATGAAAAGGTTTGCATGCAATTAAGAACTTAAAATCTAGAGAAATTTGCATTTTAAGATTGCACATTACATAAACAAAATAGAGTTTCAATACTGTATTCATGCAAGGGCACTGCTATATGAACAAAATATATGTGAATTGCCTCTAGATTTTTGTCTTTCTTATTTTTCTGCTTTTCAAGAAACTGTGACCAGAAAACGCATTTCAAGCTTTGAGAACGCGTTCCTTGGTCACATTCCGTACATCTTCCCTACCGGGACAAGTACTAAAATGCATAGCATGTCCAAATCCTCATGCTCTTGCACCCTGGTCACCATGTTATGAAAGTAAAGCCATATTTAAGGATTCTTAATGAGCACTCAATCTAAGTCATGCTATACTGCATGCACCAGTGCAAACATTGGTAGACAATCAAGGGCAGGCATGCACCAAAAAAGTGCAAGTATCTGGTTCTATTTCTTGCAAGTTGCGTTGAGTTTGATTAAGGCATTCATGATGGTCGCAAAACGATATGTCGGATAAGTTGATGACTATGGGTTTCGAGCCAGTTCTAGGTAGAGAATAAAGCATACTGAATCTCAAGAGCGGGAAAAGCATTTATTACAACAAGAGACACTCACGAAGCAATCTGTCAGTTCGGGAACTTTATGAAGCATAAAACAACATTCAGTACGCTACAAACCAGTAAGAGTTTCGCCATGGGAAATTTTCCACTGTCGTGCGTTCTCTTCTTTGAAAATTGTAGGCGTCCTGCTCGTCAACATAAATAAAACTGCATCAGAGAAAGATATTGCCATAATCCATTAAAGTGTTTCTGAAAATGTGGGTATCCGCTCAATGTCATGAACTAGGTACGTACATTAAGGCCAAGGAAGCAAAGAACTACATGTACCATTCAAGTTTAGTGAATGACATTAATTCAGATGCTTTTGTGTACACTTGCTAAAAAAGAGTGCAGTGAAAAATTGAGTGCATGCAATTATACTATTGACTATTGAAATGTCAATTTGTAGCCCAGGCTCGCTGGAGCGTTATGCTGATGGGTATAGGAAAGATGAAGCTCAACTCAATCGAGGGTTATTTTTCATTTTAAAAATTCCGACTGGAATGAAGTTGGATAGAATGCCAAAACATGCAACCTGTCCTCGCATCAGTTAGAAATGAAATGAAAAGTTTGCTATAGACTATTGACGAGACCAGCTCATGAAAGATTTGTTCCAGGGGCAAAGTTCAGCATGCTGCTGTACTGGTGAGTGAAGTTAGAAGATCAAGAGAGCTATGGCTACAACTGATCCTTGGAGGACTGCCTCAAAAGTATAACTGGCAAATTTACAAATTTTCACGATGTACCAAACTGTGCATTGAGATCTTAGAACCGACTTTTAGTTCTGAGAGTTGATTATTACCTCAGTATGTGCAAAAGTCGGGATATGCAGATGCTGTTTGAAACTAAGGACGATAGCAAGATCCTCAACTACAAAACAGGCATACGTCAGGGAATGCTTGTGCTCAGCCTAGTTTCACTCCATCCTTTTGAGAGCAAAGCTATAGCAATAACAGATAATCTCATGTGAATCATGGCAACACTCCCGCAATGGTTAGGTTGCTCTCAACCATCGCCAATTTCCTTCATCATGTGGGCGGCGAAGAGACCTAGAAGACTGTATGCTACTGAGGCGTGGTTCAAACGAACCTAGCTAAGTGAATGTAAGTCTACGAGAGAGAAATCATACACACATCTACAAAACCTCTATTCCAGGGCTCTATTGATGACACACCTGGAAATAGTTGCCTTGGTGAGAAGAATTTCCTTCCAGGGAGCCTCGAATTCCAGTCGAATAGATGCATAAGTACGCCAACGCAGCCAACCACCTCAGAGGGAAGCTGGTCATCACCACCTGACAAGCTGGAAATCAATCTTCCAGGGGAGTCTGCCATTTCACGGAAAAACAAGCAAGAGCCACAAGAAATCAATCTTCCACCTGAGAGGGAAGCTGGTCATCACCACCTGACAAGCTGGAAATCAATCTTCCAGGGGAGTCTGCCATTTCACGGAAAAACAAGCAAGAGCCACAAGAAACAGTACGATCACATGCTGTTTTCTCCTATGTGCAGGATATTGATGGCGTTTTGTTTGAGAAATTTCAGAGTGAGCCCATGAGGAGGAAATTCAACAATGTGATGGTAGCCACCTGTTTCTGCTCGAGGATATTGGATCTGGTTAAAAAAGCCTCCTGTAAAGCAAATACTCAACGTATCTACTGATCAAATTCGCAGATCCATCGGAAAGGAGCAATTCACTGGACTAAAGAAGATGGGAAAGTCAATCCACGTCTGGGGGACAGAGGTGGAGAATGGTGGCAGAGTACCCAGAGGAAAAGGAGAAGATAATGGCATGGAAATTGGATGAAGGCATTTCGCTGACGATTCTCTCACACAATAAATTTAGCTCTAGAAAGTAGAATTTAGCCTCCGCAAAACAAAACAGTTCGAGAGAGGTGCCATATATTTTTTTCGCCCAGAAATGACGAAGTAGGATCGTGAGGTACGATATGAGATGAGTACTAGGTAGGGAGCCCACAAAAATCTAAGGCTTAAGAGACGAGACAAGTACGTTCCTCTTCCGCCTACCTGACATCAGAGAAGACAAATCCAGAGGCTTAAAAGACACAGCTTTGATTTTATGTGAAAGGGTCAGGGTTGATCAAAAGGCCGAATCACAAACAAATAGAAGCCAGCCGCGACGGGCAGGTAGAGAGATAGTGCTCAAGCTATGCGCTAGAATGTGCTTGTTGGCGCCACTGGGCACCATATCTGGTAGCTGCCTGGGTCCCACCCACAAGTAACTACAAAGAGGGTGGACTCCGGAGTCTGGAGTCTGGATTGCTATATATTGGCAAGAAATATCGATAGATGGTCTGAAATGGGTTCTGGGTTGCATGCATGTTGCACATTAGAAGCTCTTAGAACTGTTCTGAAATTGGGTAGAGAATACAGGGGTTTCCACCGTATCCACAAGCTCATGAGTCACGATCGACTTTCTCCCCTCCAAAAGCCATCACGGGATTCAGGCAATGGACAGCAAAAAGAGCACGCCTGCAAACTGAACTGTTAGCTTCCAATCCGATCAAGCTCTGGACAAATTTAATTGAATCTTGTGGTAGACGGCTGTAGGTAGCAAATTGCAATGGCAGCGTGCTTCACTTCATCGATGTCATCATACATAGTCAATGAAATGCAGCAGGTACGCAAGATAGAATAAGTTGAAAGCTGTAGCCTGTGGTGCTGAATCGAGAAGTCAATGGAGAAGTAAGATCAGAGTCGAACGTTCTGTGTGTGCAGATAGACGGGGCTAAGATGAATGACCAGAGCCTGTCAGTAGATTGCTTGGTTCAATGCTCCAGGAGTCCAGCCTCTACAGATCAAGTCTCGCATGAAGAATGAAGATTCTGTTTCTGTATTCAGGGACAGAGAGGCCCCGTATAGATGTGAGAGGTTCGCCTTTGGAGTCTGCACCTGCAGTCTGCGTGTGCAATGCAACGCGCATGCTCCCTCAAAACTCAAGGCTTATCAACCCAATTACTACCATCCACGTACAAGTGCCCAAAATGGGATGCTGGCCCCATTACTACTTTACCACCACCTTCTACTTCTTGAGTAAGAGGCACTCTATGCATGTGAATGAATGGATAGTTAGATGTGCTAGACCATAGGTAAGAGGCACTCTACACACTCACTAGAGACAAGCACAATCAATTTCAAAGATGTTTGCAATGATGTTATTAAAGTTAAAACTTCATATTGCACTAAGATTTCCTGCCCACGTTTTCATTGGCATAGCTTTGTGCTTGGTAAGTTGCCCAACTTTTATGAGCTTAATGCCTGCCTTGCAACACAGGTTATTGTATGTAAGGGGGACGGATCATTGGCTGCATACGATTATGCTTCCATAATCCATTGGTTATCTTCCCACTTGCTAATAACAAACCTAGCTGAAAAGAAGAATCTAGTTGGGTCTTTTTGACATTTTCCTAAGTCATGAAGATCAAGGGGGCCAATCGACAACATGCAAAATTTGGAAGTCTTTGAGTTCGAGAGTAGTGGTGGTAAATGCCTTGCCATCCTTGAGAATATGGAGATGATCTTGATTGACCGAAATCTATGGGGAGTGGTGGGATGGGTCATTTCTTAAACCACAAGATCCTTGATCGTATTACCAAGTGAAAGCTCAAGGATGGTAAGGAATTTCCCACCACTTTTAGTGTTGCAAACTTGGCCCACTAGCCATGCGCATGCATGCGGGTCACGCGTCGACATCTCACCCCCAATCGCCTAGCCACCCGCTTATATGTCTGACCCCAAAAGGACTGGTACCAGGGGACAAGAGATAGTGTGAAACCACTGCTTATATGGAGAGGAACCCAAGGACCCTTACTGCTTATGGGATAATGATGCAAAATGAACATGCGCTCAAGCACCTTCAGGCAGGCAGGCGCACAAGCCTCCTGTGTGTGAAAGTTGTGGCTCGACAAACTATTCTACCAACATTTAGAACAACACCAAAACAAATGTTAGATCAACGCTTCAATGAAATTTCTAAAATGGCATGTTCCATCCCATCTCATTTTGAGTGAAAAAGCTTTTGGTAAAATTTGATTCTTAAAAAACATCGATATTTTAGGCCATTTGTTGATTTGTTTTACAATATAGCAGAGGAGAGACATGTCATTAGAAAGAGAAAGATCGTAATATTGTCTTTCTCCTGAGAAAGAAAGAAAATCAACAAATATTATAGAAAGTGACACACTAGGGTCTCTCTTTCCAACTATTTGTCCCCCTTTTTTCTAAGAACAAAACTACATAATTTTAGTTTTCTATCAACTTCACACCGATAAACCAAATAAAAGTCTTCATTGTTGCTACTTTGAATACCACTAAACTAAAGTCATACGCATCTATTTTAGAATGATAGTATATATGACACTATAAGAATTTAGAATGAGGTTTCTTTGTATCAAATCAACATATTGTGAAACTTAAGTACTTTCTTGTGAAGATTTCTTTAATTCCTCTACATAAATGCTCTTCAATGTGCTCTCCAAAATTGCTCTACCATCTTCCTTGGCCTTCCACTTTATGTCGAAACCTTGTTTGAGGTTTTTAATTTTCTTTGGCCTTTCTTGCAAACATACTTCATTAGGTTTCGTTGGTTTCCATCTTATCAATAAATTCGGATGTTCTCAAACACTTTCAATTTTTTGAAGAGCCCTAATTGCAAGAACAATTGCTTCATAATTTCTTGCATTACCTCTTAGTAGCACTATTGTAGTGACTTAGGCAAGAGGTATCAAATAACTAGTTTGATATTTCATTTTTCATTAAATATATTAGATTAATTAACTTTGACCTTTGGCAATCACATTACATGTTTCATCCTTTTGTACACTGATTGGTTTTCCCATGCTTTTTTTATGGAAGTAGGGTCTCCTTTTTCTAAAAACCCAACCCTAGAGTAGGAGGTACTAATGTTGCAAACAAGCTCTTAAGTTCTGCAAATGACTTATCTTGCTTCGTTTGCATGCTGTTCAAAGTCTGTTTTAGATTAGCTACCTTAGTTTCTATTTTTTGATATTGTTCTTTAGAAACAAAATCATCTTCATTTAAAGTTTCAAATTTTTCATTAACATCCATAGCTACTTTTTCCTCCTGAAAATGAAGAGCTTCCTCTTCAAGCTCATCAATGGCTTTTCCTGGGGAAATTTGAGTTTCCACGGGAGTCGTCATGTTGAGGTTCGAAGAGAGTAGTAAAAGTTAAACACTCATAATCTGACCCAATTTGCCCCATTTTCTCTTAATAAATTGCTTGTTTCTTTTAACGACAATCTCCATTGTAGCACCTAGTTGTTCTTGTTATTCAAATTGCAAAAATTACCCATGTACAATAAAGTCGATCTCTTAGACCCCCAATGACATGCCCATGACTGGTCTTGTGTAGCGTGTCCACGCTAGGGATCAGTAGACCAACAACCCGTAAGTTAATTGTGACTACAAGGGAATTGGGGCCCTTATGTGTATAAGGTCATAATTAATGGTTGTAGGCCTAAACTCATGATGGTGGATTTGTATGATTCTATCAGTGAGTCATTGGAGAACTGGATGACGTGGCCCAGATAGGCTACAGAGGTGTCCAGTGAGGTGTCACAGTGCACTACTAGTGGTGCATGGGCCTTGGAGGATATAAGTATACCTATTGGGCTCTCACTAGTGTATCCTTGATTGTGAGACTGGTAGCAGTACTCTTGAGTTCTACTATCCATTGGTGCACTATGCTTGTGATTGCATGCAATTTTATGTGTAGAATGATCTATATTTGTTATTTTTGGATCCACACGTGTGAAATTATATGGACAACAACAGTGTTTTATCATTTCATTCAAGTTTGATCAAGTTCTATTAGTGTTTGGGTGATGCCCCATTCCTCTTTGAGATTGATCCATAGCTTGGGGGCTAGATCCACTCGATCTAGGATTGGTTGGGTTGGTTTGTCCACCATCTGTTCCCTTTGTGGTTGCTTGTTTTGGCATGCTTAGAATAGGATCCTTGGGTGTGGACTTTATGTTGGTATCAGAGCCATTCTAAGCAGGTATTGCCATCGAAAGTGCTTGAGAAGGAATCTCGACGTTTTTCGAGAATACGATGGAGTGAGCATTGAAGTGGGGAAAGTTTGGATTGCTCTTCCCGTGGAATTCCTTTTTGAAGTGTAATTGATTGTGTGGTACGTGCACTACCAGGTATACAATTGGTTTGATTTTTATGCACTCTATAGAGGTTTTTAGGAAGTAAATTCCAATTTTCGATTCACTTGAGCTGTCGATTACTTCGTTGAGCACTTTTGTGAAAGCAACGGTTTCAATTTTGAGGTTGCTGTTTTTTTTTTTCCTTAGTGGCTTCTTGTTCTTTCAAGCAATGGTTTAGGTCATTTTGTTGGCTGTCTTTTGCTCTTTTTTTTTTGAGCTGGTTTTGACTTAAATCGGAAAAGCAAGAAAAGAGGCACAAAAAATACTAATCACTGGCCATGAGAGTTGGTGGCGTTTTACAGGATTTGCATGGTGGTTTCTTTTTGTTTCACAGGTTTATGTTGGAGTTTTTTGCAAAGTAACAATGTTTTGCAAGTTAGAGTGAATCAGTAAAGCCATCTCTATGATGGTGTGAATCACAACAAAGCCTATCATGTGTTTAAGGAATGGCAACCTGCAAATTTGAGATTTTGAAAAAAATTGGATAGCGTCTACCCTGTTTTTCAACTATAAAGAAATCTGTAGGATGTAAAGCTATAAAAGAGGATTGATACTGCATGCTTGAAGGCAAAGCAACAGTGAAAGCACCTACATGCAACCTGTAAACTACAAAACAATATTTGTAAATGGCTTATTGCTTCAAGAAATCTTTGCTGGAACACAAATGATTGTAAATATCTAAAAATGCCTCCAAAACCGCGCCTGGTTGCACCCTACAGTGCGCCCTGCAGCCGCCCTGTGTGAGAAATTCAACTAGTTTAGTCATATTTGCTACATTTGCTTATTTGACAAATTGAGGCCAAGTTTATATTAGACTTAGAGTTTGACTTTTCAAAGTTATATTAGTCTGAAATTCATTTGAATAACCACTTTTGGAAAGTGTGGGAAATGTAGAAGTCGATTTTGAGTAGATTCAAATTGGAATGTAGGGCACATTGAATCTAGTCCCAAATATAGTAGGGTTTACATTTTGGCCAAGTGGCAACTTAGGTTTAGGACCTGCTAAAAAAGGATGTAACTCGTGGGAAGAGAAATCATTCTCTCCCTCTTATCTCATTCATGCTTATACATGGTTTTCTTGGGTTCTACTATCCATTGGTGCACTATACTTGTGATACCTTGTAATTCTATGTGTAGAATGATCAATATTTGCTATTTTTAGGTTCACACGTGTGAAATATAGTAGGGTATTGTTGTTGTATGGACAATAGCTTATATTTATGTTTTGATTCATGTTTGATCAAGTTCTATTAGAGTTTGCATCTCATTTTTTCTGTAGATGCTGATTTTTCTACATTGGCAAGATTGGTGGATTAGGTTGTTTTTGTAACCAAAGATCTTAGTAGGTTTGGATCTGAATTGATTCAAATCTTTCACAATATAGGCAATTTTTCACACAAGAAAATTAGTATAGTTGTCTAGAGATAGGTTGACTACTTGGAATTTGACAAGATCGATCACAAGTGTAATTATGACAGCAATCACCATAGGCTAATTAGAAAGACACAAAATTCAATAGCCAACTGAATGTATCTCTCTATTGTCATTACTATATACATATTTCTTCATGGCAAGGTTGTCGTTGATGAAACCAAGTCTCGACACCTGTGCCACTATGCAACACATGCATGACCATATCGAAATCATAACAAGGGCATGTGGACATCACTTACTAGACCTACACCATAACAAATATTCGATCTAGTAGTTGTGGGATAGATAAGACTTCCCACTAACGGACAAGACTCAATATTATCAGAGGAATCACTATCATCATACTTAACAAAGATAGTTTTTAAGGATTTATCATCCAACTTCTTTTTTGTTTCATTAAGTACATGGATGAAGGCTTTGCATCCAAATACTTTCAATCCAAGTATCTTCGATTTGACACTTGTGAAAGCCTCATATGGTGTTAATTAGGAATTGCAACTGTAGGGCTTCGATTTGGTAGTAGTATCATCACCATATATGTTGATAATAATTTACTTTTCAATAACAATATTTCATTATTGAAAGTTACTAAATGAGTTCGACATGACAAATTTAGGAAAAGCTCATTTTCATCTTGGAATACAAATTTTCAAAGACTGAGCCAATAGACAAAACTTTATGAGTCAACAAAGGTATATACAAAACTCTTTGAAGAAGCATAACATGGTAGAATACAAATTAGACTCTAGTAGATCCAAGTATAAAAATTTCTAAAGAACAATGTCTCAAGAAGAATTGGAGTGCATGGAGAAGTATCCTCATCATTCAATTATTGGCTCATTAGCATATGCCATGATAAGTACTAGATCTGACATAGCATATTTAGTTAGTACATTGAGCCCATCCATGTCAAACCTTAGTTTTAAACAATGGAAGGCTCTTTTACAAGTCCTACGATATTTGCAATTGACAAAAAACTTATGCATTTGTTATGGAGGTAGCTCATTTGTCAACAACCAATTTTTACTTGAAGAATATACGAATACATATTGGACCATAGATGTTAACACTTGGAGATCAACTTCATGTTATATGTTTTTATACAACAATGGTCCTATTTCTTGGAATAGTAAAAAGCAAATATCTACCACATTATCTTCTATAGAAGTCGAGCACATTGCCGCCACACATCCTGCAAAAGAAACAATTTAGTCACGTCTTTTACTAGATCTTGGTCTTGCGCCATCATAGTCTACAATGGTGTATTATGATAATATCGCTTTATCACTTATTCCCAGGTTTCATTCCAGGTCCAAAAACATCGAGATAAAGCAGAAGCAAGGTACTTAGTCAAGAATTCAAACTTATATTTTGCAAAACTCAAATTATGGTAGTGGATACTTTTACAAAGACATTAATAGTTGAAAGTCATATCATGTCTAACAATTTATTAAATCTAAAGATCAAGGTTTTTCAAGATTCACATTGAAGCAAAAATGTTACATTTTTACTTTTGATAAAATCAAAGGTATGTGGACCTATTATAAATACTTGTAAATAAATTAGTCTACAAAAACCTAGCAATCCAAGGTCAAATTGGATCAGATTAGAATTATAGTATCAGGTCGGATTGAAATAAAAATAGACCTCCAGGATTAAATCAGATGGATCAAAATTACTATAACTAGGGCACTAGTAATAAAGTAGATATCCCCCTTTGTTATATCAAGCAAAACCTTTTGATAGAAATCAAGAAATTGTGTATTTGACTTGTGGCGCTGTATTGAACATTCATTTTATAACATAATAGAAGCTACATTGCTTGTGATCAATTGCACTATTCATCCAAGGATCTCATGGTGGATAAAGACTTAGCTTGTGGGTTTTGTCCACCCAAGTTCAAATCCTCATATAAACATGTGAGGATCTTCGAGTTTGTCAAGGGCACCCCTCTATGTTGTGTTTTGTTGATGCCTTCACTTTGGGGCCATGAAGACATCATTGTTTATCCTTTTTTAGTGTGAAGGTTGTTGGTGTCACCCTTTGTGGCCAAAGTTTGAATAATTGCCCATCAATTGCATTGAATCGGTCTTATAAATCATTGTTGGTGTTGTATACAATCTAATAATTGAGCGATATATAAAAATTTCACTATCCTCTCCAAAAGAACTAAAATATTGGGTAGCAAAGGTCTCCAAACAAGTCATACAATCACAATTTCTTCTTCTTATAACTATTTATAAAAATTTCAAACATATTCACAAAAGTTTTACAGTCTCGAACTAGAACACCAAAACATGTCCAAATGGACACATGCCATTTGTTTAATTCGAACATGAAAGTTACTCATGTGTCAATCATACACAATAACTTGCTCTTCTACTAGAGTCACTTCTTTCAAAACTAAACATCACTTCAGCATGCTATCAAATTTTCGTAACAAATCATTTTTCACAACATAAATTGTTCACATTCTATGGAAAGACCAATTGAAAACTATAGTTTAAAGAAAAAACTTGTCATAGATTTCTTAGGTTGTCTTTGAGCCTCACTTGAATTATGAGCTTTACAATTGTACATGAGTTGAGAAAATGGTCAGCTTTTGAAATAGGCCACGAATAGATAGATTCCATGTTATTATCTTAATTGAAATACTTATAAGTATTATTAATCATGAATTTGTACAACTATGGGATAAGCACTTGCTAATTATATGCCTACAAAGTTATATATGTCAATAATATGTTTAGTGGTGCAAACATTGATTTTTCCTAGTTGGTGCTAGAATATTCCTATTGATGCCTTTTCTCTAGCATTCTTTGTCCATATGGCTTCTTTGGTATCTACATGTTTGGGGAAATTCTTTTGAAATCTTATGTTCTCACACATTCATTTGGCATTCTTGGGCCCCTTGTGTGACTTGATCCATGGTTGCTCATGCAAATGGTTATTCTTATCAATTAACAACTAGAAGTATATTTTTAGGTATGGGAGTGCATTCAATGTCACACTCGTCAATGGTATGAAACTTACAAAACAATTAAGTTCCACCAAAAAAGACAAGGTAGTTCAAGTGTTACATGCAACATATTATTACGTTGGTGCATACATCAATGCTTTTATAACAATAGAACCTTCCTCACTACTTATAATATTAAAAGAAAATATTTGACTACAACTTTTGAAATATTGTAGTCAACTATCTAACCATTATATTTTCCTAGAGGGGATCAACCTATATATTACATCAAGATTCTTTTGAGCACCTATTTCCTCCATAAATTATATTTATGCTACTTTTATATGCTAATATAAGCATGAGACATATGCTATACATCTTGAAATGAATTTTCCATTCGTCTTCTACACTTAATTTCAAACTATCTTTTGTAAACTACTCATTTTTCAATGCACAATTGTATCATTGTTGCCAAAAGCATCTTCTCACCATGCTCAAGAAAAGCATAGGAGTGATTCTTGCCTTGTCATTATGAAGTATATATTTTTTGAGTTCTATTCCAAAAGGGATTTAAGCTCATTTTTGCTTTGTGTATCACTTGCCACAACCTAAACCAAAGAAACGCAAGCAAAAAGAATAGAAAATTTATAGAAGAATATGCATAGTGAAAAGCATCCATAATGGATGTGATTTTATCATAACAGGGGACTAATACAAATGAGTTGCTTTTGTCTTTGTTACCTTTGGAGACAAATTTCGAGTTGGCTTTTGGGTTGGTTGGGATTTTCTTTTTCCTAAGTTATGAATGGTTGGATTTGTTAACATTTCTAAGTTGGCTTTTAATAAGCAAATTTGTGTTAGATAAATGTTAGACTTAAGCACATGTTGGGGAGATTGCTGAAGTTCTAGTGCCCTTTGAGACCTAGAGCTACAAGTTCCTTGTTTCTACTCGTTTTGTTAAATTTTCTTACATAGGTCATACTTTCTTGCACTCGCCTGGTGGTCATGGCATAGTAATGGACCAAGCACAAATGGTGGGAGCCCTTTGGCGGCAACAACACCAGAGGTTGAAGTTAGGCAAAACTAAAATGGAAAATTTTTCCCATTGATCAAATTTATCAAATCTGAAGGAGGTCACATTCATACATGGACTGATTGGTCTCAAAGCCACCAACACATGTTGGCCATGGTGCTTGACTTGTGTTGGTAACAACTTGGCCACTAGATTCTTGGCACTGCTTGATGAGTTACCCAGTTTCTATCTTCCTAACTCCCCCTATGGTTTTGTTATAATTCTACACATCCCCTCTATTCTACAATATGATGTTGTCTAATGAAGCACACTTTTATGCACTCGTTTTTTTATATTTTGACTATTAAGCCTAGCAAGCTCTTGGACATGGGTCTCGAAGGCCATCTAGGTTAGAATAATTAGCTTAGCTCATGGACATAGGTCCCAAGAGCTGTCTAGGCCATGAATTGAGCACTAGAGCTAGTTCATGACACATGACTACTTGATTGGCTCATCGAAGGTCAAAGGCTTAGTCTTTTGACTTTCTAAACTTGCCTAGGACTTTGGGAAAATCACCCATCCAAGCCTTTATGGGTTTGCCACAGTGAGTCAGCTTTGCAATAACAACCTTCCCTTCTACATTGCATAAATAAAAGTGTTTGGCATTAAAGAATTGCAATTAATCTCAATAATTGATTATGAGGAGAAGAACATGAGGTGTGTGTGTGTGTGTGTGTGTGTGTGTGTGTGTGTGTGTGTGAGAGAGAGAGAGAGAGAGAGAGAGAGAGAGAGAGAGAGAGAGAGAGAGAGAGAGAGAGAGAGAGAGAGAGAGAGAGAGAGAGAGAGAGAGAGAGAGAGAGAGAGAGAATCAAAGCCTCTTCACCCATTTTCGAGCTCTCAGGCTCCTCAACATAGGATGAACTGTTGTTGTTCTCATGTCTGCTTTGTGCTGACTTGTTTCTTGGGTTCAGGCGATTGAAGAAACGAAATGTTTCTAACTACAAAGCCTTGCTAGCTTTCAACCCTCAACTTGACGAAGATGTTCGCGAACACGAAAGCCAGGAGACACAAAGCACGAAAAGTTTCGCGAACATGAAAGTCAAAGGAAACGAAGACGAAGATGTTCGCGAACACGAAAGTCAAAGCAGACGAAGATGAACGGTTTGCAAACACGAAAGATTCACAAACAAGTATCTTTTGTGGTCTGGCACGAGAATCTTTTGCGGTCCAGTACGAGAGAAGGCAAACGACCAAAATGAAACCAACGATGGAAACGAAACATTCTCCTATCCTCCACGCTCCAAAGAGTACCAGCAAAGATCACACAAGTACCCAGAAGTACAAATATCTGATATGATGGCATGACGTCAGCAGATACATTTTAGGTCATGGCTAATCTGCCACTCTTGTAATTTCCTAATTAGTTGTAGATGCTTAATCACTCTAATCTTAGATTTACATAGAGCGACTATACTTACTAGATGATACTTGAGATATAGATCAACAGAATGCACATATAGTGTAATGTAGTAGTCTGATGCTAGTAAGCAATCAAGACAAAATTATAGAATGAATGTCCACCTACGTGCGAAGACAATTCTGTCTAGGATCTGTAGATCCAACTGTCCGCTAGTAAAGCAAGACGATTGCTCGTGAGAGAATCGTGTTTCTCCCACGCCAACGCACTGCGTGGATTTGCATGCAGTGCTTGAAGAAATCAGAGAAAGACCAATATAGATGATTTTCTTGTTGTGTCTAATCTCGAATGCAAATGCGTCTGCTGTTTATTCGTGTGTCTAACTTTTCTTGTTCATTTTAATTCTGCACCTTGGTTGAAACTATGTTGAATGCTGTATTAGTTTTATAAATGTAGATCAATAGTGCCTGACTACACTCTGGAGGACCGTAGGAGCGATTCAGTAGGCAGTGTCCAGCGATCGCATCTGACCTCCATCTGAGTTGCAAAAGAGTCGTCGTTGATTCGCCTTCGCGAAAGCTTCTATTTCTCATCAGTGGAATCAGAGCATCTCACCTCGATTCTCTTTAGTGGTATCAGAGCCGATCATCTTGTCATATTCTAATATAGCCAAGAAGTTAGCAGATCCAGGAGGCCAAGCATTCAAACAAACAACCATCAACAAGGGAACAGACTCCAAGAAGCAATGACTTCAATCAGCAGCATGTAGAGCAAGATCTGCACAATACTTGATTCTTCAGGATCTACCTTTCTAGCCTGGAAAGTTAAGACATCACTGATACTCAAGGGCAAAGGACTATTCCCCTAGGTGGATGGCACAGAAGAAATGCCTATGACAACAGGCAAGGAGCTATCGAATGGAGGGAGAAAAATGACAAGGCAGTAGCCTTGCTATCATCTTCCATTGAAGACAGTCTCACACTTGACCTGGCTACACTCTCCAAAGCTAAGGAGATGTGGGATGTATTACTCACCAGATTTCAGACGAAATCAAGAAGTCAAATCATGATGCTGGAAGATCAACTAAAGAATCTGCAGTGGGATGGAAAAGACCTCACTTCTTTCGTGAGAAAAATGAAGGATCTGTTTCTATCACTACATAACTCTGGAGCAGAGAATGCAGTGTCAGCTGAGAAGTAGCTCACGTACTTGTTGAGAGCCTTACCCAGATCATTCCAGATGACGAGAATCCTGCTCACGAAAGATCCTACCATGAACCTCAAAAAGGCGATTGTCAAGATTCGAGAGGAAGTCGAGGCTAGAGAACATCTTGATCACAAAGATGGTTCTGACTAGGCCCTCTACGACAACAAAGAAAAATCCAAAAAATAATTCAAGCCTAAGAGAGAGCCAAATCAGAGGCAGGATCATGATCAGCAAGCAGAGAGAACCAGCAAAGGCAACTGGAAGAGCAAAGGGAGGTCGAAACAACAAGGTGCAAACAAGAAAACTTGCGTGAGATGCAGAAGAGACTGACATACAATAGATACATGCTGGCTCAATCCCAAGATTGAGCGTATCCATTGCCATAAGAAGGGTCACGCAGCCATGGATTGCCGCTAGAACCCGAGAAACATATAGCACAAAGCAGATAGGAGAACAACAATAGTTCATCCTATGTCGAGAATCTCGAGAGCTCGAAGATGGGCGAAGAAAGAACGAACAGAAATTGTTCGACCGTTTTTTTTTGTGAAGACATGTGTGCAGCATCAACATCTGACACACATGAGGTGATCCTAGACTCAGGAGCCACCTCACAGGACGAATAATCTCTGATCTCAAAAGTGCAGATCCCTCAAGATTCATAGTTCTTGGAGATGTATCTAGACATCAAGTGAACGATATTGGTTCACTATGGCTCAACACCAATGACAGAGACAGACGACTCGAAGATGTTCTATTCATGCCAACTCTGCAGCAAGACTTGCTCTCTGTAGCATGAATACTAGATGCAGGGATGTGTGTGATGTTTTCTAACGAAGCATGCAACGTGATTGACGCCAGTACCAGCACTCTCGTAGCTCAAGGCAGAAGGAAAGAAAACATATATCATCTGAAGGTACGCCTACTTGCAGATCAGGTATCAGACTCATGATGACCAGCCAAACACTCTATGGCATAGGAGACTCTGCCACATAAACTCAATGACACTTTACCAAGCAAACCATCATGGAGCAATAATAGGGGTCAGCATCTCGAATGCAACCAGTTCGACCACCTGTGATGCATGTTTGAAGGGCAAGATGTCACGCACACCATTTGTCAAAGACTCCTACAGAACGACTAAGATTCTGAAGCTAGTGCATTTTGACATCTGTGGACCATTCAACGTGATCTCAGTAGGAGGTTCAAAATATTATATAGCCTTCATTGATGATTATAGCAAATTTGCCATAGTGTATTTTATTTAGAATAAATCTGAAGCACTTGATAAATTCACAGAATATGTGAACTGAATTGAGAGATATATAGGCAACAAAGTGAAGCAGATCAGAACAGATCGAGGTGGCGAATACATCTCGAATCGCTTCACTGACTTCTGCAATGATCGTGGCATCATTCATAGAAGAACTGCAACCTGCACACCATAGCACAATGGTGTTGCTGAACGAAAGAACATGACCCTAATGGAAGCAGCCAGATGCATGATGGCCTACTCGAAAGCTCCAAGGGCACTGTGGGATGAAGCAGTAGCTACAGCCGCATACATCTAGAACAGAACAGGCAAGTCTGGTGTCCCTCACACGACACCACATGAGTTATGGTGGGGTAGAAAGCCCAATATGTCTCACGTCAAAATCTTTGGCTGTGCAGCTTATGCACATATTCCTGATAAGCTTTGAAAGAAGCTTGATGAGAAAGCCGAGCAGGAATTTTTGGTAGGTTATGACAACAATTTGTCATACTATAGAGTCTACATGCTAGACACGAACACTGTGAAAACAGTGAGAGATGTCAGATTCGATGAGAGCAGGACAATGGCCAATGACGATCCTGTCAGCTATGAAGTTCTGGAGAGGCAGTACTATGACCTGCCGCCAATGACATAGGGAGTAGAGGATGAACACAAAAACGAAAATTTTTGAGTCGTATCCCATTCAAGCGATGAATTTGACGAAGAAAGATTCGAGAGGCAACCTGCGATCGTAGTTCATGTAAATCAAGATGGTTCTGGACCGAGTAGAGCAGACAAAGGCAAAGGCATAGTTGTCCCAAGAGGATCTCTCAGAAGGTCGACAAGACCACGAATAGCACCAGCAAGATATGTGCCACGCAGCTCATCTTCCACATCAGAAAAGTTCTGCGGATTTAGTGGCGAACCACAGACTTTTGAGGAAGCGATTGACAATCCAGAAAAGGACAAATGGATCCAAGCCATGAACAAAGAGATGGAGTCCATGAGGAAGAACAAGGTATGGATGTTGGAGCCATTACCACATAAGCGCAAGACTGTCAAATGCAAATGGGTTTTCAAGCTCAAATACGGACCAGATGGAAACATCACGAAATACAAGGCAAGACTAGTAGCGAAAGGTTTCTCTCAGAGATATGGTATTGACTACTCTGAGACCTTTTCTCTTGTCGTCAAACATTCATCCCTACATCTATTATTTGCATTTGCAGCAGCTTATGACCTCAGGATCCACATTGTGGATGAGAAGGCAACCTTCTTGCATGGCGAATTAGACGAAGAGGTCTACATGGATCAACCCCCAAGATATGTCTCGAATTCACTTCCTGGCTATGCATGCAGAATGCACAGAAGTATCTACGGTCTGAAACAATCAGCTTGACAATGGTACAAGAAGAAAGATCAAGCCTTGGAATCATTAGGATTCAAGCCTCTATTGGCTGATTCTAATGTATATGTCAGAGTTACAGATGGGCAAATCATCATAGTGGTTGTATATGTGGATGACACTCTGATACTTTGCAGGAGTGAGCAGCTAATTGCTGAAGTAAAGGCAGACATCTCGAAACATTTTGAGATAGTGGATCTGGAAGAAGCCAGGTGTTACTTTGGCTTACAAATTGAAAGGGACTATGAGGGAGGTAAGTTATACCTTCACTTCAAGAGATACGAAGCACGAAAAGTTTCGCGAACACGAAAGTCAAAGGAAACGAAGACGAAGATCTTCGCAAACACGAAAGTTAAAGCAGACTAAGACAAACGGATTGCGAACATGAAAGATTCACGAATAAGAATTTTTTGTGGTTTGGCACAAGAATCTTTTGCGGTCCAGTACGAGAGAAGGCAAATGACCAAAACGAAACCTTCTCCTACTCTCCACGCTCTAAAGAGTACTAGCAAAGATCACACAAGTACGCAGAAGTACAGATATCTGATCTGATGGCATGACGTTGAGAGATACATTTTAGGCCATTGCTAATCTGCCACTCTTGTAATTCCTTAATTAGTTGTAGATGCTTAATCACTCTAATCTTAGATTTACATAGAGCGACTATACTTACTAGATGATACTTGACATATAGATCAACAGAATGCACATATAGTGTAATTTAGTAGTCTGATGCTAGTAAGCAATCAATATTATAGAATACATGTTCACCTGCGTGCGAAGACAATTCTGTCTAGAATCTATAGATCCAACTGTCTGCTAGTAAAGCGAGACGATTGCTCGTGAGAGAACCGTGTTTCTCCCACGCCAACACACTGCGTGGATTTGCATGCAATGCTTGAAGAAATCAGAGAAAGATCAATATAGATGATTTTCTTGTTGTGTCTGATCTCGAATGCAAATGCGTCTGTTGTTTATTCGTGTGTCTAAGTTTCCTTGTTCATTTTAATTCCGCACCTTTGTTGAAACTATGTTGAATGTTGTATTAATTTTATAAATGTAGATCAGTAGTGCCTGACTACACTCTGGAGGACCATAGGAGCGATTCAACAGGCAGTGTTCAACGATCACATCTGAACTCCATCCGAGTCACAAAAGAGTCATCATTGATTCGCCTTCGCGAAAGCTTCTGTTTCTCATCAGTGGAATCAGAGCATCTCACCTCGATTCTCTTCAGCGACAATCCATGGCTGCATGAACCTTCTTGTGGCAGTGGATACACTGAATTTTTGGATTGAGCCAGCATGTATGGACTATGTGCCCATCTCGTCTACATGTCACGTAAGTCTTCTTTTCTCTACGTTGCTATTTTGACCTCCCTTTATTCTTTCACTTGTCTTTGCTTGTCCCCTCTGCTTGTTGATCACGATCCTGCCTTTGATTTGACTCCCTCTTAGGCTTGAATTGTTTCTTGGTCTTTTCTTTGTTGTCGTAGAGGGCTTGGTCAGAACCATCCTTGTGATCAAGGTGCTCTCTAGCCTCGACTTCCTCTCAAATCGACAATTGCCTTTTTGTTGGTCATGGTAGGATCGTTTGCAAGCAGGGTTCTGGTTGTCTGGAAAGATCTAGGTAAGGCTCTCGACAGGTAAGTGAGTTGCTTCTCAGTTGACACTGCATTTTCTGCTCCAGAATTGTGTAGTGATAGAAATAGATCCTTCATCTTCCTTACAAAAGAAGTGAGGTCTTTTCCATCCCACTATAGATTTGTCAGCTGATCTTTGAGCATCATTATTTGATTTCGTGATTTCGTTTGAAATCTCGTGAGTAGTGTATCCCACATCTCCTTACCTTTGGAGAGTGTAGCCAGGTCAAGTGTGAGACTATCCTCGATGGATGATGATAGCAAGGCTACTGCCTTGTCATTTTTTTCTCTTCACTCGTGTAGCACTTTGCCTGATGTTGTAGGCATCTCCTTTGTGCCACCCACCCAGGGGAATAAACCTTCACCCTTTATATCAGCAAGGTCTTAACTTTCCATGCTAGAAAGTTAGATCCTGACGAATTCAGAACTGTACAGATCTTGGATTGTATGCTGCTGATTGAATCCATTGCTTCTAAATTCATGTACACTTGTTGATGGGTGATTGTTTGAATGCTTTACCCTCCTGGATCTGATAGCCTTTTGGCTATGTCAAATTATGACAAGGTTGGCTCTGATACCACTGATTTTGATAAATACAGATAAATGCACTCAGAAAATACAAAATTCTAGCCAAAACTTTGGTGACAAACTGATAGAATCAAATCACGAACAATTTCTGACACTCGAATTATTTCTGTTTGAGTTGGATCAAGCAAAAATTCTAAACGAAAACAAAATGAAACGAAGCGAAGCGAAACTTAAACAAGCTTTGACAATGATTCATGCTGGAAGCACACAGATCGCCAATCAAAATAAAAAGAAGCAAAAGAATTCGCGACAAGATCAACCAAGCTCTGTAACGAGACAAAACGAAACAGGACGAAACAAAATGAAACCTAGGTGGCTCTGTAATTGATTTACCCTTGTAGCCAAGTGATCGCGAAGCGAAAGGATTTGCAAACGAAAGGATTCACGAACGAAATCAGCTCATCAAGAATTCAGATGTGATTGCTGGTCACTACCGGCTGTATCACTCCTACAATCCTTCAGAGAGTAGTCAGACACTGTTGATCTACGTTAACAAATTAATGCAGCATTCAACAAGATCAAACCAAAGTGCGAAATAGAATGAACAAGCGAATCAGACACACGCATAGTAGCAGACAAATTTACATACAAGATCATACAATCATCTAGAATAATAATGTGTACAACAACTATAAAAATTATCTATTGATTTATTTGATTCTTCAAGCACTGCATGCAGATCCACGCAGTGCGTTGGCGTGAGAGAAATACAGTTATCTCACGAATTTGAGTCTCGCTTACTAGTGGACTTTGGATCTACTGATCCTATTACAAAAAATTGTCTCACACGCAGGTGAACGTGTATTCTAAATTTCTGACTTCTTGTCTTGCTTACTAGCATTAGACTTACATTATGCATCAAATTAGAAAGTATATAGTTCACGAACAATTTCATGTCGCGTCTTGTAACTTACAGATTAGAAAGATTAAACAACTACAACTAATTTGCGAATTACAAGAGTGGCAGATTAGCCATGATCTAGAATACTTCTGATGATGTCATGAGATCAGATCAAATATCTGTATCCCATGGTATTTGGCTATTTTTCTTGTTGGCTGTTCGTGGGGCACGACTGATTTCGTGTCATGTCGTGTTGTGTCATCTTTTGTCAAAGGTTCAAAATTGAAAGCTAGCAAAGCTTTGGCATTAGAAACAAATTGTTTCTTCAATGCTTTCTTCTCTTATGTCATTTGGTAAATCAATTTGCTTTAGTGAGACTTTTGCAACTCAAAGTTGGAGTGAAGCAATACTAGCTGAGTATGATGTCTCTCTTGAGAACATAGTTGATGTTCTTAATGATTTGAAATTGATTATAGATCAATTAGAAAGCAAATGGTTATTTCATCAAATGTATGCTCTTGAGTCTTGCAAGAGCAAGAGTGATTTGTTCACTCATAGTGTGAAAATTTGTCTTTTTTCATGTATTGAGGCAAATTGTAAACTCTTTATGAGAGTAAGTGAATCGTCATCTAAGGACACTTATCTCCATAATGAAGTATCTAGCCTCATTAGTGTGCAAAAAGTAAAAAAAGGACCAAGAGTGGATTCTAATCTGATCCTCAAGAGGGATTGGTTGTTAGATTACTTGATCAATCAATCTACTTGAGATTAAGATCAATCTAGATCAATTCTAGATACAAAATCCTAACAAGAACAATCATTAATTGAAGGTAGGTGTACTTTTTGGTTTCACATGTGTGAAACACTGTCTGAGTACGGACTCCAACCTAAAAATCAAGTACACATTGATAGCACCTCAAAACAATTAAAACAAATGTAGACAAATGAAGAGAATCACTCAAAATTGCTTCCAAAACCAAGATTGGTGTCTCACATTGATTATGGCCAAATAAGCCTCTATATATACACTTTTGGAGCTCGAGGTACTGATCATGCATCAGATCTCACACGTGTGAGGATGCCTTGTCACCATCATGCAATTTGACACTTGGATCAAAACTTTCCATTTTGGGCATTTTTGGTCTATTTTCCTACTATATGGAGATCTTCATGGAAATCATCTAGAAGCAAAAACTCGTCTACTTCAGCTATTTCCACACGTGTGAGTTGTCAATCACAACACCTACAAGAACAAGACATATAGCATCAATAAAAAGTTGCAAAAGGAGCCCACATTGCTAAAACTTCCTTACAAAGCTCCTCAAAGTCATTCTCAGGACGACTCACAAGTATTCGACAAGCTGACATGCAAATTAGTGTGACAACATGACTAGAGAAATCTAAAAGGCTAGAGGTTCTATTTATGTGAAACTTTGATCCTTTACACATGAAATTTTGGAGGAAATTTTCTCTCGCTTGTGGCGTGTGCTTTGTTTCTTGGCAGCGTGCTTTGTTTCATGCGCACTATTAATATACTTCAAAAAATGAGCCAGCCACACAACTTAGACGGCGGGCAGCCCCAGAAACTAAGAAAGCGAGAAAAAATTCCGGTCATTTTATCATTCTCTCTCTAACATTCTCTTACTAAGGCACAATTTCTTATACGGCCCTTTTAGAATCGAAAACTCCTCTAATGTACATGCAATGGACATGCATGGGACTTCCATTTGGATTCGGTGCATGGGCATGTGGGGTAGGCTCTACGCTCTATATATACCCTCACCCATGTCTATGAGAATCATGGAGAGTCTTGCGGCTAGTTTGTTGTCAGACTTGCTGTGAGACTGTGAAGCTCTTCTCTTGTAATTTGCCTATCTCCTGGATTGCTCAAAGGTTAGATCGGTATTGGATCTAGGTTTGGTTGGGACGGTTTCATCTACTGCATTCTCCCTTGGTGTTCTAGGAGCTCTATCTTGGTTGGAGTCTTGGAAGATGTTTTATCGGTATACATCTATAGCATTGATTCCAAGCGGAATCCGTTAAAAGTCTAGATTCATTTGAAGACTTGTCTGATAGGATTTCTTTGGAACCTGAAAAGGTACTTGATACAAGAACCAAACGATTGCGTAATCGGGAGGTTATTGAGCATCTGGTTCATTGGAAAGGACATTTTGATGATGGGGATTAATTGGAGCTAGAAGGTAATATTAAATTCGTTAGTAGTATATAAGATTCTATTTACCTAATATGCTAAAAGTAAAAATTTCAGCAAGAAAAAAAAAATCCTAAACTTTCTTGGAACAATTCTTTTTGTTACATACGAAGCTACATGGTTCATGAGAGATTTAATCTCACAAAAGGTCAAGTCAGGTCCCATCCCCTTATCCGCCTTGCCATCCTTTGCTTTAGGGCAGAGCTAGATTTTGTTGGCTTCTCGAATGTGTGCTTCAAGCTCATGTCACGCAATTTTGCATGATTTGAGGCTGCCTATTATTGAATGTCACGAGTATTGAATTCATGCATGCTTCAAGGTTCCATATTCATAAATTATGCATGCATTGCAGCTTTTCACATGAGATTTTTAAATTTCAAGATCTTGTGAGTGGCCCTTTTGAGATTCATAATGCCCTTTATTTGTACCACATTCAACGTTGACTTTTTTGCAAACTCCATCAACTAACTAACCTGAGCACAAATGGTGAGGAGTGATTCGAGGAATCGACCAGAAAGAAAATGCTCGACGTTTTCATGTGTCATCAACTTTTTTATGTGTCATCGGGCATGTTACTTGTCTTACTTTTATGCTAGCGTAGTAGCTGCTTACGGGGGTTAACACTGAGCTGACAGCAATTAACTGCTGGGACACGAAGGCAAATGCGTTGCCCATGGCATGCAAGCAAGGAATTATACGCTTAGAAGTCACGTAGTCGGTGCAGTTCATGCTTTTCTAGAAGTACGGGTTCTTGAAGCATTACAAAATTGCAGATACATAGAGTTTTTTTTGGACGTTATTGTGCTACGTACTTTGTGCTGGTGCAACGGGATCTCTGTCTATAGAGCGCAGTCTCACGTACCATGGATGATGAATGAACTAATACATTCTGAAATCTGGATTCTGTACATACCGATTGTTTACAAGACTTACAAGTCTAGTGTCCATTGTCCATGGTTTAAATTTTTGCAAAATTTAAACCATGGAATATGAAACTGTTAAAGAATGCGTTCAGACCTGAGTGGTCGTGCAGCAACATCTTTGCTGGTACTGCAATTGCCTTTCCGACTTTTGACATGACTTTCTAAGTCTTTCTTGCAGCATAGATGCCCGCAGCCCGAGGCCTTAAAAGACATCTGGGTCTTACGTGTGTGTTCTCCTTTGGAGTTTCGTCTTGATTCTCGATCCTTCAGTGTCACTGGAGGCTGGAGCCTGGGATCTGGATCGGAGGCGGTCTTTACAGTTTCACAAAGCTAGATAGTAATCGTTCAATAGACCGTCACTATGGATTCGTATAGAATAAGTCTGCGTCAACTGATTGGATCTTTAAACATGAGCTAACACTTTAGTCAAATTTTATACCTGGGCATCAAAATTAAACTATGCCCCTAACTCTTCGTATCGCCATAGTCCAGACCAAATGCCTTGTGATTGTAAAATCCTCCAGAGTCCATTGTCGCCTAAAATTTAAATTTCCATTGCAGCTTCTGCATCACGATTCACGTGACTTCCAATGCCAGCATTCACCTGGCAGCTAGTTGTACGGTTAAGAGAACACAGTCCTTCCATCTAGGACCCACATATTTGCATGATCTATTTCTATATTGCTTTATCGATTTTATCCTTACAACTGGATTTGTCATTGTGTTGTCAGGCGTCTACAGTCTAACTAATCAGTTCAAACCGTTCAAACTTCATACCCTGGTCCCCAGCTCCTTTCAGAAGGACACTCCAGGAGCTCGACTCGTGACTCGTTAGAGCTCAAGCCTCAAGCCAAAAACCCGATAACTATAGTACACTAGGAATGCTAAGAAAATATTCTTGGAGATTTCCTCTAAATTTTTTCAAAATCTGAAACTTTGGAACAAATTGGAAGGTTGTCCATTTTTTTGAACTGGAGCAAACAAAATCTTACAACTTAAGACTCTTGCAAAAGGTGAAATTTTTTAAAAGCATAGGAACTCTCATAAGCCTCCTAGCATTAAATTTTTTCCCTTATATAGTGGCTCCCCTTGATGGGGATCTATTTACTATGAAAAATGTTCAAGATTCAATTTGAATATGATTATTACCATAGCTTTTAGCAAATTGTTTTTAATATCCAATCATTAAAGTGCAAATTTCAGACTCTATTAAACAATTAGAATGCATACCTAACTATGTCAAATTAGTGTTCTACAATATCATCACTACTTGATGGTAGAAAATGAGGGCCAACCATGGGTGACAACAATGATAGTTAGTACAGGCAAGACCCTTATAGCAAGTCCCGTTAGCAAGTTGCAACAACAACAGAGAGGAGGACAAACAATGTTGAATCTAGAGAGGATGGATAACGAGCCGCAACAACTATAATTATGGCAGCAAAAGGGAGGGAAATAAGCTACAAAACACAACCAAAGAGGATCACAACAGTTAGAAACAAAATAAAATATTGGTTAATAGGAGGTAGAGGCAAGAAACCCTCATAGAACATATTGGAAGACAACCATTCATGAGAATAATCAACGTGTTGCAAAGCTGGCCTTTAAATACTCCAAAGGACTAAGATGGATCTCCCATTCCCATAGAAAATCTAAAAAATCAACTACACCTAGACAACTTATGGAGCTCATTACTTAAGAGTTGGTTTGGAAATTGTCAAGGCTTAAACCCCCAAAATAATATCCCAAGTCTGGAAAAGTGTGAATTAGCAAAATAACATTGTATTCCACAATAGAGTGAAGGTGTTGAATGGTATGATAACTATGGAGGAATTAGGCACTTAGAAATTTAGCATCTTAGCAAGTTATAGGATTTTAGCATTGGGTTTTAGCTCTTATTACGAGCATCTGGCCTTGAAGCTGGTTCAGCTTCGTGAGGTCGATTGTGATTGACCCTGCATTGGTGCTTAGAGAAAGAGCAGCTTCTGTCTTTATTCGCGTCATTCGCTCCTCCTGTAAATATTTCTGGAGACCGACATTGTGTTAATTTGCAGCCAAAAGTTGTTGCTTCAAAGAATTATTTTGAGTCTGAAAAATGTCAAACTTGGTCTCAATCGTCTTATTTGTCTGCTTCAAAGAATCAGCTTCATTTATTAGAGTCTGAAGCTGTGTTTCGAGAGAATGATTTTGTTCAATCAGTTTCAAGTTGTCTGATTCGAGCGAATCGATCTTCTCATAGGACTCCTTTAGAGAGTCTTGGCATCTTTTCTCTGAGTTGACAAACTCCATGGTGACCTTCTGGTGGTACTTGTCCAACTCATAAACTTCAGCCACTAAGTTCTTCGCTCCTTCGGTCATGGTGCGAAACCACTGGGGCTGGTTGTCTGGTTCATCTTCATCTTCCACAAGTGCCCCAATGTCGCCTTCAGCAGCTGCTCAAGCCTTTTCAGATGTGTCAGATTGAGTTGCATCATCATCCGAGGTAGATGCACTCTGCTGCTTCTAGGATGTGGAGACAGATGCTGGCTTCGAAGAATCAGCAGTAGCAGCAGCAGCATCTGTATCCACAGCACTAGTATCAACTGCAACTTGTTGTGAAGGTGCAGTATCTATTTCCATAGCAGCGGCAGCTGCTACTTCGATTGTTGGTGCAACATCTGATGTAACCGGAATAGGCACGGTCAGGAGGTTGGAAAGATTAATTGGCTTTGGAGCCAACATCCTTCCTGTCAGCATGGTTTTCTCTTGCTCAGTCCGAATTTCAAAATGAGCGCACAATCGAGAAACATGTGCTCCAACTCCAGAAAACTTTTGGTGTCTGATCCTCTCTCTCTCTCTCTCTCTCTCTCTCTCTCTCTCTCTCTCTCTCTCTCTCTCTCTCTCTCTCTCTCTCTCTCTCTCTCTCTCTCTCTCTCTCTCTCTCTCTCTCTCTCTCTCTCTCTCTCTCTCTCTCTCTCGTGCGCGCTCTCACTGCCAGCTCCCTCTCTCCCTCCACTCTCTCTTGGCTCTCTCGCTGCCGACTCACTCTCGCTCGCTCCCTCCACTCTCCCTGCTCTCGCTCCCTTCCCTGCTCTTGTTCGCTCCCTCTGCTCTCTCCCTGCTCTCGCTCTCTCCCTCTCTGCTCTCGCTCACTCCCTCCGATCTCTCCCTGCTCGATCCCTCTCTCCCTCCTGCTCTCGCTCGCTCCCTGCTCTCTCTCTCTCTCTCTCTCTCTCTCTCTCTCTCTCTCTCTCTCTCTCTCTCTCTCTCTCTCTCTCTCTCTCTCTCTCTCTCTCTCTCTCCCCCCCTTTGTCTCCTCTCCCTAAGCTGGTGCTGCTGCTGCGCTCTACCTTCCTTCTCTGCTGTTCGTTGCCTCTTCAAAACATTTTCTTTCTACTGAATGCAGAATACACCTATGGACATCGGAAGCACATCCAAACATCCAGGTCGTGGGCGTGGTAGGCCACCATCGAAGGTGAAAAAGATGAATTCGCCAAACATGAAGTATCTGGAACTTAGCATCACCGTTGGCTATGGAGGGGGTGACGTTGACGTTCGCTTGCTACCTTGATGCAACAGTTTCTGACAGATAAATGTGTAGCTGGGGTGTGTGCTTTGGAGAGGGGAGGCACACTGCTGCACTTGCATTTTCAAATGACATGTCGAATCATGGCCACCAGTGCCAAAACCGTGAACTTGCAGATTAAGCACCAGTTGGGTTGGGATGTGCAAGCACCAGTAGGAGCTCTGGTCATGTGCAAGAAGACACTCACACAGAAGGGTTTGCATACATTCCATGGTATGGTAGGCTACTGTTTGAAGGATTTCGGAAAGTCTCATTTCCAAGTTGCATTGCACAATGTTAAAACTGACGATCTCGAGCTTGGGAAAGAGCTTTATGCGAAGCTGGGGTCTTCTGAAGTGAAGAACACAGTCTGCTTGACTCCGTGCAATGTGTTTGAAAGGGCGTTTATGTACAACCTGTTTTATGGAAAGCGTTACTTGGGTCAATCTTTCGTAGCTTGTCTATTGTCGATGTTAAGAACCACAAAGTATTTTCCTTCTGCGACTTGGGTTACACCTTCAGAAGATCTTGGTATGGATGTAGAGCGAGCAACATCAGTGTGGCGGGCGATGTTGGTTCCTGGCTTGGTAACGTTGGAGGATGTTCATAACATCTTCTTTGGAAGATGTTCATAACATCTTATTTGCAAGACAGCATGCACGTGGATGATACTTTGGAGCAAGAACACGAAGCATTGATCATAACATGCATAGTGCAAATCCGAATGCAAACACGCCGACTAATACGTCCACACCAGAGATGCCTTCAGAAGTATCTTTTGGAGCGCTTACACTCACATGCTTTCACTCAGCTTCTCAGTGATTCACCTTCCGATGAGACTCGGGCTCGCCTTCTGTCTTGTGCAAGCCCGGGTGCATGTGCTTGGCTTGTTGCACGTCCTATTGTTCCACACTTGCGCCTTTCTTCAGAGTTTTTTCTCACCGCTCTTTGGGTTAGGTTGGGTCTCCCTCAACCAGTGCAGGTTTGACAAAATGTTCTTGTGGTCACCCTGTTGATCCTATTGGCACTCATCTCATGCGTTGCCCTTCTGGCGGAGAGCGCACTATGACTCATGATTCCATTCGTGACGTATTGGCATCTATTGCACATGAGTGCGGCTTTCATGTTGTCCGGGAGCAGACCCACATCTTGCTTGTGTCTGATTCACAGTCGCCTCGGCGTCGAGTTGATCTTGTTCTTTTGCGCGAGGGGATTTGCACGCTTGGGGATGTTGTTGTTGCTGATCCTTCGTGGCCTGACCTCCTTTGACGTGCTTCAACTACTTAGGGTGCCGCTGCTTCACATGCAACTCTAGATAAAGAGCGAGATTACTCACATCGCACTCCTGGAGAAGATTTTATTCCTTTTGCTTTGGAAACATATGAGTGCCTGCATAAAAAATTCGATGATTTTCTATCATCTTGTGCAAGTTTTGCAGCGAAACTCCAAGGACGTGGTGCCTCACCTTTATCTATCATTACGGCTTATTATCGTCAACGAGTTTCTATGACTTTACAACGCACTCAGGCACTTACAATACTTCGACGTGCCGTAGTTGCAGGAACGAGTGCTTCACAACTTTCTGCACTACCTAAACTTCCAACTGTCTTAACTAGCGACTTACACGAAGTTGTAAGCTTTATGTAGATACTCTGCGAGATTGTTGCTTTGTTATAGTTGTATAGTAATTCGGCTTATGGCCTTTACGCTTTCAACATGCATTCCTTTGTACTTTCATGGGTTTTCTCATCTTTTATTAATAAAAACAGGAATTTACTACTTATTGAGGGGTTATAAACTCTTTTAACTTTTACTAAGTTTCAAATTGAAAAGAATTGATTTGTTAAGCAAATTTCCATAAACACTTTGCAAAAGCAATTTTGAATTTAAATGAAAAGTAGACCAACTTTGAAAGTCTCAAGAATTTGAAGGTCAGAAAAGAAAAACATATGCAAAACTAAGAAATTGCAGAGACCAACCTACTTCTAGAAAAAAAAGGGCAAAAGAGCGTGGAGTTCACACTTCTCACGCTTCTCTATTATGAATCGTGATTCGTGATCTTCCTTTTTAAGTTAAATATAATTCATCTCTGTAAAGGTCTGGTGGGTACTTGCAGACTTTCCTCGTGACCTTATCAGGATTCAGCATTTCAGTTTTCAGTTTTTCAACACAAACTGGGACCTGTGCTCGTTGCGATCTAAAGTTGCAGTGAATGCTGCTAGCTTCGTCAGTACGATCTTTGCTTTACTGGCAATCAGTTATGTATCCCAAGGCTCCAAGAGGATCTCGAATCTCCAGAGTCCATAACAACAAATTTTGACATCCATATGGATCCTTGTGACAGATCATGAGTAGGTGCCCGTCCAATTGTTGTTAGCGCCACCTCCAAACGACTGAGATTTTTAAACTACGCTGAAATAATCGGCACGGTCCAGTTTGATGCACATTTTCTAGTCTTGGGAATTCAGTGTCTACCTTGTCCTTGCGCCACTTTTTGGAAAACTTCTTGTTTTTTACATCAGCCTTTGGTGCACTTTGCTTTTTGCTTGCCCTAGAATGGGTGTCATCAAAGATTCACTAATGTTCTTCGTTATTACTTTTTGCACATTACATTTTGCACATTACAGCAATGCAAATTTGCCATGATGTAGATCAACATAAGAATCTTTGGTACCTAATGAGTTATTCGTGATTCAGAGCTATAGACCTCAGAGGCTAGAGCTGAAAGCGGAAAATCCTACAAACAAGTGATCTCAAAAAACAAGTACAAACACCCATTTGTTAAAACTCATTTTTTATCTTTCATTTTAGATTTATAGGATTTTAAAGGGTTTAACTTATGAACACTAAAACTTATGTAGTTATTGTAAGCCAAATTAAGGAGCATATAAGACTCCTAAAAAGGTGATGTCCACGAAGGATCTTTCATCACCTTTGTTAGGGTCTTTTACAATTTGCTCCATAGGAGTTTCTATACTCTTACAATCTAGCATATTGAACTTTTTTAACATTGAAAGAGCATTTTGGATTGACATACAAAAGCTTTATCTTTAAAAAAGTCAATCTCTAATTCTAATCTGTAGTGAATTTTTCCAAGAGAAGCAACTCCTCCATTGGACATGGTAGTTCAATTTTAAATAGCAGGAGCAGTTTGGTTTAGATCTACATTGCTTGGTTGATTTCGTAGTTGAAGTTCATTCTCTCTAAAACAACTTGCATTCGCTTGCAACAACCCTTGAGAACCATTGCCACTTGATTCAGCTTCATTCTGATCTAGCCTTTTTGGCACTTGTTCCTCTACACTTTGTCTATAGTTGGCTCCGTCCTCCTTAGCCGTTGATTGCCCATCCTTCCATGTGTACCCGTTCTACAACATCCAATGGAGAAGTTTCGCTTTGACAACTCAATGTGGTTGTAGTCAGACATGAAATCAAGAAACTCTTGTAAATGTTCTTTTGGAGGCATGAAGAGTTCTCGACTTGGTGGAAATCTCTAATGTCTTGCCAATCTATTTACCACATCATCATTTTTTTTGTTGACTTTTCTTCTTGTTCACCACCAATGGTTGAAAGCTGCTTTTGAATCCTCGTATTTTGTAAGCTTTAACCAATTAAAGTAGGAATCTCTGAATTGATCTAGTGGCCAACAATCTAGAACTTCGTTAGAAGCTCGTGTGATTAGATCTTGAGGTGAAGTTTCAGTCATGCATTCTTGCGGCACACTACGCACTGACTGGTATGTTCTTGTCGTTATGCTTGGCCATGAAACTTCAGTCAAATTTTCATCTTGATCATTACTTCCAGATTGTTGTACTTTCTCATTGACTCTTACCCTTTGTTTTTCTTCTCATTCAGATTCATCAAGTTCTTTCTTTTCCTTCCACTCTTCAATATCTTTTCCTTTTCTGCCCCACCATCTTCTAAAGATTTTCTTTGAATCCGCATAGCTTGTGTCTTCCAACCATGAAAAATATGGCTCTTTAGAATGATCAGGTGAGCGTTGTGTGAATGTTGATAAATATGCTGACCAACAGATTGCGGCATTACGACTTGATTTAGAATCTTCATAGAAATCATCTTGTTGGTTTTTCCGTAATTCATCATCTTAGGATCTAATACCATCTGATCTACCTCTTGCTCTTAACTCCTCATCTTTTCTTGTTCCATCCGCTCCTTTTGTTCAAGCTTCGTCCATTGCATTACTTTGGCTTTGTTCCTTACCTTTGCATACCACCACCTTCCAAACCTCTTCTTTGAATCTTTATAGTCCATCTCATTGAGCCATTTGAAGTAGTGCCCCTTCATCGAATTTGATGGTTGCAAGTTGAAACATGATAAATAGTCTAGCCAACATATGTTAAACTTTCAATCTGATGTGAAATTATTATCTTGATCTTCGTATTGACTAGCCAGCCCTTCACCACGATGATCTTCATTCCTTACTTCTTCCTGTTCGTGATCTTGATCTCTTGGATCAACAACTTTAGTATATTCTTCTGTTTGTATTGCGGTCGTTGCTTGCTGATCCGTTGTGGATTGATTTCCAATGATATCATACCATATTTTAAACAATTCTTCATCATGCGCTGTTTTAGCTCCTTTTATCCACTACAAGTATTGTTGTTGCATATCTAGAGAGGTTCCAGATCTATGTAGAGAATTGATCACTTGTTCTATCATTTGATCAGTAGCTTGATTATGAGATGGAGTATCGTGATGAGTGACAGGCCTATCTTCACATTTCATCAATCTGCATGGCTTTGTCTTTTTCTTGTTTTGAGATGTTGTTGCTACTATAGCAAACAACTGCTTCCATATTTGCAGCGTTATGTAAAACTATTGAATGCCTTACTTATCGATTACCAAGAAGCAGAATAGCTACGCAATGTCTGAGTCATCAAAGTCGTCCTCAAAGCTATTGAAGAAATCTGCATCGAAGAGTTTGGCATCAACGATACCCTCTCCCAGCAAGTCCAGGGAATCGCCATCGCCATCCACGTCCATGCTCACCCCCACACCGGCTTCCTCCAATTCATCACCATACACCAAAAACGGTTTCATCGGCATTCACTTAGTTTATATTAGCCCCTGTCCCTTGTTGCCACAGTCCTTCCTCGCGAGAGAGAGAGAGAGAGAGAGAGAGAGAGAGAGAGAGAGAGAGAGAGAGAGAGAGAGAGAGAGAGAGAGAGAGAGAGAGAGAGAGAGAGAGAGAGATGTAGAACACCTGATCAGAAAGATCTCATTCTACTAACAAAGTGCACTATGGAGGAAAGATGATGGTAGACGGGGTGCAACATTGATGGAGGAATGAGGATGGAGGACGATGGGGGGGGGGGGGGGGATAATTTGAAATCTACTTCTGTCTGTGTGTGTGTGTGCGTGCGTTCAAAAGAAAAAAAATGGCTCGTATGTGTTGTATATATACTAGTAACGGGTGCCCGTCGTTGATGGGCAATGGAGGCCGATCTAGGTGGTGGCCGATGATTTGGATGATGGTCGATCTCCAGTCTTTGGAAAAATTTGAGTCTTCGAAAAAATTTAAGTCTTTGGAAAAAAAAAATTGAGTCCTTTAAAAAAATTGAGTCTTTGGAAAAATTCGAGTCTTAAAAAAAATTCGAGTCTTTTGAAAACTTCGACTTGACAGTACAAAGGGTCCTTCGATCCTTCAAAAAAATTAGAGCTGACAGTTCGATTCTTCGAAAAACTTTGAGTCTTTGAAAAAATTCGAGTCTTCGAAAAAAATCGACAACTCGATCCTTTGGGAAAATTCGAGTAGTTGAAAAAATTCGAGTCTTAAGAAAAATTCGAGTCATTTGAAAAATTTGATCCTTTGTAAAAATTCGAGTATTTGAAAAATTCGAGTCATTGGAAAAATTCAATCATTTGGAAAAATTTGAGTCTTTCCAAAAATTTGAGTTGGTCCAATAAATTCGAGTCTCGAAAAATTCGAGTCATTGAAAAAATTTGAGCCGCTCAAAAAATTCGAGTCATTGAAAAATGTGAGTCATTCAAAAAATCGAATCATTGAAAAAATTTGAGTCGCTCAAAAAATTTGAGTCATTGGAAAAATACGAGTCGTTTGAAAAAATCAAGTCATTTGTGAAATTCTATCCTTTGGAAAAATTTGATTCAATGAAAAATTCGAGTCATTGAAAAAATACGATCCTTTGGAAAAATTCGATCCATTGGCAAAATTCGAGTCATTTGAAAAATTCGAGTCGTTTGAAAAACTGAAGTCATTCGAAAATTTGAGTCTTTAAAAAAAAATCGAGTCATTGAAAAAATTCGAGTGGTTCGACAAAATCAAACCATTGGAAAAATTTGAGTCTTTTCAAATAAAATCGAGTCATTGGAAAAATTCTAGTCATTCAAAAAATTTGAGTCATTGGAAAAAATGCGAGTCATTCAAAAAAATCGAATCATTTGCAATTCTTTGGAAAAATTCGATTCAATGAGAAATTTGAGTCAATGGAAAAATTCGAGTCATTGGACAAATTTGAGTCATTGGACAAATTCGAGTCATTCGAAAGAATCAAGTCTTTGGCAAAATTCAATCGTTTTAAAAAACTCGAGTCGTTGAAAAATTCGAGTCATGGGAAAAATTCGGTCCTTTGAAAAAATTTGAGTCTTAAGAAAAATTCAAATCTTAATAAAAATCCATGGAAAATCGATGATTCACCATCAAGTTCACCATCTGCACAAACACACAGGTGGCCAACTTTTATTAGATGAGACAAATCATAACATGAACATCAGTGAAAATCATACCAAGTGCTTCTCTTTCTGTAGTCGAATAATTTTTCTCTGATGCACTGAGTTGTCGACTCGCATAGTAGATGGGATGATCCTTCTTCTGGTCGTCCTTCTGGCTCAGACAGACGCCAATAGCAAATGCAGAAACATCCACATAACTATGAAATAAAATAGCCCAGTCGGGTGGTCTCAAAATAAGAGTATTGATAACCTTTGCTTAAGATTTCAAATGCTTTCTGCTGTTCATTTGTCCACAAATATTCCACTTGTTTCTTCAGTAGATGTGTAAGAGAGACAACAATAGAAGCATGCTTTTGAATAAATCTCCTGTAATAGCCAACATGTCTTAAGAAAGCTCTTAGTTCACGTAAATTGGTTGGTATCTGGTGATTTTTTATAAGCTCGACTTTATCTTTGTTGACTTCTATTCCTCTGTTAGATATTCTGTGTCTGAGCAATATTCCTTCTTTCATACCAAAAAAACATTTCTCTAGATGAAAAGATAAACAAGTATCTCGACACCGTTGCAATGTTAATTTCAGCTTCTACAGGTGTGTCTTTATATCACTATATACACAGAAATCATCAATAAATATTTCGAGACATCATGATTCGCTGAAAAGTCGCTGGTGCGTTCAAAGACCAAAGGGCATTTTGTTGTAGGCATAAATGCCCCAATCCGTAGTGAATGTGGTCTTTGAACGATCCTCCGTTTTGCACTCCAACCTGATTATATCCAGAAAAGCCGTCACAGAGACTGTAACGGTCTTGACTAGCAACCTGATCTAGGATGAAATTAGTGAAAGACAGAGGATGATGGTCCTTCCTTGTGGTAGCATTGAGTTTGCGAAAATCCTGGCATATTCGTATTTTGCCAGTCTTCTTCTTTGGGACGACAACAATGGGTAAAACTCATTCATTACTTAAGACATGATAGATTATACCTGCCTTAAGGTGCTTGTTAAGTTCGTCCTTGACCATGAGAGAGTACTTAGGATTGAGACGATACTGTCTCTGTCGAATAGGTACAGCATCTTTCTTAAGATCAATTCGGTGCTCTCCGAATTCTGCAGGTATACCCTTCAAATCGTCAAGCGACCAGGCAAAAACGTGTTGATACTCCTTCAATAGTTAAGTGAATTCCACTAACTCCGATTCTCCAAGTGACTTTGAAACATGCACAAATCTGCCAAGTGCAAGTTCAATCAGTTCAGTAGAATATGGTAATATGACACCTTCAGTCATACTGGCCTTGGTATGGCCATGAATTTCGAGCATGGTTGACTCCACAGATGTTTTCTTGTCATCAACCTGGTTCTTGTTACCAAATTTGTGTTCAGATTCGTCACTTGAATCGTCGACTCTTTTGAGTTCGTGTCTACAACGTTAATTTCTTCATACGAAACATCCACTTCAGCATTGCAGACATCGAAGAATTCTTCGTCATCAGCATTCTCATAACATTCAAAGTACTGCACTTCAATATCAGATTCATTGGAAAAAATATTCAAGGCATACGAAGATTCTTTTGATGTAAAGCTGGTGTCGGACAAAGGAGTTTCACCTTCATATTTGTCATGATTCCAGGTTATGATTTGTTCTGCTGGCTTACCTCGGTTATTGGTCTCACCAGTCTGAAATCTCAGCTCTCTGGATTTCCAATGTACACTTGCGTTTGATTGATAAAGCCAAGGTCGTCCAATCAGCACAGAATAGGATGACAAACCAAGTGGTTTGATAACAATGAAATTCATTGTGAATGGCTTGGCTTGAATGTAGACAATGACATCCTTCAGTTCTCCAACAAGTTTTCGTCGTGTCGAATCAACTGACTTGATGTTTCCCTATGTCGGTTGAATGTTAGTCAGCCCCAGAGCATGAGCTATGTCTTTTGTTATTATATTCACACTGGAACCAGAGTCAATTGGCACTTTTTCGATCAGGCATCCTGCAATGGAAATATCAATCTCAGGTGCACCGAGATCACCTAAATCGATAGACAAAACACCAGCATCTGGCAGAGAAACATTTTTCTTCTTTCTGGACACAAAAAGGCCTTTCAGTTGCTTTCTGTAATAAGTGTTATCTGCCAACAGCTGTTCAAAAGTAATGTTTGGACAAAGGGATCCAATATCAGTCACGATGTCATATTCTTTCGTCTTCGATTTCGGGGTTGGTTTATCAATAACAGCACTAGACAATTTCGTCTTCGCAATTTCTTTGTCCTCTTCCTCGAAAGTGACCACCTTTTCTGTAGCAGTTGTCTAAAGTTCAGCGTTGATGATTTCCTTTGCTTCTGCCGAGATATCTTTTGCAAATAACTTCACAGCATCGCGGTCATAGTCAGAGTCATTTTTGAGATCTTCCTTAGTCGTAGATTTGTTCGTTATTTTGCTAGAAGATTTCTTCTTCGAGGATTTTCTACGCCTTGTCGAAGATTTTGGATCAGGTTTCGAGGAGCTTTTGCTTCTCGTTGTGACTTTGAATAATTTCTCCATGTCACTTGGCCAGGACTGATCTTTTGTCTTTGCCAGTTTTCCTTCAATAACGTCAATTCTCTGCACAACAGCATCAGTCGCAGCTTTCACTTTCGTGTCTACAGCAGCTGGTGTCGCTACATATTGATATTTGGGTCGCGGCTTCTGCGGCTGAGGGCAGTCTGGATACTTGTGGCCAAGCTCTCTGCAATTTGAACATAATGGTAAATAACCAATCGGCTTTCGTGGTTGAGGACAGTCAGGAGAAAAATGTCCCGGCTCTCCACAGTTGTAGCAGTTGTCCGAAATTGGTTTACTCGCGGTTTGAGACTTCGCTGGTCCAACAAATTCAGGAGGATTATGTCTTCTTGGTGCAAACTTGGGTCTTCCTGCTGGGCTGATGTTGTAGTACCCTGTACATACTTAGTAGTCGCATCATTTTGAATAATAAAAAGTACCTTCTGGGCAAGACCTTCAATGTATTTGACATTCACAGTAGTGCAGTCTTCCTTAGTGTGTCCAGAAGTTCCACATTTTGTACACCACATTCTTGAGTTGGAAGAAGACGCTTTTGGTCTTTTATCTACAACTTCAGGGATATGCACTTTCAAGTCATTAAACTTTTTATTAAGGTCAGCCATATTACTCTTCCAAAGCTTTTCCACTTTGGAAGTTGACGACTTATCCTCGACAACTTTCGTGTCATCCTTTCATTTAGTTCATCGTTTATTCTTTCTCTCTCCTTTGTCAACTTCTGATTCTGATGAATCGCTTTCAGATTCCAAACTTGAAGAACTGGTACTTGAATCAGAATCTGAATCATCATCGCTGTCACTAGAATCAGTCTTCAACTTTCGAGATTTCTTAGTCGATCGTCGCTTTCGTGCTAGTTTCGAGGTCTCAAAATTTTCTGCACTAGTTATTACTACTGCTAAGGAGGTCATGTCCCCTTGTCTGCAATACCGATCAATCTTTGGTGGTAAACCATTCAAAAACCATTCGATCTGCATATCCATGGGATATACACCGGTTAGTTTTCCTATGAGATTTTTAACCTTTCATGTATATTTGTGAAGGGATTCTTTACTCTTCTTCTGGACATTGTTCAAACGTCCAAGAATTCTAGATTTGTAACTGATCCCTCTGAACTAGTTCAAAAACGCATCTTTTAGCAAGTACCAGGTTCCTACACGGCCTGGTTCAACTTGGCTATACCAGATGCGCGCCTGCTTTCTTAGCAGATCAGGGAAGATTCGTAGTTTGTCTACGTCAGTTCCCTCGTTATTCACATTAGCGATTGACTCGAATTGTGAGACATAGCTATCTGCATCATCAGAAGAAGTCCCTTTAAAATAATCGTATTTCATTTTAGAGATAGAAGTGAAACGTGCAGCAGGACCCTCCATACCGAAGCTAATTAGGAGTTCAAGTAATTGGGTAGTGATTTCATCTAGATTTCTTCGACTAGTATTCTCAGTTTGTCTTCGTAAAAATTCCTCTCTAAGCTTACAATATCGTTCTAATCTGGATTTTCTATCTGACATACACTAGAGACGGAGATAGGTTTGTCAGATTTCTTATAACTTTCCTAAACTATCCCTGGCAACAGCGCCAAAAATTGGTATCTGTCGTACTATACCAACAGGGTTAATATAGATTTTATAGTAAATAATGTCGTTCCCACAGAGGACAACGTTAGAAAGTTATGTTTTTGGTACAATTATGGCAAGGGGGTTCGAGTGTTATTCTGGTTGTCGACAGACATTAAAAAGTAACCAATATTACTTATGTTTGGGATGGATAATGTTAATAAATTCAGAACAACAATCTGGCCTCTATCGAATTGAAGGAAGCGCGTTCTATAGATGAAATGTTATTAGAGTAGTACAACAGTACTACACTCTGGCTGATTAAGGTGTGAACATAGAATCGAGAATTGTCCGATGTATTCACGATTGTGCAGACAATTAATTAATCGCGTTCGCGAACTATTCGTTTCTAGACAGAAGTCCTCAACAACTAAAGCCCAACTTAATGGTTAAAGAAAACAAAGAGTTTTAGAACACGTTAGAAACTTATGTCAATGCCAATCAGGAAAACAGATCAAAGACTCAATCCTTCAGACAGGGACTGTCATCTCATGTGTATACATACAACTTTATTCAATGATCGTGCTAGACTGTACCAAAGATAGTTGTTATTCGAGTGCCAAAAAGAAAGTATTCACGAAAGACAAATAAGATGGTTTAAAGACAGTTCTTTAGAGCATGTGTAATGCCCTAGAGCATCTGTATGATCAGAGAGTAATTCATGAAATGCGTTAGAGATTGTTAGCAGACTCAAGATCACTTACACTCAGCAGTGCAAAGAACAGAGATAAGAGAGAATAACTCACAGAATTCTATTCACTTCTTCAATCTCTTACATAAACATAAACTCTTCTCTCTCGATGATCGAGACTGAAGTGTGAGATCTATATATGTTCTACGGGGCAAACAAACACACTTCTAAAACAACAGGTGTGTCACTCCCGCGAAAGGGTCTAGTTAACAATTAGACTGAAAATACGTTAAACTATACCATAGGAGGTATACTTAACTATGAGTTAAAATTACTCTAGTTTATCATGTCTTTTTGTATCTAGTCGTTTCGTATGGATGACCTAGTAAAGGTTATCCGAGACAATGTCTTTTCCTTTTAAAGATCTTGCCCTTAATTACAAGGCAAGTACTTAGGAGATATATTCCTGAAAAATGACTTAGGCCTCTTCATGATTTATACTTAACCAGCTCATGTCTTCATTTTCGAGTATATCATGCCATATTTATGTTGATATTGAATATTTAACATTTTCGTGGCATCACAGTCTCGCATGTTACTGGCTATCCTAACTCCTCCACGTAATCCTCTACTAAATGGGGCTCTATACTCGTCCAAAGATCTAATGGGTCGGAAGGGGCACACATCAAAAGAAGTACAGCGAACATGAGCCGAAGTTGTGATGAAGTCCCCCATGACACCGCCTCCAACAAGTAGTGACTCCATTCCATCGCATCGTTGATAAGAAGTCTATGCTTGCAAGCATCTCTGAATGACGAAAACAACTCACCATTTGTGCGCAAGTCCTCAAAACTTGTTTCACCTCTTACATGAGCCAAAAGAACTCGCAAATAAAATTGCTCTCCTTCGGATGGATGGACAAAATACATACGTCCAATGGCCGGAATGGACTGTGCATTGATTCTACGGGTCCACCTTCACACTCTCCTATTGTAAACGTAAGACCATGGCAAGTCTTGGTACAACAACAACTCTCGGGCCGCTGAATCACCACTTCTATTCAGTTCAAAAAAGCTGTCAAAGTGGTACTCAAATGACCTTCTACGACCTCCTCTAAATCGGCTCCCTCAGTAAAGTAACCAACTCCTATCCTGCCAGATGAACTGCCAATCGAGTCACAACTGGCTTATGAGCACCCATAGAAAGCCCAAACAGTCACCAGCAAGCCTCACTCGCAGAAAATATCAAGCATTTAAAAATTGCTCTACCTCATTGACTGGCGCAACTATTTGACCACCACCCTCCACAACCGTTGTTGTAATCATATTTGGTCCCTTCAAACACGTACTTGTACAAATACTTCATGCTACGTATATGTACACATATTTCTACATTCATGTGACACTGAAAATGTAGTGTCAACCATCTGTTGTACGATACTACCCACCGACTTCACCTTCTCTCTGTTATCTCTACACCTCTACGAAAGATACCCATTCACTACCATTGTTTCATCAATGAAATTCCTTGGATAGTTCTTCGAGCATTTTCCATCCTTCATGCATGGTGCATTTGAAAAAGATGTTCTGCATGGGCCATGCATCATACAGGTCCTCACTATCTCGTACAACTTTGGATCATCCTCCCCCATAGGAATCTCTGCGCATACGATACGATCATAATCTCCAACAATGATGGATTTGCTCTGCTCCTCCAATATAATCAATAGGTGGGCATGGGGCAATCCTCTCTTCTGAAACTCTACAACATGAAGTCTTCCTATAATGCACCCAAATATCCCATCCTTCTTCAACAAATCAATCAAGTGTTGAAGCTTCATGCTAAAAACCCTCGACACCAAATCAGGCCTATCTGTAGGTGTCTCCCTCCTCACTTCTGACCAATTTGGGTTCACTGTCATTGTGATAAACAAATCGGGAGCACCCAACTCCCTAATGACGGCATAGCATCTTGGTACTTGTCATGCCCATGACTGGTCTCGAGTAGCGTGTCCACGCTAGGGACCAGTAGACCAAGTAAGTTAATTGTGACTATAAGGAAATTGGGCCCCTTATGTGTACATGGTCACAATTAATGGTTGTAGGCCTAAACACATGGTGGTGGAGTTGGTATGGGTCTATCAGTGAGTCATTAGAAAACTGGATGACGTGGCCCAGGTAGGCTGCAGAGGTCTCCAGTGAGGTGTCACAGTGCACTATTAGTGGTGCATGGGCCTTGGAGAGTATAAGTATAGCTGCTAGGCTCTCACTAGTGTATGTTTGATTTTGTGATTAGTAGCTACATGCTGCTGGTGTGACTCCTCTTTCCATGATATGATTGATCCATAGCTTGGGGGCTAGATCCGTTCAATCTAGGTTTGGTTGGGTTGGTTTATCCACCACCTCTTTCCTTGTGTTGTTGCTTTGTATGGTATGCTTAGGCTAGAATCCTGTTGTGAGGACTCTATATTGGTATCAGAGCCAGTCTAAGCAGGATTTACCATTGAAAGTGCTGAGAGAAAATCTCGACGTTTTCTCAAGAATCCGATGGAGTAAGCAACAAACGGTGGAATTGTGAGATTCTCTTCCTGTTGAAAATATTTTTTGAATTGCAATCAATTATGTGGTAAGTGCACTACCAGGCTCACAATTGGTTCGCTTTTGAGCTTTTCGAATTGGTTTCTTGGAAGAAATTCTGTGTGAATTCTGTTGTTGCTGATTACTTTGTGATTAGCATCTTTGTAAAGCAACAGTTACTTTATTTGTTGCTCCTACAGTCTCTGATTCTTCCTATGAATGGTTATAATATTTTAAATGCTGTCTATTGTTTATTTGGAAGCCGGTTTGGTTTTAAATCGGTGAAAATAGGCTGCAATAGAAGCAAAAATACTCTAATTTGTTGGTTGTTGAGTGTTGGTGATGTTTGACAGGATTGCAAGGCTGCTTACTGTGAATCACTGGTTTATGCTTCATTTTCCAGCAACTGAAGACTAATGATGGAGATGAATTTGGTCGTGATGTGATCTGATACCACTGATGAGAATCAGTCACGATTCGCGAAGGCAAATCAGGCATGACTCTCTCTCTCTCTCTCTCAACTTGGATGGAGTTCAGATGCAATCGCTGGGCATTACCAGCTGAATCACTCCTACAGTCCTCCAGAGTGTAGCCAGTCACTACTGATCTACGTTTACAAAATTAATACAACATTCGACTTAATTTTAACCAAAATGTAGAGTTCAAAGGAACAAGAAAACTCAGACATACAAAATAAATAGCATATGCATTCGCATTCAAGATCAGACACAATTACAAAATCGTTTATATTGATTTTTCTTTTGATTTCTTCAAGCACTGCATGCGAGTCCATGCAGTGCATCGGCGTGAGAGAGATACTCTTCTCTCACCGATGTGTGTCTCACTTACTAGCGGACTTTGGATCGCTATGGATCCTGATCACAGAACTCGTCTCGCACGCAGGCGATCTTACTGTCTATATTTTGTCTTGATTGCTTACTAGCATCAGACTTCTGTAAACCTAATATTAGAGTGATTAAATATCTACAACTAATCAGGGAATTACAAGAGTGGCAGATTAGCCACGACCTAGGGAGTATCTGTTGATGTCATGCCATCAGATCAGATCTCAGTACTTTTGGGTACTTGTGTGATCTTAGCGGTACTCTTTGGAGCGTGAGGGAAAAATGAATTTCGTTTCCACCGTTGGTTTCATTTATCTCGTCTGTCTTTCTCTCGTATTGGACCGCAAAAGAATCTCATTCGTGGATCTTTCGTGTTCACAAACCGTTCGTGATCGTCTTCTTTGACTTTCGTGTTCGCGAACCATTCGTCTTCGTTCCCTTTGACTTTTGTGTTCGTGAAACTCTTCATATCTCATGTCTCCAGATATTCGAGTTCGTGAACATCTTCGTCAGGTTGAGGGCCGAAAGCTAGCAAGGCTTTGTAATTAGAAACATTTTGTTTCTTCAGCTCTCTCTCAAAGCATGATAGCTTTACGATTGCGAGATTGCTCCTTTGTCTCTCACAGTCCTTTGTATAGAGCTTTAGTGAGGATGTCAGCAACCATATCTTTCGTTCCTATGAAGGTGGTCTGCATCATCTTCTTTTCAATTATATCCTGTTAGCATCATCCCTGCGAGCATTGGAGTGTTCGCTCCTTTGCAGTTCAGCATCCCAAAGTCCTCTAGGATCTTCTGGGTGTATCTGGACTGGTAAAGGTATAACTTACCTCCCTTATAGTCCCTTTCGATTTCTAAGATTAGGTAACACCTGGAATCTTCCAGATCCACTATCTCGAAATGTTTCGAGATGTCTGTCTTCACCTCAGCAATTAGCTGCTCACTCTTGCAAAGTATCAGAGTGTCATCCACATATACAGCCACTATGATGATCTGTCCATCTGTAATTTTGACATTCTGTAATTCTGACATACACATTGGAGTCAGCCATTAGAGGGTTGAATCCTAATGATTTCAGGGCTTGATCTTTCTTCTTGTACCATTGTCGGGCTGACTGCTTCAGACCGTAGATGCTTCTATGCATTCTGCATACATAGTCAGGAAGTGAATTCGAAATGAATCCTGAGGGTTGATCCATGTAGATCTCTTCGTCTAATTCTCCATGTAAGAAGACCGTCTTCTTCACAATGTGGATCCTGAGGTCATAAGCTGCTGCATATGCAAACAACAGACGTAGGGACAAATGTTTGACGACAGGAGAGAAGGTTTCAGAATAGTCAATACCATATCTTTGAGAGAAACCCTTCACTACCAATCTTGCCTTGTATTTCGACACATTCCCGTCTGGTCCGTATTTGGGCTTGAAGGCCCATTTGCATTTGACAGTCTTGCGCTTATGCGATAATGGCTCCAACGTCCATACCTGGTTCTTCCTCATGGAATCCATCTCTTTGTTCATGGCTTGGATCCATCTGTCCTTTTCTGGACTTTCAACTACTAGTCGAAGAAATCTAGACGAAATCATTGCCCAGTTACTTGAACTCCTAATTAGCTTCGGTATGGAAGGTCTTGCTGCACGTTTCACTTCTATTTCTCTAAAATTAAATACAATTATTTTAAAGGGACTCCTTCCGATGATGCAGATAGCTATGTCTCACAATTCGAGTCAATCGCTAATGCGAATAACGAGGGAACAGACGTAGACAAACTACGAATGTTCCTTGGTTTGCTAAAAAAACAGGCATGCATCTGGTACAACCAAGTTGAACCAGGCCGCGTAGGAACCTGACACTTGCTAAAAGATGCGTTTCTGGACTGCTTCAGAGAGATCGGTTACAAATCTAGAATTCTTGGACGTTTGAACAATGTTCAGAAGAAGAGTAAAGAATCCCTTTGCAAATATACATGTAAGGTTAAAAATCTCATAAGAAAACTAACCGGTGTATATCTCGTGGATATGCAGATCGAATGGTTTTTGGCTGGTTTACCACCAAAGATTGATCGGTATTGCAGACAAGGGGACATGACCTTCTTAGCAGTAGTAATAACTAGTGCTGAAAATTTTGAGACCTCGAAACTAGCACGAAAGCGACGATCGACTAAGAAATATCGAAAGTCGAAGACTGATTCTAGTGACAATGATGATGATCCAGATTCTGATTCAAGTACCAGTTCTTCAAGCTCGGAATCTGAAAATAGCAATTCATCAGAATCAGAAGTTGACATAGGAGAGAGAAATAATAGATGACGAACTAAACGAAAGGACGACACGAAAGTTGTCGAGGATAAGTCGTCAACTTCTAAAGTTGAAAAGCTTTGGAAGAGTAATATGGCTGACCTTAATAAAAAGTTTAATGACTTGAAATTGCAAATCTCTGAAGTTGCAGATAAAAGACCAAAAGCATCTTCTTCCAACTCAAGAATGTGGTGTACAAAATGTGGAGCTTTTGGACACACTAAGGAAGACTGCACTACTGTGAATGTCAAATACATTGAAGATCCTGCCTAGGAGGTACTTTTTATCTTTCAAAATGATGCGACTACTAACTATGTACAGGGTACTGCAACATCAGCCCAGTAGGACAGACCCAAGTTCGCATCAAGAAGACATAATCCTCCTGAATTTGTTGGACCAGCGATGTCTCAAACCGTGACTGAACCAGTTTCGGACAACTGCTACAACTGTGGAGAGCCGAGACATTTTTCTCCTGACTGTCTCCTGCAAAAGCCGATTGGTTATGTACCATTATGTTCGAATTGCAGAGAGCTTGGCCACAAGTATCCTGACTGCCCTCAGCCGCAGAAGCCGCGACCCAAATATCAATATGTAGCAACACTAGCTGCTGCAGACACGAAAGCGAAAGCTGCGACTGATGTTGTTGTGCAGAGAATTGACGTTATTGAAGGAAAACTGGCAAAGACAGAAGATCAGTCTTGGCCAAGTGACGTGGAGAAATTATTCAAAGTCACAACGAGAAGCAAAAGCTCCTCGAAACCTAATCAAAAATCTTTGACAAAGTGCAGAAAATCCTCGAAGAAGAAATCCTCTAGCAAAACAACGAACAAATCTATGACTAAAGAAGATCTCAAAGATGACCCTGACTATGACCGCGATGCTACGAAGTTATTTGCAAAAGATATCTCGGCAGAAACAAAGGAAATCATCAACGCTGAACTTCAGACAGTTGCTGCAGAAAAGGTGGTCACTTTCAAGGAAGAGGACGAAGAAATCGCGAAGACGAAATTGTCTAGTGCTATTATCGATAAACCGACCTCGAAATCTAAGATGAAAGAATATGACATCGTGACTGATATTGGATCCCTTCGTCCGAACATTACTTTTGAACAGCTGTTGGCAGATAACACTTAATAAAAAAAACAACTGAAAGGTCTTTTGTGCCCAAAAAGAAAAAAAAAGTTTATCTGCCAGATGATGGTGTTTGTCTATCGATTTAGGTGATCTCGGTGCACCTGAGATTGATATTACCATTGCGGGATGCCTGATCGAAAAAGTGCCAATTGACTCTGGTTCCAGTGTAAATATAATAACAAAAGACACAGCTCATGTTGTGGGGCTGACTGACATTCAACCGACACAGCGAAACATCAAGTTAGTTGATTCGACACGACGAAAACCTGTTGGAGAACTGAAGGATGTCACTGTCTACATTCAAGCCAAGCCATTCACAATGAATTTCATTGTTATCAAACCACTCGGTTTGTCATCCTATTCTGTGCTGATTGGAAGACTTTGGCTTTATCAATCAAATGAAAGTGTACATTGGAAATCCAAAGAGCTGAGATTGCAGACTGGTGAGACCAATAACCGAGGTAAGCCAGCAGAACAAATCATAATCTGGAGTCATGACAAATATGAAGATAAAACTCCTCTGTCCGACACCAGCTTTACATCAGAAGAATCTTCGTATGCCTTGAATATTTTTCCCAATGAATCTGATATTGAAGTGCAGTACTTTGAATGTTATGAGAATGCTGATGACGAAGAATTCTTCGATGCTTGCAACACTGAAGCAGATGTTTTGTATGAAGAAATTAACATTGTAGACACGAACTCGAAAGAGTCTGACGATTCAAGTGACGAATCTGAACACGAATTTTGGTAACAAGAACCAGGTTGACGACAAGAAAACATCTGTGGAGTCAACCATGCTCGAAATTCATGGCCATACCAAGGCCAGTATGACTGAAGGTGTCATATTACCATATTCTACTGAACTGATTGAACTTGCACCTGGCAGATTTGTGCATGTTTCAAAGTCACTTGGAGAATCGGAATTAGTGGAATTCACTAAACTATTGAAGGAGTATCAAGACGTTTTTGTCTGGTCGCTCGACGATTTGAAGGGTATACCTGCAGAATTCGGAGAGCACCGAATTGATGTTAAGGAAGATGCTGTACCTATTCGACAGAGACAGTATCGTCTCAATCCTAAGTACTCTCTCATGGTCAAGGACGAACTTAACAAGCACTTTAAGGCAGGTATAATCTATCCCGTCTTAAGTAGTGAATGAATTTCACCCATTGTTGTCATCCCAAAGAAGAAGACTGGCAAAATATGAATATGCCAGGATTTTCGCAAAATCAATGCTGCCACAAGGAAGGACCATCATCCTCTATCTTTCACTGATTCCATCCTAGATCAGGTTGCTGGTCAAGAGCGTTACAGTTTCTATGACGACTTTTCTGGATATAATCAGGTTGGAGTGCGAAAGGAGGATCATTCAAAAACCACATTCACTACGGATTGGGGCACTTATGCCTACAACAAAATGCTCTTTGGTCCTTGTAATGCTCCAACGACTTTTCAGCGAATCATGATGTTAATTTTCGCTGCCTTCCTGAGAACTTTTCTCGAAATATTTGTTGATGATTTCTGTGTATACAGTGATATAAAGACGCAAAAGCTAAAATTAACATTGCAACGATATCGAGATACTTGTTTATCTCTTCATCCAGGGAAATGTTTTTTTGGTATGAAAGAAGGAATATTGCTTGGACACAGAATATCTAATAGAGGAATAGAAGTCGACAAAGATAAAGTCGAGCTTATAAAGAATCTCTAGATACCAACCAATTTACATGAACTAAGAGCTTTCTTAGGACATGTTGGCTATTACAGGAGATTTATTCAAAATCATGCTTCTATTGCTGCTTCTCTTACACATCTACTGAAGAAACAAGTAGAATACTTGTGGACGAATGAACAGCAGAAAGCATTCAAAGATCTTAAGCAAAGGTTGATCAATGCTCCTATTTTGAGACCACCCAACTGGGCTATTTTATTTCACAGTTATGTGGATGTTTCTGCATTTGCTATTGCATCTGTCTAAGCCAAAAGGACGACTAGAAGAAGGATCATCCCATCTACTATGCGAGTCGACAGCTCAGTGCATCAGAGAAGAATTATTCGGCTACAAAAACGAAAACACTTGGCATGATTTTCACTGTTAAAATTTTTTGACATTATTTGCTGGGATATGCATTTATTTTTCATGTGGATCATTATGCTCTTAAGTATCTTGTAAATAAACCAGATCTATCCGGACGAATTGCTCGATGGGTTCTACTTCTGCAGAAATTTACTTATCAAGTAGAGCTTCGTCAAGGAAAATATCATACGAATTTTGATTATCTATTGTGACTCAGCACCGGAAAAACTGAAGACCCTATCAATGATGATTTTCCAGACGAACATTTATTCGAGATTTCATCTACAAGTTCGCTATATTCTAATATTATTACTTATCTTAAGGATCAGATATATCCGGATGGTTACGATTTGGAGCAAAAGATAGTTTTTCAATATAAGGTAGCACCTTATACAATTATTAACAATGTTCTGTACAAGCTTCGTGCTGACCATCAACTACGAAGATGTCTCGAAACTGAAGACATTAAAAAGGTCGTTAAAGCCTTACACTCAAAAGATGCTGGTGGACATTTTGCTTTGAAGAATACAGTTGATAAGATATTGACTGCCAAGTATTGGTGGCCAACAATGCTCAAGGATATATCAAATTTTATTCGTTCATGTGATCCATGCCAGAGATCTTGTAAGCCTACAAAAGCAATGAATTGGCCGTTGACACCAATCCTGCCTCTTGCACCATTCGAGAAGTGGGGGATTAACTTTGTCGGTCCAATCAAACCTGTTACCCGACATACAAAATGTCGTTATATTTTAGTTGCAACGGATTATGCCACCAAGAACGTTGAAGCAGAGGCGACGAAACGAAACGATGCAAAAACTGTCGCGACGTTCTTATTCAAAAGTATAATCACAAGATATGGTTGTCCACTCGACCTAGTAAGTGACCGAGGTACACATTTTTTAAATGACACTATACGGTTGCTCACAACTTCTTTCTTGATCAAACACAAAAAAAACTACACCGTATAATCCAAAAGCAAACGGGTTGACAGAAAGAGCTAATGGAATTTTATATAAGATCTTGAACAAAATTACTATTGCACATGCAACGGATTGGGATCAGAAACTACCATCAGTTCTCTGAGCTTATCGCAACATAGAGAAAATCACGACGAAATAGACACCATATTTTCTTACGTATGGTATGCATCCTATTTTGCCAATTGAATTTGAGGTGAAAACCTTTTGTATTCAAGCTCAACGAACAGATGTAGAATGTATAAACGAAAGGTAGACTAATATTGAAGAACTAGCTGAAGCTCGAGAGACTTCACAAAAACTAACGGAGCTAATCCAGAAACAAAGAAAGAAGAAATATGACAGTCATATAAAAAAATGTGATCTTAAAGTTAATGATTATGCGTTGATATATGATAGTCGCCATCAAAAGTTCCCAGGAAAACTCCATATGCGATGGCTTGGACCGTATAAAGTCATAGAGGTGTTTGACAATGGTTCTGTGCAGCTTCAATCACTTGAAGGTGAACTATTACCTGCACGTATTTACAGGTCCAGACTGAAGAAATACTACCTTTGACCAGAATTTTTTTTTATTCTTATTATTTTCTAGTATTTTTTTGGAATTAATTGCGAATTTCTTTTATCTTGTCTAAATTTTTTCGCGACTTTTCTTTTATTTTTTCTAGAAATTCTCTAGAAATTTTCGGCCACCGTCCAACATTTTTCATAATGTTTCATGAAATTTTCGAGAATTTTTCGTGACACTAAATTTGTTAATCAAATTTTCGTAAATCATTTTTCAAGAATTTTTTTAGAATCTTTTCTAGCATTATTACTAGTTTTTTGAAAAATTTTCTAGTATGTTGCTAAAATTTTCGAGAAATTTTCATGAGTTTATGGATCATTTTTTAAGATCCTTTGAGAAAGTTTCGTGAAACTTTCTTGAATCTTTCTAGCATGATTTCGAAAATCTTTCGAGAATCTCTCGACATACTTTTTGTATCCCTCCATTAATGATGATGGCCACGTGATCATCATTATTCACACGTGTGTACGCTCACATATATTGTTTGTTCTTAATTTATGTCTTTTCTTTTCACAAACAGGCTTCCGTCATTAAAGATCGATCTAGCAAATTATAGTTTCAAACACTGAGCCATGCATGTTCTCCATAAATGGAAGTGACAGATGTCAAGTCACCATGCCACATCATCATTCCTTCCACACCGCTACTACTTATCAGAGTTATTTTTCATTTTCCTTGTTTACACTTTCTACCTACGAGTTTATGCTTTCATGTGCTCATTCTCTTTGCGATCAAAACACTCTTTTGCGAACTATTGCGATCTATGGAACTATCGTCAAACATTCGACCAATGGCTTCCGGATCAAGTTCTAGCTCTCATATCATCTAGAAAGCACGTGCAGGAATCCGCCTGACATCCATCCAATCCTTTTTGGATCGATGCAAGTTGGGTGATTTGAAAGTGGACCCCTCCATCATCCTCTTTGAAGGCAGTACTGAGTTTGTGAACTCTATCCATTCAATTTTGGAGGAGGAATTCAAAGTTCACATACGAGGCAAATTCTTCACCATCTTTGAAGACTTGTTTTGCACAGCCCTCGGACTACCATTGGATGGGAAGCTGGTTGCGACAAATAAAGATTCGGTGGATGAAGCTGCCCACTTCCTAAGCAACTGCTTTGTACCCACGAAGGGGTACAAAATCTCTATGATCCGAGATACAACATTCAAACTGTTTTGTAAATACACAAACTAAGCAATATTTTTTACGGATGCGTACGCGACAATTTCAGTTCAAAATTTTGGTTACATATTGGATGCGCTTGCGGGTAATCCAGTGTGTTTCGGCGTTATCACATACAAAGCTTTTTTGCGCTGGATCAAATGTCAAAAATTTTCTAGAGTCGGAGCCCATGTTTCTCGTCTATGCGCTCATTTACAAATTTTGAATAAGCAAGAGAAAATACTGCTGATGGGAAGAATGTTGGCTCCCAAGCCAATTGATCTTTCCAGCCTCATTTCTGTTCCTATTCCGGTTGCATCCGATGCTGCACCAACAGTCGAAGTAACAACCACCACTGCTATGGAGAGTGAAGCTATGGCAATGGAAACCGATGGAGCTACTGCTGCTGCTATTTTTTCAAAGCCAGCATCTGCTTCCACATCTCAGAAGCACCAGAGTGCATCCACCTCTGAGGATGACGCAACCTAGTCCGACACATTAGACAAAGGACAAACAGCTGTTGAAGGCGACACTAGGGCACTTGTGACAGATGAAGAAGAACCGGATGACCAGCCCCAATGGTTTCGATCCATGACAGAGAAAGCCAAGAATCTAGTGGCTGAAGTATATGAGTTTGACAAGTACCACCGACAACTCACGATGCAACTTATCACCTCAGAGAGAAAATCTCTAGACTCTCTGAAGGAGTCCTTCGAGAAGATCGATTCGCTCGAATCAGACAACACGAAGCTGATCGAACAAAGTCGCTCTCTCGAAACACAATTTCAGACTCTAATAAAGAAAGTTGATTCTTTGAAGTAGACAAATAAGGAGATTCAGGCCAAGTCTGACAATTTTCAGACTCAAAACGATTCTTTGAGACAGCAACTTTTGGCTGCAAATCAACATAATGTCGCTCTCCAGAAACATTTACAGGAGGAGCGAATGACAAGACTAAAGACAGAAGCTGCTCTGTCTCTGAGCACCAATGCGACAATCACAGTCGATCTCATGAAGTTGAACCAGCTCCAAGGCCAGATGCTCGAAAATTTTTGAGTCGAGTTCTTACAACCGCTCGAGAATGCGAAGGCCCTTGTCGAGGAAGAGTTGGCTGAGCTGAAGGAGCTCTCGAGTGATGCGACCCCATCTTGTGGCGGGCCCGATGCACACGATGAATACCTTCAAGCCCTTCTTCGAATTGATGACCTCACATAGCAAATCCAAGTTGTGCCTGCCTGCACCGGAGCCTCAGACTATCCAGAATTCTTGGAGTGTCGCAAAGATTGACAAGCTCAAACAGGAGCTGTCAGATCTTAAGCAACAATTTGAAGATTAGAAGCTGGCTGTTGAGTTGCAAACTTAGGATTTGGCAACTGCATCTACCCAGCCAAAGCGAATGCGGCGAAATCAGTCGAAGGTATGTGCTGACAGATTCTGTGCATTTTTTGAACGACTCTGTGTCCACATGCTTTTAATATTGAATTGCAAATGGCGTGTGGATTACATGATGCTATCAGGCGTAGTAGGCATCACGTTCGACGAATGGAAGTGACCTTGGGAGAAGGATGACTTTCTCTGGTTATGGGCCTAGCTCTCTATCGAGCAGAAAGGATGTCACTGCTGGGGCATAATCCAGGGTAAGTTCCAAGTCGTACCTTTCGGATCAGCAGAGTTATATATAGGCTCTTCAGCTATGTATTCTCTGGAATATATTCGAATCAAAGAACTTCAATTTTTGCGGAACGAAGATAATAAACGACATTTTTGGAAGCGAAAGTCGTAGTTTCAGCTGTACAAACCACAAGCTGTTGCGGATTTAGGTGCATTCGACGATGCAGGTTTGCTGATTAATATAAATATGCCTTATCTAGAATTATTCAGTCTTTATGTGGATTGGGAGCGAAACCTTGAAGAATATTTTGCAAAGATTTGTCATAATTTACAAGATAGAAGGAAGTCATTCCGTTATAAGCAGTTTGTACATATACATTTTGGTAGTTTGGTACCTTTGCGACGAAAACATTATTTTTTGTTCAGAATCTTTATGTTAAAAGAAATTTTATTAGATTTTTAGCTCGTTACTATAAAGAAATCACTCTACGTAGTGATTCAGATGAAGATACCAAGTTAACCCAGGAGCTGTTTGATGGAACATTGCTCCCGGTTAAGTTAGAAGAATTCGGCAACTTACCAGTTGGCCGCTATACAAAATCGAAAGAAGACTTGTTGTTGATCGAAGCTCAACAAAACTTGGAGCTTGTTCAAAAATTATATGAAGAACTAAATCATTCATGAATATTCATTCGTGCCTTTGTCGTGGTGATGTTTCTATGGGATGCTAAATTTTTGAAGTTTAAAGATGTTTTGAAGTTTGATTTCATCAACAATTCAAAGATCAACTCAAAACAACCTATTCAATTAAAGAAACATCAAGACACATATTCTCTAAGACGAAGAAATATCTAAAGGACGAAATACACGAAGAAATATCTTTTCGCCTCAACAAAAATCTGACGAACAAGAATGTTTCTCGAATAATCCTCGAAATAAAGATGATATGTTCACGAGGACGTTTCACATTTGAGGAAGGGGATATGTGATGCCACGAAAATGTTAAATATGAATATCAACTTAAATATGGCATGCTATACTCGAAATTAGAGTGTCTGGGTCCTCTCAAGGTCATTAGTCACCAACAAGCCTCGATGTGGAATAAAATCTAGGCGTGATCGCGAACACTGGAGGGCCGGTCTACCATATTAGGACTATTCCGGGTCCTTAACCGAATATGGTCGTAATATTCGTCCTCCCTTAAACAGGTTCTGTCCTCCAAACGAGAAAAAGAAAACATGAGACTATTCCTTAAGCTTTCAAATCTTACCCATGAACTGTGAAAATTGTCAACATTTCCTAGCTAGTTTGAGGCCTAAATTGGCTAAAATTGTAAATAGTTTTGGTTCTGGAGTTTCACACGTGTGAACCAGGCCACAATGTTTTTATTTACTGTATTTTTTCAGTATGATGAAGTGTCAAACTTCATACCCTTCAAAATGAGACCATTTTGATGTATTTTGGTCATATAAGCCATTTTTAGCTATTTTTCCTATATAGGGAATATCTAGGGTCAAGTACCTTCTAGAGAGAGGAGAGAGAGTCATCTTCCTCATCCATAAATAGTAGGGAAGTCGTGGAGAACAGGTTGGAGAAACCTTTTGTATGCTTCATTGAGATCAATAGATCATTGTCATTGTTTCTTCCTCCATTGAGAGCATTGTTGTGTGTATTGTCTTCAAGCTATTGTGTATGATCTTAGGTGCTTTCCAAAAGTGGTAGGCTGATGTATTATGGACTGTATAATGCTATTTTGGGCCGCACTTGATAAATGCTTTTTGATCAAGTTCTTTGCATTCTAGGTAGCATAGAATGTGTTGCCAATTCCTAGCTTATGTAGTTTGGAGTGCAAGCATTCAAGCCAATGATCTTGGAGTTTAGATCCACTTAGGATCTGTATTTTTCACATGGTATCAGAGCTGGTTGGCTTCTATTTACAGTAAGTATTCCATTTTTGGTGATATTTGGATGTTTGATCAAGTTCTAGCATGATTTTGCATTGCTTTGTTGATCAAATCTTACTAACCTTTGTTTTGTGAGTTGAACTTGTGGATCAAAAGCATATTTCAGGTCTATTGAAGATCAGAGGCTGAAAAGAAACTATTTTGGATCAGATCATAACACCTAATCATTTGTGATTGTGAGGCTTGTGCATATTCAATACTAACAATGTTCTTTTCAATCCTATTGTTGACAATCTCCATTCTTGGATGAACACTCTCCTTAAGTGGATGAAACTTCTCCTTAAGTGGATGACAAATGCTCTTTTGAGTGAGTTATAATTCTCCTAAAGGCTGAGCAAAGCTCCCATTTGGATGAAAGATCCCCTTTTTTGGGTGAACATATTGTAAGCTCCATTGTGAAGAGCATATTGTAAAGATTGTCATCAATTTTGGCATAAATTTTGGTGTACTTTGTTGAGCATGTAAGTAACTCTCCTTATGTAATTTGATTGGAGCATTTGCTGGAAGGTGTTAACCATTATGCAAGTGTGTTTTCAGGTTCTTAACAGGTTGAGGAACATTCTCATGTGAAGTGATCTTAGATCTACATCTAAACACCAAGATTTGACAAGATAGTGAAGCTAGTCTTGTGATTCACTAAGTGTGCTCATTCATTCACCTCTAAATCTTGTATTTATCACTTGCTGGAGTTTATAAACTTTTAGAAGTGTGGTTTACATGTGGTTTTACAGGTTGAATCAATATCTTAGTGTGTTGATCATATGTTGATCAAGTTTGTTCATTACTAGGTAATCTTGGCATCCTAGTTTTGGGTATTTTCTAAGAATGCAAGTAACTCTTCACACCATAACTTGAGTTGGTCACTTGCTGGAAAGTTTGAGAGCTTAAGCAAGAGTGTGTTCAGGTTGGTTTGATTTTGTAATCCATTCTTAGTGTGTGCAAAGTGTTGCATGTGTTTCAATCTTCCTTTCTATGCTTGGAAACCATCTAGGTTCAAGATAGAAGTGTTTTAGGGTCCTAAATCTTCATAGATCTCTTTATCTATCATTTGTTGAGAGAAAAGTGAGTGCTAAGTGCTTTAGGACAGAACCTAAAAGTTGAAGAAACATTAGAATCATGGCTTCCAATGGTGGGATCATGCTAGAGTCTAGTGAAAGGTTGAGTTCATCAAACTACTCTACTTGGAAAGTGAGGATGGAGTCCTTACTTGAGTTGAATGAACTCATGGACATAGTTGCAGAAATTGAAGAGAGACCTCTCACACTTCAAGAGCAACAAAGGTTTGATAAGAAGGCCAAAAGGGCTCTTCATATCATTAAAATGAATGTTACAAATGAACTTCTCAAGGAAGTTGGAAAGTGTCAAAGTGCAAGTGAGGCATGGAATGCCTTAAAGAAGCTCTTTGAATCAAAGTCCACATCTAGGGTATTGACCCTAAGGAGACAAATATTTTCTAGTAGGCAAAGAGAGGGTGAAAGTGCTCATGCATTTATCTTGAGAGTTAAGTCCCTAAGTGATGATTTAGCATGCATTGATGAGAACATAAAAGATGGTGAAATAGTCCAAGTTATGTTGAATGGTTTGCTAAATGAACATGCTAACCTTGTGCAAAGTTTTGCCATTCAAAGAGTCTTGCCAAGTGTGGTTGACTTGCAAGAAATCTTATTGGCTGAAGAACATAGGTTGCAATCAAAGCTTGATGGTGCATCCTTGCAAGGTGGAGGTGAAGAGGCTTTCTTCACAAAAGGCAAATTCAAGGGCAAAGGTAAAGGCAAAGGGAAATGGTCCAAAGGTGGTAACTTTGATCATGATGATCACTCTTCCTCTTCCTCTTCTACTAAGAACAATAAGTCAAAGTTCAAGTGCTTTTATTGTGGGATAAAAGGTCATTTTGCAAATGAATGTTATAAGGAGAAAAGAGAGCAAGGAGAGAGGCAAGGAAATCTTACAATAGATGAGGAAGAACATAACACATGTGAATCACTTGTTATGACTTCAAGTTTGTTAGCCAACATAGATGATAATGATCCTTGGTGGATTGATAGGGGAGCCTCATCTCACATGACAAGACATAAGGAATACTTTACATCCTTATTGTCTTATGAGGGAGAAGGTAACATCATCTACACTGCAAATGATGGTCAATGTGACATCAAAGGCATAGGCACTATTCCTATTTCCCTTTCAACAAATAGGAAAGCAAATCTTGAAAATGTCTTGTACATTCCTTCAATCACTAAGAATTTGCTTAGTGTAAGTCAAATGATTGACAAAGGACTTGATGTGGAGTTCATTGGAGATGCATGTTTGATAAGTAAATGTGGATCCTTGATTGCTCAAGGTAGGAGGCATGGTAAACTTTTCAAGCTTGATGCATGTGTGATCTCTAATCATGAAGGATGTATGGCTAGGGAGCAATTGACAAACCAAGAAGTTTGGCACAAGAGGTTGGGCCATCCCAACTTCAAATCTTTGGAGGTAATGGCAAAGAAAGAGCTTGTTCTTGGTCTCCCTAAAAGTCTTGTTGCAAACAATAGTGTTTGTGAACATTGTGCCTTGTCCAAATCTCATAGACTTGCTTATTCTAGATCTACTTCTAGATCTAAAGAAGCTTTTCAACTTGTGCATTCTGATATTCATTCTTCTAGTACAACTAGCAATGGTGGGGCAAAGATGTATGCAGCTTTCATTGATGACTTTAGTAGGTATACTTGGATCTATCTTCTTAAAAGTAAGGATGAAGTGTTTGCTGCATTTGTCAAGTTCAAGAATGAAATGGAAAACCAATTCAATACAAAGATCAAATGCTTAAGATCTGATAATGGAGGGGAATACACCTCAAATAGGTTCAAAGACTTTTGTATAGCACATGGGATTAAGAGGGAGATGTCTAGTCCTAGGACTCCACAACAGAATGGAGTGGCCGAGAGGAAGAATAGAACCCTTTGTGAATGTGCCAAGGCAATGAGACTACATGCTAATCTTGCTAAGTCTTTTTGGGGGGAAGCTTTAGCATGTGCTAACTATCTATGTAATAGATGGACAAGTGCTTCCTTGGATGGTAAAACTCCTCATGAGGTTCTTTATGGTAGAAGGCCGAGTGTCAAGCATTGTAGGATCTTTGGATGTACATGTACAATTAAGATCTGCACCTAGACATTTAAGATTTCTAAATCATGAGCAATTAACTTGAGTAGTTGATTTACTCTTGTGGAAGTTAATTGGTAAAACGGACAGTGTGAAGAGAATTCACCGAAAACTGTTTGTTTTGTATGTATTGCTTGTAAGACACATAATTTATGAGTCATTCAGATTCATTAAGGAATTGTGTGCATAGGATAATGATTTATTGGATGAGTATTTCTCAGTTGGGAAATAGACTTGATTCATTAGTGATTGTATTCCTGTGAGCTCAATTGGAAACCGGATCCTAATGGTGCCAAGAATGGTAACTCAATTTTGGGAATTCAGCAGAACTTTGTAATCTCTAGATGTTGTTCTAGGAGATTGTATAAAGTTTATATTATTAAAGATGAATGCTATATAGTCTTTAATTACTTGGATGATTGTAGAATTTGGAACTCATAATCTGATAAGAATCAATTTGCAAGAATATTCTTGGAATCTAGTGATTTTCCTTTTGGAAAAGATTACAGAATGATTCTTATATTTCCTGAGTTGTATGTTGTACATATACTCCAGTATCTTCAAATGGTTAAGTATGGTTTTAGAATCCTGTAAATTATGATTGACGAATCATAAGATTCTAAATGTTTATGATTGATGGATCATAAATTGATACTTAAAAGCCCATTTGAAGATTATAGGAAAATGTGAAGATTCTTAAGATACTGAGTAATTCTTGATCAATTGGGTGAGTCAAGGATTTAGATCTGTTATTTGAACTCTAAATTCCTTTACTCCAATGCATACTTGAAATTGTATGGATCTCACAGGCCTTTCCATTAAGTAATTGGTTACTTATGAGGAATTGCTTTCTTCACAAATTGTAGTTATAAGTGCTTATGTACAAAGTTCAATCTATATCTCCAGTTTTGTAGGAGACAAATAAATCTATTAAGATACAAGTAGATGCTGATTTCTTGCATATGATGCTAGAAATGGTGCTGTTAACTCATTAGAGTAACTGTAGTGCTCTGGTTTGAGTTATGATTGTCTGAGACTTGATGGATTTCCTAGAGATTTTAGATGATTGAATTGTGGTATTTTAGAATATTTGGATATTCTAAGAATACTGTATCAAAAAGCCTTATTTTCTACTAGATATTGACATGGAATTTCTTTAGCTTTTGGATTTGATCTCTGAAATGAAGAAGTTAATTCACCCAGTGGTTCATGTAATTAGGATTACATGAAGGTGATGAATTTTTGTTTTGGAGTAGATCAACCCATTTGGAAGATTTATAGCTTAGTGTATCTTTTAGAATTTGAATTGGTATTCATGAGTAGAGGCAAGCAACTAAAGAATTGTTGCATCTCTGAGCACTTATTCATATGGAAAGATCAGACTAAGAATAATGGTTCATGTGAAAAATACAGATCCTAAGTGGATCTAAACTCCAAGGTCATTGGCTTGAATGCTTGCACTCCAAACTACATAAGCTAGGAATTGGCAACACATTCTATGCTACCTAGAATGCAAAGAACTTGATCAAAAAGCATTTATCACAAATGGAAACTTCCATAAACATCAAGTGCGGCCCAAAATAGCATTATACAGTCCATAATACATCAGCCTACCACTTTTGGAAAGCACCTAAGATCATACACAATAGCTTGAAGACAATACACACAACAATGCTCTCAATGGAGGAAGAAACAATGACAATGATCTATTGATCTCAATGAAGCATACAAAAGGTTTCTCCAACCTGTTCTCCACGACTTCCCTACTATTTATGGATGAGGAAGATGACTCTCTCTCCTCTCTCTAGAAGGTACTTGACCCTAGATATTCCCTATATAGGAAAAATAGCTAAAAATGGCTTATATGACCAAAATACATCAAAATGGTCTCATTTTGAAGGGTATGAAGTTTGACACTTCATCATACTGAAAAAATACAGTAAATAAAAACATTGTGGCCTGGTTCACACATGTGAAACTCCAGAACCAAAACTATTTACAATTTTAGCCAATTTAGGCCTCAAACTAGCTAGGAAATGTTGACAATTTTCACACTCCCTCTTCAACATTGGATGCTAGTTTCAACATAGTCTTTGAGCACATTCCAAGATTAGATCTATGCATTAAATATAGGTCCTTTCCCAATGGTTTGGTGAAGATATCAGCCACACACTCCTTTGAAGAGACATGTTGAAGCTCCACCTCTTTGGCAATGACTTGATCTCTCACAAAATGGTGAGCAATCTCAATGTGCTTGCTCCTTGCATGAAAAACAGGATTGCTTGCCAAGCTTTGGGCTGAAAGTTTATCACAAAGTATGATTGGAGTCTTCTCTGGTTCCAGCAAGTGAAGATCCAATAACATCCTCTTGATCCAAAGAATCTCCTTGGTGCATGTTGTTAATGCCTTGTACTCGGCTTCGGTGGAAGATAGAGAGATAGTTGGTTGCTTCTTTGATAGCCATGAGACCACTCCATCTCCAAGATAGATTTCAAAGGCACTTGTTGACTTCCTATCCATTTGATCACCTGCAAAATCTGAATCTGAAAATCCACAAAGGTTAGGTGTAGTACCTCCATACAAGATGCCAAAATCTCTAGATCCCGAGATGTATCTAAGTACTCTCTTTCCTAGCTTCCAATGAGCCTCACTAGGATCTTGCATAATTGACTTAGTTTACCAACCACAAAGCTTAGATCAGGTCTTGTGATGGTTAACCATATAAGAGATCCTATTAGCTTTCTATAGAGAGTAATGTCCTTGAAGGATCTTTCATTACTTCTTGTAGTTAGCTTTACATTTGATTCCATAGGAGTAGAAACAACTTTACAATCTTCCATATGAAACCTTTTTAGAATAGAGTTAACATACTTTTCTTGACATATGAATGTAGATTTAGAAGTTCTAATAATCTCTATTCCTAAGATATAATGAAGTTTACCAAGATCTTGAATTTCAAACTCTCTTTTGAGTGCCATCTTGATTTCATCTATATCTAGATTGTTACCACCACTTAAGATAATGTCATCAACATAGATCAAAAGTAAAGTGATATCATTTTCATTCAATCTAAAGTAGAGAGAATGATCATACTCACTCATAACAAAGTTTTGAGAAAGTAAGAAGGAATTGAGCTTAGCATACCAACTCCTTGGTGCTTGCTTTAGCCCATACAAACTCTTTTGGAGATAGCACACATGATTAGGCTCATCATGTGAAACATAGCCCTCGGGTTGCTCCATGTAAATATCTTCTTCAAGATCACCATTCAAGAAGGCATTAGTAACATCCATTTGCCACATATCCCAATCATAAAGAGTTGCAAGAGAGATTAGGATTCGAATAGTTACCATCTTTGCCACGGGTGCAAAGGTCTCATCATAGTCAATACCATATTCTTGAGCATACCCCTTTGCCACCAACCTTGCCTTGTACTTGTTGATTGATCCATCTTGATTTGTCTTGATCTTGAAGATCCACTTACAACCAATTGCCTTCTTGTCCTTTGGAAGCTTTACCAACCTCCATGTGTTGCTTTTGATGAGTGCTTGATGCTCATGATCCATGGCTTGGATCCATTCCTTCTTTTGAATTGCTTCACCTACACAAGTTGGTTCATCAAAAGAGGTAAGAAAAGCAAAGTTAGAGTTGTCCACCACTTGCTTTCCTTTTTCATCATAGGTTAGCCTTGATGGCTTAGCCCTTTGCCTTTGAGTCTTCCTTGAAGTTTGCTTTTAGATCATTATTCAAATCATTTTAAGTTAACCAATAGATCTATCAGAACAGATCTGTTAACTCTGCAAGTAATTGTCAAAAACAATACTTGATCACATGTCTATGTTCAACAACTAGGTTAAGTGCACTAGATAACCTTAGTAATCCAGGAATTCATAGTAGATCCACACTGGATTAATCGTGCACATATGAGAAAAATCTCACTATGACCCAGTACATAAACACATATGTCTTTATCTGGCAAATTCTTCCAAAATCTGCATACATTAGTCACATATATCACTGAGAATCTTGTAACTCAGCTACAAAAAATTCTATTTCTCTTGAGTAAATAACATATCTAGGAAATCTCTGAAGTGAACAATTCCACAACAAAAGTTTTCCAACCATCATACTTTTATCAACAAAATTCCTTCAATCATTCAGCCTACTTCAGATCTCAGTGCACAAACAAGATTAGGCTGACTTATACAGACATCTTTGGATATAAGGTTAAGATTAAAGCTTTATTCCACTGATCCAATCCATAACTAAATGGTATTTGGTAGCCAATCAGTGAATCTTAATTCAATCTTTACCACTACTTCCCATATTCATGAATATCTCACAGCTCAAAAACCCTCAAAATTACTCTAGTTTCAGATTATTCAAAACAATCACGAGAGATTTCCTCTATTCCTCTGGATAGTTCCACCATTGCACACAAACTGAATTTCACAAAAGAAATCTATGCAACTGGTTAATCCCATGAAAGTCTTATTCCTATCATTTTCTTCTTCCCCTTTTTAAAAGAGATTCCATAATTTCGATCAAAAAGTTCCCAGGAGACAACATATAAGATATTAAAGATTTGAAAAAGTCAATAATAGATATTCAATACTATTACAAACCGGACTTTTTCCTTAAAATCATAAAATATCTTATTTAGAGTGATAAAAACATTACTCTCAATAATTAACTATCAAATAGAGATAATCATTAGGGCTTAGGAAGTCTAAATTCCACTTAATCAATTGAAACATTAATTGATTCTGAGCTGTATTCACAAACTAAAATGGAAGTATGAATTCATATAACTTTAACAGTCCTTCAGAACCAAGTTCTACACTGGAAGGAATTATATGAATCTCAATCCAATTGTCTCGTATATAAGAAATTTCTAAAAAGTAGAGATTTAAAATTAATAGAGAAATAGCTTTTAAGGGTTTTCGATTTGGAATTTATGAGATACCATTGAGGGATCCGGATCTATATCTCATAACCTCTCCAAATACCTTAAACAAGTTTAACCAATGGTTTCAACTGTTAGCATTACCAACAAAATAAATACTAATACCAGATATGTGCATATCTATTCCACCAAGTACTAGAGTACCCCCAAATTTGTCCCTAATGGATCGCAATAATCCAGTTCAAAATTGTGATTTAACAAGAATCATGGCTTTACCGTCACATAAACAATCCATCTAGTTGGTACTATCATTCCCAAACTCCTACTATCTGAGAGTTCCAACTCTTAGGAATAAGGCTCATTACAGTACAAATGTGAACCAAGTGTCATTCCATTCCATGTCACAATTTCCATTAACAAATAGGGTCAACTCATGGTCCTATAGATATTCAAAATAAATTCAACTTAATGAATTCAAAAAATCCAGTGCTATGCAACTTCCATACAGGGATTATTAACCAATCCAAATTACACACCACTATTTTGTCAAGATCAGCTTAATAAAATTTTGACCGATTATTACAGCTTGACACACATATAACAGTATTAAGTTCTCAAAATGCAAGGCTTATAGGTAATTGTCAAGTTGATAAGGACTTTATACACGCACATTGTCCACAGAGAAGAAAAAACCAAATTCTTTCTACCTCTTACCGGAAAACAATATCCGAACCCGAGTTTACTGCATTGACACGCATGCCCAAAGGAATCGAAATTCCTCTCACAATAAGCTAGTAACTAGAATTTTCCGAGTTCCCAAAATTACTTCTGGAATCATTTGAAGTTACTATTGGTCAAGCTCTTAAACCCTCGGTCGACCAGCATGCACACTCATGCAATTTTTCAAATTGCGGTCCCTCAAAAAGTCATCGGTACAAAGACTTGGCCTAAACTCCAAAATACCCAATCAAAGCACAAAAGGAGAAAAGGCTTCTCAAAAGCTAAATTTTTGTTTTTAGGTATGTTCATTTCCAGCCGTCATTACCCAAGAAAGGGTGGCTGCCCAACCGCGACCTCGCGAGAGAGAGAGAGAGAGAGAGAGAGAGAGAGAGAGAGAGAGAGAGAGATCTTGCATCTTTCAATCCATACAGGGTTCCGAGAAGGTTCAACCTCGCTCTCGCTGCACACTCTGATCCACAAAGTCGGCCTATAGCGGCTTCAGGATCCACCGAGTCAGCGATCTCAGAAACAGCCAGTTTCTAACTACAGCTGTCAAAAAGGGCTTCCACAACAAATGCGATTAGCTACATCTACCTGCATCTACACAATGCGACCTTCACTGGGAAACAGTTCCGTTTCCAGTCAGCAATCTAATCTGATGCATATAGTTTTCAGCATGCTTTCACTCTTCTTGACCAAACATTCTAAACCAAAATTCTGAGCAGAGACTGACGCATGCAATCATCCCAAAAGTTCAACCTATCATCTAACAGTAGTTAATTGTTTCTGTCTGCTGCAGGTCAATCCACATAATGGATATGAGTTCCAAAGAAGTCTTTAACAGACTAACATTAACAACGGCTGTCCAGAAATTCCTGAATGGTTAAGAACATTTTTAAAAGGAGGATTCCAGACTTGTGTACACAGGTTCAAAGAACAGGGCTACCTTCCTCTTCCACACAGGTTTGCTAACAGTATTGCGACCTTCATCAGCCTCTCTTTGGACTGAGCAGATGTCAACCTCTTCAAAAAAATCCGATTTTTCAGAGGTTTAAAAATCCATATCAGTGACCCAAAGAAAAAGGGAAAGAGTTACTGTATATTTTACAGTTCTAAACTCTTTCAACCGCCAGCAATCACCAACCAAAAATGGTTTCACAGGGTCTCAACTGCATGCAACTCCTTTTTTCCAAATCCTAATCTGTTCTTCTAGAGAATCTTCAATTCCCAAATCCATTTCATGTTTTCAGTTTTCAGTTTGCATGAAACACAAGAGGACTAGTCTAGAAAAACCTTAAATCCCCACATGCAAACCATAAATTTGAGATTTCCAGCAACAGTCAATCTATTCCATCAGGATAATTGATTCCTTGTCAATCTATCAATAAATATCTTGCTGCCAAATCTGAATCAAACTGTCCAAACCGTTATGGACTCATGCAAATCATTCATCTAAAAAAATAGATTTGATCAAGAAAGTGGATCTATACATGCAGATCACTAATTCAAAACGGGAAATTTTCAAGGCTTCAGAAAATAAGAATGAATTCCACACTAATTCACAGCATCTCTAACAAAATCAAACAAGGAGAAGTGCACTCTACCACCCAGTTTGATTCCATGCTTTTCACAAGAATTAGAGAATCCAAACCCAATTTCTCTTGAAAAACAGCACTCCAACCGGGATGTGAATCCAAGTGCAATCCAATTCCAATTTGATGTAGAACTTCTTTCCATCCTATCCAAAACTGCATCTTAGCCGGGCTCTGATACCAATGAAAAGACCACTAGGGAAAACCCCTAAGATGAGGATAGGAAAACACAAGAGTGACTGTGGAGCAAAACCACCCAACCAAATCTAGATCCCTCCTGGAGAAACCCCTAGATCTAGCCCCCAAGCCATGCCAATGTGACAACAAGAGGAGAAGAGCTCATCAAGTAACCTAGACCAAGTCGTCGACGGGATAGTCTCTACCTCAATATATAGAGAGTAGGATCCAGCGCATGAGCACATGCAATCCCCATGCAGGTCAACAATAAATAGGTTACAGCTCTACATGCATACCTCCTGCCTATATCAGTCACACGTACATGCACACTACTCCATATGTCTCAATTAAAGCAAATGGAGAGCAACAATAGCAATAGCAAGCATTGAATAACAAATGAGGATGCGTCATTAGTCACCAACAAGCCTCGATGTGGAATAAAATCTAGGCGTGACCAATAATCTCGAACACTGGAGGGCCGGTCTACCATATTAGGACTATTCCAGGTCCTTAACCGAATATGGCCATAACAAAGAAACTAACTGATGCGCAGGTCAGGTACACCACTCAGGAAAAAGAGCTTTTTGCAATGATCCATGCTTTGAAATCATGGAGGCATTACACATACGATAATAAATTCATGGTTAATACGGATCATCAACCTTTAAAATTTTTGTAATTAGAATGATTTGTGAGATTGTAAGGCCAGATGGGCAGAACCATGCAGGAATTTGACTTTGAAGTTTGGTATATCAGAAAAATTCTTCATTTTGCAGTCCTTGCTACTATGTTGAGCATCTATGCTATCAGACATGTCCCATTCTAAGACTACTTTGTGGTCTTGAAGTCCAAGTCAGAATATCCCGAGGGACATGGATTTTGGTCGATTCAGAGAAAGAAGATCGACTACTATTTGCTTTGCGAGGTAGTAGCTGAGGCCCTCCCAATGTAGATCTATGCCAGCTCCTCCAGCTCATAGCTGCTGTGTCAAGCTGGTTTTAGTGCTCCTCGATTCAGAGAAAGAAGCTCTTGGCCTCATTGTTGTGGCTAATGTTAAAGATATATTCCCATTTTCGTGCTCCTCGATTCAGAGAAAGAAGCTCTTGGGCCTCATTGTTGTGGCTAATATCGAAGATATATTGCATTTATCGGTAGTCAGGTAGGACATTCGCAACACAACTCATAAAGTTCTTTGTATTAGGACTCCGTCGCTACTCAGTTGAACGACTTAAAGCTGCTATTAGACATGTCGCATTCTAAGACTGTGTTTGTGGGTCTTAAAATCCAATGTCGGAATATCTCCCAAGGTACGTGAATTTTGGTCCTGTTAGCATTTGAGAGAATTTGTTTTTATGACTTTATGTGTTGTTTAGAAGGTAGTTGTTTATTTTTCAGTCTAGACATCCAAAAATGTTATCAAAAGCTAATGGAATTTTTTTGTTGTTTGATGAATGTGTGGGTGTGTGTGAGTGTGTGTGTGTGTGTGAGAGAGAGAGAGAGAGATGAGGATGGATAGAGGAGGAGATGAGAGATGATAGAGAGAGATGGAGAGATCGGGAGAGGAGAAGAGAGAGAGATGGGAGGGTAGAGAGAGAGAGGAGGAGCACCTGAACAGGACAGATCTCGATTCTACTAACAAAGACGTAGTTTACTTTGACATAGGATGAGAAAGAATACGAAGCAATGATTCATGAAATTTATCTTGCTTAAAACTCGAAAGATTCTCAAAAGGTTCGTAAAATTTATCTTTCAGCCAACTCAAAAGATTCTTGAAAGATTTGCGAAACAGTTTCTTGTAGAAGCTTGTGGTTTTTCTTGTTGAAGCTCGAAAGTTTCATGAACAAAATCTTGTCGCGAAATATCTTGTTTCTTGTTCAAACCTCAGATGTCGCGAAATTGTCACAAACAATTCGCAAAATATTATGGATTCTTCTTCAAGCTCAAAGACTATCATCTATCACAAACAAATCGCGAAACACAAAAATGTCACGAAGAGACAATTGTCGCAAATAATTTGTGAAACACAAAGCTTAGACAAAGAGACAGACTGTCACGGAATATTCGTGAGCAAAAATTATTTGACCCTGAAAATGGAGCATCTATTTGAATATCAACCATCGTAAATGGTTAGATCTACTATTATAGAATTAAAAAGGCCAAAAGACAATGAGATAAGACAGTAAGAGATTTATATTGATTATTCAGATTAAGAGTTCTAAAAATTCATTTTTGACCAATAGTTTCTAATTGCTTAAAATTGTCTAAAGTTGTCTCTTAATTCTGCACGTTTATTCAATCAAGGCAAAAATTGTTCTATTAGTACATAGCTCAGAAACACACCCGAGAAGACACTGATATTAGTTTGATTTATTCAAACTTTCATCGTGTTCTAGAGAAAGAATTATTACCATTTTTCCTACAGTGGTATCAGAGCATACAAGTCAGAGTTGATATAGTGGTATCTTCACATCCCTCTCAACATTCTTCATACATCCATCAACAAGTCGCATCTAGAGTTATTCAGAAAATAGAAGATGTCGTCGATCAGCAATATTCAAGCTAAGATCACTACGATCTTGGATCCAGAAGGTCAAACTACTTGATTTGGAAATCAAAGACTTCACTCATATTCATCAAGGATCACATGCCACCTGACTCTCTTTAACTGGGAGGTAGTGAGAATGTTCACGATGCTGATCTTCTTGTGGAATGAGATTCAAGAAATTCTTGGTTTTCTTTTACTCAAGATACCTCTCTCTCTCTCTCTCTCTCTCTCTCTCTCTCTCTCTCTCTCTCTCTCTCTCCTCTCTCTCTCTCTCTCTCTCTCTCTCTCTCTCTCTCTCTCTCTCTCTCTCTCTCTCTCTCTCTCTCTCTCTCTCTCTCTCTCACTCTCTCACACACACACACACACACACACACAACTCACATTATTGCTATTTTTCATATCTCAACCCTAAAAAAAATCGTAACCCTAAAAAATCCTAATTCTAAAAATCTGTTCTCTCTGTCCGTCCCTCCATCGCCCCCTCCCACTCTCTCTCCCCCACCATGTCTCTCCGCAAGATGGAAATTGTCGCGCTCCTCCTCTACCTGTGCGTTGATGATGGTATCCCCCTACAGAATTAGTAGAACGACGTGAGAGAGAGAGAGAGAGAGAGAGAGAGAGAGAGGAGAGAGAGAGAGAGAGAGAGAGAGAGAGAGAGAGAAGAGAGAGAGAGAGAGAGAGAGAGAGAGAGAGAGAGAGAGAGGTATCAACATCTACAAAGTTTTCGTAGGTCCATTAAACACATCGCTATTAATGTCTACAAAGTACACATAATAAGGGAAGTAAAAAATTAGTATATATTGTCCTATATGTTATACGTCATTATTGCTTTGAAATTACATCATTCTATTATCTTCACCTCCAGTGATTTTGACCAAGGTTATATATAATTGCAAATGATAATAAGCTACAATCTGATCCAATTATAAGGCCCATTTGTTTGTTAGACATGCCTTAAAACATTGGTGCACATAGGAGATGCATAAACATGTCAATTTCTACAAGGAGACCAAAGAGCTAATTTGAATATACCATTCTAAGTCCTCAAATAGTGTCATCTTACGCTGGAACTATATATTGAGCTTTTCAAAATCTAGAATTGAAATCCACATGTTTGTTCTTTCTTTCACTATGGATGTTTGTGTAAGTGTGAAATCTAGAATTGAAATCCACATGTTTGTTCTTTCTTTCACTATGGATGTTTGTGTGTAAGTGTGAGTGGACTAGAGGAGGAGAAAAGAAATGGGGTGGAGTAGAGGAGACCTTTGCGGGAGAATAAATCAGGGTTGTGGTGGTAAAACACATGGGGACCCTCGTCAAAGGAAGTTATGAAGGGGGCAGATTGGGGGTGTATGACGAGATTTAAGGAAGGGGTACCAAGACTCATAAGAGAGGAGGAAGGGGTACCAAGACTCGAAAGAGCAGGAGGAAGGGGTGCCAAGACTTGGAAGAGAGGAGGAGGTGATGATGATAAACAAAAAGAGAATGACAAGTGGAGGATAAGACATCAAAACATTGGGATGGAGATCCATAAGAGGCTAAAGATTAGGATGATCTCAACGATAAATTGAAGGAATGATGTCTGAAAAAAAAGAGAGGAGGGTATGGATGATGGGAGGGCGGAGATGATAAGGGAGATATGAGACACACAAAACATTTTGGTCCCCTTTGACTTTCACAGTGCCAAGTCAAGGGTTGAGTGAATGTGCCATGAAAAGTCTATTTTAGAGACTTTAACATCTGGCCAACCTTGACCACACACACATATTCCCTTCTATCCTTGACCTTCGGGGGGTACCCCTCGCCAACCCAAACTACATTTCTTTTTAAATGGGGACCAAAAGATCCTCGCACCCCCCCCTTCCCCTCCAAAAAAAGACCCCCTTTTTTAACAATGTAGTGGGGCCCCTAGAAACCATTAGCGAGCTCACCCTCACTCCACCCACCCCATGTCATCATTGGATTGGATCGAGATGGATTTATTTTGTCCCTTTGTATATTTGCCGACCCAGAGTAAAATTCGACCCTTTGTATATTTTTGACCCTTTGTATTGTCAACTCAATATTTTTCCAAAGACTTGAATTTTTCAAAAGATGAAATGTTTTCCTAAGACTCAAATCTTTCTGAAGACTTGAATTTTTCCAAAGACTCGAAATTTTTCCAAAGGATCGAATTTTTCCAAAGGATCGAATTTTTTCCAAAGACTTGAATTTTTCCAAAGGATCAAATTTTTTCAAAGACTTGAATTTTTCCAAAGACTTAAATTTTTCCAAAGACTCGAATTTTCAAAGACTCGAATTTTTTCAAAGATTCGAGATTCTCCAAAGACTCAAATTTTTTCATCTCCATCTCTCTCTCTGCTACTCCATCATGCCCCCCCCCTCTCCATCTCTCCCTCTTGTCTGCTCCTCCATCATGCCCCCCTCCCCGTATATCTTCCCTACTGCTCCATCACCCCCCCCCCTTTATCTCTCTCCTTGCCGCTCCATCGCCCCTCCATCTCTTTCATTCTCCATCTCTCCCTCCTGCCTGCTCCTCCATTGCCCCCCCCTTCCTAGACATCCGTGTCCATTTTAACAAATGAAATCAGGGAAGGAACATTCTGATTGCCATTGTCAATCTCTACAACAGATTTCAGCGGTCCACAACAAATTTTTGTAGGTTATCAGAGTGGATGAACTATGGCATAACAAATTAATATGACGTGTCGCATCCAGATCCTCCATCGCTGGCTAAAACGATTAACTACTTTTTCAATTAACAAATTTTTCAAAAAATTGATATGATCAAAATTTAATCGGTTTTTTATGGAAAGAATGAAAGGTTTTGCTTAAGGAAACCGGCAAATATCAACATATCCCCGACTTGAAACCAGAGAACTCTTATAAAGGTTTTTCGAGCGAAACCTGAAAATGATTTTCGGAATCTTGACTTACACGCAGTGTTCGAGATACATTCGAGGGTTTCTCTCCAACAACCTGTGGTCATCATACTTTTTAGTTTTTCACAAGGATTAAAGCAAATATGTGTCAGTTATACATTATCTGATAACTTAAATAATTCTTTAAGTTTTGGAGCATGTCAACTTCTGGCCAAAATTCTTAGTTCCATTCTCGAACTTGGCCAACTTTCACAAACATTACCCACATCCATTGCCTAACCCTAATTATTAATGTCTACAGCCTAACCCTAATGCCTTAATGGCGACACATAATCGGAGACCAAGAGGAACCATTGATGCGAGCCAGGATGAAGACGACCAGTTTGCTTGGTGCGAGCCATGTGATGTCCTAGTATCGGATCAACGCACATGTGTACAGATCAACAATGAGGCAGTATAGGAGGCGTGCGCCGAACCGATAACCCAAGAATGAAAGTCGACAGTTGATAGCGGATCAATGCACATGTGAGTATAGGCCATTGTTTGTTGTGTAAGTTTTTGGATCGAATCAGAGTCTTCATACTTTTCCAATATTGATCTTTGTTTTTTGGACGATCACACACTTTGAAATCTTTGTAGATTAGAAGCGGCGTGGCCGCCATGCCACATTTTCCTTTACTCACATACGCCCTTAGCATGTCTTCCAAGGTTTGTTAACTCTCTCAGTCTGCCCATCAGTTTCAGGATGATCAGAACTACTCATTCCCAACTGCACCTCTAACTACTCAAATACTACAGTCCAAAAATTGCCAGGAAAATGAGAATACTTGTTAGACACAATGGATCCAGATAATCCATGAAGTCTGAATACATGCATATAAACAATCAGCCGTACCAGGTGCCTCAGTCTTATTACTAGTTGGGATAAAATGAGCCATTTTTGTGAGTTTGTCAACCACAACTATGATAGCATTATGTTGTTGCTGCGTATGCGGTAAACATGTAATAAAGTTCTTCCACATCTCCCTTCTGGTATAGGTAATGGGCATAATAATCCAAGCACTTTAATCCTTTCAGCCTTACTAACTTGACATTTAAAACAATGTGTCACATAATGGTTTACTTCAATCTTAAGTCTAGACCACCAAAAGTTACGTCATATCAACTCATAGTCCTATCCACACCAGGATGTCCAGCACTAGGGCTATCATGATAGAGATGCAAGATCCTCTTTTGTAGCACCTCACAAGCTGGAATAAGAGCCTTGCCATTTCTCATCACTATTCCATCTTCTATGGGATACTTAAGATAAGTGCGAACCAAGGTAGAAGAGCTCTCCTCTTGAGACTCTGCATGCCCATGACTCACCTCTTGTTCCACTTTCTTACAGTGAAGATCTTCTTGTTGAGGCTTTTTTATCTCAGACAGTAAATTCATTTTCAATGACTACAAATGACATCTGATACACTACACAAGATAGTGCATCTACCATACAATTCTCAACACCATTCTTGTACCAAATCTCCAATAGGAATTCTTACATGAGCTTAGACCATCTGGCTTGCCGGCCTCTAAGTTCTGGCTGCTTACAAAAGTATCTCAAGATATCATGATCAGTGAAAACCTCAAATTCTGATCCATACAAATAATGCCTCCATGCCTTTACTGCATGAACTATGGCATACAACTTCTTTTCTTGAGTTGGATAATTTTTATGAACAAGTTGAGCTTCTTGCTCTCAAAGGCCACATGCCAACCCTCTTGCATCAAAATAGCTCCCTTAGCAATGTCACTTGCATCCGTATCTATAACATAGGGCTTTTGAGGGTCTACAATCTTTAGAGTGATGC